>JAWZYU010000029.1:41269530-43669530 GCA_038380435.1 Ryuthela nishihirai | reverse complement strand
CCAGTGCGTGGAGTCCTCGTGCAAAGACATGCCCCATTAAGACCGAATTCGCTGCTTATACCACGGAGCATTGGGGCGGGGGTGGCTCAGTCGGTAGCGCGCCAGGCTCGTAATCTGTAGTTCCCAGGTTCGAGTCCCAGCTGGGTCAGCGTTGAGATTTATCTCCGCAAAATTCCCCGCCCTGCCCACGGTCAGTAGGGGACACCGATGGGCTTGGAAAGGCTGCCGTCCGTCGGATGGGACGTTAAGCCGTGGCCCCGTGTGCGGGAGAGCCATACCCTGTGCACGTTAAAGAACACGCTGGATGGCCTTGACGGGAGGCTACCATCTGTCTCCCAACAGCTGTTCCAGTGGGTCCCCTCCCCCAACCTTCTCTGAGCCTTCGGGGTCCATGTGACCTGGCCATTTAGCCCATGGTGTGCAAAAAAGTGCCGCTCAGAGGTAAAACAACCCAACCCAACCCACGGAGCATTTGATGGCTCAGCCGCTAGCGTGTCAGGATCGTAATCTGCTGTTTCCAGGTTCAAGTATCTGCCCAAAAACCCACCGCCCGGCCCTCGGCGAGAAAGGCCGCCGTCACATTAAGCCGTGGCTCTCTGCATGTTAAAGAACAAGCTAGATGGCCTTGACGGGAGGCTACCATCTGTCTCCCAACGGCTGTTCCAGTGGGTCCTATCTCCCCATCCGTCTCTGAGCCTTTGGGGTCCATGTGACCTGGCCATTTAGACCATTTGTGTGCAAAAAAAGTGCCGCTTGGACCTTAGGTAAAATAACTCAAATCTGTGCTTCGATTGCTAGTTCTTTATCACCGCTTTCTGCTACGATTATTTTTAGAGAAAGAATATCCACGAATGTCAAATACTGAATTCCTTTCTGCTTTTTTGTCTTTCTAGGTTCACGACCGGAAGACGGTGTGCCTGACATGACTGTGATCAGCGACATCGACGAACAGGGGATCAACACCAACTTGAAGACTCGATACCGCAGGGACCAAATCTATGTATCCTTTGTTGCGCCTCTTTTAGTGTCGTGATGATGATGATGATGGACAAAGGTGAGTCGTGCTTCGACTTTGAAGCAACTTGCAGGTCTCCGATCATCAGAATTTGGTTTGTATTTTCAGCAAGGGGGGGCAGTTGGTTAAAAATGGCGAATATTAAGAGTGAACACTTTCTGTAGGTGGTGCCCAAAGAAAATTAGAAATAGATTTTAGATTTATTCGGATTATAATATATTACATAGCAGAAGAAATATCTGGAACAAATCAAAGTCCATAGTAAACCTTACGAACATAGAGTACGGAGATGTGTGCCATGTAATATAATTAATATTCGAGTTTTTTGTAGGTGAAATGATAGCTTTAACGAAAACATTTTAATGATGGTTGTGAGCTTTTTACTAAAAATAATCGAAGTACAGTACAAAAACTTTCGTAACTTAGTAATAATAATAAAAATAATATGGAATCATTGAAAAAAAATTTAAAATAAATTGAACTTTGCTATAATCCGTTTTCTAAGTCTATCATTAAAATCATTGAAAGTTCTGTTAATTTTGGACCCCCCCCCTCCTTACAGGTGTCGCTACTTTACGACACTTGTAACTACAATTACTGTATTGTTACAAATTAAATGGATGAGCACTAAGCGTGAATAAATAGTATATCACAATGATAATTCTAAAGCAATGTAATTTATTACAAAAGTATGCATGAAATCATTTATACAAACTCAATTCAACCAATGCAAATTCGATATGTAAATAAACCTGCAATATATCGAGAATAGCCTTACCAAATCTTACAAACTAAATACAACTGTATACCACGTGATGAGCCCTTCTTACAGCCCCGTTAAGACCAGTTCTGTCTGCTCGCTTAACATACTACCTCTTCATTTTTTATGGCCATGTCTCTTGCATAACTTTCACTTCAGCGTAAACAGCCCTTCGTCTTTTCTTTACTAATTTTACACTAATGACCTCTTTTTGACCCCTCGCGCATTCGCCACATAAAACATCTCTTCTTTGAAATATCTTATTGTGTAAAAACTAAGACTGATTATGGCGCCCCAACTGCGCCTCATAACACCATCCCCCCCCCTTTATTCTTTCTAATCAAGTCGTTCGATGTCGTTGGTGACGTAATCCTCACGCTGTAGCAATACGCGAGCGTTTATCGTAAATTCATTGTAGCACGTTCATCTGTCGTAACAATATATTCTTTCATAATCTCGGATCGTAATCAAAAGCCCTAATTCTGTTGATTCCTTCGCGTTAAGTGTTTTAAAGCTTGGAGCACGTAGAATTTTTTTTTATCTCGAAAATACTTAGCTCCATAAAACAATTTACAGTGCTCTATTTTTGAATCATTTCTAAGGGTTTAGCGTATTGACCGTAAGCCCCGCCCCAAGACACTGTCCCATAAATTAGATAAGACTTGATTCAAGCATTTTGTATTAATTTCAAAAGAGACCAATTCATAAAAATCATGTATGTAATAACCTCTCAGTATTGTCGTAGCTTTAATCTTGCTATAGACCGATTCCACGTGTTGCTCAGAGAAAGTGGATTTCGTCGTTAAAGACAAAAAAAAAAAGCTTTTCTCACCTAATTCCTAATGAATCGAATGAAAACTTGATGCATCTGTTACTGGCAGCATTTCTGTTGTGACAGACGAAATGCCAAGCAGCGTTACGAAATGCTTCCATCGTAATGTTTATAAAATCACTTAGTGTCCAAATATTCCGATACGACTGGAATTGGGCGTGGCCATTCGAATGACTGCGAATACAAAAGTTGGTTCAGGTAATTCTGATGTTGCGATAACAGAAAGCCTCGTTAGACTCGCCCTCAGACCACCTTGTTAGGTTCGCCATTATCCAATCATCGTGTCTGTATGTTAGAACCCAATTGAATTTGTTTGCATCAGAGCCTCGGACCCCTTTCGCCTCCACCTGACGTAAAGCTTTAATTTTCCGTTCTTCTGCCCCCAGCCTCTCCTTCGTCATCGAAGGAGCCTCTTCCAGATGAGATGCGCGTGCAGCGCCATCTTCTCACCCGAGTGCTCCTCCGTGCGAGAGGTGACCAAACAGAACCTCTTCCTCGTGTACACACCGCGTGAGACAGTGAAGAGGAGGAGGATGCGGCAGTTCGTCAACCCCAGCCAGCCTCTATCGATCCGTCTGCGAAATGCAGCGGGAAGATGGCTGCCGCAGCGCCCTTTTTAATTGATTGGCTGGAAGTGTGGGCGAAATTGTTTAGTTCTGCGCTTGGGTGGGGTGCGAGGCGGACGCGATTCTTCGACGCAGAATTCCGTTCTTTCGGGCGGTCGGGGACAGGCTCGGCACGTGGGCGGGGCTCGGGAAATGACGCCAAATCCGGATGGTCGGCGCAAACAAATCCGTGCAGCCTTTGAGATTTGTTTTGCGACCTCTGTCCGTAAACGGTCATCTTCGAAAGAGAGTCTCGGGACACTGGAAAGTTGGGTGTGTGGGGGACAGGGGAAGGATGGGAATTCACGGAGATGCTCCAGATGGAGAGGAAATTATTATCCTCTGGAAGCATCAGGGATGAAAGAGGCGAGAAGACCTCGGTAACAAAATAAGTAGTCGGTTCCTTATCGGTAATTTTGAATCCAGGACTCCAGGAAGAAGGAGGACACTCTGGCAGTGCGATGAATTGAATGGACACTCTGGCAGTGCGATGAATTGAATGGACACTCTGGCAGTGCGATGAATTGAATGGACACTCTGGCAGTGCGATGAATTGAATGGACACTCTGGCAGTGCGATGAATTGAATGGACACTCTGGCAGTGCGATGAATTGAATGGACACTCTGGCAGTGCGATGAATTGAATGGACACTCTGGCAGTGCGATGAATTGAATGGACACTCTGGCAGTGCGATGAATTGAATGGACACTCTGGCAGTGCGATGAATTGAATGGACACTCTGGCAGTGCGATGAATTGAATGGACACTCTGGCAGTGCGATGAATTGAATGGACACTCTGGCAGTGCGATGAATTGAATGGACACTCTGGCAGTGCGATGAATTGAATGGACACTCTGGCAGTGCGATGAATTGAATGGACACTCTGGCAGTGCGATGAATTGAATGGACACTCTGGCAGTGCGATGAATTGAATGGACACTCTGGCAGTGCGATGAATTGAATGGACACTCTGGCAGTGCGATGAATTGAATGGACACTCTGGCAGTGCGTTGGATTGAATGGACACTCTGGCAGTGCGATGAATTGAATGGACACTCTGGCAGTGCGATGAATTGAATGGACACTCTGGCAGTGCGATGAATTGAATGGACACTCTGGCAGTGCGATGAATTGAATGGACACTCTGGCAGTGCGATGAATTGAATGGACACTCTGGCAGTGCGATGAATTGAATGGACACTCTGGCAGTGCGATGAATTGAATGGACACTCTGGCAGTGCGATGAATTGAATGGACACTCTGGCAGTGCGTTGGATTGAATGGACACTCTGGCAGTGCGATGAATTGAATGGACACTCTGGCAGTGCGATGAATTGAATGGACACTCTGGCAGTGCGATGAATTGAATGGACACTCTGGCAGTGCGATGAATTGAATGGACACTCTGGCAGTGCGATGAATTGAATGGACACTCTGGCAGTGCGATGAATTGAATGGACACTCTGGCAGTGCGATGAATTGAATGGACACTCTGGCAGTGCGATGAATTGAATGGACACTCTGGCAGTGCGATGAATTGAATGGACACTCTGGCAGTGCGATGAATTGAATGGACACTCTGGCAGTGCGATGAATTGAATGGACACTCTGGCAGTGCGATGAATTGAATGGACACTCTGGCAGTGCGATGAATTGAATGGACACTCTGGCAGTGCGATGAATTGAATGGACACTCTGGCAGTGCGATGAATTGAATGGACACTCTGGCAGTGCGATGAATTGAATGGACACTCTGGCAGTGCGATGAATTGAATGGACACTCTGGCAGTGCGTTGGAATTGCTAGGTGGCCAATTGAAAGAAGAAAGAAGCTTCTTTCGTAAAATGCGAAACCGAAGATTCGCACTCGTAGCAATAGTAGGGAGCGATCGGATAATAAGGGAATTCAGGAATCGGGTTCAAGAGAGGAAAACTGAGAGAAAGAATGAGAAAGATAAAAGCTCATTTGAATAACGAGATGTTGAAATCGCACTTGCTTTGTTTCCAGAGAAAAATATTTCGAAGGGGAAAGGAACATGATTCGAAGGGTGAGTGAACAAACAGAATGGAACTCTTCGGAAGGGAATTTCCGATCTCAGATGAATTCGTCTGTGGAAACTTGGGGGGGGGGGGGGGGGGCAGAATCTGGAATCGCCAAGACAAAGTATCTGCAAGAAATTCCTATTAGGCATCATTATTTTAAGATATTTCGGTCTCTGATTATAATAGTTATTAATTTACGATCGGAATATAGACAAATGAGAGTAAAGAATTTGTTGGGGGCTGTGATGTTTCTCTAGAATGAAAGTGCACTGAGCTTTTTAATTCGCCTTAGTCCTGGTGAAATGCTTCCGAAAGCAGTGGTGGAACTAGGCCGGGGCCCGGTGAGAGGTCCCCTCATTGGTTTTCTTGAAGAAATTAGTTACGGAGTAAATTAGTACTTATTAGGTGAATTTAAATAAAACTGGACGAGAAATTGTTAGAGACAAGAAAGGTATATTTGTAATAGTTGCTCGCCGGACCCCTTTGTTATTATTTCTAGTCGCCAACTGTATTCCCAGTATTATTCTGTTTTTCTCTTATACACTTAAATAGTGGACAACGTCATTGTTCATTTTTTGCATTATTTATATGCATCTGTTTCCAATTTTATCGAAAGGATTGCTGATTTTTATCTCGTTTTGTCAAAAAAAAAAAAATCTGCAAAACAATTTTCTTCAGCTTATTATTTCATGAAATAATGTGTTCACTTTATCGTCTGTCTGTCGGTCTGTAGAAATCGAATTTTTATTTGTTTTTGAAGATAAATTAAAAATTCATTTTCGCTTGGATAGGAATTGATGAAAAAATATTATGATTCGCACTTTCTTAATCTCCCAAAAGCTATAATTGCGCCCTCTAACTCTGGGAAAAAATGGAAAATTCCAAAAATTGAACCAAATATTGCAAACGATGTATTTAGGCTAGAAATTTTAATGGTGGAATGTGAAGGTTATGAAATTCCGTATGGTACGAGCCAACAGAAGGGATACTCTGGTATCCCTTCAAGCAACAACGAGATGACAACAACGAGATGACCCCCTCCCCCTGGTCCCAGCTGGGTCAGCGTTGAGATTTATCTCCGCAAAATTCCCCGCCTTACCCACGGTCAGTAGGGGACACCGATGGGCTTGGAAAGGCCGCCGTCCGTCGGATGGGACGTTAAGCCGTGGCCCCGTGTGTGGAAGAGCCATACCCTGTGCACGTTAAAGAACACGCTGGATGGCCTTGACGGGAGTCTACCATCTGTCTCCCAACAGCTGTTCCAGTGGGTCCCCTCCCCCAACCTTCTCTGAGCCTTCGGGGTCCATGTGACCTGGCCATTTAGCCCATGGTGTGCAAAAAAGTGCCGCTCAGAGGTAAAACAACCCAAAACAACCCAATTTAAGAGAGACCGATGGGCTTGGAAATGCCGCCGTCCGTCGGATGGGACGTTACGCCGTGGCCCCGTGTGCGAGAGAGCCATATTCTGTGCACGTTAAAGAACACACTGGGTGGCTTGACGGGAAAGCTATCATCTGTCTCCCAACATCTGTTCCAGTGGGTCCCCTCCCCCAACCTTCTCTGAGCCTTCGGGGTCATTGTGACCTGGCCATTTAGACCATGGTGTGCAAAAAAGTGCCGCTCAGAGGTAAAACAACCCAACCTATTATGTGAAAAGGAGGGTGACACGGAGCTCCCTTTGAGGGCGAAGGGTGGACACGGAGTCCCTCTGAAGCGAAAGGTGACAGTGAGTTCCTTTGAGGCGAAGGATTCGTGACCACGCGCAGTTTAAAGGCGACTGTTTTTGTGATCATTAAAAGAGTTGAGAAACTGCTTGCAGATGAAATGCTGGCAGCTGCAATTCGTCAAGGCCGGCGCTTGCATTGCCGATGACCTTCGCACGGGGCTTCGACGCCTCTATTTCGAATCAGAGGGGAGGGGGGGAGTTGGTCTGAGGAAAGGGAAAAAAATCTCGTTTCAGTAACGAAGTGGTTTTCTTCTTACTCGAAGGACCGAGGCACGATTAAATATTTTCTTTAAAGCAGCAGCCGATTAAATGCATGCAAATAAATATATCAACATTTTCATCATTTAATATTTATTTACCTGTACATATTAGAATAACGGCGTTAAGAGATGTTTTACCTATTTGTAAATCAGTAAACTGCAATGATCTCGAATCCTTATAATCCCACCTCGATAGTCTCATTGCTCCAGGAACAAATTTTATGGCTGATCGTTGAACATACACTGAAGAGCCAAAACATTATGACCAGCGTGTCTTTATGCAAATCGAAGCAACTGCAGGTAAACGACGGCACGTGCGAAGCTCATGTCATGAAACGTAAAAATAACGCCTGATGCTGAGCTCTGTTAATCGGGTTCTTCAGATGGGAAAGGCAGCGGACTTAAGTGAGTTTGACAAAGGCCAAATTGTAATGGCCAGACGACTAGGTCAGGGCATTTCCGAGACAGCAAGGCTTGTGGGTGCTCAAGGTCAGGCGTGATTAACTACGGATAACCAAAAACAACAGTCATCTTTAAACCGTGTAAGGTCACAAATCCTTCACCTCAAAGGAACACTGTCACCTTTCGCTTCAAAGGGACTCTGTGTCCTTCAAAAACTGGTCCGAGTTGGAAAAAACCATGAACCGCTGGCAAGGTGTGCGCTGACCACGGCTAATCGATGTTAGAGGTGAGTGAAGGCTATTCCGTATGGTACGAACCAACAGAAGGGATACTCTGGTGCAACTCGCCTGTAATTTGAATGCTGGTGACGGGAGTAATGTGTTACAACACACAGTACTTCGAACCCTACTGAAAATGGGGCTGCATAGCCTCAGGCCACTCAGAGTGCCCATGCTAACCTCGGTTCACCATTGGAAGCACCTACAATGGGCAAGCGAGCATCAAATCTGGACCTTGAATGATTGGAAGAAGGTCGTCTAGTCTGATGAATCTCGTTTTCTGTTGCACCATGTGGATGGCCGGGTATGTGTGCGTTGTTTACCTGGGGAAGTATTGGCACAAGGATGCACCGTGGGACGAAAACAAGCCGGTGAAGGAAGTGTAATGCTTTGGGCAATGTTCTGCTGGGAACCAGTCATTCATGTTCAGGAAACTATGACGTCTACCACCTACCTAAACATCATTGCAGAACAGGTACATCCTTTCATGGCAACATTCTTGTAGAGCCTTCTTTCAGCAGGATAATGTGTCATGCCACACTGCACGGATTGTTCGAGAATGGTTCGCGGAACATGCGGAAGACTTCCAGGTATTCCCCTGGCCTCCAAATTCTCCAGAGATCAATCGAGCATCTGTGGTTTGTGTTGGAACAGCATATCCGATCTGCGGTGGCTCAACCACAACTTAAAAGAGTTAAAGGATCTGCTGGTAACGTGTTGGTACCAGATACCACAAGACACCTTTAGAAATCATGTAGCGTCGATGCCTCGCCGGGTAAGAGCTGTTTTGGTGGCACGTGGAGGACCAACATCATATTTGGCAGGTGGTCATAATTTTTGGTTCTTCGGTGTACATATGCTCCAGATTGTGATTCCTTTTTGTGGCCAGTGTGATGGATGCTAAACCCTGTATCTGTGCGTAGAGGGCCTTGACGGGATGCTGCCATTTGTCTCCTAATAGCTGTTCAGTGGCTGTTCAGTCTACCCTAACCTTTTTTGAGTGTTTGTTGGGGTCCTTGTGATCAAGCCGTTTAGCCTACTATTGGTATGTGCACAGAATTGTCGCTCACAGGTAAAATAATCCGATTTTGTTTTTCGGTCTCGTACCGAAATCATGAATGCGTGTAGCTTGGTGGTCTGCAACGGACCGTGGCTATTGGCTGTGTTCGATTGTCTGCTGTTGAATGAAGGAAAGGTCAGATAGAGTGCGCCAGTGTAGTCTTAGGATTCAGTGATTAATTGCAGCATCTGTATTCTTCTCGAGGGCAAGGGAATGGATGTTGAATTCATTTGACGATGGAATCCTCATCTTTTGAGGGGGAGGCAGACTCCATGGTAACAAAGGGTGGAGCGTCAGTAATTGGCATCTGGAAAGAGCAGACGATGCGTGCGACGCAAAGTTCTATAACGCATACTTACTGAAAAGAAACTCCTCTAGAGAATAAAAGTAGATATGACTCGTCTGCGTTGACAGATCTGATGCCCCGTGTTTTATTAACCTGTGGGACTTAGAAAAGAAATGGGCGTCACATATATTAGCATCGGCTGTTCATCATTGCATCGCGAATATCCTTTGTGAAGTGTCATTGCATATTTTGCATCGAAGAACGAAACAAACAGAACAACAGTAATTAGGCAAAGCCCTAATCCTCTCTCTGTAAATAAAGGAAAGATAAGGCAGCATCTGCATCCTTCAGGAATCCTCAAAGGAATCTTGACTGCATCATCCCTCTGCTGAGGTCCCCGCCTTCCTCACAGATTCTTCTCTGGCATTAAAAATCCCCCCCTCAAGCACCTGCTGACCACACAGGTGTGACAGAACTTGTCAGTTTAATATTCCATAGAGAAGAATCTGTGAGGAAGCGGGGACCTCGGCAGAGGGATGATGCAGTCAAGATTCCTTTGAGGATTCCTGAAGGATGCAGATGCTCCTTTACGTGAAAGCCTTTTGTCTTGCCTTATTTACAGAGAGAGGATTAGGGCTTTGCCTAATTATTGTTGTTCCGTTTTTTCAGAAACGGACGGATGTCGCATTGCAAAGGAAATCCATTCTGTTGCATTTTCCGACTCGGTTGTGTTCTCTTGCACTCCCCCCCCTCCCCCCTCGATTTTTTTTCTAGATCTGAGTCTCGTTGTCAGGGATTTTTAAAGGTAGAACAGTGTCGACTCGAAGATGGCGACGCATTTCGAAACGTTCACTTTTTAAGAGCAAAGGAGCAAACGAAAACTCTTTCTGACGCTTGCGTAAAATTTCCGTTGACAATTTTTTTTAATTTCATTATTTATTATTAACAAAATTGAAACATGAAAGTAACTTGAATTGCCTTATCAAGAACGGCAATCATATATAGCACCATTTCACTGTACATGTTGCACAAAAGTACAATTATTGTAATTGCATTATAATACTAACATAGACGGTTTTCAACATTAAATGTACAGTAGTAAAGCCTGCATACAGATACATTGAACCAATTTTCTTATCCACAAGAGCAACTATGACTCGCATGTGGATGTTATTTAACATAGCTAAATTCGTGTGTACATCAACAGTCGAGATATGTTAACAAACGTAAATTACAGCTAAAAAAAAGTTTTTCCTTCTTTTTCCTCCGTCAGATTAACAGAGTTCGGCAAGAATGAGCTTTCGATTCGAAATCGTTGCGAAATGATCAGTACGACGACTGAGAGTGGCCCTCGTGATCTGTGAACGAATCCGTCTGTCTTAGTATCGAGAAATATCTGCATTCTGATTGGCCATCGTGAAGCTATCTGACCGAGCAAAGGCCCATTGATTAAGAACCGAGCAGAGGTCGACGATCAACGTCGCCTCCGTCTGTTTCCGAAGTTTGCTCAAAATTTCCTCGATTCTTGGTCTTTTGAAGACGAAGGAGGTACATCGCGAGCGTCTCTTTTTTCTTTCCCCTTTCGCTGCAGATGAAAACGCCGTCTGCTTCGGATTGGCCGCCCTTGCACGCCAGATGGCGCTGCATCCGTCGAGCCCGCATTTGACGTCACGGGCGAGACGCTCGCTATTGATCGCTGACGTCGCAGAGTATCTTGGGAGAGCTCCGTCCTCGGTCAGAGAGATTCGGGAGGAGGTGACATTGCTCTTATTGATCGATGTCACAGTGATGCAGAGCCGATTCCTTTTCTCGTGACCCACTGACTTCAACGTCATCAACACGAGGAAGACAGGAACGCAAACGAAACAAGAGTTCTGCAGTTGATCCTTTCTGTCATCTGGAAATCAGAAATCGGCGCGCGTTTATTAACCATCCACCAATCCATTCTTGGCCATCGTAATCGAAGAAATTTTGTGTAGAAAAGTTTCGTTTCAAAGTATTGTGATTTATCCTTGGATTGCAGCAGCGACTTTGTTACCAGTAGTGGCAAACAGCTGCTGGAGGGGATATTTATGTTATTAATATATAAGAGTCGTTGAAATGAAAAGTCCGAAATATTAAATCGTTTATTGATCTGTTCAGTTTCCTCTATGGAGACATTGTTCCAAAGATGATATTTGGCGGCACGATAGCCTCCTTCGTAGATAGACAGGATAGCCGCTTTCCTGGAGGAACTTTGTTGCATGAGGAAGTCACACTTCATTTAACGACTTCACTTCCTTCTTTTCATGTCGTTTTTTAGGGATCGAGAAATGCGCAATTCCAGCGAAACGAGATTGCAGGATGTTGCAGGCATTCCCAACCAAATTTCATCAGCACTGTTATCATTACTTTGGCAGGATGGGAACGGACCTTGTCGTGCAACCAAATCACTGTTTCACTCAAAAATCCTCGGCGCTTCGGCTTCATTTGCCTGCCTCCAAATGGCCAAAGTTTCGCCATTGTTTTGCCAGTTCAGGGTCGACAAACTCGATCAACAGACCCTGATAATCAAAACAACAGCATACCGCACATTGTACGACTGTCGAGGTTGCGTTATCTGGAATTCACACGACGTCTGCCGATATTTCCCACCGATTCTGGTGCCGATGAATTCCTTCTACGTCATATGATTTTCTTGTGTGAAGACACAAAGATCACTCGGTCCTTTATCCAATTATAAAGGCTGACCCGTTTTCATATCAGCGACTCATAGAGATGGAAGCGGAAGACATGTCGCAGATTCTTAGCACGAATTTTGCTCCATCAGCAAAAGGGATTTTCCAGATGATTGATATATCATTTCCTTTTTCAGTGGCCAAAACGAGGCTTTGAGCCTGGTCTTAAATTTAAGACCAAATCTCGAAATGTAATTTACGATTAGGCAGATGTTTGCACATATTTTGCTGTAGATCAGTAATCGCCGTATTCTGTACCATCACCACATTCATTCTTTTTATCAAAATTGTGATTTTGAAAATTAGCAGCGTGAATATCTTTTACTTGGAACGAACCAAAGAGGCATTACCACACTGGAATTCATTTTTAATTGACAAATTGTTTCAATTGCTTGAGATCTTCAGTTTTGAATAAATGCGATCAAGTTCATTATTTTTTCTCTTTATTTCTAATATACGTTAATAATAAATAATAAATACTCCCTCAAGCAGCTGCTTGCCACAGAGGTCTGACAGGAGCCTGTCAGTTTATATGCCATTACATGCCACAGTAGGAGATCTGAGAGGATGGCAGGACCTCAGCAGAAAAACGACACACATCCATGGCTCGAACCCAGGTCCCTTAGATCAGTAGCCAAGCGTGCTAACCACTCGGCCACGGGACGGCACGTTACCCTTAAAGAATAGTAATTATTTTAACGGAATTTCGAAATTGTTTTTTTTAACTACCAGGGACGTCCTTAATTTGGCGAGAGTTACGACGCACTGTTACGCAGACCCCTCGTAATATATCTTTATCGTGTTAAGTGTAAATTTTGTATTAATGACAACTCCAGATTAGAGCTTTTCTTATCAACTAGTTAACATAATAAATGCATTGCCAATTTAAAATAATTGCAATAAAAATAAATGGCAAAAGCTTTAAAGGTGTCGTAAATAATTATTTTCGGTTATGGCGAAATCAAAATATAATATCTGTCTCACAGATAGCAAGACGCTGGTTAAGGGAGGAGAAAAAAAAAGGGGGGGGGAGGGAGGGTATTTTTATTGAGAATTAGATTTAAAAAACCTTTGGTGGAAAAACAACTCCAAATAAAAGTGGGAAAAACGTTTTCAACTGAGCTAAGATCTGGTTTTAGCTAATCTACTGGATGACGACTTTCTGTAGATCTCACACCTACTCAAACTGTTGTGACATACGACCTCACAACTCCAAATTCCGTCCGCTCGGGGGTGGCTCAGTCGGTAGCGCGCCAGGTTCGTAATCTGTAGTTCTTAGGTTCGAGTCCCAGCTGGGTCAGCTTTGAGATTTATCTCCGCAAAAATTCCCCGCCCTGCCCACGGTCAGTAGGGGACACCGATGGGCTTGGAAAGGCCGCCGTCCGTCGGATGGGACGTTAAGCCGTGGCTCCGTGTGTGGGAGAGCCATTCCCTGTGCACGTTAAAGAACACGCTGGATGGCCTTGACAGGAGTCTACCATCTTCCAGTGGGTCCCCTCCCCCAACCTTCTCTGAGCCTTCGGGGTCCATGTGACCTGGCCATTTAGCCCATGGTGTGCAAAAAAGTGCCGCAGAGGTAAAATCAACCCAACCCAACCCGTCCGCGCGGAGAACTGAAGTGCTTCAAATTCATTGGATTGTCATTCGGTTTACGGATCGTAGTGCAAAATACAAGTCTCGTCTCCGATCACAATATGCCGTAAGAATCGTTCACTTTCTTCCTCAAATCTTGCCACCCAGTTCCGACAAAATCATTTTATATCCCCCAGTAACGTATTTTATGTTACTGGGGTCAACAATGAATAAGGAAGCCTCGGAACAAAAATTCGCCGAGCAATTCGTGAAAAAATGACCAGAAGTGAAAGGGTGCAAATGGTTTGTGCGAGGCCTCGTGCTGCTGCTTTGGTTGAAACTGTTCTTACCAACATCATCGGTGCTTTGATGCCAGAGCATCCCTTTTGATCTCACACGTTACGATGATCGTTTGTTTTGGAAGCTGAAGACAGCGTTAAAAAGCCGTCTCTTTGGAATGGCGACGCTGCTATGAATACTTTCACAAAATGGCTTGCAGCAAGCATTCCATGCTTGGGTTAGGCGATGACATAGTATGCATAGCTTTCAGTGGGAAACCTTAGACAAAGAGAAAACACATGCAGACTCTGGCGATGAATCCACGAATTAAATGATTCATTCTCGTAAAAACCAAAAAAAAAAACGAGGTTGTCGAAGATTTTTAGGACATCGCTGGGCTTAGCTTAAGTTTTTGGGAGCATCTGCCACGAATCAAAACGAGGCAGCGCTCCGTTTCTCTTAGGACTAGCCATTCTACATTGCGTAGAAAAAAATAATTGAAATAATATATCTTAATTTACGGAGAGTGTCGTGGTCTTTAGTAAATATTAATTTTGCACGTGATTCGTTAGTGATGTTCTTTTCTAGAGATGATGATAACGAACATCGTTTCTGAGCGGTAAGCCTTTCTTCTTCACGAGAGCATCGTCTGCATCGACATTTTTCTTCTGCCAAATCTAGATGGCGTCATCACCGAGTAGAGCAGCATGGCAACTTCCTGCTTCGCGGTTCTGCTTCCGGGACATCCTGGTTGCCGTTTCCTTCTCTCTCGGCCAGATACGTTAAAAGCCAAAGCTAGGCACTTGTAGAAGAACAAGATGATTGGAGTGACGTATCCCTCGCAGAAATAAACAATGTTTTTTTTTAAATAATAAGTTAATTATGGCCCTAACTCGTGCAGTGATTAGAGAAGCTGTTTTTAAGACCAGTGATCGTATGTTTATGAGAAACCAACATAAATGTCCTTCATTTAAAAATATATATGCTGTATATTATTATATTGAAGAAACGAGAAAGATGTACATTGATGCAGTTATATTTTGTCATTTGATTTTTTTTTTAATATTTGCAGTGTGTGCTTGTGATATTTGTGCCTCTTTTACACAAAGTCATCTCTTGGGTGATCATTTCTGTTTTCTGGGAACCTCGAATTTTACGATACTTCCTCTGGTATAAAAAAGACATGTCAAAAATGTGTAGGCAACGAGGGTGCAGATCGGCTCTTTTTCCTGCAGATTTCTTTTCACATGCTGGGGGGGGGGGGAGACGATGCAGGTCACTCATTGGATGGCGAAGGCTTGGCCAACGAATGTCAGCAGGGCAAGTAATGGCCCAAGAGAAAGGTACAGGAGGTCAAGCGGTCGAGTTTCTCGGTCATCGAAATAAGATCTCAAGGGCAGAGGTCGAATGGAATGCAGCCTGAATTAACTTTGTCGCTATATGTATTAAAGGTCTGTGTTTTGTTGGTTTTTTTTACCCTTAAGAGGCACTTTTTTGTACACCATGGGCTAAATGGCCAGGTCACAAGGACCCCGAAGGTTGGAGGAGGGGACCCACTGGAACAGGTGTTGGGAGACAGATGGTCGCCTCCTGTCAAGGCCATCCATAGTGTTCTTTAACGTGCACAGGGTATTGCTCTCCCGCACAGCGGCCACGGCTTAACGTCTCATCCGACGGACGGCGGCGGCGGCCTTTTGAAGCACACCGGTGTCCTCTACCGACCGTGGCAGGGCTGGGAGTTTTGCGGAGATAAGTCTCAACGCAGACCCCCGTCCCGGAGAGGTCTGTGTGACTACGCATCAGAGGTCTGTGGGATTATGCAATCGGAAAGTGAGTAACTAATAAAATTTCGATAGTCTGCCGTAACCTCACGAGCTGTAGAGTTAAGGAGAGATAGGTGATTAACTTTAAAAGGCTAAAAAGCGTATCCGAGCAAATGAGAATGGATATCACTAAAGGTTAAAGAAGAATAAATTTCATTGTCAAGTTTGTTCATTAGTCAAAAGAGACAATGTGATGATGATTAGTCAAAAGAGACAATGTGATGATGATTTGATTATTGCATCGATTCTTGAGAAGGTGAACTTAACAATCAGATATCAGTGATTGTTTCGACACTGGCGACGGATTGATTAATTCGCGAACCTCAGGTCAATGGAAATGGTAAATGTTTGAGGCCAACCTCCATAAAGTGGGGGGGGGGGGGACGTCGAGCTCGAGAACTTTCTATTTGCACTCGCCCGTCCTGAACGTTGTTACATTATGCAGGGTGGATTATCTAGAACCAGTATCAAGGAAAATAATATTTCAATTGAAAGAGTACCACGAACATTATTAGAGAGTTTCCACACGTGCCACCATTATTCATGGCCCTGCTTGTATCCAATCGGCATTCCACGTCTTGCCATACACATTTCCTGAAAGACCTCAGCAAGTAAACTGGCGAATGCTAGAAGTGGAGTATTCCATTATTTTTAGAACCCCCTGTAGTAACAATTGCAGGTACAAAGTCCTGTTTGACGTTATCTACCCAACTCATACATTCAGAAGACTGCTCTTATAACTGAGAAATAATTTTAGGTTGTTTATTTTATTTCAATAGTTGTTACTCATTTCAAGGATTCTTATAGTTCACGATGCCTACGCTGGTGTCATTAGATTTCACGATGCCTACGCTGGTGTCATTAGATTTCACGATGCCTACGCTGGTGTCATTAGATTTCACGATGCCTACGCTAGGGTCATTAGTACCAGGGGCAGAACAAGATGACAAATGGCCCCCAAATTTTTCGGTAGCAGTAATTTTTTTATACCACTAAGTTGTCAATTACATAATAGTTTTTATTTGTAGCAAGGATGTAGAACTTATGCGCAAACGCGGGCCACATTCGTTTTTTAATAGTGGAATTAGATTTCAGTAAGAATTTTATCTACTTGGGGGGGGGGAGGGTTCCTTGTATATTTTAGAAATTCATTTTATGAAATCATGCAGTCTCCTTTTTTCCTCTCTGTTGTAGTTATGTTTAAGAAAGGTATTTCGTGCGCGACATATTCGTATGTTTCGTCCACTTTTCGTCCCCATTCCTATTATTAAAATCCCCCAGAGAAGTGAATTATTCCCTTTTACCTCCACCAGAAGGGAAAATACTCATCTGATATAATCTCATAAAATTCTTAAAATATAAAGTGTGATTAATTCACATAATTAGCCTATCATACCAACGTCAGAAAGTCTGATCAATATCGCTGGGAATAATGAAACTGGCGAATGATCATCATTCATCGCAATTGGATCTTCAATCATTTGGAATAAAATTGCCTTTTTGAATTTCACGGCACAAATAACACAGTTATTTATTATTGATTTTTAATAAGTGAATTGTGTGTCGAGTTCGGAGTGAACGTTCTTTTCCGATCTATTTTAAATTTGCTCGTGCATACCTATTTCCCAGCCTCGGACAGTGTAACGAAATGAACCAGACGTTACTCATTTGCATAAGGACGTCAACTTCCTTCACGCGATGAACAAAAGATGGAACTCTTTTGCTTACTGATAATGCTGCCCAGTCAATCATGAAATTTCAAGAGTGCTGTTTTCTTCAATAAAAAGCAACATGGCGTGACCTTTGATTACTTACTTTTCCAAAAAGAAGCTTATTTAAATTTTCGTTTTGAACATCAAATTATTTTTTAAAATAAATTTACATTTTGATATCACAGAAATGATTGGCTGAGTTATTCATTAGCCGCGGGACTAGAAAATTCTCCCCCCTGCCACCAGCTGGGTCAGCGTTGAGATTTATCTCCGCAAAATTTCCCCGCCCTGCCCACGGTCAGTAGGGGACACCGATGGGCTTGGAAAGGCCGCCGTCCGTCGGATGGGACGTTAAGCCGTGGCCCCGTGTGCGGGAGAGCCATACCCTGTGCACGTTAAAGAACACGCTGGATGGCCTTGACGGGAGGCTACCATCTGTCTCCCAACAGCTGTTCCAGTGGGTCCCCTCCTCCAACCTTCTCTGAGCCTTCGGGGTCCATGTGACCTGGCCATTTAGCCCATGGTGTGCAAAAAACTGCCGCTCAGAGGTAAAACAACCCAACCCCCCCTGCCAAATCGACCCGTTGTCAATACGTCGTTGAGTCCTGGATTAATTACATGCATACTTTCATTATCTGAGAAAATCTCTTCAGTCTAGATGCAGTTGTTGAAGGCTCAATGTTAACTAAAATGTTTTACTGAGAATATGACGTGAATCAGAAACTAGGTGTCATAAAAATATGATTTTAAAGATTTAATGGGGGGAAATATATTACTTTTTATACAGTTAAGTTATTAAAGCCCATAATATCACTCTTGTGTTATTTTACTGACAGTTTCCTTTGTAGGACCCTAAAAATCAGAAGTACCTTCATACTGTCGAAAAAATATGCATATGAATAATACGAAAAATGAACAATGTCGTACAGTTAAAGCCAAATTCTCACCTTGAGGTAGTTGTACCTCACGTGCCTTACGAACCTTTATTTCATTGAATTGTCGTTACATGAAGGGGTTAACAACCCCCCCCCCTCCATACACTGGCCTTTATATGTTGCTTGATAATCGAGAAGTTGTATCTCCTTACTGATCTCGTGACAACGTCCAACAGTCATGGTTTTTGGTTTGGACCATTTTGGACCGTGCATGAAAGTCTCGTAAAGAATCCTCGTTAGACGATCCCCGAGAGAAAGGAAAAAGTCGTAGAGATTTGTGTCGGTGAAAGAGACGTGGATCAGATAAGCGTCCCAAACTACTTTCATAAATGGTTATTTTTTTCCTCTGAGCTTTGTGGCGTCAGTGAGTCATCCGTTGGCCTTTCGGCCGCGCTCACCAAATGGCAAGGCTGTCCGATGACGTCATTGGTGCAGCTGCCACTGTAGTCTGTTCTCCGATGGTTGCCCTGACAACTGGTGGCCGTATAGAGGATTTCCTTTCTCGCGCCTAGTGATGGGCTCACTTCCGACACGTGAATGCGATTTGTTTGCTGCTTCCGACGTCAGTCGTGGCGATATATTTCGACCCCACAGTGAAAAAAAACTTCTCATTTAATGCTGCCCTTGGAACATGAAGTGTTGATAGAACCGAATGAACCTCTCCCCCTGTAACGCTGGCTCTTCCGTCAGCAGCAGGGTATTGCGGAGAAAATAAGCTACTCCCAGCTCGATGCTGCGACATCCATCTTCATCTCTTACGACGACATCCCTTTCAGATTAAATACGCAATCAGAAAAGATTTTTTTTCTTCTTCTTTTGGGGGGAGGGACAAACTTAAAAATAATGGTGTTGAAAGAAAAAAAATCGTTATATGTGCAATTAACTGCTGGCAAGTAATTGCACTTAAGCAATTATTTTATGTATTTAATAAAAAAAATAAATACCCCCTCAAGCAGCTGCTTGCCACAGAGGTCTGACAGGAGCCTGTCAGTTTATATGCCATAGTAGGTCTGTGAGGTTGGCAGGACCTCAGCAGAAAAACAACACAAACGTCCATGCCTTATCCGGGGCTCGAACCCAGGTCCCTTAGATCAGTAGCCAAGCGCGCTAACCACTCGGCCATGGGACGGCTCTTTATGTATTTATATGTAAATAATAGCTTAAAAATATTCGTTTCTTAATCTTCTATTTTTTTTTATCTGTTACTAATTCCGTGAGTTGTGGATGGAAGAGCCAGAACGTAGCTTCCTTCCTATTTCATTGTCTGCCATTCGATTCTGTTTGCCCTTCCAATGAGAAGTGCAGAAAGGAAGACAATTTTCTTGCAGGTTTATTTTGTAATTAGCCCTCGTGGAGGTGAGAATTTTCAAATTTTAATATTGTTCTCAAAGATCTTCAAATTGACTCAATTACCAGAGTATTGTTTTTTGAGATCAGACCTCTTTTTGCGATCTCGTTTTTAGCCATTTGCTCTGCCCATTTCAATACTTAAGGCAATGCAAATGAGGAAAATAACTGAACTCTGAAAATTAGATTTAAAACTTTGAAATGGTTTTAATCCATTCCATCAGATACAAATGAAGGGAAAAAATTTAACGTTGTTGTAAAATACGTACTGGAGGTTTTTCTTTTGAGTGGGAGGTGTGGGGAGGAACTCCGTACTTACCATTTCATATGCACCAATAGATTATGACACAATACACTGAACATTTGAAGAATACAAAATAAAATATATGCATTTGAAATAAAAAGACAAAAAAAAATTTAAGATATTAATACCCAGGAAATTTTAAACAATATATATTCTCTAAATTACATTATATTTTGAAAGAATTCCTGCCCAGACATTGATCTAGATACTTTCCATATCTGATCCTTGTTTTTTAGTGCGAATCTTAGAAACAGACGCAAAGATCCTCCCACTGAGCTCTGTTCGTTGTTTTTAATTCGCTATTGTCAGGTACGGCTTTCAACAACGGATATATAGAGAGACAGAATCCTCCCACCGAGCTTTAATAGTCGAGTTCTTAATTCATTATGTCAAGTAGGGCTTTCGACCCGCTCTGCTGAGAATGCCAAATATGATGAAAAGTCGAGATTCCGTCTAATCCACTGCCAGATCCCTTCATTTTCCTCGAGAAACACCGAATCACACTACAAACCTATTTTGCAATTGATCCTGGAGATATATTTTTCCACTTCGCAAATGGAATTGACTCCTTAAACCACTGAGAGCATCATGGAAGACTTCTAATGTTGTCCCCATGTGAAATGAATGACTGCCAAAGAACATTAAGGAAATAGTGGGCTTACCATGAAAAAATTAGTCTATGCTTTAAAATTACTGAACACAATACCGAAAAAAAAAAGAAAAAACGATTTCGTATGACGAGAAAAATGCACACTTCTCTCAAGCCACTTTTTCCTTTGTGAACTCCTCCCCCACCCCACATACAGTAGCGAAAAAAAAAATTAGCCGGAGCTTAACGTTTATCGCGCATTTCTCTTTATCGACGAATTGCATTTTTTTCTGCTCAGGAAGTCAGAAGAAATCTTGGCCTTACTACGCAACAACCTAAAGATATGCAGAGCTCAATTGTTCCGAAGGTTCGCCACATTCTTCTCTTTCATCAGTTGAGTAAATAAAACTTATAGGTAGTATCACATCCAGCACGAGATCTGTCCGAATGATCCACCTTCCCCCCAGGCGCCACTTCCAGCGCCTGCTATGTAGAGCCGGACTTAATCGATTCACGAGACCACCACCACCACCGCTGCTCGCTTGCCTCTCTCGCACGGTGGTAATGGACCCTAATCGACCGACGATCGGTCTGCCAGTCCGTGCCCTGGTTGACCTCTGTGTCAACTGGCCTCTAAGGCCGTCCTCCACTTTCGATGGCAACTCGTTCACTGGTGTTGCCAGACTGCATTTAAGTGGCCTATGATCTTCCTAAAGATGGCAACGGTGAAAGGAATGCGACGAAATGCTCCACTGACGTCATGATTAGCAATGAGTTGATTGAAACGGACGAATCCCGTTTTTCGAAGCACAAAAACATTTCTGCGCTCGAAACCTTTGTTCACTCATCATCATCAGTTAATTTGTTTTTCTAGGATACGAAAATTTCGATGCATACAGGTATTCGATGAGAGAATGACAAAGACTCCTGTATTTAAGAGAATACTTTTAAAATATATATATATAGAGATAATTACGTTTCAGTATTTTCTGAAAAAGGGAAACTGTTCTGGTGTGCAAGTTTTCAGTTTTTCAAAACCAATCATTATATGCAAACAAGATCGATTTAGCCAAAACAATAGCATTGTCGAAAAAGTCATCGACAGAAGGTGCTAAAAGGGCCAACATACCAAAAATTATATTTCAAGTTACCAATTTTCAATTCTCTAGCACCCGAAGATCGAAAATTGCCCTTTGACCTCGAGTATTCTAACCGGATCCGAAATTTGGTCAAGTTTCTGAAATCTACAACCCGAACACCCCTAAACACCAATTTTCACATTTCTAGCACTTTTAGATGAAATGTTTTACCTCTACCTGAAGGGGGCGGGGGTGGCTCAGTCGGTAGCGCGCCAGGCTCGTAATCTGCAGTTCCCAGGTTCGAGTCCCAGCTGGATCAGCGTTGAGACTTATCTCCGCCCTGCCCACGGTCAGTAGGGGACACCGATGGGCTTGAAAAGACCGCTGTCCGTCGGATTGGACGTTAAGCCGTGGCTCCGTGTGCGCGAGAGCCATACCCTGTGCACGTTAAAGAACACGCTGGATGGCCTTGACGGGCGGCTACCATCTGTCTCCCAACAGCTGTTCCAGTGGGTCCCCTCCCCCAACCTTCTCTTAGCCTTCAGGTCCATGTGACCTGGCCATTTAGCCCATTGTGTGCAAAAAAGTGCCGCTCAGAGGTAAAACAACCCAATCCAACCTCTACGTGACTTTGTCATTGTAGGATATGTCGGAGTTAAATTTTGGATTTTTCCCTAGATGTACTATCCGAATTACCCAAGGAACAAATTTTCAAAGCCTCTAAGTATATATATACACACTTCTGGCCATTAAAAGTGCAACACCAGGAAGAAGTCATCAGATTGTCCCGAAATATGCAGATGGGTAGCCCATGGGAGAACATATAAATGATTCAAAGCGCAGCACATTATGTGTGACAGTAACCCCCCTGGAAGTGTTATAAGAGGAGATTACAAAGAGCCGGTGTAAAGTACTGGGAATTGTGTTTGCTCGCAGTTCTTTCGCACTAAAGGATCGAGTGTGCCCCATCCAAGAACACGGCATCCATAAGACCAGGTTTCAGACTTTGATCGAGGGAGAATTGTGTTATTACAGGAAGGCGGATTATCGTACCAAGACACCAGTGCTCGTGTTGGATGGAATGCTGCCACAGTGATGAGAATATCGCGTCAGTGGGTAGAGGAGGAACGAACTCACCGACGAGAGGGATCTCAACGGCCATCACACAAACGAATGAGAGAACAGACATCTCGTGTGCATAGCTATGAATGATTGTACAGCCACATCAAACACCTTAGCTCACCAGTTAGGGTGTGTTGCACATCAACTAGTGTCCACACGTACGGTTTGACGTCGTCTGCAGCATCGGGGCATCTTTGCTAGGCGGCCATTGCTTCAGCTACCATTGACTCTACAACACAGGTGTATGCGACTGCAATGGTGCCAAGAACGTCATGCATGAATGTGCGAATGGCATCGCATCTTCTTTTCAGACAAATCCCGCTTCAGTATGCAACACCATGATGGACGAATCCGTATCTGGCGGTGCAACAGGCTCGGTGAGACATGCATGATGCAGCGCCATACAGGTCCGGCCCCTCGTGTTATGGTATGGGGTGGACTCCACTCGTGCATGTGCCTCGTACACATTACCGGTACTTTGAACAGCCAGCGTTACATTATTGAGGTGTTAGAGCCTGTGGTCATACCTTATCTTCAGGGGCCCTCTGGTGCCATTTACCAACAGGACAATGCCTGACCACATGTGGCATGCATCGTCCAACAATTCCTGGATAGCCACCATGGGACACTTCTGCCTTGGCCTGCGCGATCACCGGATCTGCCCCCAATTCAACGTATCTGGTCCACGATCTCACGACGACTAGCACACCAGCAGCTGCTACAACAAATGAACTTTGGCTACGTATCGAAACTGCATTGACCGACATTCCCCAAATACATCCGTCATCTCATCCTCTCAATGCAGCGGTTATTGCCCCTCATGGTGGCTACACAAGATGCTGATTTCTTTGTATTCCACAAGTCTAACCGAGTTGTATTTGTAATCATTTGATCCTTGTAACATAAACTATCTATTCACTAAATATGGCTTTAATATCTCTTGTCTTTCCTGGTGTTGCACTTTTAATGGCCAGCAGTGTATTTATCTATGAACAGAATTCTGGGTTACCAGCAATTAACTATTAAATGTTTTTAGGATATCAGAATTAGCCATTCAAAGAAGTTTTTTGTGTCGCTATTTCGGCTAAAAATGTGAATATTTTAAAACACAACTCCACTATGTTAAAATAGAATGTGGCCTCTCTTATCAAAATGTTGATTTTAAAATTAAACTTTGAATAGTTTATAAATATTTAGAAAAAATTCCCGAAATTGTAGAACAGAAAAACTAGAACATTAAAGCTTCAGAAACAAATTAATGTATCAATTTATTTTTAACCCCTTATTGTTGCAAGTAATTATAAACAGTCGAAACAAAAAAAAGGATTAATTTTTTTTCGTTTATTTCCGTTGCTGACATTGAAAAATGTGGTGTCGAGATCACAAAAAAGATACGGTGCGTTACAGTGAAATATTTTTTGGCCACTCGTGTATGTGATATTCGTTGGAATTAATAAAAATTAATTATAAAAATAAAAAATTAATTATAAAATATAGATTTTCTTTTGACCTCAAAATACATTTTACTTTAAAATTGACTGCTGTTTTATTTTTTGTATAATCTGCACTAACACAAAAGGATAAAGTTTACGAAGCATGTTAGTTCTTTTATATTTGTTATTATTTGTATTTCATGGTTTCTTGTATGCTAATAGTAAAAAGTGATCCAGAATTTATGGTGAAAAAAAAAAACGTTCATAACTCCATTCATAACTATAACCGGTTTATTTTGTCTGTTATGCACAACAGTATTATTTCACGAACTGTATTGTAAACACTGTTTTTTTTTAACTCTGTTGTTTCATTCTATTCAATTACAGGCAGAGCAATTATCCCTTTATCCTAGTCTACTCGTTTACATTAACAATCGCAAGAAAAAATGGTGCCAAAAAATATATATATACGATCTTTGCTTCAATACGCCATGCCGGGTTGATTTTATCTGAGTTCCGGTGGGTGAGACAATGGAATAGTCTCCATACTTGAAGTTGCCGTGAATCTGGTTGGATTCTTCCGTCCTCCACTTGCGGGTAGTAGATGATGCTCTCCCGAAGATAATGTGCAAGGGATAGTTGGGCGACCTATAATGGAATAAGATGAAACAACAGAGTTAGAGAATGGGTATTTTTTACAAATATAGCTATTCTAAAAAAAAGTGTGTATGTAATTGTATTGTTTGACTTTAACTTTTCTCAAGACATATACAGGGACGATCTTGGTTGCTGTCAATCCCTACAAAGAACTGTCCATTTATGAAACTGTAAGTATTAAAACTTGTTTTTAAGATGAAACAAATTTATTTTCTGATCACTTTTTTTTTGTACTCTCGATACCGTTTTTAAAGATGACACACCTTTTCGGCGGGGATTAGCTTAGTCGGTAGCGCAGCAGGAATCTACCATTTTAAGCTGTTCGAGTTCCAGCTGTGCCATCCCGAGCCCTCAGTGAGGAGGGCCTCCTCCGTCGGATGGGACTTGAAGCTATGGCCCCTTGTTCAGGAGAAGCCATATCGTGTGCAAGTTAAAAACGTTCTCAATGGCCTTGACGGGAGGCTGCCACCTGTCTCCTAAAAGCTGCTCTGAGCCTTTCGAGTCCACGTGACCTGCCCATTTAGCCAATTGTGTGCGAAAAAGGGTTACTCCTCTATGTGGCCAAGTGGTTAGTGTTTGACTACTGATCGAAGGAACTTGGGCTCGATCGTGGTATGTATATTTCTTTTCTGTGTTGTCTTTCTGCTGAGGTCTCGCTTTCACCACAGCTCTTCTCTGCAGAGTATTACTCAGGCAGATAGACCTGGAAGACGGCGCCCCGGGAGAAGCGTACTTTCAGCGCCCCTTACTATTGCTGGTCAGTAGAGCGAGGAATGTAGGATATATAAAATAGTTTTACCTACTTATTATAAGATTGTAAATTTAATATAAATATGAAAACTCTGAAAGTATTTTTCCCCTCTGTGTGTTTCTTTAAGAACTTGGCGCGTTTTGGCTGATGTCGATAACCAACCGATAGGCAGTTGTTGCAATCAGCTGCTTTGGGCGTAATTTATTTAAAACCTCATCATTCGAAATAAATTCTGATCCCAATGATATTTTCGCACAAGAAAGATTACTCTGAAAATGCCCCAAAAAATTTGCTCATAGCAAGACCCTACTTGACTCCCTTTATCATCAGATATTGCGCTAAAATCATGTGATAGTTGAATTACAATTTAGAAAGCAAGTATAAGCTTGGCCAACAATCATAGTGTACTAGCCTGCCCAATTCGACTTCTCTCGTGGCACTCCTATGCAAAAAAAAAAAAATCCGTGAGAGGGCGCGCAAACACTAGACAAACTAGAGGTCCTGTATTTAGAGGCTGGCCATGTCGGCGATTCACTGCTATTGGTTGATTGAGTCACGTGGTTTATGGATTTTTTTTTATCGTACTATGAGACGAAAAAAAAATAAATAAATACCCCCTCAAGAAGCTGCTTGACCACAGAGGTCTGACAGGAGCCTGTCAGTTTATATGTCATAGTAGATCTGTGAGGACGGCAAGACCTCAGCTGAAAAACGACACACACATACATGCCTTAATCCGGGGCTCGAACCCAGGTCCCTTAGATCAGTAGCCAAGCCTATGAGTTAGTGTATGTACCAAGTTAAAACTTCTCAGTTGTTATAGTTTTATATATTTCTACTACGTTTTTTGTCTATAAAAGCTGCTATATTTTATCAATGCCTCAATCACTGCATTTGGGTGTAAAAATTTCACTCAAAAAATAATTTAATGAATATTTTTTCCCGAGAAACTCTATCAGAAGACGACAAACGCTGCAAAAGTGAAATGAACTAACTGAAAACCAACAAATAATTTCTTTTAAGGTTTCGTTTAAAAAACGAGCTAAAGTTTTTACTTTGTCGCCTGTCTACGCCAGTATTTGTTCGTCTGTCTCTCTGTTAACTGTTGTCTGTCCATCTGTCTTTCCACCTGTCTGTCCGTCTATAGCCAATCATGTTTTTTTACTTTTAGAGCTAAATGAAAAATTATTTTTGGGTTGGATAGGTATCGAACAAATATTGTAATTAGCAATTTTGAAAATTTTCAATAGTTTTAATAGCCCCTTTAGCGGTTGGAAAAGGATCGAAAATGCTAAAATTTCAAACGAAAATTGAAAACAAACTAGTTATAATGGAAATCTGAAATTTTGGTAGTAGATTGTTATGGTCAGAATGATTACAATGGCAACAAGACTTCACCATCTTTGCCAAAAGGGGGGGAAGAAAATTAAAAATTTTTAAGAGATAATCGAAACTATATATATATATTTGTTTTACAGGCACTAACAAAATATTAATGATTTAAACAATATTTTATAATCTCAGCGTTACTTGTAGACGTTTACGTCTATAAATCAATAAATATTTTTTGTGAAAAAAGCCGGCTTTAGTTCAACAGGTTAGAATGCTCTGGCATGTTTCTGGAGAGTTGCAGGTTCGAATCCCGTATGTCGGCGAATTTTTTTTCTCAAAAATATTAATATTTACGTTTTTCGATTCCCCATCAGCTGCAATTTCCAGTGTTAGAGAGTGCTAAAGGCGGTAAATAAAAACTCGAAAGGTGACCTCTAGCGGCGGAAGAAGCTGGAAAATACCAAATCTTTAAATAAATATTGCAAACGATCAATTTTTGCTAGAAACTTAAGTTTTTGGTCATAGAGTGTAATGATCAAATGGTTTACCCTAATAGTAATGATTTGTTCCATTGGTAAAATGCAACTTTTCTGCTTTAAGAGATAAATTAAAAACTTTTTTTGCACATTACAGGTACTAATAAAATATTAATAGTTTATTTTCTCAATTATACGGTAGTTCGAATTTATAACTGTTAGAGGGTACTGAAAGTGTGAAACAACTAGAATGCATATCGCCTCTGGCGCATATGGGAATCTCTTTTAAAAGAGAATGAAGTTCTTCCTTTGCCTACTTTTTCACTCCTTAAAAGTTTTAATTATGGATGTTCGTGTTGTACTATGGCGTATGAACTAACAGGTTCCTGTCAGACCTCTGTACAAGCAGCTGCTTGAGGGGATATTTATTTGCTTTTTAATATATGATGGGGGAAATACACATATTAGTATTTTATTAGTAATTATAAAACATAAAAAGTATTATTCATTTAGTTCTTAAATTTAGAATGTTGCTTTAAACTAGCTCCTCTGAAAACAGTGGGCAGATCATTGTTGCCATTGGAATTTCTACCATAACAGAACTCTACACGCTGAAATTTCTACCATAAAGATATCACTTTAAACATTCGTTAAAAATTTTACACTTTCGATATTTAGTGATCTCTAATGACATAAATTAAAACTACCTTTGAAAATGTGAATTACATTCCATTAGTAACCAACTAAAAAAGAGATTTAGATTATCTCTTAAAACAAAACCATTCCGTTTCTTACCTACCTTGGGTTTAGGGTCAGCTCATTGTTGTCAATGGAATTTTCAAGACTGTCACATTCCACGACCAAAATTTCTAGCATAACTACATCGTTTGCAATATTCGTTTTAAATTTTTGGTATTTTTCGATTTTTTTCACCGTTAGAGGGCGCAGTTATCGCTTTTGGGAATTTCGCAAAATGCAAATTGTAATATTTTATCAATACCTGTGACCAACCCAAAAATAATTTTTTATTTATCTCTAAAAACATACTTTTCTTTTAAAACAAAAAAAATTGCATTCACCTCCCTCCTGGGTCTAAAGCAGGCATGTCAAACTCGTTAACCACCGAGGGCCATATTTAGTATTATATATTAAATCGCGGGCCGCAAAACAAAAAAAAAACAAATGGAAATCAAGATGAAGCATAGCTTTTATTATAAACAAATGAATACATACAAAATAATAATACTTTTTTAAACCAGATGAAAATTGTTATGTGCAAACTAGACTAGAACGCAGTATTCGTTCACTGACTGCTAACGAATAGCTTCCGACTCTACTGGCATTTCGTGACTCATTGCCATGCGCAAAGTATGTACATTTGAATGACCTCGAGACATGTGTATACATGCCGGAGCCCGATCGTAGAATTGCTCATATCATGAAATGAGCAATTCTACGATCGGGCTCCGACATATACATTTATGCGCAATAGTTTCCCTTATATATAAATGGAAATGTTTTCTGAAATACGTTTATTTAATTCATGTACCGTGTACGTACTTATAATTTTAATTAAAGAATCCAGTGTTGTCAAAAATTAAATAAACGTATTGGTTATCAATCTTGGCGGGCCGCAGAACAGTTCCCGGCGGGCCGCGTGTTTGACATGCCTGGTCTAAAGGGTCAAGTAATTGTTGCCAATGGTAACTTCGTAACCTTCACATTTCAACACCAAAATTTCAAACTTCTAACATAACTACATCGTTTGGATATTTTGGAATTTTCAACTTTTTCCACCGTTAGAGGGCGTAGTTATAACTTTTAAGAGATTCGAAAAATGCAGATTGTAATATAACAGTAATTCCTATCTAACACAAAAAAAATTTTTCATTTGAATTTTTCATTGATTTTGAGAGCTACATTTTGAACTTTTTTCTAATAAGAGTTCTTTTTATTAATACCAAAAAGAGTGGAGGCATAGTATTCGAGTTTCGGTCGGATGTAAATTTTGTAGAACAAAGTAGCATAAGAGGATACACAACACGAAATGAGAGATTAAGCTTAACGTATGTATTGAAGATAAAATTGAAGGGAATTCCCGGAACTCAATGTTGCCACTTTATTCCAAATGAAGTAGATTTTGTACAATTTTTCGATAAAATAGAGCAGTGGTTCTTAATCTTTTATGCTTCACGTACCCCCTTGGAAATGTGTATGTAACTGGCGTACCCCTTAATATAGATAGAACTATAATTATAGTATAATAATGCCAACTTAGCGACTTTGTTACTAGATCTAGCGACTTTTGAGCTCTCACGGCTTACCCCAAAAAAATTTACCGTGTACCCCACGTTGAGAACCCCTGAAATAGAGAAAATTTGTTGTGTAGTTATGTTAGTGTAGTTTTCATTTTCAAAGTTAAAATTACGTCGTAAAATGTGACTATAAAAGCGGCATCTTTGTTATAAATTTTAGAAATTTTTTCTTGAATAGGAATAATTTTTCAGAATCAAATTCAGATGGAGTTTTTTAAAATGGCGCCGTTTGAACCATGTTAGATCAAAATAAATCGTGTAAAAGGAGATTTAGAATTGTTTTTCTAAACCGTGTTAAATCAAAATCGTAAAAAAAATCCATGTAAAAACAGAATTGCATGTACTCTATATCAATTTAATTGTGTATCTTCTGTTACTAATGTACCCTCAAATATCGTTGAGGGGGGGGGGGGGGGGTTGAGCCTTGATTTTGCAACCTTGCAATCATTTTACAAATTAAATAAAATTTATTTCCTTTGTTTTCCCAATCCCTTTGCCAACTCTACAAGAATATGCAGTTTTCTCGTTAGTACAAACTCTCCTTCATTTCAGAAAACCAATCATTCTTCACATCTCGCCTATATTATATCAAGTGGTTTCAAATTTTCCCAACTGCCATAGATTTTGCAAAGTTTTCTCTATTGCGCCAACTGTACTAAATTTCACAAAATCAATCCCACTCTTACCAATCTTTCTATTGCTTTTGGGTAATTCTCCGAAATCGGGTCGCTTAAAACGCCCGATGAAAGAACTAAAGCGGCTAAATTACACATTTTTCTCTGTTGACAATACTCGCCGAAAACGCTGAATTTCTTGCTATATATCGTTTATGCATATTCATTGTAATGGCAGTTATTTCCTTGAACAGCTATTCGCCGTCCATATTATAAAAAATACACTATAAGGAAATAAAGTATATAGTTCTGGGTTTTTTTTAATATAATTCCTTGGACTGTATCTTAGAAATACAAAAATCGGTAGGAGTATAAAAAACAAAAAATTTATATGCTACCTGGTGATACATCCATTTTGTTAATTTTCATCACCGCCATGTTATATGCTTTCATGGATGCCATTGATTTCTACAACACTTCGCCTGCTGCATTATTAAAAAACTCGCAGAATGTAATAAATCATTCGTTTTTGTTTTTTTATAATCCGGATGGCGGTTTACTGGGAAATCTCCAACAGTATCCCCGCAAACTTGGGTGGCACTTTAATTTTTCTGTTACATAACGTACAGTTGAATGACAACTTTTAATACTCAGACAAGACCACGAGTAGAAAATACAGATTTAGGTTCCATGATACAAACTGGACGCAATTTTTAGAAAGTAGTGAATACGTTCTTTAGTAATTCTCCCGAATGAGACTAGTCGGGGTCGAAATCACGCAAATCTGCTCACAACATAAATAAACAAAATGGCGGCTAAAAGTCTACCTATATCTCCAGAACAGGAGTGCCAAAAGTAACAAGCTATACATCAAATGAATGCTTCTGACATGGGAAATGTCAGACGCTACGAAAATTGATCCCCCATGCTCTCTTCGCCCCTAAAAAAAAGGGGGGGGGGATATGAAAATGATTGTTCCCCTATATCTCCTGAACGCGAGTGTAGAAAGTAACAAGCTATGTATCAAACGAAAGCTTTTGACATGGCCAACTCCCCAAGATTTTATCAAGATTCTCGATTTTGCCATTTCTTCTTAATTTCACAAACCAATCCCAATATTTACAACTCGCCTGTATTTTACCAAGTGGCTTCGAATTTTGCCAACATGCCATAATTTTACAGAAAAAAATCGAAATTTTTACATCTCACCTGAATTTTACTAAGCCACTTCGAATTTTGTCAACTAACCTAGATTTTGCCAACTCCCCAAGATTTTACCAAAATTCTCGATTTTGCCATTTCTCCTTAATTTTACAAAACCAATCCCAATATTCACAACTCGCCTGTATTTTACCAAATGGATTCAAATTTTGCCAACTGCCCTAGATTTTGCTGTTACCTCGATATTGCCAAGTTGCCTCGATTTTTCCAACATGCCATAATTTTACAGAAAAAATTTCCAATTTCACATCTCACCTCAATTTTGCCAACTACCCAAGATTTTGCTAATTCATTTCTATATTACTAAGAGGTTTCAAATTTTGCCAACTACCCTAGATTTTGTCAAGTTCCCACGATTTTGACAATTACCCTAGATTTTTGCCAAGTTGTATAGATTTTGCTAACTCCCTTTAGTTTTGCAAAAAAAACCAACAAATTTTCCCAACTCACCTGGATTTTGCAAAGTTTTTTCAAATTTTGCCAACTCTGATTTATTTTGGGGGTGGGAGCTTCCCCCCTCACTACACCCCTTAACAAATCCCTACACTATTTCAAAATTGAATTAAAAAAATAAAAACTACAAAGATATGTGTTCAGCTGCATTTGAAATTCCAATTCAAGAATTTTTTTCTCAAAGTTAATACACTTCAGTGGGAGGATGTTTTGTAACCTAGAGCTCATCTAACTAAAGTTCAAGCCATATGCATTCCAATATGAATTCATTAACTAATGCAATTGCATCAATGATACGAATTTTCAGGTTATCAACACTTTGCATTTTGGACATGTATATTTCTTCTTTGACATATCCCCACAAGAAAAAAGGGGTGGGGTTGGCTTGGTAGCAGACCAAGCTCATAATCTGCAGTACCCAGGTTTGAATCCCAGCTGGGCCAGCATTGAGATTTATCTCTGCAAAACTCCCCCACCTTGCCCACAGTTAGTAGGGGACACTGATGGGCTTGGAAAAGCCTACATCAATAGGATGGGATGTTAAGCCATAGCTCCTTATGGGGAGAGCCATACCCTGTGGACATTAACACGCTGAATGCCCTTGAAAAGAAGCTACCATCTGTCTCCTAACTGCTGTCCAGTGAATTCCCTCCACCAACTTTCTCTGAGCCCTAGGGGTCCTTGTGACCTGACCATTTAGCCTACTGTGTGTAAAAAGGGTACCACTCAGAGGTAAAACAACCCAAAGCATTGGTTTGGCCATGTTGCCTGTATGCATAACTTGAGTTTGGCAAATATAGTTATGAACAGCATGCCTAAAGGCATCAGGAAAAGGGAGAGACCTAGAATGTGATGGGTAGACAATATCCAACAGGACCTTGGTAGAATTGGCTTACAGTGGTCAAATGCCTCTGCAAACTCTCCTCTAATACAGTAACTGTAGCTTGGGACAGAAGTGTTTGGTGAACAAAATTGCACAGTCTGGTTGGACCTCCATAGCCCATGGCTGCATGAAGATTTTGTATGTGTTTGTATGTATTATGTTAGTTATGCACTGTTTAAAATAGTTGTCTTCAATGAGATTTTGGTTTTTGAGAGCTTTTCTTAAGTGCTGAATGTGGGAATATTCCTTAGTGATAAGCATTGTTAATGAAATCTGCTTTTGATGAGGTTATTTATTATTTGGTTTTTTTTTTTGAAGTGCTGGCCGAGGGTTCATTATTTAGGGATAAGTGTTCTTAATGAAATCGTTTCTATGAGCTTATTTATTTTTGTGGCTTTTTTTTTTTAAAGCGTGAATGAGGGCTTATACCTTAGTGATAAGTATTAGTGAAATGCATTTTTGGTTAAATTATTTTCATTGGTTTCTCTATTAAGAGCAAAAACATTTTCTCCTGTATTGCATTATATATTTTTGATGCATATAATGTCTCAAGGTAGATGCAAAATGGACTATTACTGTTCAGACTACTTTTTCTTCATGGCAGAAAATAAAGATGCCAGCTGAGGGCCCTATACTGCATTTCTGTCAAAATTTTTATCATAAAATTCAGAATTATGTTTTATTTGGTATATAACATAACCTAATTTGTTGTTTGGCTATTTTTAAAAAAAATTCTAAATTTACATCATATTTATTTTATTTGACTCTGCACAGTTGGCAAAAGGCCTGGAATTTTCTCAAAGTATGGTACTGAGATGAAATTTCAGAATTAGAATAGTTTTTTTGTTTCAAGTAATATTTTTTCAGAAAATAGCCTTTCTATTCATGTGCATTAAAAAAGATACCTGTTGAAATAAAACTAGTCTCTTAATATTTTATTTTCAGAAAATCCAGAATTAAATATCGATTTATTTGGCATATAACATGCCATAATTTCTTTCATTAGTTATTTGGATAAAAGTTATTTGGATAAAAAGTTCTAAAGTTAATTTTTTTGGTTGAGCAGAATGAAAAGATTCTTCACTCTGGTTACATCCTGAGGACAACTGGTTATATCTGGTTACAATCCAATGCAAACCTTGTTTTTAGGTAGGACCTTAGAAAGGATAAATGAGCACTCATTGGTTATATAGTTATGTGTAAATTCCCCTAGAATATCAAACGAGACATATTGACTCCTAATGTCATCTCTGAAGCTTATTTGGGTAGATTATATTATGATCATCATATAGTGTGTGCTGAGTGATTTAGTGTCACATGGTAAGAGTTACACATGGACAGGCCTTGTTATATGTACTATGGGCATGACAAAGATCATACACACCCAGCTGTTGAGTCAACTATTGTAATTAGTGATTACATTCATCATCAGTTGAATGTGTGCAGTCTTCATAGGCATGTACTCAATATATCTGAGTTGCCTATATTCTGAAATGTCTATGCAGTGAAAAAGCTGAGCAAGAGGAAAGTTTGATAAAGATGAGTAGAATTTAGATTTTAATAACATGAGAAAATGGTAGAAAACAATAATTTTTTTTTTTTATAAATATTGATTTTGTATGAGATGCAAGTTGTCCCCCAGTGACTGCCAGGTGCACCAATATGTTAAGACTGCACTTTAGTGACTAAAGGTTCTAGAATCTTGAAAATGAATGTTGTAATTCTGATTATATACATATTTTTATGTTTCACTAACTGTTTCAAAATGTTTTACTCTGTATGAATAACAAAAATTTACTGTTTCACAGAATTGGGTGCTACAATACAGTGGCAAGAAGATTGGTCAGCAAGATCCTCATGTATTTGCCATTGCAGAAGCTGCATACAATAGTCTTCAGACTTTGAATACCAATCAAGCATGTGTCATCAGTGGGGAGAGTGGTGCTGGAAAGGTAAATGCAGTAAATTGTAATGTCACTGTAATCTTAATTTCATATAACCCATTGTTACTGCCAAGAGTAAACTGAACAGAATAGTGGTTGCTCATAATTTTACCCTAGTTTTATGAGCCAGACCATAATGTTTTCTTCCAATTTTCCTCTGGTCACTTTATAGAATCCTGTAAAAGAGATCTAAATTTAAAAGAAAAAAATATATATATGAAAATCCTTGATTATGTAAATGTAATATTATTGGGGTACTTAGAGAGAATTGTATTTATACTACTAAATCATTAGAAAATTTCCATGTTATTCACTGGAAAGCAAAATTAAGAACTTCTTGAAGAATAAAGATTTTAAGAGAATTAAAGATCGAAACCTTGAATTTTAGCAGTATTACTTTTGTTCAGTATTTTAAGAGTTATGGCAGCTGGAATATTTAAAAGCAGGTCACTCATTCAAGAAACTGGATTCAAGAACAGAAACCAAGAGTTATTAGGTTTCTTTAAATGTAGTAAATGCTCAGGATGTGTTCCTAGGGAAGAGTTTTCAGTAAATCAACTTTCAACCTGATTATTATAATATACAAGTGGTTATGTCAGATTCTATTGCTAGAAAGGATACAGTAATTTACATTTACTTGTAATTTTACTTGATTGATTTTTCTACGGAATTGATAAAATGGGTGGTGACCTTTCTGCCCAAAGATCTGAGATGTGACTTTTTATAAATATGAGTGCAAATAGTATAATTTACTAATAATCACAATATAAAGTACAATATCGGTGTTACAATTAGTATGTAAAAATGTTCTCTATAATATTTGCCATTTAAATAGAAAAGAGGAAATCACTTGCACTTTCATCTTTGTATACATCACACAATGCCAAGTTTGATCTTGAATCCACAAAATTAAGTCTATATATTTCAGTCATAAATTTTGTACCTTGCCTTATGGCAATTGTTGTTTGCAGTGAGGCTGGAGTTTTAATTTCACCAATGATTCTTGTCTTTTAACAATTGTTTGCACAGTTGTATGAGCAAGGTCTAATTTTCTTCTAATTTCAGATTCCGACAATCCACTCACATTTAATTTGCCCTTCACTTATATAATAGCCTTTCTCAGGGGCATAGCGAAGAACTATGGTTGAGGGGGGGGGGGGGATTTTCCAACTCGAAAATCAAATTTTGCCAACTGAGAAAATGTCTAGACTTTTGCTGGGGGGGGGGGGGGGGTTGTTGTTTCACAACTCTCCTGCTTTTTGCACATTTCACTTCCAAGCCATAATTTCCTAGAAATTATCCTAATATTTACACCTTGTCTGAATTGTAACAAGTCAGTTTGAAATTTCCCTTGATTTGGCCAACTGTCCTTAATTTCACAAACCCAATCCCAATTATCACAACTTTCCTCTCACCTATATTTCACCATGTGGATTCGAATTTTGCCAACTCGCCTTTATTTTACCAAGTGGATTCGAATTTTGCCAACTCGCCTTTATTTGACCAAGTGGATTCGAATTTTGCCAACTCCCCTAGATTTTGCCAAGAGTTCTCGATTTTTCCAACTCTCCTTAATTTCACAAAACCAATCCCAATTTTTACAACTCACCTGTACTTTACCAAGTGGTTTCCAGTTTTGCCAACTTCCCTAGATTTTGCCAAGTTGCCTCGATTTTACCACCTCTCCTTAATTTCGCAAAACAATCCCAATTTTTACATCTCTCCTGAATTTTCCAAGTCACTTCAATTTTTTCAAACTCTCTAAAATTTTGCCAAGTTTTCTCAATTTTGTCAATTCTCCTTAATTTCACAAAAACAATCCCAATTTACACAACTCGCCCGTATTTTACCAAGGGGATTCGAATTTTGCCAACTGCCCTAGATTTTGCCAAGTTTCCTCAATTTTGCCATCTCATCACAATTTTACAGAAAAAAAATACCAATTTTTACATCTCACCTGATTTTTGCAAAGTCACTCTAAATTTTCCCAACTCCCTCAAGATTTGCCAACTCTCATAAATATTGTGAAGTTGCCTCGATTTTTGCCAACACGCCATAATTTTACAGAAGAAAGATTACAATTTTTGCATCTCATCTGAATTTTGTCAACTCTCCACGATTTTGCCAAGTCACTCTGAATTTTATCAGCTGCCCCTAGATTTTGCCAACTCGCCATAATATTACAGAAAAAAAAAATCAAAATTTTTACCTCTCACCTGAATTGCCAACTCCTGACAATTTTGCCAACTCCCCAAAATTTTGCCAACTCCCCAAAATTTTGCCAAGTTGTCCCAATTTTGCCAACTCACCTGTATTTTACTAAGTGGCTTCGAATTTTGCCAACTGCTCTAAATTTTGCCATCTCTCCATTTTCCAAACTGCCCTAGATTTGCCAAGTTGCCTCGATTTTGACAACTCCCCTTAATTTTACAAAAAAAAAGATTACAAATTTTCGCAACTCACCTAGATTTTACGAAGTCGCTTTGAATTTTGCCAACTCCGAGTTACTTTGGGGGGAGCTCCCCCCCATCCCCCCATGGCTATGCCCCTGGCCTTTCTATTATGTTTCATTTTGACACCATCACTTGAGCACTAAAAAGAGAATAGAAATTTTAAATCATTGAATGTTGTTAGTCATACTCGTATGTTTTGTTGTGCACATAAGCATAGAGCTATTGTCATGACATAAATATGGGTTGAATCATTTTAAATGCTGACATGGATGGTAATTGATGATTCTTCTAAGTACAGATTGATATAAGTCATGAAATGCCTTGATACAGATTTGTTCCTTGATTTACAGGTATGAAACAATGGTGTTATTTCTTACCTATGAATGATATGACACTTAATTTAGCTACTGGTACACAGGGAATTGAATAAAGGATAAAATATGGTATGTGCAACACATAATATATTATTATTTGTTAAGCTTCTACACAATTCAAATTTTTAATATTTAAAAAGTTTTTAGGTTTTCAAATTGATAAAATATAGCACAATGTAGCAATTGAAGAAATATAATTTTTTTCCTTTCACTTATTATTTCTGGGAAGATATTCAGGCTTTGATTCAGCCTTGTAGCAATTGCATGCTGCTGATCCAAGAATGTACCAAATTTCTGCCATATAATTTGCTTCTGGTTATATGTAATCCACAAGACTAAGGAATAAAAATAAGTAAATAAATATCCCCTCAAGCAGCTGCTTGGCAGAGGTCTGACAGGAGTCTGTCAATTTATATGTCATAGTAGAAGGTTTTTGAGAATGGCAGGACCTCAGGAGAAAGACAACACAAACATCCATGTCTTATCTGGGGTTCGAACCCAGGTCCTTTAGATTAGTAGCTAAGTGTGCTAACCACTTGGCCATAGGACAGCTAAGGAATAATCGAAAAGAAAATATATATATATATATCTGCAGTGGTGCATAATACACAGCTTGAAATTGTGATCATTTCTCCCTTTCATTAATAAAAATAAAAATAAAAAAATTTCCTCTTTAGATGGAAATGAAAAAAGGAAAGTGCTTTAGTCTTTGATTGGATATAACCTTAAATTAGTCGATGAGCATCTAACTGAAACTTAGCTTTAATGAAAGGGGAAAAAAACTGATGCACAACAAAAAAGAAATACATAGCAATTATCGTCAGATGTATGCTTTTATTCAAAGCTGTTGACCTCAGAATCATCTGTGTCTTAGCAAAACATTTAAAAATATTCAGTGTTTAAGAGAGATCATTATCTTCATTTTCAATAGCTCATCATTGTCGCCAATGTCTTTTGGACCAAACTGCTTCACAAATATTCCCATTTTTAAAGTCAATTGTAATTCATTAAGAATGTTTCATCTTGGCTTACTTATTGAAGGATTCTATGTTCACTGAAATAAGTTTAGTTACATACTCATTTGCTTGATTCAATCTGTCAGGGATAATCAATCAATTTAATTTTATTGAATTGATTCAAACAATCTCAGGGATAAATCAGGCTTGTATAATATAATATAATAGAATATTTTATATATTTTTTAACCCATGCGGACATATAGTGAACTGTTCATGATCACCCCCCTTTAAGAGTATGCAAACTCATAAGATAAAATGGTTACTTTGAAGAAGGGAAAAAATCTTTTTATACTATGCACTTTTCTAGTTTTGAACTATTTTAGTTAGTCTATAGCTGAAAATATTTTTACTGTTAAGTTTTAAATTTGATTATTCTATTTTTTTTAATGTATTACCTGTTATATTTTTTATTTTTCTTATTTCAGACGGAAACTACAAAGTTCATTCTTCAATATTTGTGCACTGTCACCACAAATGTGTCTACTTGGATTGAGCAACAGATTCTTGAGGCTAACACTATTTTAGAAGCATTTGGTAAGTGACATCTTATTTATTTTTTGTTATCCTTTTCACTATGGAAAATATGAATGTTACATAATATTTTAAAGGACTTTGGCACATAGTATAAAAAAAATTCTTCTACCCTATATTTATACAAAGAAAATGCAAAACATTTTTGTTTTGCATTTATGAATAAAGTATAAATGTCACATAAATACAGTAATCACTATAGAATATTTTTTTCTAGTCATATCATAAAATGCATAGGTTGTAATGTTCTGTTCTGTGGAAATGTCTTGGACTGAAATAATATAAGGGGCCAAATCAATTACATTTCAATATTTGGCAGGCTGCATTTTATAATTGTTTTATTATTTAAATGTTATACTTTTAACACCAAAACATAAACTTAAGTTTCATTTGTAATGGTTTCAACTTTGACTGAATTCTATGATTATGCAAGGTGTAATCCAAATGGTCCTGGACTGTACTGATAAAAAATGTGGACTTATTATAAGTTTTAATCACTGTTATACCCTTGATAGCTAATACAGTAAGCTCAGTGCTTTTTCCACTGCTGAAAACACCTCTGAAACCCTGTTTTGAGATGTTCAACAGCTCCTTTGGATTCAGCCTGAATCACTTTGACACAATCGTCAACCCTTAAGGTGGAACTTCATCTTATGGAACAAGAAGTCACAGGGTGTTATTTTTGACCAAAAACTGCTGAACAGACAGAATGGTGTGGGCCGGTGGGTTGTCATGATGTATCACCTAATCCTGTGTGTGTGCCATTTTCTTCGATGTTTCAGCCTCACATTCTGCATCAAACACTTCAAGACCTCAATGTGTTAGCATTGATTCACTCTCTGGCCTGTAGGAACAAACACATTGTGCACAATTCCCTCAACATCAAAAAAACAAATCAGCATGTTCTTCGCCTGTCTAAATTTCTATGGTCATGGTGAAGGTGAACTCTTCTACTGAGATGATTGATGCTTTATTTCTGGGTCATATCCATAAATCCAGCTTTCGTCACCAGGTGTGAATTTAGAAAGGAAGTTTCAGTCCTTTTTGACCTGCTCCTGAAAGTCCCTGCACAAAGTGAGTTGTTGTCTTTGGTCCTAAGTCAGCAGTCAAGGCATAAATTTAGCAGCAATTTGTCTCCTGTTGAATTCCCTGTGAGGATTCAATGGCATAATCCTTATGTTAGTCCAACAATTCTACAGATGTAAATTGACTGTTTGTTGATGGTCCAACATAATGAAAGCTCTCTATAATAACACGGAGTCATGTGTGAGAGTTGGTAAGGCTTGTACCAATTGGTTTAGCATTACTTCTGGTGTTCGACAAGGGTGCATTTTGTCTCCTTTTCTCTTTAGCTTGGTTATTGATTATGTTATGCAAAATTCACTTCAAGGGAAAGATTTTGGCCTTAAATGGACTGGAGATACGAAAATTTCTGATTTAGATTATGCTGATGATTTAGCCCTTTTGGCAAATGATATTGATGAGATGAACTCTTTCATTCGAGCTGTTGATGAGACTGGTTTGGTTATAAACAGAGAGAAAACTAAAGTGATGAAAATTGGTCAGGCAGGCTGTGATTCAGTTAATCTGAATGGTTGCAGTTTTGAGCAGGTGTCACAGTTTAATTATCTTGGGAGCTATGTTACAGATAATGGTGATGTGCAGCATGAGATTAACAGACAAATAGGGATTGCTGCCGGGACTTTTAAGAATCTATGGAGAGTGTGGAGAAATAGGCGTATACACCTAAAGACTAAAATTAGACTGTATAATAGTTTGGTTCTTTCTAGGGTTAGTTATGGTAGTGAAACTTGGACACTTTGTAAACAAGATAACAGGAAACTAGATGCTTTTGATTCCAGATGCTTATGCAGTATCTTGGGCATTAGGTGGTTCAACTTTGTAACTAATGATGAGGTTAGGCAAAGGAGTTTGCAACCTCCTTTAAGAAGCATATTGTGCAGGGAGAGACTCCGTTGGTTTGGCCATGTTGCCCGTATGAATAATTATAGATTGGTGAATAGGGTTATGAACAGTGTGCCTAAGGCCTCAGAAAGAAGGGGAGACCTAGGATGCGGTGGGCAGACAATGTCAAACAGGACCTTGTTAGAATTGGTGTGTAGTGACCAGATGCAGTAGATGTAGCTCAGGACAGATATGCTTGGAGAATTAAACTGCACAGTCTGGTTGGACTTCCATAGCCCATTGGTGCTTGAGGATGATGATGATGGTCCTCATGGTGGGCCTGATTCACTTTCTCCACATTTTCATCTGTTCAGCTTATTGAGGTTCAATCAGAACATGTGGAATCTTCCACCAATGTTATATAAAGTGTGAAACAAAACTTGATGAAAACATTCTGTTCTTTCACGTCTTCTATTTTTCTGTTAAAATCATGGAACTTAAAATGAATCATGGAACTTTCTGTTAAAATCATGGTTAAAATCATGGCTGCACACACAGAAATGCACTGAAATGCTGATAAAGAATATTTGATTTAATGTGAAACTTGTCAGACTCCTTGACAAAGGAGTATGCTTGTGATAAGTAGCAACAGAAGTCTGAACTATGTTTAGATGGTGCTACATGTCACAAACAAGGAACTTATTGATTGCACCCTGTATATCTCCATGCTCACATGAGATCATTGCAGTTGATTAAAGCTCGTAAGTCACTGTTTGCTGCCATGATTGTAATGGAATGTATTGCATGTAGGCCCCTCGGTGCAAGCTCCTATCCGTGGTGAGGAGACCACCCTGTGAAGGTTCCACTGGTTGTAGTACCTTCACAGGATCCTGAATTCTCATCCCCTTGTTTGCCATGTGCAGAGACTAATACACCTGTAAAGGAGGATCCTGGTAGCTTCTCAGGGGTCCTCCTTGTCTGTGCTCCTTAGCTTATGAATAGTGGGGTCCCATTTGGTCTGTCTTGTCATTGGGAAGCCTGTTCATCATGGGACTCACACTGAGGGGCTAATTATGCAATAGATGAGTGCCTTGTCCAGGTAGAAGTTTGCAAGTTTTCCCACACATTTACTAATTTTGTAGTTTTCTTTATTTTGGGAGGCCAATTTGGTTCTTACACTTTTATTTTTTCATTTATTTTCTGAGTACTCTAGTGAGTTTCTTACATTTTTCTTTTCCTTTTCTCTTTTATTTCTTTGTGAGGGCTAGGCTCACTGGCTGTGTGGGTAAAGTTCCCATGCATCCCTGGCCATTAAACCACCACGAGTTCCTTAAAAAGAAGTTCATTGCAAGAGGGCTTGTCATGAGCCCCTCATCTTCATTGTCATCCTGTCTCTTTGGCCATGAGATTCCTGATAATCCATTCAATGGGTGATCAGGTAGTTGGAAGCATGACCCCTGTTTTTTTATAAGGAAAGGTTTGTGGAGGGTTTTACAGATTTCTGAAATCAGGTAAGTTTTGAGCTACTCCTGAATGTAGCAATGTTTGGTGGGGTAGTGAATCACCATCACTCCCCATAAGATGCTTAATTCCTGGGCCATAATCTCCAAGTGAGGCCTCCTCAAGGTTTCTGAAGATTCTCAATTATGCTCAACATCTTTCACCATCGAGTAAGGATTGGCTGCTCCACCTTTTCAACTGAATTTTTCTCAGGGAGCAGTTTCTAGAATCCTGATGAGAGGCTATCATTTTGGCCTTCCCCAAGCCAGGCAAAGATTCCTTCAAATTATCATACGATTGCACTGACTTGCTGTGTGTGCAAGGTGTTGGAAAGAATGGTAAATACCATACTGGTCTTGTATTTGGGACACAATGTCCTTCCAATGCTCCAGTGTGACTTTTGCAGGCAACGGTCTACCTTAAATCACATGATCCGCCTTGAATCAGTGTCAGGAATTCTTTTTTATGTTGAGAGCACCTGGTGTCAAATTTCTTTGACATCGAAAAAGTGTACAACACGGTGTGGATATTCAGCATTCTTTGTGACCTCCATAGCTTCGGCTTGCAAGGTCCACCTGCTGATCTTCATTTCCAACTTTTTATCTTCTCGTTCATTTTGTGTTCCATATCGGTAACATTCTGACCTTTCCCCCAAGATCAGGGGGTACCATGGTGCTGCATTTTGAGTGTTATGCTTTTTGCTGTTAAGATCAATTCCATTACTAGGGGACTTACTCTGACTATAGGCAGTGTCCTCTATGTTGACAACTTTAGCATCTTTTGCTCGTCATCCAGCATGAAGGTCATTGAACGACAACTGCAATCGAGGGTACCACCATTCCAGTTGTGGGGGAGACCAAGTTTCTCATTTTCCCTTTCCAACCAAATTTCTCTTTCCAACCGGAAGTTGAGCTTTTTAGCACACATTCGTCATTTCATGTCCAAGTGCACATGGACATTGAACATCCTTAAGGCCCTCTGTTGCGAGGATGAACCGATATTCTCTGCTCCTCATCTACTGTGCACTTGTCTGGTCAAAACTGGATACAACCCAGTTATATGATTCTGCCTGGGATTCAGTGGTGAAGGTGCTGGACCTCCTTCATCGTCAGCCCCTCCGTGTTTGCACTGGGACCTTCTATACCTCACTGTCCAGAGTATTTACATTGAGACTAATGAATCATCTATTCGCTGTCAGCAGTTGTCACTATAGTATGCAGAAAACTTGTGATCCCTGCTGGGCCATCCCACTTATATTTCCAGTCTTATTGCGAAATGCTTTACCAGAATCATCTGACTGCCACTCATCCATTTGGTTTGCTTATCTACCTCAGAAACATCAACATCAGTTCAATAGCATTGGCCAGTCTGCAGCTGAGCCACTTCCACCATGGCTCACTGTTTCCCCCTCCCTGTGATTTTCCTTTTCCAGAACAGGGAAGACCTTTACACCTGACTATGTGTACCACTGTGCTGAGCACCCAGACTTCTTACCTGTCTTCACAAGTTGACCCAAAATCTATTACATCAGTAGGATCGGCCATGGTCTGCTGTGATGCAATCATTGTAGACCAGATACCACAGCCAACATTCCATCTTCACTGTGCAAAGTTGTGGAGTCTTGCTTAACACTATCAGTCTCACCTTGGACCACTTAGTGGCTGAGCGTCATCATCAATGTGTGCTTTACACCAATTCTCTTAACTCACTACAGGCTTTGATCTTGGTGAGGCATCGGTCTCACCCTGTTCTTTCCAAGGTTCACCAGCAGCTCCATCATCCGGCAGCCACAACCACCATTCTCTTCTGTTGTATGCATGGTCAGGTTGGGATCAGGGGCAATGATTTGGCAGACACTGTTGACAAGTCAGCCATGGCCTGTCCAGCTCTCCACTACCAGTTCCATACATGAACATCCAGCAGTGTTTTTTCCACCGAGTCCAGGAACAGTATCAAAGATCTCGGTCTGGACAGATTGGCAATAAACGTTTCGAGATCAAGCCAATTATCAAATCATGGCAGTCAGGTTATCACAGGAGTCACAAGGAGGAAGTTCTACTTGTTCAGCTCTACTTAGGTTATTCATTTCTTACACGTTCATTAAATTCTGATTTAGTGGAGATGATTGATAGATGATGATAGATGATTCATTAGTCTCAATGTAAATACCTAAGTGCAAGTTTTGTGAAACCATTTTAACAATTAAACATATTTTAACTGATTGTCCCATTTTTAACTTTGAATGGCATGTTTTTTTTTAACTTCCTTGATTTTACAGCTGAGCCCCTTACACTTGACCACCTTTTATCTGATAAGTAATTTTTACCACCTGTCTTCAACATTTTACAATTTACAGGGTATTATAACCTTCTATGATATTTTATCTTTTACACTTTTTTTACACTTGTTTTCACTTTTAAAATTTTTTATTTTTGTATTTTGCTATTGTTTTTTCTATATACATGGGTTTTGGTTGTAGGTTTATGTTATTTTTATTCTTATTGTCTTGTTTGGTGCAATATGGCCAAGTTGCTCTTGTGCCATAAAACTTCAAACAAACCAGTTGTAGGGGTGGCTCAGTTGGTAGTGCACCAGGCTCATAATCTGCAGTTCCTGGGTTCGAATCCCAACTGGCATTGAGATTTATCTCTGCAAAAATCCCTGCCCTGCCATCGGACACCGATGGGCTTGGAAAAGCCACTGTCCATCGAATGGGACATAGAGCCATGGCCCCATGAGTGGGAGAGCTATAAATTGTGCACATTAAAGAACACACTGGCCTCGATATAAACTGTGCATATTAAAGAATAAGATGGCCTTGATGGGAGGCTACCATCTGTCTCCCAACAGCTGTCCCAGTGGGTCCCCTCTGCCAACCTTGTCTGAGCTTTGGGGTCCTTGTGATCTGGCTATTAAGCCTGTTGTGTGCAAAAAAAAGTGCTGCTCAGAAGTAACCCAACCTGCAATTTGTGTGTTTCAGACCCCTGTTTTATGGTTAATATCCATTAGAATTTGCATATAATACAATTAAAAACAGCTAATTAGGCAATACCTCATTTTTTTATGCATCTTGAACTAAAAAAACTGTAATGAATTTTAAGGATATATTATTTTGTGGATGACAAAATACCACATAATTGATACATTTGGAATCATTAAGCAATTTCATCTGAAATATGCTTATTGCACACTAAGTGTTATTATCAAATCATTTTTTTTTGCAGAACAAATACATGGTTTTTTTATTTATTTTTTTGCTGTTTTTGTACTTGGCTGTTACCTTAAGTCAGTAATTTGTGTATTCTTGCTTAAATGATTTGAGCTTTAATACTAATTAAATTTTTGTGTGATTGAAGTAGTGTAACAGTAAAGATAATTTGAAAAGCAGTGAGTATTATTTAAATTAGAATTTTCCATGTGATAACAAAATTATTAGCAATATTATGTATACAAAATCAGTCTACCAAAACTTCAGAAATCCGGTCTGACTGTAGTTATGTTCAAGCATATTTAGAACTATAAGTACTGCAGTTGGCTTTCAAAAATCAATTCCAATTAGGTTCTTATCATTCTCATTTCCATCGTGCCTCTCACCATCATCATCATCACCACCACCACCACCACCACCACCACCACCACCACCATCATCATCAAGCAGCCATGGGCTACGGAGGTCCAACCAGACCACGCAGTTTAATTCTCCAAGCATATCTGTCCTGAGCTACATCTGCTGCATCCGGCCACTGTACACCAATTCTAACAAGGTCCTGTTTGACATTGCCCACCGCATCCTAGGTCTCCCCCTCCTTCTGAGGCCTCTAGGCACACTGTTCATAACCCTATTCGTCAATCTATAATTATCCATACGGGCAACATGGCCAAACCAACGGAGTCTCTCTCTGCACAATATGCTGCTTAAAGGAGGTTGCAGACTCCTTTGCCTAACCTCATCATTAGTTACAAAATTAAACCACCTAATACCCAAGATACTGCGTAAGCATCTAGAATCAAAAGCATCTAGTTTCCTGTTATCTTGCTTACACAGCGTCCAAGTTTAACTACCATAACTAACCCTAGAAAGAATCAAACTATTATACAGTCTAATTTTAGTCTTTAGGTGTATACGCCTATTTCTCCACAATCTCCATAGATTCTTAAAAGTCCCGGCAGCAATACCTATTAGTCTGTTAATCTCATGCCGCACATCACCATTATCTGTTACATAGCTCCCAAGATAATTAAACTGTGACACCTGCTCAAGACTGCAACCATTCAGATTAACTGAATCACAACCTGCCTGACCAATTTTCATCACTTTAGTTTTCTCTCTGTTTATAACCAAACCTACTGTACTACCAGTCTCATCAACAGCTCGAATGAAAGAGTTCATCTCATCAACATCATTTACCAAAAGGGCTAAATCATCAGCATAATCTAAATCAGAAATTTTCGTATCTCCAGCCCATTTAAGGCCAAAAGCTTTCCCTTGAAGTGAATTTCGCATAACATAATCAACAACCAAACTAAAGAGGAAAGGAGACAAAATGCAGCCTTGTCGAACACCAGAAGTAATGCTAAACCAATTGCTACAAGCCTTACCAACTCTCACACATGACTCAGTGTTATTATAGAGAGCTTTCATTATGTTAACTAACTTGTCAGGTATACCATATGATCTCACAATCAACCACAAATTATGACGATCAACAGAGTCGAAAGCCTTTTTGAAATCAACAAAGCTAGCAACCAAAGGTTTCTGAAACTCTAAACATTTCTCAAGAATCTGCCTGAGTGAAAATATCTGATCCACACATCCCCTACCACTTCTGAATCCACATTGCTCATCACACAATTGCCTGTCAACCAGATTCTTAATTCTATTAAGCACAATCATGGAAAGAACTTTACCTGGAACAGAGAGTAGGCTGATACCCCTATAGTTATCACAAGAACTGTGATCACCTTTTTTGAAAATAGGGATAATAATAACTCTGGTAAAATCTTTAGGAACCATGCCTTTATCTTAAAAGTTATTCAAAATTTCAGTCATCCAAATGGTAACTGAAACATTCCCAGCTCTAAGCATTTCCGTAGTAATTTCATCCACCCCTGGGGATTTATGAAGTTTAAGTTTAGAAATAGCCAAACTAACTTCAGATTGTGTTATAGGGCCAACATTGAAGCCAACAATGCATCTATCATCATTGCAAATAATGGGAGTAGAATTAACCACATTGTTTAGAACATCACTGAAATGCTCAGCCCACCTAGCCATGACAGAATACCACCTAGCCATGACATTATACAGTCTAATTTTAGTCTTTAGCCAAACTATTATACAGTCTAATTAATAATTTTAGTTTTCTTACCTTCTATAACCTTACCTTGTTTATCCTTCAATCCCTGTATACCTGTTCGTTTTCTACCACACAAAACATTAACTATCTGGTACAGCTCTCTGCTGTTGTGCTGTCTAACTGCTTCCTCAGCTTTGTCAGCCAGGCCATCAAGCCAAAGATTGTTATCAGTAGCTAACTCATCCTTTACACGTTTATTAAGTTCTTTGTAATGCTTTCTATTAGGACTAGTAGGGTACTGATTAAGGACATTCCTGCAGTTCCTTCTTTCTGAAATAAGCTCAAGTGCCTTATCACTTAAATAATTCTGTCTCCTCTGCTCCTTTTTCCCTAAAAGAGTACTGTTAGTTTCCAAAAATGCCTGTTTAAAATGTCCCCATTCTTCATCAACTTCAGTATTAAGCAAACCATGACTGTCATAATGACTAAGTAACCTATCATGGTAAGCTTTAGCTATGACTGGGTCTTTCAGAGCTTCAGTATTAAAGGTAAATTTTTTAATCCTAGCACAACACTTTTTAAGTTTAAGTTGCAAAACACTTTTAACAAGGTAATGGTCAGATCCAATTTCAGCTCCCCTATATGCCCTGGTATTTCTAACAGAACTAGCCCATTTGCTGTTAATTAATATATAATCAATCATATTCTTATGCAGCCCATCAGGTGAAACCCATGTGTATTTATGTATGTCGCGGTGTTTGTAATATGAGTTGGTTATTCTGAAACCATTGAGTTTACTTACCTGTAGGAGACGTTGCCCATTGCCATTGCAGCTACCAATACCAAAAGGGCCTATTACTCCTCCCCAAAGGTCAGAGTCGGTACCAACTTTGGCATTGAAGTCACCAAGAACAAGGGTAATATCTCCTTTCTTGACAGAATTCAAAATATCCTGAAGTTGTCCGTAAAACCTATCCTTCTCATCCTCATCAGAATCCTCAGTGGGGGCATAACAGCAGATAACATTCAAGTCTTTAATGCTTGTCTGAAATTTTGCTGTAAGAAACCTTTCATTAATGCACTCATATCCTAGAAGAGCATCACTAGCATGTCTGCTGAGCAGCAGACCCACGCCTTGGTGATGCTTTCCATCCTCCCTCCCTGTAAAGAGAAATTTAAAGTTATTTTTAAGTATCTCACCTTTACCTGTTAATCTGGTCTCTTGCAAGCCTAGAATATCTAGGTTATAGCGCTGGAATTCCTGCATGAGGACATCAAGAGAATAATCTCTATGTAATGTCCTCACGTTCCACGTTCCTGCAGAGAGAAAATGATTAGTAGGATTTTTAAAGAAATTAGGTTTATTGAGATTGGTAGGGTCAACAATATCAAACAGCCCCCTGATCGCAGGCATAGGGCAAAGACCTGTTCCTCCTCCGCTAAAGACTGAAGTCACCGATGCTGGTAGGAACTTCAGGCACCACCTTTTCAAGTGGACTTTTTCAAGAGCCATATGGCCTGCCTGAGACACATTACTCCAGTTTAGGCTTGACGATGCCCAACTAGCTAAGTAAGGTTCAGGTACCTGCGATGGCCTCTGATTAGGATTATCCACCAGCTGATATAAGGTATCCCATGCCTCTGTTCACTTAGAGCTGGCAACCCAGAAGCAAACAGAAAACACAGCGGCAGATTCTCCCTCAACAGAGGCCCACCAGTGCAGCAAGTCCAGGATCCATAATCAAGCTCAAATCCGTAAACAAGTCCAGTCTAGTAGGTATAAATGGTCAGCACCTGTGAAGTTGACCACTCCTCAGCAGGGTTGAAAAAAAAGAAAAAAGTGGCCATAGATCACCAGATCAGTAGGCCATACTGAACTGGCAGCCCTCCCCTTCCGTTCCCTTCCAAAAGAGAATATCTCTTTTGAAAGGTACTAACGGCCTGCACTATGAGAAGGTGGGGTCGGACATTAGGTGCTAGACCTGGCCGGTTCTGTGCATCATCACTAGGGATTGGTACACAGCTCTCCTTCCAGTTTACGCCTAACTACCATTTACAGGCCCAAGAATACATAATACAATATATCTCCCAAGTATATCCATAGTGTCTCTAGAATACATAAAACAATGACCATAATTCTGTTTTGTTAATTTGTCTCCCTGCATACCAGTGATACTACTTAATTAGTGCAGTTTCACCAATAACAAAATATTGTTATTGTTTACAAAATCAATCTACTCAATGACAAAACTGCACTAGTCAATAAAAATTAAGCGCAGATTAGTAAAATGTACACTCCTCAAAATATAATTGGACAAATTGAATAAAATTTCATAGCAAGTTGTAAAGATAATGTGATAAGTTTTGAAAATTGGGACCAAAATGACTTAAATTGAACTTTTAAGTCTAATCTTTTACGATAAAAGGGGTGGTTTTGAATACAAAATATATAACTGATAGGGGATGTGGTTCTTTCTGGCACTGATGCAGGCCTGATGATGAGGATTCATGCCCTCAATAATATAATCCAGAGAATGTGAGGGCATTAAAATTCACTGAGCAATAAGAACAGTCCCTAGATCCTGGAGGATTTAAGGAGGTTGTTGAAGGGCAACAATTATCTCCCAAGTATATCCATAGATGTTCTTTTGAGTTGGGATCCAGAGAGAATGCATGCCATTACTTTTGTCAGATATTTCTTCCTCAAGATATTGGTCAGTCTTGCTCTTTTTTGATATTCTACTATTGGACAATAAAGCCCAATAATAGAATATCATCACTTATTGCACAAGACTTGACATGGAGATCAATGATTTCTTTCCAATATCTCTGAGTATTTACAGAACCTTCATGAAAAATATGGCAACAGGTTGATGGGCATAGAGTCTGTCCTTGTAACACTCTCTAACCACAATTGAGAGAGATGCTTGCCTTCCTGTGGTTGTTATGAGGTCTGAAGTCGGAGATGATGCTGTTGCTCTCCTCTTCTGTTGAGACAGTAATCCAATATTGTAATAATCTTGAGGGGTTGTAACTCTAGAACACCCTTAGGCAGGTCTTCCGATAACTGTATGTGTTGTTTGGAATTGGTGCTAGTCTTGAGGAAGAACAGAATGGAGGACACCAAAGAACATTTTCACCTCCATGATTGTGGAGTCTGCTTCCAACATTCCAATGACTCCATTATTTTGAGTCATCTAAATGTTTTTATTGGGGCATCATAAAGCAATCAGTAATTTCATTCCGACAATATAGTGTTTCAATTTGAAATGATTAAGAGCCTATGAAAATACTCCGTTTTTAGGGTTTCTGTTTTGCATATTTTGTGATATTATATGAGATTTACATGTTGATTTTTCCAAAACTGCACATTAAATTACTAGATACATTATATTTATTTATCTCTAATGATTATTTTTTTCATATACATTTTTATGATTTGAGCTTAACTTTTGACAAGCAGTGTATATTGTAAATTTCAAGTCTGTTAATATCTCATTTATAGATAACTCATATTTCACATCCATAACAAACTAAAGAAGAAACTGTCAGAAGCAATGCAGTTTCTTGTACTAGACAAAATGGATTCATTCTCTCATTTGGATACAAAATGGATATTCTCAGTAAGCTATTCTCTTGCTTACTGAGACATACAGAGAATAGCTTACCATATGCAAGGTGTGTAAATGTAGGATCAGGGCTGGAACTAGGGGGAGCAAGTGGTCATGACCCACCCCTTTGTGAATGCTAGTAACCAGAACAGAGGCAGAAAAAAATTACTATATTTTACAAGAAATTATTTGAAGACCACTAAAACAGAGGGGAAAAGCTCATACCAGAATAGCATCCTGGTTCATTCGAACTCGATCTTTTCTCTCTCCCCCCCACTTTTTTTTTCTAGTCCAGGCCTGTATAGGACATAATTTCTAATTGTGTATCCAGTTACCCTATTTTTTGATTGAAGAGGACATATTCATGTGATGAAAGGCATATTTTTTTAATCTAGGTTTAAAGGGTAAGTAAGCTTTCAAAAATTTCATCAACTGTTTGTAAATGATAATATTTGACTGTTATATAAATAAATCAATTTATGATCTACGTCTTTTGTGCATTACTTAGTGCTATATTTTTTATGGTACATTCTTTTATTCATGAAACCTAGGAGCTTCATAGATGATGTTATATCATTATTTTTGTATATGTTTATAACTAATGTATTGTATAATGATTTTGATTTTGTTGCAATAAGATCACTAACACTTTCTGTGTTCTAGGAAATGCTAAAACTGTACGGAATGATAATTCGAGTAGGTTTGGAAAGTTTATCCAAGTTTGCTTTGATTCAAGGTACCAGATCAAAGGCTGCATCATTCAAGATTATCTACTAGAGCAGTCACGAATAACATTTCAGTCTCGTGGGGAGCGAAATTATCATGTGTTCTATCAATTAGTTGCAGGAGCGCAGCGTAACAGAGACTTGAGGGAACAATTTATGATTGGAACTGCTGATTCTTACACCTATCTAAATCAGAGTGGTTGCTTTAAAATAGAAGGCATAGAAGATGCATCTATGTTTGATGCACTAAGACTTGCTATGTCAGTGCTTAACATGCCAACTGAAATGTGTGATGGCATTTTTAGTGTTCTTAGTGCTATATTGTGGTTGGGTAACTTAATATATGAAGATGTAGATGGTGAAAAATGTCACTTGACAAGTAGTGATGAAGAAATTATTATGACTGTGGCCACTCTTCTTGGGTTGCCACCTGAGGACTTAACTCAAGTATCACTACAAAGACAGATCAATGTTAGGGGCAATGTTACAGAAATTCCTTTAAAGTTGCATGAGGTTTGTATCATACATTAATTATAGTCAGTCAAATCATATTTGATATTATTATAATGTGTAAGTGTTAATGGTTTTAATATCTTGTTTTAATCAAAAATTTACCATCAAATGTATGTATACTGGTTTATTAAACTGCATGTTGTGCAAGAATATATATCAAAAGAAATTAATAATTAAAATTTTCATTTATACTGATATATTTTGTGAGTTTGTATCTCTGATATTTAAATGGTAGAAAACAGTTGCACTGTTAGTTACATAATGAAAAATTGGTGATGGATCACTCTGACAAGCAATTAATAGATCTTATATATATATACTCAAAGACCATTAAATAAGAGCAGCCTCATTATGTTAATTCATATTATTCCTAATTCCATAATCTGATGTAATATTAACTTGTGCAACTCATTATGTCAACAGAAAGTGAAATTCAAAGCTACAGAACTTATTGGAGGTTGGCTCATTCACTATGAAAAACTGAATTTTACCCTGTAGCCAGGCAACTCTTTTCAGTCAAAAAAAAGGGAAATTTAGAACTTTTGCCAAATAATCGATGAAGGGAATTATGATATGTTATATGCCAAATTAATTGGCATTCCAGATTTTAGAAAAATAAAATATTAAATGAAAAAGACAGTTTTCGTTTCATAGTGTTTTTTTAGAATCATCATACTAAAAAAATGCATCTTGCAATGCAAGTATAAATTTATTAAAAAATAAATAGATAAAAAATAATCATACTGCATATGAATAGAAAGGTTTACTATTTCTGAACAGCAAAAAAATGTTTTTTTTTGCTTCGAGTAAGAAATTTAGTTTGTTCTTTAATTTTATTTTTTCTATCATATACTTTGAGAAATGTTAAGACTTGGGTCAACTTCTGAATATTTTTGCCAAATAACCAATCAATAAGTCATGCTTATATACCAAAAGAAAGAGCATTTAATTTGGCTTAAGAAACTGCTGAAAGTTTAAAAAAAATCGAGTAAGTAAATTTTTATAATGATTTTCTTTTAGTTGCAAAGTTTTACTCTATATTTTTACATTTTAACTGCAGTAAATTTTTTTTAAATTAATGTTTCCCTATTTTGTAAAGTATTTTATTGCTTTAATATAAAAAATTCATAATATTTCTATCATTACATAAATCTTTCATATATTTAATTTTAAAAAATATTTTGGTTAGTTATGCAAACAATGAAAGCTGCCTTTTTTTGCCAATAGGCAAACTCTTAAGACTAAGCAGTGTAATAAAAAATTATTTTGCTTTAAAAGCAAGATAATTTAAATAAAACCTGAAATATATATATATATAACTAAAAAAGGATAAAGAGCTGTGAAAAAAGTTTAAAATGTTTCATAGCAAATTAAATTTTTTTTTAACCACTGAAATTGAGATCGAACCCTTCGAGATCAATTTGCATTAAATACTGACTGCTGTGGAAAAGTTTACCTTATGACAATGGCAAAAAATGTGACTTAAAAATTACATGTTCTAAAATCTACTTATGGAAATTACTTCAGTTTAAAAATCAATCCAAAGTGAATGCACAGTATTCCCTGTTAAGATAGACATCAAACATTAATAGATTCTGAAAAAAATTCATCACTGACACGGCGGGAATCGAACCCGCATGAATCTGGAAAGATACGGGTTTGATTCCCACCTTGTGGCAATGAATTTTTTTCAGAATCTATTAATCAGTGTTTAGTTTAATTAAAAATAGTACTAAACTATATTGATATAAAAATCAATTTTATGCCCTATCATTTAAAAATCAATTTTTTTTATGTTATAATGTTCCAATCAGATGCCTTCTAAAGTTGCCACCATAAGTCAAGTGTAATTAATGATATTTTTAATTAAACTAAACACTGATTAATAGATTCTGAAAAAAATTCATCGCCACATGGCGGGAATCGAACCCGCATCTTTCCAGATTCATACAGGTTCGATTCCCGCCGTGTCAGTGATGAATTTTTTTCAGAATCTATTAATTAATGTTTGATGTCTATCTTAATAGGGAATACTGTGCATTCACTTTGGATTGATTTTTAAACTGAAGTAATTTCCATAAATAGATTTCAGAACATGTAATTATTAAGTCACATTTTTTTGCCATTGTCATAAAGGTAAACTTTTCCATAGCAGTCAGTATTTAATGCAAATTGATCTCGAAGGGTTCGATCTCAATTTCAGTGGTTAAAAAAATTTAATTTGCTATGAAACATTTTTAACTTTTTTCACAGCTCTTTATCCCTTTTTTAGTTATATATATATTTCAGGTTTTATTTAAATTATCTTGCTTTTAAAGCAAAATAATTTTTTATGCCCTATCATTTAAAAATCATTTTTTTTATGTTATAATGTTTCAATCAAATGCCTTCTAAAGTTGCCACCATAAGTCAAGTGTAGTTAATGATTTAATTTTTAGTCATTTCAAATAATTAGTCTTTCTAACTGCAATATATATTTGAGAAGCAATATAAATAATTCTAGAGGTGGAATTGGTATCCCCTTCTGAATCAGAGAAATGTCCCAGTTCATCTGAATCAGGGGCATAGCCAGAATAGTTGCTTAGGAGGAGCACAAGTTATTAACATATAGTATAACCTCTATTAACCAGCCTTGGATAAGCTGATTATTGGTTTAACCAGTGGAACCCTGTTGACTGTCAAATTTTGTACAGGTGCTCAGTGATACAGCTATGCTTCCTAGTAACCCCCATCTAAATTTTCAAGATAATCAACAAGATAATCCAACTTTTTAGAAGAAAACAGTTGATTATGGTCACTAAATTTTCCAATTTTAGCATTTTTTTAGTAAAATTTTAAATAACATAATTCTATAATGGTGTCATCTTCCTTTTTCTCTGATTAATGTGCCATCCATCTCCTAACCAGTATGTCCCTATCCCACAACCTTTTCTGAGCCCTTGAGGTCTGTGTTACCTGTCCATTTAGCCACGGCCAGACTTTGACCTTCTGAGGCCCTAAGCTGTGACAAGTTTAAGAGGCTCCAAAAATTCTAAATAGAAATCAGGGCCAGATTTAGGAGGGGAGCATCCCCCAAAACCACTTTGAGAATGTTAGTAAGGATAATGGAGACAAAACTTTATTAAATTTGTGCACATTTCATTATCTTCAACAAATCTTTTAAATATTTTAAGACTGCAGGGAAAATGCTATACCACATAGGAAATTTAATCTCTTGGTTTATTTTTATACTTCTATCTGGCTCAATTGTGTCGCCCGTGTGCGGGAGAGCCATACCCTGTGCACGTTAAAGAACATGCTGGATGGCCTTGACGGGAGGCTACCATCTGTCTCCCAACAGCTGTTCCAGTGGGTCCCCTCCCCCAATCTTCTCTGAGCCTTCGGGGTCCTTGTGGCTTCTCCATTTAGCCCATGGTGTGCAAAAAAGTGCCGCTCAGAGGTAAAACAATCCAATTGGTACCTTGAGATATCACTCAAAATAAGCACTTTTTTCTTGAGAATATATTTAGCAGAGAGGGTTTTTAAACTTTCAGAGAAAAAAAACTATTGTAAAAATATCCAAGATGTAATTGACCTGTTCCAGGTAGTGTGGAGTGATACTGCTCATTTTACATTCAAATTATTTATAAACGTTTTAAGGGAATCTAAAAATAATTACTTTTATATTCTTGCATATTACTTAAAAAAAAACTCCCAATAAGACATTTTTATTGTGTACCAGTGTAACTCCCCTCAGTGCAAGCTCCTGTCCACTGTGAGGGGACCATCCTGTGATAGTTCTGCTGGTTTGGGAACTTTACAGGGTCCTAAATGCTCGCCCATGTGTTTGCCATGCATGGTGACCCATATTCCTAAAAAGGTGAATCCTTGTAGTTGGTCGGGTGTCCTCTGCTCTCCTCGGCTCATGACTAGCAGGGTCCCCTTTGGTTCATCTTGCCATTGGGTAGCCTTTTCATCTTGCAGCTGGACAGCAGTTTTGAGGGCTGCTGCTACACATGCTTTGGCCTCTGCTCAGGTAATCAGGAGTTCCTGGGGTAACTCCCTTAGGATCAATCATCTGGCAGGCTACAACCTTCTAGGGCCAACTATGCAGTACAGTGAGTATCTTGGCCACATCTGGATATAGGTTTATGAGTTTCCCCACACATTATTTTCCTTTTGCAGTTCTCTTTATTTTGTGGGGTCAGTTTGGTTCCTAACAGTTTTTTTTTTTGCTTATTTCATTTTGTGAGAACTCAGATGAGTTTCTCACATTTCTCTTTTCTTTTCCTTTTATTTCTTTGTGAGGGCTTGGCTCACTGACTGCATGAGTATAGTGCCTGTGCAGCCCTGGCACCCAATTGGACATCCCCTTGGATACATGGTGTGTGGAGAACATGGGCACTGACTCTTTATTTATCAAACATGAAATCCAGATTTAATTTTGATTCAGCCTATGCAGCTGAGAAGGCTCATCCATTCCACAGATGATCAGGTATTTGGGGGACATGTACCCTTTTTTTATCAATAAGGATTTGGAAGGTCTCGCAGGACTGCTGAAATCAGTCAAGTGCCTAAGATCCTGTGACTTGGTGGAGACTGCATGCTCTAAACACTCAGAGTTCCTGGTGGGGTGGCTGTCACCATGATACCATACAAATTACCGAATTCCTCATGTGTGATATCCAAGTGGGGCCTCAAAGTCTCTGAGGAGGAAATCCTCTCTATTATCTGCCCAAAGAGTTATTGCAATCCACTGGGTTTCAGTTCGCTGAGATGGAAAATTAGTGCCCACCAGGGTTCTAATTCTTACATTCAGTTCACCAGACCTGCCTACTTTCATCAAGGCAGGATATTTACATTGCAAGGTATGACCATATATTCCCAACCCTCCATGCTGTTTCCAATGCCAGAGATGCAGTAATGCCCTCACAGCTTGCTGGGGTAAGCCTATCTGTGCTCACTGCAGCAGTCAAGATCACCTTGATGTGGACTTCTCAGCTGAGACAACAAGCTGCATGAATTGTAGTGGTGCCCATCCAGTGCATTCCTGTGGCTTTCTGAAATGGTAGGAGGAGAAAGAGGTCCGGCATTTGAAAATGGTACAGAACATCTCATACCCAGAGGCAAGAAAGATCACTGTACCACCTCCTCCACCTGGCAAACTCTCCTATTCCAGTGTGTCTGCTGGGAAGCCTATCGTTCCACAGCATATGTTGCGGTACAACTGACATCAGTGTTCCACCATCTGAGTCTTTCTCACCAGCTGCTAGATACCCCTTGGAGCAGGCAAAACCACAGTCAGTGTTGGCCTTTCTCCAGTTTCTAATTTTTGCTTCTGTGACTTTGGCTTCCACAACCTGAAGGCCTACTTCCCATCCTCAGACAGCTTGACCTTCTAAACCAAAAGGGCCCCACTGTGGCCAAAGAAGAAAACACTGACCCCACCCCGTACAACAATCTCTGATCTCTGTCCTTCAGATAATTCTGAGGATATGGACACAGTCTTTTTTATTACTAAATGGTCATCTTCAATGGTGAAATTAAGCAGGAGATTGTCGTCCACCCATTCTCCTAACCTGAGATGACCACACTCCTACAATGGAATTGTTGTGGATTCCAGAGGAATATTGATGACATCATGGCCCTCCTCAGGGCACAAAATCCTATCTGCATGTGCCTGCAGGAGACATACTTGCAGACAGTCACTAATCCCATGATCCGGCACTTTTCCTTGTTTGCCAAGAGAGGGATGGACCAGCTTGCAGGGTTGTCGGCATCCTTGTGAGTAACTATTCTCCATTCCTGGTCTTACCTCTCATCACCAACTTAAAGCCGATTGCCATCTGCCTCTTTGTGGGATTTTTGTTGATTGTTCTGTCTATCTACCATCCAGAAGTATCATCTTCCAGGAAGACCTTGATAACCTCGTCTCACAGCTGCCAACCCCCTTCCTCATCATGGGGACTTCAATGGACACAGTCCACTTTCGGTCAGTACTGATATCAATGTGAGGGGCAGAGTCCTCAAGCAATGGCTCCTGGATCCATCACTCTCCTCTTGAACACTGGTGTCAGTACCTACTTTCATTCCCCAACTCGCACATTCACTGCCATTGACCTTACCATCTGCTCCTCCTCAATCCTGGGTCAGCATTGAGATTTATCTCCGCAAAACTCCCCAACCTGCCCACAGTCAGTAGGAGACACCTTGAGCTCGAAAAGGCCACTATCCGTAGGATGGGGACGTTAAGCTGTGGCTCCGTATGCAGGGGAATCATACCCTGTGCACATTCCCTGTGCACTCCCAACAGCTGTTCCAGTGGATCCCCTCCCCCAACTTTCTCTGAGTCTTTGGAGTCCCTGTGACCTGGACATATAGCCCATTGTGTGCAAAAAAGTGCTGCTCAGAGGTAAAATAACCGAACCTTTTGAAAAGTGATGTCAAATAGTCATTCTTTAACCCTTAAAGTGCCAGAAGACACTGTAATTCCCATAGCCAAATGCAGTCTCATATCCTTTGAGAACTATAGTTCCTGAGATAATATGCCCTAAGATTTTATTTTTTACCCATAGAAATTTACCATTTTTGACAGATTTTTTAATCAATCTTGAAAATTTATTAATTATATCTGATAATTAATATAAAACTAATGATTTATATATATACAATAAAATTGTCAAAAATGAAAAAAAAAGAAACCATTAGACTGTTGTGGCAGCCATTACTTTGGCTTTTTTTTTTTGCACCCAAGTGTTGGTTGTTTTCTTCCTTCTATTAATGTTCCCAAACTAAACTTTTATGGAGAGTGTTCATTGAACTCCTGCCATTAAACTTTTTCTTGATCTTTTGAAATTCCCTCAAAATAACTTGTGTAATGAGTTAGTAATAAATCTTGATACCAATAGTGATAGTGCACAATATAGTGACTCTGATGAAACTTCCAGCAGTACTGTACAAGGAAGAATATGGAATTATATAATTATCCTGTTTCAGGTAAATCTGTTTATATATTATTATGCAGAATTAAATGCTCTTTCTTCTAAGGTTCTCTCAATGCATTGAGTTGTGAAGGACTGGTAGTCAGTTAACACCAACGAGTGTGCCAGCATTACAACTTAAAGAATGCATATCTGATGTCACTTTTCAGACGAAAGCAGTGACTTGTGACAGCTACAGCATATACCTACCTCCTCTTCTAGCAACCAACTTTAGTGCATGACTGGTGGTTCCTATGCTGAACTTCACATCATGTAGCATACCATCAACTACTAACATCAAGAGGACTTTGTACTATATACAACAATTAAGATTGTATTAGTTTTTGCTTGACAAATATATAATGTTATGTCTACTGAGCAACAAAGCAATGTTAATATATTAGAGCTGTATTAGCACTAACATACACTGGTTTCCATAATTTAAAGAAAATTCTTATGTTAAATCAGTGGGAAGTTCTATAACTTCAAAAATAAGTTTTATTTTGTTTTGAAAAATGTGATTGCAGATAAAGATCATCATCATCCTCAAGCAGCCAAGGGTTACAGAGGTTCAACTAGACCATGCAATTTAGTTCTCCAAGCAAGTCTGTCCTGAGCTACATCTACTGCATCTGGCCACTACACACCAATTCTAACAAGGTCCTGTTGACATTGTCTGCCCACCGCATCCTAGGTCTCCCCTTCTTTCTGAGGCCTTTAGGCACATTGTTCATAACCCTATTCGCCAATCTATAATTATTCATACGGGCAACATGGCCAAACCAACGGAGTCTCTCTCTGCACAATATGCTGCTTAAAGGAGGTTGCCGACTCCTTTGCCTAACCTCATCATTAGTTACAAAGTTGAACCACCTAATGCCCAAGATACTGTGTAAGCATCTGGAATCAAAAACATCTAGTTTCCTGTTATCTTGTTTACAAAGTATCCAAGTTTCACTAGCATAACTAACCCTAGAAAGAACCAAACTATTATACAGTCCAATTTCAGTCTTTAGGTGTATACGCCTATCTCTCCACACTCTCCCTAGATTCTTAAAAGTCCCGGCAGCAATCCCTATTCGTCTGTTAATCTTATGCCACACATCACCAGTATCTGTTACATAGCTCCCAAGATAATTAACTGTGACATCTGCTCAAGACTGCAACCATTCAGATTAACTGAATCACAGCCTGCCTGACCAATTTTCATCACTTTAGTTTTCTCTCTGTTTATAACCAAACCTACTCTACTACCAGTCTCATCAACAGCTCGAATGAAAGAGTTCATCTCATCAACATCATTTGCCAAAAGGGCTAAATCATCAGCATAGTCTAAATCAGAAATTTTCATATCTCCAATCCATTTAAGGCCAAAATCTTTCCCTTGAAGTGAATTTCACATAACATAATCAATAACCAAGCTAAATAGAAAAGGAGATAAAATGCACCCTTTGCGAACACCAGAAGTAATGCTAAACCAATTGCTACAAGCCTTACCAACTCTCACACACAACTCAGTGTTATTATAGAGAGCTTTCATTATGTTAACTAACTTGTCAGGTATATCATATGATCTCACAATCAACCACAAATTATGATGATCAACAGAGTCGAAAACCTTTTTGAAATCAACAAAGCTAGCAACCAAAGGTTTCTGAAACTCGAAACATTTTTCAAGAATATGCCTAAGTGAAAATATCTGATCCACACATCCCCTACCACTTCTGAATCCACATTGCTCATCATGCAATTGCCTGTCAACCAAATTCTTAATTCTATTAAGCACAATCATGGAAAGAACTTTACCAGGAACAGAGAGTAGGCTGATACCCTATAGTTATCACAAGAACTGCGATCACCTTTTTTGAAAATAGGGATAACAATAGCTCTGGTAAAATCCTTAGGAACCATGCCTTTATTATAAAAGATATTCAAAATTTCAGTCATCCAAGTGGTAACCGAAACATTCCCAGCTCTAAGCATTTCCGTAGTAATTTCATCTACCCCTGGGAATTTATGAAATTTAAGTTTAGAAATAGCCTAAATAACTTCAGACTGTTATAGGGCCAACATTAAAGCCACCAATGCATCTATCATTATTGCAAACAATGGGAGTAGAACTAACTACGTTGTTCAGAACATCACTGAAATGCTCAGCCCACCTAGCCATGACAGAATTCTCACCTTCTATAACCTTACCTTGTTTATCCTTCAATCCCTGTACACCTGTTCGTTTTCTACCACACAAAACATTAACTGTCTGGTACAGCTCTCTGCTGTTGTGCTGTCTAACTGCTTCCTTGGCTTTGTCAGCCAAGCCATCAAGCCAAAGATTCTTATCAGCAGCTAACTGATCCTTTACATGTTTATTAAGTTCTCTGTAGTGCTTTCTATTAGGACTAGTAGGGTATTGATTAAGGACATTCCTGCAGTTCTTTCTTTCCGAAATAAGCTCAAGTGCCTTATCACTCAGATAATTCTGTCTCTTCTGCACCTTTTTTCCTAAAAGAGTACTGTTAGTGTCTAAAAAAGTCTGTTTAAAATGATCCCATTCTTCCTCAACTTCAGTAGTAAGCATACCATGACTGTCATAATGACTAAGTAACCTATCATGGTAAGCTTTGGCTATAACTGGATCTTTCAGAGCTTCAGTATTAAAAGTAAATTTTTTAACCTTAGCACAACACTTTTTAAGTTTAAGTTGCAAGACACTTTTAAAAAGGTAATGGTCAGATCCAATTTCAGCTCCCTTATATGCCTTGATATTCCTAACAGAACTAGCCCATTTGCTGTTAATTAATATGTAATCAATCATATTCTTATGGAGCCCATCAGGTGAAACCCATGTGTACTTATGTATGTCGCAGTGTTTGTAATAAGTGTTAGTTATTCTGAATCCATTGAGTTTACTTACCTGTAGGAGACGTTGCCCATTGCAGCTACCAATACCAAAAGGGCCTATTACTCCTCCCCAAAGGTCAGAGTCAGTACCAACTTTGGCATTGAAGTCACCAAGAACGAGCGTAATATCTCCTTTCTTGACAGAATTCAAAATATCCTGAAGTTGTTCATAAAACCTATCCTTCTCATCTTCATCGGCATCCTCAGTGGGGGCATAACAGCAGATAACATTCAAGTCTTTAACACTTGTCTGAAATTTTGCTGTAAGAAACCTTTCATTAATGCACTCGTATTCTAGAAGAGCATCACTAGCATGTCTGCTGAGAAGCAGACCCATGCCTTGGTGATGCTTATTGTCGCCCCTCCCTGAAAAGAGAAATTTAAGATTGTTTTTAAGAATCTGACCTTTAACTGTCCATCTGGTCTCTTGCAAGCCAATCTAAATTAGAATGGTGGAATTCTTGTGTGAGGACATGAAGAGATAAAGCTCTGTGCAGAGTCCTCACATTCCAACTACCTATGGAGAGAAAATGGTTAGTGGGATGTTTAAAGAAACTACGTTTATTGAGAGAGGGAATGCCGACAATATCAAACAGCCCCCTAATCGCAGACATGGGGCAAAGACCCGTTCCCTCACCACTAAAGGCTGAAGCCATCTACACTGGAAGACTTCCTCCAATGTAGAATTTGATGATGCCAATAGAAGCAAAGAGTTCAGGTGCCTACGATGACCTCTGCTAAGGATCATCCACCAGCTGATAAACATATCCTTTGAATCTATTCACTTGGGGCTGTCAACCCACAAACAAACAGAAAACACAGCGGAAGATTTTCCCTCCACAGAACCCACCAGTGCAGCAAAATCAGGATCCATAATCAAGCTCAGAGCCATATATCTGTCCAGTCCAGTAGGTTTATATGGTCAGGACCCTGTGTGGTTGACCACTCCTCAGCAAGGTAGAAAAAAAAGAAAAGTAGCCATAGTTGTCCAGATCATTAGGCCACACTAATCTGGCAGCCCTCCCCTTCCGTTCACTTCCACAAGAGAGTATCTCTTTTGAAAGGTACTAATGGTCTGCACCACGAGAAGGCGGTGTTGGACATTAGGTGCTAGGCCTGGCCGGTTCTATGCATCATCACAGGGGATTGGTGCATAGCTCTCCTTCCAGTGACTACCTAGCTACCATTACAGTAGGACCTCACAATATGAGGAGCCTCAAAGAAATGCATTTCAAGTTTTACTGTTATGAAATTTTTTTTAATTTAATGCATTGTGCAAACACTGTTCATCTTCAATTGCTAGAATAATGTTTTCACAACATCAATTTCTTGTTTATTTTTTAAGGTTCCCTTCAATCATAATAATTATATTTTGAATTTTTGGGGCCTCTTAAATTTTGTATAGCTTAGGGCCTCTTAAGTTATCTACAACTTAGGGCCTTTTAAATTTGCCATAGCTTTAGGGCCTCAGTAGGTTAAAGTTTAGCCCTGCTGGACAGAGGTTGATTAACATTGTTACAGAGTTATTAGTTATTTTTCTTGTTACTGTCTTTTACACATGAGAAGAAATAGCCAAAAAAACCACAGTATTATCGTGTTATTAAATTATTAAAGAAATATATGAAATGTGTGCACACCCATGTCCACTTTATGTACAATTTTTAGGACTGTGGTAGAAGGTTTAACTGTAGTGTTTGTTTTCTGTCTTATTTTTTACATCAGTTGTTACAGTTTGTGAAATATTTTTCTTACAATATTTTTAGGCACTAAAACTTTTAATATGATTACAGGCAAGAGAAAATAGACATGCTATGGCTAAAGCATTATATTCTCGCACTTTTGCATGGATTGTAAATTACATAAATACGTGTACTAATCCTGGGCAAGACAGTGAACGATTTCTTGGTGTCCTTGATATTTTCGGTTTTGAGAACTTTGATGTAAGTGTTTGTCATTTATTGATTTTTGTTTTAGTTTTATGTATTTTTTTAAAGATTATGGTTAGAAATATGAATGTGCATGTGTTATGAATTTGAATCATAAGCCTTATATCATAAGCCTGTTTTTTAGCTTTATTTAAAAATTAGTTTTTGCTTTAACTTTGTTGTCTGTTTTGCTTTAAGAGATAAATGGAAAAAATATATATGGATATATGAATATGAATAACAATCTAAGGTGAAAACAGGGTGTGAAAAATTTAATTAAAAAATATTACACTATATACACACTTAGGAGCCATACTAGTCAGGAAATATCAGTGAAAACACAGCTCATTTTACAACTAATGAGTGTTCTGATAGATAGGTGTTTACTCTTGAACATCACCTCACTGATAATATCATACCTTTCATATCTTTTTGGTATGGGTACTTGAATGCTTATTGTACAAGCTCTTGTGAAGTATGGAGTTTGTGCAGTTGCTCCTGAAAAGCTGGCGTTAAAGATTTTGCAATTCTAGTGCTACTGAAATTCAGTAATTGTTGATATACTGCTACAGTGAGATTGGTGACCAAAGTTGTAGCAGTGCTGTTAACAGACATTCAGCTATTAAGTTCCAATAATTTGAATTTCTACCATTAGAGGGTCCTAAAGTTGAATATGAAAACTTCTTAGAGATATTTTAAATAGTCTATTCATGCCAGAGATTTTAAATTTTGATGATAGAGTGCGGTAGTCAAAGGATTTATTTTGACATCAGAAATTTGCTCCCTTACTCCTATGCAAGTGGGAAACAAAATTTTGTTTTAAGAGATAAAAGAAAACTTTTGAGTTGAATAGCTACTAATGAAATAATACTATTCACATGTTCTGATTCATCCATTAGTTTGAATTTCCATCTTTAGAGGAAGCTAAAACCACAATAGAATATCTGCAATACAATTAAAAAGACCTTTTTGCAGAAAATAATTAAAGTAACTGAAAAATTCTTTGTTGTTGAGCAATAAAATTTTGAAATTTATCCTTCAAACTGTTTGAAAACTTTTTAATGTGCAAATAGTTTGAAGTATAAATTTCAAAATAATTTTTGCTCAATGAAGAGAACTTTTATTTATTTGAATGTAGGCAATTTTTTAACTGATGCTTAATTCCATTACTACTACAGTGTTATTGTTGAAATTAAATCAATTAATATTACTATAGTGCACTGTGAATCATTTGCTTAAAGTGAATTTCATTCTCTTTAAAAATGAGCATTACATATTCAATACAATGGGTACATTATTCTTCTGTTGTTTGTGTATTTTGTTTAATGAATACTCATGAAATGTAACGTACAGTGTTAAAATCTCAGTTGGATCAATATCCAAAATTAAATTCTATCAAACAAATAGTTAAAATAAAAATAATTTTGGAGAAAGGTTGGGGGAGGATTCTACTATTTGTTATGCCTTGTCCCTATCTTATCTGTAAAAGAAACCTTCTGTAAGGCTTCAGGAATTGTTTTTGATAAAGAAGGGTCTATCGTTATTTCACAATTTCACAGATCATGTCTTCAGTGCTACACCAGTCTGTCTGGTTTTCTTAGCTAAAAGTCAGATTTATTATCTTGCTGTAAATATTAAAAAACTGATGAATTCTACTAAAATTTTAACCTGAAGGAATTTAAAATAGTATTTAAATGTATAAATAGGCTAAAATGGTAAAGTTTTGAAAAACTGCATAGGTTTGGTACAGGCCAATGTCTATTACCATTAGACTTCTGAAAGAGTGTCAGTTTCAAAGTGTATGACTAGACACTTCATAAACTTTGAAACACCTGAGCTCAAGATTCTGTGTATTTTCCACGTTTATTTTCTTGCTTACACCTTCTAATGAAGATAAAGGATTTTAATTGTTAGAAACTGCCCCAGATGAAGAATGAGTGAATTATATCAAAGACATGACAGACAGGCAAAGACATGTTTTTATGTAGCTTAATAAATGCACATTTAAATGTCTTATATCTTTGTATCATTGCATTTTCACATTCTACAGTATGAAAATTGCCCTATTCAGATTTTAGATTCAGCACAAAAAATAATGTTTTTATTTTATTACAATATATTTATTAATATAAACTGCAATTAAAATTTATATTTCATTCTTTCTTGAATTAGGTGAATAGCTTTGAGCAATTATGCATCAATTACACCAATGAAAAACTTCAGAAGTTTTTTAATCATTATGTATTTGCCTTAGAACAAGAAATTGTAAGTATGCTTTTATTGAACATGATATACAGTATTGTTTGAATGAAGTGTCCACAAAAAATTGCAGTATCTTTGGCTATAAGTATGTGTTTCATTCAAGGTTATTTTTCAGTGTGAGTTCATAGCTCTTGTTTCAAGTATTTGTTTACCTGCTACAAAATAGTGACAGGCATTCTTGACAAAGTAGGCATATTGGAGAATTTTTTTTGCTCTTGCGGCTGAATGGTTAGCATGCTTGACTACTGATCAAAGGGACCTGGGTTTCAGCCCTAATAAGGCATGGATGTTTATTTTTCTGTTGGGGTCCCGCAATCCTCACAGACTTACTATGGTGTATAAACTGACAGGTCCTGTCAGACCTCTGTGGCAAGTAGCTGCTTGAGGGGAAATTTATATATATATATATATTTTTTAATATGCAAGTGGATGAGATGGTGAACTAATCATTTATCTTTTCAGTGGCTGTATTCATTGATGCACTTAGTATAATACATAAAATTAAAAAGGAAATGACACAGTTCTAAAATATATATTTGTAAACACAAAGTTTTTAAGTTAATAAATATTTATCTTTTTAATTTACAACAAATTTCTGTTAGCTGTTCCTAAATAACCTGTGTCACTATCCTGGCCACCATTCTGAGCCTAGTATATAGCATATCTTTCTTCCTACTTAACTTTCAAATGAGCTGCTTGTGCAATAAAATTGCAGCTGAGAGTTTGATCTGAATTGTAACCATTCATTTTTTCTTAATTGGAAACTGTCCAAAAACTGTCTGTAATCGGAAAACTTTTTATTTGCATTGGTACTGATGAAATATAATTTGTATTGCTCAAATCCTTAAATAGTTTTAATTTAAATCGTTAGAGGCACTAATATGGAAAAGGTAAATCTTTTAATGAATTTTGCAAGTGATTTGTTTATGGTAGAAATTTGAAATTTCAGTGGTAGAGTGTCAAGAGATATTCCACTGAAAGTAACAATCTGCCACTTTTTCTGAGAGAGGTGTGAGAAAAGCAACTTTTTTAAATTGAAGTAATAAAAAACAAATGCTTTTTATGGTGTATAAGTACTAATAAAAATACTACTATTTGGTTTTTCCCATCACCCATTAATTTGAATTAAATCTTTTAAGGAGTGATAAATTAGGTAAATGAGAAACTTCCTTCTATCTGAAATTGAGATTCCCATAAGAATTCTAGTTTTTTATATGTGAAAAGTGAAGCATTCAACAATTGAATACTTAGCTCTTTGCTTTCAGTTTTACTACAATTAGGTTTTAAAGCTGCCTTTTCTGTTATAATCATTTTAACCATTTATTAGAGTAATAATTCAGTTTCAAAGAATTGTAATGTTTAATTAGCATGTTCTACCATGTTTTTCAGCACCCATGCCACCTGGTGGCACTAACATTAAATTTTTTTATTCACAAATTCTCTACCCCATGTTCTTATTAAGGTATCCACCACTTTTTTCTTTTTTTTTTTCTTTTTTATATTTCTGCAAAACTGAAAGGATATAAGCAAAAAAATTAATAGTGTATTTTTGCTTCTCCCTCCCCCCTTTTTTGGTATATTTTGTAGTGATTAGCTTTGCTAGCGAATACAAAAGCTCAGTAATAAAGTATCACAGGAAAATGTCCTGTAGACAAGAAACACTTGAAATAATTAGCTGAAAAAAGTTAGGTTTCACACTTAGTGGGATTCAAATTTACTTCCAGAAACATGCCAAAGTTTTACTGCTAATACAAAATGCAAAAATAAGTGTAAAAAACATAGAATTTTATTTTCCCTTTAATTGAGTAAAACTCTTATGGGTTGTCATTTTATATTTAAATTTGATATGCTGATTTTGTAAAGTATTGGTAAATGTTTTTCCATAATTATGAATGTAATATGATCAAATAATTAGTGTGAACCTTCTTTTCCTATTTTTATTTAGTATCAGCAAGAAGAAATAATATATTCCCACATTACTTTTACTGACAATACACCATGTTTGGAGCTCTTGGAAAAGGTACTCAGAAGTGGAAAAAATAATTAAGAATAATTCATATATTAGGAATTGAGTAAACATCACTTTAAAATTTGTGTCCAATTTTTACATATTCTTTACGTTTTCTGCATTTTATGTTTCTATTATTGAATATTACTGTTATAATCATATTACTATATTCTAGAATATATTATACACCTGATCAAGAATTAAGTTTTGCAGTCGTGGATAATTTTAAAGCACTAGCATGTTAACCTAAACAGAGCACTGATGTGGTAGATGTTTATGTTAAACACTGAAAGGACTATTTTACATAACCACCTAATGTTTGAGTCCACCTTTTGCCCTCACAACAGCAGATTTTCCACATGAATAGTTATTGAATTCTATATCTACACATTGTCCATGTATTTAATATGGATTGATTTTTTTTCATTAATAATGCATAAGCATGAGTAATTTCCTGATTAACATCTGATTCATTAGCAACAATTGGAAAAAATAAGTTGTCTTTCCTGATGGTAGGTGCCACAAGGCCTGCCACATTCAGTGAAAGTTATAAAGGTTATATTCTGGAAACAAATCATCAGCTGTTGGTTGGTTTAGTGGTTAGAGTGCTCTGGCATATATTTAGAGAGTTGTGGGTTTGAATCCCACACATCAATGATAATTTTTTCCACATGAGTATTTAGATTAATACTATTATTATTTTTGCAGAAATATATGCATTTATGTATATAGAAGACAATCCTTGGTGCTATTGTCTTTCTGAAAAGGAATTAAATGTTAAGTCTCCAAAATCTTAAAGTTCAAATTTCCAATTGTAGCATCACCCCAAATGCAATATAAATTAGAACTGTATGAAAAATTAATTTATGAAACCAGACAAGAATTCTTAATGATTAGGTATATAAATCACCCTGCCCCATAGAAACTGCGGCGGGGGTGGCTCAGTCGGTAGCGCACCAGGCTCGTAATCTGTAGTTCCCAGGTTCGAGTCCCAGCTGGGTCAGCGTTGAGATTTATCTCCGCAAAATTCCCCGCCCTGCCCATGGTCAATAGGGGACACCGATGGGTTTGGTAAAGGCTGCCGTCCGTCGGATGGGACGTTAAGCCGTGGCCCCGTGTGCGGGAGAGCCATACCCTGTGCACGTTAAAGAACACGCTGGATGGCCTTGACGGGAGGCTACCATCTGTCTCCCAACAACTGTTCCAGTGGGTCCCCTCCCCCAACTTTCTCTGAGCCTTCGGGGTCCATGTGACCTGGCCATTTAGCCCATGGTGTGCAAAAAAGTGCCGCTCAGAGGTAAAACAACCCAACCCAAACAACATATTTTTTTTTTACCATACCTACATTTAACAAAAATGGTTTGATATTAAACAGAAACAACTATTGGCATTTCTGGTTATCTCCTGTTTTCCACAGCCAAAGAGTTTATATATATGTTTCAATATTATTTTATTTTTATACACTCCAAACTTTACTATATAATTGGGAATTTTTGGTTGTCGATTCATTTTCTTTGCATATGTAAAATCTGATTTCATTTTTACAGCCTCCGAAATGCATTTTGAGGCTGTTGACAGAAGAATGTAGAATGCCTGGGGTGAGTTATATGATGCTTAAAAATATATATACTTACTTAATGTATGGTAAGTCTTTTTTAAGATTAATATGCCTTTGTTTATTAGTCACCAGAAGATTTTTCAACATGTTCAAAACTCATCAGGAATATATAGATGATGTTTGGGTTTTGTAGTTCGAGATACCAGATATAGTTCTAACAAATTTTTATTAACTCTTAAACCCATAGGACTGAAATTGCATGGAAATACCTTGAAAACAGAGAAGATTGTGTAGGAGATGTAGATATCACTTCTAAGGTCATATCGAGTACATTAGATGGCAGTGTGACATAGCTGGTCATACAGAGTACATCAGAAGGGCTTTAACCCTTATCATGCCAGGCTGAAAAGCAATTGTACGCTGTGGCCAGGCTAACCACTAGCCTTACCTGGGCTAGTGGTTAGCACACCTAATTGCTATTCCAGTGGGCATGTCCTTAAGTGTTTCTATGCTGTGTTCCTTGTGTAAGTGTTTGTATTATATATGAGAAACCAACACAAGCCAAAAGCTTACTGGTTATCTCAGTCCTTTAAAAAAATTAATCAGCATTTAATTCTGGCTTTTCTGAAAATAAAATATTTCACAAAAAAAGACTAGTTTTGTTTTAATAAGACTTTTTTTTTATAGAAGCATGGAGTAAAAAATTCCATCTGGCAATGCAAATAAATATTTAAAAAATAACCAATAGACAATAATAACTATACCTCATATGAATAGAAAGACTACTCATTTCTGAATAACAGAAAAAATAAATTTGTACTTAAATCAAGAATATTACTCTCTTCATCAAAATTTTTTTTCAGTAATATGCTTTGAGAAAAGTTCAGGCTTTTCACCAGCTGTAACCAGTCAAACAAGTCAACTTTAGAATTAAAAAAAAAATCAACCATCAGAAATAGGTCATGTTATATATCAAAAGGAAGAACATTTAATTGGGACTAAGAAAATTATGAAAATTGTAAAAAAGGGCAGAGAAATAAAATTTATTAAGCATTTTTTAAGAAAATTTTAAGGTTTTACTGTATCTTTTGCATATTTAATTCAGTAAAAATTAAAAACATTTTGCCATATTTTCTGGATTATTTCGTTACTTTAATATATATAATTCATAATATTTCTCTCATTACTTAAAACTTCATTTCTTTAATTTTTTAAAAATTATTTGGCCATTTATGCAACATCCCACTGACTAACCACAAGGCTTAACGAGGTAATGTATGCATATAACCATACTAAGGCATAAATAAAGTTATTATTATTATTTTATGTATAATGGTGTTTTTTTATCAGCAAACTCTAAGACTAAGGTAGGGTATAAAATTTATTCTGCTTTAAAAGCAAGATAATTTTTTAAAACACTGAAAAATATATAATTAAAACTGGATAAAGAGCTGTGAAGAAATTAAATAAACATGTTTCAAAGCAAATATAGTACATTTTAATCACTGAAATTAAGATTGAACCCAGTTCCAGATCAATTTACTTTATGTACTGACTACTACTGAAAAACTAAACTTTGTGAAAATAGCGAAAACTCGAAAATTACAAATTCTTAATGGTAGTTATAAAATTATTTCAGTTTAATCAAAAATAAAAACTTAGTACTATCATTTTAAGCTTAAAATTTTTCATTATAATGTCCTCATCAGATGTCTTCTAGAGTAGCTACCATTTTAAGTCATGCCTAATGATTTAATTTTTGGTCTTTTCAAATAATTACTCTAATTTGAGTATATATACAGGGTGATTCGAAAGGTCTTAGACAAACTGTAAAGGTAGATCAGGAATATAAAAACAAACCATTTTTACATAGGAACATATAGCCACAAACGCCACCTGAGTGTGCTAGAGGGTGTTATTTGCCATAAATTGAGTTGGGCAGCGCGAGTTATCATCATTTGAGTCGTTGACATTGCGGAAGTAGGATGTATTGTTACAGTAATACTGAGATGGCAGATATGCACTTAGCTTATGGGGCAGCAAATGGAAATGGGCGAGCCACAGCGTGATTGTATTGTGAACGGTTCCCAAACAGACGCATGGCCCATCATCAAACATTTGTGCGTTTTCACCACAGATTGTGCGGAACCGGATCTTTCTAACTAAACAGCCATTGTGGTCGGGACCAAACGATGCGTACACCTGTCACGGAAGAAGCGGTCTTACATGAAATTGAATGCAATCCAAGTACAAGTATATGAGCTATTTCGCATCACATTCGTGTACCTCAACCCAGCGTGTGGCGAGTATTACATGAGGAGTTGTTACACTCTTTTCACATGCAACAGGTCAGTCATTGGAAGAAGGAGATGACCACCCATGTCTGGAATTCACACGTTGGTTTTTGCAAAAATGTGTTGCACAGCCGAAATTTCCAGCATTGGTTCTCTTCACTGATGAATCTACCTTCTCACGTGATGGTGTTGTTAATGTCACACGTTAACATAATTTGCATGTGTGAGCACATGACAACCCACGAGCTAAACGCCCTCATGCTGCGCAAAACTAGTTCACCATAAATGTTTGGGTGGGCATTGTTGGAGACTGTTTGCTTGGGCCATACCTTCTTCCATCCTGACTAGATGGGCGTAGTTATTGGATATTCCTGTAGGAGGTCTTTCCAGAACTACTGCATGATGTTCCGGTATCTGTGCACCGATGCATATGATTTCAGCATGACGGTGCCTGCACATTTCACCTTAGTTGTGCGCGAGTATTTCAGTAGCACCTTTCCTGCGCGATGGATTAGCCGGGGCCAACATGTTGCTTGTCGACCAAGATCACCCGACTTGTCCCCCATTGATATCTTCCTCTGGGGTTACCTCAAAGGCCATGTGGACCAAACCCCTGTAGCTCTGATGCTGATCTCATCGCAAGAGTTGTTGAGGCAGCAGTAAGTGTCTGAGAGGCCTGGCATTTTTGAACATGTTCGACGATCCATGTGTTGACGTTGCGAGGCATGTATTGCTGTGGATGGAAAGAACTTTGAGCACTATCTCTGAAATTATAAACATGTTGTTATACTTTACTTGTATTCCTTTATTTTTGATTCTTCCTGTACCTCTAGCACACTCAGGTTGCATATGCGGCTATGTGTTCCTATGTAAAAATGATTTGTTTTTGTATTCCTGACCTACCTTTACAGTTTGTCTAAGATCTTTTGAATCACCCTGTATATATTAGAAGCAATATACATAATTCTAGAAGTAGTGGAACCAATATCCCCCTTCTGAATCTGAGAAAGGTCACAATTGATGCTAATCACTATTAGAGTCAATGAAATAGTATATAAAAAACTCGCAATTTTCTAGTTCAACATTAGCTAAAACACCCATTGCAGTATTTGGAAAACACTTATTTATCCTTCAAAAACCATATTTCATCAGCAAAACAAAATGCTTCAGTACTTTCTGAAAGCAGTATAAATATCTGTCTGTATTATCTAACATGTGCACATAAAAAGTTTCAAAATAAAACCAGATGTTTCCCAATTTATATTTCTCCTATGACATTATCGATCATATGATCAAAGAAATATTGATTTTTCTCTTCGTATTCCTTTTGTAAAATATGTCCTATAACAGATAAAAATGATTTAGAAAAATAAAATAATTTTTAATCATGAAATATATTTAAAGGAAGCAAAAGCATATACAGCTTTATTTTTGTGCAAATCACCGAAATCCTCCAATGAAAAAAAAAATTCCCTTGGCATCTGACTTTATTATATTGAGAACACAGATGTCCAGATGTTTGGCAAACAACTCGGTTTACTTGCTGGAGCTCTCTGTTAGCTAGTGGGCGAGTGGTAGGAGGATAAACTTGCCAGCGGCAACCCGTCTCCTGCACTGTGCTAATTGCAGTTTGAGCAAGAGAAAAGACTTCTTATTTTTTGATACATCAAGTTGAGGAACAAAATGAAAAAACTTTCATTATTTAGGAGCTCTGAAATGTCTATTTTACATATATAAATTAAAAAGTTAGTTCGAACTTTAATATTTAAAAAAAATTATGGTACTAATGGCAGTTTGTCATTCATAATTGTATATGCAGGCCTTGTGAACTGCATTTTCAAGGTCATGGCAGCATAAGATTTAAAGAACACCCTAAATAGCTTTACTAGGAAGCGGGCCTTTCCCTCAACCTTCTCTGAGCCCTTGGGGTCTTTGCAAACTCAATGTTTAACTCGTATTAAAAAAATATGCCACTCAGAGGTAGAGAAACTACAAACAACAACAACAACCTTTCACAGTTACTCATATCATGCTCACACTTTGTCTTCTTCTAAGGTGATCTGTGATCCTTTTTGGAAATTGCTCCTGTAGCAGTGTAGGCATTGAGAAAAAGTTACGCTTTCAGTGTGATGATACATCCAGCAACATTGGCAGGGGAGAGGGAATAAAGAACTGTCTGAGATTCAACCATCACTGCATTAGGCATGGTGGATCAATGCTGAGACAACCTTTGGCCTTTTTTCTCTGGAAATATGCCAAACTGAAAGTGTGCTAACAGTTTCTTTAAGAAATATGCTTAAATGGCTTATAATCATTTTGCTTTTGGTTTTCCTGAGTTGGTGTATGGCATTTAAGATGTAATGATACAAGCCTTTAGATGCATTTCTTACCTTAACATGGATTCGAATCATAAATTATCTCAGAAAAATTTTGCAGTTTGATATGAACTCACCTTATGCTTCATATGGCCCCACTTATTCAAGCTTTTAGGAATGTTATTTGTAATTCTGTTCTCCTGCATACAGTGACATGCCTAAATCATAACAGTCTCTACATAAGATAATTTTTTTCAGTTAGAAAATATTAGAGCATTTTAAGTTTAAAATTTCATTACAATAATTACACTCTTAATCATTTTAAAAGACATCTTACCAGTCTGTTGTTACCTACTTAAAAATTTTTTTGCCATCTTTTGTAAAGATACTGAAATTGATGTTATAAGCAGAGACTTGATGTGCATTGATTAGCATCTCCTTGAAGCTTCTCTGGCTCATGTACAATCGTTCAGACAATAATGCATTGATTCATTATTGTGGCACTTGATTGTTCGCTCCTATCTGTAGTGCTGAATTGTCAATGTTAGACCTTTGCTTCACTGTTGGTTTCAGCAGAAGGTTGATGCTCACTGTTTATGAACTTGTGACACGTAGTTCTATTAGGTGCACTTTCATCACTTGGAAGTTTTATAGTGCACTACACATTAGGCCAATTTCCAGACTAGTAACTTTTTAAAATAACTTTTAAAAGAGCATTAAAAAACTTTTAAAATCATCCATTAATTTCAACATCTCACCAATACGTATTTCTCAGGTTAGGTGCTTGAATCCTCATGTGACTTGTAGAGTGAAGCTCTGTTAGTAATATTTGTCAGTGGGCCCTCTATTGGTTATCATATGAATCACATATTCTTAAGTTGTAGTTTTTAAAGATTAAATTCCATACCAAAGGCAATGGTTGTATTTCTGTGTTACAAATATTTTTTGTAGAATGTTAATTATGAAGTTTTTAGTAGAGTTTAACTGAATTTTTTTATGGGGAGGGTAGAATATAACCATATTTGCCAACAGAAAATTCTTAGGTAGAAAGTTTTGGATTATGGTTTCCATCAGAGCTGCATGAAATGTGTTTTTATGCAAATCATGCAGGTTTTAATTTATTCTGATATTTAGGATTTGATAAGTGTGGCCTATATAATTGTCCCCATTATCCCTCCCTGTGGATACCCATGGCTGCTGGTGTCACTTTCTCACTGATGGCAGAATGAGGGTTAGCAAAAACAATTATCTATGTTTTTAAAACTGCTTTAAAAATGCAGAAAATAGTTTTGGAATCTTCAAAAATCCTGTTGTCCACTAATAACAATCAAATATGATATGTTGTAATGAGTTATTGGAAAAGAACCTTAGATATATGCAAAAATGTCATAATATATATATACACTCACACACACTTTTTCACTGATACTAGCACAGAAGTTGTTAAATGTTCATACGAAAATGATGATCTTAAGATAAATATAATACATCATGAAAGCAAGAATCTCCTTAGAAGCATAAGAAGATGAATTTATTTCATTTGTAACTTTTTTTTTACGTATCTTTGTAACATCTTGAAATAAATTCATCTTCTTATGCTCCTAAGGACATTCCGACTTTTGTGATGTATTATATTTTTCCGAAGAACATTTTCATATGAACATTTAACAACTTTTGTGCTAGTTTCAGTGAAAAAGTGTGTATATATAAATAAATAAAATAATAAATACCCCCTCAAGCAGCTGCTTGCCACAGAGGTCTGACAGGAGCCTGTCAATTTATATGCCAAAGTAGAAGGTCTGAGAGGATGGCAGGACCTCAGCAGAAAAACAGCACACACATCTTATGCCTTGTCCGGGGCTCGAACCCAGGTCCCTTAGATCAGTAGCCAAGCGCACTAACTACTCGGCCATGGGATATTTGAATATTGAACACTGAGTTAAACTATTTAAAAATGTCAAAAAACACTAAATATTTTTGAGGAAAAAAGGTTTTTTTGACATATGGGATTTGATCATATGGGATTTGACATATGGGAATGCTCTTCAGAAGCATTCCAGAGTATTCTACCATTGAATTAATGCCAGCTCCTTCTCTTTTCCGCTTAACGACTTTTCACTCTTCCCCTGATTTCAGTGCCTGGACTTGGTGCCATCAATGATCTGAGATGGCAACTATTTCTTTAAATGTTGAAGTGGATAAGATGTAAATAAATAGTCACTTCATGCTATTAGCGTTATTACTGATTTAAACAGTGAGTAATATTAACAGTTACCTGTTGACTTTAATATCAATAAATCAATCAATATTAATGTGCAAGATTTGAACCCACGTCTCTCCAGAAACATGCAGAATATTCTACCATTGGACTAATGCCAGTTCCATCTTTTATTCCACTTAATATGACTTTTCACTCTTCCCATGAACTCTGGCACATTTCTGGAGAGGGGTGAATTCAAATCCTACTCATTGGCGAAACATTTTTCCACAAAAATATTTATTGATTTATTGACGTTAAAGTCAACAAGTAACTCTGTAAATATTACTGTTGAAGTCAAAAAAATTTTTTATTCAAAAGGAAATTTTGACTATAAGCAATTCCGATCTGGCAGTTTCTGCAGTGGATATAATGTTTTTCCTGGGTAACTTGCATAAATAGCAATGACTTCATCAAAAACAAACATTTTTCTAGACAGTAATATCAATGTTTACTCTTCTTCATATAGGGCAAGGTCATCAGTATCCCATGCTTCCTTTGTGTCCAACTTCACTGAAGCATTCCTATTAGGAAGACATTGAAACCCTCTTGCATATTCATTTGAACAACTGATGTCATAAGGTTCACCAATAGTGCAAAGGAAACAGCATATTAGCTGCATACTAGGTAGTTTTTTTTAAAGGAAATTATATTTCATGGAACTAAAGGAAACTAAGATGAAAGACCAATGGTGTGCTAAGTCACAACTTAGTGCAAGCAGTTTTTGCATTTCTGCTTTAAGAACTGAAGCAGATTATGCCTCAATCAAATGCAGAATTTTATCGTCATTACTAAAAATGATAAGATTTCTGCTTCAGAAAGAAGATAGACATTAAAATTAGCCATTCATTGCAAAATGTGAAAAGTACCCAGACCATCAAAGATACAATTATTTAAAGTTCTTGACATGCATCTGCTCACCAAAAAAAAAAAAGTTCTTGACATGCATCTGCAGAACAAAAACCATTGCACTTACTCAACAACACTTTTACTTTCCTTGAATGTACTCCCCTCCAGCATCTATGCAAAGTTGCAGATACTTACTCCAATTCTCAAATGTTGGTGGTATTCTTGTCGGGGAATACTCCTAAACTCTGAATGAACACATTTTGTAAGGCCCTGCACCCTTGAAAAAGGCTTCCCAGCAAGCTCCTTTTTAATTTTGGGAAACAGCCAAAAATAATATGATGCAAGATTGCGTGAATATGCAGGATGGGATAGCTGTTTGATTTTTTTTCCTGTTCCAAATTGGCCATAACTTACCTGGTTTTTGAGCACTGCCATTGTCATGAAGAAGAACCCTTACATATCTGTTGTTCCTCTTCCTTGAGCAAAAGTCTTGTCGGAGGATTTGGGAACGCTATTCAACTTCTACAACCCAAGCATAGTTGTCAATCTTTCTGGGAGTAGTATAATAATAAAACCATGTCTCATCACCTGTGACAATGTCTGTTAACTGCTTGGGGCTACTAGGTTCAAACATTACCATTATCTTCTTGCATGAGTCAACTCTAGTCCTTTTTTTGCTGTTTTGTTAGTTTACGTAGTATCCATTTGGCACAGATCTTTTCGAATCTTAAAGTTGATGAATAATTGTTTCCACACTTTCAATCAGTACACTTACATTTTAATTTATTATCTGAACAGTGATGTGTAGGTTTTCCTTAAGGAGTTCACAAACAGCAGTTATGGTTCTCTCATTTGCGGCCTGCTTTGGTGTCCCTGTTGAGGCTGGTATTCAAATCTCTGCTGTCCTTCACCAAATTTGCACATCCATCCTGTAACAGTGCCATACGAACAAGCATGATCCCCATATACTTATGATTTTTTTCATCATGGATTTTTATTTCGGGTCGTTTCCAAGCCTGCATCCTTGTGAAAATGTAAAATATTTTCCCATCTTTAGTAGGCTCCATAGCAACAGTGCACAGATTTTGCAGACCAAAATTTATGAGCTGCTAGCAAAGCGAGAAGTGATGTGTCCTTTGCTTTAACATGTAATAACAAGTTTAGATAAGCTTTCAAACAAGTCTTAATTTGTTAACTTTGGAGGAATGAGTGCAAATATACAGACACGTTGCAAGAACTTTTTGAACATCCTCCATAACATTTACAAAGACTAAATTTACATTGTACAGCTTTATTAATAAAATTATGAATATAAGGCAGTATTCATAATTGGTTTAGAGTACCATATTTATTTATGTAAAGAGGCTGAATGTACCTCTTTGAAGAAGGTTCAAGTATTATGAAGTTCTTGTGGGAACACAGGGAGAACAGTTTATTTTTTGTAGAAAGCATTGTAGACTGAGTCCAATTTTATATTTCTCTTTAAGGTAGTAATTTTTTTCATTGTGTTGAAAATTGACATAATTAAGGGGAAAGTATCAGTTTCATCAATGTTGTAACATTGAAGGATTCCCTTTTGAGTAAAAAAAGCGTTTTTTTAAATTTTTGCACATATGTGAGGTCTTATTCCAGTACTCACTGTAGCATATCACATTTGATTGTTATTAGTGGATAACTGGATTTTTGAAGAATTTTTCTGCATCTTTATAGCAGTTTAAGAATTTCTTTATATTGCAAAATTCGAGTTCTGTTAATCTTAAATGACTTCTATTTACATCAACAAGAAAAAAACAACATAAGGTTCAACAAAAATTTACTAAATTGAACTGAAAATTATTTTGAGCTATTCTTGTTATAAGGCTTTTAATGTGCCACAGTTTATCAAAATGACTAAGTGTTATATTTGATATGAAGTGAATGACTCTGTAGTGAAAAAATGCCAATGACTAGATTTCTCAGTAAATAAAAGCACTTGCATGTAAGCAGTGAGTTTTGGACATATTCCAGTCAGGTAAGAAAAATATTTCTCCTAACTCTTCACTTGTTTTATTAACGTTTTTAGCCAAGAAGAAGAGCAATAATATCACTTAAAGGACAAACGTAGAAGTTGAAATCAGCTACACTGATACTATGAATGCACGAGATCACTGCCTACACAACCCATAGCATTATGGTTCTTCTGCTGTAAAAGCCTTAGGAAAACTAACACAGCATGGGTTAATTTTTTATAGTCTGTTACTCCTAACATCACAAGCTTTCATTTGACTCAGCTTGTTTCTCTCAGCCCACACAAAGGAAGATATAGTGGAACAATCATTTTCACATTTCCTTTTTTTAGGGGGAAGAAAGCATAAGGAGGTAAATTATAGCCTTTGACACTTTCCACATCATAAGCTTTAATTTGACACATAGCATAGCAAGTTTGGCTCGCATGCTTGAAAGATACAGTGGAATGACTGTCTTGAAAAACACACAAACTGAAAAATTGATAAATGATGATCGAAAAGCAATAGGAAGATAGGTAAAAACACAGATTCCCATTGTTGATGTGTTATGCTTCAATGAACTGAAATCAGTTCTTTCATATGATGGTGCTGTTATGCCCACCTTTAAGAATGTCGGTATGACATGGTTATACACTTTGATATGTGCACCATTTTCAGTTATAGCTGCTTCCCTCCCTTACCCTTCTGGCAGTATGCCTCACTATCAAAAAAAGAAGGTTGCCTCGGGCCTTACGATTCCTGGAATCTTAAGACAATACTCGATACAGCCAGAATTCCAAGAACAGGACTTTTGTATCCTCCAACCCATAAGCATATCATGTGCATGACACACATCGGATGTTCATGGTCAAATGTCCACCATGCATGTGACACCTCAGGACTTGTATTTAACTGACATGCTATAGGTTGGTAGACTTGCAGACACGTTTTTTTGTTTCCTGCAGCAAAAGTGAAAGGATGAGTTAAGAAAATTTTTGAATAGCAGGCTGTATAAAACTCAAAAAATTATATTTGCTGCCATTGGATTTTCAATAATTGAAGAGTGTTGTGGGCATTTCAAAGCATTCAAGGTTCAATATGACCTACACTAATATGACCTACACTACTGTTTTCCCTTCCACCAATTAATTAACAGAAGGGCTGTTACTATCTAATCAATAAATTTTAGACATTGTGAATGATCAGTTCGAACATATTTAATATTTAATCTGTATTAGTAGAATCATTATTTGTTTGCTTTTTCTAAAGAAAACTTGAAAAATTTTGTTTTCGGGGCATTGATGTGGTCAATTTTACTTGCAGGGTACTGATGTGACATATGTAACAAAACTGCATCAAGAATTTGATGGACATACAAATTACATCAAAGGTGAGGACAGACGACGTTGGGAGACAGAATTTGGTATACAGCATTATGCAGGGGATGTAGTCTACACTGTTGAGGGATTTCTTGAAAAAAATAAGGATGTCCAACAGGATCAGTTGTTTGAACTAATGCAAAAGTCTTCGAATTCATTTGTAAAAGAGCTTACTAAATTCCAGGTAAAATTAAATTTATTTCTAGTAGTAATTTATTTTCTCTAAAAATATTTCTAATTAAAATTTTCTAAAATAAAAAATATATAAAATAAATAAATACCCCCTCAAGCAGCTGCTTGCCACAGAGGTCTGACAGGAGCCTGTCAGTTTATATGCCATAGTAAAAGGTCTGTAAGGATGGCAGGATCTCAGCAGAAAAATGATACATACATCAGTGCCTTACCCGGGGCTCGAACCCAGGTCCCGTAGATCAGTAATCAAGCGCGCTAACCATTCGGCCACAGGATGGACATAAAATTTGCTAAAAAATTAGAAGTAATGTAAAAATTAGAAGTAATGTAAATGTGTTATAATAGTAAAGCATATTCGATGTGAGCTGCATTGAACAGGTATTAGTTCATGATTGATATTGAGATATTAACGATAATAATTACAGTAAGCTGAGGAAACAGTACTAGTGTTCATCATAATGCATTAAATCGCATTTTTTTATTTTCGGTATTTTTTTTAATTAACACAGACAGAGATAACTTGTAAGCTTTTGGCTTGTGCAAGTTTCTCATAAACATACAAGCACTTATACAAGAACATGCCCATTTGTTTAGTAGTCAGGTTCTCTAACCCCTTCACCAATCTCTGTAAGACAGTGATGTACCCAAGATTATGGGGAACCCAATCACTAGCACACCAGACTCATATATCTTGATCTGCAGTTCCTGGGTTTGAATCCCAACTGTTGAGATTTATCTGTGATTATTCACATTTTGCCTCATTGAGAAAGGGGACACATGGGCTTGGTAAGGCTTCCATCCATTGTATGGGATGTTAAATCATGACCCCATGTGCAGGAGAGCCATACTCTGTGCACATTAAAGAACAGTGTGAATGGCCTTGACAGAAAGCTTCCATCTGTTTCCTACCAGCTGTCTAGTGGATCCCCTTCTCCAACCTTCTCTGAGCCCTTGGGGTCCTTGTGATCTGACCAATTAGTCTACTGCGTGCAAAAAAGTGCCATTCAGAGGTAAAACAATTCATTTTAACTTCAGTAAACTTTTTAAAATTATTTCTTCCAATTTTTTTCTATATTATTTCATTATTCTAATATAAATAGTTAATAATATTTCCATTATTACTTAAATCTTTTTTTTTTTTTGAAAATTTTTTATCGTTTATGCAAATAACACATAATGTTTATGTTTAGATTTTAGGTGATGGGCAAACTCAAGATTAAGGAAGTAGTACCAAAAAAATCTTATTTTGCTTTAAAAGCATCCATCCAACTTTTGGTCAGTCCATCTGTCTACTGAAAATAATGTGCTTAGTTACTGGATGACATAATTTACAGTAGTAATAAAAATTGGTACCTTACATAAAAAGTTTAAAAAGCATTAAAACTTTGCTAGATGGAAAAGTGGATCAAGGTCATTCAAACTAAAGCCGATTAATTATCTATGCACAGTACAGCAGAAGAAAGAAGTAATCTAATGCTTAGTTACTTGTGGCTACTTATAGTGACTCAGCATTTAGTATGATCACTGCAGGCACAGATACATTTATTTTTAAACATTACTATATTTTTTTCATGCTTAATCAATAGGTAAATACATATAACATAGATTGAAATGCCATTTTCCACATTTAATGGGGAAAAATGCCCTATTTGATAAAAATTAAATTTACCATTTTACACTATGGAATGGTAAACCCAGCTTGGACATATAAATGGTTTGATATGTGCAGTGATACCTGTGCAAAACATTTATGAAGTGTATGGCCTTGGTATGCTGAAGGCGAGGAAGTGTCAGTTTTGATTCATATAATTTTGTAATGGGGACTGTAGCTTTAAGGATAATTTCCATCTGAGAGACCAAGCTTTAAAGACATATGTCAGAACTGATCCTTAAACAACCACTGGAGAACTAGTTGAGAAGTTTCAAACTTCTCATATAAATGTACATAAGCATCTACTGAAGTAGATTTAATAACGATTTCACTATTTAATTAAAATAACATTAAAATGTTATTCCTGTCTAGATTCATGATTGATCTTGGAAGTAATTGCCAAATAGGTCTATTTTTTTCTTCATTTTACTATTGCTTCTCTGGTTTAAAGCTATTTAGATATTTCTAGAATTATTATCATTCATCATGTTATGTTGTGAGATTGAAACCAAAATTGTTGATTTCCTTGATTCTGGGAAGCTTGGGTGCTGTTTCAGTATGAGCACAGACATCTTTAATTGGATACACGTGTGGCTGCTTGTCTGCATTGTACCACTGGTTTGGCTGCAATAAACACTGGATTACATCTGAATTTGCTGAGTTAGTATTTTATTCATTTATTAAACTTTCATTTCTATATATTTTTTTTAATTTTATTATCCAGAGATTTATAATCATTATCAGTCTTTTAGAATTATGGCTATAACAGCACCTGTTTTTTCTGCCAAGAAAGCTTTGCAATGTGGACAAAAGTGCTGATCTGGGGACAAGGTTGCTGAAAATATAATTTTTAACCTTTCTTTAGGTTATTGTTTTATTTTTTTTTTAGTTTGCAAACTTTGATCTTTTATTATCATTTCCTGAGAATGATGAGATCTTCAGTATGGAAGTGAAAAAACGATTTCCTTTGCTCAGAAACAACTACAGTTATCATATCAGTGCAGTTCAATAATCAGAATCACTATAGTTGGGAGGGAGGGTGATAATGCAACTTCATCAAGGGAGTCTTGCCCTACTCTGCTGTGCTAGTTGACAGTGAGCCACTTCCACCCTGGCCCACTGTTTCTCCTTCCTGCAATTTTCCCTGCACATGGCTCTGCAAAATTTTTCGCCCTGCCCATGGTCAGTAGGGGACACCGATGGACTTTGAAAGGCTGTCGTCCGTCGGATGGGGTGTTAAGCCGTGGCCCCGTGTGTGCGGGAGAGCCATACCCTGTGCACGTTAAAGAACACGCTGGATGGCCTTGACGGGAGGCTACCATCTGTCTCCCAACAGCTGTTCCAGTGGGTCCCCTCCCCCAACCTTCTCTGAGCCTTTGGGGTCCATGTGACCTGGCCATTTAGCCCATGGTGTGCAAAAAAGTGCCGCTCAGAGATAAAACAACCCAACCCCTGCACATGACAGGGAATGCCTTTACAACCATCTGTATGTACCTGCCCTAAAAAACCATCAAGCTCTGGTTATAGTGACAAGATCTTGATCAGAACAGTTTAATAACAAACTCTGAGATTAGGCCTGCTACCAAACTGTGGCAGTCATCTTTTCACAGGAATTGCTAGGAGGATATTGTACTTGCTCAGCTCTGTTTCAGTCATTCTTTCATAACACATTTTTTCTTTTACAGGCAGACAATGAACTTAAGTGCGAGTTTTGTGACACCATTTTAATTGTTAAACATATCATTCGATTTTCCTTGTTTTACCGTTGAACAATGTTCTTATTTTAGTTTCCATGATTTTATGTCCAACTTCTTTTATCTGATCATTTGCTTTCACAACCAGTTTTTGCCTTTTCATGGTGTTTTAGTAGACATTAAAAGTTAATATATATATTCACAGCAATATAGAATAAGTTTTATTTTCCACGATTTTTGCTGTATTTACAATAAGGAGTTTTACTTGAGTAAGGCCTAAATTGATATTAACCTGTGTCTTTTACACCTGGATTACCTATATATTTCTATATCTCTCATGTTGTTTTTCATGTTATTTATACATTTGCTATTTGTTGTTTAATACATCATTTTTGTTGTTGTGCATCTTTTACAATTTGTGTGTTTGTGCTTTTTTATTATTCATATTTTAACTTTTGGTTGGGATATTTATTAATAAATTATTTTATATTATAAAAATCATTCATAATTGTCTAAATAGTCATTATCAAACTTTTAAAATATATATATTTTATAAAATGGTGGGAAATATTTATTATTTAAGTTTTAATTAATTTCTGAGGCCAATTCTTGGGACTCATTACTGTTATGAAATATTGCAGCATCCTCTTAAAAAGCTAAACAAATATTGTTGCAAATCCAGATTCAATTGGATTTGATTATGATCTTTATCTTCAGTCACATTTTTCCATTAAATGCATAGTTTAGACATTATAGAATTTCAAATTTGGATTCCCATCAGACTAACATAAAAATCCTGTAATATTTGGTTGGGCAGCGTACATTAAATTGTTAATGCTGTGATGTGATTTAGTTGTTATTAAAAAGAGTTGGGTTTTTATATAGTATTGATAATATTTTGTAACACTGACTTTTGTGCTGTGACTTCTTCAGTTATTGCTATTTTGCTGAATTATGATTCTATATATACAAACATTTTGTGTAGGTGAACAGTTCTCGTATGACTTGGCTTATTCATATGCCCATAATGTATTCACAGCTCAGTCTACTATGGGCTGGTCAGTTCAAACTTAGTGAAGAGCCACTGAAAACATAATAAATTATTAACCTTTCCTGGTGTAACGCACCAAAAGTATGTTAAACTTCTTTATTTTGGACCTTTTGACTAATCCAAATAAAATTAAAGTTCCAGATAGTATCAGGCACCACGCAGTTACTCTTGCCAAAGTTAAACGGGGGTTCATTAAGTATATGGGCGTTACTTATTGAATAAGAAATCAAAAGATTATCAAATTTTTAAAGTTATATCTTAATCAATTATTGTTGCTCAAGAGAAAAAATAGCAAAGTCAAATATTCATATAACAAACAAAGTTTATTTTCAAAACATTCAAGACTCATCATATAAACTGATGAATACAAAAGTCTAAGCATCTAAAGACTGCTAAATCCCAAGACTGCTAAAGGAGTTGCGCATCTTTAGTGGTCTTGGGCGAGAGAAATGATGTCCAACTGAAATTTAAAAACCCCAAAATAATGAATATAATGTAAATAAAGTAAAACTGGTTAAGTAAAAGTGAATGGGTGGGAACATCACACTGGGCCCTGCCTGAAAAACTGGTTTATATACAGAAACCAAGTTATTTTTTTTTGATTAATTTTAGAACTTTTTTGCCAAATGACTAATGAAATGAATTATGGCATGTTATATGCCAAATTAAAAGCATTTAATTCTGGATTTTCTGAAAATAAAATATTTTACAAAAAAAACTAGTTTTAATAGGGCTTTCTGAGAGTCATGTAGTAAAAAATGCATCTGGCAATGCAAAAAAAATTTAAAAAAAACAACCTAATACACAGAAGTAATTATAAATGCTTATGAATAAAAAAGTTATTTATTTCTGAATAGCAATTTTTTTTTTTTACTTGAAACAGCAGACTTTCTCTGTTTTTGTAATTTTTTTCTTGGTACCATACTTTGAGAAAAGTCCATGCCTTTTCCCAACTGTGCTGAGTCATATCAAGTCAGCTGCAGAATTATGTCATGTTATATACCAAATTAAATATAATTTAATTCTGAATTTTATGAAAATAAAAAATTTAAATAAATTTACGAACAAGTTGAGTTTAATAAGACTTTTTCACTTTGATATAATGATACAATTAAGGCATAATTTTGGAAAACTAGATGAATAAAAATGGTTAAAATTATATTAATGGAAAGGAACTTTCTTCCCAAATCATATAATATTTATCTGAAATGTGATTTTTATTTCTTTTAATGATTCTTTTTAGTATTGTACATCTTAAAATATGGCCATTGTTCTACAAGGTGACTCAGACTTCTCATATTCATGGGATTTTCTGTACTGGTTATGAAATGGTGGAATACTTTCTTGGTGGGTGTTTTACTAAATATGATGCATTTTTCTTTTGGGTGTTGAATTTTGGAATTCTTGGGAATATCCTCAGAATGGCATAGTCAAGATATTGAGAGGAGGGGGTAAACTATTTCAAAACTATTCAATATAAACTCAAAAACTAATAACTGTTTAAAAAAAATGGTGTGTGTGTGTGTGTGGGGGGGGGGGGGGTAAAGCACCCTCAGCATAGCTGGAGAAGGTGGTGGTGGGGAGTTGTAACACCCTTGATGAAATTGCACTTCCAACTGAAAGAGTGATTCCTGTCCCAAGGCTTTTTGCTTCTGTATTCAAGGTATTCAAGACCATTTATTTTCAGGAAACAATAAAAGATCAGTTTTTTTTACTGGAAAATGAAATTACGATTAAAAAAACCCTATAGCATAGATTCCCAACGGGGGTGATACCGCCCCCCCAGTGGGCGCTGGAGCCTTCAATGGGGGTGGTAGTGGATCCAGAGGCAAATGGGGGGAGTTGAGGCAGTCAAGAGGGGCGATCAAATAAATAAATAAATTTAATGGAATTTTCTGTGACAACATTTTTATCTCTTCTATTCTGTGGTGTCTTCCTGGTGATTCTGGTCATCCACTACCTCATCTGTCATGTACAGCTTTTCAACTGCAGCTTGGCTACTGATGGTGCTCTAGCAATGACAGGGTGTCATAAGGGTTTCATAGCGCATTTGAAACAAGCAGTACCAAATGTACTTGCTGTACATTGTATTATTCATCGTCAGCATTTGGTTGCAAAAAATTTGAATGAACGTCTGCATACGTCGCTCCATTACGTTATTAAAGCAATCAATAAGATTAGAAGCAATTCATTGAATGACCGATTATTTGGTAAGCTTTGTAATGAAAATGATGAAGATTACAATCACTTGCTGTTGCACACAGAAGTACATTGGCTCTCTAAAGGTGTTTGCCTGAATCGTTTTTTCAATCTATTTGACTCAGTACTGGACTTTCTTGAAGACAGAGACGAAAAATTGCGCAAAAACTTGATTACATCAAAAAATGACATCGCTTATTTGACAGACCTGTTTAAAATATTCAATCAAGTTAATTTACAATTGCAAGGTGATGAGTTGAATTTAATTATAACAAAAAACGTCATAGCTGCTTTTGCGGGAAAACTTCTTCTATTCAAACGAAATCTAGGTAGAGGTAAATACAACTACTTTCCCACATTATCAGCAGTCTCTGCAAAACTGGAAGATTTACTTACTTACTGCCAACACTTGGAAGTTCTTCATGTTGATTTTACGGAGCATTTCCAAGATATTTTAAACATGAATATACCGAGTTGGGTTTTAGATCCTTTCGCAAACACAGATACTGAAGAATCATCAAATTTGGAAGAGGAACTCTTAGAACTCACGGGGCGGGGGTGGCTCAGTCGGTAGCGCGCCAGGCTCGTAATCTGTAGTTCCCAGGTTCGAGTCCCAGCTGGGTCAGCGTTGAGATTTATCTCCGCAAAATTCCCCGCCCTGCCCACGGTCAGTAGGGGACACCGATGGGCTTGGAAAGGCCGCCGTCCGTCGGATGGGACGTTAAGCCGTGGCCCCGTGTGTGGGAGAGCCATACCCTGTGCACGTTAAAGAACACGCTGGATGGCCTTGACGGGAGGCTACCATCTGTCTCCCAACAGCTGTTCCAGTGGGTCCCCTCCCCCAACCTTCTCTGAGCCTTCGGGGTCCATGTGACCTGGCCATTTAGCCCATGGTGTGCAAAAAAGTGCCGCTCAGAGGTAAAACAACCCAACTTAGAACTCACGACTAATGAAGAACTCAAAGTAAAATTCAAACATGGATACCAAGAGTTCTGGCTTCAAAAATCAATACCAGTTCTCTACCCTGGATTGTGGGCAATAATACAGAAGTTTTTAATCGCATTTCCTTCGTCCTATATGGCTGAGTGTGGATTCAGTGCAGTAGCTAATTTACTGTCAAAGAAGAGGAACAGACTACACATCACTGAACGTGGTGACCTGCGATTGATGTTAACGAAATTGGAACCCGACATTAACAAATTGTTAACACTCCACCAGCCTCAACCATCTCATTAATTTTTTTTATTTATTATTAATTTTGTGTTTATCTCATTATTTTTTTTATTTCTTATTGATTCTGTGTTTATTTTTAAAATTTTAATAAACAATTTTATTGTACATTTGGTTGTCGTTTTATTAATTTCTGCTTTATGATTTTTAATAGATAAATAAACAGATAAATTAGGTACAGATAATATGCAACAATATTTTAATATTTCATATAAAATTAACTATTATGGACGAGGGGGGCGTTGAAATTTTTGTTTTCTTCTAAAGGGGCGATGGTCCAGAAAAGGTTGGGAATCACTGCCCTATAGCCTAATTCGATGTTTAAAAAACATAGCAAGGAAATTGTAAGCCACCTAACATCATATCCAGCAATGTATCATGCCTCTGAAAGATCTATAGTATATAAATATATGGGAATAAAATCAATAAAGCAAAGAAGTTGTAAGCAAGCCATTGTCACAATCAGTGGTGTTTCATAACTCTGAAAGATCTACAGGAATAAAAATTAATAAACTGATAGAGTAAAAACAAGTTGTAAGGCTGCCATTTCATACCTAGCAATGTAGCATAACTCCAAAAGATCAAAACAAACTTACTAAATCTACTGCAATAATATTATAGATATGTAGAAATAAAAGCTAAGTATTAATTGTAAGTGTACAAATAATACAAACTTATTTTAAAGGTTATCCAAATCTGTTGATGGCAAATTTTGTAACTAATTAGTACCATCTACATGGGTTTATTAAAATAACGGAAACATCGATGGCAACTGGAGTACATGTAATGCACTGTATGCATATCACAGGGAAGATGTCACCTGCAATGTGAGGCATATAAAGGGGAGAAGTACGATGTCAGCTATTATGTAGCAGTACCACAGGCGCAGGAGCTGTTGTGGTGTAATTGTTGACAGTGTCATATCTCGGTGACCTCTGAAAAGACATGATCATTGGTGTGTGTTTTGAAGGAGCTTCAGTAACCAGAATGGCGGAAATAGTAGGTGTAACATGAGAAACTGTATTGAAGATTATGGCTACATATCAAAAGGACACAATGTTGTCTCCAAATATGCAAATTGTGAATGCCATATGAAGTTGTCGGTAGGAATAGGTGAATGTTGGCACAGATTGTACAATAGAAGCACAAGACCATGGTGCAAATAGCAGCAGAGTTTAAGACCAATCAAAATGATCCTGTTTTTGTCATAACAGTTCGTCAGGAACTTGGTTGGGCCAGTATTTATGACCATGCTGCAATCCACAAACCTCTGATTGCCAACATCATTGCAACAAAATGTGTTAGGTGGTGCAAAGCACATAAAAACTTGGATGCTAAAGACTAGCAACGTGTCATCTGGTCTAATGAATCATGCTACATGTTGTTTCCTGACATTGGTAGAGTATGTCTGGTGAAAACCTGCAGAAGCGTACCACCCTGACTGTTTGGTTCTGACTATGAAGCATGGAGGTGTATCCCTGATTCTGTGGGGTGCTATATCATGGCATCCCTTAAGGCCATTAGTTATTCTGCAGGGTCGTGTCACATCCGCAACATATGAATCCATTCTCAGGGACCACCTGCACCCAACATTGTGGGCATTGTTCCCTAATGATGATCCCTGGTTTCAAGCGGATAATGCACCTGTGCATTGTGCGAAATGTGTCAAGTTGCAGTTTGCATATAGCATGAGGATGAAGTACAGCAGCTACCCTGGCCACCTCAATCTTCAGATCTTAACATTACCGAACATTTGTGGGAATATCTGGAGCACAAAGCCAGATAATACTTACCACCTCCAGCATTACTGGTATAGTTTGGCCATATTTTGTAGGAAGAGTGGTCCCACATTCCATTACTGTATGTGCATGGCTTGTATAAGTCTATTCCATGTCGAATTGCATCTGTTCTGAATGCCGCCCGATATGGGCCTACAGCTTATTAATAAAATGTTCTTCACAAACAGTATGTGTTTCCATTATTTTGATAAACCCCGTACTTTGCTGGGCTGTGATGTATTTATCACCTGTTTTGCACAAACAAGTTATTTATAATTGTGGTTTTGGTTTCAGTAGCCAGAGAGCACTATTGATTGCTGGGAAGAATGATAAATATAATACTAGATGTAGTGAAATAGTTTTAACGTGGAAAAGAGTAAAAAATGAAACAAAAAGAAGTATGTATTTTGCAATTACTTTCAGAATCTGCCCTTTTTAAAAATGGCAGTTATTGGTTGATTTTCAGGAGATTTTTGAAATTTTAAGGAAAAATCTTTTGATAATGGTTTAAATCAAACCTTTGAGCTTTTAAATCAGGGGATTGCCTCAGCATAGAATAGCTTTAACAAACAAATTGGCAATATTGTATATTACTTCTAAGAAATGGCAATCAGATGGTTTTAACAAATTATTTATATCATAGTTTAATAAAATATGCATCAAATGGAAAGAGAAAATATTATTTTTCAAGCATTAATGATATATTTTTATAAGATATATGTAAGAAAACTTTTAAACAGCATTTTTTTTCTTAATTCAAAGTTTCATGTGTTGTACTAAAAACTGATATAGGTATCATCAGTCTGTCATTTCGGATTCTGTCAACTTGTATACAAAACATGGGCCCTGGAATGGATAAAAATCCACAGGAAATATTCTTTATTTAAAAATAATGAATTCATACACTTATAATGAGTAATGAATTGGGAAAACTATACTTTTACGGAATCAAGAAAATATTTTATTAAAGAGACAAATATATGCATTTTTATTCAGTAATATGATTTAGTAAAATCATTTAGTTATGTACCTAAAAATAACTTGATCAAAAACTCGTGAAAGAAATGAGCCAGATTCAGTATAGTGATTTGTTTTATGAGCTGCAAGTTCTTTTGCAATGAACCATGAAGTTCGCCAGCTGTAGTCTACTTAATCTTGATTGAAAAATGCAAATGAAAAGTTTAAGTGATCTCTACTGCCTTTCTCTTCCTATTATGTTTTTACCCACCTGTCACCTTCTGACGTGTTATATGGAGTTCCAGACATCAACTTTCTTTGGTGTGGTGTTCCAGATGTATTTCTATTTGCCTACTAATGGATTAATGCTGTACTGTTTTTATGCTAATGTAGATATTTACCATTTTACCTAGTCTGAAATCTGCAAAAATGTAACTTACACTTTTTCAATGCATACATATTGTTTACAATATTTATTTGTTTTCTAGGACTTACTGGGAGTTACAATAAATCGGTTAAGAGCAGGAGCTGCTACATTATCACGCACAATGACAAAAGGGAAGCCTACTGTTGCAGATGCTTTTCGACACCAACTGACTGCTCTTGTTGAAGTACTTCATTCAACGAATCCTTGGTAATTGAATGCAGTTTAACTATAGAATCCTATTATTGGCTGATACATGAAATCCAAATTAAATAATCAAGCACTTTACAATAATATAGTTGTAGGGACTCGGCAGCTAGGGCAGAAGGAGTGAAGGCTGGAATCGCCATTTTGGCAGCAGCGACTTCCCACCTAGCAATGGAGTGCCGGCAGTGGAGCCAGTTTTGGTAGCTAGGCAACAAGAGTTGATGTGGCACTGGGAACCGTGTCCGTACCCTATTGGCTGAGACACCCTAATGTCCTCCAAAGGACGTGACCTCATCAAGCGGGGTTGTTCGAACTGAGATTTGCACGCAGACCATGAGACCTTCCAGATGTCAGACAGATTGTCTGTGGCTCGCTTAAGCTTTATTCTGTATCTAGCGGTGGGACCGCTGAGGCTCATTATAGCCTGTGTTGTATTTGGCCATTGACTGTTCTGGGTGGACAGTCACTGTATGTATGTATATATAGTTTAAAGTGTAAATAAATGTAAATAGATGAAATAACTGAGTTTGTGTATTCGGCCACCTGAGCAAATCATCCTGACAAGATAGGGACAGGTACCCTTCTGCAAACGCTCTCACACACAGTCAGAAATCAACCCAGCCCAGACAGGCATAGAAGGAGCCTGTCTACAATAGTTATTTTCATAGGAGATAATAATAATTATTATGCCATCAATAAAAATAACCTAGTTATTGAAAATCATTTGATTATTTAATATAGATTTCTTCTTTCAGCTAATAAAATAAATTCAATAGTAAAGTATCACAGGAGATGTCCTGTAAATATGTGACTTGTAAAAACATTATATGAATGTTAAATTTGTATTGAGTTTCTACATTCTTGTAATATCTTAATCTAATTTACAAACCTAATAAGTTAGTTGTAATGTTTTTAAATATATTGATTCTTCAGATATATCAACATTTGAAAATGTGAGCCTGAAAATTTTTTTGTTCAAAATTCCTGAGACATAGTTTTCTGAAAGTACATGCAGTTTGGTATTACTCTCAATTTGCCTTCAGCATGTCTTTATTCATGAAGAGATTTTTTTGGATTGCCAAAAACCATATTTTTTACCAGTGTAAGTATTCACTGTTCTCCCCCCTTTTGTGCTCCTAAATTTCACATGAAGTCATAAAGCAGTGGTTTTTGTGGTGGTTACATCACAGCAATAATGCTACTGGACTAGATAGATGTAGCAGGGAGAACATATTTCAAATACCCAGAGGATAAACCCTTACCATGTCGCAGCCTGAAGAATCGCTTTCATCTTTCCCATTCTAGTGATTGGAGAGCGAAGTTTCGTTCTTGAAGTACAAGGTTATGAAATTTTTTTTTGAATAGAAATCTGAATTTTTTTCAACCGTTTCTAATGAAATATCAAAAATAACATTTAAATCTATGGGGGGGGGGGGGGGGGGGGGGGGGGGGGCTCAGTCGGTAGAACTCTAGGCTAGTGATTTTTCTCAAGTTTGAGTCTCAACTGAGTCAGCGTTGAGATTTATCTCTTCAAATACCCTGCCCAGGGTCAGTAGGGGACACTGATGGGCTTACAATTTTTAACAGTTCTTTACCACTTTTATGATATATTTTTCATTTTTTATTTAAATATCTAGTTTTTAAAGCAAAATTATTTTTTATGACCCTGCTTTACTTAGACTTAGTTTGCTTATCGCCATAAGTCAAAGAATATGCATTGTGCATTATATGCATAAATGACTAAATAATTTAGAAAAAACGAAATAAACAAAAGATTTAAGTAATAATCAAAATATTATGAATTGATTATATTAAAATAATAAAATAATATAGAAAATGAGTAAAACATATATGTTTGAAATTGACTGAAAAAAGCCATTACCTTTTGTGCTCTTGCTTATTGTGTTTGTTCAACAGCAAATCTTCTCAATTACCACATCAAGTACACGAACTTCAGTGTTTTATAGAATAACATGCTAGGAAACCACCATGTGTCTCTGTAACAATTAACTTAAATTTTTTTTTTGTTTTCATGCTTCATAACTTATTGGACTTTTCACCATACTTAATATCAAAAATGTCCATACTTCATGGATGCTTGAGAATTTTGTAAATAAGGATTAAACCATAATGCACACTAGAATAAAACTATTGTTATACTAGAGTAGCTGCAGACACAAGTGGTCAACTCACACAGCAGTGCAATGAAAAGGAAGGTTGACTCATGTGTTAACATTTTAGAATTAAAACTTCTGAAATTCAACTACAGGGTGGGGCACAGAAACTTCCTTTTACTGACGGCACATTGTGAAGGGAGGTAAGGTCGTAGAAAAGTGGGGATGGGTTTGGCGAATGCAGCAGACACGGAAGTTGTTGTCTAGTACCCCTCAGTAGAAAACACGAGGTGGACGAAGGAGCAGCGTGCGTTTGCAGTCGAAGTGCGTTTGCAGTCGAAGCCTATTTTTCGAACAACTGTTCCTATGTGGCGGTGCAGCGTGCATTCCATACTCACTTCGAAATTCAGCCCAGAGGTCTGGTTCCTGACCGGAAATCGATTGTTTTGTGGGTAGAGAGCTTTAAGACAACCGGGAGTGTGGTGAAAAAAAGCCCAGGACGATGATGGACCGTTATGACGTCAGAAAATGTGGAGGTAGTTCGACAGTCAATTTTGAGATCTCCGAGACGCTCCGCTCGCAAACATGCAGTCGCCCTAGGAATATCCAATTGATCAATGCGTCGAATTCTTCATGAACATCTTCATTTCCATCCCTACAAGATGTGTACTGCGCAAGAATTGCCACCACGTGATTTACAGAACCAAATAATGGCTTGCGAAACTTTATTAGAAACTGTTCCCCTTGACGCAATTGTTTTCTTTAGTGATGAGGAACATTTTCACCTATCCAGATGTGTCAATAAACAGAATATGCGCTATTGGAGTGGTAACAACCCTAGAGAGCTCCACGAGAGGCCACTTCTCAGTGATAAGGTGAAGTATGGTGTGCGTTATTGAGAGTTGGAATTATTGGTCCTTATTTCTTTGAGGAGGACAATCGAGCAGTTACTGTCAATTCACAGTGGTATGTGGACGTGATTCAAAACTTTTTCGAACCAGCTCTTGCAGGAAATGTCTGGTTCCAACAGGATGGTGCCACGGCCCACACAGCCTGAGCTTCGATGACAGTTTTGAGGGCAATGTTCCCCGGATGGCTCATCACGATTTGAGGTGACATCCCATGGGCGGCGCACTCGCTCGATCTAACACCCTGTGATTTTTTTTTATGGCGATACCTCAAGGCAGAGGTTTTTAAACATCACCCCATAAACCTGCTTCAGCTGAAGAATGTTATTCAGCAGGAAATAGCCCCAATTCCGCTGGACATGTTGGAACGTGTAGAGGGAAATGTCAGAAATTGGTTGCATCAGTGTATAGAGAACGGTAGCCACCACCTACAAAATATTTTGTTTAAAACGGCATGATTTTAAATTTGAAATAATGTTCTTTTATTATCAAAAAATAAATTTTGTTTATCAGCAACAATTTTTCTTTCATTCGCCTTCGAAAAAGGAAGTTTTTGCACCTACCCTTACTTTACTTTTTTACCTATCCTCCTGTTGCTTATCGTAATTTTTCTGTTTACCAAAACAGTTTTTCTACCATATCTTTCAAATGCAAGGATGAACCTAATGATTTATGTGTTAAATGAAAGCTTGTGACATGGGGAGTGTCATAAGCTATAAAAAAAATTGCCCTCATGCTTTCTCCATCCTGAAAAAGAAGAGGAATTTTGAAAAAAATTGTTCTGCTATATCATCAAAACATGAGGACCAAAAAGTAATGGGCTACATGACATATCTGACAAATGAAATCTTGTGACATGGGGAGTGTTATAACTTATGAAATATTCCTCCATGTTTCTCTCCCCCCCCCCCCTAGAAAAGGAGAAAATATATGGAGGATTATTTTACTATATATTTTGAATGCCACTGCCTAGCATAACAAGTTTAAGTTCTATGTCAAATGAAAGCTTATTGATGTGGGTAGTGTTATGGGCTATAAAAATTTACCCTTGCTTTCTTCTCCCTTAAAAAAAAGGGAAGAATGAAAGTTGTTCTTCTATTATATCTTCCAAATGTGAAAGCTCACAGTTATGAGTTTGATGTCAAATGAAAGCTCATGTGAGGTCTGCTGTTGACTACTTCAAATTATACTTCTCCCCCCCCCCCAAACAATTATTCCTTCCTCTCAAAAGGGTGCAGAAATTTTACAAGGGGTCAAACAAGTTACATCCTGAAATTAAAGCTTGTGACATCTTTATTTGTCATGGGCTACCTCAAACTTAACACTACTCCATAAAAAATGGGAAGAAGAAATGTGGTTGATGTCTGTGAGGGATATATCAAATGAAAGTCTCTGAAGATAGGTGTTTTTTTTAATTTTTAATTGATATTTTTTCTTTGACACTAAAAATACCTGTCTTCCTATGTGCACCCTAAAAAGTAGAAGATAAAACTAAAACATATTGATGGAGAATTCAGCCTCTGAATTTTTTTTTTTCACTTCCAAGAAAGATAGTGCGCTGATTTACATACTCAATAAGATCCGTTGAAGGGAATCAAATTCAATGATTGATCACACCACTTAAGCTCTAGTTTTATTTTGTATAGGTTCCTAAATATGTTCTTCAGAAAGATAGGTATTTTTGTAAATTTTTTATTTTAGTGATTATAGAATGTATTTCAAAAATTTGTCCTGTAAAAACATGCTAAAATATTTTACTTAATTTTTTTCAGGTATGTACGTTGTATAAAGCCAAATACAAAGAAAGCATGTAACAATTATGATGAGAAGCAGGTTTTAATGCAGTTGCGTTACCTTGGCATGTTGGACATCATAAGGATTCGCAGAGAAGTATATATGCTTACTAAATATGTTATCAGATAGTCTAATTTTAGTTACACTCAGTTTATATTAAAATAATATTGATTTGCCTCTAACATAGATATTATATGCATGTAATTAACTATTTAGTTGTTGTATGAATGCTGTATTTATTTGTACAATAGGTTTCACTTAATCTGATAGCATTTGTAATTCTGATTGTGATTCTATTATCTGGCAATTTTAATTAGTAAAATCTGGGGAAATGGTATATTAGCGTAAGCAACAATGCAGAATATTAATATTTTGTAGCTTAGCATGTAATTATAAAACTCTCTAAACAATATTTGATAACAAGAACAGTAACCATATATATTTTATCCATATATAATAGAAGTGGGGGTGGCTCAGTCAATAGTGCGCCAGACTCGTAATCTGTAGTTCGCAGGTTCGAGTCCCAGCTGGGTCAGTGTTGAGATTTATCTCCACAAATTCCCCTCCTTGCCCACAGTCAGTAAGGGACACTGATGGGCTTCGAAAGGTCACCGTCCATCAGATGGGATGTTAAGCCGTGGTCCCTTGTGCAGGAGAGCCATGCCCTGTGCATGTTAAAGAACACACTGGTTGGCCAATAGATTTTAGGGACTTTTAATCGTTCTTTTAAATATTTGTCATTGCCGGTATTGGATGATTTAAAATTATAATTGGAAGGCACCCACGACATCGGTGAAAAACTTGAGTAATAGATAGAGTATAATGATATGTGCAACATTCATCATCATCCTCAAGCAGCCATGGGCTACGGAGGTCCAACCAGACCATGCAATTTAATTCTCCAAGCAAGTCTATCCTGAGCTACATCTACTGCATCTGGCCACTGCACACCAATTCTAACAAGGTCCTGTTTGACATTGTCTGCCCACTGCATCCTAGGTCTCCCCTTCTTTCTGAGGTCTTTAGGCACACTGTTCATAACCCTATTCGCCAATCTATAATTATTCATATGGGCAACATGGCCGAACCAACGGAGTCTCTCTCTGCACAATATGCTGCTTAAAGGAGGTTGCACACTCCTTTGCCTAACCTCATCATTAGTTACAAAGTTGAACCACCTAATGCCCAAGATACTGTGTAAGCATCTGGAATCAAAAGCATCTAGTTTCCTGTTATCTTGTGTACAAAGTGTCCAAGTTTCACTACCATAACTAACCCTAGAAAGAACCAAACTATTATACTGTCTAATTTTAGTCTTTAGGTGTATACGCCTATTTCTCCACACTCTCCACAGATTCTTAAAAGTCCCGGCAGCAATCCCTATTCGTCTGTTAATCTCGTGCCACACATCACCATTATCTGTTACATAGCTTCCAAGATAATTAAACTGCGACACCTGCTCAAGACTGCAACCATTCAGATTAACTGATTCATAGCCTGCAAGACAAATTTTCATCACTTTAGTTTTCTCTCTGTTTATAACCAAACCTACTCTACTATGTTACTAACTTGTCAGGTATACCATATGATCTCACAATTAACCACAAATTATGACGATCAACAGAGTCGAAAGCCTTTTTGAAATCAACAGAGCTAGCAACAAAAGGTTTCTGAAACTCTAAACATTTCTCAAGAATCTGCCTATGTGAAAATATCTGATCCACACATCCCCTACCACTTCTGAATCCACATTGCTCATCACGCAATTGACTGTCAACCAGATTCTTAATTCTATTAAGCACAATCATGGAAAGAACTTTACCTGGAACAGAGAGTAGGCTGATACCCCTATAGTTATCACAAGAACTGCGATCACCTTTTTTGAAAATAGGGATAACAGTAGCTCTGGTAAAATCCTTAGGAACCATGCCTTTATCATAAAAGATATTCAGAATTTCAGTCATCCAAGTGGTAACCGAAACATTCCCAGCTCTAAGCATTTCGGTAGTAATTTCATCTACCCCTGGGGATTTATGTAGTTTAAGTTTAGAAACCGCCAAAATAACTTCAGATTGTGTTATAGGGTCAACATTAAAGCCACCAATGCATCTATCATCATTGCAAACAATAGGAATAGAACTAACCACATTGTTTTGAATATCACTGAAATGCTCAGCCCACCTAGCCATGACAGAATCCTCACCTTCTATAACCTTACTTTGTTTATCCTTCAATCCCTGTATACCTGTCCGTTTTCTACCACACAAAACATTAACTATCTGGTACAGCTCTCTGCTGTTGTGCTGTCTAACTGCTTCCTCGGCTTTGTCAGCCAAACCATCAAGCCAAAGATTCTTATCAGCAGCTAACTGATCTTTTACACGTTTATTAAGTTCTCTGTAATGCTTTCTATTAGGACTAGTAGGGTATTGATTAAGGACATTCCTGCAGTTCTTTCTTTCCGAAATAAGCTCAAGTGCCTTATCACTCAGATAATTCTGTCTCTTCTGCTCCTTTTTTCCTAAAAGAGTACTGTTAGTGTCCAAAAAAGCCTGTTTAAAATGATCCCATTCTTCCTCAACTTCAATAGTAAGCATACCATGACTGTCATAATGACTAAGTAACCTATCATGGTAAGCTTTGGCTATAACTGGGTCTTTCAGAGCTTCAGTATTAAAAGTAAATTTTTTAACCCTAGCACAACACTTTTTAAGTTTAAGTTGCAAGACACTTTTAACAAGGTAATTGTCAGATCCAATTTCAGCTCCCCTATATGCCCTGGTATTCCTAACAGAACTAGCCCATTTGCTGTTAATTAATATATAATCAGTCATATTCTTATGCAACCCATCAGGTGAAACTCATGTGTACTTATGCAAGTTGCAGTGTTTGTAATAAGTGTTAGTTATTCTGAAACCATTGAGTTTACTTTACTGTAGGAGATGTTGGCCATTGCCATTGCAGCTACCAATACCAAAAGGGCCTATCACCCCTCCCCAAAGGTCAGAGTCAGTACCAACTTTGGCATTGAAGTCACCAAGAACAAGGGTAATATCTCCTTTCTTGACAGAATTCAAAATATCCTGAAGTTGTCCATAAAACCTATTCTTCTCATCCTCATCAGCATCCTCAGTGGGGGCATAACAGTAGATAACATTCAAGTCTTTAATGCTTGTCTGAAATTTTGCTGTAAGAAACCTTTCATTAATGCACTCATATCCTAGAAGAGCATCACTAGCGTGTGTGCTAAGAAAGAGACACAGTGTGTGCTAAGAGACAGCCTTGGTGATGCTTATTGTCGTCGCTCCCTGAAAAGAGAAATTTAAGATTATTTTTAAGAATCTGACCTTTATCTATCCATCTGGTCTCTTGAAAGCCGAGAATATCTAAATTATAATGGTGGAATTCTTGTGTGAGGACATGAAGAGAAAAAGCTCTGTGCAGAGTCCTCACATTCCAACTACCTATGGAGAGAAAATGGTTAGTGCGATGTTTAAAGAAACTATGTTTATTGAGAGAGGGAATGCCGACAATATCAAACAGCCCCCTAATCGCAGACATGGGGGCAAAGACCCATTCCCACACCACTAAAGGCTGAAGCCATCTGCACTGGAAGACATCCTCCAATGTAGAATTTGACGATGCCAATAGAAGCAAAGAGTTCAGGTGCCTGCGATGACCTCTACTCAGGATTATCCACCAGCTGATAAACATGTCCTGTGAATCTATTCACTTTGGGCTGTCAACCCACAAACAAACAAAAATAAAGCGGAAGATTTTCCCTCCACAGAAGCCCACCAGTGCAGCAAAATCAGGATCCATAATCAAGCTGAGAGCCATATATCTGTCCAGTGGGTTTATATGGTCAGCACCAGGACCCTGTGTGGTTGACCACTCCTCAGCAGGGTAGAAAAAAAAGAAAAGTAGCCATAGTTGTCCAGATCAATAGGCCACACTAATCTGGCAGCCCTTCCGTTCACTTCCACAAAAGAGTATCTCTTTTGAAAGGTACTAACGGTCTGCACCACGAGAAGGCGGGGTCAGACATTAGGTGCTAGGCTTGGCCAGTTCTATGCATCATCACAGGGGATTGGTGCATAGCTCTTAGGTGACTAAAACTATAGCATAAACCTAACATCTAAGTATTGATGGATATTACGATATCCTTGTGGAAACAACATAATGGAAGAATCACGAACAGCACAAGGCCTGCCATTGGATTCAGGACGTATATTGTGATGTCAACATGATATTTGGTCAAGTTTAATGTTTGCGTGTCATCCATACGGATGAAAATTACAAAGTTGGACTGGTCACATTGTTCACGCAAACGAACATTTACTCATGTTCTGTTGAACAAAATCATCTGATGCAGTTGTAGCAGCGATTTTGTAAGTCAAAATACTCTTCTATTTTGTAAGCATTACTAAGCTAGTGATCTTTAAATGGGTTTAAAGATTATTCATAGTTAGTAGTAGTGTGTAAGTAACATCGGAATAACTGTATATAGACCTCCGGAGGTGTAACAATCTAGAATAGATACTATTTTAATAGTTATTGGAGATTGTAGTGGTCCATGAGATTATATATGCAGAAGTTGTCTAACTTAAGACACCCTACTGGTACTTAGTGGTTAGTGAACATGATTAAATTTTATGTATAGTAATTGTTCATGGAAATTAAATTGAATATATCCTACAGTGAATAGTATTAGTTAAATTTAAGCTCATAAGTTTGATTTCAACCATTATCAACAAAATTTTCCTTAATGTTCCGAAAATCTCCTGAAAAATTAACAAAAAATGCTATTTTTAAAAATGGATGATTTTTGAAGTAATTATGAAGTATATGACTATTTTTTCAATCTATCACTGTAAAAGGTCTTATTAAAAATGTTTCTACATTTGTTCAAAAATTTTATTTTAATAAAATTCAGAATTTCTCTTTAATTTGGTATATAACAACCTATTTCTGTTGATTAGTTATTTGTCAAAAAATCTAAGTTGATTTGTATATTTGACTTGGACTTTTCTAAAAGTATGGTACTGAGAAAAAAGTTATAAAAAGAGAGTAATTTTCATATTTCAAGTAAAACTTTATTTTTCTGTTATTCAGGAATAAGAGCCTTTCTATTCATGCACATTATAACTATTTCTGTGTATTGATGTTTTCTGATATATTCTTATTTATATTGCCAGACCTTTCAGCTCAAGCTCCTGTACATGGAAGGAGAAAAAGGAGGTGTAATACCTCAAAACGATAACATCTCTTATCCTGAGGCAAGAAATCCCCTGCACTGCTCATCCCACCTTGCAAGATTTCTTATGCCAGAGGGCAGACATTGGAAAGCCATTGTTTCAGTGATGTCGGTGGCACTGCAGACAGATGGGGCGGGGTGGCTCAGTCGGTAGCGCGCCAGGCTCGTAATCTGTAGTTCCCAGGTTCGAGTCCCAGCTGGGTCAGCGTTGAGATTTATCTCCGCAAAATTCCCCGCCCTGCCCACGGTCAGTAGGGGACACCGATGGGCTTGGTAAGGTCGCGTCCATCAGATGGGACGTTAAGCCGTGGCACGTTAAAGAACACACTGGATGGCCTTGACGGGAGGCTACCATCTGTCTCCCAACAGCTGTTCCAGTGGGTCCGCTCTCCCAACCTTCTCTGAGCCTTCGGGGTTCATGTGACCTGGCCATTTAGCCCATAGTGTGCAAAAAAGTGCCGCTCAGAGGTAAAACAACCCAACCTGCAGACTGACATTAGTATACCACATTTTGAATCTTTCTCACCTGCAGCAAAGTATCTCCTAAGGTAGACGAAACCGAGGTTGATTTCGACATCGACATTGACTCTTGTTTCCTTGCCTGCTACATAGAAGTCCACCACTGCAAGGCCTCCTCCTTCCCATCCTCAGACAGCTAGATCTTCCAAACTGAAAGGGGCCCCCACTGGGGCCAAAGAAGAAAATTTTACTGCCTCAACAAAAGACAGTAACAGATTCATGTCCCTCGGATGATTCTGAGGACATGGGTACAGATCAGCCCCTATTCATAAAACCCTCCACAGTGGCAGTTAAATTGAATATAAATTCATTCAGTGATATCCACACTCCTACATTGGAATTGTTATGGATTCCATTGGAATCTCTCAGGCACACCAATCCATCTATGTATGCCCACAGGAGACATACTTGCAACCAGTCAAAGATCCCATGATCTGGCACTTTTCACTAGTTAGCCAGGACCAGGATGGAGATGTTCAGCTCTCATGGGTGTCACCAAACATGAGCAATCATTCTCCATTCCAGGTCACATCCCTCACCATCAGCTTAGAGGCAGTTACCATCTTCCTCTTCATGGGGTTCTCACTGACTGTCTGCTCTGCATATCTTCCACCCAGAAGCATCATCTTCCTGAAGACCTTGATGATCTTGTCTCACAGCTACCATCCCCTTCCTCATCATGGGGGACTTTAAAAGGCACAATCCAGTTTAGGGGCAGTGCCGACACCAATGGGAGTGGTGGGGTCCTCAAGCAATGGCTCCTGGATCTTTCACTCTCTCCCTGTTGAACACTGGTGCCAGTATGTACTTTCACTCCCCAACCCGCACATTTACTGCCATAGAATAATCTGTTCTTCCTCGATCCTTCAACTGCGAGGACAATCCTTATGTAAACAATCACCTAGTATGTACCATCTCTCACCTTGTCACACGTATCACAGTGGAGGCTTGATGGGCTGACTAGATGGGTTCAAACTCTTCTCTGGGTTTGATCATCATTCTATCAACCAGTAGCCAATCAATGTAGCAGTGGCAGAGATGATGGACTGTATCGTCCATGCAGCTGCCTCAACCATTCCTCAAACTTCAACACAATTTCCTCATTTTCTGAAACCGTGGTGAAATCCAAATTCCACCGCAGCTTTGTAAGGCTTAGAACAAAAAGGCTTGGGGGTGTTTTGGAGATAACCAACATTCCACAACCTTGAAACATTCAAACACACCAGGACAAAAGCCCATTTCATCTGGTACCAGAGCCAGAAAAGATCTTAGATCAAATATACATCTTCTATCACTCGCATGACCAGTTCTAAGGTTACGTGGGATAATCACTCGCATGACCAGTTCTAAGGTTATGTGGGATAAAGTCCAGAAGATGTGTGGGAAATACATGTCCCTCTCATTATCGATCCTGGAGCACATGGACAAGCAATTGCTGATCCCCAAACTATTGCATACACTCAGGCAGAATCGTTTTCCTTCATCTCTTCATCATCATCTTATTCCCCTGAGTTTCTGACCCACAAGAGCAAGACCGAACGCTCTCCGCTGCCCCGCTCAAATGGCCTGTGGAACCTTACAACAGGTCATTCAGAGCAAAGGAGCTTTGCCTTGCTCTGCACACCTTTCGTGCATCTGCTGTCAGGTCGGACAACGTCCATTATACCATGCTTCAACATCTTTCACCATCAAGTAAGGATCGGCTGGCCCAACATTTCAACCTTTTTTTCTCGAGAAGCAGTTTTTGAACTCCCGGTGGGAGGCTATCATCTTGCCCTTCCCCAAGACAGGAAAGGATCCCAAGATTCCTTCTAATTATCAACCCATTGCATTGACTACCTGCATCTGCAGGATGTTGGAAAGAACAGTAAATGCCAGGCTCATCTGGTATGTAGAACACTAAAACCTTCTTTCCAACATCTGGTGTGGCTTTTGCAGGCAATGGGGCAGGGGTGGCTCAGTCGGTAGCGCTCCAGGCTCGTAATCTGCAGTTCCCAGGTTCGAGTCCCAGCTGGGTTAGCGTTGAGATTTATCTCCGCAAAACTCTCCGCCCTGCCCACGGTCAGTAGGGGACACCAATGGGCTTGGAAAGGCCGCCGTCCTTCGGATTGGACGTTAAGCCGTGGCCCCATGTGTGGGAGAGCCATACCCTGCGCACGTTAAAGAACACGCTGGATGGCCTTGACGGGAGGCTACAATCTGTCTCCCAACAGCTGTTCCAGTGGGTCCCCTTCCCCAACCTTCGCTGAACCTTCGGGGTCCTTGTGACCTGGCCATTTAGCCCATGGTGTGCAAAAAAGTGCTGCTCAGAGGTAAAACAACCCAACCCTTTTGCAGGCACTGGTCAATTCTTGACTATCTGATATGCCTTGAATCGGCTATCACAAATTCATTTTTAAAACACGAGCACCTGGTGTCAATTTCTTTTGACATCGAAAAAGCATACAACACAACTTGGAGATTCGGCATTCTTCATGATCTCAATGGCTTTAGCTTGAGAGGTCACATGTCAATCTTCATCTCTAACTTATCATCACGTTCCTTTCATGTCCATCTCTCTGTTTACGATTTTAGCATCTTTTGCTCTTTGTCCAGCATGAGGGTCATTGAAAGATAACTGCAAATTGCCCTGAACACTCTTTCGGTTTGAGTGATGTAAAATTGGTTTCAGTTGCCCCCACAGAACTCCACTTGTGTGCATTTTTGCCACAAGTGTAATCTTCATCTGGATCCCGAGATATGGCAGTGTGTGTGTGTGTGTGTGTGTGTGTGTGTGTGTGTGTTGGGGGGGGGGGGGGTAACATGCCAGTTGTGGCAGAGACCAAGTTTCTTGGTCTCACCTTCGACCGGAAATTGACCTTTTTACCACACACATCATCTTAGGTCCAAGTGCATATGGGCATTTTGAACACCATTGAGGTCCTCTCCTCTCTCTTGGGGAGTGAACTGATATTCTCTGATCCACCTGTACTGTGCTGCTCTGATCGAAACTGGACTACAGATCCCAGGTGTATGACTCAGCCCAGGATTTGGTGGTGAATGTGCTGGACCCCCTTCATCATCGGGCCTTCCTTCATTTTGCACAGGGGCCTTCTGCATTTCATTGGTCCTGAGTCTTTATGTTGAGACCGACAAACTATCTTTATCTCTTCGGCATCAGCAGTTGTACCTACAATATGCATCTAAATTGCAATCCCTGCTGGGCCATCCCACTTGGGACTATGTTTTCAGTCCAAGTGGGAAATGCTATATACTAATCGCCTGACTGCCATCCGTCCTTTTGGTTTGCATGACTAAGGGATCCCAGGTACCTGCAAGACATTAATACCAGTCTCAATAGCATCTCACAGTCGATAGCTGAACCTTTTCCACCATGGCTTGCTGTTTCCCCTTCCTGTGATTTTTCTGTTTACAAAACAGGGAAGAGCTTTACACCCGACTGTGTATATCAACAATTCTTTGCCAGCCACCGTGCTGAGCACCCAGACTTCTTGCCTATCTTTACAGATGGTTCGAAGTCTGGTATGTCAGTGGAATTGTCCATAGTCTGCTGTGATGTAATCATTGCAGACCAGATCCCACAGCAGTGTTACATCTTCACTGCAGAGTTGCACGCTATCAGCCTCGCTTTTGATCACATGGTGGCTAAAGCATTGGCGGTGTGTGCTTTACACCGACTCACTTGCTACAGGCTTTGATCTCTGTGAGGCATCAGCCTCACACTGTTCTTTTCAAGATCTGCCAGCAGTTCCATCTTCTGGAAGCCATTACCACCAGTCTTTTCTGTTGGGTGCCCAGTCACATCGGCATCAGGGGCAATGACTTGGCTGCACAGCTGTCAAATCAGCCACACCCCTGTCTGGCTCTTGTTGCCTGTTCCTTATCTGAATTTCTGACAGTGTTTTACCATCGATCTCCAAGCACAGTGGCAGAGATCTTAGAACAGCTTGCCAACAAACCTATTATCAAACAATTGCAAGGAATTGCAAGGAGGAAGTTGTACTTGCTTGGTTCCACTTAGGTCATTCATTTATTATACACTCTTTTTTGGCAGATGACAAACCTAAGTGTGAGTTTTGTAATGCTACTTTATCTGACAAACATATTTTAATTTCTTGTCCATGTTTTAACTTTGAATGCTATATGTTTTTTGGCTTTCACAATTTTATGTCCGAGTGTTTATTATTCTATCATCTCTGTTTATTATTCTATATGTTTAGCCCCTGTCGTCTACACCTGGGTTACTTCTATGCTTATTTATATGTATAACATATTTATACATTTGTTCATTATTATCCACTACATTTCAATTTTTTGTTTTGCATCTTTTTTGTTTATTTTTAAATTTGGTTGAGGTTTCATAACTTTTATCTTTTATTTGGACTTTCTTTTTGCACAATGTAGCCTTAGATGCTAATGCACCATAAAACCCTAAAGAACAAAGCAACAAATGCATTTCTTTTACTATATGACTCTAAAAATCCTATTAAAATAAAACCAGCAGCTTTTTTGTTAAATATTTTATTTTCAGAAAATCCAAAATTCTGATTAATTTGGCATATAACATGTCATAATTCTTTTAAATTTTTTTTTTGGCAAAAAGGTTTTAAAATTTTTTTTTTTCTTGATTGAGCATATGAAAAAATAATTCAGCCTCTGAATGTAAACCAGTTTTTCTGGCTGGGCACTGGAAAGGTTAACCAAGTTTAATGTTTCACCTTTGATTTACAGTAACTTTGTTGCTACAGTCTTTGATCTCAATGATGTTGTGACCTCACCATTTTTACAAGATTTGCAAACTCCAATGTCTGACACCACTTCCATTATCGAGTTCTGTTGAATGCTCAGACATGTATGCCTGCACCAGGGGAATGATTTGGCAGATGCTTCTCTCAAGTCAACCACACCCTTATTGAACTTTTGACTTCTAGTTCCATATATGAATTTCTGACAATGTTCTTCCCCCAAATTCTAGGTGTGCTGAAAAAATATTGGTCTGAACAGACACACCCTGAAAAATATTTAAGCTGGTCAATGAAATGAATTCATATTTTATAAACGTATGTGTAAATATTTATAAAGAACAAATTTTATATTAAATAACAAGGTAAATACAAATACCTGCTCAAATTCTATTTATATTAAAAATACAAATGGAGGTAAATAATATTATAAACAGATTAGAAAATAATAATAAATATGGATATGATAATCTATCTGTAAAAATGTTAAGACTTATAAACAGGTATCATTTGGATTATTTAATGAAGTTTATAAATTTTTCACTACAAAAGGGAGCATATTATGATTAAAACTGCTATATTATTACCAATTTTTCAAATTGGAAATAAAGATTTGATTGAAAATCACAGGCCAATTTCTATTTTACTGGTATTTACAAAGGTATTAAAAAACTATGAAAACTAGATTGATTAATTTTTAAACAAAAAAATTTAATTTCTTTAGTAATTCTCAGTTTGGTTTTAGAGAAAATTAAAATATTGAAAAAGCAATATTTAATGTTATGAAGAAGATATATAGAGGTATTAATGAAAACAAAAAGGCAGTTGCAGTGTTTCTAGGTATTAGCAAAGCCTTAGATTCAGTGGATCGCAAAATTTTATTATGTAAATTATATAAAAGTGGAATAAGAGTTATTGGATATCAATGGTTCAGAAGCTAGCAATAGAAAACAAGCAGTTTGTATTGGTAATCAATTAAGTAACTATCTAAATATTAAGAAGGGAGTCTCTCAGGGTTCTGTCCAGGGACCAATTTTATTCTTAATATTTATAAATGATTTTTGATCTCTAGATCTATATGGATCATTAATATGTTTTGCAGATGATGCTGAACTTTATATATTGCAAAAAAACAAACATTAAATATCTTAAACCCACTAAACCAGATTAATGCTCTGGGCTTGGCTCTCACCTGAAAAAGGAGTACAGAATTGACTACTTTTTTTTCTCTTGGTAAGCAATATTTGTTTATAGTATTCAGGCATTGCATCACAACTATGTTTTATGGTACTCATGAAGTAACAGTTGTTCCCTTCTACAAAACCATTAACTGATTATGGAATTAAAGTGTCTCTTCAATGACTTCAATAGTCAACACTTTCATGGAACCTCCAACTCAATGCAACAATGTATTATGGATGGACTGCTTCACCATTTATGTGTTCTTTACACTGTGCACAAGAAATTCTTTGAATAAAAAAATTGTTCTATTATATGTGTTATTCTTGCATTTATACAACTATTTACACCCATTGTTTTTTCTATAATTATATGTGCTTTTTTGTATTTTGCTTTTAGATTTGGTGTAGGTTCCATAGCTTGTATCTTTCTTATCTGGCACTTATTGTCTTAATTGTGATGTTCCATGAAACCCTATCAACCAACCAACTGTTGATGTTTATAGTGCATCAAAATAATAATAGATTTAAACTGTTTTATGCTTTGAAATTTATGAAGAAAAATATGTATTTAAGTATTTTCACTATTTTTTGTTTCCAGGGTTTTCCTATACATTCTACCTTTTCTGAATTTCTTCTTCGATATCGTTGTCTTGTAAGAGACAAAAAATTACCAGATGATCCAGTGAATGCAGTGAAAGCTTTGATGACAACAATGAACTTTGCAACAACAGAGTGGCAGATTGGAAAAACCAAGGTAAATGTGTATTGATACATATTTTTTTTATATACAAAATTTTCAGTGTAGAGCTGTGATCAGTTATAAAAATATGTATACACAGTCATATCAGAATAATATGACCACCTAACATTGTATATGTATGATAGGTGGTCATATTACTCTGATACGACTGTGTATAATACAATATATATCAGTGAAAAATGTTGACCAAACATATAATAGTCCCTTTGTTTCACTATAATTTGTTTCATCTATCAATGTTACACAGTCTAGTAGAATAGTGTAATAGATGGAATAATAGGAAGACAAAACAATATTTCAGAAGTTTATACTTACTAAATTTTTGCACACTAATCATGAAGATGGATAAAAATTAACAGATGAGATTATTATTAAGCACTCTGACAGAATATATAAACTATGTTTTTGATTTCATCCTTACTATTAAGACTTCATGAGACATACAATAATTAGAGGATTAGCATTTAAAAGTAGGTAAAATTTCAAAGTTCTATGTCTTACTTCAAATTGTAGTTGTGTAGAGATGTGATGCATGAGTCATTCGGTATGTAGGTGAGGTCAGCTGTCATGAAAGGTGCTGGTGATTGTTGGGGAGTATAGTTGGATGATGAATTTTTGCTTAATAACTAATAATAATGCAAATATATATATATTTGTATTGGCACAAGTTATAATTGACATCCTTGGCTTGTGAGTAAAGCATTAACTTTATGATGAAAGTAAATGTTTTCTACAAAAAAGAAGAAAAAATGCATTTTTCTTAACTCATAATGTATGAAAATCAGAATTTTTTAAAATGAAATCAGACCAAGGTAGCTTTTAAAAAAAAATTATGTTATTTTATTCAGGATTAAATTTTGTTTCATTTGATAAGTAATATAGACAATTTCTGCATTTCAAGTTTACTTGCTGAAAAAAAAGCTGACATTCTTCATTAGAAACTTAACATTTTAAGAATTGAAATTCATTATGTCATTAATAAAATTTAAGGTAAGTTTCAGATGATTAGTAGATATGACAATTGACAAGATAAAAAGTAATTTTGTGTTCTCTAATATTTTTTTTTTCATATGGCTGATTTGATAGATCAGCCTATTTACCCAATAAATGTTTCATATAATAATTCCTCATTAACAAAATGCTATGAAGTTTTTTTTTTTACAATAAAATTTTAAATATAAGAGCTATAAAATATGGTAGATAATAATAAAAATGTTAATGACAATTACAAGATACAGTTTATCATAACAATATGTTTAACTGGAATTGACCAGAAACTAATCTAGTGAAGTTAAAAGTATATACAGAAGTTAAAGCTCAGCCAAATTTGTATGTAAGATATAATTTTATAAGAATGATCTTTCAGAATAAATTTGTTGCATAAACATATTTAAAAAATTCCTATCTGTTATTAGGGTATTGTATTCAGTTCTTTTGTACCAAGGGTTCTCTATTTAAAATTACATACTGTTTTTTGCTTCTTAAATACTAATCTGGGTGCATTTAAAAAAATATTCACTTCATAATATTTTTTGATACAATAAATTTACAATATAAATTGCCTTTTTTTGGTAATGGAGACGAGCAAGCGCACGCTTCTGTAAGAAAAATAGCTATTCACTGTATTGGCTGTTAATGCTCAACTTCAAACATTCTCAATGGGGCAGGGTGGCTCAGTCAGTAGTGCACCATATTTATAATCTGCAGTTCTCAGGTTTGAGTCTCAGCTAGGTCAGCATTGAAAGTTATCTCTATAAAATTTCCCACCCTGTCCTTGGTCAGTAGGGGACACTAATGGTGCAAGTTTCTGCACGGCATCCCCATGTGCCCAGTGATTGGTTTATAAATCAGGTTACCACTTGGCCCTTGGCTTCATTTCTACACAAATTGTGACAGCTCATGTCTCACTTTTAATCTGGATATTCTGTTGTTTCCTGCACTAAAGGTTAGTTTTGTGAGTATCCCCTCCCTGACATTTTATCACGGTTTGAACACGAAGAATTTCCCAATGTTGCAAAGGTCATTTCTGACTTGGCATGTGCTCTCAGAGCTCATGTCAAACGATCGAGATATTTATTTCATCAGATTTGGCATTCTGTTATTTCCAACGTACTTCACCGAAAGGTCCCAAATTTCGTAGGCGGGTCCCCCCTGCCTGACCCCATTATTGGTTAAAAAATCAGGTCCCTAGCTGCAATGAAACGCTTCAATAATGCCTTTGGAAACGTGGTGAATCTGGCAGTGGAAGCAGATTTGCAGCAGAACATTTAAATGCTATTTTTAACTCTTTACGTTCACAGTTAGGGAGAAGTAAATGGCAACAATATATTTGGCAGTGATTCTCATTTCCCATAGGAATAGCTTGGTAAATATTTTTGCTTCTAGCAAGCCTCCCTTTTGGACTTCTGACCTGAAATTTGGCACTGCAATCCGACCCCAACCAGAAACATTCTCTGAAAATTTGAAGTGTGTACGTTGATTTCCCGATGAGTTATGGCTGCCACAGACACTTTTTATTATATAGATGTGGCATCATCATCATCATCCACAAGCAGCCATAGGCTACTGAGGTCGAATCAGACCGTGCAATTTAGTTCTCCAAGCACATCTGTCCTGAGCTACATTTGCTGCATCCAACCACTGCACACCAATTCTAAAAAGGTCCTGTATAACATTGTCTTCCCACCGCATCCTAGGTCTCCCCCCTCTTTCTGAGGCCTTTAGGCACACTGTACATAACCCTATTTCGCCAATCTATAATTATCCATATGGGCAACATGACCAAACCAACAAATTCTCTCTCTGCACAATATGCTACTTAAAGGAGGTTGCCAACTCATTTGCCTAACCTCTGGTTATGAACAGTGTGCCTAAAGGCCTCTTTCTGAGGCCTTTAGGCACATTGTTCATAACCCTATTTCGCCAATCTATAATTATCCATACGGGCAACATGACCAAACAAATGGATTCTCTCTCTGCACAATATGCTACTTAAAGAAGGAGTTTGCCAACTCATTTGCCTAACCTCTGGTTATGAACAGTGTGCCTAAAGGCCTCTTTCTGAGGCCTTTAGGCACATTGTTCATAACCCTATTTCGCCAATCTATAATTATCCATACGGGCAACATGACCAAACAAATGGATTCTCTCTCTGCACAATATGCTACTTAAAGGAGTTTGCCAACTCATTTGCCTAACCTCTGGTTATGAACAGTGTGCCTAAAGGCCTCTTTCTGAGGCCTTTAGGCACATTGTTCATAACCCTATTTCGCCAATCTATAATTATCCATACGGGCAACATGACCAAACAAATGGATTCTCTCTCTGCACAATATGCTACTTAAAGGAGTTTGCCAACTCATTTGCCTAACCTCTGGTTATGAACAGTGTGCCTAAAGGCCTCTTTCTGAGGCCTTTAGGCACATTGTTCATAACCCTATTTCGCCAATCTATAATTATCCATACGGGCAACATGACCAAACAAATGGATTCTCTCTCTGCACAATATGCTACTTAAAGGAGGTTGCCAACTCCTTTGCCTAACCTCATCATTAGTTACAAAGTTGAACCACCTAATGCCCAAGATACTGCATAAGCATCTAGAATCAAAAGCATCTAACTTCCTGTTATCTTGTTCACAATTGTGTCCAAGTTTCACTGTAATGCTCCAAAGAAATGCAAAATACTTTTAAGTTTGGACCCTTTTTCTGATCCAATTAGTTTTATGCTCCGGATAGCTGAGACGGGCGCCAGGCAATAATTAACAAATTGCCAAAAAATAGAATAAGTTAAATTAAGGTTCAAAATACCAGCGAGCGTTAATGAGTAAGAATTCAAAAAATGATTGTCAAGTTTAATATCTAAATATAATAGAAACTTAATTCATGTTGCTCAAGAGAAAATATTAGTAAAGACTTGAAAGGTTTAAATAACAAACAAATTTATTTCCAAAAATCACTCACCAAAACTTGAATGAAAAAGGTACATCAACTGAGCACTCTTCCGTGCTACATGATTATGCCCTCTGTGCTACAGTGCGCAGTGCTCTTACTACGCTATGCTCTTCTAAGTGCTATGCTACGCTATGCTATCTGTGACTAGCATGTCACTGGTTTTAACAAGAGCCGAACGTGTCATGTTGCATGCCGGGAAAGACATTTACGTAAAATGATGAGCGACGCAAGCTGTGACGCAAGAGGGGGCGTGTCCTTGTGCATGCGCTTTAGCGGGTGACAGTCGGAAGATCGAAGTTGCGCATGCGCAACTCCTAACTCTTGGACACGAGCGCTGTGATGCCAAAAAGGAAATAAAAATCCCAAAAATGATAAATATAATGTAAATTAAGCAAAACTGGTTAAGGTAAAGCAAAAGTGAACGATGGGGCATCACATCACTACCATAACTAACCCTAGAAAGAACCAAACTATTATACAGTCTAATTTTAGTCGTTAGGTGTATACACCTATTTCTCCACATTCTCCATAGATTCTTAAAAGTCCCGGCAGCAATCCCTATTCGTCTGTTAATCTCATGCCGCACATCACCATTATCTGTTGCATAGCTCCCAAGATAATTAAACTGTGACACCTGCTCAAGACTGCAACCATTCAGATTAACTGAATCACAGCCTGCTTGACCAATTTTCATCACTTTAGTTTTCTCTCTGTTTATAACCAAACCTACTCTACTACCAGTCTCATCAACAGCTCGAATGAAAGAGTTCATCTTATCAACATCATTTGCCAAAAGGGCTAAATCATCAGCATAATCTAAATCAGAAATTTTCATATCTCCAGTCCATTTAAGGCCAAAATCTTTCCCTTGAATGGAATTTTGCATAACATAATCAATAACCAAGCTAAAGAGAAAAGGAGACAAAATGCACCCTTGTCGAACACCAGAAGTAATGCTAAACCAATTGCTGAAAGCCTTACCAACTCTCACACATGACTCAATGTTATTATAAAGAGCTTTCATTATGTTAACTAACTTGTCTGGTATACCATATGATTTCACAATCAACCACAAATTATGATGATCAACAGAGTCGAAAGCCTTTTTGAAATCAACAAAGCTAGCAACCAAACTCATCATGCAATTGACTGTCAACCAAATTCTTAATTCTATTAAGCACAATCATGGAAAGAACTTTACCTGGAACAGAGAGTAGGCTGATACCCCTATAGTTATCACAAGAACTGCGATCACCTTTTTTGAAAATAGGGATAATAATAGCTCTGTTAAAATCCTTAGGAACCATGCCTTTATCATAAAAGATATTCAAAATTTCATTCATCCAAGTGGTAACTGAAACATTCCCAACTCTAAGCATTTCCATAGTAATTTCATCTACACCTTAGGATTTATGAAATTTAAGTTTAGAAACAGCCAAAATAACATAATAATATTATAATAATAATAAGATGCATTGGTAACTTTAATAATTAAAGCCACCAGTGCATCTATCATCATTGCAAAGAATGGGAGTAGAACTAACCACATTGTCTAGAACATTACTGAAATGCTCAGACCACCTATCCATGACAGAATCTCACCTTCTATAACCTTACCTTGTTTATCCTTCAATCCCTGTATACTTGTCCGTTTTCTACCACACAAAATAATTTCCTGTTATCTTGTACAGCTCTCTGCTGTTGTGCCTTATCTGGTACAGCTCTCTGCTTTCCTTATCTGGTACTTTCTGGTAGTTTTCTTATTTGAAGTAGGTTTTCTTATCAGGTGCTTTCCTTATCTGGTACAACTCTCTGCTGTTGTGCTGTCTAACTGCTTCCTCAGCTTTGTCAGCCAAGCCATCAAGTCAAAGATTCTTATCAGCAGTTAACTGATCTTTTACACGTTTATTAAGCTTTCTGTAATGCTTTCTATTAGGACTAGTAGGGTATTGATTAAGGACATTCCTGCAATTCTTTTTTACTGAAATAAGCTCAAGTGCCTTATCACTTAAATAATTCTGCCTTCTCTGGTCCTTTTTCCGTAAAAGAGTACTGTTAAAAAACCTGTTTAAAATGGTCCCATTCTTCCTCAACTTCAGTAGTAAGCATACCATGACTGCCATAGTGACTAAGTAACCTATCATTGTAAGCTTTAGCAATATCTGGGTCTTTCAGAGCTTGAGTATTGAAAGTAAATTTTTTAACCCTAGCACAACACTTTTTAAGTTTAAGTTGCAAGACACTTTTAACAAGGTAATGGTCAGATCCAATTTCAACTCCCCTATATGACCTGGTATTCCTAACAGAACTAGCCCATTTGCTGTTAATTAATATGTAATCAATCATATTCTTATGCAGCCCATCGGGTGAAACCCATGTGTACTTATGTATGTCGCGGTGTTTGTAATAAGTGTTAGTTATTCTGAAACCATTTAGTTTACTTACTTGTAGGAGACGTTGCCCATTGCCATTGCAGCTACCAATACCAAAAGGGCCTATCACTCCTCCCCAAAGGTCAGAGCCAGTACCAACTTTGGCATTTATAACAAGGGTAATATCTGCTTTCTTGACAGAATTCAAAATATCCTGAAGTTGTCTGTAAAACCTATCCTTCTCATCCTAATAGGCATCCTCAGTGGTGGCATAACAGCAGATAACATTCAAGTCTTTAATACTTGTCTGAAATTTTGCTGCAAGAAACCTTTCATTAATGCACTCATATCCTAGAAGAGCATCACTTTGCGTGTCTGCTGAGAAGCAGATCCACGCCTTGGTGATGCTTATTGTCGTTCCTCCCTGAAAAGAGAAATTTAAGATTATTTTTAAGAATCTGACCTTTATCTGTCCATCTGGTCTCTTGCAAGCCGAGAATATCTAAATTATAATGGTGGAATTCTTGTGTGAGGACATGAAGAGAAAAAGCTCTGTGCAGAGTCCTCACATTCCAACTACCCATGGAGAGAAAATGGTTAGTGGGATGTTTAAAGAAACTATGTTTATTGAGAGAGGGAATGCCGACAATATCAAACAGCCCCCTAATCACAGACATGGGGCAAAGACCCATTCCCACACCACTAAAGGCTGAAGCCATCTACACTGGAAGATTTCCTCCAATGTAGAATTTGATGATGGCAGTAGAAGCAAAGGGTTTAGGTGCATGCGATGACCTCTGCTCAGGATTATCCACTAGCTGATAACATATCCTGTGAATCTATTCACTTGGGGCTGTCAACCCACAAACAAAGAGAAAACACAGCGGAAGATTTTCCCTCCACAGAAGCCCACCAGTGCAGCAAAATCAGGATCCATAATCAAGCTCAGAGCCATATATCTGTCCAGTCCAGTGGGTTTATATGGTCAGCACCAGGACCCTGTGTGGTTGATCACTCCTCAGCAGGGTAGAAAAAAAAAAGTAGCCATAGTTGTCCAGATCAGTAGGCCACACTAATCTGGCAGCCCTCCCCTTCCATTCACTTCCACAAGAGAGTATCTCTTTTGAAAGGTACTAACGGTCTGCACCACAAGAAGTGGGGTCGGACATTAGGTGCTAGGCCTGGCCGGTTCTATGCATCATCACAGGGGATTGGTGCATAGCTCTCCTTCCAGTGACTACCTAGCTACCATTTACAGACCATGGTGCTCCCTACCATTGATATAGTCAATTGGGAGGATTCTGTGAAGAAATATTCCAAAATATTTAAATTCTGACTCTTAAGTGTGTTTATGTTAATTTGTGACAGAAATGTTAAAAACAAAAAGCATTTTTTTAGATTTATTTATTCAGGCACTTGATGCCCTTTAGCTCATGGTGATCTGGGCAACTTCCCAGTCAGCCAGTATCTTAAGCAGGCCTTTGGGTACAAACAGACCCGGATCTGGGGAGGGGGGAATAGTGTGTGTGTGTGTGTGTGTGCAAATGATGCAATTGAGCCAGTAAAAGGGGGTCCTAGATCTGTCCCTGGGTAGGGACAATCGCAAAAATTACATTTAGAGATGCCATATTAAGAGGTTTGAGCCATTTGGGAAGGGCACATTGAATGTGCTGCTGTGTAATGATATGGGGTGTGATCAATTACAGTGGCTGATCTCTTTTGGTGTTTATCACAGGAAGTTAAATCTTCCACAGGTACATGAAAGAGATTACAAAACTAACATTGCACTTTCTCTCCTGGAAACCACATAAGTAATTATATCCAGAGAATATCTGCATGATGTAATATCATACCTTGGCCAATGGTGTCCCTAGATATATTGCCATTCAGGCATGTCTAGGGTATGCTGTGACAAATGTGGATATGCTCATCTACAACCAACACAAAAACTGTTGCTTTGCTGATGGATCACTTGGGTGAAGCATAATGAGTAGTGATGCAGGATAGGTGTCACCTCTTCCACCCTATGCCTTGATCCATAGTTGCATATATCATCAACAATAGAGATTGCACAACAAATATTCAGTAGCTCTGTACTAATATGTTATCTTTTTATCGCCATCTGTGGGCAGGGGTTGCTCAGTCAGTAGCATGCCTGGCTTGTAATCTTCATTTCCCAGGTTTAAATCCTGCTTGTGCGAGCATTGAGATTCATCTCCTTGAAACTCCCTACCCTCGGTCAGTAGGGGATACTTGTGGGCTTGGAAAGGCTGCCATCCATTGGATGGGATACTAAACCATTGACCTGTATGTGGGAGAGTCATACCCTGTGCACATTAAAGAACATGCTGAATGGCCTTGACAGGACACTACCATTTGTCTCCTAATAGCCATCTAAGGGGTTCTCTCCCCCAACCTACTCTGAGCCCTTTGGGTCTTAAGACATGGCTATTTAGCCCATTGTGTTCAAAAAGAGTGCCACTCAGAGGCAAAACAGCCAAATATTACCATCTGTGTACCTATTCCGATTTTCAGATGTCTATCAACTGCTTCTAGCTAGGCAGTTTCACAGAATGTGCATAAAAACATTTAAAAAATTAATTTCAGGTTTATATACTTTAATCCTTTCTCTACCATACCTGCCCAAATGGCTCAAATCTCAAGGAAGGAATAGCATTGAGTGGATGAGTCCATTTAAAATTTCAGTTGATTTGGGCTGGTATGGTACTGAAAGGATTAAGAATTCATGAATTATGTAAAAGCTATATATTATGGCAGTCCCCAAAACCACTGCAAATCACTGCTGATCAGAGAATCCTAATTTAAAATATAAATTTGTATATTATGGAATAAAGTTTTGTCAAATTAATATCTATACCTTTTAATTTTCCACGATTTTGCTGTATTTACAATAGAAGGTTATTTTACTTGAGTAAGGCCTAAATTGATATTCTCTTTGATGTTGATAGCTCTGGAGTCCATATGATGTTGATCAGTCCTGATAGCTGGCTCAGACGTTGCATTCTTGGTTCTTGGTAATGATCTTTTCTCCTGCGGCGGTATTAAAATTGTTTTACGGATTGAGAAACAGTCCATTGTCATTTGGTAAATTGCATTATGATCACTTTTGTTTCACACACACACACACACTACTTGGTAGAATTTTGGGAAATGACGCGATGTTAACACTATCAATGCTAATTGCTATTCAGGCACAGTATTCAAGTTTCCTCTTTGATTTTAACAACTTTTAAGCTGCTAAACTTAAATAAAAATTTGGTAAGTGAAATATTTATAAATTTAAAATTCCCTAGTTGTGACTAGTTTCACCCCATACCATCTTGGGGCTTCTTCGGGCTACTGCTTTTGTGTCGATATTAAGCTATTTATAGAAATTAGTTTTTGGTGGGAAAAAATTGAAATCAAGAATAGATTTTACCTTAACAATAATAAGAATTATATTATTAAAATGGGAAATTGTCGACGTACAACAAACGACACTAACAATAAGAGACTGCTATAAATAGCTTAACATCGACACAAAGGCAGTAGCCTGAAGAAGCCCCAAGATGGTACGAGGCAAAACTATTCGTAACAAAGAAAGCATTTTAACTTTATATTTCCCTTACCAAATTTTTATTTAAGTTTAGATGTTTAAAAGTTGTTAAAATCAAAGAGGAAACTTGAATACTGTGCCTGAATAGCAATTTATCATTGATAGTGTTAACATCACATCATTTCCCAAAATTATACCAAATAGTGTGTGTGTGTGTGTGAAACAAAAGTGATCATAATGCAATCTACTTTCACAAGCAAGCTTTGCAGTAAAGACTGGTATATGAAGCAGAAATGACATTGGACTGTTTCTCAATCTGTAAAACAGTTTCAATACCGGCGCAAGAGAAAAGATCATTACCAAGAGCCAAGAATGCAATGTCTGAGCCAGTTATCAACATCAAAGTGAACGGTAATATCAATTTAGGCCTTACTCAAGTAAAATAACCCTCTATTGTAAATGCAGCAAAAATCGTGGAAAATAAAACTTACTCTATATTGCTGTGAATAAATATATTTTAACATTTTTAATAATATCTATACCACTCTGGCATTATAAATATTGTACTTCTATTATTAAATCAGTTTATTTAAATGAAATGTGAACTATAAGATTTCCATAATATTAGGTTTTTTATATTGCATTTTTATGTTATATATAATGAGTACCTTGCCATGGTATCCAATCATAAAAATATTATAAATAATTTAACATTTTATATTTAAATTAGTTTCAGTATTTCCTTATAGTAAAAGAATTTTTTTTGTTTGCAGATATTTTTGCGAGGTTGTGTTTATGAACCCCTGGAGGATCAACGTAAAGTTTTGATGATTAAAATGTCTGTTATAGTTCAGAAGTTTTGGCGGGGATATGTATGGAAGAAGTGTAGGTTCTTTGTATTGACGTGCAATGTGTTTCTTGATTGCTACAACTGTATTTAGTCTGGTTTGCAAAAACTGATAAAACTACAAGTTGTTAATTCATTTGCAGCACTTTTTTTCTCAGTTTTTAATACAGGATTTGTTTTTGCTGCACAACTTTTATAGTGAAATATTAAATTTATTTCTTTAATTAGTGAGAAGCACAGTTGGATAAAATACTTTAATTTCTTACAAATAATTACTGTACAATAAAGTAATCCTGTATAATATGCCTCTGTAACCTAGGAGAGTGCAATGAGTATCACATAAATACATAACAACCTAATTGCGACCATTTTTTTTGTCTACCCCTTTATGAGGGTTGAGACTCGTATTTTAACAATCACAATATAGACGTTACACTTATCTTTATGTTACACAGTTAATTCTACCAACTGAGGTATAACCTTTAACTCATACACTTAAAGGATCTTAGTGGAGTATATAACAAAGGTTTAGTTACCAAATTTGTGTAGAAGGCTGGTAAAACTGCATCGGTTGTTATCGTCGACCAGCTGGTCCAAGGGCAAATATAATACCTCCAGAACAGTCCATGCAACAGTCCTTATGCTTATAGATGTAATGAAGCTTAGTTCAACCCATTTACTCAGATTTCAACATAATACATATTGCAGAATAGTTGTTACACACTGTTGTTGGGTTGGCATAGATGGATAACGTATGGCATATACCTTTTATCTCGGGCGCCTTGCCATATTACATCGCCATTACCATTTTCTGATGGTTTCCATTTCACTGTCCCATAAGCCTTTGTTGTTCACTTTTCAACATATTTTGCATAATCCTTAACACTGGATAACCTTTGAAAATGTGCACATATTGGTAACTTTTTCCCTTACTCATTGTTCTTTTTACAGGTTCTTCTTACATATTTGGAATTCGTTTATTGCTATGAATTTCGCATTATTTTGCCATCTATTCAGTATTTTCTTAGAATACCCTACTTCCATAGCTGTTTGTGTAACATAATCTATTTCCTTTTGGAAACTGACCTGCTCAGAGCAATATATATACACCCTGATGTAGTGCGGGAGTATAGAAGCCTTTTTATATTTAATAGGGTGTGCAGATAAAAACGGAATATAATTAGGTATATGAGTTTTCTTTCTATAAACTTGTTTCACATTGGGTCCCAATGGGATCTCCACTTTCGGGACTTTTGGCTGATGTGGTTATGCGCCACGTGGAGGAGACAGTATTGGCAAAATGTGAACTTCATCCTTCGCTGTACTTTTGTTACGTTGATGATATTTTAATTTTCTGGCCCCACCCACCTGAAAAATTAAATGACTTAGTTATGGTATTTTACTCAATATTACCCTCAATTAAATTTACCCATAAAGCAGAAATAAATATGCAATTACCTTATCTGGATGTCCTTATAATGAGGAACAAGAGTGTGTAACAACTATTCTGCATTATGTATTATGTTGAAATCTGAATAAACGGGTTCAATTAAGTTGCATTACATCTATAAGCATAAGGACTGGTTGCACGGACTGTTCTGGAGCCATTATAATAACAGACTGTCCATAAGTCCTTGGACCAGCTGGTCGACGATAACAACCGATGCAGTTTTACCAGCCTTCTATGCAAATTTGGTAACTAAACCTTTGTTATATACTCCACTAAGATCCTTTAAGTGTACGAGTTAAAGGTTATACCTCAGTTGGTAGAATTAACTGGGTAACATCAAGATAAGTGTACATACTAACTTCTATATTGTGATTGTTAAAATAGGAGTCTCAGCCCTCATACAGGGGTAGACAAAAAAATGGTCGCAATTAGGTTGTTAAGTTATGTATATTATATGATACTCATTGCACTCTCCTAAGTTATAGAGGCATATTATACAGGATTACTTTATTGTACAGTAATTATTCGTGAGTAATTAAAGTAAATTTATTTCATTCATACCCACTCTTACAATAACAGAAAAATTTTATTCCTCCCTCCTGTAGCCTTTTTCTTTTATTTGGTTTTGCACACTCAAGGTTTAATTGCTTTGTTCACAATAAAACCTCAACCAACTAATCCATACCATCCTAGATAATTTCTTTAATGAATCATTTGTTTAACTTTTAGAAACCCAGCACTGGTTATCTCTACTGCAATACATTGGTTTCCAAAATATGGGCAAGGATCTCTTTTGGGGGGGGGGGGAGAGGGAGCATTACAATATCTGCTAAGCTTAGGGAGTGCCATTATTAAAGTTTGGAAACCACTGCTGTAATGGGATAAGTTTTCTTATATACCTTTTTGTTTTGACTGCACCACTTCCCCCACTCTAGTTACACCAATATATATACCTAATCATATGTTCTGCTTCCATGTCAGGGAGTAGGAGTGGCTCAATTGGTAACTCACCAGGCTCATAATCTTTAGTTTTCAGGTTTGAGTACTAGCTGGGTCAGTGTTGAGATCTATCTCTGCAAAATTTCCTGCCCTGCCTACTGTCATTAGGGGACATTGATGGGCTTGGAAAGCTTGCTGGGGGAAGCTTACCTGTGTCCATTGATCTGGACTGCTGTACAGGTGAACATTCAGCATTTTCTTGTGAAATGGAAAGAAGATAGAAGTCCAGTGAGCGAAAATGATACTTGTACATCACATATCCAGAGTTGCAAAAAATGGTTGCACTCCCTACACTTGGCAAACTTCATATGCAGTGTGTGTAGAGGGAAGCCATCATTTCCACAGCATCTGTGGCAGTGCAAAAATCAGTGTTCCACCCTGTCTTTCTTGCTAGTTGCTTGATATCTCTGTAGCAGTTGGAGCTGACTTCAGTCTCTGCTTCGACATCAAGCTGGTTTCAATACTTGCTTTCACTTGTGGAAGGCCTCTCTGCCTTCCCACCCACAGACAGCTAGACTTTTCAAACCTAAAGAGCTCCTTCTGGGGTTTAAGAAACGAACACACTACCTTTTTAGATGGCAGTTTCCAATATGTGCTCCTTGAATGATTATGAGAATATGGATATAGACTGCCCTTTATTTATAAATCTGTTATTTGTAATGGGAAAATTAAATCAAAAATTGTCATCTGCCAACTCTTTTAAATTTTGTTTTAATTTTTTAAGGAAGAATGTACTTCCCTACACATAGGATGGGGATAACCTAGAAGCTAAATTATGCTTGTCCTGATTTCTCATGCAACATACTAACACTTATGCAAGGATGTGCCACTAGCTTAATACTCAGGTTCACTAACCATTAGACCAGGTAAGGCTTCTTCTGAGACCTGAGATAGTCACACTCCTACAATGGAATTGTCGTGGATTCCAAAGGAATCTTGAACACATCAACGTTCTCTTTCAGTCACAAGAGCCCATCTGCACGTGACTGCAAGAGATATCTTACAGGCAGCCATTGATCCCATGATTTGGCATTTTTCACTTGTTTGCCAGTACCAGGATTGAAATGATCCATCTCACAGGGTGTAGCCATCCTCGTGAGCTACCATTCTCCATTCCAGATTATGCCTCTCACCACTAACTTAGAAGCAGTGGCTATCTGACTCTTTGTAGGATTTTCTTTGACTATATACTCTGTTTATTTTCTGCCCAGAAGTACTTCTTGGAAAACTCTGAGTGACTTCAATGGGCACAGTCATCTTTGGAACAGTACTCACCAATTGGAGGGGTGGGGTACTTGAGCAAACCCTTGTGGATCCCTCACTCTGCCTGTTTAACAATGGTGTCAGTACATATTTCCACTTTTCAACCTGCACTTCAATTTCTTTTGACTTCATCTGCTTCTCTTCGATCTTTTCACTCTTTACACGAGAGGGTGAAGACAATCCTTATGGAAACAAATCACCTCCCTGTGTTATGTAAACTCTCGTGGAAGTCCATGCAATCCTTCACACATCTCACGATGTTGAATCGATAAGGCTGATGGGGGAAGGAGGGGGGGAGGTTCGAGCTTCTCTGTGAGTTTGACCAACATTTCGCCAGCTAAGAGCCTATGTTGCAGTGTTGGAGATGATAGACTCTATCTTTTGAGCAACTACCTCTACCATTCCACAAACTTTGACATTGTTTCCTTGCTTGCTAAAACTGTGGTGGAATCCCACTGCATGACAGCTTGTAAAACTCGGAACAAGGCTTCAGGAGGGAAGGGGGGAATCAGAAATATCCAATATCTTCCAACCTTAAAGCTTTCAAGTGTGCCAGAGCACAAATCTGTTTCAGCAGAGCCAGGAGGAATCTTATATTAAATATACTTTTCTGTCATCCTCATGACCAGTTGTAAGGTCATGTGTGATAAAGTCTGGACGATGGGTGGAAACTATATGTCACACTTATTTTTGATCCTGGAGCAAAATGGACTGACCAGGCAATTACTGATCTGCAAGCAATTACTGAGGCTCTGGGGAATCGTTTTTCTCCTTCTCTTTATCATCATCTTATTTCCCTGAGTTTCTGGCCCTGAAGAAACAAGGCCAATTGCTTTCTGTTGTCTTTCCACATGAATGGCCTGGACATGTTGCACCTGTTTTTCACTTCATCAGAAGTGCTTTCTCTGTTCACTTTGTTGCATTGGAATTTTATGTTCATCTAGGTGACATGCTATTACATAGTTGTCTAAACCAGTGTCAGTTCTTTCCTGCTCGTCCTCCTTGAAGTAATAATCTCTATGGCAACGAGGGTTTTATTTAAGGTCTTAATTGACACATATTTGCCATTTCTTGTAAACTTGGTATTGCTTGGCCGTGGCTAATTAGAATTCCATAGCCAGTGCCCTTAATATTTTTATGTCCTCAAACTTTGTGACATAGTTTTTTTTTTCTATTGATGCTTTAGTTAAAGATGTTATCTTTTTCGATTTGATGTTCTTTATTTCTTACTTCCACATTTCTTTCTGTTTTGCCATTATATTGGTCTGTTATTTGAGAGTTGTCCACCTGCATCAGTATTTCACACACACCGGTTTTTTTTCTTGTTATCTCTTTCATTTTTTATCATTTTGAATTGTACAATTGTTTGCTTTTGATACTTTTAAGTTATGGTGTTTATTGCACATGGTATGTTTGGCAATGAGGTGGTATGTTGCTTTTTAGACAGTTTACTGTGTTGTGCATGTAGAGGTTGTATATTTTGATTGTGTGCAAAATATGACCATCTAAATCAAGGACACACAACTTAAGCAGGGATGTGGGATACATCCCTGCTTGATGTTCTAATGGAATGAACAACAATGGAATGAAGCTGCCTGAATTAACTTGTAAAAGAATAAAGTGTGTCAAGGGACACATTCTGCATATATTAATATACACAAAATTTTTATATTATGGTAAAAAAAAAAAAGCAAATGTAGCTAATGTAAAATATGTGCAGTTCTGCCTTAACCTTGAATATTATACACTTTGTTGAAAAGTTGGTAGCATGACAGGCTCGTAATCTGCAGTTCCCAGGTTCGAGTCCCAGCTGGTTATCTCCACAAAATTTCCCACCCTTCCCGCAGTCAGTAGGGGACACTGACGGGCTGGAAAGGCCGCCGTCTGTCGGATGGGATGTTAAGCCATGGCCTCATGTGCGGGAGAGCCATACCCTGTGCACGTTAAAAAACATGCTGAATGGCTTTGACGGGAGGCTACCATCTGTCTCCCAACAGCTGTTCCAGTGAGTCCCCTCCCCCAACCTTCTCTGAGCCTTAGGGGTCCTTGTGACCTTGCCATTTAGCCCATGGTGTGCAAAAAAGTGCTGCTCAGAGGTAAAACAATCCAACCCATGACTTGCAGTAGGAATGACCTCTTCAATGCTGTAACCCCCCCCCCCCCCCTTTCTCTCTCTCTCTCTCTCTCCTACCCTTGGGTATGTCACTGGAGATAGTCATTTTGCCTGATCAAGAACTCCTCCTAAAGGATAAAAGTTAGTTCCATCAATTTGGTGTTCAGATTCCTCTGACCATAAAGCAGCATGAGTTTACAACCCCACTCCCCCCCCCCCCCAAAAAAAAGAGAAAGAATTTATTTTTTTAAATCGGAAGAAAAACCTAATTTGGTATAGAGTTTTCTCTTATGAATTAAGGTAATATAAGGGTTTGAACCCCCCTCCCCACACTTTCACACTCTTCAAAAGAGTGAAACTAGGTAAAAAATTGCTGATAATAATGAGTTTTATTTAAAAACATCTGATATGGGAAGTATCATGGGCTTCCTCAAATTATGTTGCATCATTTCTATCCCTCAAAAAATGGGAAAGAATATTTTCATGTGTGGTCTATTGTAATGAGTTGTATGTTGATTGAAAACTTGTGATGTGCAACTGAGTTTTAAGACCCAAACAACCTTGGATAAATACGGTAGCATTTTAACTCAATTGTTATTTTTTGCAAAGGGTGGCTTGTATTTGGGGTGAATTATATTGTTTTTGAAATTGGACCTAAAATTTGAGTTAACATACATGTAGAGGTCAGCTTGTATTTAGAAAACTGGTGGTGGTATTTTGTAATGCTTTGGATGCTGGTTTATAGTTTCCCTGTCATTTAATTATTGCTTATATCATTGGTTTTTTTAAACTTCAGTTGGCTGTGGATCCATTTTCAGTTGGTAAACATGGCATATCCACACTTTTAGTCAGTAAAACCCCACAGGCATATAAATGCTGTTTAGGTATTCTAAATTTTTAATTTTGTTTGAAGTTAAAAAAAAGTACTTTGAAGTGCAGGTACTTTATAAACCTGTGTACCACAGTTTAAGAACACCTTGTTTATATTATCATTTTGAATGCATCAAAATACTGTATGTTTCTTTCATTGTTTATAGATTAAGTTGAGAAGTTAGTTGTAATATTGATAAATCAATATTTTAGATTTCAAGAGGCATCGGAATGCTGCAATAACTATCCAGCGATATTTTCGGGGGCACTTCCAGTGGATTCATTATATGCATATGCGACGAGCTGCAATCACTATCCAAGTAAATACTTTTAATATCAAATAAAATAATTCTTAAGTGAAAAAATATGGCAGCATTTTTGAAGCTGTAAATTGTAGAAATTAGTATTTGATAACTAAATCTGTATTTTTAGTTTATTTCTTTCATTTTATCATTGTTGATTTGAAATAAAAATACAGGAGCAAACTAAAAACTTCAAATTATTTCTATCCATTAATGTTTCCTATTCTGTTTCATTTTTACAAAGAAATATTAGTCTTGCAACCTTAAATTCTGGGGTTCAAAATCACTTATAAAATATCCTGCATCTTATGCAATTGAGAAATGTAAATAATCTATCTTCTATAGTAATATGAAACTGAGTCTATGCTATATTTTCATCAGCAGCTCCTCTAATGAACGAGTCCTATCCCCTTCCCCCCAACTAAAGACATCTACACCATTAGGACATCCTCCAATGTAGGTTTCTCTCTGCAAAACTCTCCACCCAGCCCACAGTCAGTAGACGACATCGATGTGCTTGAAAAGGCTGCCATCCATCAGATGGGACATTAAGCTGTGGCCCCGTGTGTGGGAGAGCCATACCTAGTCTCATTAAGAGCTTGAATGAAAGAGTTCATCTCATCAACATCATTTGCCAAAAGGGCTAAATCATCAGCATAATCTAAATCAAAAATTTTCGTATCTCCAGTCCATTTAAGGCCAAAATCTGTCCCTTGAAGTGAATTTTGCATAACATAATTAATAACCAAACTGAAGAGAAAAGGAGACAAAATGCACCCTTGTCAAATACCACAAGCAATGCTAAACCAATTTCTAGAAGCCTTACCAACTCATACATGACTGTGTTATTATAGAGAGCTTTCATTATGTTAACTAACTTGTCTGGTATGCTGTACAATCTCACAATCAACCACAAATTATGATGATGATAATCAACAGTCGAAAGCCTTTTTGAAATTAGCAAATATGGCAACCAAAGGTTTCTCAAGAATCTGCTTGAGTGAAAATATCTGATATACACATCCCCTACCACTTCTGAATCCACATTGATTGTCATGCAATTGACTGTCAACGAGATTCTTAATTTTATTAAACACAATAATGCAAAGAACTTTACCTGGAACGAAGAGTAGGCTGATAGCCCTATAGTAATCACAAGAACTGCAATCACCTTTTTTGAAAATAGGGATAATAAAAGCTCTGGTAAAATCCTTAGGAACCATGCCTTTATCATAAAAGATATTCAAAATTTCAGTCATCCAAGTGGTGACCGAAACATTCCCAGCTCTAAGCATTTCTGTATTAATTTCATCTACCCCTGGGGATTTATGAAGTTTAAGTTTATAAACAGACAAAATAACTTCAGACTGTATTATAGGGCCAACTTTAAAGCCAGTAAAGCATCTATCATCATTACAAACAGTTGGAGTAGAACTAACCACATTGTTTAGAACATCACTGAAATGCTCAGCCCACCTAGCCATCACAGAATCCTCACCTTCTCTAACCTTACCTTTCTTATCTTTCAATACCTGTCCATTTTCTACTACACAAAACATTAACTATCTGGTACAGCTCTCTGCTGTTGTGCTGTCTAAATGCTTCCTCAGCTTTGTCAGCCAAGCCACCAAGCCAAATATTCTTTTCATTAGCTAACTGATCCTTTGCATGTTTATTAAGCTCTGTGTAATGCTTTCTATTAGAGCTAGTAGAGTGTAGATTAAGGAAATTCTGAAATAAGCTCAAGTGCCTTATCATTCAAATAATTCTGTCCCCTCTGCTCCTTTTTTCCTAACAGAAAAGTACTGTTAGTTTCAAGAAAAACCTGTTTAAAACGGTTCCATTCTTCCTCAACGTCAGTAGTAAGCAAACCATGACTGTCATAATGAATAAGTAATCTAACATGGTAAGCTGTAGCTATAACCGGGTCTTTCAGAGCTTCAGAATTAAGAGTAAATTTTTTAACCCTAGCACAACATTTCTTATGTGTAAATTGTAAGACATTTTAAAAAAGGTAATGGTCATATCCCATTTCAGCTCCCCTGTATGACCCCGGTATTCCTAACAGAACTAACCCATTTGCTGTAATTAATATATAATCTATCGTATTTTTACGCAGCCCATCAGGTGAAACCCATGTGTACTTATGTATGTTGCGGTGTTTGTAATAGGTGTTAGTTATTCTCAAACCATTGAGTTTACTTACCTATAGGAGACGTTGTTCATTGCCATTGCTGTTACCAATATCCAAAAGGTCCATCACCCGTCCCCAAATGTCAGAGTCAGTACTAACTTTGGCATTGAAGTCACCTAGAACAAGGGTAATATCTTGAAGTTGTCTTTAAAACCTATCTTTCTCATCCTCATTGGCATCCTCAGTGGGGGCATAAGAACAGACAACATTGTCTTTAATGTTTGTCTAAAATTTAGCTGTAAGAAACTTATCATTAATGCACTCACATCCTTGAAGAGCATAATTTGCTTGTCTGCTGAGAAGCAAACCTATGTCTTGGTGATGTTTATTATCATTCCTCCCTGAAAAGAGAAATTTAAGATTATTTTTAAGAATCTGACCATTATCTGTCCATATGGTCTCTTGCAAGCTGAGAATATCTAAATTATAACAGTGGAATTCTTGTGTGTGGACATCCAGAGGATAAACTCTGTGCAGAGTCCTCACATTCCAATTACCCAAGGAGAGAAAATGGTTAGTGGGATGTTTAAAGAAGCTGTGTTTGTTGAAAGAGGGAGTGCTGACAATATCAAACAATTCCTAATCACAGGCATATGGGGCAAAGACCTGTTCCCCCACCACTAAAGGCTGAAGCTATCTATAATGGAAGACTTCCTTCAATGTAAAATTTGATGACGCCAGTAGAAGCAAGAGTTCAGGTGCCTGCGGTGACCTCAGCTCAGGATTAACCACCAGCTGATAAAACATATCCTGTGAATCTATGCACTTGGGGCTGTTAACCCACAAACAAACAGAAAATCCAGTGGTAGATTCTTTCTTTACAGAAGCCCACCACTGCAGCAAATTCAGGATCCACAATAAAGCTCAGAACCATAATTTCGTTCAGGTTGGTATATATGGTCAGCATCTGGACCCTGCCTGGTTGACCACTCCTCAGCAGGGTAGAAAAAAAAAAGTAGCCATAGTTGTCCAGATCAATAGATCACATTAATCTGTCAGCCCTTCCCTTCACTTCCACAAGATAGTTTCTCTTTTGAAAGGTACTAATTGCCTGCACCATGAGAAGGTGGTTCGCACATTAGGTGCTGGCCTGGCTGGTTCTATGCATTATCACAGAGAATTGGTGCATATCTCTTTCCAGTGACTACCTTGCTACTATTTACAGACCACATATTAACAACATGGCATAAAATGGATTTCCTTATTAAATCTCCAGAATTGACGTTTTCAATTAAAAGAAAAATTCTGCCTCCTTTTAAATGAAAAGGAGTTAATGCAGCAAACAACTTGTTTTGAAACTACGTGAAGTATATCTGAATTACACTATAAGTATTACAAGTACCAGTCAGTTATTTATGCCCCAGAAAATGTCTGTGAAGAAGGCAAGACTTCAGTAAAATGACAGACAATGCATGAAAATAAACATCCATGCCTTATCCAGGTCTTGAGCACATATCCCTTTGATTTGCAACCAAGCATGTTAGCTACTCAGCCACCAGACCAGTGCAAAATGAAAAATGTTCCAAATGTGCAAATTACTTATCTAAACATCAAAATTGTTTTTAAGATTTGTGAACAAAAAAACAACAACTAAAGACCATCTACCAATATAAATTAATTTTTTTAAAAAAGCCTATTTTCTTATATCTACCCTAAAAAGTAGAAAATAAAAGTAAAGCATATCAGTTGCACAGTCATTTATTGAGTTCCTATTCACTTCAAAGGAATATAGCTTGCACAACAAAATTACTGGGACCTGGTTTTCCTTTGAAGTGAATGCAGGTTTGTGCAGTTAATATGCATTAGTTTACTACTTTTTAGATTCATATATAGCAATATGTATTTTTTGATAAATATATTTTTTTGCTAAAAATATCTGTCTTTCAGAAATTGTCATTTGATATATGACATAAATATTGACCATATTTCTCCTCCCCTCCCTATTTTTTTTTTGGGGGGGGGGGAGAGTTGTGTTTGAGGTAGCCCATGATATTGGAGATATCACAAACTTTAATTTGAGATATTATGATGGTCATCATATGAGCTTTCATTTGACACCTAACTCATAACCATAGGTCCTGACATAAAAAAAAATGTAGTGGAACAATTTTCACAATCCCCGTTTTTGGTGGGGAAAAATCAAGGGGGTATATTTTTATTTACCTACAACATTCCCACATCAAAGCTTTTATTTAACATACAACTTGTCATGTTTGGCTCTTGTGTTTCAAAGATACAGAACAGTCCTTCATAAATTTTCCTCTTTTTTTTTGAGGGAGGAAAGGCACGGGGAGTGAATTTTTATATATTTTGACACTCCCCTCATCACAAACTATCATTTGGCACCTAAATCATATTTTCCCTTTTTGTTCAAAAGATATGGCGGAACAACTGTTTTGACAAACTGACAAACCAACAAATGATGAGCAAAATCCAATAGGAAGATAGTTAAAAAAACATTTGAAGAAGAAAAGAGAGTGATGAAGCTAAGTTTTTACATTCCTTTGCCTGTAAAGGTGCATTAATGCTAAGTCCAGTTGATAGAACAAACTACTACTACAACTGACCTATAAGGTCCTCTTGATTACCTCCCTTTCACATTCCTACAAATATTTTCCCCAAAAAAAATTTCTGAATTCATTTCATGGTCCCCAAATATGCAGAATCGATTAACTATCAGATGTGTGCAGAACAAGTGTTAGAAGCATACATGGCTACTAATCTGAGGGATCTGGGTTCGAACCCCAGATAAGATATCGATGCTTTCTTTTGTGTGTTGTCTTTCTGCTGAGGTGTTGCATTCCTCATAGATATTCTATATGGCACATTATACTGACAAGATCCCATCAGATCTCTGTGGCAAGCAGCTGCTTTAGGAGTAATTTTTAAACCATCCTAGTTGCCAAGTGGTTAGCATACATGGCTACTGATCAAAGGACTTGGATTCAAGCCCCAAATAAGGTATTGTCATTGCTTTTCTAGTGTTGTCTTTCTGGTGAGGTTTTGCCTTCTTCACATATCATCTTTTTGGCATATGTTATAAACCAACAGACTCCTGTCAGATTTTTGTGGCAAGCAGCTGCTTGATGGGGCATTCATTTTTTATTTGTTGATATGCTTTTTCACTGTCTACCTAACATAATCTATTTGAAATTAAATTGAAATCTTTAAAGTGCTTAAAAGCATTTAACAGTGTCATAGAGAATTAAAGATTTCAATTTAATTAAAATTAAATTAAAATCGTTACATCTATGACTGTACTGTGAACCTCTTCTGTAATTTTTATAATCTATTTGTATTTGCACTAACTGTTCTTTGGGGTGGTGGGTATCTGAATAAGCCCCTACAACTCGTGTAAGAGTTGAGACAGTTGTTTAGTGTTGGATTTCTGTCATAATGTTGATTTTACTGCTGTTATATTGTGAGATATAAGTCCAAAGTTACTTTGGAAACAACAGCTTGATGATATATTCCTCTGATGAATGATACTTTATGAATGATTTTTTATGAATGATTATGATCTGATGAATGATATTATTTTTTGAATGATCATGATGAATGATATAGTTTAGCATGATGCCAAAAATTACAGTAGAGCTTCACAGTGCAATAATTAAAATTAAATCAATATCTTTGATTCTTTAACTTCTATAATAATTTAACAGTGTCATAGAGTATTAAAGATACTGATTTAATTTTAGCATGAAGTTTTGGATAAAACATTTTTCCAGGCTAATACTTTTAAAATTTCAAATTGAAATCTTTAAAAATTTTGTGAAAAGCAACATTCACAAATTAATGTAAAATTAAATTGAATAATCCAAATAAGGTTAAATAAAAAAGATAATTATATCAGTAAAACATATCATACACCTGAAATCAGAGATGATGAACACTTAGGAGATTAGCATAAAAATCACCTTGAATACAGCTTTAACACAAACTACTATGTTGTAAACTAATTTACCTAAAAATTTCTTATCAGCTAATTTTCCCTTTACCTATTTCCATTAAATTTTACTGAAAATTTAATTATCAATATTAATCATGAAGGAATTTGAACTACTGATATTAATTCATTACCCTCAGCTAAGCACTCAGCTATGTTCAAATTATTGTTATTCTGATGTTATCTACATCCCTCACATTCTTGCTGTACTTTGATATGGCCAGTGGTTTGATGGTGATATAGCATTTTTAATGTTTGGGAATACCTTTTGCGCTCATCTTCTAGTTCTGAACCCTCTTAAGTACTCATTAGTAGAATTGATTTTTTGTCAAACTATTTGATGGCACAGTTTTTGTTTGTCTGCTCTAATCACTATAGATGATTCCCTTTGACTATTTTTTCAGACCTTGCTCAAATAACAATTTTTAATGTATGGAAACTTTTTTTATGGAAGTCAACTCAATAAGTATAGTGACAGAATTTCTATCAAAACACAGGCTTGATGTTGTTTCATTTGCATTTCTTTTTTTTTTCTGGCCCTATGAAGGGAGCAAAAAAAAGTACCACTTGAGAAAAATATTACATCAGTGATTCTGATTCTAATATATAAGGTTTGAACTGTTATTTGCAACATTTAAATTAAGAAAGCTACTAATTTTAACACAATGCAAGGTAAGATACTTCTCATATTTTCCATCTACTTCAATTCCATTGTGCCTAAAATTTGTATACTCATAAAATGAGTGATTTTAACTCTGAAAGCATGGGGAAGTGGTGCTCACAAGGGTATGATTGTAAATAATAAGATTTTTTAAAAAAATTTCCACTTGAACACATAAGACAGAGAAAAACTCCAGATGCTATTCCTATCTTTTACAGGCCTTCTTGTATAAGAACATGCCCTAATAAGACTGAAATCACTACTGACCACTGCCTTGGCTAGAGCTAACCCAAAGTTTTCCCACTGGAACAATAGCTAGCTTTTTAAGCTCTATCTCAGTTAAGGTTCCTCAAATAACACCCAAAATATAATCAAAAAGTCTACTCATTTAAAAATATTTGAGGAGATTAATTGGCCATTTTCAGGATGTTGTCACTGAAGTAGTAAATGCTCCCATCTGTTGGCAACTTTTTGTAAATAAAAATGGAAATATTCACATTGTATTGCAAAATGTTTGAAAGCAACAGTAGTACATTTTATGTTTTTGAAAAATATACCAGAGTGGCTGCTGATCAACGGGACCTGGGTTTGAGCCATGGATAAGGCATGTATATTTGTGTTGTCTTTCTGTTGAGGTCTTGTCTTCCTCACAGTTCTTCTCTATAGCATATTAAAACTGATGATTAAAACCTCTATGGCAAACAGCTGCTTGAGGGGTAAAATATATAATTGTGTACATACATTACCCATAGGCTGGATCTGAGGAAGATATATAAATGCATATACCATGTCACTTCATGTTGCAGAAGACATGCATGGTATACTCTTGTGCATATGCATATTATTGCAAAAAATTTCCCATTAGGTTGCATATTATTGCCCATTAGGTAGCAGTCATTGATGTGAAGTGTGTGATAGGTAAACAGTTTGCCCCCACGAACTGTTCAATATAATGCCAATTTGTTTTCTTGAACCTATTAGGATTTTGATTTAACTAAACTCAGATCTCTAAAAATGTTGTATGGAGCTAGAAGCCAGACATTTTTCTAAGTCTTAGGGGCTATTAGTTTAGGAGCTAACAGTTGAGGTGTTTTTTTTTTATTGAAAGTGTAATGAAGTAAAGCTAAATAATTAGATGCTATGGTGACCAGATACCCAATATTTTTCAAGTCTTGACTTATATGGGTATTAACTATTACAAAGTTAAAGCTTTAGCAAAATTAATCTAGTCATTACAATAGCTTACATAAAGCATTTTGCATCTACACCAATTAAAATATTTCTTGAACCATAATTAAATATCCAATCTAAACGCCAGTTATTGCATCAGATTTCATACTAATCATAAAAATGTTTTGATTAATACACTTAATTGACAGTCAATAAAGAAGCAAAAATTTTACAACTCAAGCCTTAATATTTTTAAATTGCTTAATTTCTAAAAAGTGCAATTAACAGCTCATTGTTTGGAAGTGGTATTTATCTACATTCAAAATTTTATTTTTTACTGCTCTAAAGTTTGAAGATTAATTGATTTATGCACTTTGTGTTCTTATATGATGTGCTGTACTACATATGGATATAAGAGTAAGAGTGACACCTAGCTTTAACATAGTAAATTTGTAATTTATATTTATAAGTGTTTAGAATGTAGTTAAGTTTTTGTTCAGAAAATAGAACCTCAGCTGAATAATTTTTTTCCCATATAGGCATATGTTCGAGGTATGTTTGCAAGAGAAGTGGCTGCTGCTCTTCGAGAAATGCGTAGAGTTGAAGAAGAAATGCGTAGAAAAGAACAGGAAGATGAAGAGCGAAAAAGGCAGGAACAAGAAAGGTTAGAAATGGAAGAGCAAGAAAGAGCAGCATTGGAAGAATCTATTATGTAAGCTATATATATATATTTACTGTTATGATTCTGAAAAATATATTGTACAGGTTTGTTTTTTACCAGCTTAAGTTTTTGTATTTAGAGGCAAATAGTAAGCAAGACTTACCTAATCTATGTTGAAATGTTTTAATTATGTATTTTTGTTCTTGGCTATCTCTTAAAAGTGTCATATTCAGTCAGTGTGAGCAAAGTTGTTCCAAGATAAAGTGCTGATATCATGGGTATATTCCCTCTACCAAAAGTAGACCTCCTACTTGTAATTGCAAATTTATTTCAATGTTTAGTAGCCCTAATTTTCCATATCAGGATAATTTATAATCAGTTTAAAATATTTATCATTTCTATCTTGTGAGCATCTTGGACTTTTCTAAAGAAAAATTCTATTTTTAAACTTGAACTGATGTATTTTCTTAAACCTGCTATTAATATCAAAAAAAAATTTTTTTTTGTGCTGATGTATAAAGAATTTCCAATCTTCTCTGAGTCTTCGGGATCCTTGTGACCTGGCCATTTAGCCCATTGTGTGCAAAAAAAAGTGGTGCTCAGAAGTAAAACAACCCAACCATGGCCTACTTTTGCAACCCAGAATAATAATTAAAATCAGTTTTTTTTTTCTATTCTGAAAATTGTTTTAAAAAACAATTTGTGCAGTATTTTATTGCCAATCTTCTCTAGTTTAAAGTAATTCAATCCCCTTTATCATTGTGGTTGTAATATGCATGTAACCATTTATATTTTATTGATAATTATATTTGATTATCATATGAGCTTTAATATTTTTCTGTGTAGAGTTCATATATATTAACTTTATAATCACTGATAAAATATTATACAATACTTTTATATATCACTGATAGAAATTATACAAAATGTAGCCTATTTAGTTAAAAGTGAAATGCTCAAATTAGTTGATGTATGTTACTTTGTGTTACATGCTTGATGGTCACAAGTCCAAAAGTGAAGTGTAATTTTCATGTAATTCTCATGGTGGTGTTTTCAATTATTTAATGTACATGGTAGCAACATTGGTTATCTTTTTTTATTCAAGGTGTGAGTGGTGGGAGGAAATGGTATTGGAAATGGCATCAAGTTTCCTGTTACCTTGTTTACAAAGTGTCCAAGTTTAACTACCATAACTAACCCTAGAAAGAACCAAACTCTTATACAGTCTAATTTCAGTCTTTAGGTGTATTTGCCTCCTGACCAATTTTCATCACTTTAGTTTTCCCTCTGTTTATAACCAAACCTACTCTATTACCAGTCTCATTAAGAGCTTGAATGAAAGAGTTCGTCTCATCAGCATCATTTGCCAAAAGGAGCTAAATCATCAGCATAATCTAAATCAGAAATTTTCGTATCTCCAGTCCATTTAAGGCCAAAATCTTTCCCTTGAAGTGAATTTTGCATAACATAATTAATAACCAAACTAAAGAGAAAAGGAGACAAAATGCACCCTTGTCAAATACCACAAGCAATGCTAAACCAATTGTTACAAGCCTTGTCAACTCACACATAACTCAGTGTTATTATAGAGAGCTTTCATGTTAACTAACTTGTCTGGTATACCATATGATTTCACAATCAACCACAAATTATGATGATCAACAGAGTCGAAAGCCTTTTTGAAATCAACAAAGCTAGCAACCAAAGGTTTCTGAAACTCTAAACATTTCTCAAGAATCTACCTAAGTGAAAATATCTGATCTACACATCCCCTACCACTTCTGAATCCACATTGCTTATCATGCAATTGACTGTCAACGAGATTCTTAATTTTATTAAACACAATAATGCAAAGAACTTTACCTGGAACAGAAAGTAGGCTGATAGCCCTATTGTTATCACAAGAACTGTGATCACCTTTTTTGAAAATAGGGATAATATAGCTCTGGTAAAATCCTTAGGAACAATTCCTTTATCATAAATGATATTCAAACTTTCAGTCATCCAGGTGGTAATCGAAACATTCCCAGCTCTAAGCATTTCTGTATTAATTTCATCTACCCCTGGGGATTTATGTAGTTTAAGTTTAGAAACAGCCAAAATAACTTTAGACTGTATTGTAGGGCAAACATTAAAGCCAGTAATTCTGCAACACTCTAAAGATTATTTATTAACTTTTCAAGTTGGACCTTTCATCTGATCTAAATTTATTCAAAATTCCAGATAGTTTTGTTGGGTGCCAGTCAATATTAATTTGCCAAATAAAGTTGAAATAGAGTTCATTATGTATATATTGCTAATTATCAAGTAAGAATTCAAAAAAGGATTGTCAAGTTTAATTAAAATTTAAATCTAATCAAAAATAAATTAACATTGCTCAAGTAAAAAATAGCAAAAATTCAAAAGTTTCTAAAACAAAGTTTATTTCTAAAAAAATTCAAACGACTCACCAAAATCAATACAAAAGTTGGAGTACTTACAACTCGCATCTATCTAAACAACACATACTACTCACAATACTTCTGACTCCTACACCTCTACTAACTATACTGTCAATTCTACCTCTTCACAATCTCATTCTGTCTCTGTGACCTAACTTCACTTAGTGTGCATGCTGCATACAAATTCGGCACGTGGCTGTTGCAACCAGGAAAGCATTTGAATAATCTGACGATTGCACTAGCTGTGACACAAGAGGGATTGTGTCCTACATGCATGCATTAGCAGCTGACAAACAAAAGGTGGAGTTGCACATGTGCAACTCCTACTGTTCGCAAACGAGAATTGAAATGTCCAAAAAAGTGAAATAATAATCCACAAAACGATAAATATAATGTAAATAAAGTAAAACTGGTTAACAAATGGTAAAAGTGAATGGGTGCACCATCACAATGCATGTATCATTATTACAAACAATGGGAGTAGAACCAGTCACATTGTTTAGAACATCACTGAAATGCTCAGCCCACCTAGCCATCACAGAATCCTCACCTTCTCTAACCTTACCTTTCTTATCTTTCAATACCTGTCCATTTTCTACTACACAAAGCATTAACTATCTGGTACAGCTCTCTGCTGTTGTGCTGTCTAAATGCTTCCTCAGCTTTGTCAGCCAAGCCACCAAGCCAAATATTCTTTTCATTAGCTAACTGATCCTTTGCATGTTTATTAAGCTCTGTGTAATGCTTTCTATTAGAGCTAGTAGAGTGTAGATTAAGGAAATTCTGAAATAAACTCAAGTGCCTTATCATTCAAATAATTCTGTCCCCTCTGCTCCTTTTTTCCTAACAGAAAAGTACTGTTAGTTTCAAGAAAACCCTGTTTGAAACGGTTCCATTCTTCCTCAATTTTAGTAGTAAGCAAATCATGACTGTCATAATGATTAAGTAATCTAACATGGTAAGCTGTAGCTATAACCGGGTCTTTCAGAGCTTCAGAATTAAGAGTAAATTTTTTAACCTTAGCACAACATTTCTTAAGTGTAAATTGTAAGACATTTTTAAAAAGGTAATGGTCATATCCCATTTCAGCTCCCCTGTATGACCCCGGTATTCCTAACAGAACTAGCCCATTTGCTGTAACTAATATATAATCTATCGTATTTTTACGCAGCCCATCAGGTGAAACCCATGTGTACTTATGTATGTTGCGGTGTTTGTAATAGGTGTTAGTTATTCTCAAACCATTGAGTTTACTTACCTATAGGAGACGTTGTTCATTGCCATTGCTGTTACCAATATCCAAAAGGTCCATCACCCCTCCCCAAATGTCAGAGTCAGTACCAACTTTGGCATTGAAGTCACCTAGAACAAGGGTAATATCTTGAAGTTGTCTTTAAAACCTATCTTTCTCATCCTCATTGGCATCCTCAGTGGGGGCATAAGAACAGACAACATTGTCTTTAATGTTTGTCTAAAATTTAGCTGTAAGAAACTTATCATTAATGCACTCACATCCTAGAAGAGCATAATTTGCTTGTCTGCTGAGAAGCAAACCTATGTCTTGGTGATGTTTACTATCATTCCTCCCTGAAAAGAGAAATTTAAGATTATTTTTAAGAATCTGACCTTTATCTGTCCATATGGTCTCTTGCAAGCTGAGAATATCTAAATTATAACAGTGGAATTCTTGTGTGTGGACATCCAGAGGATAAACTCTGTGCAGAGTCCTCACATTCCAATTACCTAAGGAGAGAAAATGGTTAGTGGGTTGTTGAAAGAGGGAATGCCGACAATATCAAACAGCCCCCCCCCCCCCTAATCACAGGCATGGGGCAAAGACCTGTTCCCCCACCACTAAAGGCTGAATCCATCTATAATGGAAGACTTCCTTCAATGTAGAATTTGATGATGCCAGTAGAAGCAAGAGTTCAGGTGCCTGCGGTGACCTCTGCTCAGGATTAACCACCAGCTGATAAAACATATCCTGTGAATCTATGCACTTGGGGCTGTCAACCAACAAACAAACAGAAAATCCAGTGGTAGATTTTCCCTTTGCAGAAGCCCACCAGTGCAGCAAATTCAGGATCCATAATCAAGCTCAGAGCCTTCCAGTCCAGTAAGTTTATATGGTCAGCACCAAGACCCTGTGTGGTTGATCACTCCTCAGCACAGTAGAAGGGGTGGGGGGTGGCTCAGTCGGTAGCGTGCCAGGCTCGTAATCTGTAGTTCCCAGGTTCGAGTCCCAGCTGGGTCTGCATTGAGATTTATCTCTGCAAAATTCCCCGCCCTGCCCACTGTCAGTAGGGGACACCGATGGGCTTGGAAAGGTCGCCGTCCATCGGATGGGACGTTAAGTTGTGGCCCCGTGTGTGGGAGAGCCATACCCTGTGCACGTTAAAGAACACGCTCGATGGCCTTGACGGGAGGCTACCATCTGTCTCCCAACAGCTGTTCCAGTGGGTCCCCTCCCCCAACCTTCTCTGAGCCTTCGGGGTCCATGTGACCTGGCCATTTAGCCCATGGTGTGCAAAAAAGTGTCGCTCAGAGGTAAAACAACCCAACCTAGCACAATAGAAAAAAAAAAAGTAGCCATAGTTCTTAAATGTTCACTATATTGCTGTATGCAAAAATATGTATATATGGCAGCCATTGGTGTTATTAGTGTCCAAAAGATGTGTTGCAGAGGGATGAAAGAAGCACTTACTCTGAATTGATTTCAATGCATTAACGTCATGGTCAAGTCTGCTGTTTTGTTCCCCTCTTCCTTTAATGGCTGTTGTATGCATGGGTGGCACGACCAGTTTCGCTCCTTCTTTGGCAGGAGTTTCTTCAAATGTAAGGTTACAGTTAGGGGGCACGTGGAAGTTGATCTCGGTCTGAAGGTGGTGCATGCGCAGTGGTGTATTTCAGACTCAGGTGTTTCGGATGTGGGACGTAGACTGATTGATTATGGCTGTAGTATGGGGTAATATGGGTTTATCCATATGATTATCAAGAAGATGTTTCCAGACTGATGGGATGGCGTAAATTTCTTTGTTGATGCCATGTTCTCTGTTCTTATACATTGCAAGCTGTTCAGCGTAATTGAGTTGGTATTGTGTTGGTGGAGCACAAATAATTTTAGCTTCATTAAATTTTGGTATTGCATTACCATGGTAGATCGCTTTTGCCAGTGCTGTGTTTTGTTTCCGGTTGTTTGTATTTCTTTTGTGTGTTTCAAAACAGAAAATAAACCTAAAGCTTATCGACGGTGCACTCAGTCACCGAGTTCGTATTCACTTCAAAGGAAGATAAGGGGGCGGGGGTGGCTCAGTCGGTAGCGAGCTAGGCTCGTAATCTGTAGTTTCCAGGTTCGAGTCCCAGCTGGGTCAGCATTGAGATTTATCTCTGCAAAATTTCCCCGCCCTGCCCACGGTCAGTAGGGGACACCGATGGGCTTGGAAAGGCCGCCGTCCATCGGATGGGACGTTAAGCCGTGGCCCCGTGTGCGGGAGCGCCATACGCTGTGCACGTTAAAGAACACGCTGGATGGCCTTGACGGGAGGCTACCATCTGTCTCCCAACAGCTGTTCCAGTGGGTCCCCTCCCCCAACCTTCTCTGAGCCTTCGGGGTCTTTGTGGCCTGGCCATTTAGCCCATGGTGTGCAAAAAAGTGCCGCTCAGAGGTAAAACAATCCAATCCAAAGCCTGAAGGGTCTTTTGGTTTTTCTGTAGTAATAGCACATTTTTATTTCTTCATTTACCTGCATTTCGACTGGAATTTGATATATTCCACCTGAGGTTGGAATAAAATCTCTGTCATTTTTAATTATTTTTAGTATGGTTTTTTCTGCTTTTATTGGGACTTTATAGTTATGTGGTTTCATAATAGCCTGCAGCGTTTGTACGAGCCATGGTATGTTGGGACAGCTTTTTGTGAATTTTGGATTTGTTATTTTGAGCTGCTGGGGGTTGGGATGATATTTTTTGCCGGAAGGTTGCTTCTTTTTCTACTTCTTTGATAAATTCAGTTTTGTACCCCACCTCTCTTGCTAATGAGGGTATGTGTACTCATTCTTTTTTGAAGTATATTTTTTAGGAATATCTTTTATTCCTAATGAATGCTGCATAGATGGAGGACACTCCTTTGGACACTAATAACACTAGCGGCTGCCGTATATACTTATTTTTGCATACAGCAATATAGTAAACATTTACGAACTATTGAACCTCATGCTGTGTTTATAACTTTATTTTGTAGCCATAGTTTTTGTAGTCATAGTTGTCTAGAGCAGTAGGCCACACTAAACTGGCAGCCCTCCCTTCCATTCACTTCTACAAGAGAATATCCCTTTTAAAAGGTACTAACAGCCTGCATCACGAGAAGACAGCTGGACATTAGATGCTAGGCCTGGCAGTTCTATGCATCGTCAAAGGGGATTGGTGTACTATTATTCTACATTACTATTACTTTTAACTTGGACAAATTCAAAAGCTTTAAATAAAGTATATTCTTGAAAGCCTAATATTAAAGCTTTTTACTAAATTTTTGTACTTGCAATTTCCATGTGAGGTTACTATCTATAAATACTGGTTTTGACAGATAGGATACACTAATGACAGATAAATTTCACCCAGTACTCAGTAACTCAGTAATTTAAATTCTGGAACTTATGCAACTTATCTATAATGTTCTACCATATAATACCGAAGTTCTAGACTGTTCTACCATATAGTACCGAAGTTCTAGACTGTTCTGATAAAACTCAAACACACAGGCCTAGTGCAACTCAGAGAATACTTCCGACTCATTCCCCTTTCACAGCACCTAAGGGGCGACCTTGGCGACCTCATGCAGGCCACACATGCATTCACCAGTCAAGCACATCACATCTCTATCTCATTCTGCTACCAGGACAGTACCTGCTTGACATCGTGCCAAAGTGGATGGCACAAAATGCTTCGCAATGCTGGTCACTAACATCTCTTATAGGCAACTGACTCAGTGCACTATAAGTACGAAGTTTAGAATAGTATAAGTGCGAAGTTTAGAATGACACCTGTGACTCATATCACAGAGGCAGCAAAGTGCAACACCACCACACTTAAGAACTGTAACACCAACTGAGAAGCAACAATACTGGACTTGTGAAAACATCAGCTACTTAGAACAGCACACAACCCAGAATTGTGCTCTTTAAACAACTGACGAAGCTACCTCTAGAAGAACAAAGAAAATGCAGGTATGACTATTTAACCTAAACTTCACCACACTGATCTACAACCATCAATTACCACATTAATGTCAATGAGCTGATTGTTTTTTGTGGTAACACATGACTAGTCCAGCACCTACAGTGTTTATAGAGTTAACTTCATCTATCTTTAATTTGAGAATTTTTTCACATTTTGTACACACAATTACTTTTGTTGCTTAATTATTTAATAAAATGTTGCACTTTGAAATATTGGTATTCTTTTATAATGATCTTGTATGAAAATATATAGTTGAAGCTGAATAAATAATGTTTAAATTTTCAATTTGGTCCTCCAAATTTTGGTGCATTATAAAACAAAAAAATTTCTATCACAATTTGGATTGCCATTCTTTAGTGTTCCTTTTTGGTATCATTGTCATTCTTTTTACTCTATATTATTTTGAGCAATCCTCTTATTTCAGCTCATGATTTTGATCTGAACTTGTTACCAAAGCATTTTTCAGTGAAGGTAATGAGATAGCATTCAGTGACTCAGGATTTGTTAGTTTTATAGCAGTTCAAATGGGGGGGGGGGGAAATCACTTAGAGGTTAAATGGGGAAAGTAGGCATGGGCAAAGGGATGGGGGTTATAACTTTCCCTTGAGGCCTTTAGTAACATATATTTTCTAAGTCGTCAAAAATCAGCGGCTCAAGTATGTTAACTCACCCCCATGAGATTATTTTACCTGGTGAATAAGATATGAATTACCTGACGAAAAAAATGCAACATATAGAAGTAGCTAAATTAGTGAAAGTTTTTCACAATTTAATAGTAAAGTGTGGTATTACATATTGCATTAAGTGATAGTTTAGAAGCTGTAGTTTTAAATCATTCCAAAATCTGTGATCCCACAATAATGTTAATTCTCTTTTTTAATAGTTTTTAGTAAGAATAATGTGTCAGAATTTTTCTATTGTAGTGCTAGGAAGAAAATGGAAAACTTACTAAAAAATACTGTTTTTTATTCATAATAATGTCTTCCAAAAGAGACGTGTAACGTAATTGCTTAAACTACTTATGATCAAATTATAATGTTTGGAATGTTGTTCCTATGGATATAAAAAATGAATTGAAGATGGTCATTTGTTGTGATTTCATGAATGTGGTGGAATTTTAATTGTTTCCTTAACAGTTTAGTTTAAAATATTTTGTTAAAAATTCGTATCAGCGTGCATTTTTTTTTCACTGTAAGCTATCATGTAAACATGGATTACTATATATTTATCTGTGTAGTAATACCTCAGGTCTTGCTTTATCTTTAAACTCTCAAATAAAAATATTTTTGTTCCCTTAGACATCAATTGGAGCAAGATGGCGGGTGAGTGTGATTCAAAGTATCTGCATGGCATGTTTGCATGTTATCCTTTGGTCACAATCATTTGGAAACGGCTTTTTTAATTCTAGCAAATTGTTAATTTATCGTTTTTAGTGATTTCATTGTTAGTGAGCAAAAATTGTTAAATCATGCATGGTTTCAATTAGAGTGAGTCTTTGTTAAAATTTTCATATATTTCACAGTTGTAGCAGGAAAATTGATTTTATCTTTGTATAGGTAAAATTTTTACAGCAGTTTTTTTTGTATTACTCCTAATAGCAGCTTAGGTTTAAACAGTACCACCTCCTGAAGAAGTCTTTTCACCTACCTATCCACAGAAGTATTTTTAAAGTAAATAAGTGTGATAAATAACACAGTAAATTTGAAAAGTTTAATTATTTTTAGATTAAAAATAATCACTATTAGGTCTTGTGCATTTTGCATTAGCGTTTTGGATTTTGATAATCTCATTAGGAAGATTATGATACTGTGCATCTGATAAGGTTATCTAAAAGTTATGTGATGAAAGGCAAAAAAAGATTTAATGTAAAAAAAATTGATTTCTAATCTAAATATTTTATAGCCTTTAGCATATGCAACACTTTTGTGCTTTAATAAACAATTCATTATTTTAGCTAGAAGTGTGCATACAAAAAAAAATGTTCCAATGGTCTAACTTTACTCAAAAAATATTTAACAACCCACTAACTACAATAATAAATATTGTTAAATTATACTGGTATTTAATCACTTTAGTTGGAAAATATCTTTACTATTATAATTTTTATACAGTATTTTAAATCTATTTTACATTGAATTCAGTTAATATCAAGTTATCTTAAACCCAAATATTAGCTTAATTCAACTGAAAGGATGGGCAGGTGATTGGATTGAACCAATCACCTGCCCATCCTTTCAGCATTTATTTTTAAGTAATTATTATTTCCAAATAGAAAAATGTAAGTTTTGTTTCCTTTTTTTTATAGTGGGAATAATTTTTCAAGAAGAGAATTGAACTATATTAATCTCCCTCAGACCCTTGTTTTCACTCTGAAAACAGTTAAAATGATTTACTAATTTTTGTTATGGGAAAAATATATTTAGAAGAAATGTTTTCATTTTTCAAATCTACAATTCCTGGAGCTCTCCATTGTTTTTGTTTACCCCTGAATCAATTCAAATGCATTACTTTTTAAGTTTTGTTTCAATTTGTACATATTATTTAATTGCAAAAGCATTTTTGTGAAAAAAGTGTTTCATCTCAATGACATGAGATGAAAATCTAGAGACAAAAAATAAGGATGAGTTTAATGGTAAGAGGTGCCATGATCCCCGTGGAATACAAGGTGCTGTAATGACTAGCTGCCAGCATGAAAATTCCCTAATGAAAGCCATCACACCAGTTTCATAATTTGAGATTAATAGGTTTGAATTTTAACTGTCACATTTTTTTGTTTGCATCTTTTCTTAGGTAGGAAAAAGTTGGATGAAAAAAAACAATTCCTGTCAAGGCTATCAAGTGTGTTAATTAAGGTACAGAGGATGTGTCTCTCCTGTACATAGGGCCACGGAAGAACCTCCCATTAGATGGATAGCAGCCTTCACAAGCACAACAGTGTCCTCTTTCTTACCAAGAGCAGAATGGGGGTTAGGAAAGAAAATTGACCCTATTGGGAGACTCAAATTGAACCTGGGAACTGCAGATTATGAAGTGTATGGGAGGAGGGAGCAGCAAGTCACTATATAAAATAGTTAAGAATTAAGACCAGTTTGCAGCACTGAAATTTCCCCACAGTGACTATTGTTTGTCTCCACTAAACCCTTGCTCAGTCCCTGGTTAGAAAAGGAGATATTGATGGGTTTGAAAAGCCTGCAATCTGTCTGATGGGACATTAAGTTGTGGGCCACTGTGTATACATTTCTTGCATTTGGCTTCCATCTCACTCATAACAGCTGGCGTTTCAGACATTTTTGATACAAAAGTGTCACTTATGAGGTTAATGCAACCCAGTTCATGTTTCACTTATTTAATTTGTTCTGGAATCATAATGGAGGGAAATTATGAGGTAGCATCCACTACTCTTCTATAATTCTTACTTTGCCACTGGCTATAAGGAGAGATCACATTGAAAAAAATAATTGCTCATTTATTGCAACATGTAAATAAACAGATTAAATCTCTTTATTATTAAGTAAAGTAAATATTTCATTGATACTCTAATATTCTAATGGGAGCTATAAAATGTCCTTCAGCTGTGATCATTTTCTTGGGGATGAGGAGGCCAAAATTGGATTATACCCACAACAGTTCGAGGGTGGGACTGGACAGGTGCAGAATCCAAGTCCACAGCATGCTTACACCATATGTTCACAACTGAAATTAATTGCTAATAGTTAATTAATAATTCATTGACAGGCAACAATCATCTATTGATAACACTAGGCAACATGATTTTTACCTCCAGCAATACATTGGCTGTTTTAAGTCAATTTTTTTGTAGTATTAGTAGTAGTATTAGTAGTTTTGTAGTATAGTAGTTTGTAGTATTAATAGTGTATTAGGTTTGTAGTAGTGTAGATTTCCAAACTGATATTAAAAATTCCACATCGTATCACAATTTCTGTATATTTAGGTTTCGTGTTTACCTGTAATTCGTATATCTTATTACATTTTGCTGAAGAAAATATACCATTGATATGTTGTATGACCTACAATATAACTTTTGACACTGATCTAATATATAACCAAATAATGTTTACATTTGATCATAGATAGCATTAATGTATTGGTGAGAGTCGTTTTTGAACTGAGAACATGCTCACAGCTATAGCTGAGCATGTGTGCAGTTGGATAGTGCTTTTATCTTCTGTGTTTTGCTTACTATGTATTGTTATAATGCCAGAGCAAAGGAAGTGTCTGAATCACCTTGACAATTTCTGCTATATGTATGGGTGGTTTTCAATAAAAACTCAGGAAGAAAATCTACAGCTTTACTAAACATGTATATTCTCTGTATTTTGGTTGCAAGATTGACGATGAGGACAGAACCTGGGCTCCATGTGTATGCTGTATTACCTGCACAACAAATCTGAGAATATGGCTAACTGAGAAACTCAAAAGTATGCCTTTTGTTGTATCTATGGTGTGGCAAAAACTCAAACCACATTAATAATGCTATTTTTACGTGACAAAAATATCTAGGATATCTAAAAAATGCAAGCACAGCATCAAATATTGGAATGTGTTACCTACAATAAGGCCTGTTTCACATAGTGAAGACCTGCCTGTACTAGTTTCGCCAAAATCATGAGATGATGGAAGCAGTAATGAAGATAGTGCATTTTTTTGTTTAGCAAATTCTGCTATACCATCCACTTATAAAGATTTGAACTACCAACCAGAAACTGATAAAATGCCCCAATTAATTACTCATAAAGATTTGAATGACAGTTTATTACTTAAAGTTAACCAAAGAGCAAGCTGAACTCCTTAGTTGCAGTGGAAATTACTTGAGGCAGGAACTAAAATAACAGTATATCAACAATGCAATGAAATGTATTCCAGATATTATGGAGGACTGTATATGTTTCTGTAAAAATATTAATAGTCTTATGAAAGAAATTTCGATGGGCCCCATGAAAACTTCTGAAAGATGATGTACTTGAGACAAAGCTACAATATACTAAACTGGCAGCTTGACAATTTTTTAAATCAGTTGCACATGGATTTCTTGGAAACTAGAAAGAAGACAATTGCATATTTCTGGTGTCAACTTTATTACAATGCTATAAAGATATGGGCTGCTGAATGTTTTTGAAAATTCATTTTCTTCACTCACATATGAGTTTCTTTCTTGAAAATTTGGGAGCTGAGTGATGAGCAACATGAATGCTTTCATCTGGACAATCCACAATGGAAAAGTATTATTGGGGTCTCTGGGATATTGCCATGATGTGGGAGATTAGTGTTGGTTTCTTAATAGGGAATGAATAACGGACTATAAGAAAAAAAAACTGTGTGGTAAGCATTTCTAAGGACAGTAGGTATATAGTACATTGCATCATAATATAAATGAGCAAAATTGTTGTATTTTAACATGAAAAACTTCATGATGAAGATTGAATATTGTATGTATATTTGTATGATACTGGAAATTGGTCATTCATTACATTAATAAAATTTGAGTATATCTTTTGATGTAGATATTATAGACACACAATATTGGTATTTTTGGAATCAGCACATCTATTTCCTTTAGAATCTGCATCTTTTGTTCTGGAGGTATGAAAAAAAAATTTTTTTGTTGGCGTGTAATTGTTTAATCAATATATTACATAAATTAGACAGAACAGTAATATTAATAGAATTATTATATATCACTGTAATGGCTAAAAAAAGCTGGGACAATTAATTGGAATTATTTTTATCTACAAAATTACATTGGTTTTTCTTTGGGTTGATGTCCAGTAAATAGTTGTCTGTTGCCCTGGGGTAGGTAAGTACAATCATTATTATGAATTTGCTATGTTCTTGATTTTACCATTGTTCTTATTGGTAGCACATATGCACTTAAATACATTACTCGCTCTTCTGGTAAAGTTGTGATGTGCTGGAAATCTACGAATACTTTGGTTAATGTGCATAGCAAATCATAAATTCCAACCTCATATTTCATCTTTCTGTGCCAATCTCAAACTGATGTCAACCTTGCAGCATAATTCCCAAGAAGAACAATGACAAAATCAAGAACATAGTGAATTTATAATAATAAGGACTGTACTACCCACCACAGGACAATAGACTCAACTATTAATTGGATATCAACCCAAGGAAAAACCAAGGTAATTTTGTAGATAAAAATAATTCCAACTAATTTTTTCAGCTTTTTTAGTCATTACAGTGATGTAGAGTAATTCTATTAATTTTAATTCTGCACTGTGATTTAAACCACTTTCTTTTAATTAGAGAAGAAATAATTGTTGTGCACTCCTTCCTGTGCTTGTATGAAAAAGTGCTTGGACTGCAGCAGGGGCAAACTTCATCATGCTACGTGGGAAGCGACAATGACAGACCTCATCATGCTGCACAGGAAGCAACAGTGACAATTGAAGTCTGTGTCGTGTGCTTTATGATATTAATGAGAATAAAAAGCCAAATATTAATAGCTAATTATCATTTAATAATAGATTAATAACCACTTAATCGATATAATGATCAAATTAGCACTGTAATTACGGAGAGAACAGAAAGAATTGCCATTCACCCCCTGGTAGTGGCCAGACACTGTCTTGCTGCACAGAAAGTGATGTGTTGTGGCAGTGATAATCAAAGTCTGTGTCATGCTTACATTTTGAAATTAATGTAAGTAAAATTAATAACTAATAATCAATCAATTCATAACATTAGTCAGTTAATAATGATTAATAGATATAGCCATGAAATCTGCATGAATTTACACTGAAATACAGTAAAAATAGCTTTGCTTATGGGTTTACAGGACAGCTGCACCTTTGGTGAAAAGCATGGTAAAACAGGAATCTTCCACTGTTCAAAATAATAGATTTGCTCCAGGTTATACTGGCATGGCAGCACTGCAAAAACACACATTTAGACAGGTATCCAATTAGCGTTGCAGTATCTTGACATTGTTGAACATGGTACGTTCCTAGAATAGAACTCTTTCAGATTTCAGTTTCATTGAAAATAAGTTTAAATAAGCAACAATAATAAAATAATGATAAAAAATGAAGTACTTTGAAATTACTTCCAAAATCTCTGATTAAAAAAAAGATATTTGGTTAGTTTTTAGAAGCATTTCAAAATTTAATAGAAAAATACATTGGCAACAGTTCAAACTCGTTCATAGAAATCAGAGGTTTGATAGAATGTGGTATAAAGTAAATAAAAAATAACTGTTTTACTAAAAATATATATTTAGGAATGGTAATCACAACAGTTAAAAGGACTTTTTATTTTATAGCACAACAAAAATTCATATGAAATTGAAAATATGAACATTATTTACTAAGTTTAAACAGTATATTTTTTTAAATAGGATTTTTTTTTTTTCCAAATTGAAGTTTTGCATATTGTAGTAGAAACATTTGCCTGTTTCTGGACTATCATTTCAGAATCTATCAATATCTCTTGTAAGAGTCAAATGCAAAATTTTTTTAGCTCTAGACTTTTAAAGAACATTAAACAAAGTTAATTGTTGTAACGTTAAATTATTGCTGCCCTTATTATTTTTTTGTAGCAATGTGTCATAATAAAATATTTTTACAATGTTTCACAACCAAAAATAATATAGTAATAAGAAAAGCTTTTATTCAAATTATTTTGTGTTTATTGAAATATATGTACTTTTGGAAGCTGACATGATTTTCAGAAATATGTAACTGAAAAAGTAAAAAATTTTGTACTCTTGTTTTTACATTTCAGTTCCTAGTATGTGCATTTTTATCCTACTTTGGTATTTTTTTTAATCTTTAATTTTGATATATTACACTGTTCAAAGTGGAAATTGCAACACCAAGAAGGAATGGAAGTAGAGATATTTAAATCATAGGAGGCAATCAGCCATTGGAGATATGCAAATGATAAGTTCTGCAGTGAATGGGCATGTGAAACCCAGCTGAGCCATGGATAAATACCAAGCACCCATGAGTTGTATCATAACATGACTGGCAGTGAGGTTGGAATGCATACTGTGAAAATGTTTGGAACATGTCTTGGAGATGCTGGCAGGACCCTTATGCACAATTGGCACCTTCTGAGAGAGATCAAATTGTCGATATGTAAGAGCTCAGATTGAGCCTTCAAGCAATCGCCACATGCATGGGGCATAATGTGAGCACAGTGCAACAGTGCATCTCATACAATATCATGGAGCACTAAATGATATGAAGGACAGGTGCAGGACATAAAGATTGCATGCTTTGTAGGAGGGTCATTTGTGATCCTTTCACCACAGTGACTATCTGCCGAGTGATTTGTGGACCACTATGGGTACCGTGGTCTCCATAAAAATCATTAAATAGTGCATGACACAGGAATGAGGGTGAGATGTCCAGTCTGGCATCTGTCATTGCAGTGACATCACTGGTGTTGAATGAGGCAACATTGGACTACGGAATGGAGGAGAGTATTGTTCACAGACGAGTCCCAATTTTATTTCGCATGCCAGATGGCCATTTGTCAACATGGCATTGCAATCATCAATGACATGAGGAAGTCTATTCTATTAGCTGCCATATGGCTCCCCGCCATGATATAATAGTATGGGGTGGCATATGATATGGCAATTGGACACATCTGTTCCATGTTTCTGGCATGCTAACGGCGAGACATTACATCGATGACATTGCTAATTCTGTGGAATGACCTTTTATCACCATGCCTGGACTGATTCTGCAGTAGGACACTACCACCACTATAAATTGTCATTAATTTTGCAAAACATTAATTTTACAACCACACACTGCACATGCAACAATGGACAGTCTCCATGATGTGGACATTCTACCGTGGCTGTCACACTCTCCAGACTTCTCTCCCATTGAGCATATGTGGGACCTTACTGGTCTTCACCTTTTCCAGCTCCCTCCGATGGTAAACCTGGTATGTTGCAGGCACAGTTAGATGCTGTTTGGAACACCATTAACCATCTGATTGATGGAATGCCAAGACGTCTACAGTCTTATATAACTGCCCAAGATGGGCCTACTATGTACTGATGAATCTGCAATAAATGCACGTATCTTGCATTCTCACATTCCTTTTTTTTATCATTTGCACATCTACCCTCAAAACTTCAGTCCTATCAATTTCAAGCATATACATTGTTTTCTTCACAATGTTTGTGATTTCCACTGTGAACAGTATATCTTAGTCTATAAGCTGTAATAAAGAAAATGAGACTTGGAAATTATTTTGTCATATAATGGAAATTAAATTGATCCAGTATTTTTATTATGTAGCGCCACACAAAAAGAACTGGCTGCAATCACATCTCTGGTAGAACACAATGTACGTCGAGCACAAGAAGCTTCTGAATGCCTAGATTTAGATGAGATGTTCTCTTTTCTAAGTGATGTCCAAGAGGCTCGCCCTAATGTTCAAGAGTTTGTGTCTGAGATTGGGCAACAAATGGAGGCATTACTCCAAGATGTAGATGCAGAAGATGAAGTAAGTAGTTACAATAATAGAATTTCTCAGATATACACCTGGTAATAGTTTATTAGAATAATATAGAGGAAAAATTGTCATTAACTGGGTGGGATCTGAACCCATGACCTGATAACATATTATCAGGAGGTCGTGGGTTCAGATCCCATCTGGCTAATGACAATTTTTCCTCTATATTATTCTAATGAAGTAAGTAGTACTAAAAATATTGTAATTTCATAAGGCTCTTGTTAAAAAATATATATATGAAACCCTTTTGTTTTTTTCCCTGCCAGAATTGTCTCGTAAAAAATAGAAAATGAAGTAACACATCCAAAATGCTGTGAATTGCATAGGTACTTAAGAAGTTAAAACTGCAAAAACTTTTTATGACAATATTTTATGCTAGAATATTTGAAAGGTACACTGAAAGAGGCAAAAGTAATAATATCCTGTTACATGTATAAAAAAAGGAGTATACAAAATTATCTAGTTGACTTTCAGTGAACTGATATTCAAGTGTATTACAAAGGTAGCAAAACCAGGTAAAAAAAAATCATTGAGATGATAAAAAAAAAGATGGTTACTGATAGTGGCAAATGTTCTTTAATCAAAATATTAAAAATTTATGCATAAAGTGCAACTTTATAACATATATAATGCATATAAATGCATCATATACGTTATAAAGTTGGTATTATATACCTTATGATCTCCAATTATTTTTATATGCTTTACTTTTTTTTTTAATTTATGTGTACTTTACTCTTTAAAACGGGTGCACAAACTTCAGTCTTTTAACAGTTTTTTTCTGGCACATGGGAAAATTAGAAAATATAAATACATTCAATAGTAGAGTATCACAGGAGATATCCTGTAGATATGGGACTCATTTATAGTTAGCTGACAAAAATGAGTTTTGCCATGAATAAGAGGGCAGGAGTGGCTCAGTCGGTAGAACGCCAGGCTTGTAATCTGTAGTTCCCAGGTTCAAGTCCCAGCTGGGTCAGCGTTGAGATTTATCTCTGCAAAGTTCCTGCCCTGCCCATGGTCAGTAGGGGACACTGATGGGCTTGGAAAGGCCACCGTCCATCAGATGGGACATTATGCCGTGGCCCCATGTATGGGAGAGCCATACCCTGTTCACGTTAAAGAACATGCTGGATGGCTCTGATGGGAGGCTACCATCTGTCTCCCAACAGCTGTTCCAGTGGGTCCCCTCCCCCAACCTTCTCTGAGCCTTCGGGGTCCTTGTGACCTGGCCATTTAGCCCATGGTGTGCAAAAAAGTGCTGCTCAGAGGTAAAACAACCCAACCCATGAATAACTGTTTTTTCTGTCAGCCTATTGTGACTACAAATCCCCACCCCCACTCTGTTTTTACATCTGTGTCGTAATGAGCAAGCAAGTTGCCTCAAAGGGTGATGATAAATATATGGTCAATCACTCTTTCAGCATTATATCAATAATTCTTCATGTGCCGCTAATGGTCAAACCGTTTTTTTTTTTTCAGCTAACTATCCTTGAGTCCCAACATCAACAGGATATTTCCTGTGATACTCTACTGTTGAATTATTGCTATAATGCCAAGAGCATGATTGACTATATATTTATTAATACCTTTTGAGGCAACTTGGTTGTTCATTCCTGAAGATAGATGGTGCCAGGAGTGAAACAAAAATGTCGGAAAACGTTTACAGTCACAATAACTGAGAAAAAAGTTACCTGTTGATAGTTTTGTGGTGAGAATACCCAGCATGTAGCTGGGAGATGTAAGTTCAAGTTCCACTCATGGCAAAACTCGTTTTTTTTAGCTAACTATTCATCTAAATTGTACTTTTTGTTCTGGCTCTAATTGAATGTTTTAATGAGACAAAAAATTGACTAACATCATACAACTATAAAGAAAAGAAATGTCAATATACAGCTAGCTACAACATCACTGAAGCCAAATGTTCAATAGCTAAATTGGAAAGATTCTTGGTGTATATACAATAAAGAGAATAAAAGTCAGCATAAAACACTGATATAATGCATGCAATGTAGATTGATAATCCTCTTATATGTGCAATAATAAAGTCAGTCAAGATGAGAAAAAATATTTCTGGGAAAGTTCCAATTTAATTTCAAGTTCAATTAATATGCAGAGATGCCCTGCATATTATGAAATTAAATTGGATCTTTGCTGGAGATTTCTTATCTTACAGATATTTGCAGATTACTTCTTAAAAGCTGAGCAATGATGAACAAACACTTGATAACATTGTTGGAAATTGCTGAATTTCACATTAGTTATTATTCACATTGTAAAGGCTTAGACGATTTGAATTACATTGTAGGTAGTACCTTTGGGTAGGGGTTTTAGGTCCATTTTCCATTAGTAGTTCCAATGGCAATGAGGAATGTCTTCTACAGGTAAGTAAACTTAATAGTTTGCAAATAACTAACACATAATAAAAACATTGGGACATTTATAAATGCACATGGGTTTCACCTGATGGTTTGTCTAGATTATATTTTAATTAAGAGCAAATGGGCTAGTTCGGTTAGGAATACAGATCATACAAGGGAGACAAAATCAAGTCTGGCCATTTGCTGGTGAAACGTGTCTTGTGACTGAAGCTTAAGAAATATTGTGCTAAGGTTAAGAAAATTACTTTTAACACTGAAGGTTTAAAAGATCCAGATATAGCCAAAGCATACCATGATAGGCTACTTATTCATGAAATCATAGTTTGCTTACCGCTGGAGTTGAGAAAGAATGGGATCAATTTAAACAGGCTTTTCTTGAAACCAACAATACTTCTTTGGGTAAAAGGGAACAGAAGAAACAAAATTATTTTAATGATAAAGTTATGGAACTTATTTCTGAAAGGAAAAAGTGCAAGATTAATATGAATCAACCCTACTAGGCCTAACAGATCACATTACATTGAGCTTAATAAACATGTAAATGATCAGTTAACAGCTGATAGAATCTTTGGCTTGATAGCTTGGCTGACAAAGCAGAGGAAGCAGTTAGATAGCACAACAGTAGTGGGTTTGTACCAGATAGTTAATGTTTTGTGTGGAAATAAACAGATAAGTACATAGGGATTGAGAAATAAACAAGGTAAGGATCTTGTGATGGTTAGATGAACTGACTATTACTAAGATGTTCTAAGCAATGTGATTATTTCTACTCCCATTGTTTGTAATGAGGATAGATGTATTACTGGCTTTAATGTTGGCCTTATATCACATTCTGAAGGCACTTGAGCTATCTCTAAATTAAAACTGCATAAATTCCCAGAGTGGATGAAATCACCTTTCAAATGCTTAGAGCTGGGAGCATTTATATTGTCAGGTGGCTGGCTGAAATTTTGAATTTCTTTTATGATAAGGGTGTTGTTTCCAAGGATTTTACTAGAGCTATTATTATCTCTATTTTTAAAAAAGGTGATCCTAGTTCTTGTGATAATTATAGAGAAATCAGTTTATTTTCTGTTCCAGGTAAAGTTCTTTGCATGATTATAATTAATAGAATTAAGAATTTGGTTGATGGACAACTGCGTGACAAACAGTGCAGATTCAGAAGTGGTAGAGGATGTATTGATCAAATATTTCCACTTAGGTAGATTCTTGAGAAATATTTAAAGTTTCAGAAACTTGTGATTACTAGCTTTGTAGATTTTCAAAAGGACTTGACTCTAGTGATTGACATAACTTGTGGCTGATCATTAGATCATATGGAATACCTGGCAAGATAGCATAATGAAAGCTTTCTGTAACACTGAGTCATGCCCTGGAGTTAGACAAGTGTGCATTTTGTCTCCTTTTCTCTTTAGTTTGGTTATTCATTATGTTATGCAAAATTCTTTGCAAGGGAAAGATTTTGGCCTTTAAATGGTCTAGAGATTTTAAAATTTATGATTTAGATTATGCAGATGATTTGGCACTGTTGGTTAATGATGTTGATGAGATGAATTCTTTCTTTAGAGCTGTTGGTGAAACTGGTAATAGATTATAATTGTAATAAACAGAAAAAAAAACTAAAAGTGATGAAAATTGGTCAAGCAGATGGTGCTTCAGTTGCTTTCAATGCTGCAGTCTTGAGCAAGTGTCTCGGTTTGTTTTCGAAGCTATGTACAGATACTGGTGATGTGGGCGTGACATAATTAAAATAATAGGGATTGCTGTTGGGACTTTTAAGAATCTATGGAGAGTGGAAAAATAGGTGTATAAAATTAGGCTGTATAGTAGTTTGGTTCTTTCTAAGGTTAGTTATGGTAGTGAAACATGGATTCTTTGCAAGTAGGATAACAAACAAACATGATGCCTTTGATTTTAGATGCTTTGGCAGTATCTTGAGCATTAGGATAGAGATAGATTCTCATAGAGATGGAATTTAATATTTGTCACTCATTCTCATGGCATTAAATCAATAATTCAGTAATAAAGAATCACAGGAAGTGTTCTGTAGACATGGAACTTATAATAAGCTGAAAAAGATTGGTTTTGCCATGAGTGGGATTTTTGTGTCTGATATTCTGTGAGATGGTGCCACTGTGCGAATCAAATAAAAGATCTGGAAAGTTTATATGTCGCATCAGCTGAAGAAAAAACGTTAGCCGATGATGGTGTAGTGGTTAGCATAGTTGGCATGTTTACAAGAGACATGGGTTCGAATCCCACTCACGGCAAAACCAGTTTTTTTCAGCTTATTATTTCATGAGTTCCATGTCTACAGGACACATGCTGTGATTCTTTACTACAAAGCTAAAGTTCTTTTTATTGCACCCTAGCTATTGCCTACAGCAAAAATAATATTTTTCTATTCGGCCCATGCCAAAAACGTTTGTGCACCTCTGATATAGAGAATACCCAGTGCATCCCTTGAGAGAATACATGCATGTTCTCTGCAAGTAATTAGGTGCTGTGGATAAGCCAGGAAGATAATTATTACTACTATGAATTACACTACACCTAGTCCCAATTAGTATGATAGATGCATTTTAAAAAAATATTGTTTGAGCTGAAATAAAGTTAGTTGCACACAAATTTCTCATAAGAAATAAATAGTAAGAGATGTATTGCAGAATCCTAACCTGATTTTATTCTTTTATTATTGCTATACTTTAATAAGTGCTTTTGTATTTTTCATCTGTGTATATTTCATGGTCTCTAAATGGTAGCTAGGTATACACTGGAAGGAGAGGTGTACCACTTCTCTGTGATGATGACCAGAACTGGCCAGATATAGCATCTAGTCTAACCCTGCCTTCTTGTGATGTAGGAAATTGATACTTTTCAAATGAGATATTCTCTCCTGGAAAAGAACAGAAGGGTAGGGCTGCCAGATCAGTGTGACTTATTGATTTAAAATGCTGTGGCCACTTTTTTTTTTTATCCTGCTGAGAATGGTCTTGGTGCTGACCACTTATTCTGACTGGAATGTGTAATGGCTTTGAGTATGCCTTATGGATTCTGAACTAGTATGTGGGCTAGCTTCTGTTGAGGGAAAATATGTTGCTGTATTTTCTGTTTATATTCAAACCACTATCTTCGCTGTATTCTGCTATTACTTGGCATAGGGGAAATATTGTCTTTAGCTGGATTGGATCCAAACCCCTAACCTCCTAATAACATGTCAGGTGTTCTGACTGCTGAGCTATTCACCACTGATCAAGCTTTCTCCTGTTGTGGTTAAGTCTCATACCCAAGTCTCAAGCAGATGTCATAATTGTAGATGAACTCTCTCTCTATCTGTCAGAGATGTTCCAGGCTCATTCTCAACATCAGCAGCATCCCAAGGGAATCTAACTGGTATTTTTGAGCCGTTCTTTTTTACATCTATCCATGTACTGTGCTTGTAAGTATATGTTAGTTATCAATAGTTGTATTCTTTTGTATTCACAGAAATCTATTGGTTTATTTCAATCCACTATATTCACTGTATTTTGCTATTACTAGACATTAATAGCAGAATACAGTGAATGTAGTGGCATAAACCAATGGATCATTGTGAATACAAAAGAATATGTAAAAAAATATTTAATCCGTGATTATGCTGTTTAACTTAAAAAACAAGTTGCTGTGTAGTTCAAATTATTAAAAGAATGTGTTTCTGTTTGTGGGTTTGACAGCCTTAAGCAGCATGAGATACTTTATATCTTCTGGTGGGTAATCATGATCAGAGGTCATTACAGGTACCTAAACCCTTGCTTCTATGGGATACACAAAACTTATACTGGGGGAAATTCCCACCAGCATAGGTGACTTAAGCCCTTCAGTGGTGGGGAACAGGTCTTTGACACCTTCTCAATATACATAGTTCTTTTAGAAAATCCACTAATCATTTTCTTTCATATAATGCGAGAACATTTCTAAGAGATTATTCTTGTGATATCTTCTTTCTTGTCTATCATATATTTCACCATTACAACCTAGATAACCTGGGCTTGCAAGACCTGAAATAAACAGAAAATGAAATAAATAGGTCAGATATTTAAAAATAATTTTAATTGGCACAGTTGGCAAATAGCATGTCAGATTCTCATCAGACATGCTAGTGATGCTCTTTTATTAACTGCATTAATGAAAGGTTTCTAAAAGTTAAACTAGGATTAAAGACCCGAATGCTATCTGTTGTTGCTCTCCCACTGAGGATCTTCATGTGAATGATAAAGTCAGGTTATCGACATGAAGAAGAAAGAAGGCTTTATGAACATCTTCAAGATATTTTGATTTCTGTCAAGAAACATATTTCCTTTGTGCTAGGTAATTTCAATGCCAAAGTTGGTACTGACTCTAACCTTTGAATAAGTCTGATAGGTCCTTTTGGCAGTATCCGGGAACTTGTTCAACGGAAATTTGATCACTGGAATTTTGTTCGAAATGGAATTTTGTTCAAAATGAAAATTTGTTAGAATTTTGTTCACCAGAATTGGTTTGAAATAGAAATTTGTTAAACAGAATTTTGTTCATAGGAAATTTGTTCAAAACAGAAATATGTTTAAAACAGATTTTTTTTTGAAATGGAATCAAAGTTATTTTAGGAAAAATGTTGGGATTATTGTATCTTTCCAGTGTGAAAGATTTTAGTGTAGTTTTCCATGACGGGCTGGTAGTAGTGAGGTAGTTTTTACTCTTTATATTCTCGATCTGATCACTTGGCCCTCTCCCAAAACCTAAAATATTATTTCATGTATTCACAAGATCTAGGTTATTAGAGAAGACATGCACTGAATAATCATTGAAGTCAGTGTAATTGTTCGAAATTAGCATCACATTGACATAACATGACCATCCTATGTTATGTCAATGGGGCGATAACTTCGAAGCTCTTTAACTTCTAAAATCAGCGTTTTGTGAGAAAATGTGGAGGAGGATAATTTAAAGATCTGAATCAAATCTATTTAAATCTCGATTGTTAACAATATTCTCACAGTCTTTAAGCAGGTACTGAAGTTTAAACCTTTCAAAGCAGCAGTCTGCTCTCAGAAATTTATTTAAAACATTTTAAGAAATTTTTTGCACACACTTTTAAAATATATATTTATATATGAACTGGTTTGAAATAATATTTCCTATTTCAATTTCAATTAACTTCCAATATCTAGCACTTCTATTGTTATATGTTCAAACTTCCATAACTCTTTAAATACTGAAGGAATATTAGAAAATGGATGTTTATATAGAAATGATTTAGAACTTTATTTTAGCTTTATCAAGTTTCCACATAGAACATTTATTTTAAAAGTTATAGACTTCGAAATTAGAGTCTCATTGACGTAACATGGGGTAGTCATATTTCAGTTATCACTCAGCGTATTTGTAGAAAAAATATCAACTAAAAATAATCAAAAATAAAAAATAGAAGAAAAAAATGAGACATCAATGTTGTTTACTTCTCAACAGCCTAAGTTGGTTCAAATTCTTAATTCTGTTGAGCACAATCATGGAAAGAACTTTACCTGAAACAGAGAGTAGGCTGATATTATCATCATCCTCAAGCAGCCATGGGCTACGGAGGTCCAACCAGACTGTGCAATTTAGTTCTCCAAGCAAGTCTATCCTGAGCTATATCTACTGCATCTGGCCACTACACACCAATTCTAACAAGTTCCTGTTTGACATTGTCTGCCCACTGCATCCTAGGTCTCCCCTTCTTTCTGAGGCCTTTAGGCACACTGTTCATAACCCTATTCGCCAATCTATGATTATTCATACAGGCAACATGGCCAAACCAATGGAGTCGCTCTCTGCACAATATGCTGCTTAAAGGAGGTTGCAAACTCCTTTGCCTAACCTCATCATTAGTTACAAAGTTGAACCACCTAATGCCCAAGATACTGCGTAAGCATCTGGAATCAAATGCATCTAGTTTCCTGTTAACTTGTTTACAAAGTGTCCAAGTTTCACTACCATAACTAACCCTAGAAAGAACCAAACTATTATACAGTCTAATTTTAGTCTTTAGGTGTATAAGCCTATTTCTCCACACTCTCCATAGATTCTTAAAAGTCCCGGCAGCAATCCCTATTCGTCTGTTAATCTCATGCCGCACATCACCATTATCTGTTACATAGCTCCCAAGATAATTAAACTGTGACACCTGCTCAAGACTGCAACCATTCAGATTAACTGAATCACAGCCTGCCTGACCAATTTTCATCACTTTAGTTTTCTCTCTGTTTTTAACCAAACCTACTCTACTACCAGTCTCATCAACAGCTCGAATGAAAGAGTTTATCTCATCAACATCATTTGCCAAAAGGGCTAAATCATCAGCATAATCTAAATCAGAAATTTTCGTATCTCCAGTCCATTTAAGGCCAAAATCTTTCCCTTGAAGTGAATTTCGCATAACATAATCAATAACCAAGCTAAAGAGAAAAGGAGACAAAATGCACCCTTGTCAAACACCAGAAGTAATGCTAAACCAATTGCTACAAGCCTTACCAACTCTCATACACGACTCAATGTTATTATAGAGAGCTTTCATTATGTTAACTAACTTGTCAGGTATACCATATGATTTCACAATCAACCACAAATTATGACGATCAACAGAGTCGAAAGCCTTTTTGAAACAACAAAGCTAACAATCAAAGGTTTCTGAAACTCTAAACATTTCTCAAGAATCTGCCTAAGTGAAAATATCTGATCCACACATCCCCTACCACTTCTGAATCCACACTGCTCATCATGCAATTGACTGTCAACCAAATTCTTAATTCTATTAAGCACAATCATGGAAAGAACTTTACCTGGAACAGAGATTAGGCTGATACCCCTATAGTTATCACAAGAACTGCTATCACGTTTTTTGAAAATAGGGATAACAATAGCTGTGGTAAAATCCTTAGGAACCATGCCTTTATCATAAAAGATATTCAGAATTTCAGTCATCCAAGTCGTAATCGAAACATTCCCAGCTCTAAGCATTTCCGTAGTAATTTCATCCACCCCTGGGGATTTATGAAGTTTAAGTTTAGAAATAGCCAAACTAACTTCAGATTGTGTTATAGGGCCAACATTAAAGCCAACAATGCATCTATCATCATTGCAAACAATGGGAGTAGAATTAACCACATTGTTTAGAACATCACTGAAATGCTCAGCCCACCTAGCCATGACAGAATCCTCACCTTCTATAACCTTACCTTGTTTATCCTTCAATCCCTGTATACCTGGCCGTTTTCTACCACACAAAACATTAACTATCTGGTACAGCTCTCTGCTGTTGTGCTAACTGCTTCCTCGGCTTTGTCAGCCAAACCATCAAGCCAAAGATTCTTATCAGTAGCTAAATGATCCTTTACACATTTATTAAGCTCTCTGTAATTCTTTCTATTAGGATTAGTAGGGTACTGATTAAGGACATTCCTGCAGTTCCTTCTTTCTAAAATAAGCTCAAGTGCCTTGCCACTCAAATAATTCTGCCTCCTCCGCTCCTTTTTTTTTAAAAGAATACTGTTAGTTTCCAAAAAAGCCTGTTTAAAATGGCCCCATTCTTCCTCAACTTTAGTATTAAGCAAACCATGACTGTTATAATGACTAAGTAATTATCATGGTAAGCTTTAGCTATAACTGGGTCTTTCAAAGCTTCAGTATTAAAGGTAAATTTTTTAACTTTAGCACAACACTTTTTAATTTAGAAGCTGGAAATAAATAAATATATGTATAACAATAAAGCCGTAGAAAATAAGAAATCAAAAGGAAAAGAACAAAAATAAATTATACTAACAAAAATAGGAAATTAATCTACAAAAGCAAAGACAAATGCAATAATGGAACAAAAGTTATGACACACAGAAAATATCACAGACAAGATTAACAGAAAGTCCAATCACTGAAATCTTAATAATAAGCAACAAAAATAATCAAAAAAGAAGAAAAGTAATATAAATGAAAGCAAAACATGAATCAACACGAAGAAAATTAACATAAAAACAAAAAATGAAGAAACATGAAAATCTTAGAACAAATGACCCCCTCCTACTTTAAAGGCACACTGTTCATACAAATGAGCCCTTTCCTACTTTAAACCTTTCCTGAGATTTTCTATCTGTAAACTAACTACCAATCTCTTAACTTATCAATGCTTTAAATTCTGTACAAGATAGGTAATATCAACCTGTAATTGGCATGTAGTATGTTTACAAAAAAATATAGTTGTGGTAAATGCTCCAGTTTTAAATTTCAAACATTATTCCTCTTCAGAGCTATTGTTATCCCTATTTTCAAAAAAGGTGATAGCAGTTATTGTGATAACTATAGGGGTATCAGCCTACTCTCTGTTCCAGGTAAAGTTCTTTCCATGATTGTGCTTAATAGAATTAAGAATCTGGTTGACAGTCAATTGCGTGATGAGCAATGTGGATTCAGAAGTGGTAGGGGATGTGTGGATCAGATATTTTCACTTAGGCAGATTCTTGAGAAATGTTTAGAGTTTCAGAAACCTTTGGTTGCTAGCTTTGTTGATTTCAAAAAGGCTTTCGACTCTGTTGATCGTCATAATTTGTGGTTGATTGTGAAATCATATGGTATACCAGACAAGTTAGTTAACATTATGAAAGCTCTCTAGAATAACACTGAGTCGTGTGTGAGAGTTGGTAAGGCTTGTAGCAAATGGTTTAGCATTACTTCTGGTGTTCGACAAGGGTGCATTTTGTCTCCTTTTCTCTTTAGCTTGGTTATTGATTATGTTATGCGAAATTCACTTCAAGGAAAAGATTTTGGCCTTAAATGGACTGGAGATACGAAAATTTCTGATTTAGATTATGCTGATGATTTAGCCCTTTTGGCAAATGGTATTGATGAGATGAACTCTTTCATTCGAGCTGTTGATGAGACTGGTAGTAGAGTAGGTTTGGTTATAAACAGAGAGAAAACTAAAGTGATGAAAATTGGTCAGGCAGGCTGTGATTCAGTTAATCTGAATGGTTGCAGTCTTGAGCAGGTGTCACAGTTTAATTATCTTGGGGGCTATGTAACAGATAATGGTAATGAGTGGCATGAGATTAACAGACGAATAGGGATTGCTGCCAGGACTTTTAAGAATCTATGGAGAGTGGAGAAATAGGCTTATACACCTAAAGACTAAAATTAGACTGTATAATAGTTTGGTTCTTTCTAGGGTTAGTTATGGTAGTGAAACTTGGACACTTTGTAAACAAGATAACAGGAAACTAGATGCATTTGATTCCAGATTCTTACGCAGTATCTTGGGCATTAGGTGGTTCAACTTTGTAACTAATGATGAGGTTAGGCAAAGGAGTTTGCAACCTCCTTTAAGCAGCATATTGTGCAGAGAGAGACTCCATTGGTTTGGCCATGTTGCCTGTATGAATAATTATAGATTGGCGAATAGGGTTATGAACAGTGTGCCTAAAGGCCTCAGAAAGAAGGGGAGACCTAGGATGCAGTGGGCAGACAATGTCAAACAGGACCTTGTTAGAATTGGTGTGTAGTGGCCAGATGCAGTAGATATAGCTCAGGATAGACTTGCTTGGAGAACTAAATTGCACAGTCTGGTTGGACCTCCGTAGCCCATGGCTGCTTGATGATGATGATGATGATGATGATGCAAAGCTCTGAATATAACTTATAAAAATAGTGGAAACAAAGAGGAAGTAAAAAGTGTCTTGAACGTCTGTAAAACAAGTGATGTTTTTTCTGCCAAATTTCAAACTCTGCCTTCTCTTCTGTCACCTTTTTTCACAGACCTTACCCTCGGGCTGCCTCTCAATATTTAAAAATTCTCAAACTGTTAATAAAATGTTAGTTGAAAAAATTTCCATTACCAGCATATTTCGGGAAAACTAATTTCTGTTTGAAAAATGGAATTTTGTTCGACAAATTTCTGTGGAACAAAATTCCATCAAATAAATTTCCATTTTAAACAAATTTCTGTCGAACAAAATTCTGTTTTGAACAAATTTCCAGTGAACAACAAATTTCTGTTTCGAACAAATTTCCATCGAACAAATTACATTGAACCCTTTTTGGCAGTAGTAGTTGCAATGACAATGGGGAATGTCTCCTGCAGGTAAGGAAACTTAATGGTTTTGGGATAACTAGCACTTGCTATAAACACTGGGGAAATTTATAAATACGCATTCATCATTTGATGGGTGGCATAAGTATATTATCAATTATATATTAACATCAAATGGGCTAGTTTTATTAGGAATACCTGACCATATAAGGGAACTAAAATTGTGTCTGATCATTACCTTGTCAAAAGGTCTTGCAACAGAAGCTTGGGAAATATTTGGCAAAGTTAAAAGAATTACCTTTAACACTAAAGCTCTAAAAGACACAGATATAGCTAAAACTTATCATGTTACTTAGTCATTATGAAAATCATGGTTAGCTTATTACCAAATTGAAGAATGGGATGTCAAAACAGGCTTTTCTTGATATTAACACTACTCTTTGATAAAATGGAGAATAGGGAGCATAGTCATTTGAGTGATAAGGCATTGAAACTTATTTTTGAAAAAAAAGTATTACGGGAATAAAGTGAACTACACCCTACTAGTCCTAACAGATCTCATTATCAAAAGCTTAATAGAAGTGTAAAGGATTAGTTAACAGCTGAAAAGAATCTTTGCCTTGGCTGACAAAGCAGAGGAAGCAGGTAGACAACAGAACAGCAGAGAGTTGTACCAAATAGTTAATATTGAGGGGTGTTCCAAAAGTTCTTGACATGCATCTGCAGAACGAAAACCACAACACTTACCTCAATAAATATTTTGTTGTCCTTCAAAGTATTCCCCTCCAGCATCTATGCAAAGTTGTAGACATCTACACCAATTCTGTAACACTTGGAAGTACTTCTGTTGGGGAATACTCACAACTCTGAATGAATGTGTTCTCTCTCTGAATGCAAGTTCTTTTTTATTTTTGGAAACAACCAAAAATTGCATGGTGCATGATTGGGTGAATAAGCAGGATGGGATAGCAGTTTGATTTTTTTCCTGCTCCAGATAGGCTGTAACTTGCTAGGTTTAGTGAGCACTGACATTGTCATGAAGAACCCTTTGACATACCTGTTGTTTGTTATACCTGTTGTTACGTCCACCAACAGGTTTGTTATACCTGTTGTTGGACACTGCTCCTTCATCTCGTTAGCCATTTTGGGCAAACAATGTTGGTGTACTATTGGTCATAATGACTAAGTATAATAATTTTTTCTGGTAAGGTGTCCACAGCTATCACTCCTTGGGGACTGAAAAAAATTGTGAACATCCTCTTTCTTGAGTGAAAGTTTTGTCAGAGGATTTGGGGGATGCAGTTCATCTTCTGCAATCCAAACATAGTTGTCAATCTTTCTGGGAATTGTATAATAATAAAACTACATCTCATACCTGTGACAATATCTGTTAATCATTTAGAACCCCTGGATTCAGACATTGCCAGCATCTCCTTGCACAAATCTTAGAGTTGACTCTAGCCCTTTTTTCCTGTTCTGTAAATTTATGGAGTACCCATTTGGCACAGATCTTTTGGAACTTTAAATGTTGAGGAATAATTGTTTCTACACTGTCATTCGATACACTGGCACCTAAACCTATTACCTCAATGATGATGTGTGGATTTTCCTTAATGAGTTCACGAACAGCAGCGATGGTTCTCTTGTTCACGGCCTCCTTTGGTCTTCCTGCACGAGCGAGGTATTTGAAGCTCTGCTATCTTTCTCTGAATTTGTGCATCCATCCCATAACATTGCCAAATGAACAAATGTGATATCCACATACTCGTGTCCCCAAGCTTCGTCTTTATGAAAATGTAAAAATCTTCCTCCATCTTTAGTAACCTCCACAGCAAAAATGCACAAATTTCGCAGACCAAACTTTACATGTTGCCCACAGAGAGAGAAATGATGATACCATCTTTATTTTTAACATGTAATGATAAGTTTAGACAAGCTTTCAAACAAGGCACAGTTCATTAATTTTGGAGGAACCAGTGAAAATCTATAGACATGTATCAAGAACTTTTTGAATATCCTCTGTATTTTGTCTGGAAAGTAACAAGTTAACACACAGAGCTTGAGGATAAACATGGTAAAGTTGTAGTTTTTTGAAGGTTAAGAATGTGTAATGGCTAGGTGGATTGGCATTTCAGAGACATTCTAAACGTTGTGATTAGTTCTATTCTCATGGTTTGTAATGAGGATGGACATTTTACTGATTTTAATGTTGGTCTTATATCACATTCTGAAGTTACTTTTGCTAACTCTAAATTAAAACTACATAAATTATCTGGTGTTGATCAAATTCGCACTGAAATATTTAGAACTGGGAATGTTTCTGTTCTCATGTCTGACTGAAATTTTGAATATTTTTTATGATAAAGGTGTTGTTTCTAAGGACTTTACTAGATCTATTATTATCATTGTTTTTAAAAAGAGGTGAACAAGTTCTTGGGATAATTATAGGATAATCAGCCTACTTTATGTTCCAGGGAAGTTCTTTACATTTTTGTGCTTAATGAACAAATATTGTTGAAAATTAAGAATAAATTAATAATAGAATTAAGAATTTGGTTATGTAGATAACAATGTAATTACCAGTTTGGATTCAGAAATGGTAATGGATGTATAGATCAAAATTTTTCACTTAGGCCACTGAAAATTATTTGTGCATTATAAAAATAAAAAAATAAATACCCCCTCAAGCAGCTGCTTGCCACAGAGGTCTGACAGGAGCCTGTCAGTTTATATGCCAGAGTAGATCTGAGAGGATGGCAGGACCTCAGCAGAAAACAACACGAACATCCATGCCTTACCCGGGGCTTGAATCCAGGTCCCTTAGATCAGTAGCCAAGCGTGTTAACCACTTGGCTATGGGATGGCTCAGAGACATTCTAAACATTGCATTACTATTGTTGAATTCCAAAGTTACATGAAATGTTTAGCCCAGTATTGTCATTTTTAATACTCTCTGTTGGTTTTTTTTTTATAAGATATTTAACAGAATGTGAAAAATATAGCAAAATATGTTTATGAATGGTTTTACTACTGCAAATTATGATATTTAGAAAAAAATCTTCTTCCCCAAATTTTTGAATAATATTCTGAGCTTTATTGATGATTGGTTGTTTTGCTGTTATGTGCTGATTTCATTTATCTTCACAGGAAGAAAACAGCCAAGTATCAGCAGAAGTGCAGACAATGACTCCTGAAGCATCTCCCAGTCCTCTTCCTCCTCCAAGCCCAAGTCCTATTACCAGTTCCTCATATTCTCCTGCTCGTTCAGCCAGTGTTGCTTCAGACCGAGGTTTATCTCCTTCTCCCTTGCCTCCTCCTTTGTCACCGTTAGGAATGGTTAATGGAGATATTCACAAATCACCAACAGTTGTACACAAGGGAGTTAGATCACCAGCACCACAGGGAGTAGTCTACAGAGAGGGTAGAAGCTCTGGTAGGGCTACACCAGTAAGTTCTATTTTTTTATGAATAAAAGGAAATGATTATTATTGAAATCAAGTTGTGTAGTGTCAGGGGAGATTTTTTAAACTAAATAAAAGCTATCCAGTTTTCTTTAGTTAATAATTCTTTAATAATAATAATTAATAACAAATCCTAATATTAAAATAAATTATTATGTTGTTTTATTAAAACTGTATTCTGACCATTGTTATGCAGTCTGTCTTGTGATGCATTAATAAAAATAAGGTTATGGCAAAGAAGAAAGACCATTGATTTTAAACTAATAAAATTGTTCACAGCTTCACAGTATATCCAGTCTTGATTGCTACACCCACACCTCTGTCATATGGAAAGCTAGCTAAAATCCATAGAAAGTGGCACATACAACATATACTAATATTTACAAGCATTGTTGACTATTTGCATATGGATAATATATTGCTGAAGGAGGTAAAATTTAGCATTTTGAAGGATTATAGAGAAGTAAGTAATTGAAATTCAGTAGTACAGTCTTTGAAACTCACAACTTGACTGTTTTATTGTAATAAAGTTGCATTTTATTTCCACTAATAATTATGGATGTCTATCAGTAACTTTCAAAGTCTAATTCCAAGTATTTTATTCAAATTTGGCATCCAGTGTATTGCTTTCCTCAATGCTGAATAATATTTTAATGTATAATAAATTCTCATTAAGTTTAAGTAGGAATTAAATTTAATGTGGAATAAAACTACATTTCTTATAGCTACTATTTTAGAATATGTTAATAGCAAACTTGAAAAGAGTACAGGAATTTCAGTTTCACATAGTTTTAGAAATATAGCTATTGGTAATGACAATTATGTAAATATTAATGATTTTTTGTGTCACGAAAATAGGGAGAAAAAACATTTCAGAATAACATAAATAAAATTTAATATTAAACCTGTTGAAGGCATTAGTACTGTAAGGTATATGATATGTTTTTTCATTTTGCATATCACCTTGTTTGTATTATTATTCATTGTATCTGAAGATAAAGATCATAATCAAATTTAATTAGATCTCGATTTTCAGCAATATTCATTCTATTGAACTATTTGAAGAGTTATGAAAGCTGAAATATTTAACAATAATTTTTTTAATAAAAAAATTATAAATATCTGATATTGAAATAATTTCTACACAAACTTCTCAAATGTATATGTATTTTATTAAATGGGTTTGAAATAATACTTATTATTTAAGTTTTAATTAATTTTTTAGGTAAATTCCATTATGATGCATTGCCATTGGGAAATATTCAAACTACCAAACTCTTTAAATACTGAACAAATATTGTTGAAAATAAAGATTTAAATACATTTGATTATGAGCATTAATTTGTCTATAATCACATTTTCCCCACTAAATCCAGAGTTTAGAAGTTATAGAGCTTCAAAGTTAGATTGCCATTGACATAACATGGAAATTCTTCAATATTTTGATCAGGCAGTGTATGCTTTTAGTTTCTGCTAAATTGCAGTTTTCACACACATATGCACACACCAGTGTAGCTGTACTTTTGAGGTTGAAAAGTATTTCATTTAACATTGAGTGTCCTGTGATCAGTCTTATTTAGAAATATTTGCTGTTGGCAAGATAATCATTTTAAACTGTTGGGAAGGTAATCATTAGTAATAATTTTCACAATATTGGTTTCCTTATTTTCTATATTTTTATATAAAATTTTTTTCTGACATATTGTCACATTTTCTTTTGTCATTCCTTTAATGTTTTCAATAGTTGAGATTGATTTCCCTGTTCTATAGAGGCAATCATCCACTTCTCATTTCTGCTTGTTTTAGGGTGACCTAATGTTTATTTTTGTTTTGAAGATGAATTTATTCTGTGATCAGAATTAATTTTTTAAAAGGTTGAATTGCAGCTCTACTATTTGAAAAGATATTAATTTTTGTAAACTTGAATTGTTTGCAAAAGATGATAGCATCTCAAGTTGCTTTATTTCTGCTTCCATAATGTCCATGATACTATCGAACTTAATCAGTTCATTTTTGTTAATGTTGGGGATATGATATGCCCCCACTGTGCTATAAGAAAAGTGTAGCATACATAGAAAATAAAGTTCAAAAGTACTTATTCTGTGTACTGTATCTTGGGCCATTCTCCATGTCTTTTGGTCCTGCTCATTTCCATAGGCTGGGGGAAGGGGATGATGCTACTGTTATTACTCATTGGTGTCCATATACTTAACATTAACATCTCAAGTTTCAAAGCACATTGGTTCATCCTCAGGAGGAGTTAGAAAGTTCTAAACCTTCCCAATCCAGAAATATATCATCAATATACCACACACACAGTGATTTAGGGGCAGGGCCTATGAGGGCAGAGCACCACATTGTCCATAAGACCAAAAAAAGGGCAACCCCGTTGGGGCTCTCTGAATCGAGGTATGTGCTGTGATTAATTTTAAAATAATTGGAGGATGTGGCCAACTCCAGTGCATCATGCACACTTAAGTATTGGGTTTCATTTACCCATGAACTGGAAATCGATGGCAGCATAGCATTTTTGGATATTGCAATTCAGAGCTTCAAGAACTCCATAAGCACTACAGTCTCCTGTAAATCCACCTTCGTTTCTAATTTTATTCCCCTGGAATCAGCCCACCCCAAATCAATGCAAATGGAAACAAAATACATTAAAGATGCAGAGAGATATACAGGATATTCAGGCAAGTTTATGGAAGCAATTTATCATAAAATATAGAGGCAATTTAAAAGTAGTCAGCCAGCCCCACTTATTCAACAACCCAAAATTAAATGCACAATAGCATTTCTTTTTTTACCCCAGTTACTGAACACAAGCAGAACAAGTTTAAAATACCCATATCAGTCACAAACACTCTCTCTGATGTAGTGAGGAAAGATTGTGATCAAAGAAAATTGACAGACAAAATTTATTATTCCATTAAATGAACCAAAGTACTGCAAGAAAAAGACAGATGTATAGGTAAAACCTTCCAAAACTTTCAAATTCACCTGGAGGAGCACTAGCAGGACTACTGAAACCATTTGCAACTTACAGTTCTCACTCAAATTACTATCACTAATGAAACTACCCCACAGTTAAACATGGCCAAAATATTAAGCTCAACCCCTACTAAATACCAGTTAAAAATAATGGAAGACCTGCTCATTTACATCAACAGAAATTTTAATGCAACACAAATATAATAATGTTCCCTTCAACTTGGAAACTGTCCATCTCATCCGGTAATCATATAACTAATACATGACTGCACTCAACACTAACTACACTCAACACTAACTACACTCAACACATCTGCCAAACCCCAGGCTCTGCTGACACTTGGACCAGGACTTGCACTTCAGTGCTAATGTCGGAAACCAAAGGGATAAATAAAAGGGGAGGAGGGTGCACTTGATTGATAGAGAGAATGAGATACCAAGCATAAACTAACTGCATTGGAGGGGAACAGTACCACCCATTGCATCTTGTAATGCACTTCTGAGTCATCACCTTCTTCACTTCACCTTAATGTCCACATCTTGACCTTGGCCACCCAATGTAGCTTATGTATTGATCAAGTGCATCACATTTCCAATACAACCCACTGCCATGGATAGTGTTTGCCTGATGATGTGTCGAAGCAGACAGCATGAAATGCATAGCAATGCCTAGTCGCAAGTATCTTGTATAATAACCAGCTCAGCACACTAATAGGAGTGCAAAGTTCAGAATCCTCTGACACACAGTGATTCATCCCACAGCAACTACCACCAGGTCAGCAGATGCTTATTAATAACACCACAGCACAAAATAATTCTCAATCCTCGTTGAGTGAGAAGCAACAACATTAGACCTGTGAAAACACCAGCTCCCATGAGGAACAGCATGCATTCCAGACTGTTCCTCATTGTATAACTGAAGAGGCTGTCTCAAGAGGAATGCAGCAAAGAAGCCAATGTAAGTATGACAATTAACTGAAACTGCATTGTACTTATATACAACTATCAATTTCTCCATTAGTTATCAATGAATTGATTGTTTTTCCTGATACCACATGACTAGTATGGACCTACAGTGCTTATAGAGTAATTTTAATCTTAATTTTGTATTTGTTCTGAAATTTCAGGAAATCATTGTAATAGGTATAATTTATTGAAGTGTGGATTTTGTTTGAAACAGACTCAAACAAAATATAAGTAATTTATACTTAATTTATGCAATTTCATATTTCAAACTTTTCAGTAATCATTATCTTCTATTATAGGAAAGCTTTGATTTTAGAGGACGAGGCCAGGCTGGTAGCACAAAACGACCACATTATATTGACCCAGATAATCCAGAAAGGGAGCTCAGGTTTGTTTTTGCCTTTTTTTGTGTTGAAATGATGCATACTTCAAGTAAAAAAAATAGGTGTGTGATTTTAATATAAAGCTAGATGATGTCGGAATAACAAAATCTGGTAAATTTGTAAATTAAGACTTGTTACATACACAATCGGTAACTAATATTTCATGATTTATTTAATTTAAATGAATCATTAAAATTGTAAATATTTTTAAAGAAAAAAAAATATTTTTGATGAAACTTCAGTTCTGTTAACGAATTCTTTCCATCTTGAAATTTGATTTTGTTTTAACTTTTTGTAGTCAACTGTCTGAATATGACTTTTTAGTTATTATTCAGGATGTTATCCGGAATATTGGAAAAATAAGATTTTCCTATTACTGGACATTTGTTAGGATATACCCAAATGATGTCTTGCAAGTTTTTATTGCACTGTTCTTGGTCTGTATAATGTAGCTATGTTGTTTTTCTATGGAAGAATCCATAATGACATGTAAAAATTCAATATACTAGTTGATGATTCACAGTTTACTTGCAATTAATATTGCTTTTTTTAAGTCTGCTAATAATAGGATCATTCAAACATTTTTCAGACATTAATGTGAGTTCTGTAAAAGCCTGCTTCCATTTGGGCTGGGGTAGTAGCCCACTTTTTGCTTCCTGGTTCTGTAATATCCTTCCAAAGGTGGAATATATATATTATCCACCTTGTGGCTTGGGATGTACTGACCCTGGGTCAGCACACCCCCAGGTCTCATTGTCAGCCATTTGTGGCTTGACCTGTTTTCCCCCATTGTGGGGAACTGTTGTTCTATTATAAATTTCAAACTCTATGAGACATCCTGCAGTTTGTCTAAAGGAAGTTTACCTCTAAAATGTGCAATGAGTGAATCTCCATTTCAAGCTTTTTAATACTTTGTTAATATCATTAATGATACTATAATTTCAAATTTACAAATAAAAGTACTTTTGCAGAAATTTATTCTGGCCAGTTTATTAGAAGTTACACACTGAAAGGACAATTTATTATACAGGCTCACATAATAACTTGTGGGTCCACCTTTTGCCCTAACAACAGCAGCAACACGTCGTGGCCTGGACTATATCAGATGTTGGAAACATTCAGACGGTATTGCAGCCTATGATTCCAGGACAGCCATCCATAAAGTGCCAAGAGTTGCTACTGATACACTCCCCCAAAAGATTGGTCCCCATTCTTTTTCAACTTCAGTCATTTTACATTTATACTAGAGTAATATTTAAGTATATTCAGACAGATTGAGGTTGGGATAATGGTCTTAACACTTTTTATGTTTGATGGTATTCTCCTCAAGATAGCAATGACCCATCAGGGTCTTTGGGGGGTAGCATACCAGGCTTGTAATCTTTAGTTCCCAAGTTTGAGTCCCACCTTTGCTGGCATTGAGATTTATCTCTGATAAATCCATTCCCTGTCCTTGGTCATAAAGGGAAAACCATTGGGCTTGAAATGGCTGCCATCTGTCATATGGGATGTTTAACTGTGGCTCCATGTATAGGAGAACCATACCATATGCATTTTAAAGAACACTCTGGATGGCCTTGACAGGAGGCTTCCTTCTGTCTTTTAACCCTTATAATGTTGGGTTTCTGAAACTGAACTCACTGTGGTGGCTGAATTTATTTCAAAGTGTTTTCAGAAAATAAAATAAACAGCTTTGCAGCCTCATCCTGAAGTAATTAATGAATTGAAATATGTCATGTTATATACCAAAAGAAAGAGCATTTAATTTGTTTAATATAATGGCAAAAATTCAAAGAAAAAAAATGGTAAGTAAAGATTTTAAACCTTTTTTTTTTTAAATATTGCAAAATTTTACTGTGTTTTCCACTTTATCTTTAGTAAATTTTCAAAAATTGTCATATTAAATAATAGGAGTAAGTCTGGGCAAACAAATAGGCTGACAGATATGTATGATGTCATCAGTGGCAGAAAATGGCAGCTTTCCTGTGGTTCTGCACTACTTGAACAATCAGTCCAAATTTGATGGAGTGGTCCCACTTAATTCTGACACTATTGGTGTGACAGATGGGGTTCCTAGCTGCTGTGGGTCAGAAGTGATATCTCAAAAAGGGTCCAAGATTTCTGGGGTGCTGCCATCACCTGCCTTATGAATGCATTTATCGATTGACGTACGTTTCGTATGAATGAACTATCAAAGAGTTTCATATCAGACATTTAGCATGAGTATTACTAATATATGTAGTTATATATATTTTCCGATTTTTATTATTTTAATATAAGCAGTCCATAATATTTCTATTATTACCTAAATATTTCATTTGTTTTGCTTTTTACTAAATTATTAAATCATTTATGCATATAATGCATATTTAGACTTTTGATGATTGTCTAACTCTAAGCCTAAGAAAAGCAGTGTCATAAAAAATAATTTTGCTTTAAAAACAAGGTAATTAAAAAAAAACTGAAATATATCAGAAAATTGATGAAGAATTACGAAAAAAAATCAATAAAATGTTTCAAAGCATTTAAAGTTTAACTGAAACACTGAATTTGAAATGAATCACTTTATTATGAAGCTGCATAACTGCTACAGAAAAGTTTAATTCTAAACTTCCAGCAGAAATTTTGGTTAAAAATCGCAATTTCTTTACCTTAATTAGTTTATTTGGTTGAAATGTAATTAAAAGTATTGATTAATACGGTCCTACTGTTTAAAAATAATGCTTTGAGTAATCCTAATGCTTATTGGACTACTGCCATTACAAATCACTAGCAGATTCGTTTTCAATCGTCTCAAATTAATTATTGTATATAATCACAGTATCCATTTGAGAAGCAATAAAAATAATTTTAGAAGCATTAAAGTAAATAAAAACATCTTTAAAATCGAAAGTCTGCTCAAATATTGACCGATAGCTGATGTGTGGAGTTCCTGGATGACACAATTTCTGGTAGTAATGAAATCAGTATCTTTAGGCTAAAAGTTTAGAAAGCATTACAACTCTAGTAGAGCTATAAATAGTGCAAAATATGTGGAAATGTAACCAACGAAAAACCGCACATGATAAAGGCATAAACTAAACCATCGCTATTTGATGCTATTTACAGTGACTGAACATGTGCATATGTTCACTGTAGACTCAAATAGGTTTATTTTTAAGCTTTATCATAATTTTTTCAAGCAGAATTAACAGGTAAGATATATATATATATCATAGATTTAAATGTTATTTTCAATATTTGATTAGAAACCGTTGAAAAAAATTAATAATTTGTATTCCAAACATTGTTTTTTACAACCTTGTACTACAGGAGCAAAACTTGCATCTCCAATTACTAGAATTCAAAAGATGAAAGTGGTTTTCAGATACCGACATGGAAATGGTTAACAGCTGTTCAGTTGGTCCCCTTCCCTTAACCTTCTCTAAGCCTTTGGGGTCCTTGTGATCTGCCCATTTAGCCCAGTGTATATAAAAAAGTGCTGCTCAAAGGTAAAACAACCCAAATCAACTTGAGTAGTAAGCAAACCACAATTCTCATAATGACTATTTAGCATATCACGGTAAGTTTTTGCTATCCTGGGTCTTTCAGAGCTTCAATGTTCAAGGTAATTTTCTTGCCTTAGCACACACTTCTTAAGTTGTAAGGTACTTTTAACAAGGTAATGGTCAGACCAATTTCAGCTCCCTTATATGGCTTGGTATTCTTAATTGAACTTATTTGCTTACCTAATACAGCCCACTTGCTTTTAATATATAATCGTATTCTTATGCAATCCATCTGGTGAAACTCATGTATTTGTAAATGATGATGTTTGTAATAAGTGACAGTTATTCCTCAAACCATTAAGCATACCTGTAGAAGATTCCTTATTCAACAGCTGATATAAGGTATCCTGTGGATCTATTTGCTCAGGTCTGTCAAACCACAAACAGAAAAAACACAGCAATAGGTTTTTTTCATTAACAGAAGTACAGTCGGTGTACATAGCAGGTTCAGGATCCATAATCAAGTTCAAAACCATTATCCAGTCTGTTTGGTTTAACTGGTCAGCACCAAGACTCTGTGTAGTTGGCCACAGCAGGGTAGAAAATATAAAAAAGTGTCATAGAAGTCCAGATCAATAGGCTGCATTGATCGACCAATCCTCCTCTCCCATTCCTAATCACAAGAAAATAATCTCTTGTGAAACGTACTATCTGTCTACACCATAAGATGATGGGGCGAGACTTTAGGTGCATCATCACATGACATTGATACACAGTTCTCCTCAGTGTTTGCTTAGCTACTAGGGGATGTGTGTGCTTAGCTACTAGGGAACATTTTCACTTAGTCATATACTTGAGAAATGTTTAGAGTTGCAGAAACTTGTGGTTACTACCTTTTTAGAATTCAAAAAGTCTTTTGACTCTGCTGATCATTATAATTTCTAGTTGATTGTGAGATAGTGTGGCATACCTGACAAATTAGTTAGTGTAATGAAAGCTCTCTACAATAACAATGAGTCGTGTGTAAAAGTTGGTAAGGCTCGTACCAGTTAGCATTGCTACTGAAGTGGGCAATGGTGCATTTTTTAACCTTTTCTCTTTAAAGTGGTTATTGATTATGTTATGTGGAATTCACTTGAAGGAGAGGGATTTTGGCATTAAACAGTCTAGAAATTTGAAAATGATTTAGATTATGCTTATGATTTGGCTCTTTTGAAACATGATGTTGATGAGATGAACTGTTTCATTAGAGCTGCTGATGAGACTGGTAATAGAGTAGGTTTGAGGGATAAACAAAGAGAAAACTAAAGTGACAAAAATTAGCCAAGCAGATTGTGGTCCAGTTATTTTGAATGGTTGCCCCTTCAGCAAGTGTCTCAGTTTAATTAACTTGGGAGCTGTGTAACTGATACTAGTGATGTGCAGTATGAGATAAACAGATGGATAAGAATTGTTGCTGGGACACTTAAGTTTAAAGTCATACATAGTGGAAAAAAGACAGAGCTGGCATTAGTTCAATGGTAGAATACTCTGGCATGTTTCTGGAGAGATGCAGGTTCAAGTCCCGTATGATGGTGAAATTTTTTCCATAAAATTTTTATTGATTTATAGGCATTAAAAAGTCACCAAGTAACACTGTGATTGTCGTTCATATTCAAATATTTTGTTTCAAATATAATGATATAATATTAAGTACTAATTATCAGATGACTATAGACACTGTAGGATTAGAATGAGAGAAAAAAGCATTAAAGGTTTCCTTAAGGTTTTTACCTAAGAAAATTTAGAACTGTTAAATTTTACCCTTAATTCTATGTATCTGCCAACTGTACAAGTGTTAATTTTTGATACTATGGTTCTTGTGTTCTGTTAACAAGATTGTTATTGATCAAATTTTTCTAACTGATGGTAGTTAGATGGGAAAAAGTTCGATGACACTGTTTTAAAGTAACTTTTCAACATTAATCATTATCATTTTTATTACTTGATACATTAGTGCTAAGAATGGTTGTTGAAATAAACTGCTGAAAATTTTAACTGATCAGTGTTTGCATATCATATATGTTATTTCTGTTCCAGTTATCATTTATATGCTTTTTGTTAGTAGAATATCAATATTGCTCAAGGAGAGTACATTTTGGGATTGCACAGCAAAATTGGGATTAATGAATTTGTATTTCTGGTATCAAAATATTTTATCCATGGTTGGTGAATAAATTGCAGTTGTTCTATATTACTTTACATACATTTATAATTTTTATGCATTTCTTAAAAATATGTATAGGAGAAAACAGCGTGTTGAGAAAAGGTTAATAGAACGAGAAGCAGAGGAAAAAACAAATGGGGAAGATGAAGAAAACTACTATGATATGATTGAATTTGCTGAAAAATACTTTAACTGTCATCTACGTGATATAGGAGGAACTGTGATGCGAACTCTTACAAGAAGACGCAAGTCATCAGGAGATATGATGCCAAAATATGAGATGGTGACATACACTCGAAACAGTGCCATTCCTACATCACATGTTCATATGTATGATCCAGAAAATATTACTCTTGCCTGTACAATATTCAAGGTAAATTATTGCAAATAATTAGTAATTCAATGTAAATAAAATGAATAGAATATTAAAAATATATAGGGTTTAAAATGCTTATAGTTTCAAACTGATTCATCTGTATCAATTGCTTCTGTAATTATTTTTTTATTGATTGTTATTTTCGTCTTTTTCTTCAGACTACTTCCCAACAGCTTTTGTTTTATATCTATATCCTTTTTGTTATGGCTCTTCAATTTTAAATTCAAAGTCATTTAGTTCCTTGAGCTGTTTTTTATTGATAGTGTACCTATTAAAGGGTGGTAGTTTTTTTTTTTAAGTTTCAAACTATATGTGATATACATTTACACAATGTACCTTTCAGAAGGGAAACTAGTTATTGTTAGTCAGTATCTTGATATGGCTGTTTATTCACTCTTAGTGGTTCAGTTGAAAAATAAAAAAAAAGCCTTGTATGTTCCAAAATTTATATATATATAGCCATCCTGTGGCCGAGTGGTTAGTGCACTTAGCTACTGAACTAATGGATCTGGGTTCGAGCCCCAGGTAAGGCATGGATGTATGTGTCGTTTTTCTGCTGAGGCCCTGCCATCCTCAGATCTACTTTGGCATATAAACTGACAGGCTCCTGTCAGACCTCTGTGGCAAGCAGCTGCTTGAGGGGATATTTATTTATTTTTTATTGCATTACATATTTTATAACATTCATGAACAAATCTTAAACATAAATTTTTAACTAATGGTGTCTTCCCTCCCCCCAAAAAAAAGATTTCCTTGGTAATTAGGGTTTTTATACTCTAACTGACAGAAACAAGCAAAGCTTAGTGTTCAAGCAGATGCATAGTACTAATTCATTACAAAACTGGATATAATTTTCTTCTTGATGTCACTCATATATGCTTCATCTAATGCATGTAAACTCTAAAATAGTTTGTATCCATATGTATTATATTTTTTGTTGAATTCCATCCTTATTTTCTGATATTGGAGATGAATTAGAGCTTTTAATGCAATAAACTGCTAAATGTAGATAAAATTAAATTTATATATCTATTTAAAAAAATTGCCAAGCTTTGTTTTTAAAAGAACAAAGTAGCAGTTGTTTTTAAAATGGCTAAAAAAAAACAAAGTAGCAATTGTTTTAAAAATGGATACCAAAATAATTTTATTTTTGTGTGCCAGATATATTATTATAATGATACAGTTTAAAAGTTAAATAAATATTAAATGCCTCCTTTGCATTAATGACACATTTATAAATCTGTTTCATACATACACAAATAATTTTCAAGCAGCCATGGGCTATGAAGGTCCAACCAGACTGTGTAATTTAATTCTCCATATATGTCTATTCTAAGTTGCAGCTGTTACACTTGACCACTGCAGGCTAATTCTAATGAAGTCCTGCTTTGGCATTGTTTACCATTTGCATTCTAGGTAGCCCTGTTTTCCTTAGGCCTTTAGATACACTGTTCATAACTTATTTATCTAATTCTGCAAGCAGGGAACATGGCGAAACCAATGCTGTTGCTCCTTACATAGAATGCTACTCAAAGGTGGTTGATTCCTCTTTTGTCTAACCTCATCATTACTTACATAGTGAAACCACCTAATACCTGAGTACTGTGCAAGCATCTGGAAACAAAGGATCAAGGTTTCTATTTATATTGCTGTTTACAAAGGGTATAAGTTTCGCTATCATATCAAACATTAGAAATGACTAAACTATTACAGAACCCAATTTTAGTCTGTAGCTGTATACTGTAATGCTCCAAAAAAATGCAAAATACTTTTAAGTTGGACCCTTTTTCTGATCCAATTAGGTTTATGCTCCAGATAGTTCAGTTGGGCGCCAGGCAATAATTAACAAATTGCCAAATAAATAAATAAAGTTAAATTAGGGTTCAAAATACCAGCGAGCGTTAATGAGTAAGAATTCAAAAATGATTGTCAAAACGTAAATGTTAAATACTGATCAACAATTAACATTGCTCAAGAGAAAAAATTAGTGAAGATTCAAAAGGTTTAAATAACAAACAAATTTATTTCCAAAAATATATATGTTTGTTATATATATACTTTGTTCAAACTTCAATGAAGAAGATACATCAATTCTGATTACACATTGCACTAACTGTGCTCCTTCATGCTTACTACTCTCTGCGTTACAGTGCGCTGTGCTGTTGAGCTAACTGACTAGCATGTCATCAGGTTTTAACAAGAGGTACAAAGTCGACACGTGTCATGTTGCATGCTGGAAAAGACATTTACATAAACTGACAAGCGACGCAAGCTATGACGCAAGAGGGGGCATGTCCTTGTGCACTCGCTTTAGTGGGTGACAGTCGGAAGATCGGAGTTGCGCATGCGCAACTCCTAACTCTTGGAAGCAAGCGCTGTGATGCCAAAATGATAAATATAACGTAAATTAGCAAAACTGGTTAAGGTAAAGCAAAAGTGAACGAGGGGGCATCACAATACGACTATTTTTTTTTATAAACTCCACAGATCCTTAAAGGCTTCAGCAGCATACAAATTCTCTTGTTAATCTCATGTTGTACATTATCTGTAAGAATAATCTTGAGACTGTTCAAAAATATTGAAACATCATCCATCATACCAATTTTCATCACTTTAATTTTCTTTCTATTTCTCACTAAACCTACCTAATACCATCTCATAACTGCTTTAAGAAAAGTGTTCATCTCATTAACATCATTGGCCAAATTGTCAGCATAGTCTAACAAGATATTTTCAGATCTCTAGACCAACTAAGACTCCCAGTCTTTCCCTTCCAAGGAATTCCTCATATAAACAAACTGAAAGGAAAGATGACAAAATGTAGCCTCATCTAACTTCAGTAGTAATGCTAAACTAATATCTATAAGCCTTACCACTCTCACAAATGACTCAGTATTATTATAGAAAACCATCTTTATATTTAATTAACTTATCAGGAATGTTCACATGATCTCACAATCAACCACAAATTACAGGTGTCAACAGAATCAAAAGCCTTTTTGAAATCTGCAAATCAACTAACCATAGGTTTTAGAAACTTAGGCAAGTTTTTGAGAAATGTTCAAAGTGTAAAGATTTGGTCTATGCATCCTCTACCTCCTCTGAACCCACACTGTTCATCTCAAATTTGTCTGTCAACCAAATTTTTAATTCTGTTAAGAACAACAAATGATAGAACTTAACTTGAAACAGAGAACCCCTATAATTATTAAAAGAACTGCAATTCCCTTTCTTGAAAATAGGAATTATAACTCTAGTGGAATTTTTAGGAACAACCCCTTTATCATAGAAAATATCCACACTATTGTCAGCCATCTGACAATAGAATCATTACTCCCTTTTGACAACAGAATTCATTACCCTATCTGACAATAGAATCATTACCAACTCTAAACATTTACTCCCTGAAGCTTTTTGTAGTTTTAATTTAGAGGTAGCCAAAATAATCTCAGATCATGAAATAGGGCCATTACTGAAGCCAGTAATAGTGCCATCATCATTTCAAACAATAGGAGTAGAACTAACCATATCGTTTAAGACATCTCTGAAATGCTCAGCCCATCTTGCCATTACAGACACTTCACCAGCTGCTAATGTTGAAAGGACCCATCGTGCCTGGTAACAGTCAGTACTAATTTCAGTACTGAAGTTACCCAGTACAAGAGTAATATCTCCATTTTGATAGAATTCAAAATATCCTGCAGCTGTTCATAAAAAGTATCTTTCTCTTCGGAGTCCTTAGTGGGATCATTGCAACAGATAACATTCAAGTCTTTAATCCCTGTTTTAAATTTAGTTATTGGGTGCATGGCAACAGATGTCATCCAAGTCTTGAACATCTGTTTCAAAATTAGTTGTGAGAAATCTTTCATTAATGCATTCATATCCATAAGAACATCATTGGCATTCTTGCTGAGAAGCATAACTACACCTGGCTAGAATTGGTCTGTAGTAACCCTATTCTACAGCAGTTGCTAAGGATATGCATGTAGAATTAAATTTCACCATCCTGCTGGACCTCCATAGTCTATGGTTGTTTGAGGATTCATAGATAGATATGTGGTGGATAAGCAAAGCAGGCACTGTTTGAAATCACATCTTTATTTTATTGGGGCAGAATGCCCAGAAGAAAGCAACTTTATGTGGAAGACTTATTAAAACACATTTTTGTGTATAGTTTTAATGAAATATGTGTACTTTGCATTTCTTACCAATTTTTTGCTTTTAATTTTACTTGGTGACTTAATCTCTTGCAATGTTATTTTTAGATTAAAAGCAACAAATGTTTAAAATTCTTAAAGTCAAATAAATGTTTAAGTAAACTGGTTAAAAAAGCTTTAAAGTATTATAGCTATATCATTCTTTTAAGCATAGACAAAAAATACAAAGAGATTAATTAAATATTTCAAATATTTGGTCATTATTGAATAAAAAATACGAAATATCATTATACACCTATCCCTTGATTTACACGGTACTCAGTTCACACAATTTTGGCTTTGCATGGTCAAAAAATGCAATCAGTTTCGATTTACACGGTACTGACTGAGATTTTCTTTCTATGTATGTCTCAGTCAGTACCTTGTAAATCGAAACTGGTTGCATTTTTTGACCGTGCAAAGCCAAAATTGTGTGAATTGAGTACCGTGTAAATCAAGGGATAGGTGTATAAAATATATTATTTAATGAAATGCTATATTTATATCCAGTCTCTAACTTATTCATTGCTTTTAGTGGTTAATAATTATATATTCTAACATATATTGTAAATGATTTGTTATCTTGTTCTGTTCTAAATACATATTATTTTTCAGGAGCTCTGTAAATATTTGCGAGGTGATTTAAAACCAGAAGGTGAAGTTCAAGCCATGCAATCGATTATTGGTTATGGTATTGAAAGAGAAGAACTTAGAGATGAAATTCTTGTACAGTTAGTTAGGCAGTCTACAAATAATCCTTGCAAGGAATCTACATTGAGGGCGTGGCTGCTTATGTGCTTATGTGTAGTAGCATTCTACCCTAGTAAAACTTTTAATAAAGTAAGTATGTTGTACATTTTAAATCAGTATTGGATTTTTTTAATGTTCTTTACAGTTTCTCAGCCAATTGCTTAAATTATTCATTTGAATTTTGTCACATTTGCCAGCTTTTTATAGATAGGAAATATAAAGCTGAAAACATTTTCTGTGCCTACGAATAAAACAAATTGCTAAATTTAAGCTTAATGACTTAAAAGGGAATGCTTAAATTTGGATTGTAAATTCTGTTTGCTTTATTACTATGAAATAGAATTATTGTACAGAAATATTACTACTATACTACATTTGTAATTAACTATTAGGTACAATTCATATGCATGTTGCAACACATTTTTTTCAGGTCAAAACTTATGCTAAAATGTTGTCTTAATGCTTTTAATTTTATACCTGCAGTACAAGTTAATCTAATTTAAACTTATATATATGAACAAATTTTTCCATAGTTAAAAACCTGCAATAGAGATTTTTTAAAAGAAATCTGTAATAAAAAATAAAATACAAATAATTTATCTATGTTTGATAACTATGTGTCATACAAACCTACTCTATGCACTGCTCAACATAGAAACTGGTGCACCAGAAAGTATTTTTGTCAGAGCACCATGCAAATAGGTGGGTATGTGTCAAAAGTCGGGTTATAGAAATGAATGGAGTTGTGAACAAATTAGATGATAGGTGAGGGAGATAGGACAAAACGGCTTGGTGTAGCTAAGTTTGGTTGCCCTCACCTGGGCATGTGGACTACTGCATCAAATGATCTTGGTGGCGAAAGCATGTGTAAGTAGTGAGAATACCTGGATGATATCATCAGGAAACCTACCATCACATGGACACCTTTACCAAAGACTTCATCATAGGGCTATGTGCAGCTGGTTGATCCCTGCGTCACATTGTGGTGGAAATGCATCGGGATGTAACAACTATCAGGCAGATTTGGCAGCAGTGCTTGGAGGAAGGTAATGTGCATCTTTGTAGTGGGACTGTTGTATGTGGGCAGACATCCGAATGCCTCGATCACCGCATTTGATGGCAAGCCATAGCAGCTGCACAATTCACAGCTTATGACATTTGACACGGTGTACAGGCAGCTGCAGATATCCCCATGTCGACACGGACTGTGAATTGCAGATTGGCTGAGACAGGTTTGCACTCTCACCACAGCACACTGCCCATTGCATTCTTGTAATCCCTCAGAAATTAAATCACTGCTTTTCCACCTACTTTCTACATTTATGGTAAGTTTCATCTTATTTTGTGCATTCCTTCATGGTGTGGCATTTTCTATGTCGAGCAGTGTATTTTAGAGAGTCTGTCAGTTTTGTCCATCTGTCCAAGAAATCCTCTCCTCAGTGCAAGCTCCTGTATGTAGTGAGCAGACTACCCTGTGAAGGTTCTGCTGGTTCTGGTACCTTCACAGGGTCCTGAATGCTTGTCTGCATATTTGCTGCGTGCAAAGACCCCATATCCCAGAAAAGGAGGATTGTGATATTTGCTCAGGGTGTCTCCGTCTGCTCTACTCAACTCATGACTGGTGGGGTCCCCTTTAACTATCTGGACATTGGGGAGACTGTTCATCGTGGGGCTGGTAAGCGATGCTCTTTTCTCACACGTTATTTTGTGAGAACTTGAGTGAGTTTTTGACATTTCTCTTTTACTTTTCATTCATATTTAGTTGTGAGTGCTTGGCTCACTGGCTGTGGGTATGATGTCCGAGTGTGCTTCAACACCCAAAGAAAGAATTCATAATGTTTAGCAAAAAAAAAAGCAGCCAAGGAAGTTTTTTTTTCTATTTCATAACCAGTTCAGAAAATTCTCATGAATGTGAGAAGTCCAAGTCAACATCGTTCAACACTGGTCATGTTTAAAATATACGATACTGAAAAGAATCATTTAAAGAAATAAAAATCATATTTCAGGTTGAATATTATATTATTCAGGAGGAAATTTCCTTTCGATAAATATATAATTTAACTATTTTTATTCAGCAGGTTTTCCAAAATGAAGCCTTAATTGTATAGTGCGATCTTTTTTTTTTCACCATATCACATTAAAAAAGGCTTATTAAAATCAATATACATGGAAATTTATTCATATTATTTATTTTTTATAAAATTCGTTATTAAATTCTGCTTAATTTGATATATAACATGACCTATTTCTGTTGATTGGTTATTTTTTTTTAATTCTAAAGTTTACTTGTTTATTTGACTCAGCACAATTGGAATTTTCTCAAAGTGTGGTACCAAGAAAAAAATTACAAAACGAGAGAAATATTTACTTGAAACCAAAAATTTTTTTTCATTATTCAGAAATATATAGCCATTCTATTCATGTACATTTTAATCATTTCTGTCTATTAGTTTTTTTTAAATAAATTTTTATTTGTGTTGCCAGATGCATTGTTTTACTACATGACTCTAAAAAAGTCCTATTAAAATAAAACAGTCTTTTTTTTTTTGTTAAATACTTGATTTTCAGAAAATCCAGAATTAAATGCTGATTAATTTGGTATACAACATACCACAATTCCTTTCATTAGTTATTTGGCAAAAAAGTTGTAAAGTTAAAGATTTTTTTGACTGAGCATAGTGAGAAAATAGCTTGGCCTATGGATGGAAACCTGTTTTTCTGCCTGGACACTGGAAGTATTAAATGGATACAGTCCTCTGTGGGGTAGTACCAACTCCAGCGAGAGGGGTGGAGTTGTGGATCCATCACTCTCCCTGTTGAACACAGGTTCCAGTACTACTTTCATTCCCCAACCTGCACTTTCACTGCCATTGATCTGATCATCTGCTCCTCCTCAATCCTGGTGGGAGGTGGCTCAGTTGATAGTGTGCCAGACTTGTAATCTACAGTTCCCAGGTTTGAGTCCCAGCTGGGCCAGTATTGAGATTTATCTCTGTAAAACTTAACTCTCAGTAAGGGACACTGATAGGCTTGGAAAGGCCACCATCTGCTGGATGGGATGTTAAGTCGTAGTCCTGTGTGCAGGAGAGCCATAACCCTGTGCACATTAAAGAACATGCTAATGGCCTTGATGGGAGGCTACCATCTGTCTTCCAACAGCTGTCCAGTGGGTCTCCTCTCTAGCCTTCTCTGAGCCACTGGGCACTGTGACTTGGCCATTTAACCCATTGTGTGCAAAAAAGTGCCACTCAGAGGTAAAACAACTCAAATCCTCAATCCTTCCACTCTTTACATGGAAGGTTAAAGACAACCCATATGGAAGTGATTACCTCCCAATGGTGTGTTCCATCTCCTGTGGAGTGGGGGGGGGGGCTTGCATCCTTTCATGTGTCTCATGGTAGAGGCTGGATCAGGCTGATTGGATTGATTTTGAGCTCCTTTCTGAGTTCAATGAAAATTCGGTCAGCCAGGAGCCAATCAGTATTGCAGTTCTGGAGATGACAAACTGTATTGCCCATTCAGCTGCCTCAATTATTCCTCATAACTCGGGGTGGCTCAGTCGGTAGCGCGCCAGGCTCGTAATCTGTAGTTCTCAGGTTCGAGTCCCAGCTGGGTCAGCATTGAGATTTATCTCCGCAAAATTCCCCGCCCTGCCCATGATCAGTAGGGGACACCGATGGGCTTGGAAAGGCCGCCGTCCGTCGGATGGGACGTTAAACCGTGGCTCCATGTGTGGAAGAGCCATACCCTGTGCACGTTAAAAACACACTGGATGGCCTTGACGGGAGGCTACCATCTGTCTCCCAACAGCTGTTCCAGTGGGTCCCTCCCCCAACCTTCTCTGAGCCTTCGGGGTCCATGTGACCTGGCCATTTAGCGCATGGTGTGCAAAAAAGTGCCGCTCAGAGGTAAAACAACCCAACCCAACCACAACTGGGGTAGAATTCCAACTGTACCACAGCTTCATAAGGCTCAGAATAAGACTGTGTTTTGGAGATATCTGATATCCCCCAGTTTTGAAGCATTCAAATATGCCAAGGCAAAAGCCCATTTCATCCAGTGCCAGAGCCAGGAGGAATCTCCTGGATCAAATATATGCCATGCATCACCCATATGACCAGTTCTAAAGTCATGTTGGATAAAGTCTGGAAGATTGGTGGGAAGTACACATACCACTCATTATTGATCCTGGAGCACAATGGACAGGCAATTGCTGATACTCTGGGGGAGTCATTCTCTATCTCTTCTTCATATTTCCTAGATTTTCTGGCCCTGAAGAGCAAGGCAGGAAGCTCTCCAATGTCTTGCCATTCGAATGGCCTGGAGTCCTACTACAGGCCATTCACAGTGGAAGAGCTTCGCATTGCTGTGCATACTTCTCATGTCTCTGCCATCAGGCCAGCAAAAGGCCATTTATGCAATTCTCCAACATCTCTCACCATCGAGTAAGGATCAGCTACTCTGACTCTTCAATAATAATTTTTATCAAGGATCAGTTTCCATACACTTGGAAGGAAGCTATCATTTTGACTTTCCTTAAACCAGGCAAGGATCCCAAGATTCCTTCGAATTATCATCCGATTGCATTGACTAGCTGTGTGTATAAAGTATTGAAAAGAATGGTCAACAAGAATGGCCGTGATGTTCCAAATACCAGGCCAACCTGGTATTTGGAATACCGGGGACTGCATATTCATTCCCCGGTGGGAAATGTTATACCAGAATTGGCTGACTGCCATTCGTCCTTTTGGTTTGTGTGTCCAAGGCTACCTCAGAGATATCCACATCAGTCTCGATAGCATTACTCAGTCAACAGCTGAGCCACTTCCACCATGGTTTGCTGTTTCCCTTTACTGCAACTTTTCTCTCTGCAGGACAGGGAAGGCCTTTACATCTGACTGTATGTACCAGCAACTCTTTGCTAGCCACTGTGCTGAGTACCCGGAGTTCTTGACTGTCTTCACAGATGGCTCGAAGTCTGGTGCCTCAGTGGGATTGGCCATGGTCTGCTATGATGTAATCATTACAGATCAGATCCCACTTCAGTGTTCCATCTTCACTGCAGAGTTGCATGTTATCAGTCTCACCTTGAATGGCATAGCTGCTAAGCATCACCATTAATGTGTGCTGTACACCAACTTGCTTAGCTCACTACAGGCTTTTATCTCGGTGAGTTATTGGCCTCACTTTGTTCTTTCCTAGATCCACGAGCAGCTCCATATTCTGGCAGCCACAATCACTATTCTCTTCTGTTGGGGTTTGGGTGAGGGCTGGAACAGTACACTAGCACAACTGCATCGAGATTTAATTTCTATAGTAAAAAGTTATCAACCTCTACTACAAAAATTTTCATGCATTTAAAATCGTCAGGAAAATCTGGAAAATAGATATTTAATAGTCGCTTGCAGAGCACATAAACACTGTATGAATTATTATTCTCCTATAAGAAGAATCAAATAGTATTGTATTATGGATTTTAATATATTTGGTAAAAATAATTAATTTTTTTTTTCATTTGGTATTTGTTTTTCTGCTCTGGGTGTCTGACAAAAACCATAAAACTGAAGATAAAATGATTTTTTTTAATGATATACCAATAGTTTTAGGCTGTAATTTAGTTACAGCTATTTTATTTCAGTTGGAAGTACTTACATTTACCGAAATCAGAGTATCAATATATTGTCATGTGAGCTCTGCCAGGACAGCAATGATAACTCCATTTTAAAATTTTAGCTAAATTAGAGTATTAAAAATGATATTGCATTTTATAATCTGTTGTTTAAGTGTTGCCATTAAATATATATACATAAAAACACTTATGATTTTAAAAATAAAATAAAAACCCAGTTTTTTAAGATGCCCTCTCTCTTTTCTATACAGCATGGGAATTAGACTTTGTAATGTTGAAGTTAACTTGGATTAGAATAAAATGTAGCATTCTTGATTAATCTTCATCAATTGGTGTTAGAATTTCTTAATATTAATCTTTTGAGTAATGCATGAATATTTATTGATTAATGATACCTTTTTTTTTCCACTGAATCATTCTAAATGTCGGTTGTTTTTTCACAGTATTTTACAAGTTTCCTGAGAAAAAATCTTCGAGAAGATACATCAATTGCTCGATATGCTCAGTGGTGCTTAGATCACCTACATAGCACTAAAGTGACTCCTCGCAAAATGCCACCCTCTTCCTTAGAAGTCAGTGTAAGTATAAAAGGTATTTCAAATGAAGACCTGTTTATTTCTAACAGGAAACATTTCTTATATAATGGAAGAAAAGATTCTTACCATACAATACAGCATAGGAGTTTTCCTCCTTTTAGTCACATATCTTTCTACCCTTTTTGTACAGCTCTAAATTATGATTCTAGGAGCAAATATCACATTTCCTTTATATGAATACTAAAATATCTTAAGCTAGAAGTATGTAATGCTCAATTTTTTTTAATTCGGTGATTAAATGTATAACTGAAATCTGTGGAATGCAGGGTAGTCAGTTATAAAATAACTTTCCCTATTATGGAGTCTGTGGAGCTCTGATGAACAGAGAGCGCACCATGTAAATTGGTAATTAGCTTAATGAGGACACAAAGCAATATTCAAACTAATTTTTCCAATTTAGTTAGTAAGAAGAAAAGAAAAAAGAAATTAGTCCCAACTGCCTCCCCAAGGGGGGAAACGGGTTCTGCAAATACAAGAAAGTAAAGCACAGGTGAGAAAATGATGTTTATTTGTTTCATGCGCATGTCTGTTACAGAAACTGTTCAATATATACTCGCAATCAGTGCAGAGGTTTTTCTGGAAGTGAAGGACTGCATGGGCCATGGCTGCTTGGAGCATGTTGGTGTTGGTCATTTCTCATATAATGCTGGCCTTCAAATCAGTAAGCAACCACATGCTGCCACAATAAACCCTGTCCTTGAGATAGTCCCAGGTCCAGTGAGCATGATGGCCAGACATGAGGAAAATCTAAAAAAACTAAATGCTTATCGCTGAACATTGTATGCAGCAACTGCTTTACCTACTGACTAACTTGTGGGGGTGCGTCATCTTGCATGAACACTGTGGTGTCCAGAAAGGGCCATTCTTGAAAGGTGGGAATCATGTGATGCTGGAGAAGAGCACAGTAACAGCACTGCACTGGACCATTAGATATAGCATCCTAAAAGAAGAAAGACCCAATGATGAAGTCTGCACTGAAGCCACACCACACTGTCATGTACATGGCTGGAGAGGCCATTAATGCATAGCAGGGAGAAATGACACTCCACCCCCTATCTCCCTTATCCCCACACACAACAGTTCTGAGTGTTGATGGCACCAGTGATGATGAAGTGTGCCTCATCAGTTCACAGGACTTCCTGTGGCTATGTGTCATTCACCTCTATCTGTGCCAGAAATTGGAGAGAAAAGTCTGTGAGATGATGTAAGTCATGTGATCATAGTTCCTGCACTATATCATTCCTGAATGGATACCGTCACAAACATGTGAGAGCACTTCCTATGAAACACTTTCCTATGAAACACTTTAGGCAGAACACTGCCTATGAAAGGTCCAACTGTTGTGACACTCACTGTTCATATCACTTATGGCGTGGACTGTCATAAGATCCTCTCCTGTCAACTGATCCTCTTCCTGGTGCCACTCTCAACTCACTGGTTGCCTCAAACTTCAATCAAATTTCCTTAATGCCAATGACATCAGGGGTTCTCTCCACAGACTTTTTAAATTCCAATACTCCCACAGTGCAATGTTTGCATTACTCTGATTCTGGTAGAACAGTTTGATTAACAGTACACATTCCTTCTTTGTGAGAACCATGTGGCCATTTGCTTACAGTGGGAGCATTCCCACTTTTATACAATGTCGTTTTCATCAGAAATGTGTTATTATGCAAATGAATATAATTGGCATACCTAAAGTGGCTGTTTCCCCTCCCCCTGGTGGTGACAGTTTTTTTCCCCCCACTAAATCTTTTTCTTGTGTTCTCGTTACGCTACCTACCAGTTTTCACCACACTATCTCTGCCACTATTCCAGGGACTCAAGAATAGGGAAACTTATTTTATAATTACCCTGTATTTTTAACATATGGTAATTTATTCTGCATTTTCATTGCAAATTATCCCAATGAAACAGGTGAAAATCAACTATCTTGTTTATGTTGATTTATGATATAGAAATTAAAAATGATAATACAAAGGGTCATTTTATGAGATTTCATCAATTTTTTTTAAATATTCATCACCACATCATTTTATGTATTGTTGTTCCCCTACCCACTGTGTAGTTTTATCCAAGTAAATGTGAGAAACATATATATATTACAATGAACTATAGGTTCCCAAAATGACAAAAAGTCTAAGGGTGTGGCCATAAGTTTTGAATTATAAGAATTGAACAAAACCATTCAAAAATGATTACAAAGTTTAAATTATTCCCTAACAGTGTAGATGAACTCATTATCCTCATGCAAAATTAAGGTGTTAGGGATTAAAACTCAGATGTGATACTTTTCATAATTTTTATTCCTCAATGTCCTGGAGCCTAAGACAACACAAATGGCATGATTTTTATCATTATAGATGCTCCAAAAATTTATAAAAACTGTGGAAGTGAAAAAGAGTAAGCATGTAGAATTTTGTAAGCTATTTGGATACGTATTAAAAAAAATGAATAACAATTTTAATAATTTTAAAAACTAAGGTCCCCTCAAAAAAGTTAATTAATACACTGAAAGAACAATTTCTAATACATACCCCACCCATCCACAAACCTATCCTACTTCACCATAATAATGTTCCAGTCTTTTGTGAGCTATAATAGGTCAAATACTTACCTAATAGCATACCAGTGACTGTTATGTATCAATATATATTAATGTATCAATATATATTATCTATTATTAATAATTATTTGTAATAATCATAAGATCAGCCTTTTGCCATCTATCCATCCTAGCTAATGATGCTATATTTCAGTTTTATTTTCCATTGTTAGCAAATGCAATATTCACTAACCTCTGTTAACTCATTAATTTATGACAAAACAACAGCCAAAATAGTTTTACCTATATTATATTAGCTAATCACTTTTAGTGGGAAATAGGATACACAGATAAGTCCTTGATTAAATTAAAAGACATTCAGAAACTGCAGAATCTATAAATATGTGAGCATGAAGTTCGCATTAATAATATAAATGTTGAAGGGTATCCTATAATAATTGAATAAAAAAGGCTCAGAACTTCTGACCAAAGTATCAGTTCAGATTGTAAATTTACTGGGGAAAGACAGGATTCTCTGAGAGAGGAAGAGAATATCACTGACTTTGAAAGCTGTCAGCTATGTAGCTTTGTCTAACCCTTAAATTGTGAAGTTTTTTGGTCAAGCAACTGAACTTTTAAACCTTATTTTGAAGTAATAAAAGATAAATAGTTCATGTTTTATAATATGAAAGAAACAGAATTTAATTCTAAATGATAAAATATAAAATTAAAGAGAAAATAATTAGCATAAAAACCATGTTGCAAGGATTTCTGGAAAACAAACTTCACCTAATTCTTTAAGGATTAATAGATATGAAAAATAGATCAAAATATATGGAAGGCTCAATAGGAACCATCCAAAGAAATTACCCATGATCATTTAGGCTCAGTCACAAAAAGTTACTGTAAACATTTTGACATGTATCTCACTGAGTCAGCCAATTGCTGAATTCCTTTTGTTACTGGTCAACCAATTGCACCTAACCTATGTAATGCTCCAAAGATTTTAAATACTTTTAAAGTTTATTAAGTTTGGACTCTTTGTCTGATCCAATAATTATTTAAGCTACGGATAGCTGAGTTGGGCGCCAGGCAATAATTAACAAATTGCCAAAAATAAAGTTTAATTAGGGTTCGAAATACCAGCGAGCGTTAATGAGTAAGAATTCAAAAATATTAAATGATTGTCAAAATTTAATGTTAATTCTAATCAAAACAATTAACATTGCTCAAGAGAAAAAATTAGTAAAGATTCAAAAAGTTTCTGTAACAAACAAATTTATTTCCAAAAACACTCACCAAAACTTCAATGAAGAAGATATTACATCATTTCTACAAACTCTTCAACGAAACTACACTCTTTCTCAACTAACTCAAAACTGTGCTCTCTCTCTGTGCTTGTGATGTGACTGTGCTGCTGTGACTAGCATGTCACCAGGTTATAACAAGAGGCTACAAAGCCCGCACATGTCATGTTGCACGCCGGGAAAGACATTTGCATAAATTGACGATCGGCGCAAGCTATGATGCAAGAGGGGGCGTGTCCTTGTACATGCGCTTTAGTGGGTGACAATCGAAAGTACGGTGCGCATGCGCAACTCCTATGCTCTTGGAAATGAGCGCTGTGATGCCAAAAATGAAATAAAAATCCCCAAAATGATAAATATAACGTAAATTAAGCAAAACTGGTTAAGGTAAAGTAAAAGTGAATGAGGGAGCATCACACGTACTACACTTCAGTGTCCAACTGCAATCAGGTTTCCTTGAATGCTTCCATCAGAGTTCCAATCATATGAAAAACATCTGGAAAAAATCTGGAATATATGGAAGATACTCCAACACCTCTTACCACAATCCACATTGCATAGCCTAGATCAGGAGTTTGTAACCTTTTTGGATGGAGAGCATAAAGGTGCCCAAAGATGGGTTTGTCAAACACCAAATATTTGTGATGTTCCTACCCCTTCATCCAAGTCAAAAGTGATATAGTGGTAGAGAAGATTTTTTGCAGGAATAATATTGAAACTTTTAACTTATGACAGGGATGCCTCAAGCAAAAATATGTTGATAATGACTAATTTATTTTATTATCATAAATTTATAAGTTGTTAAATTTCAGTATTTGAACAATGCATGCAATATCAAAGAGAATTCAACAATATCAAAAGTACATATTTTGCACTAAATGGTGGAAATGTTTTAATAAGTATGAACCATTACTTATTAACTTTTAATGTGTTAGAAGACACTATAGTTCCCAGAGCCAAATGTAGTCACATATCCGGTAGAAATTCTTATATCTCAAGAGAATATGCTCTTAGTTTCCATCCACCCATAGAAATCGCCCATTTTTAAGTTTTTTTTTTTAGAATTAATCCTACAAATTTATTAATTAAATTTGATAATGTAAAGATACCTGATCGTTTAAATGCTCTGTAAGAGTGAGAAAAAAAAGTATTACGCTGCTATAGCAGCCATTTTGGTGGCCTCATTTCACATCAGAGCGTCCCAGTTGTTTTCTTCTTTCAAGTAATATTTCCAAACTAAATTTTCACTGAGAGAATTCTTTTAACTGTTTTCAGTTAACTTTTTCATAACATTTTGATATTGCCTCAAAAGAAACTGGTAAAATGGATGTTTTTAAATGAAAGGTATTTGCATTATTTCATAAGAATGCACTTATCTAAGAATTGCAATATTTACCAGATTTCTGCTTTTTAAATTGCTTTGCTGTTTGTAAAAATATATATTTTTATTAAATATATATTGCAGTTTTCGAAATAATATTTTCTAATTCAGTAATAAAGTATTACAGAAAAATGTCCTGTAGATAAGAAACACGTGAAATAATTAGTTGAAAAAAATTGCTCATCCTGATTGGGATTCGAAACCATGCCTCCCAGAAGCAGGACACCTGGCATGCTACTGGGAGGCATGGGAGGCATTTAAAATCCAACTCAGGACAACCAATTTTTTTTTTAACTAATTATATCCAATGCTTTCCAAATTATCTGAAACCATGGGGAAGTGGAAAAGAATTTTGGTTCTGAAACAATGATTTGTTTAGTTTACTGCAGCTTGGATTACTTTTGTGTCACTTATAGAAACCTTTTTTAAAGCAATTTTTAGTTTATATATCTTATAATTATTAAAAATAGATTTAAATTTAGATTTTTGCACATTTTAGTTTTCTTATATGGATGAAACTTTAGGAAAAGTTGCTCCCCAAAATTGGGATTTTTTCATGAAGTGTTTTGATGATTCTGAGAATGGAGAATTTGTGTGGATTTTCCACCTCAGGGTTTGTTAAAATCAGAGTTTTCTTCCAGAAAAGTTGTTTCATTACATATAGTTAATATATATAGGTAATGATGTGATATGCCAGAAAACAAGAACATTGTACATATGAGTGCACAGACTGCCAAGTTGCCTTGTGCATTTCTGAGTCATGTTTTCAGCTCTATCGTACAAAAAAAAATGCACATGTGTAACTGTAATATTTTAAGTAAATATGTTTATATATTATTATGCAGAATTAAATGCTGCTTCTTTTTAGATATTACTTGTGAAATTCTGTTTATTACTTATTTCAGAATAAGGTTCAAATCGAATGAAATTACTCGTTTTTTACTACATTGTTTCAAAAGAGCACTATTAAAATTAATGTGCTAGTTTTTCTGAAAATTTTTAATATTCACAATTAGATGCTCTTTATTTTGGTATATGACATGAATTATTTTTGTCTAATAGTTTTATTTAAGGATAAGATTTTAAAGTTATACTTTTTTCTTATTCTGAAAGCACCTCAGAATTAACCTGCCCATCAGAGTGAATTCTGCTCTATAAGGCTCACATGTTAAAGATTAAAAAAAAATGATACTATGCCATGTTTTTAAACTATATAATTACAAAGGTTTATCAAAATAATGGATACACCGATTGCGACTGCAGTACATGCAATGCACCATATGCATATCACAGAGTCGACATCACCCACGATATGAGGTATACAAAGGGGAGAAGTACAATGTCAGCTATCACATAGCAGTGTGCCACAGGTGCAGGTAAAACCACTGTTGTGATGTAATTGTCGACAATGTCAGATATCGGTGACCTCCAAAGAGCATGATCATTAGTCTTGCAGGAGCTTCAGTAACTAGAACTGTGGAAATAGTAGGTGTAACAAGAGGAACTGTATTGAAGATTATGACTATCTATCAAAAAGGATAGAGCATTGCCTCCAAACGTGAAATTGGGGATGCCATACGAAGTTGTCGGATAGGGATAGGTGAACATTTGTACGGTTTGTACAATGGAAGCACGAGACCATGGCACCACAAATAGCAACAGAGTTGAACATCAGTCGGAATGATCCCATTTCCATCATAACAGTTTGTTGGGAACTTCATGTTGATATTTGTGGCTGTACTGCAATCCACAAACCTCTGATTACCAACATCGATGCAACAAAATGTGCAAGGTGGTGCAAAGCACAAAAAAACTGGAATGCTAAAGACTGGAAACATGTTATCTAGTCTGATGAATCGTGCTATACATTGTTTCCTATCACTGGTAGTGTACATCTGGCAAAAACCTGCAGAAGCATACCACCCAGACTGTCTGGTTCTGACTGTGAAGCATGGAGGTGGATCCTTGATGCTGTGGGGTGCTTTATCATGGCATTCCTTAGGGCCATTAGTTATTCTGCAGAGTTGTGTCACATCCTCAATATAAGAATCCATTCTCGGGGACCACCTGCACCCAATGTCGCAGGCATTGTTCCCTAATGACAGTCCCTGGTTTCAAGCAGATAATGAACCTGTGCATTGTGCAAAACATGTCAAGTTGTGGTTTACAGAGCATGAGGATGAGGTACAGCAGCTACCCTGGCCACGTCAATCTCCAGACCTCAATATTATTGAGTATTTGTGGGAATATCTGGAGCACAGTCAGATCACACTTTCCACCTCCAACATTACTGGTACAGTTGGGCCATATTTTATAGGAAGAATGATCCCACATTCCATTACCTTATGTGCATGGCTTGTATAAGTCTATTCCATGTCGAATTGCATCTGTTCTGAACGGCCAAGGTGGACCTGCAGCTTATTAATAAAATTTTCTCCACAAACAGTACATGTTTCCATTATTTTGATAAATTCCTCTAATTTTTCATTTTATTAGAAACATGAAAACATAAGAAATAATTAATGTATAAGTACATATGTGTTCATGAGCACTGCTAAAAAATGTATTGGTGAGCACTTAACAGCACCCTGAGTACCATGATGGTCATGAGAGATAGCTGCATATGCCTGGACTTGATATAGTTCTGTATATATGGATATGCCTTGTCTTGAAAGATTAAGTGTGTGTGTGTTTACTAGAAGCTTATTTATATATTATATCACTGCTAATGATTTCATTCCATGGAATGATGCAGTACTTGAAAATTATTGGCCATGGGCAAGTAAGAAGGAGACCTTCATTATACAGGAAATATTCATTAGTAATTTGAAGAGAGAGAGAGGCAAATTTCTATTGAATCTCCCTTACAATTCAAATTAACATTATCCAATAGAATCTAATTTGTGGTGTTAAATTTAAATGTTAATTTAAGTCTGATATATTTTTAATATGTATATTTCATTTAGGCTGTTCGCAATATTGGAAATTTAGTGTGTCGATTTTACTTCATGGATGGTAGGACAAAAGCTATTGACATTCATCCTTCGGATACTGCAATGGATGCCATGCAGCAGTTGGCAATCAAGATAGGGTTGAGAAGTTTGGATGGATGGGCCCTGTATGAGGTAAGTTTGTAGTGACATGCTGATTTTTCTTAATATTTTTATTAACAAACTAAGGGCAGTTTTCCTATTGAAATATTCTTTGAGTTGCATATTTTTCTTGTATTTATAGGTTTCTACTTTTTCTTCATAGTGCTAAGAACAAAACTTATACTAAGCTTAAAAATCAGTAGTTCAGGCTGTAATTGAATTTAAATGTATCATTCTATTTAATAATAGTTCCTTTTAGTCACATTGTATATAAGGTTTAAAAATAAAACTATGAATTATTAATGCATCATTTAGTATAATGAGAAACAAGTTGAAAAATATTTTAATGTTACAAATGGTATGTATGCCTGGATAGAAGTGAAGAAGATTCCTAGGTAAATGCTGTTTTATGCTACTTTTTAAATTCAGAGGTTGAAATATATTGTTTTACCTTAGTTAAACTAAGTAACTGGTGCAGTCCTCTATATCAGTGGTTCTCAACCTTTTATGCTTCATGTACCCCCTGGAAATGTGTATGTAACTGGCATACCCCTTGTATAGATAAATAAAACTATAGTTATGGTATAACAATGGTTATTTTTACTTTGTTACTAGATCTAGCAACTTTTGAGCTCTCATGGCATACCCAAAAAAATTTGCCGCATACCCCACTTTGAGAACCTCTACTCTATATCATTGTTTGTAGTTCTGGAGCACACATTGTGGATACAGTTTTCAGTAACAAAGAAATTCTATTTTTATCCTGGTAGTATATCTATGGCCTTCTAATAATATTTTATCTAGTTGCTGCTTTGTTTGCAACATGTAGGACAAAAGAGGATCCTAGAAAGTACTCCTAGTTTATATAGGCCTTCTCAAACAAAGACATGCCCTGCTAAGACTGAGGTCACTGCTGACACTTGCTCAAAGCTAATACAATATTTAAGCAAACTTTTTCTAACTTTAGTTATGAATAATTTATTGGAATTCCATTTAGTGGCCCTCAAGGTCTGACAATAAGTTCCAGTGTAAAATAATGTAAAATTTAATTATAAATTTACCAATGATGTTTATGCAAAACAAAAATTAATCTCCTTGGAAGACTGTTTTACTGGGATGCTTTGAAGTGACCTTGGAAGTCATTTTCTGAAATTTCTTTTAGCTCCATGGTTGCAGCTCTAGATAATTTCTGTTAATGCAAAAGGATTTCCTTTCAATTAAGTTTTCAACTTAGAAAACAAGAGAAAAAGTAACAAGGAGCCAACTTAAAAGAGTAGGAAAAAGTGGGCGAACGCAGTGGTTTGTTTTTCTGTCAAGAATTTTATCCAGTGATCTTTGGGTGACTGTACACACTGCGTCAACATATCAGCATCTTTTTTTTTTCACATCAGTGTTGAACACTGCAATGTGTAACATTTCGATTTTTGAACAAAGCAATAATATTACCGTATTTCTTCGATTCTAAGATGCCATCGATTGTAAGATGCACCTTAATTTCACTGCCACTAACAGAGAAAAAGCTTTGGTTCTAAGAAAAAAACTAAAACGCTAAAATATATCTAACAAGTATTTTTATTATAATATAATTCAATTTACTAACAACGATATTACCTATTTATCAGTAGGTATGTTATTCATCACTTCCTTCTGAATTAATATCAGAGTCTGATTCTTCTGAGCCGTCTTTATCTTCATTATCCCATACTATATCGTTTTCTGAGCCATTGAGACCATTGGTGATGCAACATTTTTTAAATGAGTGCTGCACTATTCTTTCTGGGATTAGCTTCCAAGCTGTTGATACCTATTCTACCAATTTTGATGACTGCACTTTCTTAATTTTTCCAGAAGGTATCAGCAGAAGGTTGTCAGTCAACAGACAGGTTCCAAGCTCACTATAATTCACTCACAGAGCTCCACTGTAATGAAATAATGGTAGCTTTACATTTGGAAAGCGTGGGAAAATACCCACATTTGGAGAATGTAATAAGAGTCTAACTTGGAGGTAGGGTTTCCACATAAAAACAAAACGTGTGGTGCTATGTGCAAAGTGCAGGAAAAAAAAACTGATTCTGAGACGCACCCCGTTTTTAGAGACATTTACATGTGAAAAAAAGTGCATCTTAGAATCAAAGAAATACGGTATTATATTTGCGATGCACTATAAGTTTATAACAAATAGAGAATAGATGAAGGGACAAAGAAAGAAAATTAGTGGAAGAGGCATTTTGCAAATTTACTGTCAAGTTGTGAGTATTGGACTTTTTCTTTATAAAAAAAAATAGTACATATCTCACAGAGTGTCACATGTGCAGGATCATTGTCACAGTGCCTAAAGGAATAAGAGATCTGGATCCTCTTGTACATTGAATGATGATACACTGAAGAGCCAAAACATTATGACCAGTGTGTCTTTATGCAGATCGAAGCAACTGCATGTAAACAATGGCGTGTGTAAAGGTCATGGAACAGTATAATAACACCTGGTACTGAACTCTGTAAATCAGTGTTATTCTTGTTCTTCAGGTGGGAAAGGCAGCAGACTTAAGTGAGTTTGACAAAGGCCAAATTGTAATGGCCAGGCAACTGGGTCAGAGCATTTCCAAGATGACAAAGATTGTGATGTGCTCACTCAACCATGGTTAGTACCTTCAAAAAAAATGGTCCGAGGAAGGAAAAATCATGAACTAGTGGCAAGGTGTGGGTTGACTATGGCTCATCAATGCTAGAGGTGAGCGAAGACTATCCCTTATGGTACAAGCCAACAGAAGGGATACTGTGGTGCAAACTCACCTGTAATTTGAATGTTGGTGACAGGAGTAATGTGTCTCAACACACAGTGCATCGAACCCTGCTAAAAATGGGGCTGCATAGCTGCAGGCCACTCCAAATGCCTATGCTAACCTGGGTTCACTGTTGAAAGCATCTACAATGAGCACAAGAGCATCAAAACTGGACCTTGAATGATTGGAAGAAGATCATTTGGTCCATCGTATTTTGTTTCCTGTTGCACCATGTGGATGGCTGGGTTCATGAGCATTGTTTACCTGGGGAAGTGTTGGCACCAGGATGCACTGTGGGACAAAAACAAGCGAGTGGAGGAAGTGTAGTCTTTGGGTGATGTTCTGCTGGGAAACCGTGGGTCCAGTCATTCTTGTGCAGGAAACTATCATGTCTACCACCTACCTAAACATCATTGTAGACCAGGTACATCCTTTCATGGCAACGTTATACCCCTCTAGTAGTGCCTTCTTTCAGCAGGATAATGCACCATGCCACACTTCCCAGATCGTTCAAGAATGGTTCGCAGAACATGAGGTCGACTTCCAGGTATTGCCCTGGCCTCCAAATTCCCCAGACATCAATCGAGCATCTGTGGTTTGTATTGGAACAGCATATCTGATCTGTGATGGCTCAACCACATAACTTACAAGAGTTAAAGGATCTGCTGGGTAATGTGTTGGTACCAGATACCACAAGACACCTTTAGAAATCTTGTAGTGCCCATGCCTCGCCAGGTAAGAGCTGTTTTGATGGCACATGGAGAACCAACATCATATTAGGCAGATGGTCATAATGTTTTGGCTCTTTGGTGTATAACACTATTGATTTAAGGAAAGATGCAGAATTTTTTCAACATATTACTGCTTTCTTACTTAATACAAACATATGTAAATTAAATTCATTGAAATAATGAAATTCATTTGCTTGTTTAAGTAATTAATGCCTTGAAGTAATAATTGAGTTATAAATAATTAATACTTGAAAGCAAAATTCCTGAAAGTTCAGTTTTGTTTTTGGTAAAACAAAATATCAGAAACTGTTCCATCAAAAATTAAGCAAAATTGCTTTTTTTTTTGGATAGCCCATTGATAACAATGATTCATTGTTTATTATTTTTCATAGGCTTTTGCATTATTTTCTTACTTATGTTACTGAAAATGTCTCAATGGTAGTGAGGCATACAATGGAAGGAGATCTGTGTACCAATCCTTGGTAATGCACAGAACTGGGCAGGCTTAGCACCTAATGTCTGACTCTGCCTTCTTACAGTGCAGGTCATTAGTACCTTTCAAAAGAGAGATTCTCTTCTGGGAAGGAACAGAAGGGGAGGGCTGCCAGATCAGTGTGGCCTACTGATCTGGTGATCTATGGCCACTTTTAGTTTTTTCTGCCCTGCTGAGTAGTGGTCAACTTCACAGGGTCCAGGTGCTGACCCCTTGAGTCCATGTTGAGGGGTCCTGACCTCTTAACACTCTCTTCACATGACCTCCCCCCCTTCTTTTTGTCGTCATCATCTACAGTGTCATCTTTGTGTCTTCGTCCCCAAGATTCCTGATCATCCGTTCCATGGGTGATCAGGTAATTGGGGACATGTCCCCATTTTTCATAAATAAAAATTTGGAGGTCTTGCAGGTTTGCTGAAATCTGTCAAGTGCCTGCGATCTGGTGACTTGTTTGTTGAGACTGCTTTTCCCAACACTTGGAATTGCTCTTTGAAATTACAGTGATTGGTGTGGTGGCTATCATGGTCACACCCTACAAATCATCAACTTCCTCACAAGGTGTGATCTCTGAGTGGGGACTTCTCAAAGTCACCGAGGAGGAGGAAATGCTCTCAGAGCTCTCCACCCAAGGAGTAACAGTGGTCCATCAGGTTACGAAGTGTCACGATGGTGAATTGTTATGCCCAGGGTACTGATTCTAACTTTCAATAAGCCACGCCTGCCAACTTCAATCAAGGTAGCATACCTTCACTGTGAGGTACAGTCATATATGTATATACCTAAAGTATACTCAAAGTGTTGATTTATTACTAGATACCTGATCCTTTGTGCTGCTTCCAGTGTCAGAAGTATGGCATTCTGCACAGCTTGTCAGGCAAACCTATCTGTTCTGACTGTGGCAATTAGGATTACTTTGATCCTGACTGCACAGCAGACAAGGTAAACTGTGTGAAATGTAATGGTGACCATCTGGCAAATTGACATGACTGTCCCAAGTGGAAGGAGGAAAAGGAAATATAATGGCTCAAGACCATTAGCAGTATTTCTTATCCTGAGGGTAAAAAAACTCACTGCACCCTTTGCTCTAACTCCTTTTGAAAAACCTCACCCCTTTGCAGTTACTGATGTATATTTTAACCACAGGCATGACTGTTATTAGCAGATTGCTAAGATGTTTGCAGATTTCTGTATACTAGTCCTTGTTAGCACATTTTTCAAGCTTAATTGATGTTATTTCTTCTGACATGACTTAATTTTAGATGGTTTTTGGTGATTTATTGTCTTACTCCTCCAGGAATGATTTAATTTATATTGTTGAAAAAGACATTCGACAAACTATTTTTTTAAAAACAATCTTCTAGAAGCATTATACAAGTATGGGATCCCATTGTTGCACAATGTTTCTTTGTGCAAATTTATGAGTATGTTTTCCATGTATTTCAAATAGAATTTAGTTGGGGGTGCCGCTAAAGGTTTAATATTTAAACATAGAGAATATAACATTTAAAACCTTTGGCACCAGCCCCACCAAATTCCAGTTGCAATGCATGGAAAATATACTCATAAATTTGCATAAAGAAACAATGTGCAACAGTGAGATCCCATACCTGCCATCAGTCTGGAATCTTCTGTTGCACGAGCAACTTGGCAGACTCCCAAGGGAAACTCCAATTTAAAAGTTGGGAACATCAGCTTCAATGCCAGATGAAATTTCACAATAGGAGAGGAGTGAAACATGGTACAAGTTCTGTTTAGCATTGTTTTAAAAGGGGGCAGGATGTATAGTGCTTTTAGAAGATTGTGTTTTATCAAAGACTCAGAACAAGCTTGAGGGGGGGGGGGTCGGATATATCTAATGTGTCCCAACCCTGAAGCATTCAAATGCTCCAGGGCAAAAGCCTATTTCATATGGCACCAGAGCCAGAAGGAATCTTGGATCAAGTACACATCTTCTATCATCTGTAAGCCCATTTCTAAGGTCATATGGAATAAAGTCAGTAAGATGGGTGAAAATTACACATCCCACTCATTATCGATCCTGGAGCCCAATGGACAGGCAATTGCCGACACTCTGGGGGAATCACTTTCCTCCATCCCTTCATTGTCATCTTTTTCCCCTGACTTTCTATCCCAGAAGAGCAAGGCTGAACACTCTCTGCTGTCCTTCCACTTGAATAGCCTTGAGCCTTATGACAGGCCATTCACAGCAGAGGAGCTTCACCTTGCTCTGCAAATTCTTATGTATCCACTGTTGGGCCAGATAATGCCCATTATGCCATGCTCCAACACCCCTAACCATCGAGTAAGCTCAGCTTCTCAATCTTTTCAGCCACATTTTCCTGCAGGAACAGTTTCTGGACTTCTGGTGGAGGCTACTGTCTTAGTCTTCCTCAAGCCAGGAAAGGATCCCAAGATTACTTTGAATTATCATCCCATTATGTTGATGAGCTGCATGTGCAAGGTATTGGAAAGAATGGTAAATGCTAGGCTCATCTGGTACACATGACTCGGTGTGTCATGTGTGAGAGTTGGTAAGGCTCATAGTGATTGGTTTAGCATTGCTAGTGGAGCTAGACAAGGGTGCATTTTGTCTCTTTTTTTTTCTTTAGTTTAACCATTGATTATGTTATGCAGAATTCTTTGCATGGAAAAGATTTTGGAATTAAATGCTTTAGAGATTTCAAAATTTCTGATTTAGATTACTCAGATGATTTGTCCCTGTTGGCTAATAATGTTGATGAGATGTTTTTACATTAGGACTATTGATGAGACTGGTACTAGAGGAGGTTTGGTGATAAACTGAAAGAAAACTGAAATGATGAAAATTGATCAGGCAGATGGTGCTTCATTTGCTTTGAATGGTTGCACTCTTAAATAAGTGTCTCAGTTTAATTATTTTGGAAGCTCTTTGACAGATACTGGTGATGTGGGCCTGAGATAAAGAGAATAGGGAGAGTGAAAAAATAGTACCTTTAAAGACTAAAATTAGGATGTATAAAAGTTTTTTCTAGGGTTAGTTTTGGTAGTGAAACTTGGACCCTTTGTAAGCAAGGTAACAGGAAACTTAATGCCTTTGATTCTAGATGATTTTGCAGTATATTAAGCATTAGTAAGTAGTTTTACTTTGTAAATAATGATGAGGTTAGGCAAAAGAGTAGACAACCTTCTTTGAGCAGCTTAATGTACAAAGTGTGTGTTGATTTGGTCAGGTCACCTGTATACATAACTTGAGATTGGCAAATATAGTTATAAACAGCATGCCTAAAGGCCTCAGGAAAAGGGGGAGACCTAGGATGCAATGGACAGACAACATCAAACATAACTACTGGAATTGGTGTATAATGGTGAAATGCAACAGCTATAGCTCAGGACAGACTTGTTTGGAGAACAAAATTGCACAGTCTGGTTGGACCTGCATAGCTCATGGCTACATGAGGATTTTGTATGTATATATTTTTAAATCTATGAAAAATTTGATATAATTTTAATTTTTTTTAGAGTTGCTTTTATGGAATTAATATTTTTCTTTCTGCTATAGCTGAAATTTTAGTGTTTTAGATAATAATGATATTTTTTAAATTAATTTTCTTCTGCAGAGTACCCCGGAATATGAGCATGTGATCAAAGGTTATGAATACTTAGCAGACATTATATCCAATTGGGAAATGTAAGTGATTTAAAGCTGAAAAATTATTACCTGGAAATTTTCATTTAAGTAAGGAATATTTCACAAATTAAAATTATTAAAGATGGTATGATGGAAATAATTATTAAATGTAAGGCTCCCACAGATTGCAGTGTTTGGCAGCTCTGCTGAAATGAAATTATTCATATCTAATATTTTGATTCCAACAATAGAAAAAAATTAAATTGTTTCACAATTTTACTGAATGTATATTTGTACGTGGTGCAGTCTAAAAGTTCCCAGTTTTACTTATCACATGTAGTGCCATCTAGGCATGGTTCCAACTTCTGCTGCTAGGTATTGTAAGCCTACTCCTTTGTTAAGCAGTCTGGAAAGTTTCACATTAACAGTTGTAACCAAGTCTTTTTCATGAACATTTTAGTGTGTTTGTGTGTGTTATGATATTTTTAACAGAAAAATGGAACAAATGAAAGAACAGTGCATTTGCATCAAGTTTTGTGTCATACTCAGTAAAACCACTTCAGAGAATCACAAAATGCTTAAACAAGTATTCAGTGATGATGGCATGGGCCAAACTAAGACTTTTGAGGGGTTCTCATATTTTAAATGTGGGCTAATGTTGGTGTAAAATTTTGAATATTCTTGTCAGCCCTCAACAAGCTAAACAGACAAGAGTGTGAAGAAAGTGCATCTGGCCATCTACAAGGACTGTCAACAAACAATGCCATCTGTGGAATTGTTGGACTAATGTATGAATCATGCTAATGGATTCTAACAGAGAAAAGAAACATGAGACAAATTGTTGCCAAATTTATCCCTCTACTGCTGACTCAGGACCAAAGACAATATTGGCTCACTGTGTGCAGGGACCTTCAGGAGCAAGTCAAAGAGAATTGAAACTTCCTTTCTGAAATCATAACTGATGATGAAAGCTGGGTTTATGGGTATGATCCAGAAACAAAGCAGCAGTCATCCCAGTAGAAGAGCCCTCCTTCACTATAGCCAAAGAAAATGGGTAGGTGAAGAGAATGTGAAGAACATGTTGATTTGTTTCTTTAATGTGGAGGGAATTGTGCACAAGGAGTTTGTTCCTACAGCCCATACAGTGAATCAGGAACACTACATTGAGGTCCTGAAGCATTTTAGGGAGAGTGTGAGGCTGAAGCATTCAAGAAAATGATACACACAGGATTGAGTGGTGCACCACAACAACCTGCAAGCCCACACTGCTCTGTCTGTTCAGCAGTTTTTGGCAAAAATAACACTTTGGTGATTCCTCCCCCCCCCCCCTACTCACCATCCTCACCCCTGCAACTTCTTTCTGTTCCCCAAGATGAAGTTCCACTTTAAGGGTTGACGATTTGACTTTGTCAAAGTGATTCAGGCAGATTGTAGGAGGTGCTGAACAGCATCTCAAAACAGGAGTTTCAAGGTGTTTTCAGTTGTGGGGAAATCTTTGCTCACTGTATTAGCTCCCAAGGGATACTTTGAAGGGGCTAACAGTGATTAAAACCTAAGAAGCCTTGACATATTTTTTTTTATCAGTTCAGTCCAGGAACATTTGGGCTATGCCTGTATTACAATGATAAGGTGGTAGTCCTGGAGTATGGGTGTGTGGAGCTACTCACCCAGTAACTTTTTTTAGGGAGGAAGAAATGAAAATTAACTTACTAATATAAGATTAACTGTTTAAATAGTGATAATATTTTATTGCAGTATGCATAAAAAAATTTGCAGGAATTATTAGAAAAAAGATTAATTATTCAATGAGGAATAACAAACTCCTCATTGGCATATGGACAATACCATTATATGTTTTATTTAGAAAAACTTATTGAACTGAAATGAACCTTTTACAATACATTCAGTTATACTTTAAAAAAAGCAACAAAATCCTAAACAGAAAAACTTAACTGAAATATATTTTGTTATTTTCAGTTAAGTTTTGGCTAATCAGCCACAATTTAAAAAGTCACACCTCTGCTGATATACTTGCAGAGGTATTTGGTAGGTTCTGTATAATTACTCTTCTGACAAACTGTAGTGTAGATAATGCATTTGAAATTTTATACAATAAATTACAAAATCAAGCATCCTTCCTTCGCCTTGTAATAAAATTCTTCTCTTCAAAATAAAACCAACTTTTCTTCATCGTTTTGAAATTTATTAATTTGACTAATAAAATTAGGTAAAGATATTTATGAAAACTTACTGACACACATATCACCTAAATGACTGTCTACAATGCTATCTAACAGACTAAAAAGCATTTTATATAAACAGATCTTAAATTGGATTATTACACTTTAAAATAGGTGGCAACTAATAAAACTGGATTAACCAGTTTAATGGAGACTTCAGAAAGAACTTGTGTGAATGATTCATTGTTTTTTAGGGTGAGGATGGAAGGCATACTATTTTATATTGAGCCTGGAAGTGTTACCACATCTTTTGCAAAGATATCCATAGTGTCATTTTCTTATGTTAAATGAGTGAGAATCCACTGCAAGGATATATCTTTTTTCTTGAGTTACATAATATGAAATTTAGAGGGGAATTTCTGGATTTAGAGATGAATATCGGTGGCTATACAGGAAATGAGTGGCTGAGATGCTGTTTGAGAATATGTGTCATTGTTGGTGGAGTTAATGGCTCATTGAGCAGCTTTGCAGAATGCACCTAATTTGCTTGATATGTGGTGAGTCTAGGTATTTAAAAGCATTCCTGAGATTCAAGGAAGAGATAATAAAGAAGTCAGCAGATGAGTAATTTTTATCTTGAGTTGTGCACATGCTTGCTGAATTTTCTTGGAGTAAGATTTAAAAAAAATTATAATTGCAAAAAGTTTATAAACATAATTGTTTTTCACTAGGCAATCTCAAAAAGTAAAGCACACAATGACAAAATCACCTACTTAGTTTGTATTAACTTCAAAAGTAGATATGTTACTGGCATTTTTGTTCAGTTCACAAATAGAAGTCAAACGTTACATCATCATTAATGTCTTCCTCTGATGTTAATATGAATTACATCAGAGTGATTTCATCATTGGCATGTTTTCCTTTTTTTTTTACTTTTTAAAGTGCATAGAGGAAGATAAAATTTTTAAATTTTATTTTTTGCTTTTAGTGGCAACATTGCCAAGAACTTCACTGCATCAATGAAGATCTTTCTACTTTAGAAGATAGAGATCTTTCCCATGCTTCATAGAAGAACACTTTGTTACTCTTCGTGTCTTGAGTTTTCATTTGATATATGACTCATTGTTCAACCCCTTTTAAATTTTTCTCCCCTTTTCTGGGGGAAAAAGAAGTATAATTTTAAGTACCTTTTTTTCTCCAACTTTTGTTGGTGAAAAAAAGCAGGGCCATAATTTGAGGTAGCTTATGACACTCACAGCCTCTTATTTGACATATAATTGGCTATGCTTGACCTTCACATTCTCAAGATATAGTAAACAATTTTTTACATCATTCCTCTTTTTTGGAAGTGAGGGAGAAAATAGCAATTAAAATTTTCCCATGTCAGAAGCTTTCTTTGACGCTTTGACATGTTACTCAGCCCTTGAACATAAAAGATTTAATGGAACAATCATTTGCATGTTTCCTCTTTTTAGAGGGGAAGAAAGGGTAGTGGAGTAAAATTTTTATACCACATGACACTCCCTGTATCATTAACTCTTTTTACATAACTCATGATCAGTCAGGTGGCTGGGAAGATATGTTGGAACAACCATTTTGGCAAACAAACTGACAAATGATAAGTAAAAAAGCAATAGGAAGATAGGTAAAAAGAATGCTGTGATCTGTTTATTGTCTACTGCATTTTTACTGCTAAGCTGGTTTTGCCAAAGATGGAATATGTGAATGTCCATAGTGTTTTTCTTCTTCTTGAGTGATATTATGGTTTTCTATGCTTCATAATCAGAATAGTTCATAATTATGTTTGAAGTGTTTGTCTTCTTTTAATTTATAATTTTTGTAAAAACAGTATGATAACTGAAATTTTGGGCCTGTTGTGTAAAATTTTTGGATAATATGAATTCTTAAGCTGAAAAACAGTGTGTTTGTCTCTGCCAGTAAGCATATGTTGAGTGATGTTGATACTTGACTCACACAAATCTTTAGTGCTCCACATGAAACTTTTTTATATTCTGTAGCTGGGATTCGCTAGCTGAATCAATATATATGTACTCTAAACCTCGCTAGTGAATGAAACAGCCTCAGAATCTGCTTCAGCCCTTATGTTGTGTAACTGTGAATTTTAAGTTTGGTGGTCTGGATTCCCCCCCCCCCCCCCCCCACAGTTCTTTGATACATTCAATTCAATGGAATAAAGTGTATATGTATTTATGTATATAAAATTTTAACTAAATGCTATAAAGAAATTTTTAAAAATTTTACAGCTGTCAGAGAAGTTCTGCTACCTTTAGTAAATATAATACTTTGTCAAGGAGAGGTCCAACACTAGCACTAGGAGGAGGAGAATGCCGATTTTTGTTCCGCAAGCGATTATTCCGAAACCCTAGAGAGATTCCTCAAGATCCAGTTGAAGTGAACCTTTTGTTTGCACAAGCAGTACATGGAGTAGTCAAGGTAATGCACTTCTTGATGTAATTATTAGTGCAAATAATTAGTATATTATGAATTATTTTAGCACATGCAATACTATGTATAGTATATCAGCTTATTTCTGTTTATTACTGAATAAAGATAAAACTTGAACATAATTAACCCTTTTCGTGATGGAGACTGATTGATCATTTCTGTCTTTTGTAATGTGGTGATCTGAAAATGATACATCATTTCTATAGTACAAGGCTGTAAAAAGTCTCTTGTATAGAAAACCAGCTGTTTTTTTAACCATTTCTTATCAAATATAGAAAATGGCATTTAATTCTATGATATATATTGTTCCCTATCTTCCTATTGCTTTTTGCTTGTCATTTGTTGGTTTGTCAGTTTGTATGTTTGTCAAAACAGTTGTTCCACCATATCTTTAGAATGTGATGGGTATGATTTATGCATCAAATGAAAGCTTGTGATAGGGAGTAGTTTTAGGATATAAACAATTTACCCCTCCCCATGCTTTCTTTTCCCCTAAAAGAGGATAAATATGAAAATGATCTATCTTCTGTATATGCCCTAAAAAGTGTCACAGCCCATGAAGGCTTGGGACATGGGAAATGTCACAGGTTATAAAAATCTCTTCCCCCCCCCCTCCCCAAATTCCTTCTTCCCTACAACAAAGGAGAAAATATCCAAAGGATTGTTCTGTTGTTTCTTTTGAATGCAAAGGCCAAATGTAACATGTCATATATCAAATGAATGAATGTTTTGTGATGTAGGGAATGCTGTGGACAATAAAAATATCTCCCCCCCCCAAAAAAAAAGGGGAAAATGTGAAAGCCATTTGTAACGCTCCAAAGATTATTAACTTTTAAAATTGAATCTTTTGTCTGAATCAAATTTATTCAAATTCTGGATAGCTGTATTGGGCACCAGGCAATAATAACTTGCCAAATAAAGTTGAAATAGGGTTCATTAAAGTATAATATTAGGTGTTACTTATCCCTAAGAATTCAAAAAGGATTGTCAAGTTTAATTAAAGTTTAAATATAATCAAAAATCAATCAACATTGCTCAAGTTAAAAATAGCAAAAGTTCAAAAGTTCCTATAACAAACAAAGTTTATTTCCAAAAAATTCAGACTCACCCAATTCAATGGAAGAATACAAAATTGGTGTGCTAACAACTCCTTCTATCTAAAGTAACATCATCTCAACTTCACTAACAACACTCTCTGTGGTCTAACACCACCACCACTACTCACAACACACTCTTTCTACTCTTCTAACTTTTTGACCTAATGTCACTTAGTTATAAAATATGTACAAATCTGGCAGATGTCTATTGCATGCTGGCAACGACATTTTCATATTATGATGATCACGCTAGCTATGACATAAGAGGGGTTGTGTCCTACACGTGCTTTAGCAGTTGACAATCAAAAGGTCAGAGTTGCTCATGTGCAACTCCTACACTCAGAAACGAGAATTGAGATTAGTCAAAAAAAAATTAAATAATCCCTAAAATGATAAATATAAAGAAAATAAAGTAAAACTGGTTAAGTAAAAGTGAATGGGTGGACCATCACACATTGTACTATATCTTTAGAATGTGAGGGTTTACAGTTACGAGTTAAATGTCAAATGAAAGCTCATGAGGACTGGCATAGACTACTTTGAATTATGACCTCACCATTCTCCCCCCCCCCAAAAAAAAGGGGGGGGGAAGAAATGTGGTCGATGCTTATAAATCATATATCAAATGAAAGTAATACTATCTTTTTCTCTATGTCCTAAAAAGTAGAAAATAAGCCTAAAACATATTGAGTATGTAATCAGTCACTGAATTAATATTCTCTTGAAAGGAAGATAGAGCATCAATTCCCATACTCAGTAAGATTGTCAGTGCTCTATCTTCCTTTGAAGTGACTATGAATTCAGTGATCAATATGCATTAGGTTTATTTTTTACTTTTTAGGGCATATAAGAAGATAGTTTTTTTATTATTATTTTTAGCTTCTATTCTATTGCTTTTTGCTTGTCATTTGTCAGTTTGTGTGTTTGTCAAAACAGTTGTTCCATCATATCTTTTGAATGCTAGGGACAAATTTAATGATTTATGTGTCAAATGAAAGCTTGTGATGCTGTTAGTGTCATAGTCTGTGAAAACTTTTCTCCTCATGCTTTCTTCCTTCCTTAAAAAGAAATATGAAAATGATTGTTCCACTCTATCTTCAGAATGCAAGGGTCTATATGTCAAGTGAAAGGTTATGAAATGGGGAATGTCACAGGTTATAAAAATCACCTCATGTTTTCTCCCCCTCCCCCCAAAAAAAGAATATAGAATTGTCCATATCTTTTGAATACAAGGACCAAATGTAACAAGTTGTATGTCAAATCAAACTCTGCAATGTGAGGTTATTGTGGGCAATAAAAAAAAAATGCTTCCCCCCCCCCTGGAATAGGAGGAATATGAAAGTAGTTCTTTTGCTATATATTCTGAATGTATGGGCTACAGTAAATAGGTGACAAATTAGAGACAGAAATTTCGTGGTGGCTGGACTTTAATTATTTATATTTCAAACTAAAGCTTATGACATTTTCAGTGTCATGGAATACCTCAAGCATGACCCCTCCCTTACCCATCATCATCATCCTCAAGCAGCCATGGGCTACGGAGATCCAACCAGACCGTGCAATTTAGTTCTCCAAGCAAGTCTATCCTGAGCTACATCTACTGCATCTGGCCACTGCACACCAATTCTAACAAGGTCCTGTTTGACATTGTCTGCCCACCGCATCCTAGGTCTCCCCTTCTTTCTGAGGCCTTTAGGCACACTGTTCATAACCCTATTCGCCAATCTATAATTATTTACACGGGCAACATGGCCAAATCAACGGAGTCTCTCTCTGCACAATATGCTGCTTAAAGGAGGTTGCAAACTCCTTTGCCTAACCTCATCATTAGTTACAAAGTTGAACCACCTAATGCACAAGATACTGCATAAGCATCTGGAATCAAAAGCATCTAGTTTCCTGTTATCTTGTTTACAAAGTGTCCAAGTTTCACTACCATAACTAACCCTAGAAAAAACCAAACTATTATACAGTCTAATTTTAGTCTTTAGGTGTATACGCCTATTTCTCCACCCTCTCCATAGGTTCTTAAAAGTCCCGGCAGCAATCCCTATTCGTCTGTTAATCTCATGCCGCACATCACCATTATCTGTTACATAGCTCCCAAGATAATTAAACTGTGACACCTGCTCAAGACTGCAACCATTCAGATTAACTGAATCACAGCCTGCCTGACCAATTTTCATCACTTTAGTTTTCTCTCTGTTTATAACCAAACCTACTCTACTACCAGTCTCATCAACAGCTCGAATGAAAGAGTTCATCTCATCAACATCATTTGCCAAAAGGGGCTAAATCATCAGCATAATCTAAATCAGAAATTTTCGTATCTCCAGTCCATTTAAGTCCAAAATCTTTCCCTTGAAGTGAATTTCGCATAACATAATCAATAACCAAGCTAAAGAGAAAAGGAGACAAAATGCACCCTTGTCGAACACCAGAAGTAATGCTAAACCAATTGCTACAAGCCTTACCAACTCTCACACACGACTCGGTGTTATTATAGAGAGCTTTCATAATGTTAACTAACTTGTCTGGTATACCATATGATTTCACAATCAACCACAAATTATGACGATCAACAGAGTCGAAAGCCTTTTTGAAATCAACAAAGCTAGCAACCAAAGGTTTCTGAAACTCTAAACATTTCTCAAGAATCTGCCTATGTGAAAATATCTGATCCACACATCCCCTACCACTTCTGAATCCACATTGCTCATCACGCAATTGACTGTCAACCAGATTTTTAATTCTATTAAGCACAATCATGGAAAGAACTTTACCTGGAACAAAGAGTAGGCTGATACCCCTATAGTTATCACAAGAACTGCGATCACCTTTTTTGAAAATAGGGATAATAATAGCTCTGCTAAAATCCTTAGGAACCATGCCTTTATCATAAAAGATATTCAAAATTTCAGTCATTCAAGTGGTAACCAAAACATTCCCAGCTCTAAGCATTTCCATAGTAATTTCATCTACCCCTGGGGATTTATGAAGTTTAAGTTTAGAAACAGCCAAAATAACTTCAGATTGTGTTATAGGGCCAACATTAAAGCCACCAATGCACCTATCATCATTGCAAACAATGGGAGTAGAACTAACTACATTGTTTAGAACATCACTGAAATGCTCAGCCCACCTAGCCATGACAGAATCCTCACCTTCTATAACCTTACCTTGTTTATCCTTCAATCCTTGTATGCCAGTCCGTTTTCTACCACACAAAACATTAACGATCTGGTACAACTCTCTGCTGTTGTGCTGTCTAACTGCTTCCTCGGCTTTGTCAGCCAAACCATCAAGCCAAAGATTCTTATCAGCAGCTAAACTGATCCTTTACAAGTTTATTAAGGTCTCTGTAATGCTTTCTATTAGTACTAGTAGGGTATTGATTAAGGGCATTCCTGCAGTTCTGTCTTTCCAAAATAAGCAAGTGCCTTATCACTCAGATAATTTTGCCTCTTCTGCTCCTTTTTTCCTAAAAGAGTACTGTTAGTGTCCAAAAAAGCCTGTTTAAAATGATCCCCTTCTTCCTCAACTTCAGTAGTAAGCAAACCATGACTGTCATAATGACTAAGTAACCTATCATGGTAAGCTTTGGCTATAACTGGATCTTTCAGAGCTTCAGTATTAAAAGTAAATTTTTTAACCCTAGCACAACACTTTTTAAGTTTAAGTTGCAAGACACTTTTAACAAGGTAATGGTCAGATCCAATTTCAGCTCCCCTATATGCCCTGATATTCCTAACAGAACTAGCCCATTTGCTGTTAATTAATATGTAATCAATCATATTCTTATGCAGCCCATCAGGTGAAACCCATGTGTACTTATGTATGTCGCGGTGTTTGTAATAAGTGTTAGTTATTCTGAATCCATTGAGTTTACTTACCTGTAGGAGACGTTGCCCATTGCCATTGCAGCTACCAATACCAAAAGGGCCTATTACTCCTCCCAAAAGGTCAGAGTCAGTACCAACTTTGGCATTGAAGTCACCAAGAACAAGGGTAATATCTCCTTTCTTGACAGAATTCAAAATATCCTGAAGTTGTTCATAAAACCTATCCTTCTCATCCTCATCGGCATCCTCAGTGGGGGCATAACAGCAGGTAACATTCAAGTCTTTAACACTTGTCTGAAATTTTGCTGTAAGAAACCTTTCATTAATGCTCTCATATCCTAGAAGAGAATCGCTAGCGTGTCTGCTGAGAAGCAGACCCACGCCTTGGTGATGCTTATTGTCATCCCTCCCTGAAAAGAGAAATTTAAGATCATTTTTAAGAATCTGACCTTTATCTGTCCATCTGGTCTCTTGCAAGCCGAGAATATCTAAATTATAACGGTGGAATTCTTGTGTGAGGACATCAAGAGAAAAAGCTCTGTGCAGAGTCCTCACATTCCAACTACCTATGGAGAGAAAATGGTTAGTGGGATGTTTAAAGAAACTATGTTTATTGAGAGAGGGAATGCCGACAATATCAAACAGCCCCCTAATCGCAGACATGGGGCAAAGACCCGTTCCCCCACTACTAAAGGCTGAAGCCATCTACACTGGAAGACTTCCTCCAATGTAGAATTTGACGATGCCAATAGAAGCAAATGATTTCAGGTGCCTGCGATGATTTCTGCTCAGGATTATCCACCAGCTGATAAACATATCCTGTGAATCTATTCACTTGGGGCTGTCAACCCACAAACAAACAGAAAACACAGCTGAAGATTTTCCCTCCACAGAAGCCCACCAGTGCAGCAAAATCAGGATCCATAATCAAGCTCAGAGCCATATATCTGTCCAGTCCAGTAGGTTTATATGGTCAGCACCATGACCCTGTGTGGTTGACCACTCCTCAGCAGGGTAGAAAAAAAAGAAAAGTAGCCATAGTTGTCCAGATCAGAAGGCCACATTAATCTGGCAGCCCTCCCCTTCCGTTCACTTCCACAAGAGAGTATCTCTTTTGAAAGTTACTAACGGTCCACACCACGAGAAGGCGGGGTCGGACATTAGTGCTAGGCCTGGCCGGTTCTATGCATCATCACAGGGGATTGGTGCATAGCTCTCTTTCCAGTGACTACCTAGCTACCATTTACAGCTAGGTTATTTACCACCCACTTTCCCCAAAAAGAGAAAAGGAAGAGAAGAAATGTGGGCAATGTTTATGAGTCATATATCCTCTGAAGGTATTCCCTCCCCCCACTTTAATATTTTTCTTTGTCACTAAAAATACTTATCTTCCTATATATGCTCTAAAATGTAGAAGATAAAACTAAAGAATATCAATGGTTCAATCAGTTAGTGAATTCATACACTTAAGAGGAAAATATGGAACATAATTTACCTACTCAACAAGATTGCTGGCACCCTATCTTCCTTTAAAGTGAATACAAATTCGGTGACTCATTTGTACAATCAATACGCTTTAGGTTTATTTTCTACTTCTTAGGGCACATACACAGTCATATCAGAATAATGTGACCACCTACCATACATATACTATGGTAGGTGGTCATATTATTCTGATACAACTGTGTATAAGAAGATAAATTTTATTAATTTTTTTTTACCTGTTGATTCCACCTGTGTTCCCTTTATTCTTCTTAATCAAAAAGTGCAATTTTTGAAAGGTAGAACTTATTTAGTGATATTTTTTATTTACATTTTAACTAAATACCCTGATTAACTTCAGGAAATTATGATTTTTAACCACATTTTTGTCATTATTTTAAAATTACACCTTTCCATAGTAATTATGCAACTTATCCCAAAAGGATTCATTCTCAATTTCAGTGCTTCATTTAAACTTGAAATGCTGAGAGACATTTTAATTTAATTTTTTTCATTGTTCTTTTTCTCTTTTTTAGATATATTTTTCAGTTTTTGTTTAAATTATCTCTTTTTTTATGTCATTATTTCCTTAGTTTGAGTTTGCTGATCACCATAAATCTAATTATAGGCATTATTTTCCTAAATGACTAGAAGATTTAAATAAATTAATAGATTTAAGTAATAAAGAAATTATGAACTATTTATATTAGAATAATGAAATAATTTAAAAACATAACAAAAATAATTCTTTTTAAAATTTTTTGAAGTTAAAATGAAAAAAAAAACTAAGAAGCAAAAAAAAAATTTGTAATTTTTTTGGGGGGAAAAAATTCTTATAAAATTTTACTTGCTTTTTCTTTAAACTTTTGCCATTTTATTAATCAAATTAAATGCTTTTTCTTTAGGTATATAAAATACAATCTTTCTGTTTGTTAAGTACTCCATAAAGTGGTTCTAATATTTTATTTTCTGAAAACACTTCAAATTTAATTCAGCCACCAGAGTGAATTAAGTTTAAGAAAACTGGCACTTGAAGAGTTAAATATTCATTTCTATAAGGGCAAGTTGTAAATTATAATGCAATGTTATAGCCTCTACAGGAAAATACAGGAGGAAAAAGTGCAGTTTTAGCAGCTTTTTTTATTGTATTTATGATTAATGTACATAGGTGGAAAAAATATGTCAAATTATGTGTAAGGTATGCACATCTCATCAAATATTAACAAAAACTTTATTAAATCACTCTTAAACCACTGAATGAAAGATAAATGAACCTAATGAGCTTATGAGTGAAATTTGACAACTGAATATACATTTTGATCTCTGCATTAAATAAATAAGTAATAAAATGTGTGTAGTTTGTAAATTAAGATTTGGTGATATTATTGAATTTCTTCATTGCAAAGGTACATGTGGTGGCTATGTCCATTTTTATTGTGTTGGGTTGAAGCAAAGTAATTTTAAGAAGATGTCTTTAGAAAAGAGAAAGAACTGGCTATGTTCAAAATATATCAATCATCCCAGTAATTCTTCTAAGATTAAATCAAGTAAACAGCAGAAACTACAGCAACAGAAGAATGTGACATCGCATGATGTAATAAAAGTTGACATGGAAACAAAGTTCTACATCAAATAAATCTTCAAATGTCAAAAATTCAAATAATCAATGTATTTGAAACCATTCAAGGCAAAGGTCGTTGCAAGTTTTATTACCATTATTATTGCATAGGATTTGAAGATTCAAATTTTAAGAAGATGCAAAATTGGGAAAAAGAAATATGGGAATGTCAAAAATGTAAATAAAAATAAAACAAATAAGCAAATCGTAGACAGAAATGAAAAGTCAGAATATAAAGGTCAACTTTTCAAGACATTTTCACAACATTTCAGACTTTAAAGATTCTGCATGAGAAAATAATAGTAGATCAGAAGTGGAAAAATATATTGAATATGTAATTGATAGGCATATGACATCTTTTAAAAAAAAGCTTTTATGCAGAGTAATGCTGATTTAAAGAAAGAATTATTAAAGAAAATCAGACGGTACAATAAGAGCACTTTGTACTGTTCAAATAAAATAGATGAGTTTTTAACAATTTCAGAGTTAACCAAACAGATGAAAGAAGTTCAAAAACAAAATGAAATATTAATCAAAGTAAATTGCCCCTTAAAAGATGAAATAAAAGATCTGAAGTGGATGGTAAATGAACTTGTACAGGTAAACAGAAATATGAACTTGGAGATTGTTGAAATGTCTGAGATAGCAAATGAAAATGTTGAAGAAATTGTTTTAAATATAACAAAAGCATTACAAATAGATGCAAATAGTAATGATATCCAAGCTGCTTATAGAGTTCCTACTAGAAACAAAGAATGGTGTAAACCAATTATTGTACAGTTGGCATCTCGTAAAATGAAGGAACATTGGTTTACTTGTTGCAAAGCAAAAAAGAAACTGCTTACTAAAGAGATACACTGAGGATTTCATGAAGATAAAATATTCATAAATGAACACTTGATCCAAGAAAATAAATTGATACTACATGAAAGCAAAAAGCTACAACAAGAACAAAACTTAAAATATGTCTGGGTTAGTTTCGAGTTACAAAATCTTCATCCAGAAAGAAGAAAAGGCAAAAGTGTTTAGAATAAGAACTTTAGATGATTTAGTTAGGTTTAAAGTTTAGTTATACTAATATATGTTTTCGTTTATTAATATGAATGTTTCAGACAAAATTTTAAAAAATGAATTAAATTTTAATCAGACAAGCAGTATAATTGAAAACTCTTTGTTAACAAATCATTGTAAAATATATGTTATATCAGGAGAAAATGTATATGATAAAAATATTATATTTGGGGAAAGGGTTTAAATATTGTGGGAAACATTAGAAGTATGAGAAAATTTTTTAAACATTTTTCTTTGCTTTTAAATCATAGATATTTATCCAGATATTATTATATTAACTGAAATCTGGATGAAAGAAAATGAAATACAATTGTATAAATTGCAGGATTATAGTATATATTATAAATGCCAATTAGGAAACAGAGTTGGAGGTGTCGTAGTGTACATAAAAGATGAATTTATTGTTATTTCTTGTATCACTACATTCATAAATACAGACTTGGTACAAATGGAATTTAAGTTTGGTAATATTATCTGTACTTTATTGGCATTTTATAGGTCACATATTTATTCAAAGTCAGATTTTATTAAAGAATTAGAATGTAAGTTAAATACAGTAAATAAAAATTATATTATTATAACGTGATATGAATATAGACATCAAAGCTAGGGATCAAATAAGCGAAAAATATATAAATTTGATTAATTGTGTAGGATTCTATATTGCAAATAATTTAATAACTAGAGAAGCTGCAAAAACCTGCTTAGATCATATTTTTGTAAGAATACCAAACCTAAATAACCTAAGTATTTACCTTATTCAAACACATATAACTGACCATTATTACCTAGGTATTCATTTAAAACTGGATTCAGATAAAATTCAAATGAATTATAAAGGAATATTTAAAACAGATTTAACTACTTTAATAAATAAAATTTTAGATTATGATTGGGAAATTATAAAAAATCATAATGATTTAAATATTCAATTTGAATTATTTATAGGAAAATTGCAGGAACTAATTAGAGTTTCGAGTTATATTAAATATAATCATCATATTCGAAAAAAATTAAAACCCTGGATTACATTTGCATTATTAAAATCAATAGAAAAAAGGAACAAATTGCATAAATTATGTAAGGCACAAACTTATAATGAGTTTTTAAGGAAACAATTCACAAAATATAGAAATTTATTACTTAATCTTATTGGAAATGAAAAAATGAAATTATTTTAAAAGTAAAATATCTGAAAATTTTAGAAACATGAAAAAGCAATGGGAAATTATTAATGAATTATTTGGTGTTGAGAAGAAAAAGTTGTTGAAAAACCACTGTGGCAAGCATTGATTGAGGGGTAATTTATTTTGTTTTGCTTTAAATGATCTTTTCTCGCTTATGGAGGAGTGTTTCTAATAGTCAACTATAATATGATTTATGTGGCCACAAATTGTTTCCATCTGGTGACATCCATGTTTGTTTACAAATATTTTTGTATGAAAATAGGGCACTTGATTATTACATTTTTGATGTAGCAATTGTTATTAATCAAATGTCATTCTCTTTGCTTCATCATGTAGACTTTTTTCTGTAGTGGAAAGCCACACATTTTCTTTTTGTACTTTTGCATTTCCAAGTATGATTTTCATGTCATAAACTGCACTATCTCAATCTAAACAAACTATATATTTCAATATATTGTACGTTAAGATTGATTTTGTACAGAATATATGATTGTATATGTTTGGCATTAATCACATATATTATTACATTATGAAATAGGCTGATGAATTTCCAATCAATGAAAGAGTTGGCCTTCAGTTGGCTGGGCTACAGGCCCAAGTACTCTTGGGAGAACCACAGGAAGCTAAAATGGATAGGTATGTGAGAAATATCTATTGGTTTACTTTTATTTATTTTTTATTTATTTTTTTTTTGTTTAGGTGAATACCTTCAACTTAATAATTGCTGATTATGAATTAAAATTTTCATTAATTTTGGCATATAAATTTTAATTTATAATAAAAATTTTTGCCATTTTTAATAAATTCTTGTTTGGAAATAGGTTCTGTTTGTATTTTTTTGCATATGCTTTCTAAAAACATGCATGTACAAGGTTCAAAAGAAAGTCCTAAAATACCAAAATGACATTTTACAAAAGGTTCTAGAAGTGCAAATGTTAGGCCTACCTATAGGAAAGTGACCATGCCCAATTGAATGACAGCAACTCTAGTGCCCCTATGGCAAATTTAGAGGTTAACAAAACTAACTCAACAACAAAGAGAGATAGAGCAAAAATGTCGATTGCAAAGTTATGGGGCATCTTCTATGGATGACATTCAAAAAGTTCTTGACATGTCTGTAGATTTGAACTCATTCCTCTGAAGTTAATGAGCTACATATTGTTTGAAAGCTTGTCTAAACTTGTCATTGCATGTTAAAATCAAAGGTCATATCATCATATCTCTCTTTGCTAGTGGTGCATAAAGTTTTGTCTATGAAATCTCTGCATTGCTGCTATAGAACCTATTAAAGACTAGGAAAGATTTTATATTTTCACTAGGATGCAGCTTGGGGATAATATGAAAAAAAAATCATGCCAATTTATCACAAGTATATGGGGATCATGCCTATTCATATGGCATTGTTATGGGATGGATGCACAAATTCAGAGAAGGATGACAGAGCTTCGAAGACCTCTCTAGTACAGAAAGACTTAAGGAGGCCATGAACAAGAGAACCATTGCTGCTTTTCCTGAACTCATTAAGGAAAATTCGCACGTCACCATTCAGTTAATAAGTTTAGATGTCAGTATATCTGTTGGCAGTGTGGAAACGATTATTCATCAACATTTAAAGTTTCAAAAGATCTGTACCACACAAATCTGTACTCCACAAACTGACAGAACAGCAAAAAAAGCTAGAGTCGACTCATGCAAGGAGATACTGTCAATGTTTGAACCAAGAGGCTCCAAATGGTTAACAGACATTGTCACAGCTGCTGATATGTAATTTTATTACTATACAACATGAAAGATGGACAACTTTGTTTGAGTTTTACAAAAAATAAACCTTGTTCCAAATTCTCCAATGAAACTTTTGCTCAAGGAAGAGGAAGTTCACAAGATTTTTGTTGTTGTTTTTTAAATTCTGAAAGAGTGGTAGCTGTGGACACCTTTCCTGAAAAAATTACTATAAATGGCCAATATAACACCACCATTATTTTGCCCAAAATGGTTAAGGAGATGAAGCAGAGTACCAATAACAGGCATATCAAGGGTTCTCTTTCTTCACGAAATCTGGCAAGTTACAGCCTATCTGGAGTAGGAAAAAATCAAACAGCTATCCCATCCTGCATATTCACCCAATCTTGCACCATGTGTTTTTCAGTTTGCAAAATTAAAAAGAAACTTTCTGGGAAGCCTTTTTCAAGGATTCAAGACTTTGCAATAGGCATTCATTCAGAGTTGTGGAATATTGCCCAACAGGAGTACCACCAAGCATTCCAGAACTGGCAAAAATCTGCAACTTTGCATAGATTCTTGAGGGGGAGCACTTTGCACTTTGAAGGATAGTAAAAGTTTTGTTCTGCTGATGCATGTGAAGAATTTTTTGAACATCATAATTAGTAGGAAACGACATAGTGTGCATGAAATGAGTGAATGAAAGGCTGTAAATGCTGATCATTCAAAATCAGACACTTAGTGATCAGTTACCACAAAATGTTGTAACAACCTGCAGACCGTGGAAAACATGACACATACATTAAAAAGAGAGAACAGCAACGAAGCCATTTATTATATACATTAATGATTAATGGATGATTACATTCCAGCTCATGAATGGTGGTGTGCTAGTCTGACATAGAGCCTGTTTGGTGTGCTAGTCTGACATACAGCCTGTTTGGTGTGCTCACCATTGGCTATAATGTACATCTGAATGCAAGAAAGAATAATTTTGTACATCATCATCATTATCCTCAAGCAGCCATGGGCTACAGAGGTCCAATCAGACCGCGCAGTTTAATTCTCCAAGCATATCTGTCCTGAGCTACATCTGCTGCATCCGGCCACTGTAAACAAGGTCCTGTTTGACATCCAACCAATTCTAACAAGGTCCTGTTTGACATTGTCTGCCCACCACGTCCTAGGTCTCCCCCTCCTTCTGAGGCCTCTAAGCAAACTGTTCATAACCCTATTCACCAATCTATAATTATCCATACGGGCAACATGGCCAAACCAGCGGAGTCTCTCTCTGCACAATATGCTGCTTAAAGGAGGTTGCAGACTCCTTTGCCTAACCTCATCATTAGTTACAAAGTTAAACCACCTAATACCCAAGATACTGTGTAAGCATCTAGAATCAAAAGCATCTAGTTTCCTGTTATCTTGCTTACACAGTGTCCAAGTTTCACTACCATAACTAACCCTAGAAAGAATCAAACTATTATACAGTCTAATTTTAGTCTTTAGGTGTATACGCCTATTTCTCCACAATCTCCATAGATTCTTAAAAGTCCCAGCAGCAATACCTATTCATCTGTTAATCTCATGCCGCACATCACCAGTATCAGTTACGCAGCTCCCAAGGTAATTAAACTGTGACACCTGCTCAAGACTGCAATCATTCAGATTAACTGAATCACAACCTGCCTGACCAATTTTCATCACTTTAGTTTTCTCTCTGTTTATAACCAAACCTACTCTACTACCAGTCTAATCAACAGCTCAAAATGAAAGAGTTCATCTCATCAACATCATTTGCCAAAAGGGCTAAATCATCAGCATAATCTAAATCAGAAATTTTAGTATCTCCAGCCCATTTAAGGCCAAAAGCTTTCCCTTGAAGTGAATTTCGCATAACATAATCAACAACCAAACTGAAGAGAAAAGGAGACAAAATGCACCCTTGTCGAACACCAGAAGTAATGCTAAACCAATTGCTACAAGACTAACCAACCCTCACACATGACTCAGTGTTATTATAGAGAGCTTTCATTATGTTAACTAATTTGTCTGGTATACCATATGATCTCACAATCAACCACAAATTATGACGATCAACAGAGTCGAAAACCTTTTTGAAATCAACAAAGCTAGCAACCAAAGGTTTCTGAAACTCTAAACATTTCTCAAGAATCTGCCTAAGTGAAAATATCTGATCCACACATCCCCTACCACTTCTGAATCCACATTGCTCATCACGCAATTGCCTGTCAACCAGATTCTTAATTCTATTAAGCACAATCATGGAAAGAACTTTACCTGGAATGGAGAGTAGGCTGATACCCCTATAGTTATCACAAGAACTGCGATCACATTTTTTGAAAATAGGGATAATAATAGCTCTGGTAAAATCTTTAGGAACCATGCCTTTATCATAAAAGTTATTCAAAATTTCAGTCATCCAAATGGTAACTGAAACATTCCCAGCTCTAAGCATTTCCGTAGTAATTTCATCCACCCCTGGGGATTTATGAAGTTTAAGTTTAGAAATAGCCAAACTAACTTCAGATTGTGTTATAGGGCCAACATTAAAGCCAACAATGCATCTATCATCATTGCAAACAATGGGAGTAGAACTAACCACATTGTTTAGAACATCACTGAAATGCTCAGCCCACCTAGCCATGACAGAATCCTCACCTTCTATAACCTTGCCTTGTTTATCCTTCAATCCCTGTATACCTGTTCGTTTTCTACCACACAAAACATTAACAATCTGGTACAGCTCTCTGCTGTTGTGCTGTCTAACTGCTTCCTCAGCTTTGTCAAGCAAGGCCATCAAGCCAAAGATTCTTATCAGTAGCTAACTGATCCTTTACATGTTTATTAAGTTCTTTGTAATGCTTTCTATTAGGACTAGTCGGGTACTGATTAAGGTCATTCCTGCAGTTCCTTCTTTCTGAAATAAGCTCAAGTGCCTTATCACTTAAATAATTCTGCCTCCTCTGCTCCTTTTTCCCTAAAAGAGTACTGTTAGTTTCCAAAAAAGCCTGTTTAAAATGGCCCCATTCTTCCTCAACTTCAGTATTAAGCAAACCATGACTGTCATAATGACTAAGTAACCTATCATGGTAAGCTTTAGCTATAACTGGGTCTTTCAGAGCTTCAGTATTAAAGGTAAATTTTTTAACCCTAGCACAACACTTTTTAAGTTTAAGTTGCAAGACACTTTTAACAAGGTAATGGTCAGATCCAATTTCAGCTCCCCTATATGCCCTGGTATTTCTAACAGAACTAGCCCATTTGCTGTTAATTAATATATAATCAATCATATTCTTATGCAGCCCATCAGGTGAAACCCATGTGTGTTTATGTATGTCGCGGTGTTTGTAATATGTGTTAGTTATTCTGAAACCATTTAGTTTACTTACCTGTAGGAGATGTTGCCCATTGCCATTGCAGCTACCAATACCAAAAGGGCCTATTGCTCCTCCCCAAAGGTCAGAGTTGGTACCAACTTTGGCATTGAAGTCACCAAGAACAAGGGTAATATCTCCTTTCTTGACAGAATTCAAAATATCCTGAAGTTGTCTGTAAAACCTATCCTTCTCATCCTCATCAGAATCCTCAGTGGGGGCATAACAGCAGATAACATTCAAGTCTTTAATGCTTGTCTGAAATTTTGCTGTAAGAAACCTTTCATTAATGCACTCATATCCTAGAAGAGCATCACTAGCATGTCTGCTGAGCAGCAGACCCACGCCTTGGTGATGCTTTCCATCCTCCCTCCCTGTAAAGAGAAATTTAAAGTTATTTTTAAGTATCTCACCTTTACCTGTCCATCTGGTCTCTTGCAAGCCTAGAATATCTAGGTTATAGCGCTGGAATTCCTGCATGAGGACATCAAGAGAATAATCTCTGTGTAATGTCCTCACGCTCCACGTTCCTGCAGAGAGAAAATGATTAGTAGGATTTTTAAAGAAATTAGGTTTATTGAGATTGGTAGGGCCAACAATATCAAACAGCCCCCTGATCGCAGGCATGGGGCAAAGACCTGTTCCTCCTCCGCTAAAGGCTGAAGTCACCGATGCTGGTAGGAACTTCAGGCACCACCTTTTCAAGTGGACTTTTTCAAGAACCATATGGCCTGCCTGAGACACATTACTCCAGTTTAGGCTTGACGATGCCCAACTAGCTAAGTAAGGTTCAGGTACCTGCGATGGCCTCTGATTAGGATTATCCACCAGCTGATATAAAGTATCCCATGCCTCTGTTCACTTAGAGCTGGCAACCCAGAAGCAAACAGAAAACACAGCGGCAGACTCTCCCTCAACAGAGGCCCACCAGTGCAGCAAGTCCAGGATCCATAGGGGCGGGGGTGGCTCAGTCGGTAGCGCGCCAGGCTCGTAATCTGTAGTTCCCAGGTTCGAGTCCCAGCTGGGTCAGCGTTGAGATTTATCTCCGCAAAAATTCCCCGCCCTGCCCACGGTCAGTAGGGGACACCGATGGGCTTGGAAAGGCCGCCGTCCGTCGGATGGGACGTTAAGCCGTGGCCCCGTGTGCGGGAGAGCCATACCCTGTGCACGTTAAAGAACACGCTGGATGGCCTTGACGGGAGGCTACCATCTGTCTCCCAACAGCTGTTCCAGTGGGTCCCCTCCCCCAACCTTCTCTGAGCCTTCGGGGTCCACGTGACCTGGCCATTTAGCCCATGGTGTGCAAAAAAGTGCCGCTCAGAGGTAAAACAACCCAACCCAACCCAGGATCCATAATCAAGCTCAAATCCATAAACAAGTCCAGTCTAGTAGGTATAAATGGTCAGCACCAAGGCCCTATGAAGTTGACCACTCCTCAGCAGGGTTGAAAAAAAAGAAAAAAGTGGCCACAGATGACCAGATCAGTAGGCCATACTGAACTGGCAGCCCTCCCCTTCCATTCCCTTCCAAAAGAGAATATCTCGTTTGAAAGGTACTAACGGCCTGCACCACGAGAAGGCGGGGTCGGACATTAGGTGCTAGACCTGACCGGTTCTGTGCATCATCACTGGGGATTGGTACACAGCTCTCCTTCCAGTTTACGCCTAGCTACCATTTACAGCAAACAGTATTGCAGGTGTCATGCTATCACAGGCATCAATGATTCAATGTTGTAGATCTTGTAGACTTGCAGGTTCTGGGGTTTACACTTGTTCTTTTAGGTAACTCCTGAAGAAGAAGTCAAGTGCAGTGAGCACAGAGGCTGGCCACTTCACAGAACAACCGTACCTGATGATCTGATGTCTGAATGTGTCAGACAGAAAAGTATATTGAAAACAGAAAAGTATTTCAGACAGAAAAGTATTTGAAACAGAAAAGTATATTTGATGAAATGTTTGTTTTTCTGCTGAGGTCCTGCCATCCTCTCAGATCTTCTACTTTGGCATATAAACTGACAGGCTCCTGTCAGACCTCTGTGGCAAGCAGCTGCTTGAGGAGGTATTTTTTTTTATATTTGATGTGGTGGTGCACCATCATGTTGGTACCCACATGCATTGTACATCTTTGAGGGGAAGATCATCCAACAGTCAGGTATCATGTCCCATAACAGTTGGGAGGTACCTCTGATTTGTTAATGTCCCCTTGTATAATACCAGTCCAATGAGTGTGTTGTTCCAAACACCACACCAGATGTTAGTTGACCAGCATATTTGATGTCCACTGCTCGTCCAAGGGATGAGTTGCTAAGAGCCCAGTAATGAGGGTGTTGCTTGTTAACACTTCAAGTCTGTGTAAATTGCACCTCTTCTGTCCAAAGAATCTCAGACAAAAAGGATGGGTTAGCCCCTAAGGTATTTAGTACCAATTTCCAGAAATCTAAAAGTCTCTTATGGTCTGGTATCAAAACATGCATAAATATGGATGGGCATCATGCTCATGCAGGATTTGCCACATGTGATCTACTGTTAAGCTGCAGGCCTCATTCTCTGCTGTAGTACTGATGTGTGAATAGGGGAAAACATATCTCAGGATGTCTGCTGGATACACTCAACTACACAATCCTATAAGTCTGCCCACTCGACAATGAGCTGTTATGCTGTCAGTCTCTCTGAGCTACATGAGCTCAGAGAGACTAAAAGCATAACAGATTATCCTCGAGAGGACAGACTCGAGCTATTGAACAACACAGCAAATGGTCGATGGAGTTGAATATGGACCATCTGAAAAATGTGTAACATACTCCTCTGCAGCTTCCTGGGCATTTCATTGATATTTGCCATACAGCAGCACCATATCACAGTACTGATCATTGGAGTATCCACCACTAGGTCATCAAGCAGTACACCTAATAGCACTATATCACATACTGCCACACCTGATTTTTATCTTGCTGGGTAGGTGCTACATCACTATCATCATGTGCATGTGTTTGTGAATCTTTTTAGGGCATTGCACAGTATTTTGTGGTGGCTAGGCATCAAGTGTCTGATTTTGAATGATCAGAATTTATGCCTTCCATCCACTGATTTCATGTGTACTATACTGTATGTCCTTTCCTACTAATTAGAAAATTCTGTACAACTTTGCAATCAACAGTTTTTTTTTTTTCTAATCTCCTTTTGTTACAGAGCTAGGTTTGTTAACATCCTAATTTTGTGGTTTAGGGGCATTACATTCGTTCAAGCATGGTCACTTTCCTATGGGTAGACCCAACATTTGCACCTCTAGGACACTTCATTAAAAAGTTACTGATGTTTTAAGACTTTCCTTTGAACCCTGTATATACTAGCATTTAAACTTTTTCTATTTCTTACTAGGTGCATTTATTCCACTGCTGACAATAAAATGTTACACAATTGTCAATATATTGTTGGCTATACTTGGCCTGTAAATGATATTTAGACACAATACTGGAAAAACTGTACCAATCCCTTATGATGATGCAGAGAACTGGGCAATCATAGTACCTAAAGATCAAAGACTTTTCATGGTACAAGCTGTAGTACCTTTCACTGGAGATATTCTCTTCTGGATGTGAAGGACTGCCAGAACAATGGTGGCTTATTGAGCTGGTCATCTATGGTCATTTTTTAAAATTCTTTTCTACCATAGGAGTAGTCAACTTAACAAAGTCTTAGTATTAACCATATAAATTCATCAGACTGTCTAATGATTTTGAGCATTTTACGGTCCTGAATTTGGTGTACCAGTAGAGAAAAATCTACAACTTAATTTTCTATTTGTGGATTTCTAGTTCCAATGAACAGATGAATAGACTATCATATGTGCTGGCAGATAATCCAGATTAGAGCTATCATAGGTACCTGAACTCTTGATTTTAATGACATCACCAACCTTTAACTGAAGTAATGTTTCTCAGGCAAGAGAGTTTCGTTTCCCTTTGATTTTGGTTCTTGAAAAGGTGATGTATGAAGTTCATACCAGCATCAATGAGTTAAACTTTTAGTGTTGGGAAATGGGTTTTTGTCCCATGCCTGCAATTAGAGTGTTGTTTCAAATTTCTGGCCCTTTCTCTCTCAATAAACTTAATTTCTCTAACCCTTCCAGGGTCCAGGCTGAAAAACAGGTTTCCATCCAGAGGCCAAGCTATTTTCTCACTATGCTTAGCCAAAAAAAACTTTGACTTTAGAACTTTTTTGCCAAATAACTAATGAAAGGAATTATGGATGTTGTATGCCAAATTAATCGGCATTTAATTCTGGATTTTCTGAAAATCAAGTATTTAACAAAAAAAATGTTTTATTTTAATAGGACTTTTTTTAGAGTCATGTAGTAAAAAAATGCATCTGACAACACAAAATAAAAATTTATTTAAAAAAAAAAACTAATAGACAGAAATGATTAGAATGACTAAATATTTCTGAATAACAAAAAAATTCCCTTTTTATTTTTAAATAAATATTTTTCTCGTTTTGTAATTTTTTTCTCGGTACCATGCTTTGAGAAAATTCCAGGCTTTTAGCCAACTGTGCCGAGTCAGATAAACAAGTCAACTTTAGAATTTTTTTAAAAAATAATGTCAATAGAAATAGGTTTTGTTATATACCAAATTAAACAGAATTTAATTACGAATTTTATGAAAATAAATAATATAAACAAATTTGCAAGCATATTGATTTTAATGTCTTTTTCAATGCAATATGGTGAAAAAAAAGATCGCACTATATGTCTTCATTTTGGAAAACCTGCTGAATAAAAATAGTTAAATTATATATTCATCAAAAGGAAATTTCCTCCCGAATAATATAATATTTAACCTGAAATATGATTTTTATTTCTTTTAATGATTCTTTTCAGTATTGTATATTTTAAACACTGACACTGTTACACAACTTGACTTGGCCTTCTCACATTCATGGGATTTTCTGAACTGGTTATGAAATAGAAAAAAAAAATTCCTTGACTGCTTTTTTTTACTAAACATTATGAATTTTTTCTTTGGGTGTTGAAGTTTGGTGATCTTGGCTAAGTGCAGAAAGGTTTGTGCACCAAGGACCAGCCCTTCCCGAAATTGTCCTCCCAAATGATGGCTGATTTCTGTAGCAAGGAAATCTATTTTGCTTCCGTATCCAAGACATTCAATTTCAGAAAACGGTACAAGCTCAAAGTTTTTTTTATTAAAAAAAGCAAGAAATAATAAAAGAACAATTACATATAATCTAACGGGATGTTAAATAAAATATCCACAACAACTTTTAAGCCAGCCTCCAATCTAGCACAACCCGGAAAGAAATTTAAATCAGCTGATTGAAGATTGCTAACTAATGGAAGTAAATGTACAGAAATGAATTTGCTTTCATATCCAAAACCTCATATATTTTCGGAAAATGATAGTATATGAAAGTTTTACTGGAAAAGTAATAAATAATAAGATAAAAATTAACATATAGCCTAATGCGATGTTAAAATATCCACAGCAACAAGTTGTAGGCTGGCCGCATGATATAACATAACTATGAAAAAATCAATGCTTATCGATCGGCCAAAAGATCGTTAATTTCCGAAGATAAATCTACTGAAATGAAAACTAACTAAGGTTTAAATATAAAAAAAGATACTAACTTTACAAAGAGTATCCAATATGCTGCACCAAAACTGTGAACAATGTGGGAACCACATACATAACACGAAAAGGAGATAGTATGTGTCAGCCATCTGTGGCTTGTTTGACTCAGTGAAGCATAACTAATTAAATGCAGGTACAACTAGAATTTCTAAGAAGGATGTATTTACTTTCAGTTTTGATTTGAAGGATGCTGGGAAAAAAGATAAAAATAACTTGGGAATACTGAAATAGTTTTATGACAGAAAAGAGTATGAAACGGGGGAAAAAAAAGAGGCGGTACATATTTTGTAATTACTTCCAAAATCTCTCATTTTAAAAATAGCAATTTTTTTGTTAATTTTTAGGAGATTTTCGAAAATTTAAGGAAAAATTTGTTGATAATAGCTCAAATCAAACTTGTGAGCTTAAATCAGAACTTTGCTTCAGCAAATAGGAATGTTAACAAGCAAATCGGCAATACCGTTTAGTGATTCTAAGAAATGGCAATCAGATGGCTTTATAAAATTATTTATATTGTAGTTTAATAAAATATGCATCAAATTAAAAAGCAATATTATTTTTGAAGCCTGAATTATATATTTTTATAAGATATATATATATATTAAAAAATTACAACGGCAATTTTTATTTTTAAAAAATCAATATATTTTTGTTGTACTAAATGTGTATACATATGCATTGGCTCCTCAATTCAGATTCTCCATATGTATACAGATGACTTGGACGCTGGAAGGGTTAAGAATCTTTCTAACCATTTTTTCTCCACAGGTACCTGGAATGTGAGTAATACATAGATTATTCTCTTGATATCCCATACAGAATTCCAGCATTGTTACCTAGACATTCTAGACTTGTAAGAGACAGTGGTCAGATATTTAATACTAGGATTAATATAGATTTTATATAGATTATATATATTATTGTTAGTATAAAATCTATATAGATTTTATACTAACACTAGGTTCAGTATATCGTATCAAAAAGGTACTACAATGTGCTTGCACCTAAACTTTCGTGTTGCAAAATTATTAGAAAATTCGGAGAATTAATACAGCTTTTTTTTAGAGATGTGTAGTAAAAAAAATAAATGAAGCAATGCAAATAAAAATTTATAAAATAACACAGAAATAATTATAATGCATATGAACAGAAATGCTATTTATTTCTCAGTAACAAAAAAAATTTTACTTGAAACAAAAAAATTACTATTATTTTGTAATATTTTTCTTGGTACCATTCTTTGAGAAAAGTTCAGGCTTTATCCCAACTGTGCTAAGTCAAATAAACAAGTTACTTTTAGAATTTTTTAATAAATAACCAATCAACAGAAATAGTCATGTTATATGCCAAATTAAACAGGATTCCGAATTTTATTAAACTAAATAAGCAAATTTGAAAACATATTAATTTTAAGAAGATGGTTGTGAAAAAGTAGATCTCACTATGAATTGAGGCTTAATTTTAGAAAACCTGAAGAATAAAAACAGTTAAATTATATATTACTCGAAAGGAAATTTCCTCACAAGTAATATAATATTTACCTGAAACATGATTTTTATTTCTTTTAATAATTCTTTTCAGTGTAGTATGTTTTAAAACATGGGCCAGTGTGGGAGCAATACAAGGTGACTTGGATTGCTCACATTGATAATATTTTCTATCCTGTGTATAAAACAGAGAAAGACTTTCTTGGCTTTGTTTTTTTTTTCTGAACATTACACATATTTTCTTTGGAGGGTAGCATTTTGGGTATCTTTGCAAAGTGACAAAATCTTGGGATAAAGTTAAATTAATAATTGTTTAAAAAATAAAACTTTTCCTGTAGTAGAAGAGTAAAATGCTCTCAGCATAGCTATGAAGGAGGGGATGGAATTATAACACCTTGAAGAAATTGCTCTTCCAACTGTGGTGCCAATATCCATGCCGAAGCATTTTGCTTCCTTATCCAAGACCATTTTCAGAAAATAGTAAAAGATCAGTTTTTTGACTGGAAAACGAAGAATAATTGATTAATATTAAAAAAATCTGTACCAAAAAGTTGTAAACCACCTATTACCATAGCCAGTGATGTATCGTGGCTTCAAAAGATCAATAACAAAATATAAATATATGGAATAAAATAAATTGATAGAAGTAAAAACGAAACAACAAACTGTAAGGTGGTCATTGTCGTAACTAGCAATATAGCAAAAATTTGAACTCCCAAAGACTGATATTTATAAATTTAATCCTCCTCAAGCAGCTGTGGGTTATGGAGGGCCAACCAGATTGCACAATTTAGTTCTCCAAGCATGTCTATCCTGAGTTGCATCTGGCCACTGTAAACCAATTCTAACAAGGTCCTGTTCAACATTGCCTGCCAAATGTATCCTAGGTCTCCCCCTCTTTCTGAGGCTTTTAGGCACACTGTTCACAACCCTATTCGTTAATCTGTAATTATCCATGTAGGCAACATGGCCAAACCAAAGGAGTCTCTTTCTGCACAATATGCTGCTCAAAAGAGGTTGCTGATTCCTTTGCCTAACCTCATCATTACTTTCAAAGTTGAATCATCTAATGCCCAGATACTGCATAAACATCTAGAATCAAAAGCATAAAGTTTATTATTATCTTGCTTTCAAAGGGTCCAAGTTTCAGTACCATAACTAACTCTAGAAAGAACCAAACTATTATACAGTCTAATTTAGTCTTTAGGTGTATAACGTATTTTTCCACTCTCTCCATAGATTCTTGAAAGTCTCAGCAGCAATCTCTATTCTTATGATTATCTCATGCCACACATCACCAATATCTCTAATAGCTCTCAAGATAATTAAACCAACAATAAGTCCAGTAATGCATCTGTCATCATTACAAGCAGTGGGAGTAGAAGGTAATTACTTATTTAAAATATCTGAATTGCTCAGACCACCTTGCCATCTCCCAGTTCCTGTATAAATAATTCTTCACACACAAAAAATTAACTATCTGGTACAGCTTTCTGCTATAAAACTGTCTAGCTACCTCCATTGCTTTGTCAGCCACATTATCAAGCTAATAATTCTTATCGGTGTTCACCTGGTCATTTACACATCTGTTACATTCTTTGTAATGCCATCTGTTAGTGTCATGTTAGTGAGCCAGTTGTGGCTAAGTGACTGGAGTTATGGCTGTTAGAACAAAGAGAGGATTGGAATGGAAGTGTTGAGGAGAAGGTGTTATTTTGTTTAAGGTGTTTTTAGTTGGAAGTGTAGAGGAGAATGGCATGTAGTTACAATTTTTTTTGTACATGTTTTTGAATGATACTGGTGAGTTGAGAATTCAGTAAACTTCTTTCATTTTATGAAATTGATTTTGACTTATTAATTTTCTTCTCTTGAGCAGAGTTTGTTTAAATATTTGATTAAACTTTAATTAGGCAATCTCTAACTTTAAGTTCTTTTGTTGTCTGATGCTCATTAAAATGAAGAACCCTTGTTTAATTTCTTGACAAGATTAATTACCTGGCACCTAACTCTTCAGCTATCTGGCAAAGTAATTATTAGTGTACTTTGGAGTGTTACAGGATATGATATATTTTGTGCTACATTCAATTTTTGCAATGTGATTTTAACCTGTCTTGTTCATACAGCATGCATAATTCAACTATGATGTTAAATCTTCTGCAATTTTCAATATAATTATCAAGTTTATCAGGATTATCAGGCAAGAACCTTTCAAAGGTTCTTGCCCCCACCCCCACCCACTGCTATTCAGAAAAAGTTCTGCTTATGCCCATGATCACACCTACAAAATATGTAGAACTGCTAATCTTTATCACCATGTCGAATTTTATGATATAATATTTAATTAAATGTTATTGTTTATAGGTATACAGATGTGAACAATTTTCTATGTGACAGAATTAGGAAGTCACGCAGAGATATTGAATGGATTCAGGACCTTTCAGATGCCCATAAGGTGAGACCGTTGTTATTATTTTGCAATTCCCATTACTCCAAATACTTCATAAGAGTAGAGAAAAATATTTCTAAATTGTATGCTCTCTCTTGAAAGGTAGAAAAGGAATGTGTTCTTGTTTGCAAATGATGTTTTGAAGAATACTGTTCAGGATATTGATTTAGTTGTTTGTTGTCCTCTTGAACAAGAAAGCCATATTCATGGTATGAGCAGTAATCAGAAGAGTAAATAATTGTTAAGTTCGAACACTGTTAGCTCAGGGAAAGATTTTGCTAATTTTTTGTGCAGCAAACAAATTTGGTAGACAATTTCATCTCCCATAGAGCAATCAATGTGTGTATGTTTTTGTAAAGAAAATGAAATTCCACTGTTTTAGTGCAATGGGAATTCTGTCTGAATTTTTCTGATTCCCTGGTCTTCTAAAAACATAATTGTGTGGTATGGCAAATTTGACAGGCGAGGTTCATGTAAATCACCCATACTTCTTTAAAATTGCAGGTGCTTTTTAAGCATGAAATCATCTGCAAGAAGTTGTATATATATAAATCTGTAATGGGACAGGATTTTATTAATACTCTGTCTTTTATTACTATTGTGTAAATTAAATGCAAGCTTGGTTTTAATAATAAAGTAGTAATTTGAATGAGACTTCAATCTTTTTAATCATCATACCAAATTTTTTTTTCTTACTTGTATAAAACACACACTGGAGATTGGAAGTTCAAACTGATCATTTGTGTTGTTCAGTCTGTCCTGAGTAACAGATGTTGCATCAGGTTAATGATTTTCAAAAGGGTGATATAAAAGTTGAAAAATAATTTTAATTCCACTTGTGGTAACAATACTTTAGAGTTTGCCTTTGAGTTATATAAAGTTTTTAATGTATATGTAAATTTTAATCTGGTTGTGAAATGGAAAGCTATTTATTAAGTGATAGGAAAATGCTATGAGTACTATGATAGCAGAGCAAATGAATCTAATTTCAACTACCAGTATTAAACTGTAAACATTTCAGCCTTTAAACATTAAGTTTAAAATAAATGTATAATTGAAATCCAAAGTGAATGCACAGTATTCCCTGTTAAGAAACATTAATTAATATATTCTGAAAAAAATTCATCGCCGCCACGGCGGGAATCGAACCCGCATCTCTCCAGATTCATGCCAGAGCGCGCTAACCATTGCACCATGCGTTGGACAACAAATATTTTCAGAATATGACCTTTCGAATCTTCTTCTTGAGACGTGACTGAGACAGCGCCATCTATACTCAAGGAGATGCAGCGTTTTCAGTCATTGCATTTGATTATCAGATGTTAATGAGAAGGTCGCTAACGCTACTGCATTAAATATATAATTGAAATCCAAAGTGAATGCACAGTATTCCCTGTTAAGAAACATTAATTAATAGATTCTGAAAAAAATTCAGCGCCGCCATGGCGGGAATCGAACCCACATCTCTCCAGATTCATGGCGGCGATGAATTTTTTTCAGAATCTATTAATAAATAAATGTATATTCTTAAAATGCCAAAATTTGTAAAATATTGGACTTAATGGCCTTAAAATTTTGTTCTAAAATTAATTCCTGCTCAAAGCTTTAATTCACTAGCATTATCCTAGTTCTTTAAAATTGATAGTAGAAATTCAGAATTTGATAAGGTAAGGTAAAGAGGTCAGGTAATAAAAACCTAGGTAAGAGACAGATGGTAGCCACTGATTCATACCCACTGATGTCCCCTACTGGCCATGGGTGAGGAGTTTTGTGGAGATAAATCTCAATGCCCAGTTGGAACTCAAACCTGGGAACTGAAGCTACCCTTTTTATTTATGCTGCAAGGAGAGCTATGCACCAATCCTCTATGATTATGCATTTCTATGCATCATCACTGGTGCTGCCCAGGCCTAGCACCTAATATCCAACTCTGTCTTCTCATGGTGTAGGCTGTTAGTACCTTTCAAAAGAGATGCTCTCTTGTGGAAAGGAATGGAAGTGGGAGGTCTGCCAGATCAGTGTGGCAACTGATCTGGACAATGGCTGCATTTTTTCTACCCTGAAGAGGAGTGGTCAACCACACAAGGTCCTGTGCTGACCATATATACCAACCTAAATGGGGGGCAGGGGTGGCTCAGTCGGTAGTGCACCAGTATCATAATCTGTAGTTCCCAGGTTCAAGTCCCAGCTGGGTCAGCGTTGAGATTTGTCTCTGCAAAATTCCCTGCCCTGCCCACGATCAGTAGGGGACACCGATAGGCTTGGAAAGGCCGCCATCCATCGGATGGGATGTTAAGCTGTGGCCCCGTATGCAGGAGAGTAATACCCTGTGCACGTTAAAGAACATGCTGGATGGCCTTGACGGGAGGCTACCATCTGTCTCCCAACAGCTGTTCCATTGGGTCTCCTCCCCCTTCTCTGAGCCTTCGAGGTCCATGTGACCTGGCCATTTAGCCCATGGTGTGCAAGAAAACTGCCGCTCAGAGGTAAAACAACCCAACATAAATGGACTGTGATCATAATGACTCTGAGCTTTATTATGGATCCTGAATTTGCTGCACTGGTGGGCTTCTGTGGAGGGAAAATCTTCCACTGTGTTTTCTGTTTGTGTGTTGACAGCCCCGAGTGAATAGAATCATAGGATATGTTTTATCAGCTAGCAGAGGTCATCACAAGGCACCTGAACTCTTACTCTGCAGGCATTGTCAAATTCTACATTGGAGGAAGTCTTCCAGTGTAGATGGTTTCAGCCTTTAGTGGTGGAGAAAGGGTCTTTGCATCATGCCTGCAATTAAGGGGCTGTTTGATATTGTCAGCATTCCCTCTCTCAATAAACAGTTTCTTTAAACATCCCATTAACCTTTTCTCCCCATAGGTAGTTGGAATGAGAAGACTCTACACAGAGGTTATTCTCTTGATGTCCTCATGCAGGAATTCCAGCGCTATAACCTAGATATTCTAGGCTTGCAAGAGACCAGATGGACAGGTAAAGGTGAGATACTTAAAAATAACTTTAAATTTCTCTTTACAGGGAGGGAGGATGGAAAGCATCACCAAGGCGTGGGTCTGCTGCTCAGCAGACATGCTAGTGATGCTCTTCTAGGATATGAGTGCATTAATGAAAGGTTTCTTACAGCAAAATTACAGACAATCATTAAGGACATGAATGTTTTCTGCTGTTTTGCCCCCACTGAAGTAGGGGCGGGGGTGGCTCAGTCGGTAGCGCGCCATGCTCATAATCTATAGTTCCCAGGTTCGAGTCCCAGCTGGGTCAGCGTTGAGATTTATCTCCGCAAAATTCCCCGCCCTGCCCACGGTCAGTAGGGGACACCGATGGGCTTGGAAAGGCCGCCGTCCGTCGGATTGGACGTTAAACCGTGGCTCCATGTGTGGGAGAGCCATACCCTGTGCACGTTAAAAACACACTGGATGGCTTTGACGGGAGGCTACCATCTGTCTCCCAACAGCTGTTCCAGTGGGTCCCTTCCCCCAACCTTCTCTGAGCCTTCAGGGTCCATGTGACCTAGCCATTTAGCCCATGGTGTGCAAAAAAGTGCCGCTCAGAGGTAAAACAAACCAAAAGCCCCCACTGAGGATGCTGATGAGGATGAGGAAAATACGTTTTATGGACAACTTCAGGATATTTTGAATTCTGTCAAAAAAGGAGATATTACCCTTGTTCTAGGTGACTTCAATTCCAAAGCTGGTACTGACTCTGACCTATGGGGGAGGAGTGATAGGCCCTTTTGGTATTGGTGGCTGCAATGAGCAACATCTCCTTCAGGAAAGTAAACTCAATGGTTTCAGAATAACTAACATTTATTACAAACACCGTGACATACATAAGTACACATGGGTTTCACCTGATGGGCTGCATAAGAATATGATAGATTATATATTAATTACAGCAAATGGGCTAGTTCTGTTAGGAATACCGGGGTCATACAGGGGAGCTGAAATGGGATATGACCATTACCTTGTTAAAAATGTCTTACAATTTAAACTTAAGAAATGTTGTGCTAAGGTTAAAAAATTTACTCTTAATTCTGAAGCTCTGAAAAACCCGGTTATAGCTACAGCTTACCATGATAGATTACTTAGTCATTAGCATAGTCATGGTTTGCTTAGTACTGAAGTTTAAGAAAGAATGGAACCATTTTAAACAGGTTTTTCTTGAAACTAACAGTACTTTTCTGTTAGGAAAAAAGGAGCAGAGGAGGCAGAATTATTTGAGTGATAAGGCACTTGAGCTTATTTCAGAAAGAAAGAATTGCAGGAATGTCCTTAATCAATACCCTACTAATCCTGATAGAAAGCATTATAGAGAGCTTAATAAATGTGTAAAGGATCAGTTAGCTGTTGATAAGACTCTTTGGCTTGATGGCTTGGCTTGACAAAATCAAGTAAGAGTTAGACAGCGCAACAACAGAGAGCTATACCAGATAGTTAATGTTTTGTGTTGTAGAAAATGGACAGGCATACAAGGATTGAAGGATAAACAAGGTAAGGTTGTAGAAGGTGAGGATTCTGTCATGGTTAGGTGGGCTGAGCATTTCCATGATGTTCTAAACAATATGGTTAGTTCTACTCCCATTGTTTGTAATGATGGTAGATGCATTGGCGGCTTTAATGTTGGCCCTATAACACAATCTGAAGTCATTTTGGCTATTTCTAAACTTAAACTTCATATATCTCCAGGGGTAGAAGAAATTGCCACAGAAATGCTTAGAGCTGGGAATGTTTCAGTTACCATTTGGATGACTGAAATTTTGAATATCTTTTATAAAGGCATGGTTCCTAAGTATTTTATCAAAACTATTATTATCCTATTTTCGAAAAAGGTGATTGCAGTTCTTGTGATAACTATAGGTGTATCAGCCTACTCTTTGTTCCAGGTAAAGTTCTTTGCATGATTGTGTCTTGTTGATGGATAATTGTGTGAAGAGCAATGTGGATTCAGAAGTGGTAGGGGATGTGTAGATCAGATATTTTCATTCAGGCAGATTCTTGAGAAATGTTTAGAGAGTAGTTAGTCTTTTTAGCCTTCCATGTGGCCATTTTTTTTAATTGCTACAAATACAATCTTGCGTATATTTGCACACGTCTATACACTAGCTGAACTTGAATGTTCCCACTATACAGGCAGGAAATGTTTTTTCAGTTTTGGCAGCACTTTTCCTAGTAGTGGTGTAGGAAAGTCATGCTTTGTCCATTATGCAATTATCCTACCTACTGATAGATTGCTTACTTTTTCTGTTTCATCTGTAATATATTTTTATAAGTGAACATTTAAAGTGTATTTTGATTAATTAGGGATGCCCAAGCCATATTAAATTTTCATCATCGTCCTCAAGCACTACAGAGAGGCTACAGAGGTCCAGTCTGACCATGCAATTTAGTTCTCCAAGAATATCTCTGTCCTGCACTACTACATTTTTTGAGTCTGGCCACTGCACACCAATTCTAACAAGGTCATGTTTTACATTATCTACCCACTGCATCCTAGGTATCCTCCTCTTTCTAAGGCCTTTAGGCACACTGTTCAAACCCTGTTTGCCAATCTATAATTATCCATACAAGCAACATGGGCAAGCCAACGAAGTCTGTCTCTGCACAATATACTGCTCAAAGGAGGTTGCCGACTCCTTTGCCTAACCTCATCATTAGTTACAAACTGAACCTAATGCCCAAGATACTGCGTAAGCATCTAGTTTCCTGTTATCTTGTTTACAAAGTGTCCAAGTTTCATTACCATAACTAACCCTAGAAAGAACCAAATTATTATACAGCCTTATTTTAGTCTTTAGGTGTATACTCCTATTTCTCCACATCTCCATAGATTCTTAAAAGTCCCGGCAGCAATTCCTATTCGTCAGTTAATCTCATTCTGCACATCACCAGTATATGTTATATAGCTCCCAAGATAATTAAACTGAGACACCTGCTCAAGAGTGCAACCATTCAGATCAACTGAACCACAGCCTGCCTGCATTACTTTAGTTTCCTTTCGGTTTATTTGGTTTATTCTGTTTATTTACTGTACTACCAGTCTCTTCAATAGCTTGAATGAAAGAGTTTGTCTCATCCACATCATTTGCCAAAAGGATTCAATCATCAGCATAATCTAAATCTAAAATTTTCAGATCTCCAGACCATTTAAGGCTAAAATTTTCCTCTTGCCGTGAATTTTGCATAACATAATCAATAACGAAAGTAAAGAGAAAAGGAGGCAAAATGCACCATTGTCGAACACCTGAAGTAATGCTAAATCAATTGCTACATGCCTTACCAACTGTCACATATGACTCAGTGTTATTATAGAGAGCCTTCATTATGTTAACTAACTTGTTGGTATGCCATACAATTGATCTCCCAATCAACCACAAATTATGGAGATCAACAGAGTCAAGCCTTTTTGAAATCAACAAAGTTAGTAACCAAGGGTTTCTGAAACTCTAATTGCAAGCCTATATAAGATTAAAAAATGGATAACAAGGGAATTAATTTTTTTTATGCTTATGCTGAAATATAAGCTATATAATGCTATTATAGCTACTTTAGGCGTACTTTACTTTTGTGTATGTATTTTCTTTTAAGAAGTAATGCATGGAATTATGAAAAGTAATAGATTTTTTAGATTAGTAATATGCAATATTTTTGTTTAAGGTATTTTAAAGAACAGAACTTTTGTTACTGATGCCAAAATCACTATTGTGTAACGTTAATGTAGTTGTAATAAGCATGCCTATTACCAGGTTAAGCCTCCCCAACTCTTAAGAGTTGGGAGGTTTAACCTGGCTTAACCCGCACTAAACCACTTTCCTTTCTACTCTGGAGAGGACATGAGCATGAAAGCTAAAGAGACGGTGATTTCATTAGGGCTATAATGGAAAAAAAATTAAAAAACTAAATACTGTAATGATGAATAGTACAAAGAGCGTAAGTGGGTGTAATATTAATGTAGTGATTCAACAAGACTCTGTGCCTCCAATGATTAATCACTGTATAATTCATCAGCAGGCAGTTTGTGGTAAAGTCGTAATTAGCATAATCTATTTGCATATTAAAACATGGTCTTATTCATCAATTGGGCACTTTTTGGAAGAAGTCAAACATAACTTGCAAACATTCTTTTTTACACCTAAAATGACTGAGTAGAGGAGAAGTGCAATAAACATTCTTATGATTGAAGATAAAAATCATATATCCAAAAGCAGAAAATCAATACCAGAACTGCCTGATGCTGAATAGATTCTTGATTTGTCATTCTTGTGAGGCAGGGTTGGCTCAGTCAGTAGTGTGCCTGGCTTATAATCTTCAGTTCCCATGTTTGAGTCTGCCTGTGCCAGCATTGATATTTATCTCTGTAAAACTATCCAGCTGCTTTCATTTAGTAGGGGACACCAATGGGCTTGGAAAAGCCATTGTTCATTGGATGCGACGTAAAGCCATGACCTTGTGTGGGGGAGAGCCATATTTTGTGCATGTTAAAGAACACACCGGATGGCCCTGATGGGAGGCTACCATCTGTCTCATAGCAACTATCTGGTTGTTCCCCTTCCCCCAACCTTCTCTGTGCCTTTGTGACCTGACCGTTGAGCCCATTGTATGCAGAAAAGTGACATTCAGAGGTACAACAGCCCAACTCTGTCATTTTTGATAGATATTAAATTTTTCTTGAATGAGTTTAATACAAAAGTTGAAGAAATAGGAGTAACTTTTGTCTGATGTATTTGAAGACATCAAAACTTTTGAACTGAAAATGATGTTGAAGAAAGAAATTTGGTCCATTTACTCTTTTTTGCAGAAGTTCTTTGAAATGTTCTCCAGAGGAAACAGGGCTAATAGATAAATTTATAGATGTTATTGAATTGCTAGAAAACAGATTAACTGATTTTTCACTCTTGTTAAAAAAGTTTTGTCTTTTCCATAATCCTTTTAAAATATAACTGATTTTGTTTTAAAACATATTTAGTTAGAGGCCATTCATTGAATTACACAATAATGATACATTGAAAAATGGCTTTCTACAGATTCAAGAAAATTTCATTCTGTAATCACTTTTACACCCTTCCCTTAAGTTTGTAACTTTGTTTTAAGTATGATGATAGCCTTTAGAAGCATACCGATGAGAAAAAAAAATTGTATTTTATAGACTTCAGAAAAAGTAAGTTGAGTTTGAAGTTAGCAATAAACCCTGACTTAATAGCTATGAATTGAAACATTGAATTTCAAGGTAAATATAGACCAACTGATACAAATATACAATCCTAATATTCTCATTGATTTAAATATAAAATTTTTGGATTCTTATTGATTATTACAATAAAAATTTATATACATTAGTTTACATTTATTGCATTTTTTTAAGAAATGAGGTGACTTCTTCTCAGTAAAGACACAGATATCTATTTAACTTGCCATAAGGAAAAGGGTCATGCTTTCCCCCTTGAATGCAGGTAACCAGAATGCAGGCAAAATAGTGTTAAACGTATGTATATTATAGGCAGTTTTCAATAATTTTTTGAAAGACCACTAAAGCAGAGAAAAACATTTATACTGAAATGGCAACACTGATATGTTAGTCTAAGTGAAAAGGTCAATAGGTTTTACTAAAGAACATACATCACACACACACACATCAAACTTCATCTGTTCTAAGTAAAAAGCCTCATCATTAACAATATCTGAATATATCATGCAAATGCTGACCTCCACCCTTTTCTGTTACCATGGAAACTGCTATTTTACTATCATAACTATCTCTGTAGAGTGGCCTCGGCAAACTTTTTAGTTGCATAGAAAACTGAAATGGAATGGTGGGCTACCAAAATATATATATAATTAATAATGTAAGTAACCAACATTTGAAAAATTCTAAAATGAAAACATAAGCAATATAATTTTATTAAAAAATGGTTATTTTAATGGGAATTTGTTTCCCTGAAGTTGGATTTCTTGTCCTCTCTATATATTTTTTTGCAAATTTAAGTTATTTGTCATCGGTAACCTGCAAGCCTCATAAAAAGAGGCGGTGGGCCATAGTTTGCCCAGGCCTGCTGTAGAGGATATTTCCACTATTCATGCTAACTGATGCAGCAGCATCCTTTTGAAAAGCCTTAACACAAACTAACTCACCTACCAGAAGAAGTTAAATTCCAATACTGTGAAACATGTGAGAGAATACAGAGCAGACATATCTAACTTTAAACTGGTAATATACTGAATTTATTTCAACTTTAAATTTACAATAAGTTACTTATAATCAAAGTCAAATATTATCAAATATGAAAATATAATGCACTTGGAAAATTTCACAAAAATAATTTTTGCTCAAGGTTCCAGTTAACTAGTTTCAATCAAATTTCTTTAAAATTGGTAGTTCAAGTTCAGAATTGGGTAAAGCAAAAAGGTCAGGTAATTAGACCTTATATGATAAGATAACATGGTCAGTTCAACTCGATCACCAACATCTAAACTTTCTTAACTGTATATGCTTTTTTATATCAATACACAATACATAAAGGTTATATAAACTAGGCCATCTGTGCAACCTTCTTCTGCACACTCTGATGTTAACCAGTGGACTTTAAATTCTATCAGTCTTCTGTAGCAAGCATCTGCTTGAGGTGTATTTATTATTTATCACTTTATATGTATATGCAAATTTAGGGCCACTCTTTTGTGTATTTGATTTCAAAAATACTTTCTTTTAGCTGCCTCTTGAGAACTACTCCTGTCAAGCAGTGCTTACCATGTCTGATGCCTAGATAGGCCTGACTGCCCTTGATTTTATTCTTATATATTTTTTTAATGCTGACATATTCTTGAAATTTACTGTCAATATTCTTGTCATAAAATTTCGCATTCTATCTACAGCTGTAATGTAAGCTTGTATCTGGAGAGGCTAATTCACTAATATATAGAGTATACTGAATCCCAGCACAGGGACAAAGTGAACAGTGTTATTGCAAACACTGTAAAAAATAAATGGTATTAAAAATGCTAAAACATTTCTGATTCTGTTGTAGTAATTGTTATTTTAAAAAGTTTTGAAAGATTAAATTCTTATGGTACCCATAAAAAATAAAGATATAATCTTCATTACCCATAAAACTTCATATTGTATTATGACACACATATATGTATTATGACAGTTTTGAAACATCTGGTTTCAATATTTATTAGTTTTAATAAAAATCTTTACTATATTCTCTATATTGTAATTATTTGTAGATATATGGAAGTGGAAAGTCTGAACTTGTTGCTAAAGTTTGGTACCTGTCTGTTGTAATGCAATATCCACTGTATGGAACTACTCTTTTTGGTGTTACTTATAAAGGTTATCTCTCTTATGGTAAGTTCTATAATACCTTAGTCTTTTTATTATGTATTATTCTTTAACCTGTCTTTGTCTGTTTATACTACATTTAAGCAAATCCAACACTTAAACGTTTTATCTCTTTAAGATACTGTCCCTCTTAGTTTCTTACCTATTAGTTACATATAGTTAGGTCAGATGATACTAGCACCTCACCATTCAGGAGATTGTAGATGAAGTTTCCATTCAGGTTTTTATTAAAAATTTATGTTTGCCTTATTTGTTTACTGGAAAACAATGAACTATAACAATTAAATAATATAACACATGAAATATATACTATACACAAAAATAGCAGTTTGTATATTTCTGTATTATCCTGACCAAGAGAAATCTCTGTTCAGCAATTTTCATCAGGAATAAAAATTGAGAGCTTCATTAATAGAAATTCTGTAATTTCATACTGATTTACTCTTTACTTTGGATAATAACTTGTATAATATCACTACCCATATTTTTATATTTTCAAATATTTAGTCTTATTCTTTAATAGTGTAATGTTTTTCTTAGGTCACAAATTACTACTTGGAGTCAGTGCTGAAGGAATCCTTATGGTCAATCCTGGAGACAAAGGTATTTTGAATGCTTATCGATACTGTGATGTAGAGTCTGTGATGGTGGATCCCAGTGATGACCTAGTCACTATTAATCTTCTAAAGACACTGCCAGATACACACAAGTGCTTCATCTTTGAGACTTCTCAAAAGCATGAGGTTGCTAATCTTATTGCCAGTTATTCTCCAGCACATGCTAATTGGCTCAGACCAACATATGAATTAGGATGGAGAGTAAGTAATAATTTTGATTTTCCCCCATCATCAATAATATATTGCTAATAAATATCTTACCATATCAACTTATTAATTTCAGGTAGATGTGCTTAATTTAAACTATTTATATGTATTGTGTAAGACTTCTAAAAATACATTTTTACAGAAATTCTGTTTATGAAATGGAGGAACACTTTCTTGGCTGCTTTTTTTTTACTAAACATTATGAATTTTTAATTTGGATGTTAGATTTTTTGGATCTTGGCAAAGTTCCAAAAGTTAGTGCACCAAAGCAAAAAAGTCTATATTTTCTGAGTGACACTGCCAAGATACTGGGGGGGATGCTTTTAAACCATTCAATATAAGCTTAAAAAACCCTTAATTTTATTTTAAAAAGGAAATTTTGCCAAAATTGCCTTTCTGCATGAAGACTGATTTTTGTGCCAAGGAAGTCCTTTTTTGCTTCCATATCCAAGACCTTGTTCATTTCCAGAAAATGATATAAGATCAAAATTTGTTTTATTACTCACCCTGCCCACAGTCAGTAAGGGACACCGATGGGTTTGTATAGGCCACCGTCTGTCAGATGGGACGTTAAGCCGTGGCCCCGTGTGCGGGAGAGACATACCCTGTGCACGTTAAAGAACACGCTGGATGGTTTGACGGGAGGCTACCATCTGTCTCCCAACAGCTGTTCCAGGGGTCCCCTCCCCCAACCTTCTCTGAGCCTTCGGGGTCCATGTGACCTGGCCATTTAGCCCATGGTGTGCAAAAAAGTGCCGCTCAGAGGTAAAACAACCCAACCCGGATCAATCTTGATCCATGATCACTGTGAAGACAAAAGGGATCTACAAACTGCTATTGCATTAATAATCACAGTGATCATGAATCAGGATTGATCTTAAATGTTTATGTAATTTTTTTAATATGAAGTAAAAGTTTATCTACTTTCTTGTGTCTGTGGTGTATAAGATGACTTTTGTTAATTGCTTATAACATTGAACTACCATTGAGCTGTGCCAGAAATCATCAAAACAGTTAGGAAAGTAGATGACAGCCTAACAACAGTAACATCCATCAGCCATCTGCGCCAGAGACCTGGAAGAAGACCCTAATTGTGGTGGCAACAACATAAGTAGGAGTGTCCCATAGCAGGTTTTAAACACAACAGGAGGATAGTGAACTTTATATTAATACTTAGAGAATCCCATGATATAAATATAATATTACTGTAAATAAAGTATTTTCCTAATATTATATATATAAGAAAATTTCAAACTGCAATTTTTATTTCTAAACAATCGTTTTTTTTTACTAAAAACAGATACAGATGTCCCCAGACTCTCATTTCGGATTCTGTCAACATATACATACAACCTGTACACTGGAAGGGTTAATACATGCCAAGAGCATAAAAAATGATATCAAGGATTTCAATCTATTATTAAACCTAAGAGATAGTGGGATAAAAAAAAATAATATTGGAATGTTGCTGAATAGCACAGATAGTGGGAATAATTTTTACTTAGTTATTACTTGTGTATATCTATAACGATTATGTTGGTTACAGAAATATTTTCATATGACCATAATGCAAGTTAGTAGGTGTGCTTTAGTAATTTTACAGTGAGCATTTTGTATGTCAATACATGAAGGGATAAGTTGAATAAATTTTTATTTGTATGATGTCTGGCAACAGAGCCTTTAAGGATATTCATAGAATATGGTTTCAATGAAACTGTATGGATTAAGAAGTTTGGATTTATACAAAATAAGTGTAAATTGTAATTTTGGAAAGCAGAAGCCTCTAAATTAGTTGTGAATTAGAAGTAACTTGTATGAGAGTAAATCAATTGAGAGACAGTGTTATTTGCTAGTGGAGGTGAAAAGTAGTTATCATACTGAATTTTGTGACTCTACCTAGAATAAAATGGAGAGATTCCCAATTTGAATATTTGTAAAAGGGGTAAAGCATAATTTTGTTCAATGGAAATTGCTTTGTATAATGTAAGAGTTCACACTAAATCATGCTTCTGGAAATACTATGACATTCAGGTACATGGAAATATGTGTAAAATAGGCCACCTATGAGCTGTATTATAATGGGTTTGGTTGTTTCACCTCTGAGTGGCACTTTTTTTTGCAGACAATGGGCTTAATGGGCAGGTTACAAGGACCCAATGAGCTGAGAAAAGGTTGAAGATAGGAATTGTTGTACAGAGTATGGCTCTCCCACACCATGCCACTGCTATAAGTCCCATCCAATGGATAGTGGCCTTTCAAAGCCCATCAGTGTCCCCTACTGACAGATGACAGGAGTTTTTCAGCAAAAATCTCGGCGCTTGCCCAGATGCGATTCGAATCTGGGAACTGCAGATTATCAGTCTAGTACACTACTAAATGACCCCCCCCCTTCTCCCCTATATTAGAATTATCAAATGATTCCTCAACGTTAAACTCCATTACACCAGGTGCTATTATGCTGTGCATCTTACAGAATAATGTTTTAAAACCAGCAAAGAAACTGTACAACAGACAAATTTAGGTTAACAACCTGGCATATACCCTGAGGAAAGCATCTTCCAAATAAATTGTGAATAAGTTATGTAACGTTGTTTTAAGCTTCTTTAAATAAAGATTTCTTCAAAATATATATTATAAGGTGTAAGTTACTGTTATTCTATTCATTTGGGAGTTAGAAAAGATTATATTGTTTTAACATGTATCTTGACAATTATTTTCAGGTGAAACTGACTTTTGAGGATAGGCAAAAATTATACCATGATGTAGTTAACTGCAGACGTGCCCTAGTAGACAATGGACTGATGCGTAAGCCTCAAGAAGAAAATATAGGTCTGTTCAGAAGTACTCTCAGAAGGTCAGTATTTTACATGTCATTTTATTGATCAAGAAATTGTGTATTTAAGAGAAGTAAAATAAGACAATATCATACTCTAATTTTTAAGAGCAAACTAGCTAGGCATACACTTGAAGGAAAGCTGTGTACCAAGCCCTTTTGATATGCAGAACCAACCATAACATAGTGACAACTATGTTATGAATGGTTAATTGCAACTCTACCTTCATGTGGTGATACCAAATACTTCTTGTAAAATCATATTATCATCTCATCTGAAGGAATTCAATATCAAATTTAGTGCTGTCTTTGATCTTAGACTGGAGTAAAAGCCTTTTTGACATTGGTAGTTGCAATAGTAATGGAAAATAGCTATTAAAAAAAATAAAATAAATACTCCCTCAAGAAGCTACTTGCCACAGAGGTTTGACAGGAGCCTGTCGGTTTATATGCCATAGTAGAAGGTCTGAGAGGATGGCAGGACCTTAGTAGAAAACGATACAAACAGCTATGCCTTACCCAGGGCTCAAACCCAGGTCCCTTAGATCAGTAGCCAAGTGCGCTAACCACTCAGCCATGGGACAGCTAAATATCTAGTTTGAGAATAACTAACATTTAATTTAGGAATAATGATATATATATATGGGTTTCACTTGGTTGATTGCAAGGAGAAATAACTGTTTATTCGTTAATTAATGGTAGCAAGGCATATATTAGGAGGATAGTTGTGTACCAATCAATTGTGGATTGTGCACAGAATCCATTTACTAGCATCTAAAGCCTAACTCCACCTTCTCGTGAAGCCATTAGTACCTTTCAAAAGAGAGTTTTGTGGAAAGGAATGAAAATGGGAAGGTTGCCAGATCAGTGTGCAACTGGCCTAAGAAATGCAAAATACTTTTAAGTTTGGACCCTTTTTCTGATTCAAATAGTTTTATGCTCCGGATAGCTGAGACGGGCACCAGGCAAAAATTAACAAATTGCCAAAAAAAAGAATGTTAAATTAGGGTTCAAAATACCAGCGAGCGTTAATGAGTAAGAATCTCAAAAATGATTGTCAAAACATAAATGTTAAATACAATCAAAACTTAATTCACGTTGCTCAAGAGAAAAAATTAGTAAAGACTGAAAAGGTTTAAATAACAAACAAATTTATTTCCAAAAATCACTCACCAAAACTTCGATGAAGATACACACTGCACTAACTGTGCTCTCAACTGAGCTCTAACTCCTTCATGCTTTCACTTCTCTCTATGTTCTGTGTGCTACTGTGACTACATGTCACCGGTTTTAACAAGAGCCTCGAATGTGTCATGTTGCACACTGGGAAAGACATTTACATAAACTGATGAGAGACACAAGCTATGATGCAAGAGAGGGCGTGTCCTTGTGCACACGCTTTAGCGGGTGACAGTCGGAAGATCGGAGTTGTGCATGCGCAACTCCTAACTCTTGGAAACGAGCGTTGTGATGCCAAAAAGGAAATAAAAATCCCCAAAATGATAAATATAACGTAAATTAAGCAAAACTGGTTAAGGTAAAGTAAAAGTGAACGATGGGGCATCACAAGTGGCAATTGATCTAGACTTCTGTTGACACTTTTTCTTTTATATTTTCTATCCTGCTGAAGAATAGTCACCTTCACGTGGTCTTGATGCTGATCATTTATACCTACCAGATTGGATACATAGAGCTTGATTATGGATCCTGAATTTGCTGTACTGGTGAGCTTCTGCTGAGGGAAAATCTACTGTGTTTTCTGTTTTTATGTTGATAGCTTCAAGTGAACAGTTGCACAGAATACATTAATCAACTGGTAGATAATCTAATCAGAGGCCATCACAGGCACCTGAACCCTTGCTTCTAGGAGTATTACCAAATCTGTGCAGGGGGAAGTTCCTCCAGCATGGGTGACTTATTAAGCCTTTAGCAGTTGGAGGACAGGTCTTTACCTCATGCCTGCAATTAGGGCGCTACTTGATACTGCTGACACTATCCTCTCAATAAACACATTTTTTTGAAAAATCCCATTAACCATGTTCTTTCCACAGTTGCATGCAATGTGAGAACTCTGCATAGAGATTATTCTCTTGATGTTTTCACAGGAATTTCAGCATTTTAATCTAGATAATCTGGGCTTGCAAGAGACCAGATTGATAGTTAAAGATCACACATTTAAAAATCTTAAATTTCTCTTTTGAAGGAGAGAGGACTGAAAGTATCTGCAAGGCATAAATTTGCTTCTCAGAAGGCCCTGCCAGTGATGGCCTTTTAGGGTATAACTTATAATGAAAGGTTTCTTGCAGCTAAATTTATAACTAGGATTAAATACTTGAATGTTATCTGTTGTTATACTCCCACCAAGGACTCTGCTGATAACAAGAAAGATAGATTTTGCAGATAACTGGGGTTATTTTGAATTTTGTCAAGGAGATATTACCCTATTTCTAGATAACTTCAATGCTAAAGTTGGTACTGACTTTGACCTTTGGACAGGGTTGAATAGGTCCTCTTGACAGTGGGAGTTGCAATGGCAATAGGGAATGTCTTCTATAAGTAAGTAAACTTAATGGTTTAAGAATAACATTACAAACACGTGGACATTTATAAATACACATGAGTTTCAATTGATTTTTTTTTCTTGGAAATATGATTGATTAGATATTAACATCAAATGGTCTAGTTCTGTCAAGAATATCAGGTAATATAGGCGAGCCAAAATTGGGTCTCACTTTGCAAAGTTAATTTTGTGGTGTTTTCAGAAAATGAATGGAAATATGTTAATAGCAAACACAAGAACCTTTAATTGTGATTTATAAAATGGCAAAAATTGAAAGAAAAAAAGTTGTAAATTAATTTTATTATTATTATTTATTTAGTCATCCCATGGCCAAGTGGTTAGCTTGCTTGGCTACTAATCAAAGGGACCTGGGTTCAAGCCCTGGGTAAGATATGGATGTTTGTGTTGTCTTTCTGCTGAGATCTTTCCATCTTCACAGACATACAATGGCATATATTTTTTTTAATAAGAATTTTTTTAAATATTGCAAAAATTTACCGAATTGTTTTCTATGGTAACTTTAGTAAAATAAAAAAAAAAGCATTTTCCTGTTTCTTCTAAATTGTTTTATGATTCTAATATAAATAGCTCATAATATTTCTATTAATATTTGGTTGATGCAAAAGTTTGTCCCATTTTTTTACCAAAATTCAGCTACAAAATAATCATACATCGGCCTTGCTGACCATCCCAAACTATTGTAATCACCTCTAAACAGTTGATTTATTAATGCCAAATATTTCTGCAATCTCTCAAGTCGTTCGGTATCGGTTTCTTTTAATCAAAGCCGAGATTTAATTTCTGTCAGTCTCAGTCAGCTGTCCACAATGCTGCACATCGCCGAGGTCAAAATTTTCATTGTGAAAACATCTGAACACTTACGACACTTGGAATTGTCAACAGCACCCTCTCCGTACACAGCACATATCTTTGAGTTTGCGATGCATTCTTGCTTTTCTGGAAATAAAAGAGCATGATATGCCACAAATGGTCCTTATTTTCTGCCATCTTCACAGTTTCATAAAATGCACAACATACAACTAATCATGACAAGCTTTTTTTAAATATTTGGTGAAATGTCACCTTTCAAATGGCGTATAAATGTTATACATTTGAAGTTGTTAACAGGTTGATTTTGCGACATGATGCAGGCAAGTGGAAAAGGGGACAAAGTTTTCATCAACCAAATGCTTAAATCTTTCATTAAGTTTTTTCAAATTTTTTTAGTCATTTTTACAAATAGCACCTAAGACATAAACAGATTTTTGGTAATCAGCAAACTTTCAGCCTAAGAAAAGTGTCATAAAAAAATCTCACTTTGATTTGAAACATGCTAATTTAAATAAAATCTGAAAAATATATCTAAAAGAGAGAAGTACAATAAAAAATTGAATAAAAATATTCCAAAGCATTGAAATTGAGAATGAATCATTTTAATATGAAGCTGCATAACTGCTATGAAAATTTTTAATTTTAAAATTGCAGCAAAAATTTTGGTAAAAAAAAAATGTAGTTTACTAATGTTACTAGTGTATGGTTAAAATGTATTTCCAAAGTATCAGCAAAATATGTCCTACATTTGAAAAAATGTGCTTTTGGTCTAAATGCATAGTCCTACAATTCTACCAATATCTGCCAATAAAGATCACTAGTGGTTTCATTTTCAACCATTTCAAATTAATTATTCTTTACAAAAGCATTATACATTTGAGAAGCAATAAAAAATAATTGCAAAAGCACCAGAGTAAAAAAAAACTGTCATTAAAATCGAGAGTCTGCTAAAATATTGATTGAAAGTGAAGTGTGTGACCAGATAATACAACTTCCAGTAGTAAAATCGATTGAATGAAATTGATCATTTGACATGATATATGATTTACTGCAAATTAAAGTTAATAACAATTAAAACTTTTTTTTTAGTTCTGTAGAGTTACACTGTTTGCAATGTACATGGTTTTATTAAATCCTTGAAACTGGATCATAATATGTATTCTCTTATAATTTGAAAAGACTACCCAAGCCCAATAGGAATCGCAAGGAGGAAGTTGTACTTGCTCGGCTCCGCTTAGGTTATTTGTTTATCACTCATTAATTTTTTCTTAAGGCAGACAACAAACCTAAGTGTGAGTTTTGTGACACCATTTTAACCATTAAACATATTTTAATCACTTGTCCTGCTTTTTAATCTTGAACATCATTTATATTTTACTTTTCGTGATTTTGCATCCAAGCGCCTTACACTCTGACATCTTTTATCTGATGACTCCTTTTTACCTCTTGTCTTTGCCTTTTTACGTTTTACTGGTTATTTTAACAGATTGTGATTTTATGGCTTTATCCTTTTTCCTTTGATCATCCTGGGCCTTTTACACTCAGGTTCGTTTTATCTTTTTGTACTTTGTCTTTATTGCTTTACACTTTTATGGGTTTTTTAACTTTGGTTGTGGATCAAACATCTTTTAGCTTTTTATTTGTGTATGTTTAGCGCAATATAGCCCTCGTCGCTCTTGCACCATAAAACCCTACACAACCAACCAACCCAAGCCCAATAGTGAAGACTAACATAATTCACAATATTTCTCTGCACTGAAACATTTGGAGAATTAAACATCAAACAAATTTGCCTATTTTCAATCGGGGAAAAAAACTGAATAAAGAGCGTTCTAAAATATTCAGTTCTTTGATCCTATGTGATTGCATGTAATTTGAGTTCTTGAGTAGTGAAACTCTACTGTAATTTGAATTTTTTTAGTTTATTAAATTTAATTGGAAGCTAAGTTTATATAATACTATAATTTAAAACCTATTAAAGAAATTGTGTGGAATTTTTTCATTTAATCTTTTTTATAAAGCAATGCTTTTTATTTTTAAAGATTAATATATATTTCTGTGTATTCTTTCATATTCAGATTAAATCGAAGTAAATTGGAGAAGTTGCGCCAGGAGTTTGGTGATATTGAAGAAAGTTATAAATCATTTCGACACAGTCATTGGGCTTTCAGTAAAGTAACTCTTCCACACAGCTTGAGTTGCATTAATGAACCTGAACTTGAGGATACTGCTATGCATGTGTTTTCATCCATACTTGCGTACTCAGGACTTTTAGAGCAAGGTCAGAAGGGTTCTTTTTTGTTTTCGTTGACTGTAACACTTCAATGGAAATGAGTAAAATGTGGTGGGAATAAATTTTTATTGTAATGTGGTTGTAGATTTTTCTGTGCTATTAGTTTCAAATATAAAGAATAAATAGAGTAATAAATGTACAACTGTAATGAAGCTTCAACTTTTCAGAGTTTTGCTGCATATATTTCACAAGACTGGATATATATTTTATTTTTAAGAAAGGCATTATAGGTACTTTTGTACAAATTACATTAATTAGAATGTTTAGATTAGCATAGCTATCTGCTAAAAAGTTGACCTGAGTTCAATTTCTCTCATAATGCTGCAATTTTATTTTTTTTATAACAGACAAAAATAGTATTATTTAGAAACTTTTTTTTTTTGGTGTTTTTGACTTCAATGTATTTTTTTTTCAAAAATGCTCTTTACTAAATGGTAATTAAGTAATATATATATATACTCTTAAAAATGAATCTTTTAGGAAAATGTAAAGAGAAAAGTGAATTTAAAATGTAGACAATTGAATATTTTAATGTAAAAGTTTTATGGTTAATAAATTCTATACATTATATTTTTGTTTAGCATTTATTATCCATAAAGCATATATACTTTAAATTTTCTATATTTATGTAGTTTTTTTTTTATTTTAGAATGCATTAAACCCTTACAGTGCCAGAGGCATGAAACTGAATTGTACCTGGTGGCCAGTGTTTTTTTCAACTGTATTCAGTCAATAAAAAGTAATTGAAAAGTACTTTCATACTTTTCAAATACTTTTTATTGACTTTAGAATCAATGGACTAAAGAGAACTTTAGAACATTTTGCCAAACACCTAGTGAAAGGAAATAGGGCATGATATATACCAAATTAAATAGCATCTCTGGATTTTACCTCGTTTTCCAAAAAAGAGAATAGTTTTGCTTTGTTGTCTGTACATTTGTAGACATCAAACTATTTTGTTTATAAAGATAAATTAAAAAATTGTTTTGTTTTCAATAGGTATTGATGAAATACACTGCTTGACATTGAAAGTGCCCCACCCAGAAGGACATGTCATACAAACATGCAAATAGAAGGGTGGGTGTTCGCAGTTGGGATTAGCAAATGATGATAATCCAGAGCCAATGACGTGTGTGGCTCAAGAGATAAAAGGTGCAAGAAGGAACAGGGATGGTATTGTGTTTTAGGCAGGTGGAAGTCGTGTGAATGGTTGAGATTAGGTGATTCCACTTGGAAATTGTTCAGCAAAGGCCAAAAATGCCTGGTATATGCCGTCAGCATGTTTATTGCCTATGGATGCTTTTGAGAAAGGAAAAATTGTAGGCCTATGTGAAGCTGGATGGACTTAAATGTCATGTGGCTGCTCATGTTCATCGGGATGCATGAACTGTTTGATGCTGTTGGCAATAGTGGCAAAATGAAGGTTCTAGCATGCATTGCAGAGGGAGTGGTGCTGTTCAACAGACTCCAGCATGGCTTTGATAGTCTTATTATTAGACATGCTCATTCGTCACCACAGAGCACTGCAGGCAGTATTCAATTGGCTGTGTCAGCAGCCATGGACGTCCCCATAACGACACGAATGGTAAAACAAAGGTTGCATGAGGCACACCTGCACTCTAAGCAACCATTACGTCGATTGCCATTGACTGCAAACCATTGCATTGCTTGTCTGACTTGTTGCTGAAGTCTTACAAAATGGGGTCACGAATGGAACACTGTTGTGTTTAGTGATGAATCCTGTTTCTGTCTGGGTGCTGACGATCGATGGGTTCATGTATGGCAACAACCTGGTGAGAGGATGGATCCAGCTTTCGTTTGCGACTGGTACACTGTCCGTCAACCAGGCATAATGGTATGGGGTGCTATTGGATATGACAGCAGGTCACCTCTTGTCTGCATCACTGGAACACTGACAGCTGCACTATATGTTAGTGTGGTTCTGCAGCCTATTTTGTTACCATTCCTGGGAGGCATGCAGCAGACCATTTTCCAATATGACAATGCCCGTGTACCCCTGCTATGGTCTCAGGCAATGTTTGCAACATGTTCGAGTATTGCCATGGCCAGCACGATCTCCAGATTTATCCCCAATAGAAAATCTGTGGGACCACATTGGACAATGTGTGCAATCCTCTCAAGGGCCAGCGTGGAATCTCAAATTATTGGAGCAAGTCAACGCTTCTTGGTGTGCAATTTCTCAGGACCATATCCGTTGACTATATGACTTCATGCCATGCCATATTGCTACCTGTATTGCTGTTCACAGCAGTGCAACCACCTACTGAGGCAATCACATTGTGTTGCATTATCTCATCTTCTAACTCCTGTAAGTGGCTGCAAATTAAATCGTGGTATGCCAATATGTATTGCTATGTGTGTGTTACATTTCACCCCTATCTCTCACTCCTTCTGTGTGGGGCAATTCAATGTCATGCAGTGTATTACAGTATGCACTTTCCAAATCACCCTAAAGTTATAATCGCATCCTCTAATGGTAGAAAAAGTTGATAGTTCTAAAATTTCAAACAAATATTTCAAACAATGTATTTATGCTAGAAATTTGAAATTTTGTTGGTGGAATGTGAAGATCACGTAGTTTCCATTGGCAACAATGAGTTGACCCCTTAGACCCAGAGGAGATGAGAAAACATACCTTGTTTGTTTTTAGAGATAAATGAAAAATTATTTTTGGGTTAGATAGGAGTTGATGAAATATTATAATTTGCACTTTTGGAATCTTCTAGAAACTATAATTGCACCTTTTAATGGTGGAAATTTTTGAAAATTCCAAAATTTTAAATGAATATTACAAACGATGTAGTTACACTAGAAATTTGAAATTTTGGTAGTGAAATGTGAACATCATGAAGTTTCCATTGGCAACAATGAATTGACACCTTAGACCCAGGGTGGGTGGGAAAAGATGACCATTTTTGTTTTAAAAGATAATTGTTTGCTTATAGAGATTATAATTCTTTTTAGGTTGGATAGGTATTGATGAAATATTATGTTTGAACTTTCTGAATCTCCCAAAAGCTATAATGTGCCCTCTAATGGTAGAAAAGTTATATTCCAAACTTTGAAATGAATATTGAAAATGATATATTTATGCTAGAATTTTTAATTTTCATAATGGAATGTGAAGGTCTTGTTTTCATTGATAACAATAAGTTGATCCCTTATCTCCAGAAGGGTGGAAAAAGCAATTTTTAAAAAAATTTTAATTAATTAAAGAACAGTTATTCAAAGAAATACACAAAACACATACATATAGAACAAACAAGATGAACAAGAAAAGAAAGCTGGAAACAAGGAGCATGTAGCTCATCCAGATTCCAGATAGAAATAAAATTCTTAAAACTTTAGTAACAACGGTAAGTACAAGGTAAACCTAAAATACTTCCTAAAAAAATTGACATAATCAAGCTAAGAACACAATAACTAAAATGTTATGTCTAAATTAGTAGAATGACAGATTATATTGCGACTTCTGTTTTTGAAGACACGGGGGCTATTCTCCATTCTGATATCATTAGGTAAAGAGTTAAATAATTTTGGAACAATAAACAAAATGTCTTTGCAAAATAAATTTTTTAACCAATGGAACAATATTTTTCTCATATTGTAATCAATTATTATTTTTTTTTGTAGGTAACCAATGCCCAAATTTGAATAATTGTTTGTTTTTAGACATAAAAATTCCTTCTGGGTTGGATAGGTATTAATGAACCATTATGATTTGCACTTTCAGAATATCCCAAAAGCTATAATTATACCCTCTAAAGGTGAAAATAAAAATTCAAAAATTTTAAATGAATATTGCAAGCAATGCATTCTAGAAATTTGAAATTTTGGTGGTGAAATGTGAAGTTTACCAAGTTTCTGTTGACAACAATGACTTGAAGCATTACACCCAGGGGGGGGTGCAACTTTTTTTTTAAGTGTTAATTGGAAAACTTCTTTTTTAGTTGGATTGGTACTATTGAAATATAATACACATTTTTCAAATACTTATATAGTTTTAATTTATGTCATTAGAGATCACTAAATGTGGAAATGGCAAAACTATTAACGAATTTTGCAATTGATATGTATGTTGTAGAAATCTGAAATTTCAGTGCTAGCTTTTCAAGAGATATTCCACTGATAGTAATAATCTACCTACTTTTCTCAGAGGGTTGTGGGAAATGCAACTTTTTAAATTTAAGGAATAAAAGACAACTACTTTTTATGTTGCATAATTGCTAATAAAATACTATTTGCATTTTCTCTATCATCCATTAGTTCAAATTAAAACTTTTGAGAAGCAAGAAATGTAGGCAAAGGAAAATCCTCTTGGAAAAGAGATTCCCATATGAGCCCTAGCTGGCAAGCATTCTTCTAGTTTATGAAAAGAAATTATATAATGAAATTAAAATTAATACACTTCTCACTTTCATTAAATAATTTCTTTTCATAAACTAGAAGAATGCTTGCCAGGTTGGGCTCATATGGGAATCTCTTTTCAAAGAGGTTTTTCCTTTGCCTACATGTTTTCCTTTTTTTTAAGAAATTTTTATTTGCTTTGCCAGATCCTTTTTTCTAAATTACTCTGAAAATGTCTTATTAAATTGCCTTAAAAATCTAGCCTAAACTGGCATAATGTAACCATTATGACATAATGTAACCACATGAGCTAGCGAGTGTTCTAGCAAGACAAACTTTGTGTGTTGTGTTAGCTCTAACTGAGGCAGTGGTCAGCAGTGACTTCAGTCTTAGTAGGGCATGTCCTTGTATGAGAAGCCCTGTAAAAGCTAGGAGTAGCTTCTAGGATTCTTCTCTGTCCTATATGTTGCAAATCAAGCAAAATAAATAAATAAATAAATAAAAAATAATTATAAATAAAAATTAATATACTTCACACTGACATTTTCAGAGTAATGTAAAAAAAAAAAAAAAAAAAGGATCTGGCAAAGCAAATAAAAATTTCTTTAAAAATAGCTAATGGACCAAAATAAGAAACAGGAAGAAAATTTCTATCTGAATAATAGGAAAATAAATTTTTACTTCAAACCGATAAATTACTCTTTCCTGTAATTTTTTACTCTGTGATGTACATGCTCATCATTGAAATTGGCCCACCTAAAGGAGTGCTCATTTTGAGAGTAAAACAAGTGAGTGAGTGAGTGTACACAAGAAATTGTGAAGTTTGTTTATAATATCAGTAATGTTTACTTATGAAAATGGTAAATATGAATTACATGAATAAGAAGTGTAAGTTTCTGTGAACAATGTGATATAAGAGGCCAAATGCCGTGGTAATAAGTTGAAAAGGTGGTGAATATTAAACCACGCTTCATGCACCTGTATCATGAGCTTGGCAACAGTGGTAGTGGGCTGAGAGGCAGTGGTCAATGAATGTCCCATTATATCCCAAATATGGTCAATAGGGACAGATCTGGGGAACATGCAGGCCAAGGAGCATATCCACATCACATATACATTGTCAGGATATAAGCGCCATGTGTGGGTGATCATTTTCTTGGTGAAAAATAACATTTGGGATGGAACATAGAAAGGGCAGAAACACCTGTTCCAGAATGGTTTCATCATAATATCTTGCTGTTAACGTGGCATCAATAATGACCAGACATGAGTGGCTATTGTAACTGATGGCTCCCCATGCAATGATTCTTGATGTTGGTTCAATATAATACTCCCTGATGCAGGCTGGATTACCTCTGCCCTGTGTGCCTCCAGATGTGTATACAACTGTCATTAGATCATAAACAGAAACAAGATTGGTCACCAAAGGTGATACAATACCAGTCATCACCAAGCAACTCTTTCCCTGTACCACTGATGATGATGATAGGATGGCATCATAGTAACCAAGCTAACAGATAACATGAATGCTGTCCTGATTCTTGAAGTCATCTTTTATCATCTTCCCTACCCAGATGCAGAGAGGGAGGTATTACAATGTTGGAAATATGATGGCTTGTGACTGATTTGTCTCCTCTCACTATCAGTGGATCCATCAATCCTCCTGTTTTGACATTCTTCTGGTGACACATGAGCCTTGGTGACATGTCTGGGTATCTTTCTACACCCCTTGTTACTAACAGTGTCTTGTCCGTTTGGTTAACCCAATGATCCAACCCCTTTCAAATTTCATGTTATATATAATGTTTCCTTAAACGTGTTAAAGACATTGCTAACTCTTTGCAGGTCATTCACTCACCATTTTGTTTACCTACTGGCTTTCCCCCCTGTTTTTATAGCCCTTTCAGATTCCTATGTTAGCACATTACTGGTCATGTTAAATGGCATTTTATTGCAGTGATTGGCTTGCCATACAAATTGTTTACATTTATATTTGTCACAGCTCTGCATTGAAATCAGATCAATCCATTCATTTTTATCTTGATGAGCAATGTATTTTGAGAAATGTCCAGACTTTGTACTTTAGAATTCTTTGCCAAATAAACAGAAATAGGTCAAGACGTATGCCAAAAAGAAGAGCATTTAATGGTGGGTAATAAAATGGCAAAAATTCAATAAAAAGTAAGGTAAAATTTTACAGCATTTTTTTTAATTGCAAAGTTTTACTGTATTTTTTTCCATTTTTAACTTCAGCATAATAAAAAAAATAATTTTGCAATCTTTTAAAGTATTTCATTATTTTAATAAAAATAATTCATAATATTTCTATTATTACTTAAATCTTTATTTTATCATCCTCCTCCTCCTCCTCAAGCAGCCATGGGCTACGGAGGTCCAACCAGACCATGTAATTTAGTTCTCTAAGCAAGTCTGTCTTGAGCTACATCTGCTGCATCTGGCCACTGTAGACCAATTTTAACAAGGTCTTGTTTGACATTGTCTGCCCATCCCTAAGTCTCCCCCCTTTTCCTGAAGCCTTTACGCACACTGTTGATAACCCTATTCGCCAATCTATAATTATCCATACGGGCAACATGACCAAACCCACGGAGTCTCTCTCTGCACAATATGCTGCTTAAAGGAGGTTGCCGACTCCTTTGCCTAACTTCATCATTACTTACAAAGTTAAACCACCTATGCCCAAGATGCTGCGTAAGCATCTTGAATCAAAAGCATCTAGTTTCCTGTTGTTTACAAAGTGTCCAAGTTTCATTACCATAACTAACCCTAGAAAGAACCAAACTATTATACAATCTAATTTTAGTCTTTAGGTGTATACACTTATTTCTCCACACTCTCCTAAATTCTTAAAAATCCCGGCAGCAATCCCTATTCGTCTGTTAATCTCATGCCAAATATCACCATTATCTGTTACATAGCTTCCAAGGTAATTAAACTGTGACACCTTTTCAAGACTGCAACCATTCAGATTAACTGAATCACAGCCTGCCTGACCAATTTTCATCACTTTAGTTTTCTCTCTGTTTATAACCAAACCTACTCTACTACCAGTCTCATCAATAGCCCTAATGAAAGAGTTCATCTCATCAACAACATTTGCCAAAAGGGCTAAATCATCAGCATAATCTAAATCAGAAATTTTCGTATCTCCAGACCATTTAAGGCCAAAATCTTTCCCTTGCAAAGAATTTTGCATAACATAATCAATAACCAAACTAGAGAAAAGGAGACAAAATGCACCCTTGTCGAACACCAGAAGTAATGCTAAACCAATTGCTACAAGCCTTACCAACTCTCACACATGACTCAGTGTTATTATAGAGAGATTTCATTATGTTAATTAACTTGTCTGGTATACCATATGATCTCACAATCAACCACAAATTATGATGATCAACAGAGTCGAAAGCCTTTTTGAAATCAACAAAGCTAGCAACCAAAGGTTTCTGAAACTCTAAATATTTCTCAAGAATCTGCCTAAGTGAAAATATCTGATCCACACATCCCCTACCACTTCTGAATCCACATTCCTCATCACGCAATTGCCTGTCAACCAGATTCTTAATTCTATTAAGCACAATCATGCAAAGAACTTTCCCTGAAACAGAAAGTAGGCTGATGCCCCTATAGTTATCACAAGAACTGCGATCACCTTTTTTTGAAAATAGGGATAATAATAGTTCTGGTAAAATCCTTAGGAACCATGCCTTTATTATAAAAGATATTCAAAATTTCAGTCATCCAAATGGTAACCGAAATATTCCCTGCTCTAAGCATTTCCATGGCAATTTCTTCTACCCCTGGGAATTTATGAAGTTTAAGTTTAGAAATAGCCAAAATTACTTCAGATTGTGTTATAGGGCTAACATTAAAGCCACCAATGCATCTGTCACCACTGCAAACAATGGGAGTAGAACTTAACCACAATGTTTAGAACATCACTGAAATGCTCAGCCCACCTAGCCATGACAGAATCCTCACCTTCTATAACCTTACCTTGTTTATCCTTCAATCTCTGTATACCTGTCCGTTTTCTACCACACAAAACATTAACTATCTGGTACAGCTCTCTGCTGTTGTGCAGTCTAACTGCTTCCTCAGCTTTGTCAGCCAAACCATCAAACCAAAGATTCTTATCAGCAGTAAACTGATCGTTTACATGTTTATTAAGCTCTCTGTAATGCTTTCTATTAGGACTAGTAGGGTATTGATTAAGGACATTCCTGCAATTCTTTCTTTGTGAAATAAGCTCAAGTGCCTTATCACTCAAATAATTCTGCTTCCTCTGCTCCTTTTTTCCTAAAAGAGTACTGTTAGTTTCCAAAAAAGCCTGTTTAAAATGATCTCATTCTTCCTCAACTTCAGTAGTAAACAAACCATGACTGTCATAATGACTAAGTAACCTATCATGGTAAGCTTTAGCTGTAACTGGGTCTTTCAGAGCTTCAGTATTAAAGGTAAAATTTTTGACCCTAGCACAACACTTTTTAAGTTTAAGTTGCAAGACACTTTTAACCAGATAATGGTCAGATCCAATTTCAGCTCCCCTATATGACCTGGTATTCCTAACAGAACTAGCCCATTAGCTGTTAATATATAATCAAGCATATTCTTATGCAGCCCATCAGGTGAAACCCATGTGTACTTATGTATGTCACAGTGTTTGCAATAAGTGTTAGTTATTCTGAATCCACTGAATTTACTTACCTGTAGGAGATGTTGCCCATTGCCATTGCAGCTACCAATACTAAAAGGGCCTATTACTCCTCCCCAAAGGTCAGAGTCAGTACCAACTTTGGCATTGAAGTCACCTAGAACAAGGGTAATACCACCTTTCTTGACAGAATTCAAAATATCCTGAAGTTGCCCGTAAAACCTATCCTTCTCATCCTCATTAGCATCCTCAAAATTTTGCTGTAAGAAACCTTGTATTAATGCACTATCTTAGAAGAGCATCACTAGCCTGGAAGAGCAAAACCTACCCCTTGGGATGCTTTTCATCTTCCCTCCCTGAAAAAAGGGAAATTTAAGATAATTTTTAAGAATCTGGCCTTTATCTCTCCATCTGGTCTCTTGCAAGCTGAGAATATCAAGGTTATAATGGTGGAATTCCTGTGTGAGCAGATCAAGAGAATAATCTCTGTGCAGAGTCCTCACATTCCAACTACCTATGAGGAGAAAATGGTTAGCAGGATGTTTAAAGAAACTATGTTTATTGAGAGAGAAAATGGCGACAATATCAAACAGCCCCATGATTGCAGGCAAGGGGCAAAGACCCATTCCTCCACTACTAAGGGTGAAGCCATCTACACTGGAAGACTTCCTCCAATGCAGAATTCGATGATGTCTGTAGAAGCAAGAGTTCAGGTACCTGTGATGACATCAGCTCGGGATTATCCACCAGCTGAAAAACATATTTTGTGAATCTATTCACTTGGGGCTGTCAACCCACAAACAAACAGAAAACACAGCAGAAAATTTTTTCCCCCACAGAAGCCCACCAGTGCAGCAAATTCAGATCCATAATCAAGCTCAGAGCCATAATTCAGTCCATTGGGTTTTTATGGTCATCACCAGGACCCTGTGTGGTTGACCACTCCTCAGCAGGGTAGAAAAAAAAAAAAGAAAAGTAGCCATAGTTGTCCAGATCAGTAGGCCACACTAATCTGGCAGCCCTCCACTTCCATTCACTTCCACAAGAGAGTATCTCTTTTGAAACGTACTAACTGTCTGCACCACGAGAAGGCAGGGTCAGACATTAGGTGCTAGGCCTGGCCAGTTCTATGCATCATCACAGGGGATTGGTGCATAGCTCTCCTTCCAGTGACTACCTAGTTACCATTTACAGATTCGTTATTTAGTTTTTTCTAATTTTTTTAGTCATTTATGCAAGCAATGCATATGCTTGGATTTTTTGCTGATCAACAAAACTGGAAGATTAAGTTAGTAGTTTTACAAAAATTTATTTTTGCTTTAAGACAAGATAATTGAAATAAAGAAATAAAGTAATGAGATGTGAAAAAATTTAATATATTTCAAAACAAATAAAGTTTAATTTAACCATTGATATTGAGATCAAACCATTGCAGAACAATTTACATTAGATGCAGCTACAAAAAGTTGAACTTCACAACAATGGCAAAAAACTCATTTAAGGTTACAATTTTGTAATACTAACTGCAATATCCTTCTCAATTTAATTAGAAATACTTCTAAAATAAGCCCTACCTTTTAAAAATCAAGTATTCTGTTATTCACAAGGGAGCAGCCATTAGAGGTCATATACAGAGGGTATTCAAAAAAAAGTTCTTGACATGTATCTGTACATTTGCACTCATTCCTCCAAAGTTAATGAGCTATGACTTGTTTTAAAGCTTGTCTAAACTTGTCATTATATGTTAAAAACAAAGGCCATGTCATCATTTCCCTTTTTGCTGGCTGTGCATAAAGTTCAGTCTTCGAAATCTGTGTGTTACTGCTATGGGACCTACTAAAGATGGGGAAAGATTTACATTTTCACAAGGATGCAGCTTGGGAATGACATGAAAACGATTCATGCTGATTTATCATGAGTATATGGAGATCATGCCTGTTCATATGACACTGTTATGAAATGGATGTGCAAGTTCAAAGAAGGATGGAAGAGCTTGGAAAAATGATGGCTTGTGACTGGTCTGTCTCCTCTCACTGTCAGTGGATCCATCAGTCTTCCTGTTTGGACATTCTTCTGATGCCACCTGAGCCTTGGTGACATGTTGTGCAGGAAAACTGAAGGATCCATGAATGAGATAATCATTGCTGTTGTTTGTGAACTCATTAAGGAAAACTCACATTACCATTCAGGTAATAAGTTTAGATGTCAGTGTGGAAACAATTATTCTTCAACATTTAAAGTACCAAAAGATCTGTGCCAACTATGTACCCCACAAACAGAACAATAAAAAGGGCTGGAGTTGACTCGTGTATGTTTCACCTAGTGACTCAAGAGCCTCACAGGTGACAAGACAGGGTTTTTACTATACAACGCCCAGAAATATCGACAACTATGTTTGGGTTGCGGAAGATGAACCACATCTCCAAACCCTCCGACAAGACTTTTGTTCAAGGAAAAGGATGTTCACAATTTTTTCCAATTTCTAAAGAGTGGTAGTGCTAGACCCTTACCTGAAAAAAATGATTATAAATGGCCAGTACTACACTAACATTGTTTTGCCCAAAATGGTTAAGGAGATGAAGGAGTAGCATCGAACAACAGACATGTCAGTGGTCTCCTTCATGACAATGCCAGTGTTCACAAAACCTTGCAAGTTATGGCTTATCTGGGGCAGGGGTGGCTCAGTCAGTAGTGTGCCAGACTTGTAATCTGTAGTTTCCAGGTTCAAGTCTCAGCTGGGCCAGCATTGAGATTTATCTCTGCAAAACTCCTTGCCCCTCAGTCAGTATAGAAGACCTTGATGGGCTTTGAAAGGCTACTGTCTGTTGGATGGAACATAAAGTTGTGTGAAACCACAGATGCTCAGTTGGATTGGTCTGGGGAATTTGGAGGCCAGGGCAATACCTGGAAGTCTTCCTCATGTTCTGCGAAACATTCTCAAACAATCCAGGCAGTATGGCATGGTGCATTATCCTGCTGAAAGAAGGCACTACTAGAGGGGTATACCATTGCTATGAAAGGATGTACCTGGTCTGCAATGATGTTAAGGTAGGTGGTAGATGCCATAGTTTCCTGCACATGAATGATGAATCAGGGTTTCCCAGCAGAACATTGCCCAAAGCATTACACTTCCTCCACTGGCTTGCTTTTGTCCCACAGTGCATCCTGATGCTAACACTTCCCCAGGTAAACAACACATATGTACCCTGCCATTCACATGGTGCAACAGAAAATGAGATTCATCACACCAGATGACCTTCTTCCAATCATTCAAGGCTCAGTTTTGATGCATGCTCAGGTGCCTATTGTAGGTGCTTTCGATGGTGAACCAAGGTTAACATGGGCACTTGGAAGGACCTGTGACTACACAGCCCCATTTTCAGCAGGGTTCGATGTAATGTATGTTGTGACACATTACTCCCATCACCAGCATTTAAATTATGGATGAGTTGTGCCACAGTATCCTTTCTGTTGGCTCTTCCCATATGGGATAGCCTTCGCTCACCTCTAGCATCAGTGAGCTGTGGTTGGCCCATAACTTGCTGGCGGTTCGTGGTTTTTCCCTCCTGGGACCACTTTTTGAAGGTACTAACCATGGCTGACCATGAGCATCCCACAAGCCTTGCTATCTTGGAAATGCTGTGACCCAGTCGTATGGCCATTACAATTTGCCTTTGTCAAACTCACTTAAGTCCACTGCCTTTCCCATCTGAAGAAAAAGAATAACACTGATTAACAAAGCTTGGTATCAGGTGTTATTTATACTGTTTCATGACCTTCACACATGTTGTTTATCTGCAGTTACTCGATTTGCATAAAGACTCACTGGTCATAATGTTTTGGCTCTTCAGTATATGGGTTGCAATTATAAATAAAAGAATAAACTTTGCCTTAAGCATCTTTAATATAGTTTAAGTCATTTGAAAAATAAGAACTAATACTAATAATGTATATTATTATTATTATTTTTAATTAATAGAATTGTGCTTTAAACCAGAGTTGTAATAGGTTGTTTCTTATTTTTTCAACAGAGGACACTGAATGGCTAGCAGAAAGAGACCATCTCCAGTTAGCCCAGTCAATTATGGATAGATGTATGAAAAAGGAGGCATTGTTAAATGAGCTGTTCTTGCAGCTTATTAAACAGACAACTGATCATCCAGGTAGATTTTTTAATCTGCTGATATTTTAATATGTACATTTTATGGCTAATAAGTACTAAACAAAAACATACAGTAATTCATTCCTGGTGGGTAGCCTCTAGGAAGCCTTTACCTGTCTTCTGAGCAGTAACTGCAACAGTACATGTTGATGTAGAACTTAGAAGCTCTCCCACAGGACATTACCAATGATTCTATGGGAATTCCCAGTTAGGAGGTTGGTCTCTCTTTTAACAGATTTGAACCCTCTGTAATTTCCCAAATACTTGACCTCCCTGTTCCGAATTTCTTGCATACAGGTTTCTTCTGCCATTCTGTATTTAAAATTTGAGTCCCTACCAGTAAAGAACTCGATTCGAACCTCAGACCAATTTTTTCCTCATTTTTATAGTTATCCAGTTCAGATTTTGTGCTTGTAACGTTAAAATAATTTAATATTAGTAATATAAATAATCACACATGCATTGTTTTAATCTATATATCACTGTGTTATTTAATAACTGTATGATGTATTAGCAGCAAACCCTATGGGTCATATAGGTAATTGCATGATAGTAGATTTTTACATGTAGAGTGAACACTAACCTGCTGTGCAGGGATTCTGACAGAATATTGGTCCTGGGTTTCATTTTGTAGATGATATATTCTCCCACACACTGCACAAGGGTCATTCAAGAGAGTTCTTCACAATGCTCAGATTAGTCATATGCAGCGACAGCTTACTTCCTGGGTGTGAATTCCATGGAATAGGACAAACTCCTCAGAGCCTTACAAGGTAAACAGTTACCACCTCATGCTATTCCTCAGCTTATTGTAGCTGCAATGGACAAAGGAGAAAACTTTTTCCAAGACTGGCTTGGTAACCTGGTTTGAAACATTTTACAAACATTATGGTTTGCTTCCAGGCCAGCAATGAAGCATACTGATCCATTCTGATTTAGCTATATTTACTTCTGTGTATGCATTATAAATAAGGATATATTACAATGTAATGATCCAAAGATTATTAACTTTAAGTTGGACCTTTTGTCTGATCCTAATTTATTCAAATTCCTGATAGCTCTATCGGGTGCCAGGCAATAATAACTTACCAAATAAAGTTGAAATAGGGTTTGTTAATGTATTTGCCAAGCATTACTTATCGAGTAAGAATTCAAAAATGATTGTCAAGTTTAATTAAAGCTTAAAATAATCAAAAGTATCAACTAACGTTGCTCAAGAGAAAAAAATAGCAACGATTCAAAAGTTTCTAAAACGAAGTTTATTTCCAAAAATTGAACTCGCCAAACTCAATGGTCCGAATACATTAGCAACTCGCATCTATCTAAAGTAACATCTCTATTCCGTGACCCATCATCACCAATCTCTAACAACACTGACAAACTCTCTAACAATACTGACTCCATCTGACTCTGTGACTTAGCGTCGCCAAGTTATAACAAGTGGCGTACAAAGCCAGCATGTGTCTATTGCATGCTGGGAAAGACACTTGCATAAACTGATGATCGCACAAGCTATGGCGCAAGAGGGGTCATATCCTGCATGCGTTCTTTAATGGTTGACAATCAAAAGGTCGGAGTTGCGCATACGCAACTCCTATGCTCGGTGTGATGCCCCATCGTTCACTTTTGCTTTACCTTAACCAGTTTTTGTTTAATTTACGTTATATTTATCATTTTGGGGATTTTTATTTCCTTTTCGGCATCACAGCACTCGTTTTCAAGTTTCTAGGAGTTGCGTACGCGCAACTCCGAACTTCCGACCGTAACCGTTAAAGCGCGTGCCAAGGACACGCCCCCTCTTACGTCATAGCTTGCGTCCTTCGTCATTGTATGCAAATGTCTTTCCCGGCATGCGCCGGCCCATTGTCAAAACCGTGACCTGCGAGTCACGTAGAGCACTTGAGCACTGAGAGTTGTGTAGTAGAGCACTTGAGCACTTGAGAGTAGAGCACTGAGAGCAGAGAGATGTAGTAAGGTGCGTAGCACCGTGCGTGTAGCACAAGAGATGTTTTTTTTTCATTGATGTCTTGGTGAGTTAATTATTTTGGAAATAAATCTATTTTGTTTTGTTATAACCTTTTGAGTCTGTATTTTTTTTATCTTGAGCAACGCTAATTTAGGATCTTTTTTACATTAACTCTTATTTTGTTAAGAATCATTTTTGACTCTTACTTATGAACGCTCGCTGGCATTTGAACCCTAAATCAACTTATTCTACATTTTGGCAATTTGTTAATGATTGCCTGGCGACCGTCTAAGCTATCCGGAGCATAAAACTTAAAGTATTTTGCATTGTTTGGAGCGTTACATCGGAACGAGGATTGAGACAGTCCACAAAATGAATTAAATCCCCAAAATGATAAATATAACATAAATAAAGCAAAACTGGTTAAAGTAGAGTAAAAGTAAATGGGTGGACCATCACAGCAATATTTGTGATTGGAATGTGAATTTGAAGCATAAATGACAATCACAAAGTTACTGGTTGACTTTTTTAATGTCAATAAATCAATAAATATTTTGAAAAAATTTCGCTGACATGTGGAACTTGAACCCACATCTCTCCAGAAACATGCCAGAGTATCCCACTGTTAAACTAATGCCAGTTCAACAGTAGAAGACTCTGGCATGTTTCTGGAGAGATGCAGGTTCAAGTCTTATATGTCGGTAAAATGTTTTCTACAAAATATTTATTGGTGAATTGGAAGAGTTATGTATTTGAAGGTTACTATATTTCCAGACTAACAATTTTATTACCAAGAACACAATATAATATTTGCACTAATGCAAGATTTCTTGGGAAGGTGGAGGGGGGGAGGGGCTCAGTCAATGGTGTGCTAGTTTCCTGCTTAACCTTCAGAAAGGGATACAAATGAACTTGAAAGGCTACCATCCATTCAATAAGATAATAATCCATGACCTCATATTCTGGGGAGCTGTACCCTGCATATGTTACAGAACACACTACATAAGCTTAACAAGAAGCTGTTCAGTTAGTCCCCCTCCCAGCTCTGAGCCCTTGGGTTAGAGTTGCATAGTATCATTATTAGTCCTTGGCTGTTTAGCCCATTGTGTGCAAAAACATCCCACTCAAATGTGAAATAGTCCAGAGATTTTTCTCAGTGCTCTCTTAATCATTTTATACCCTTCTCCTATTGGTGATGTTACCTGCAGTACTCATACAGCAGTTTTGTTGGTTAGTATTTTTTATTCCCTTTTTATATTGAACCACCATGGAGATCTGTTCCTGTGAAAACTGTTAAATTTAACTAATAAGTTACAAGCAAATATGTTAATATAGAACACATAAAGGGATAGCTGAAGACCTTTAGTTTTTGGTAGGTGTGCAACCTAGCCATGACCTCTTATAACAACTGAGCTATCCTGGCCATTGTCTTCACCAAATATGAGATTATGATAAAATTTCTATAATGAGGAACTACTGGTAGCATAATTTAATGATTAGGATAGGATCCATGTAATTTCCTTGGAAAGACATTAATATTATTATCCAATGCAAATCCAGCATTAATAAAAAAAATTCAGTATGATAACTTACAAGCTAATATCTTTTTATTTCAGACAGCTGAAAAGTTGCCTGCAAAAGGCATTTTTGCATGTTTGATTATAGAAATAACATGCTTTCAAGATATTAAATATACCCCATTCTTGATTGATGGATGGAACCATGAGTTTCTCTTAATCAGAAATGTCTTTATTGTCAGCTTTAGTTGAATATTGACTATCTGAAATATTTCAATTATAGAACACTTTGCATATTCTCAGGAGGCTGCGAGTTCCACTCTTACAGTTCCACTCTTGCAGAAAACTCATTTCAGCTAACTCTACATTCTATTGTATTTTTCTGTGAAAATTTAAAAGTTTGAGCATCAAAGAGTTAATGGTTTTTATTGTTGTAGACATGTATTTGTAGATATCAGAGTGATAGAATGTGTTATATGTATATACATTCAGTGGCCACTTCATTATGTTCATTTCCATGCTATGTCAATAGTAACTCAGATATATAACGTGGAAACATCTTAAATAAATTTTTTGTGAAAAAATGTGATTGGAGATAATTTAAAGATCTCAATCAATTTTTTTTTCTATCTTGATTTTCAAAAGCATTTGTTCAATATTTAGAGAGTTATGGAATTTGAATATTTAATAACAACGATGTCATTGTAAAAAATTGTGTTGAAAAATTAATAGATACAAGTTAAAATGAAAACAATAACCATTATACTAAACTTTACTAAAACATTTAAGAATATTTTAGCAGTTTGCATAATAAATACATTAATTTTTGCCAATTCTTAATGATATTTTGCAGAACTGCTGTTAAAAATTCCAATTTCCATAGCTATCTAAATAGTGAACAAATATTGTTGAAAATCGAAACTGAAATAGATTTAATTGTGACTGAAGATAATAAAGAGCTCATTTTTTCATGAAAAGCTTATTTACTGAGTTACTTTTGGCATAACATGGAATTGTATCTAATATAGTAACTGCTGAGTGTATATAATGTTTACATATAGTGGCTCACTATGTAATTGATTAAAATATTCGGGAATAAACACTATATCTCTGTGTAACTTACCATCACCTTGTATTATAATTTTTGAAGGTTAGGTTAGGGTGGGGGGATCTGAATTGCTAAAACCATGTGATATCTCTAATTTATTGTTCAAATTACCACTTTGAAGTTGATTCAACTCTTAGAGGAAAAGTTGTCTTGAGCCGAGTGGGATACAAACTCACGACCTCCTGATAACATGTCAGGTGCTCTGGACCACTGAGCTACAGGCCGCTGATCAAGATCTCCTCTAATTAATGCTATGAACAATCCATTTATGTCATATATAAGTGCTTTTCAGGGGGCAGGGGTGGCTCAGTCGGTAGCGCGTCAGGCTCGTAATCTGTAGTTCCCAGGTTCGAGTCCCAGCTGGGTCAGCGTTAAGATTTATCTCCGCAAAATTTCCCCGCCCTGCCTATGGTCAGTAGGGGACACCGATGGGCTTGAAAAGGCCGCCGTCCGTCTGATGGGACGTTAAGCCGTATCCCCGTGTGCGGGAGAGCCATACCCTGTGCACGTTAAAGAACACACTGGATGGCCTTGATGGGAGTCTACCATCTGTCTCCCAACAGCTGTTCCAGTGGGTCCCCTCCCCCAACCTTCTCTGAGCCTACGGGGTCCTTGTGGCCTGGCCATTTAGCCCATGGTGTGCAAAAAAGTGCCACTCAGAGGTAAAACAATCCAATAAGCGCTTTTCAGACGGAAGGTATGTCTTACATACCTTCCGTCTACAAGGAATTCTTTTGTCGGCAGCCAGTAGCTCAGTGGTCCAGAGCACCTGACATGTTATCAGGAGGTCATGGGTTCATATCCCACCCAGCTCGAGACAATTTTTCCTCTAAGAGTTGAATCGACTTCAAAGTGGTAATTTGAATACTAAATAAGTCATATTTCTTTCATTATTTAGTTTATTGTTATTACTGAGTTACAGCAGCTTTCATTTAGTGTGAAGCACCTGTAATCAGAATCTTGACAGTTGATGGACAGTTATATAGAGAGTGTATATGCCTCAGATTCTATCACTAAATATTTTAATTGATTACATTTAGGATACTACTGCAAAAATTCATTACAATTTAGAGCAGATGATTAATGTTTGTGATTGTATATCTAGGTTCAGCTTTGAATATTTGCTTTAATTCTTTTGCCAAGTAATGAAAAAAAAAACCCTACATAAATATCATCTCTTCAAATGTTACAGATGTATCTCACACCTGTTAGATTGCAAATCTTTTGGACTACCATAACTCAGTAAGGCAAATGACTCAGACATATAGTCTCAAGACAATTTTTGACTCAGACTTACTTCCCCAATAACCCTGTAAATTTAGGATATGAGAAAGTGCATTATTCTGCATAGATTCTTAATTATTTAAGTTAATCATTGATAACATTGTTGCATGGTTAAAATTGGCATAACAATTCTACACACATTGTCAAAATTTAATACAAGTAATCCATTGACTTGCAAATATTTTTACACTGAACATGCCTAGAATTACTATTTTATGAAATGGAATTTTGCATAATATGTATAATATCCAATTTCATCTAATTTGTATAATATGGCAATTTTGAGACCACTTTCGTCACTAAAACTTCTACTTCCTTCTTATGATCCACTACTATCCTGATACTATATACTGTATATCCAAATCCTATATGATCCAGAACTGAACAGATCATATCTTTGGAATTAGTGTATTCTGAAGCTTCACTTCCACTTTCATAGCAAATTTTTCTAAATTTCTTCACTGATTAGCATATGTGTATTTCACCTTTTTTATGAGATAGATAAGATTTTTTGTTATTGAAGGATGTTAGGAAATCACAGATTTTCAAATGCAATTGCAACTGATACACTTCATTAAAATTATTCCTGTAAGCACTTTGATGGGTTATCTGTTATCTACAGACTGCTGACACCTCATGGCATCTATTGACAAAGAGGAAGGAATTAACCCTTCCAGGGTCCAGCCTGAAAAACTGATTTACATCCAGAGGTTCAGCTATTTCTTCACTCCGATCAGGCAAGAAAATGAAGAAAACTTTTTTAGAACTTAGAACTTTAGAACCTTTTTTGCCAAATAACTGTTGAAAGGAATTATGGCATACTATATGCAAAATTAATCAGCATTTAATTTTGGATTTTTCTGAAAATAATATTTAACAAAAAAAATTAGTTTATTTTAATAGAACTTTTTTTAGTCATATAGTAAAAAAAATGCATCTGACAACACAAAATTGTATTTAAAAAAAACTAATAGACAGAAATTATTAGAATGGCTATATATTTTAAATAATAAAAAAATTTATTTTCTTGTTTCAAGTAAACATTTCTACCGTTTTGTAATTTTTTTTTCTCCATTCCATACTTTGAGAGTAGTACAGGTTTTTAGCCAATTGTGCTGAATCAGAAAAGTCAACTTTAGAATTTAAAAAAAAATAACTAATCAACTGAAATAGGTCGTGTTATATACCAAATTAAGCAGAATTTAATTGCGAATTATTTTTGAGAATTATTATTTTAAATATTTTTTTTTAAATCAGAGCTTGGCAACCTGTGTCTTGTGAATCACAAGTGACTTTTTGATAATTTTTGTGGCCCTTTTTCCTTTTTCTTCTGCAACTTCGATTTTGTCAATTTATTATTAGTTCTTTAATGCTAATAGTGCACTGGGTATCTCTAGATACTCTGACACTTTACCCTTAAACACCAAAGACTGTCAACAAAAGGGCATAGGGTAGTAAATACAAAGGAATATCATTATTCAGAGTAGTCCATGTCTAATTTCATCTTGTTTGAGCCATTATAGGTGTTAAAGGTTTAAAATCTGTTAAGTAATATTCTATGGGTTTGTAAAGGTAGAAGATCAGATGACAAAATTTACTGGATTGATAGAGCTAGAAAAATCTACTAGTCATTGGCAAGTGAATTTGTTTTGATATGGCTTGTTATTTTCCGATATATATATATAACTTACAACGGTAAAATATTTTAGGGAAAGAATATTGACTTTTGCCATAGAATGAAGTATTATTTTCTTTGCATGATCTGTTTTAATGCACAAAAAAGCAGGAAAAATGTTTTGTCCCTCTTTTGCTCTGGTTTGTGGTAAAAACTGATGATTGGTCAGATTTTTCTGAATTTTTCCACTCCTGTGGATTGGATGTGAATTCTCTAGTAGAGAATGGTAAGAAATCCTGCGGCTCTTTAAGAATACGATTTTACTGCTAATAGCTCTTTGCTCAGTTTGGATTGCCTAGCCCTGCCTTAAATAGTAGTCCTTGAAGCTATTTGATGCATTATAAATCAGAAAGCTTCAAAGATTATCATTTAAGATACTGGCATTTCTATTTGATCAGTGCTAAATAATTATTAAATATTGATATTTAAACAACTTGATATCTGATTTAGAACTCTATGTTGGTTAAAATCAGTCATTGTTTGCTCATAGATATAAATCATATCAAAATTTTGCAAAAGAAAATAAAAAATGTCAGTGAAAGAAGCGATTTTATTAATTTTGAATATTAATCTTCTCTATTATCAATATTATAGATCCCAACAGTCGAGTGAATCTACGCCATTGGCAGTTAATGTCTCTTGCCTGTAGTATTGCAGCTCCAGCTGATCGTCTTATTATCAGCTATTTACATGCTCACTTGCGCAGATGTTCTATTGATGAAGTTACTGAAGAAGGGCAATATGCACAATTTTCTCTAAGAGTAAGTAGCTTAGTATAATACTACCAGATATATATTTCAATTTGTAAAGCTGTAATTGATTTTAGGCATTATGTTAAGGGTGTTGATATCAAATATATTACAATTTTTTTAATTCCTTTGTATATTGGATATATTTCTTCTGACATAATGAACATTAACAAATTCAGAGCAATTTACAAGTTGTTTATTATATAAGTTTTGTTTACTCTGTATAAGATATAATTATTTAACTTTTTTTTAACTATTCCTTTTCTGTCACCAGATTAATAAGGTAATAGAAAACTTCAGCTGTAAAGAAAAATTTAACTTAGATTCAGGCCAGTTACTCTGTCATATGTTTTTTCTGAATTTAAGCTGCAAAATGCAACTGCTAGCTAAAATTGCCACTTAGTCATTATATGGTGTCTAATGCTTTATTTGTTCTGAATAATGAAATTTGGAAATGTTTCCAGAATTTAATCTTAAAGACATATACAGTGCAGTCATAAAATGGAATTCAAAAAACTGTTAGAAACAAAAATTTCTTGCATTGAAAGATTAACTGCTCTCCTCCACCCTCCCAAAAGGTATAGTTAGAAATACAAATGTTTTTTAGATTTTAGAACAAATGAAGAATTACCAGAAGATGAAATTTGACTTTGGGAACTATAGTTCTCAAAATAATTTGCTCTAAGAGTTTTTCCCCCATAGAAATTAGCCATTTTTAATGTGTTTTTTAATCAATCCTGAAAGTTTATGAACTAAATTGATAATTAATATAAACTTGATGAGTTATTATACTCATTAAGGTTGCCAAAAAAGAAACCATTGATATGACTTTTTTTGCACAGAGAGTTGTGGCTTTTTTTTTTCCTTCTCTTAATGTTTCCTAACTAAACTTCCATGGAGAATGTTCTTTAAGCTTCTGCCATTAAACTTTTTCTTGATCTTTTGAAATTCTCTCAAAAATAACCTGTATAATGAGTTAGTAGTAAATGTTAATACCAACAGTGATAGTAACTATATAGTGACTCTGATTAAACTTCCAGTAGTATTATACAAGAAAAAAAATATGGAATTGTATAATTATCCTGTTTCAGGTAAATCTATTTATATATTATTATGTAGAATTAAATGCTATTACGTTTAAGATATAACATGCCATATTCTGTTTACTAGTTATTTGAGAATGAGGCATGGCAAACCATTGGAGGGCGTGACTGGCTTGGATTAGACAACATCTCAATTGAACCAATGATCAATGGGGACAAGTTCTCTTTTTTGATTAATCATGATATAGCATAAGTAAGGGAGCGTTTTGACAGGAGTGGTTTGTTGGTCTGGGGAGATATCACTATTAATGTTGATTGATTTTCAGGTCTTCTCAGGAGGGACTCTAACTGTCCTAAGATACAAAGGGGGAGATCTTAGAACCTTATGTGATGTTTTTAGATGTGTCATTGGGTCAGAATTTGTTTTTATGGATGATAGCACTTGTCCACATAGAGCTCAGATAGTGGTGGAATACCTTGAGAATGAAGATATCCAGAAAATGGATTGGCCAGTAAGATCTGCAGACCTAAATCCCATTAAGCTTGCATGGGATGCTTTAGGAAGGTGAGGTACAAATCGCCAATCCCCACCAAGGACACTTTATGAGCTGAGAAATGCTTTTATAGGGGAGTGGGATTTTCTTCCCTGTATTATTGGATAACCTTATATGAAGCATGAGCTCTTGTTGTGCAAGTTGCATTGCTGTTAGGGATAATCATACTCCTTACTAACTAACGTTAACTTCAATAACTGCAGTGATCTATAATTTTTCATAATTGAAAAAATTTTCTGATATATTCTTTGATTGTAAATTTAATTTTATAATTGGACAAGATTACCGATATATTCTTTATTTCAAATGTAAATATTAATATATATGATATGAAATATTCTCCAAAATTTTGTTTTAAATTCTAAAAAGGATTTCTTGAGATATTTGCATTTTTGTTCAACTTCCTTAAATTATGAACAGCAGTAAATGAATTGATTCAACAATGAACGTTTTGGTGAGCTGATGATATATACATATTCTATGGAAGGCAAAATTTTCATAATGAAATTATTTGAAATGCATTATGATATTCTATTTTTATTTTTATTACTGCAAAATTTATTCTTGTATTGTCACTGGGAAGCAAACCTGCTAAATAACAGTATGTGCACTTTATATTTATATTTTATTGAACTTATGTGGTTTTCTAAATTTGTATTTTAGTAATGCCCATGTTAGGCAAATGTTTCTGGCAAGAAAGTCATATAACTTGTTGATCATGAAATTTTAAATTATCTTTTTAGCATCTTGAGAATTAGATGCTAAAAATTTCCTTTGTTTCTTGATCTTGTTTTTTTTTTTTCTGATCCAATTTTTTACATTCTGCCATTCTATATAGGGAACTGGCATTTTAGGCATAAATATAGGGCTGACAAATAAGTTTCAGCTAGCATGCTGAAATAAGTAAATAGTCTAAAATATTTTCTGGCATGCCATGATGGCAGAATGTTTTAAAATTATAAATATCAATATGTGAAGTTTAATCATGTTTTATTTTACATGCAACAATAAAATGCCACATATTTATGAACAAATGAAATATTTATTGCAATTTTATTAATATTGTTTCTTATACTGAGTGTTCAACAAATAGCGATGAGGCTTCAGGAAGTATTGCCCCTAAATACACAAAAGCCATCATGTTGAATATTATACCTGTACATTCCCCCACTCAAACTGCCCCACAGGCAGAATGCACCATCACTTCTCAAAAGATGTTACGGAAATTCTTGGTGCAACATTTTTTAACAGATGGATTGGCAGGTGCGGTCCAATTCTATGGCCATTAAGGAACCATGGTTTGACATGTCTTGATTTTTTATTGTGGGGCTTTATAAAGAATTATGTTTACATGACAAAATTTGAGACCTGAATCATTTGAAAGTCAGAATAAGAGAAGAGAATGAGTAAGTAGCTGGAGATATGCTACAGTATGTATGGCAAGAAGTGGAATACCGATTAGATGCATGCAGAATCACAAATAGTGCATTTGTGAAAATTCACTAATTAAATTAAACTATTTGAGGGATACTTTTAATTAAAAGATTACATTCTTGAATATGTGTATTATTTTCCAATGTATTGGTTCTCGAAACCTCACCATTTTTTTGGACACTCTTTATTATTTATATACATATAAAAAATTACAATAACACTCATAATTGTAATTAACAATAAGAATTTTTTTCTATTTAATTATTCGACTGTTTTTGAAACATTGTAGTTGATAACTTTTTAACGTTTGGCTAGTATTTTATAACCTCACAGAGCAATACAGGTAGCTGAATCTTTACTTGTTAGTCGACTTCTAGTATAAATCTTAAATTCATTGTATAAATGAAACATTCGTGATAATATGTCAACAAAAGAAAGGCTAACACAGAAGTCAGTTTTCTTTAAGCAGATAAACATTGACATGCTTTGTTATATCTTTAAAATTTCTAGTACCACATAAGATGTTATTTAGTTACACATTAGATCATAATCATATAGTTAATAATTCATTATCTGATTTTCATTGTCATGATTTCTTTGTATATTGACTAAATATTTTGGCATGGCATTTATTTGTCATCCATGCATGAATTCTTTTTATATGATATATTTAGATGCATATTGATTATTTCTGATGAATTCTGTTCTAATTGTGGCTTTCTTGTGTCTTAGTAGTATGGCTGATTCATATGGAACAAATATTGGTATTACTGGGGGCTTTCTGTTGATTTGCATTGAGTAATTTTATTCTCACCAAATCAATATATCCAAAAATGGGAGAGCACTGTTTTTCTCCTGTTTAAGGGTAAAGCTAATTGTAAGGAACCATTGAAAACTTACCATCTGTAAATGGTAGCTAGGTAGTCACTGGAAAGAAAGCTATGCACTGATCCCCTATTATGATGCACACAACCAGCCAGGCCTGGCACTTATAGTCCAACCCCATCTTCTCATGGGGCAGACCATTAGTACTTTTCAAAAGAGATACTCTCTTGTGGAAGGGAATGGAAGAGGAAGGCTGCCAGATCAGTGTGGCCTACTGATCTGGACTACTATGGCTACTTCTTTTCCACCCTGATGAGGAGGGGCCAACCACACAGGGTCCTGGTGCTGACCATATATACCAACCTGAATGTAATTATGACTCTGTAAGGGCTTAATCAAGCTAGGATGAAGGGAGTAAGACATAAGCGCTATTATAGCAGACCTTTTCATCTAGCAAGAGCATCGGAGCCAGTTCTGTTGAGGGCATGGGGTGAGAAATATGCTTAAGAACTGCCACAGTCATGAAGTTTCGGCCGCACACAGAAGATGTGGACATACCCCATTGGCTGGTGGACCCTTGCATGCCCAGTGGATATCACGTGACCTCACATGGCAGGAGAGTTTCAACAGAGAGTCGCATTTTGGACTCGGGTAGGGTATGGTCGTGAAGACTTCACCCTGTTAGCATTTTTTCTTTGTGATGGTGTTGGGAACACCAGAAGGCTTGGTTAAAGCCTTGCAAGTAGGATTGGTAATCCTGCTGTCTTGTTTGAGTGACTTGCCAGGCAGCAGTCGCTGTAGCTTATATATATATATTTGCCTGTGCATTGTATTGCTGCTGAAGTGGAAATAAATGTAGATATATAAATGAGATATGAGTCCAGTTATTGAAGCAAACAAGTAGTATCATCCTGACATAATTATTAGTGAATGTACCCAGAGGTAAAAGCTCACATACATTGGGAAAAGGAAGAATGAACCATTACGAGCTTTGAGCTTGATTATGGATCCTGATTTTACTGCACTGGTGCGTGAATCTAACGTGCAGCTAATATGAATCTTTGGCTAGATGCCTTGACTGACAAAGCTGAGGAAGCAGATAGACACCATAATATCAGAGAGCTGTACCAGATAGTTAATGTTTTATATGGGGAAAAATGGACAAATATATAGGGATTGAAAGGATACAGGGATTGAAGGATAAGCAAGGTAAGGTTACTGAAGGTAAGGATTGACACTGGCTAGGTAGGCTGAGCATTTCAGATATGTACTAAACATTGTGGTTAGTTATACTCACATCATTTATAATGATGATAGATGCATTACTAGCTATAATGTTGGTCTATATCAGAGTCAAGTTATTTTGGCTATTTCTAAACATAAACTACATAAATCCCTACAGGTAGATAACATTATTTCTCTTTTAAAAAAATGTTATTGCAGTTCTTGTGATAATATAGGGCCTACTTTCTGTTCCAGGTAAAATTCTTTGCTTGGTTGTGCTTAATAGAATTAAGAATCTGGTTGACAGGCAATTATGTGATGAGCAGTGTGGATTCAGAAGTGGCAGAAGTTGTGTAGATCAGAATTTTTCACTTAGGCAGATTCTTGAGAAATGTTTAGAGTTTCAGAAACCTTTGGTTGCTAGCTTTGTTGATTTCAAAAAGGCTTTCGAATCTGTTGATCGTCATAATTTGTGGTTGATTGTGAGATCATATGGTATACCAGACAAGTTAGTTAACATAATGAAAGCTGTCTATAATAACACTGAGTCGTGTGTGAGAGTTGGTAAGGCTTGTAGCAATTGGTTTAGCATTACTTCTGGTGTTCGACAAGGGTGCATTTTGTCTCCTTTTCTCTTTAGTTTGGTTATTGATTATGTTATGCGAAATTCACTTCAAGGAAAAGATTTTGGACTTAAATGGTCTGGAGATACTGAAATTTCTGATTTAGATTATGCTGATGATTTAGCCCTTTTGGCAAACGATGTTGATGAGATGAACTCTTTCATTCGAGCTGTTGTTGAGATTGGTAGTAGATAGGTTTGGTTATAAACAGAGGCAAAACTAAAGTGATGAAAATTTGTCAGGCAGGCTGTGATTTAGTTAATCTGAATGGTTGAAGTCTTAAACAGGTATCACAATTTAATTATCTTGGGAGCTATTTAACAGATACTGGTGATGTGCAGCATGAGATTAACAGATGAATATGGATTGCTACTGGGACTTTTAAGAATCTATGGAGAGTATGGAGAAATAAGCATATACACAAAGATTAAAATTAGACTGTATAATAGTTTGGTCTTTCTGATGTTAGTTATGGCAGTGAAACTTGGATGCTTTGTAAACAAGATAACAGGAATCTTGATGCTTTTGATTCTAGATATTTATGCAGTATCTTGGTGTGATGGTCCACCCATCCACTTTTACTTTTCCTTAACCAGTTTTGCTTTATTTACATTATATTTATCATTTTGGGGATTTTAATTCATTTTTTGGACTGTTTCAATTCTCGTTCCGAGTTGTAGGAGTTGGGCATGTGCAACTCCGACCTTTTGATTGACAACCGCTAAAGCACTTGCAGGACACACCTTCTCCTGCATCATAGCTTGTGCGATCATCAGTTTATGCAAATGTCTTTCCTGGCATGAAACATGACATGTGCCGGCTTTGTACGCCACTTGTTATAACTTGGTGACGTTAAGTCACAGAGTTAGAAGTATTGAGAGTGATGAGTTAGTGAGAAGTGATGAGATAGAGATGTAGTAGCAGAGTTTTTGTGAATTAGTGTAGACAGAATTTTTGTCCGAGATGTAGTTGAGATTTTCACTTTGATTTTGGTGAGTTGAATTTTTGGAAATAAACTTTGTTTTAGAAACTTTTGAATGTTTGCTATTTTTTTCTCTTGAGCAACGTTAGTTCATACTTTTGATTATATTTAAGCTTTAATTAAACTTGACAATCATTTTTGAATTTTTACTAGATAAGTAACGCTTGGCAAATATCTCAACGAACTCTATTTCAACTTTATTTGGCAAGTTATTGCCTGGCGCCCAACAGAGCTATCTGGAATTTGAATAAATTGGATCAGACAAAAGATCCAACTTTAAAAGTTGTTAATCTTTGGAGCATTACATTGGGTATTAGATGGTTCACCTTTGTAAGTAATGATGAGGTTAAGCAAAGGAGTTGGCAACCTCGTTTGAGTAGTATATTATACAGAGAGATACTCTGTTAGTTTGGCCATGTTGTGCATATGGATAATTATAGATTAGCAAATAGAATTATAAATGATGTGTCTAAAGGCCTCAGGAAGAGGGGAAGATCTAGGATGTAGTGGGCAGACAATGTCAAACAGGACCTTGTTAGAATTGGTCTACAGTGGTGAGATGCAGCAGATGTAGCTCAGAAGAGATGTGTTTGGAGAACTAAATTGCATAATCTGGTTGGATTTCCATAGCCCGCAGCAACTTAAGGATGATGATGAGTGATTCTTACCATCAGCAATGTAATATACATTCGAAATTTTGAAACACTATACAGCACTAATGCTGCTCCAAGAATTAAAGTTCAGTGTGCAATTGTTGAGATTGAAAAACGGGTAATCCCTGAAATAACAAAAAGGAACTTTTCATACTTGTTATTTAACTGAATAATTTTATGTTATTAAGATGTATATTCTACATATTTTTAGTTAAAAGTGTTTTCATTCTTATAAGTTTTGTTTATGCCTTTTTAGTGTCTTATGAGGACACTTGAAACACATGGTAGAAGGTGGCCTCCCTCCAAACAAGAAATAGGTTGTACAATAAGTCGAAGATCTGTTCATGCTCGCATCTTTTTCCTGGATGGACAATTTCAACCTGTAGAATTTGATCCATGTGCTTCAATGGCAGAGGTAAGTAAAATCTTACATAATGGTAAAACATTATTCATATATATTACATACATTTGAAACTCTCAGAGCTGCTATATATGGTGAGGAGACCACCCTGTGAAGGTTCCATTGCTTTGGGTATCTTCACAGCATCTTAAATGCTCACTTTTGTGTTTGCCATGCATTGTGCCAAGTCCCTGGAAAGAAGGATCCTGGTAATTGCTCAGGAGCCCTTTTCTGTCTTTCCAACTCATGAGAAATGGGATCTCTTTTGACCTGTCTTGCTGGGAAGCTTTGCCCTGAGCAGCAATTTAGAGAGCTGATTTGCCTTCTGATTCAAGTAAGCAAGAGTTCCTGTAGTTTCTCCCTCCAGGACCAATTAGCTGATGGGTTTGTCCTGCTAGAGTATGACTTCCTGAAGATCATAGCATTTGGTGGAGTGTTCATTTGCTGTTGCCTCAGTATACAGTGCACCGAGTTCCTTACCCAGGGCCAAGTGCAGGTTCATGAGTTTTCCTGCCAGCTTTATGATATAAGAAGAGTTAATGTAGGAAAATTTAACATTGTTTATGTGGGGTTGAGTTGTTTATCTCTCTGAGTGGCACTTTTGTGCACACAATGGGCTAAATAGGCAGGTCACATGGGCTCCAAGGTCTTGAGTTTGGTAGAGGAAGGGCCCAATGGACAGCTCTTAGGATATAGAGGTAAGCCTTCCATCAAATCCATCTAGCTGGTTCTTTAATATGCACAGGGTATGGGTCTTTCCAAGCCTATCAGTGTACCCTTTCTAACTGAAAGCAGAGTCGGGTTTAGTAGAGATAAATCTAAATTCTGACACAGTCAGGACTCGAACCTGGGAGGTGCAAATTACCAGTCTGATTCAATACCATCTGAACTCCTCCCCACTTTATAAGACTTTAATAGGGACTTCACGAAGTGAAGCATGCATTTGGCAAAACAATGGACATGATATCAAGGTTTTATTGCATAGCAGTATCGTTTGAAGCCTTATGCAAAGGAAATTTTTAGAACTAGCCATACTAATTTACTCTGGCCAAATCAAGTATACACTTATCAGCACTTTATTAGGTATAGTTTCATGTTATGTTAATAGTAATTCAGATGTAGAACTCAATAATTCTTAAACTTTTTTTGAAAAATGTGATTGAAGATAATTTAAAGATCTCGATCAAATCTATTTACATCTTGATTTCCAATAATGTGGGTTCAGTATTTCAAGAGTTATGGACACTGAGACATTTAGCAAATTATCTCATGCTGCAAAACAACATTCAAAATCTGTGAAAATTAACCTATTTATTACTCAAATTCTCTTACACCTCTTAGTTGTTTAGTATAATGGTTATTGCTTTTGTTTTAATATGTTTTATTAACTTTTCAGAGCAGTTATTTAAACTGGCATTGTTGCTCTTAAATATTCAAATTTCCATAACTTTCTAAATACCGAATGACTATTGTTGAAAACCGAAATTGAAGCTTAATTTAAAGAATTTCTGAGTTTTGTATCTGAGTTACTATTAACTAGTTATCTGAGTTACTATTTACTATTAAATAAAATGGAACTGTATTAATAAAGGGGCCACTGGATGTATATGCATATAGCTGTTAATTACTATTAACTTGTGTTTCAGAACTAGAAGCATTTTACTCAATTGTAGGAGTACACTTACAGTTTAAATAGATAGCAATTATTAATGCCAAAAAGGTTCCAGAAATAGCAAAATCATTATGAATAGTTTGAATATTGCCTTAGTATGAGCATCCAATGCCAAAGGAGAAAAGTGGAAGCTAGCACATGAAAGCTCCACATACACAATTATTAACGATTATTGTATCCAATACATTTGATCATTGCATGCTGACATTTTTGATAACTGAAAATTGTTTCGTAGACTCAATTTTTTTTAGTGCCAACAACTAATACATTTCTTTTTAGTCAAGTGGCCAAATGACCTGAATATTTTTGTATTCTCAGAGCCTTTATTTGTCATATTCATATATCATAAATGTATATACATATGTCCTGGATGTTAACAGTTGTGTTCATGGTGTCTTCATTTTTCATTTATAATATTTTAAACGTAGAAGACAAACTTTTACTTGCATATTGCTGAATCTTCAGCCCTTTCACCGGCCATTGGTGGAGATTATTCCTTTGCTAGAGTTTTTCAATAATAATTTTTGAATATTGTATTTTTGCTAATAGTTCTTCAGTAATGGACTTGCATGAGTTATGCACTACTCATGAAAGTCCATTGCTGAAGAACCACATTTCCTCTGGCCAAGGAATAATCCCTGATGATAGCTACAAGGTCTTAGAATTTAACAGGATTTCAAAAAAAGGTTTTTCCCCTTCAGCATTTAAAATATAATTATTATAATCTGCTTAAACATGTCTATCTTGAACGAAGCAAAATTGTAGCATTCAATGAATGCAGTCAGTCCTCGACTTTTGGACATAATGCATTCCTGAAAATGTGTCAAAAGTAGAGTGATAGATGTATGTTATATTAGGGGTTCTATTCCCAGAGATAGCCCATTGTGTTCAAAAAAGTGCTGCTCAGAGGTAAAACAACCCAACCCATTTCCAGAGAGCCAAAAAATATTATAAAATCCCTAGTTATGGTATAAAAGCATTTTTCATGGTGTTATTCATTTTGTACAGAGAATTTTTAAATATTTAACAGCTACATTTGACAAAAAATATAATCAGTAAAATTAATCTTAAATATTCTACTTTCATATCTTGAAATCAACTCAGCTTACTAGTGGTGGAATTTATTAGATACAAGAAATACTATGGTTGGATGAAGGCATGGGCGTCCACAGAGGGGGGCAAACGGGACACTTGCCCCCCCCCCCCCCCCCCCTGGGATCGAGTAAAAATTCTTGTTTCAATTAGTTATTGCTTCCTTTATATTGTAAATTTATATACATTATGTATGTGTTTTTGTATTGATGCAATACTGTATTCTATAATCTACTTGTGGAAAAAAACCCAAAATAATTAAATAATTAAAAATTTATTGATGTAATTATTTGTCTCCAAGCTTTGCCCCCCCCCCCCTGGAAAATTTTCTGCAGATGTCCATGGAGTGAGTCCATGGCAGTGAGGCTTGCTAGTGGTGATTTTCCAGGGGATTGAACAGGAAATCTTTCAGTGGATTTTGATGGGGATCTTGCAGAAGATTGTGATGCAAACTTAGATGTCGAAGACTCTTCTGCTTGTGGGAGGACTTTTTATGATTTCATTGTCATTTTGATCTTCAGGTGTTGCCTTATTCTTAGATCTTCATTGACTTCCAGGTCCAGTTTATCAAAAACTTAACATTGTCATTTATGGCAGCTTCAGGGGTATCCTCAATACCTTTGAAATTTGTAATTAACTCTGGGAACAACTGCGTTCATGAAATCGTTCTTAGTTGATTCCTTTATCGCAGGAAAAGTCTCTGCGTGACATTCAATAACTCACAAAATTCATTAATTAGTTTTCAACATTTGATTGCTTTCTCAGTTAGAATTTTTTCTTCATTGGTTTCCTGATGTCCAAAAGACCAAGAATTATTCAAAAGTCAATTTAAGGCTGCCATTCATAATGTCCAAAAGAATGAGTTGTTCAAATGTTGAGTGTCTGAAAGTCAGGGATTGCGTGTATGTTCATATATGTAACATACAGTGTCAAATACTTTGTTATTGACATAGTTACTAGAGTTGTATTTTTAAGTTATTTAACTGAACTGTTGTTTTTATAAATCGCATTTTTATCTTCAAAATTTGTTTTAGGTTTTAGAAATGGTAAAGGCAAAAATTGATCTGAGGCCACGAGCTGAAGGATATGCACTGTATGAAGTAATGGGAAATACAGGTAAACAGTTTTTCTGTCAAATGAAAGAAAATTCCATTGATAAATACTGAACAATTTGCATTTCATTATATTAGTTTTTTTATTGTTGTTGATGCAGAATAGTAATTGTAACTTACTCTAATGATTTAAACAGAAAGGTCCAGGGAAATGTGCTAAATTTCTTTCAAATTTCTTTTCTGTTAGAAGTGAATAAATGGAATCATTTTAGTCATACTAAATGACTATGAAATTCAGTTTTTAAAAGCCTAAGAATGATTTGCTATTTTCAAGTTATATTAATGACTATAATATAGGTACTCTGTCTTCATATGGTTCCAACTTTAATATCTTTCAAAGGAAATTTTTTTTCTTCTGAATGTAAAAGAAGAGGAAGATTACTAGATAAGTTTGGTCTTCTGATCTGATCTACTGGGGTTTTATTTTTGTTTTCTACCCTTCTGAAGAGTGTACAGTATAAGTGTTGACTAATTAAGCCATGTAAATTTTGTACTGACTGTGATTAACTATTTTATATTTCTGCACTAGTGAACCTCTATTGAGAGAGAGATAATCTATTACTGTGTTTTCTACTTATTTTTTCCATTGTCTACCCGAAGTGGATGGATATACAGGATATCTGATATTTAGTTGGTAACTGATATTCATTATAAGCCATCACAGGTACTGAACCTCTGATCTTATGACAGGGATCTAAAACTCATAATATAAGGGCCAAATCAATTACTCTGCAATCAAGTTATCCAATAAATAATGGTGGGGTTCCAGTAAATACTGTCTCCAAATGCATAAGAGGCATCACACTGAATGTTGCACTTATGCATTCCTCCACTCAAACAGTTTCACAGGTGGCCACCAGAGGACATGACGTGCTATCATTACATTTCCTTAATCTCCAATATAGTTCATGTGATTGTTCAATGTGTGTGATCTAATCATGTTTAATCTAAAATCATGTCTATTCCAAATTTGTCTAGTCATGTTTATTCTAAAGCAAGAGGTATGGCATGTTTTGTGTTAGCTGAGCAAAAATAAGTCATTACTGTTCAATATGTGTCAATGCATGAATTTAAGAAGAATCTTCCAATGATAATAACATCAATGATGGTTAATCAGTTCTAAGAAACAGTTAGTGCTTTAAAACAGACAAGAATGGAATAACCAGTAGCATCAGATGAAGTTTTGGAAGGTAATTGCATATTCTAGAATCAACACTTCAGGATGTAGGTAAAAGACTTAAGATGCAGGCATACAAAATCTAGCTTGTGCACCAAAAAGAGCCAGATGACAAGCCAAAACATGAGATTTGTCAATTTCATTTTAAATTACATCAAGATAAAAAAAGAAACATTTTTAAACACCATCCTGTTTAATGATGAAGCCACGTTTCACATCAGTGGAACATAAACTATTATAATTGGCAAATATGGGGAGCAGAAAATCCACATTTGTGTCAAGAAAGCATGCTTGATAGCCCTAAGGTAAATGTTTGGTGTGTCTTAATTCATGATATTATCTTTGGGCCATTTTCCTTTGCAGAAAAAAACATTAACCTACAAGTTTGCCTGGGCATACTAGAAAATTTTCTCTCTATGCAGTTTGAAGACAATGACCTCGCAAACACCATAAATTTTCAGAAAGACTTCACACTGCCACATTTCTCATGAGATATTAAGGAAGTTTTTAGTACAACATTTTGTGGCAGATGGATTGGCAGATGTGGTGCAATTCTATGGGCACCAAGGAGCCCTGGTTTGACACATCTTGATGTTTTCTTGTGAAGCTTTGCTTTCATGGACAAAATTTGAAACCTGAATCATTTGAAAGCCTGTATAAGAGAAGCAACTGAGCAAAATAATAAAAAGTAAATACCCCCTCAAGCAGCTGCTTATAATATATAAAGTATACAGGGTGTCCCTGAATTCATGACCCAAACATAAGGGGATGGTAGTACACACCAAACCCACCAATATTTGTCGTAGAATATGCAGCCACAAATGCAGCCCGATGCTGGTAGGGGGTGCAGATGAGGTGGCATGGCTAAAAGTGCTGGATCGACCAAACCCAAGCATTCTCAGCATCGACTGGACACACGATGGAGCAGTTTACGAACACAGAGAAAGCCGATATGCACCTGATGTACGGCATAGTCGAGGACAATGGTAGAGAGATGCAAAGACTCTACCGTGAGCAATATCCTATGCGCCGTGTGCCCGATCATAAAATGTTTGCGCGACTGCACTGCCGGCTGTCTGAGGCAGGCACCTTCCATGTCAGTTGACATGATGCCGGACGAGCACATATGGTCAGAACGCCAGCTATGAGCAAGGACATCTTGTATATGGTGACAGATAACCCAGGTACAAGCACATGATCCGCCGCCTGGAGCCTGGGCATGCATCGGAACAGTGTCTGGCGAGTACTGCATAAAGAAGGGCTACACCCCTATCACTTGCAGCGAGTGATTATCCCCTGCACATGGATTTTGCCTAGTGGTTCCTGCAGCAAAGTGCCGCACATCCCAATTTCCCCTTGCATGTGCTCTTTACGGATGAATCAACATTTTCATGTGAAAGTTTAGTGACCACCATGGTACATGTCCAAACTCGAACAAGCAATGGTTTGCCGTCAATGTCTGGGCAGGGATCATGCATGACTGCTTAATTGTACCCTACCTACTGGTGGACCACCTCGATGGGCAAATGTACCATATTTTTCTGCAACAGGTTTTGCCGGAATTGCTTCAGGATGTTCCAGCCGCAATCCATGCCCATATGTGGTTCCAGCACGATGGGGCACTCACTTATTTCAGCATGGATGTGTGTCAGCATGTTCATACCACATTTGGGAACCAATGAATTGGGCATGGTGGTCCCATCCCATGGCCTCTCAGATCGCCCGATCTTTCTTGTATTGATTTCTTTCTGTGGGGACATTTGAAGAGTGTCATGTACAAGACACCCGTGCAGTCTGCAGAGGATTTGGTAGCCCGACTTTCTGTCGCAGCCGCTGATGTGCATGACAAGCGCAGTGTTTACAAGCAGGTATGCTAATCACTACTCTGCCATTGTGTCGCCTGTATCAACGTTGGTGGGCAGATGTTTGAGCATTTGTTGTAACGATCTCCAATAAATGTCCCTCTGGAAACCTCTGTGTGTGTCCTCATTTCCAATTCCTCACTGCGTTTGCGGCAGCATATTCTATGATGAATATTGGTGGGGTCGGTGTGTACTACCATCCCCTCATGTTTGGGCCATGAATTCAGGGACACCCTGTATAAAGACATATAAGTATATAAGATAGTATATGAAGACAGAAGTTTGTCAGTTTATATACCATAGTAGGTCTGTGAAGCAACAAGAGATATGCTGCAGCATGTATGGTAAGAAGTGTAATAACAATTGAACATATGCAGGTCATGAATGGTGCACTTGTCAAAATTCACTAATTATGTTCAAAATTATTTTGTGTATGTTTTCTATTGAAATATTACTTTCTTGAATATATATGTTATTTTCATACATATTGATTTTTGAAAACCAATAAAAAAAATTGAAAGTCCATTATTATTTGGACACCCTGTATGGTGGATTACATATATAGTTATATTGTTGTTTTAGTATTTAAATGTTATATACTTATAATATCTAAACATACATGTAAATTTCATTTGTAGTGGCTTTATCTGCTGAATATGATCGTATTCTCCATACTCGTGAGATCACTGCAGTCTAGCCCAGTTAGTAAGCCACAGTTCACTATCATGATTATGATAGAAAGTGTTGCTTGTGATCTGCACCAAATGACTTTATAGGCCACATGTTTGAGATCCTTGTCTTAGGGGCGTTGTTGATTTTTTAAACCAGAGTAAAGATATCTCAAACAGACTAGCTCTGTGGTACTCAAAGAGCTCATTAAGGTGTCTAATGTTGAGTTGGTGGAACAGGTCTTTGCTCTTTGCCAACAATTAGAAAACTGATATTGTTCACACTATTTCTCATATTAAATCAATTTTAAAGCAATATAGCAAGTATTTCCACAGGTAGCTGGAATATGATGGCATTAAATCAAGAGTAATCTCTTGATGTTCTCACACGAGAATTCTGGATGTATAACTTGGATATTCTGAGTTTTCAAGAAACTAGATGAATAGGTAAAAGAAATGTAATGAAAAATATTTCTATTATTAGGTTTTAATGATAATAAGCACAGACAAAAATATATAATTATTATTTAGCAGAAATGACAGTAATGCCCTTTTTTTAGAAATTATTACATTGATAGATTTCTAATAGATAAATTTGAAACAGTTTTAAAAATGTAATTTCTATTGTACTGTGTAGAGTGAAGATATGATGAAAGTAAGAAGGGTAGGTTTTATGGACATCTTCAAGACCAGATATATTGCTCAGTAACTTCAATGCAAATTCATAGACTTGAGCTTTTGGATGATATGACTATTTGGTATTTGGAATTGTAAAGAGAAATGTTTCATTGAATAAATAAACTTAATGGTTTCAGAATAGCAAAGATATGTATTGTTTACAAGACTTTATAAGTCTTGGGTTTCACCTGAGGAGTGCCATAGGATTTTGAGATTTAATACTATAGTAAACATTAAACAATATTCTAATCCTACAGTTGGAAATTTCTGATTTAGTTCATGCTAATGATTTAACCCTTTTGACAAATGATGAGATGAACTCTTTCATTAGAGCTTTGACAAGATTGGTAATGGGTAGATTTGGTGATCAAAAGAGGGAAAAATAAAGTGATGAAAATTGGTCAAGGAGGTGGTGCTCAAGTTTTTTTCCGTGGTTGCATTCTTGAGCAAGTGTATCAGTTTAATTATCTTAGGAGCTGTTTAATAACTACTAGTGATGTGTGGCATGAAATAAACATAAAAATTGGCATTGCTACTAGAACTTTTAAGTATCTGGGAAGATTGTGGGAAAATAAGCATATTTGCCTAAAGAGTAAAATTAGGCTCTTTAATAGTTTGGTATTTTCTAAAATTACCTTTACTGCAGTGAAAATAAGAATATACAGATTAAAAGTTACACCCAGGCAGTGTACTGCAGTGAAAATAAGAATATACAGATTAAAAGTTACACCCAGGCAGTGCCAGGTACATTCAGCTAGTATTTTATAATTAAGTTTAGTTTAGCTGGTAAATTGTATTGGATTATTGCTTGCATTAGAGCTGTATGACCTATTTTTTTTTTCTTAATATATGTTTCATGTTTGATTGTATCAACTTGCAATTCTCTCTTTACCTGTAAAGAAAATGAATAATTAAATAACTGTATTGCTCTGTTGATAAATTTAGAGTATATAAACTTTTGTGCAGATTTCAATTTTCCTTTATTTTATACACTGCCTAGTCAAATTATTATGAACACATACTTAATAATTCTTTGGGCTTCCATAGGCAGATATGACAGCCCTGACTTGATATGGCATGCTTTCTTACTACTTTTGAAATACAGCAAGAGGGATTTTGATCCACCCTTCCTGTGAATGACTTCAACATCTTGAAATGAAGAGGCAGAGGTCTGGGCCTGAATAGTGCATTCCAATTTCTCATATGTTTTTGATTGGATTAAGATAAAGTGATTGTGTAGACCAGGGAAGGTGATAAAAGTCCATTTCATGTTCCTCAAACCACTTCTACACAATTTGAGAGGGATGAATCTAGATTAGTTATGGTAATGAAACATGGACCCTTTGTATGTAGGATAACAAGAAACTTGATGCCTTTGATTCTAGGTGCTTACATAGTATCTTTCACATAGGTGGTTCGACTTTGTAAGTAATGATGAGGTTAGAAGGAGTCATCAACCTCTTTTGAGCAGGATATTGTGCAGAGAGAGAGAGACTGCATTGGTTTGGCCACATTACCCATATGCATAGCTGCAGATGGGTAAACGGGATTATGAAAGTGTGCCTAAGGGTTTCAGAAAAAGGGGAAGACCTACGATGTGATGGGCAGACAATGCCAAACAGGAGCTTGGTAGAATTGGTCTAGAGTGGCCAAATGCAGCAGCTGCATCTCAGAACAGACATGTCTGGAGAGGAAAATTACACAGTCTGGATGGACCTCTGTAGCCCATGGCTGCATGGGGATTTGTATGTATATATATATATCAATGCATTATCATCCTGGAATTTGTTATTGCCACTTAGGTAAAAATGGTGCATCAGCAGCAGCATCTGATCATCCAAGATAGTTTTATAATTCTGGGAATGTGTGATGTGATCCTACATAGAAACCAGAGGACCCAGTCCATTCCAAGAAATTGCTCTCCACATCATCATATGCCTCTAGCACCTAGAACAGTAGAAACTACTCAAGATGGGTCCATTGCTTCATGGAGTTGTCACTACATACTCATTGAAATGAGTATTGAAGTACTACTAGCAGTCAACTCTGTCAGCTGATTACTACTGTAGTAGTCATTTTGCTGTATAGTTCGCACCAACAAACACCTGTCCCTGTCTGTTACAGCCTTTTTTTCCCCACATTTGCCACAATTGGCAAACTTTTTTGAGACTATTACCATTCTTCATACACTTGGGATATTTTGCCCTGTGATTTTCTGCTGACTTTCATCACCTGTATTATCAGTGTTCCTGCCCATCATACTCCAATGATAGTCCCCTTTTGAAGTCAGGCAGGTTGACTTTTTTACCCACGTCCCACTTTGCTTTCCATTATACCTTTATAGGACTTTGTAGTGACACAGAATATTAACATCAGTAAGAAATTTTGCATATATTAACTGTTTTTTATGGTACTTCATGCATGATATAGTGTTTGTAGTAATTTGGCAATGCAGTGTATATATTTATGCTGCTGAAAAAGTATGTTTATATTTTTATAGAAAGAGCTTTGCTACCTGAAGAAAAAGTGTGTGATGCTATGTCCAAATGGGAGAGATGGCAGCAGGGTCAAGGCAAAGCTTCAGCTGCTCGCAAGCAACATTTCTTCCTTTTTAAGGTACCTTAAATCAGTTTCTTACATGGATGTCTATTAAACTAATGCATATCAAGGGAATAAGTGAGAAGCAATAGTGCATTATTAATGAGTGTATTCATATATACTCATTAATAATGCACTATTATCCTCTCATTCAGTGTTGCTCCTCTCACCTGCCAATTTTGTAACATTTCCAAAATCTAGTATAAATGTTGAAACAAATTTAAGTTTGATAAAAATATGAAATAAAAGTATTGTGAGGTATCATGTCACTTTCACTACCATATTCAATCCTTGATCTGGCCACAATTAAATTTTGTGTGCCTATATCCTACCTTGTTGATAAAAGGTGACAATGTTATCAGAAATTAGCACCAAGAATGAACTTCAAAAACTGATAGAATCAGTTTGATAGAATCCCACATTCATGCACAGAAGAATCATACACTGCATCATAATAGAGAGCTTTGATGGGAGTTGCCATCTGTGCTCCTATTCAGAAGATCTCTCTCAACTGTCGTATTCTAACATTGACGTCCTTATGACATGACCATTTTGCTCATCGAGAAATGAAAAAAAAAGAAACACTGGTTAATATATACACATAAAAATTTCTATCTGTACAATGTTTATTGAATCCATTTCTCTTAGGTAAAAAAACTATTGAAAATAGGAAACTTTTTTTTGTGATTTATAAAGTTGAGTAATTTGATTTTTCAGAGTGTGTAATTCTTTTGTTGTTTCAGAAACATTTATTCCTAGATGCTTATATTGACCTGAGTGACAAAGTAGAAAAAGAACTCCTTTATCACCAGATTGTGCATAATATTCGACATGATAGATTTCCTGTCACAGAACAGGAAGCTGTAAGTATCTGCCACTAAGCTGATATAATTTTTATTTTTTCCATATACAATTTTTTTATTATGAGCTAAAATATTAACAGTAAATATATATTGATTATTATTCAAGCTTAAGTTAAATACCCATACTTTTATAATAAGAGGTTTGCTGTTAATCATGATGATCACTCTGTGTAATTTGTAAAGTAACAGTTTTTTAATTTATTTTCACAAATCTTTAAATTTATTGTCATTTAAATTCATACAATTAATATTTAGTAGGTCTTTTATTGTGTCAGTGAGCATTATGTTATACTCATTTTTGGGGATGGGGGTTGTTCAATTGGTAGCCCACTAGGATCGTAATCTGATGTTCCATGGTTCGAATCCCAACTGGGCCTGCATTGAGAATTTTCTCTCCCAACTTCCATTCTGCCCTCTGTGAGAAAGGGGGCATCTTTAAGCTTGGAAAGGCTACCATCCATTGGATTTTAAACCTTGCTCTGTGTGTAGGAGAGCCATACAATATGCACATTAAAGAAAATGCTAGGCAGCCATGATGGAAGGCTTCTATCTGTCTCCTAACAGCTATCCAGTCCTAACCCAAACACATCTGTCTTGAGCTGTGTTATTGTAAATTTATGTAATTTATAAAGTAACTAACATAATCCTGCCCATCCAGCATTATAACCTGGATATTCTGGGTTTGGAAGAGACCAGATGGACAGGTAAAAGTCAGATATTTAAAAATAATTTGAAATTTCTCTTTTCAGGGAGGGAGGATTTGCTTCTGAGCAACACGCCAGTGATGCTAATCTAAGATACGACTGCATTAACCCTTACAGGTTGGGTTTCTAAAACTGAATTCACTGTGATGGCTGGATTTATTTTAAAGTGTTTTCAGGAAATAAAATAAGCAGCTTTAAAATCTCATCCTGAAGTAACTAATGAATGTAACTATGTCATTTTATACACCAAAAGTAAAAGCACTTAATTGTGCTTAATAGCAAATATACAGAAAAAAAGAATGACAGGTAAAATTTTTTAAGCATTTTTTTTTTAATGTTGCAATTTGTGATTCACAGTCCATGTCATGGGGATGTTTGTAGCTGCCTATACACTGCGTTGAACGTCGTCCACTGTGGATTGTGAGGCTGCTATACCTTGCTATCGAATGCAGCGATCGAGGCATTTGAATGTCTGCCTACATGCAACAGTCCTACTATGGCAATGCATGCTACCTTCCTCCAACCACTGTCACCAAATTTGACTGACATGTTGCATCCTGATGCATTTCCACTACTATGCAACACAGGGACCACCAGCTATACGTAGCCCTATAATGAAGCCTCTGATAAGGTGTCTGTGTGATGGTAGGATTCCCAATGATGTCATCCAGGCATTCTCACTCTTTACATATGCTTTTGCCACCGAGCACTCCGACACAGTGGCCCACATGAGGATCACCAAACTTAGTTATGCCAAACCATTTTGCTCTATTATCTCCCTCACCTATAACATGATTGGTTCGCAACTTCATTCATTTCCATACCCTGACGGTCAACACATACCCACCTATTTGCAAAGTGCTACAACAAATACTTCCTGGTGGGGTATTTTCTATGTCAAGCAGTGTATTTCTGTAGGACAGTTCTTAATGTATCAGTTAAGGGGCCCATAATATGGGAAAGGTGTATTCTGTTTCACTATTTCAGATGTTTCTTGTGTTGCTTCTGGTTGTGATTGCAATTTATGTTTATTTAATTAAAATATATATTTTTCTGATATCCTTCTTGTTGACCTTTTTAAATATATGATGGAGTGTGATTTCTTTAGTAGAGCAATATCTTAGAGCTCTTGTGAAATAAGTGTTGAAAGTTGCTTTCTTATAATTAGCTGGATGTATTGAATTTGTAATATGATATTAAGGGTGTATGTAATTTTTTCATTAACTTTAGTATCACATTTAGTGCCATTTCTTTTCAACAGGATGTGAAGGTATGGAGGTGTTCCTTCAATTTCCGATTCATGTGTAAACTGTATTTGTGTCATGACACCATTAAGTGTTTTCTAAATTCTGAAATTCCAAAAGAGCAACTGGTCATTAATGTACCTCAGATATAATAATAGTTTTAATTTTACACATTTCAGTAGTGTAGTTTCAATATGGTGAAAGAACAGAATCTGCCAGGATAGGAGATCCCATTGTGACCTCCTCTGTCTGTTCCCATGCCGTGATGTCACCAATTACAGTGAGTGATTACAGTAACCAATTACAGGAGAAAACCAGGTTCAGGGCCTCATGTACACTGAAATACTCTTCTGTTATGGGCCTGACTTCCTTTCGAATAGGGTACATCAAAGTAACGAGAGTATCTATCCATAGCACCAATAGAGGGCTCCCACTATAAATATGATGAGTCTAACATCAGTATTCACTGCTGATGAGCCTGTCAGGGGACAGCTGAAATGCATCCAGCCAAGCATGTTTTAAACTTGTTTTTATCTATCTTCCTATGCTTTTCACTTATTGTTTGTCAGTTTGTGAATTTGTCAAAACAGTTATTCCACCATACTTTCGAATGCAATGGACAAACTTAATGGTTTATTTGTCAGATAAAAGCTTACGATGCAGGGAGTTCATAGACTATACAAAATTTATCCCCCATGCTTTCTTCCTCCCAAAAAAGGGGGAAATATGAAACTGATTGTTCTACTATATCTTTGGAATGTGAGAACCGAAATAAACAAGCTATGCATCAAATGAAAATTTGTGACATGGAGAATGTTAAAAAAAAAATAAATACCCCCTCAAGCAGCTGTTACAGGTTTTAAAAAATCCCCCCCCCCCCTTGAAAAGGGGAAATATGAAAATGATTGTTCCACTATATCGTCTGAACATGAGGACCTACAATTATGAGTTAGGTGTCAATGAAAGCTCATAGGATGACTGTTGTAGACTGTTTCGAATTCCCCCCTCACCATTCTTCTCCATCAAAAAAGGGGCAAATTTTGATGGGGGGTGGATCTTAATGAGTTTTATTTCAATATCAGTTTTGTGATATTGTCAGTTTTGTGACATCTCCAATGTCATGGTGACCTTAAACATGACTCCAAAAATGGGGAGGAAAAAATGTGGTCGATGTTTATGAGTCATACATCAAATGAAAGTTTCTTCAGGTAGGTGTTTTTAATGACAAAAGAGCAGAAAGAATATCCTTAATCAATATCTGATCATGCTTTAACTGGCACAGTGATCATGCTTTAACTGGCATAGTGATTAGGTAGCTAGCAACTGTTCCAGCAAGATAATTTTTGTGTGCTATGATGCTCTAACTGAGGGAATGTTGAGCAGTGACTTCAGTCTTAGTAGGGCATGTACATTTACGAGTCCTTAAAAGCTAGGAGTAGCTTCTAGGATTCTTCTCTGTTCCTATATGTAGCAAATGAAAAAAAAATACTCTACTAGTCCTAACAGGAAGCATTGCAAAGAGCATAATAAATTTATAAAGGATCAGTTAGCAGCTAATGAGACTCTTTTGCTAGATGGCTTCACTGACAAGGCTGAGGAAGCAGCTAGACAGTGTAATAGCAGAGAGCTGTACCAAATAGTCAATGCTTTATGTAGGAATAAATGGATGGGTATACAGGGATTGAAGGATAAACAAGGTAAGGTTTTAGAAGGTGAGAATTCTGTCATGGCTAGGTGGGCTGAGCATTTCAGTGATGTTCCAAACAATGTGGTTAGTTCTACTCCCATTGTTTGTAATGATGATAGATGCATTGGTGTCTTTAATGTTGGCCCTATAACACAATCTGAAGTTATTTTTGCTATTTCTAAGCTTAAACTACATAAATCCCCAGGGGTAGATGAAATTACTACTGAAATGTTTAGAGCTGGGAATGTTTTGGTTACTACTTGGATGACTGAAATTTTGAATATCTTTTATGATAAAGGCATGGTTCCTAAGGATTTTGTCAGAACTATTATTATCCCTATTTTCAAAAAAGGTGATTGCAGTTCTTGTGATAACTATAGGGGTATCAGCCTACTCTCTGTTCCAGGTAAAGTTCTTTCCATGATTGCGCTCAATAGAATTAAGAATCTGGTTGACAGGCAATTGTGTGATGAGCAATGTGGATTCAGAAGTGGCAGATGATGTGTAGATCAGATTTTTTTTCACTTAGACAAATTCTTGAGAAATGTTTAGAGTTTCAGAAACCTGGGGTTACTAGGTTTGTAGATTTCAAAAAGGCTTTTGACTTTGTTGATCGTCATAATTTGTGGTTGATCGTGAGATTGTATGGCATGCCTGACAAGTTAGTTAATATAATCAAAGCTTCTACCATCAAAGCCCATGGTTGCTTGAGGAGGACAAGGATTTTCTTATGGGGAGTCTTAGTGTCATAGCTTCCCCTGAAACTGTTCCATTAATATGAGTATTTTTCAATCCTGCCCTTATGTTTCACTTTAAATAATAATAATTTATGCTATACCCTGTTAATATGAAACCCAGATCCACTGCTAATTCATCTTATAAGTTTTTTAAATGTAGCCAATGTATTTATGCTATTTTAATGAATAAAACTATTCAATTAATAATTGTCTTGCAGCTATAAACTTGAGATTCAACTGTAAAAGCCATTTCTTTGAGATTGGAGTATCACATAAATATTGGAAAAATCAAAGTAGTATTTACATAGATACTTGAAAACTTAGGATAATCACATAAATACCAATTAAATTATGTTACATGGCACTGATTTCATTGGCAAATGTACCTCACTAATGTGCAACCCATGTTGAATAAATTATGTTGACAGTGTGTGTCTCGATAGTTATAGAGATACCACATTGTGAGTGCAACCATGAGATAGGCCACTGAGGATTGGCAGGTTTTAAGAAGAGTATATTGTTGCCCTTTCTAACACCCAGTATTCCAAGTCACAAATTATAAAGATGTGCAAAGCCAGAAGATTTAGCATTTCTTGAAAGCATATATGAGATGGACCCCCAGAAGTGGTTGCAGGTCCATCAAGAAGCATAGAGCACCCAGACACACACAGATGATATCAAGAAGGTCTGCACAGTGGTCAGGGGCAAAGCCCTTCAATCCAGAGAATGGTTACCAAAGTCCAAAGAATATCAGTCTTAAATCCAAAGAATGGTTACCAAAGTGATGAAGGTGTACCAGCCAACTGTCCACAATATCATCTGAGACAATCTTCACTTATACTCCATGTATAAGTCCCATGTCCATAAGTTGTTGCCTCACTGCATAATGGAGCAACTTACCAATTGGTGCAAGCTGTATGAGCATTACGGGTTGGAAGGAAAAAAGTAGAAAAATGTGGCTACATTGGAGGAGGTATACATCTGCATAGATAACTGCAACAAGCCTTGGTCCAGGGCTGGACTTGAACATAAGCTAACTAAGCTACAGCTTAAGGCCTCACAATATGAGAGGCCTCAAAGAAATGCATTTCAAGTTTTATTGCTACAAAAAAGTTTATATTTGATCTATTGTGCAAACACTCTTCTTCTTAACTTACCATTGCTAGAGTGATGTTTCCACAACATCAATTTCCTGTTTATTTTTAATGTTCCCTTCAATCAAAATAATATATATATGTATCTTAAATTTATGTAGATTATAATCTACATAATCTAGATTTATGTTGATTTATGTAGCTTAGGGTCTCAGAAAGTCAGAGTCCAGCCCTGCCTCGGTCAATATTTTACCAATCAAACAGCCTATCACAAATGGTAGAGAGAACTAGCTGAAAGTTTTCCCAAAGGTTTTATTGTCATTGCAGGGTACAGCTGTAAGGGGAAGTTGCAAATCTGTAGGGTAGAAAACACTAAAGTAAAGTGAACTCCCTCCATTATCAAACGTCCTGGAGCCAATATACTGGAACAAATTGCCTGCCTTGTAGAGTACTAATGTCAACACTGTATGGTTGCATCAAGACGAAGCTTCAAGTCATACTTCAGCACATATCTTTAACTATCTATGTGCACATATCTTCTACAGATATCTACAGCATCTATGTGCACATATCTTCAACAGATATCACAGGAAACTGTAATCTGTGTATACAATCCAGGGACATTCCTCTGAAGTCACCAGATGCTTTGCACTTTTGGACTCTTGAAATGAGCTCTGTGTAAATATTGATCATAGACTGTTGATGAATTATGGAAGACTTGTAAAGAGGAATGGTACCATTAGATATGACAGTGCTTCACAGAAGCCTACTACAGTGGAAGGTATGTTGTGGGGCAATTGTTGCACAACAGAGACACTAGATTGAGCATGATTTATGGTGGTGTAAAGGTATGTGATACTCTACAGGTCTCTGAAAACAGCACCATGTAATGTAATCAATCTCAGTACTATAAAATTTAGAGAGTGGGAGTTATGGGAATGCTGTGAAACTTTTAGGATGTGGGTCATACAAATACTGGAGAACTCAAGGGGAATATGCTCTAAAAAAGTTTGAAATATGTTGACTGTTTTGTTATAGCTGCTACTTCCAATCAAGCATTCCTGAGTTTCAAATAACTGTTTTGAAGATTTTTATAGTATGAAGTTACTTAAAAAATTTTGTAGCAATATGTTAATAGTGAATTGAACTAATTTTATCGAGGATATCTTGCATATTTTACTTAAGAATTTTGTGCATTGCAGGTAATGCTTTGTGCTCTGAAAGCACAATTAGAAGTGGGAGATTGTCAACAAGGAACTTTAGATTACAAGTGAGTATTATCTAAGTACAAATGATTAGTATATTTCTTTCTATTTCAGGCACCTTCAGCATTCCCACCATCACTACTGCAAAAATAATAATAAATAACATAATTTATAGTATTTTAAATCTTTTATATAACAAATTACAATAATGTGTAGTAAAGTATCATAGATGTCCTGTAGACATGGGAATCATGAAAGAATTAGCTGACAATTTTTAGTTTTTCTGTAACTGGGATTTGAACCCACGCCTCCCAGTAACATGCCAGGCATGCTCACCACTACACATCAGCAGCTAACCTTTTTTCCCCCCCAACCAATGTGACTTATAGACTTTCCCATGTATTATTCAATTTTCTCATGTTCCCATCTTTGTTGGGAAAGGATAACCAAGTTACCTCATATAGTGGAATTTAATATTTGTCAGTCATGCTCATGGCATTAAATCAATAATTTTCAGTAGTAAAGTATCACAGGAGATGTACTGTAGACATGGGACTGTAGACCCAAGACTGAGCAAATCAAATAACATGCAGGAAAGTCTATAAGTTACATTACTGAAGAAAAGGTTAGCTGCTGATGGTGTAGTGGTGAGCACACCTGACATGTTACTGGGAGACAGGTTCGAATCCCATTCATAGCATAACTAAATTTTTTTCAACTAACTATTTCATACAGTGTTTTTTTTTTCTTTTTTTAAGGAGCTGTCAATGTATTAACTTTTTAACTGATTTTCAACTTCCATGTTACATGACACTTCATAAAGGTTAATAAGAGGGAAGTTGTCCTTAGAAAACTGCTCAAAAGCCAATATTTATTTACACAGAGTAAATCGTTACTTAGCTGCACAGATCCTTTATTAGGTCCCTCTAATACTTAGCAGTAGCAATTTGCTGCATGAAGAATATGCCTCACAAGGGACTAATGACTCTATCATTGCAGATGGAGCAAAATAGCTAAAAACTTTCTACAATATTTAAGTCTCAGAAGGTCCTCCACATTGCTAAATTGACAAACAAATTCATGTTTGATATCACCACTTCTCATCTTACATTCTCATCTAGGTCGTGATCTGTAGATGGCCAAGGACAATTGGCCACCCAAAAGCACAAGGTTCCGGACAACAACATTCCAAGTGTAATGCTCCAAAGATTATTAACTTTTAAAGTTGGACTTTTATCTGATCCAAGTTTATTCAAATTCTGGGTAGCTATATCAGGTGCCAGGCAATAATAACTTGCCAAATAAAGTTGAAATAGGATTCATTATGTATTTATCAAGTGTTACTTATCGAGTAAAAATTCAAAAAGAAATGTCAAGTTTAATTAAAGTTAAAATCTAATCAAAAATCAATTAACGTTGTTCAAGAGAAAAATAGCAAAAATTCAAAAGTTTGTAAAACAAAGTTTCCAAAAAATTCGAAGACTTGCCCAATTCAATACAAAAGTTGGAATACTAACAACTTGCATCTATCTACATCTCAACTTCTACTAACAGCACTACATCTCCACTCTGTGACCCAATGTCACCACTCTACTCACAACACACTCTCATTCTAACTCTTTCTGTGACCTAACATCACTTAGTTATGACATGCGTACAAGACCAACACGTGTCTATTGCATGCTGGGAAAGACATTTGCATAATATAACAATCGCACTGGCTATGATGCAAGAGAGGTCATGTCCTACACATGCTTTAGCAGTTGACAATCAAATTGTCGGAGTTGCACATGTGCAACTCCTACAGCTCGAAAACGAGAATTGCGATCAGTCCAAAAACATGAAAAAATCCCCAAAATGATAAATATAACATAAAAATAAAACTGATTAAGGAAAAGTAAAAGTGAATGGGTGGACCATCACACAAGCATCTATTTCTGGAGCCAGGTAGAAAAGGAAATAAAACATTTAATAAAATGCCTCCCTTTTTGCTAAATTTTTTGCTTATTGGCATTAGGCCACTCTTATAATTGAAGAATTGGAACAAGTTCCATCACATTGATTCATCAAGCAAGACTCTTAGCTCCAGTTTTGTGCTTAGAAGATGTAATTTTCTTAGTTGCATTAGAGATTGTATTTTTTTTTATGTTTCAAACACATAAAAATCTGAAGAACCTAAAGCAATCTTTCATGGGCTTCAGCAGGTGTTACAGATGCTGATCATATATTTGAAATGCAAAATATGTCATTGAGTATGTGAAAGTTTCACCTTTTTTTCTGTATGCCAGCCAATATCAAAGTTTTTGGAAGGACTTGGAAACAAAAGTAACCAAGAATATGTAGAATGCAAAAAAAGAAAAAAAAAAAAAAAAACGAATATGAGGGTTAATCTCAAAAATAGGTACTAGTTGGCAATTTTCTGTTTCTAGATCATTTTAACATCAAGAAGTTTAATAAGAGGGTCTTAAATACCTCTCATTGGTGTATTAATGATTAAAGTGCATCAAAGAAGAAGCAGAGAAGTGCACATTCCATTCTTTATGTGATAAAGTGTGAATTGAGCAAACTGTACAAGACACAGCCTGGCTTTGAACTCGTATAAAACACCTTTATGGTTTTATTTCTGTGATGGAAGCACTACAATTACTATACAAAGGAGTATCAGCAACAGAAGCACACCCAGAATTGAAGCAGTGCAACAGGTCAATGAATTTGAAGTTTTAACAAATTTAATGTTTAATTATCTTTCACAGGTAAGGGTCTGATTCCATTATGTAAATATATATATATATACAATTGTGATTGAATATGAATTAATTAGTAAAAGCTCTATGTATGCTAAAATAGATTTATTAGTCAAATAAGAAACTTTAAATAACAATTGACTGTTACAAAGTATATTTAATTACCATTGGTCTTGTAATTTCAATATAACAACCATCTTTGTAGAAAGTTCAATAGTTGTATTTTACAATGCATCATTAGCTGATGATACAGCAGTTTATAATTGGCTGGTGAAGCACATTTCGTTAGTAAGAATATACACTTGTGGACACAAAAATTGCAGCACCATGAAGCAAGCCTCGAATCTCGGTAAAACTGGGCAGAGCAGCAGAGAATGTTACAAGGTAATAATGATTAATGACACAATCACCTGTATGCATATTAAGAATGTGTTAGGGACCACCAATATAGTCTCTCAGTATGGGATATGACCCCATTGGCAGTGATGCATGCAGTCAGACATTGAGTAATCAATGCATACAGGTATTGAGTAATAATCAATCTCAGACATTGAGTAATCAATGCATACAATGCAGGACATTGTGTCTCAGCATAGCATTCAATGTACTGGATATTATTGTTGTACTCTCTGAGGTGACATTGACTTCATTAATTACCATGCATGGTAGCACAGTATTAGCTGTAGTCTGCCAACAATATTAGTATTTTTTGAAATATTGTGAACTTCTTGAACTCCTGTTTTGTTGTGATATTGGAATGGTACAATACTTAAGATGGTACAATACAAACCAAAAAAATTTAATGCTAAGACACTAAAACAGGTCATACTTCGATTTATTAGCCATGTGTTGTGTTAACAGCATATTTAAAATGAACTAGTGCTGCCAAAAACAGCAGTCACTACTACATGTTCTGTGTTACAAGTCTAACACATTGTCAGTCGATGAGTAATAGATAATAATAGTTGTTATAGCCAATAATAGTTAGGAAGTCAGTTAATTTTTTTTAACTTCATTTGTATATTATGCTTTTACTTACATTTGTATTCATTGATGTTTTGTTTTATTTTATTAAAAATATTCTTGTCTTGATATGTGTTGCTTCACTTAAAGTAGCAATGCATTTTTTATTTGTTAATAGACATTCCAGGTCATGGACATTATGAGAGTAAATTGCAGAGACAACAGCAGTTGGTAATTTTTGACCCTCCCACACTTCTCAAGAGCACAGAAGTGAAGGGATACCTTCACACTGAAATGCATATATATAAAAAGCATGGAATGTAAATTTTTGTTGCACTAATACAGGGGTTTATCAGCTGTCCAGTGAGTCCCCTCACCCAACCATCCACGAAACCACAAGAGCTTTGAACTTGGACATCTGTCCCAAATAACTGATATTTAAGTAGCAAATATCATGTTTTTAAAAATAAAAGAGCTTGAATTTACTCCTTAAAAATGGTAGACTTTCGGCACAATTCATCTACAGATTTGCAGTATAAAATTAGACCATAATGTTACCTAACCATCATCATCATCATCCTCAAGCAGCCATGGGCTATGAAGTTCCAACCAGACAGTGCAGTTTAATTCTCCAAGCATATCTGTCCTGAGCTACATCTGCTGCATCTGGCCACTGCACACATAAGGGCAACATGGCCAAACCAACGGAGTCTCTCTCTGCACAATATGCTACTTAAAGGAGGTTGCCGCCTCCTTTGCCTAGCCTCATCATTAGTTAAAAAGTTAAACCACCTAATGCCCAAGATACTGTGTAAGCATCTAGAATCAAAAGCATCTAGTTTCCTGTTATCATATTTACAAAGTATCCAAGTTTCACTATCATAACTAAGTCTAGAAGGAAACAAACTATTATATAGTCTAATTTTAGTCTTTAGGTGTATACGCCCATTTCTCCACACTCTCCATAGATTCTTAAAAGTACCAGCGGCAATCCCTATTTGTTATCTCATGCCACTCGCATCACCAGTATTTGTTACATAGCTCCCAAGATAATTAAATGTGACACCTGCTCAAGACTGCAACCACTCAGATTAACTGAATCACAGCCGGCCTGACCAATTTTCATCACTTTAGTTTTCTCTCTGTTTATAACCAAACCTACTCTACTACCAGTCTCATCAACAGCTCGAATGAAAGAGTTCATCTCATCAACATCATTTGCCAAAAGGGCTAAATCATCAGCATAATCTAAATCAGAAATTTTCGTATCTCCAGTCCATTTAAGGCCAAAATCTTTCCCTTGAAGTGAATTTCGCATAACATAATCAATAACCAAGCTAAAGAGAAAAGGAGACAAAATGCACCCTTGTCGAACACCAGAAGTAATGCTAAACCATTTGCTACAAGCCTTACCAACTCTCACACACGACTCAGTGTTATTATAGAGAGCTTTCATTATGTTAACTAACTTGTCTGGTATACCATATGATCTCACAATCAACCACAAATTATGACGATCAACAGAGTCAAAAGCCTTTTTGAAATCAACAAAGGTAGCAACCAAAGGTTTCTGAAACTCTAAATATTTCTCAAGAATCTGCCTAATTGAAAATATTTGATCTGCAAAACCCCTACCACTTCTGAATCCACATTGCTCATCACGCAATTGCCTGTCAACCAGATTCTTAATTCTACTAAGCACAATCATGCAAAGAACTTTACCTGGAACAGAGAGTAGGCTGATACCCCTATAGTTATCACAAGAACTGCGATCACCTTTTTTGAAAATAGGGATAATAATAGCTCTGGTAAAATCCGAAGAAACCATGCCTTTATCATAAAAGATATTTAAAATTTCAGTCATCCAAGTGGTAACAGAAATCTTCCCAGCTCTAAGCATTTCCATAGTAATTTCATCTACACCTGGGGATTTAAGAAGTTTAAGTTTAGAAACAGCCAAAATAACTTCAGATTGTGTTATAGGGCCAACATTAAAGCCACCAATGCATCTATCATCATTGCAAACAATGGGAATAGAACTAACCACATTGTTTAGAATATCACTGAAATGCTCAGCCCACCTAGCCATGACAGAATCCTCACTTTCTATAACCTTACCTCGTTTATCCTTCACTCCCTGTATACCCATCCATTTATTCCTACATAAAGCATTGACTATTTGGTACAGCTCTCTGCTGTCTAACTGCTTCCTTGGCTTTGTCATCCAAGCCATTAAGCCAAAGATTCTTATCAACAGCTAACTGATCCTTTACACATTTATTAAGCTCTCTGTAATGCTTTCTATCAGGACTAGTAGGGTATTGATTATGGACATTCCTGCAATTCTTTCTTTCTGAAATAAGCTCAAGTGCCTTATCACTCAAATAATTCTACCTCTTCTGCTCCTTTTTTCGTAAAAGAGTACTGTTAGTTTCCAAAAAAAGCCTTTTTAAAATGGCCCCATTCTTCCTCAACTTCAGTAATAAGCAAACCATGACTGTCATAATGACTAAGTAACCTATCATGGTAAGCTTTGGCTGTAACTGGGTCTTTCAGAGCTTCAGTATTAAAGGTAAATTTTTTAACCTTAGCACAACACTTTTTAAGTTTAAGTTGCAAGACACTTTTAACAAGGTAATGGTCAGATCCAATTTCTGCTCCCCTATATGCCCTGGTATTCCTAACAGAACTAGCCCATTTGCTGTTAATTAATATATAATCTATCATATTCTATTGCAGCCCATCAGGTGAAACCCATGTGTACTTATGTATGTTGCAGTGTTTGTAATAAGTGTTAGTTATTCTGAAACCATTGAGTTTACTTACCTGTAGGAGACATTGCCCATTGCCATTTGCAGCTGCCAATACCAAAAGGGCCTATCACCCCTTCCCAAAGGTCAGACTCAGCACCAACTTTGGCATTGAAGTCACCTAGAATATGGGTAATATCACCTTTCTTGGCAGAATTCAAAATATCCTGAAGTTGGCTGTAAAACTTATCCTTCTCATCTTATCGGCATCCTCAGTGGGGGCATAACAGCAGATAATGTTCAAATCTTTAATGCTTGTCTGAAATTTTTCTGTAAGAAACCTTTCATTAATACACTCATATCCTTGAAGAGCATCACTAGCATGTCTGCTGAGAAGCAGACCTATGCCTTGGTGATGCTTTCCATCCTCCCTCCCTGAAAAGAGAAATTTAAAGTTATTTTTAAGTATCTCACCTTTACCTGTCCATCTGGTCTCTTACAATCCTAGAATATCTAGGTTATAGCACTGGAATTCCTGCACGAGGACATCAAGAGAATAATCTCTATGTAATGTCCTCACATTCCTGCAGAGAGAAAATGATTAGTAGGATTTTTAAAGAAACTAGGTTTATTGAAATAGTTAGGGCCAACAATATCAAACAGCCCCCTAATTGCAGGCATGGGGCAAAGACATGTTCCTCCTTTGCAAAAGGCTGAAGTCACCAATACTAGTATGAACTTCAGGCACCACCTTTTCAAGTGGACTTTTTCAAGAATCATATAACCTGCCTGAGACGCATTACTCCAGTTTAGGATTGATGCCCAACTAGCTAAGTGAGGTTCAGGTACCTGCGATGGCCTCTGATCAGGATTATCCATCAACTGATATAAGGTATCCCATGCCTCTGTTCACTTAAGGCTGGTAACCCAGAAGCAAACAGAAAACACAGCGGCAGATTCTCCCTTAACAGAGGCCCACCAGAGCAGCAAGTCCAGGATCCATAATCAAGCTCAAATCCATAAACAAGTCCAGTCTAGTAGGTATAAATGGTCAGCACCAGGACCCTGTAAAGTTGACCACTCCTCAGCAGAATTGAAAAAAAAGAAAAAAGTGGCCATAGATGACCAGATCAGTAGGCCATACTGAACTGGCAGCCCTCCACTTCCATTTCCTTCCAAAAGAGAATATCTCTTTTGAAAGTTACTAACAGCCTGCACCACGAGAAGGCGGGGTTGGACATTAGGTGCTAGAACTGGCCAGTTCTGTGCATCATCACTGTGGATTGGTACACAACTCTCCTTCCAGTTTATGTCTAGCTACCATTTACAGACCCACTTAACCACATTGGCAATAAATCCTTGGCACTGTTCAAAATTTCAATATTACAGATATGAATAAACTGATAGATTTAGATAATATTATAGTAATGTAGATGATAGGTACTTTCACTATTGCTTTGCAACCTTAATGTCAATTTTCTGTTAGTCCTCAACCAGCACACAAAGGTGGTTTTTGGTGCCATCCATAAGATGTAGTACTGTGCAGTGTAGTAGAGTATCGGATGGCATCATTCAATCAAATTCAAGCAACTATGGCCCTGCTATGTGATAGCCAACATCGTACTTTTCCCTTTTATGTACCTCACAGGTGATGTCATCCCTGTGATATGCATACAGCACATTGCATGTACTCCAGTCACCATTGGTGTTTCTATTATTTTGATAAACCCCTGTATGAAACTGTGTTACCTCAAATCTGCAGTTGGTTAGGGATTGCTGTACATAAAAGTATCACTATGAAATATATACAACCTAGTTCATATATAACATATTTGATTCATGCTTCTGGAAGTATAGTAGAGAGAATTTAAGTGATGAAAAGTAGTACCCACCACTCTTCTACAGTCCTTAATTCACCACTGGATATAATAATAGATTATGAAAAAAGTTGGTCATTTACTGCAAAAACATCATAAACAGATTCTCTTTGCTGTTAGATAAAAATTTTATCAATTGTTAATGTGAGGTGTAAGATGATTATCCATTATTCAACTCCAATCGTTTGTGTGGGGACAAGAAAGGCAATTTTTGGATTTGCCCATAACACTTTAAAGCTTGAAAGACAGTGAAGTACCAGGAAGTCATACACTATGATGTGATCAAAATTGAACTTAATTGTTAGTAAATCCTAAGTATAATCCATTAATTGATAGGCATCAGCCATCAGTTAATTGATAATTGCATTAATCAGTCCTGAATTACTGAGAGAGAAAAAAACTGTCATTGTGCCACTTTCTGCCATTCTTTTTTGATAAAGTGCTTGGAACACCAATAGGGATGGCTCTCACTATGCCATACAGAAAGCTGTGGCTTGTGGTGACCAGCAGTGGCTGAACTAGTAGCGATGATGTACTTTATGATATTGAAAATAAAAATATTGCATCAATTTCACATGAATTTATGATGGAAAACAGTCTCATTTATACATTACAGTACATACCTTCTCATGCATAAATTTGTAATTAAACTGATTTATGGAAACTCAACATGAAATTTAGCTGCCTACACAATTATACACTTGGTTCAAAAATAATTTGTCCTCTTTGCATCTCTCCTCAGAATGGTTATGTGTGAGTGTCTACCTCCTCGTATCACAGTGCTGATTTCTCCAGAAGTTGTTGAAACTCAGCACCGCATCCTGGCAGGTATGGATGTAGACCAAAGCAAACAGGGCTTCCTTATGCTTGTTCAGTCTTGGCCACTATATAGAGCTACCATTTTTGAGGTCATGGTAAGTTAAGTGATTTTATTTTCCTTTATTTTTACTATTAAACTGCTCTTTATATGAGGAGTGATCATTTAATTCGTGGACAGAAGCAAAAAGTTAAATAGCCTGGTGTCACAATGGAGAAACCAAGTCACACCAGAAGGTTCCGGATGTTTTTCACAAATGGCATGCTGAAGTTTGGTTCTGAGAACCTTCGAATAGGCTTCCTTATTCATGGTTGTTCCACGAGGTACGAAGTGAATAATGTGAACACTTTTGATGTCAAAAAATGCAATCATCTGTCTACATTCAGGATTGCCAGAGTTCTTTTGATTTGCTCAGGAGTTATTGAGGAAGAAGGCTGACCTGGTCTTGGGTCATCGGCAACAGATTTGCATCCATCTTTGAATCACTTATGCCACTTAAAAATGGCAGACCTACAAAGACAGTCATTACCATAGGCTTCACTCATCTCTTCAACAGTCACAGCAGCACTTAGGCCTCGCCTAACACAATAACAAATGATATACCACTGTTCTGTCTGAATTTCCGACATTCTGAACGTACATCTATGACATGCAACTTGAATCACAGTCTTAACACAACAGCAGTTGACGGCAAATGACCTTGGCACGTGGAGCCTCCTTCACAGTGGTCATGCACAGCACCATCTAGTGTTACTTTGGAAAAGGCACTATATACGATTCATGGACTGATGCCATATTACTTATGGCATCAGTCCATGAATTAAATGATCACCCCTCATATAAACCACTATGGTAAAACTCATTTTCTAACCTTTTTATTCATTTTGCTTCATATGCAACTTTTTATGTTACTAGATTAATCCTTAACATGAGAAAATCAGCATGGGATGTCCATGGATAATATGTGAACAAGATTGGATTAAACTCCATTAAAACCAGAAACCAACATCTCACAATTTTTTATCATAGCTAATATTGAAGAATTATTTTTTGAATAATGAAGCATCTGAATGATGGGTTCTTTATGTTTTCCTATTAATTTTTGCAAATATTTTACCTTAGGCTAATATTTTTGTTTACCATTCTTTTGCCAATGTGAAATGAAAGTGTTTCCACCCAAATCTTGTTACAGAATTTATTATAGCAGAACTAACTGTAATATGAATATTTGTTAAATTTCACAATAAAGCATTTGCCATCTATTATTAAGACTTTTGTCTTACCATTGCCTAGACATAAAACTTTTAAAATATAGTGAAATTCTGTAACTTAACATTAACTTTTTATTTTTAGAGTGCTGAAAACCTTATTGTATAAAAATGTGTATTTATTTATATGAAGTTCACGTAATATTAATACAAACCAGAAAGTGTGATGATCTGTAATTTTTCTGTGAGCTGTGCTTTATCTGTAAAATAACTTGTCCCCTCTCATAAACACATTGAAAAAAAAAGTTATCGATTACCCCTTCATCTATCCTCAGCATTACTTACATAGTGAACTACCTAATCCCCAAGTTACTCTGAAAATATCTAGAATCAATTGCATTTAAGTTTTCTGTATCTTGCTTACAAAGGGTCCAAAGCAAACTTTAGAAAGGACTAAATTATTATACAGCAATAATTTTAGTTTTCAGATGTAATGCCAATAATATGTATTTTCCATAATCTTGTAAGATTCTTAACCATTACAGTATTGGATTTCTGAAACTGAACTCACTATGGTGGCTGGATTTAAAGTGTTTTCAGAAAATAAACAGCTTTAGATCCTTATCCTGAAACTAAAAATAACCGTCATCTAAGTGGCTACATAGCAAGTTGTTTACATGGATGATTTAAGTCCAAATACTTCCTCCCCACATATTGGATATAACCTCTCTTTGTAAAGTTAGTATTTTATTTCCTTTTTATATAATTAAACCTTAGCTTTCATTTCTATAGATTTTATTTCTGTAAATTATCAATCTTTCGGTTGATCAATTATCGATTTTTTTCAAGAGTTATGCTATATTGGATGGCCGGCCTACAACTTGTTTCATGGATATTAATTTAATATAGCATTAGGTTATATGTTAATATTCCTTTTAATATTTCTTCGTTTTCCACTAAAAAACTCTGATCTTTTATCATTCGCTGAAAATAAATGTCTTAGATATGAAAGCAAAAAGGTACTTTCTTGACACAGAAATCAGTTCTCATGTATGTGGGAGGGTAATTTCGGCAAGTGTTTTACTTCCCCATTCCTCCTTGGCAAAAAATTTTTTGTTGAAATTATGTTTTTAAGTTCATAATGAATGTTTTTAAAAGATTTTTACCCCCTCCTCCCCCCTTTTGTTTTTCCTTTGGTGCACTAACTTTTCAGCATTTAGCCAAGATCACCAAAATTCCACACCCAAAGAAAAAAAAAACTCATAATGTTTAGTAAAAAAAAGAACCAAGAAAGTGTTCCTCCATTTCATAAGTAGGACACAAAAATCCCATTAATGTGAGCAGTCCAAGTTACCTTGTATAATATGGCCTGTGTTTTAAAGTATACCATGCTGAAAAGAATCTTTAAAAAGAAATAAAAATCATGTTTCAGGTAAATATTATGTTACTTGGGAAGAAATTTGTGTTCAATTAATATATAATTTAACCTGTTTTTATTCAAAAGATTTTTCCCAAATTATGCCTTAATTGCATTGCCTGATCTATTTTTTTCAAAATATCATGTGAAAAATTATTATTATTAAAAGCAGTGTCTATAAATTTGTTTAAATTTTTTTATTTTCATAAAATTCAGAATTAAATTATATTTAGTTTGGTATGTAACATGACCTATTTCTATTCATTTTTTTTTCTTAAATTCTAAAGTTGACTTGTTTAAATGACTTAACACACTAGGCAAAAAGCCTGGACTTTTCTCAAAGTATGGTACCAAGAAAAAATTACAGAAAGGGAGTGATTTTTTACAACACAACTCTAAAAATGCTCTATTAAAATAATACTAGTAGCTTTTTTTATGTAAAATATTTTATTTTCAGCAAATCCAGAATTAAATGCTGATTAATTGAAATTCATGCAATAATTCCTTTCAGTAATTATTTTGCAAAAAAAGTTCTAAAGTTAATTTTTTTGGCTGATCATAGTGAAAAAATATCTTGGTCTCTGGATGTAAACCAGTTTTTCAGACAGGACCCTGGATGGTCTAATCATTGTTTTAAATTTAGCTGTAAGAAACCTTTCATTAATGCATTCATATCCTAGAATAGCATTACTAGTGTGCTTGCTGAGAACCAAACCTATGCCTTGGAAATGCTTTCCATCTTCTGTCCCTGAAAAGAGAAATTTAAGATTGTTTTTAAGTATCTGACCATTATCCAAAGTCTATCTGGTCTCTTGCAAGACAAGAATGTCTATGATATTACTATGGAATTCTTGTGTGAAGAGATCAAGAGAATAATCTCTGTGCAGAGTCCTCTAATTCCAAGAACCTGTGGAGAGAAAATGGTTAGTGAGATGTTTAATGAAACCTTGTTTACTGATAGAGGAAGTGCCAACAATAACAAACAGCCCCCAAATTGCAGGGATAGGGTAAAGACCTGTTCCCTCCGCTACTAAAGCCATTAACACTGGTGAGACTTCCTCTAATGTAGGTTTGACGATTCCTGTAGAAGCAAGGGTTCAGGTACCTGCAATGGCCTCTGATCAGGATTATCCACCAGCTGATAAAATGTATCTTTTGTGGATCTATTCACTTGGAGCTATCAACCCACAAACAAATAGGAAACACAGTGGAAGATTTTTCCATCAACAGAAGCCTACCAGTGCAGCAAATTGAGGATCCATAATCAAGCTCAGAACCATTATTCCATTCAGGTTGGTATAATTTCCACAATCCTATCTTCCATTTCCGCAATTTGGGGACTGTTTGTTATTGTTGGCACTTCCTCTATCAATAAAATAGTTTTATTAAACATCCCACTAACCTTTTTTTCTCCACAGATTCTTGGAACTAGAGGATTCTGCACAGAGATTATTCTCTTGAGCTCTTCATACAAGAATTCCACAGCATAACCACACAGTATCAGGACCCTGTGTGTTGACCACTCTTTAGCAGGGTAGAAAAAAAAGTAGCTATAGTAGTCCAGATCATGCCCTGTGCACATTAAAGAAGATGTGGGTGGCATTGATCTGAGGCTACAATCTATCTCCTAACAGCTGTCCAGTGGCTCCCCTCCCTCCTACCTTCTATCTTCAATCTACCTTCTCTGAGCCCTTGGAATCCTTGTGATCTGGCCATTTAGACTGTGTACAAAAAAAATACTGCTCAGAGATAAAACAACCAACTCAAGTTGCTGTGGAAGGAAAATGGTTAGTAGGTTTCTGACACTCTTACTCCAAATCACTTTTTCCAACTTTTATCTCATTATTCAATTCTTCATCATATCCTTCAAATTTTGCTATGTCGCTTAACATCCTACAAATCCTCTCTCTCTATTTATACACAGTAAACCCTCCATGTGCACAAGTTGCATTCGTGTGCTGATCCTCAAATAATTGCCAACACTGGGGGATCTTTTTCCTCCATCTCTTCATCATCATCATCTTATTCCCCTAAGTTTCTTGCCCAGAAGAGCAAGGCCAAATGTTCTCTGCTGTCTTTCCATTTGAATGGCCTGGAGCCTTACAACAGACCATTCACAGCAGAGGAGCTTCACCTTGATCTGCACACTTCTCGTGCATCTGCTATCGGGCCAGACAGTGTCCATTATGCCATGCTCCAACATCTCTCACCATCAAGTAAGGATCAGCTGCTTCAACTCTTCAGTCGTATTTTCCTCGAGGAACAGTTTCGGACTCATGGCAAAAGGCTATAGCTTTGGCCTTCCCCAAGCCAGGCAAACATCCCAAGATTCCTAACAATTATCATCCAATTGCATTAATGAGTTGCATCTGCAAGGTATTGGAAAGAATAGTGAATACCAGGCTGGCCTGATATTTGGAACACCATGGGCCTTCTTTCCAACACCCAGTGCAGTTTCGCAGTCTATCCTAGACTGCCTGACCTGCCTTGAATCAACAAACAAGACTTTGTTTTTATGTCGAGAGCACCTGGTATCTATTTTCTTTGACATCGAAAAAATGTAAGACATAGCATGAACATTCACATTCTTTGTGATCTGCTTCAGCTCAAGATTCATCGCTTCAGCTCAAGAGGTCACATGCCTTCATCGCAAACTTTTATTTTGTACTTTTCAAGTTCATGTCGGCAACACTCTGTCATGGCCTTTCCCTAGAATGGGTGCCAAAAGATTGTGTCCCGAGTGTTCCATTACTAGAAAACTTCCTCCAACTGTAGGCAGTGCCCTCTATGTTGACGATTTTAGCATTGTTTGCTCATCATCCAGCATGAGGGTCATTGAACGATAACTGCAAACTGCCCTGAACAATCTGTCTGGGCGAAGCCAATGGATTTCAGTTCACCTCACAGACCTCTTGCATGCACTTTTGCTGCAAGCATAACCTTCATCTGGACTCAGAGTTGTGGCTCAAGGGTAACATTATTCCAGTTGTAGCAGAGGCCAAGTTTCTCAGTCTCATCTACGACTGGAAATTGACCTTTTTACTGTACATCTGTCATCTCAGGGAAGTCAGCAAGTGCTGCTGAGAGGCAATGACTTAATCCACAATGCCAAGAGGCTAGCCCCGAAGGGCATCATTAATGAGAGGGAATCCCCGAAGGCATTCCCTCTCATAATGATGATTATTATGTTTTTTTTAAATAAACTAGATTTACTGAGAGAAGTGTGGGAGATATCAAACATCCTCCTAATTGCAGATATAGGTCAAAGACTTGTACCTCGTTTATTAGGAGCTGAAGCCACCATACTGATATTAACTCATACAAGTAATGGAATTTTTTACCATCAGAATCCAGTGTCTCGGATACATCACACCAGTTAAGATATGCTGATGCAAGTACTAGTTGCAAGAGTTCAGGTACTTGTGATGGATTTTGATCAGGATCATCTGACAGCTGATATAGTGTGTTATCTATCTGTTCAGTTGGGTGTGGCAATCCACAAACAAGTAGAAAATGCAACAATATATTCTCCTTCAACAAAGCTCACCAATGCATAAAGTCCAAATGGCAAATTAGGAATAACCATTAAACCATAAGTTTGGTTTAGTTGGTCAACATCAAGACCCCGTGAAGTTGACCATGCCTCAGTGTGAAAAAAGAAAAGTACAGCCAAACTGATCTGCAGCCCTCCCCTTCCATTTCCCTTCAGGTGAGAGAATATCTCTCTGAAAGGCACTAATGTCCTGCACCACAATAAAGCAGTGTTGGACTTTAAATACTATGCCTCTTCAGTTCTGTATATCACTGAAGAATAAAATGCAGCTCTCCTTCTAGGGTTCTTAGATGTTTTCAAATTCATAAACAGGTCAGTAAGTTTGGCTATACTTTCTATATGAAAATCTATTAATATAAATTAGTCCAAAAGCTAATTAAGAAAATCATGCATTCATTGCGATACCATGCAAATGACATCCACCAACTATAAGGGGTAAATATGAGGGTTTTTGTTAAAACTATTCTTGCAAGGAAAGTCACCATCAACCAACTCTTCAATAATTTTACTACAGTAATTAACATCAGATTAATATCATTGTCATAATGACAATATAACAACTTTATACAATTCTGACATATTTGGAGACGTTTTACATGGTAAACTTCGGAATACATCATTTTTGATTCATGTGGAAGAACTTTTTGGCACTTCTACAGTAGCATTTTGCAAGACCATTCTATAACTTCAATTTTTTTTTAAGTATTAGAAGGTGTTACAGTGAATTCTCTATTCAGCATATTTCATTGCTATGTTATCTGCCTTATGCCCTTTCATTATCATATAAACTTTTTTATATGCATACCCAAATATATGTTGTTGGAAAGATGTTTCAGATTGTCCTCTGTTATGTTAAACTTTACAAAATGGGATTGAAATGTGTTTCATCATTCCAGTAAGAAATCCAGGTGTTGTATAACATTGTTAAGAATTATTTAACTGAATAATAAATGTCTTATTATTTAAATGCTATAAAATTGTTGACTTTGTTATTAAAATCTTTAGCAATCATATACATCATCATGGCCAAAAGCTTTATGGTTAGCTGTGGATCAAGTAGGAATTCACCTTCTGGAACTTAGGTCAAGGGTAAGTAATTTTGTATTGTTTTTGATGGATTCTGTAATATAATTTCGTTTTGCTAAAGGCAAGGCATTCAATCTTTTTCACTGGTGGACTTTTTACTCAATAGGGAAAGCAACATGTAGACCATTTTTCAATTATAGAGGTAGCTCATGGCCAGAACTTTAATACATTATACTGATTAAGTAGTATCAAAAATATTAAAAATAATGATAAATTTTAGAAACATTATTATGAAAAATTAGCAAAGATTATGGTACACTTTATTACTAAAATTGCTCGGCCATACATATTATTTGAATTGAAAACCACATTCAAAGCTTCCTAACTTCCTAATAAGCTTTTTACTGAAAAATGTCAAGGAAATCTTTCCAAATGTCAATCTTCATTAATATTCTTCTAATATGTAAAGAATTATTGTAGCTGGAACATTAGCAATGGACAAGTAAAAAGAATTAATCTCAAAAACTAGTTAAAACACAATAATAAGTTGTTAATGAAAATGAAAGTAATTTTTGGAGTTTAGTGTAATGTTAAGGTTAAGTGTTAAGTTAATTAATATTAAATTAGGATTAGGTATCAGCAGCTTTTTCTATTATTTTGTTCTAAACACTTTTCATCGGTAAAAATACCTGACTATAATATTTCAGCTTGAAAGTTTAAACCATACAGGCATTAAGAGTCCTGCACAAAGAGAAGACTATGAAAATAGCATTTACAAATACAGAAATGTTCCTAATATATTCCTAATTAAAATACTAGAAGTGGATTTTTTTTCACTTTAAACTACAACTATTAATTGGATTAGTTAATTCTGTGTATTTTTATATTTATGAATAAATATATCAGGTAACATTGTCTTTTATTTATAAGTGCTTTTTGCTTGCAAAGCTATCATTAATAAAGGTGTATTAGTATAAAGTTTTTCTTCACTGTACTATACATATGTATTTTTTAAACTAATCAAAAAAGAAATACTCACTGTTTCCTTGTACTAAATAGGGATTTTTAGGTTGGTACTGAAAATTTATTTATGGAGAAAAGATGGGAGACAGGGTAAATTATAAAAGTCTAGAGCAGCAGTTTATTAGCTTTGGAATTCAGTTTCTTTGGTGTAGTATGCAAACATTTAATAAAGTGAATATATACATATTAGGTGAACCCATGCTTTATTGCTGTAGGTTAATATTCATGCTAACTTTTTATTATAAAATCTCTCAAAATACATACACTGATTTCCATAAATTAAGGAACAAACTGAAAATCCATTGGATTTTCTGCATATGAATAGATAGATAGGTGTCCATCCTCTCAGATCTCCTACTGTGGCATATAAACTGACAGGCTTCTGTCAGACCTCTGTGGCAAGCAGCTGCTTGAGGGTGTATTTATTTTTTTTTTATTTATATAAACACTGTGTAAGAACCACAAATGAAAAATGGGGAAACCTTTTATTCCAAAAATTATAAAAAAAGCGATACAATGTAAAAAGGTGAAGGTTAGCTGATATTGCCCAATAGTTCAATATGGAGTGTGATCACTTCTTGCAGTAATTCAGTCCTTGCAACGATGTTTTATGCTATTGATAAGATTGTCAGGCAGCACTGTTGGTATTAACCTTCATTGTTCCTTCAAAGCACAAGCTGCATGAAGCTTTCAGAAGCTAGATTCAGGGGAACAACTCATCTCCTGAGAACATCCCTGCAGGTTCTATTGTACAACTATGCTTGGAAAGTTCTGAGACTGCCAATATATAAACTTCAGTGTGTTGTACTTACACTCTAGTGCTAAGGATTACCTTCGAAATAGTTTCGTCCTACATCAATATACTAATTCCAGCGTTTCTTGAGGTCTTGGAAGCAGTCCTGAAAAGCAATTTCTGGAATGCTGTGGAGCTATTCTGTCACAGCTGTCTGAATGGAGGTGCTGTCACAGCTGTCTGAATGGCCTGAATGTCAGCATAACGATAGCATTCAATTTTCTCTTGCCTAGATTCTCAGGCAAAATTTCATGCCAGGCTGTCCTGCTGATGTTCAGCTCCTCTGACAATATTCAAAATGTTATTTGAAGATTTTTTTGCAAAAGATCTCGGACTCGCTCAATATTGGTGGGAGTGCACATGATGTCTCACAGAATAATCAAGAGCCATTGCAATGAGTATCAGTGCAGGTCTAAACATGTCAAAATTTGAGCAGCAGTAGGGGAATAATCATACTTTAATGTCACAGAAACAAAACTGGCTGGTTATTCCTGGTTTGTCTGCAGTAAATTCAGTCTCAGAACCTTCCAGACATAGGTTGTATTTAGATCAGGAGGCTAGACCAACAACTTCACATGGTTAACAGTATCATTCTCCAAATAGCAATCAATAAAGTGACAATGGTGTTGGGCATTATCATCCTGTAGGAGGAAGGTATCACACCTTCATATAGTCACACAAAGTGGTCCAAGATTTCATATCTGTACTTGCAACTGTTGACATAGCTCGTTGGAAACACATATAGATCTGTGCAGCTGCTTAAAATATCCCTCCCCAAACCACAACACTACCACCACTGAAGGTGTCCCATCGTGGATATTTATAGCATGATAGCAAGTTCCTTGTTTCCTCCATATCAACTGATGCTGCGAATTTCTGTATAGGGCAAATCTTGATTCATCCAAGAAGAGCATAGACCACCATTGCTCCTGTGTCCAGTTAGTGTGATGTCTGCACCTGTGTGACTGTCCCTCCTGTGGAGTCAGGTCATGGCATGCATACTGCTGACTACCTAGCTTACAGGCACACCTCAGAAGTCTTTGGCATGTGGTAGTAGCAGATATCACTGTTCCACTTTGCTGCTGCAAGGTCTGATCACAGTTTGCATAGTGTTGACATCCTGCTCATCCTGGCACATAACACCAGATAGTGGTCCTCTCTTTGTGTTGTTTCCCTCATTGTCCACTACTGAATCATCTGGATGTTCTCTATCTTTCTTCGAATCTTCTCCAAAGTTTATGCACCATTTAATTCCTCACATTAAGCCATCTGGCAACGTCTGCTGGACTTTGGTCTGTGTTGAGCAACCTCTAGCTCACTACTGCACTTCTTCTGGTAGAAATTCTTCACATTAAGCCATCTGGCAACATCTGCTAGACTTTGGCCTGTGTTGAGCCAACCTATAACACATCACTGCATTTCTGGTAGATGATCATCATATGGAGGACACATCCAATAAATCTGTATCTCAAAAACCCCCCCTCCTACTTCACAGGAGAATTGGAGAACAGCTTCGAAAAGCTCACTTTTAACACTCAACAAATTTGCATATATAGCTGTTAGCTCCATTCATTTTTGTACCTTAATCCTGTGTCATATTTTACATATTACACATTACTTTTGTGCATTTCTATCATTGGAGTTTTAGGAGATCATGATTTTTTTCATTTGTTCTTTAATTTATGAAAACCAGTATAGTAGTACCTTGCCCATCTATCAGGTTGTGATGGATTGTTACACTCTAACAGTCCAATAAAAGTGTAAATAAACACTAGGGTATATTAAAATTAAGACCATTACACTTTATAATTTTTGTTTGCCTTCCCTGTAGGTAGCAACTTGCCATCTTTCAAATTTCAGAGTACTCAAAACCTTTAGTTCCCCAGGTTCTTCTGTATTTTGATATTCTCACATTATTTTATTTAAATGGTAAATTATACTATAAAATGGCATCTGTTCAAAATTCTGCCTTATTCATGTCTCCCTGTCGCCCAATTATTTTTTCCTATATGACAACTTTCACTTTTATCTTCAACTCTCCCTTAGTTAATCACTGTATGATCATAATGATTCGTTTTTCCCAAAGAACATAAGAACAGCTATTATTAGAATTATATAGCAGCAAATAACCAAGTTTATACTTGATACCAATAGATGGACAAGGTACTTAAGCAGTATGTAGCATTTTTTCTCTCCACAACAAAAGCTTTTAATTGAAGGGTTTATATTTAATATTGTTATAGATTCATTATAATTTCACATTGCTTTTTTTTTTTCAGAATGTGTTGTGTACATGTGAATATGAGAATATCATCAACTACAGTCCATCCCTGAACAGCCTCATGATTGTGACTGGTACAGGACGCAAGGGATCAAAGTATATCTTTTCTACTAGTCAGGTAAGATATTAGCCATTTTCTAAGAGTTCAATCTTAATGAAAGATTCTTCTTATTGGAAAGTTCTGGGTTACTTCAGATATAACTATTTCATTGCTTATTATTAACAGTTTTTATTGGGATTTCCATAGAATATTACTGTACTAGCAACTTTCCCACTGAAATTCAATGGGTCTCTGAAGTACAAAAATAAAAGTAGTTTCAAACTTGAGCTCAGGCTCTGTCAGAGAGATAGGATACTTGATTTCTTTGATGCAACACTGAGTGTCCAGGGGAAAATTATGGGAGAAATTCGTTTGGGTTGGATTGTTTTACCTCTGAGCAGCACTTTTTTTGCACATAATGAGCTAAATGGCCAGGTCACAAGGACTGCAAGGGCACAGAGAAGTTTGGGGGCAGGGAACCCACTGAACAGCTGTTGGGAGACAGATGGTGCCCTCCCATTGGATCCATCCACCATGTTCTTTAATGTGCACAGGCTATGGCTTTATGTCCCATCCAATGGATGGCAACTTTTCCAAGCTCATTGGTGTCCCCTAAAGGAAGTTTTACAGAGATAAATCTCAACACTGGCTCAGCTGGGAACTTAACTTGAGAACTGCAGATTATGAGCCTGGCACACTGCTGACTTAGCCATCCCTGCCCCAGAGAAATTTGAGACTAAATGATCAAGTATTTAAGGAATTATAGGGAGGTCAAAATCTGTTAAATTCTTTTGGCATTGAACAAAGCCCTTTTACCAGCCATGTCCTATGATGAAATACTGTCAAGCCACATTCACTGTTGCTGAAAGGCCAAATGCCTACGTAGAAAGAAGGAATGCCACTATTATTCAGATTAAATATTTCTGTTGGTAAAATCAGCTTCTGTTTAATAGAAACCAATTTTATTAGAAGATAATTTTAAATAGAAAACTGAGTGCAAGTTCAAAAAAGTTTACCAACCAAATGATAAATGAATAATTTAACTACAAAGGTAACTAGATCACATATAAATAACAATTTAATCTAAACACAAATTTCTCTACCATCAGTATGGTTAAACCGTCAAAATAACGTTTCACAATTTTTAACCATATTTCAAATAGTTGTATTACAAACTCTACTCAAAGCATAAATTCAATAAGCGACACAATTATCTTTGTGAAAATACCAAGGATTACCTTTTCAGTTCTATATTTCACCCTAAATACTTTGCCAGCACCAAATCTCCTTTACTTTTCCATTAGTAGATCTCTTCGATACATTACTGCCATTGAATTAGGTTTCATAATGCTAACTTTGTACTTAGAATACTTAATACAAAACATCACTAAAAAAGACAGGTAAACTCTTTACATTACAGTAAACTTCTAATGTTCTCTCAACTCATTATATTTCAAAATCTCTCTCTGTTCCAACAAATTAATGATGAAATTCTCACACTGAGACATAACTCAAGCATCAGATGGCACCTGTTCCAGTTTTATTGTTCACGTTTTCCTCTCATAACAATATATTAAATAGATTAACAGTATTATGAAAATCATTTTGAGAGTTTTAACCAATGCACTGGGAACTGCAAATTCTCAACCAATTTTCAATTATTTAAGTCTTTCCATTTCAAAATTATACTCATTTAAATTAATAGAGGCTGTATTTTGTCCATTGGATTAATTTCAGATAAGGAAATCATATATTCCTTTAAGACATAGTGACAGATGATTATTACTACCACACATAAATAAAATGAGTGCTGTTACTAATACCAGCTAATTGGACCAAGAATGTACGATGACATACCAGAAGAACTGAAGCAATTTGCCCACTGTATATCGTCAAAAGAGAATTGTACAATTGGATTGCAACAAAATAATGCAGATATTTTCATTTCATTCTAATTTAATGCCATTTTTGTTTATTACATAACGTGTATTATTACCATTGTGAATCCAGCACATAAGTTTTGACTTATGCTGGATGTTTATTTCGTAGATTGATATATTAGCAATTATTATTAAATAATAAATTCCGTAATAAATTCAGAATTGTAGTTGCAAGATCAATGTAGAACATCTCTAACAGGTAGGTAAATATAATAGTTTGAACAAGATCACATCTATGGAGTGGCAAAAAGAGACATGCCTCCCATCTTCTTCAAAGAGAATTTTAATAACTAGACAGAAGAGAATAAACATATAGTGCTGTTCAGGAAGAATAATTTCTGTTAAAAATAATTTTTCCAAAATGGCATTCTGGTGTATTCCAATGTTAAATTCAGTCACCTAGCCTTCTCCCCTTGTTTTTTAGATCTGTGCCTGAGTTCAAAAATAAATAAAAGTCTACAGTATGTATTTTTGTAAGCATTTTATTCTTGTAAATTAATGTGTTTAAAATCTTTTTGAATAAAACCAGTGTGTTTCCAATATACATTGTTTTGGGCTTTATGGAATTTCATGGCGTAAGATATTTTATTAAGTAAAAGGCTTTTAAAATACAGTATATAATAATTTATGCTAAAAACTCACTGTACAGTTAAGTTAAAATATAGAAATTTTAGAACAGCACTAATGCTACAGAATCAATCATGAAGATGTTAGTATACCTGAATAACAAGCAAACCTACAAAAAGCAGGAGAAACTATCTTGAGACAGGTGGGATAGCAATCCACAACCTTCTGATAACCTATCTGGTGCGTGGATTGTATCCTGCCCAACTCAGCAAAATTTCATCTATACTCAAGATTGTTCATAACCTACAGTTGTTTACATGTGTTTTCTTGTTTTACTTTATCAATTTTCTTCTTTACACTTTATCATGTGTAATTGGCAAAAATAGTGCTATTCATCAAGAATAAGTTCTGTTAAAAATATTACCAAAATTGTAATAAGTGTAATTGACTAAAAAATCTCAAATATCACTTGAGATCTTACTGGTCTAGTGCACATACTTGGAAAGTGCTTTATTGACCACAATCTTTAACTGCAAGACAATTTTTAATGCCTGATTTTGTGGTATAAAGCTTAAAACCATTAATAGCGATCTTGATCATGGCCAGTAGCTCAGCAATCAGAGCACTTGGCATATCATTAGGAGCTCGTGGGTTCATATTTTGCTTGGCTCAACACCATTTTCCCTCTGTGCTAAAGATTGTTAATATACAATTTTAAGGAACTGTTAAATATGGAATTAAAGATGGCAAATGCTGTATTCTACTAAGCTGGTTGTAGTTAGATGGAAGTTCCTTTGATGCTAGGTACATAAATTAATGCCAATATGTCAAAGGTCCAAAATCAAGTTTCAGTATTCTTTTTAGCTACTGTTCAGTTTTGCTGTTAATCTTTTATGATGCAAAATTTTGCTGTTACCTTGATTGACTGAATTGCAATCAATACAAAAGATTGGTTTCATGCAAATGATGATTAATGCAGAGTTGGTTGGTTTCATGCAAATGATGATTAATGCAGAGTTGGTGGAAGAATCTCATGAGGCAGTAAATGATACCATTATGTTCTTTTGGAATTAGCTCTTCAATCTAGAGGCAATATCTCTGTCTACATTTAGTATTGGCTAAAGCAGTCAAATTCGTTTGCTTATCCATTATTCTATTGCTTTCTATATCACTGAATCATTAAGCAGAGTTTTGACATCATCGTGTTGACCTTATTAAGTGAAATGTTACTGAAAAATAAAGTGTTTAAAGTTAAAAAGAGTTTGAATTTACCTATGATTGCTTTGATAATACACTACTAACAGAATCTGAATGTTTGGCAATTAAACAGACCAAATGAAGATATTCAGCAAGTTCTTATCATTAAAAGAATAATTTATCATTGAGCATTTTTTTTTAGTATAAGCTACTTATTAGAGCAACTTTATCAAGAAATTGTGAATAATTACATTTGTTTATTATGTCCTATTTTTATTATATATTGTTTTAGCTACTTTTTACAATTGTAGAATTTCCTCCTACACAGTTTTTGACTTTTTTCTTAGGCTACCCAAATTGCACATCTCATCAAAGATTACACCAATGTGATAGCAATGAAGAGAAAACCTGTAGAAGTAGCTCGGCGCCGAAGAACACAAGAGCTACGGGACCAGAATTCTCATGATAACACTCGCCCAGTTAGTATTCTTTACAAGCCACCACCTCCTCTGGTTACCAACGAACCTGTATGAGTCAATGCAGAGACCATATCAAACATAGGAATGTCAGATCAGAGAGGGAGTGCCTTGGTCAATGTAGCGATACCATGAAGAGCAAGGTTGTGAAATTTAATGGCTTAAACATTGTTGTTATCTGTTGTCAAGTCCCTATTAAATAATTTCAGAATGCAATGCAAGGGAAGAACTTGACATTGCCCAGTGGAACAAAAAGCTACTTAGGATTGTTACTGACAGCTGTTCCCCTGTTTCCTAATCATTCCAACATGTCTCAAGTGTTCTTTTCCCATTGCTTCGGGTATCTCATCAGTGACTGCCTCACAATGCAACAGAATGATCTGTAATGTTTTCAGATTACTCTAGTTCGAACTTTTAAAATTTTACTTATTGTTTTTATATTCTTTTGATTAGCTTCTATGGTGATAATTTATACAAGAATGAAAAGAAGTGTGAGATAACTACCATGCTGTCTTAGGCATGGAAAAACTATATGAAGTTCTAGATCAAGGAATTGGTGCTGGTGCAATGCTCACTTTGTAAATTTGATTTTTTTTTTAAGTTTTGTGTTTTTTTTTTTCTACGTTTTAGCCATGATACAAAAATTTCACTTTTATAAAAGATTATTATCTAAAAATATAAATATGAGCATGTGTGTTTAGAGTGTGTATTATATATATATATAGCTAAACAGGATGCATTTTCATCCTCAGTTTCGTTGGTTACTGCTCAAATGACATGATCTCATCTGCTTGCATCCCTCATTATTGCCTGTGATGTTCTGTCATTTCTGCTCCTCCTCTCTGTGTGCATCCAAGGATAGTTGTCAGCCCAATTCAGAGATGAGTATTTAAGTGACAGGTGCTTCTTCAAAACTCAATATTCAAAGAATCTCCTTGCCATTGTGTGCACATGACTGACTGATGTACAGTAGGCCAGTTGAAGTGCCATACAGTGGGACAGCCAAAGATACTCTGTGCCAAGCCTTTTAAGTCTGCTGCTGCCCATCTCACTGGTTCTTGATAAGCAACCAGAATTGCTCTGTCCTGCAACATGTACCAAAGTTTACTCAACAGAGCATTAGAGGATTGATTCCCACACTGAACCTGCCATCTGGCCTTGATATTCAGTCCTGAGGTGCTGCTCTTATGTCCTCAACCAACACATATTAGTAATAGAGAAATAGTGTGAAAATGCAATGGTACCTTATGTGGATGAACATTGTTTCAGTGTTTTAAAATTTTATATATGAATAGTTTTTGCTGAGTAGCAAAATTTTTTACTTAACCCAAGAATTTTTACCAAGTGCTAATTTTTTCACACAATTAATCAAAGTTATGTAGGTTTTTTGTAGACATGGGATATTTCTTCCTGATTTCATTATTTTTGTCATGATTTTAATAATTTTTTTAACTCAGGCAATATATGCATATAAAAAAAAGACATTGCAAAAACCAAAAGTGCACAAATCTTGTAAGAAAATTTTCATACAGCTGTTCAATAATATTCATAAAAAACATAATATATCTACAATTAATATTTTATTTTGCTCCTTATGCAAAAGTCAAAACAAATGTTATAATAATAGCACTGTGGTTCATGCAAAGCTTTGATATTTTTTTATTGTAAACTTTTTCAATACATGTCTATTACAGTGGAGCATCAGTTATATTTGAATTTAAAATGATCTCTTAAAGAGCTCAGCTTTATATAAAAATAAAATTCGTAAGTGTTTTGCATAACTTTTTCAAGCTATTATATATGCCATTGTAACCGTTTTATATTTCATTGTACAGAATTCTTTAAAAATTCAATAGTATCTTTAACCCTTACTATGCCTGGTCTGAAAAACTGAATTGTACCCTGTGGCCAGGCTTTTTTTCAACTGTGTTCAGTCAAAAAAAGGTGAACATTAAAACTTTTTTGCCAAATAACAAGGGAAAGGAATTATAGCATGTTATATTCCATATTAATCAGCATTGAATTCTAGATTTTCTGAAAACAAAATATTTAACAAAAAAGATGACTAGTTCTGTTTTAATAGGGCATTTATAGACACATGTAGTAAAAAATGCATCTGGCAATGTAAAAATTTATTTAGAAAAACAATAGGCAAAAATGATTATAATGCATATTGATAGAAAGGCTTTTTGTTTATGAATAAGAGGAAAATAAATTGTTTCCTAAATGAAGAAAATTATTCTCTCAGATTTTTTCATGGTACTATAGTTTGAGAAAGTCCAGGCTGTTCAACATATGTGACCAGTTAAATAAAAAAGTTAACTTTAGAATTAAAAGAAAAATGAGCAGAAATAGGTCATGTTAGGGTCAATGAAATATTTTACAAAAAACTCACGATTTTCCAGTTCAACTTGATAATATTCAGTGGAGTTATTTATCCTTCAAAAACCATATTTCATCAGCGAAACAAAAGACAAAAACACTTTGGCACTTTTTGAATGCAGTATAAATATCTATCTGTACAGCCTAACGTGCCACTAGGTTTCAACCAAAACCAGATGTTTGCCTATTGATATCACACAATCAAAGAAATATCGATTTTTCTGTTTGTGTTTCTTTTGTAAAAAATACGATAATATATAAAAAAATTTAGAAACAAAAATGGTTTTTAATTTTAAAATATAAGAAAAATGATGCAAAAATGTGTACGACTATATTTTTATGCAGATCACTGTAGAACCTCCAATAAAAAAATGTTCCCTTGGCATCTGACTTCGTTTTATTGAAAACACAGATGACCACATTTTTAATAAACAAGTCAACTTGCCAGAGTTCTCAGCTGGCTAGTGAAGTACTGTTCTGAATATAGAATAGCAGCTACAACTTTGTTGTCATCTGGGCTGTGCTAATAGTAGTTTGAGCAAAAAAAGGAGCTTTTTATTTTCTTACACATCAAGCTGAGGAATAAATTGAAAAAAAAATAGCATTATTTAGGATCTCTGAAATGTCTTACACACATATATATAAAAGTTGGAACTTTAATATTTGTGAAAAATTTTAAGGTGTTAACAATGGAGTTTATTATTCATGGCTTTATATGCAAGTTTTGTGAACCAGATTTTCAGGTTGTGCTGTGTAAGGTTAATTCATATATCAATCTAATGTCATCAGTATTTCATTTTCTGAAAAACTGATTATACAAGCAAGACCTAACCTTCAATTAGTTTGTGTAATTGGTGCTCTGTTGTATAATAAATTTACAATAAATTGCACAGAGAAATCTTGGAGTGGCTGAATAGCTAATTGTGCAAACAATTGATGATTGTTTTTCTCTGCAAAGATATTTGATCCATTTTCACAGAAATATGCCAGTAGACATCTTTTGTGCTCTAAGAGTTTAAACAATTAGATCTAATTACTGTCTAAACAGATTAATTGGGTAAAAAGCTGAAAATTTTATTAAATGGCAGGCAGTTATTGAAGTGAAAATAAAAAATGCATCTCCTGGAAATAAAAATTCTTATAATAGAAAACTTGATAGTCACATGGCAATGAGCAAATTGAACCTAAAATGGATTATGATTCGGTTCATCAAACCTTGCACACACCCAAGACATATGTGCAAAATAAAACATACTTTTATATCAACATTTTGAAGAAATTAACATTCAAAACCTACATTTTAAAATAATATTTCTAATTTTAAATCTCAAAACAACAGTGTGGATGTGTGTGTGTGTGTGTATATATATATATATACACACTGAGATGCCAGTTTATTAGGTACACCTATCTAGTAGCCTGTTGCACCTCCTTTGGCCTTTAGAACAGCCCGAATTCGTCGGGGTATGGGACTCAAAGATGCTGGACACATTATGCAGGAATGTTATACCATGCAGAAATGATTGTGTCATGCAGTTGCTGCAAATTGGACAGTGTCTTGCTGTGAAACCCTCTTACCACCTCATCCCATGGATACTTGATAGAGTTTGGATCTGGGGATTCTGCAGGCCACTGAAGCAAGGTAAACTCAGCATGTTCCTGAAACCATTCAGTGACAATACTTACCTTGTGACTGGTGCATTATCATGCTGAACATGTCCATCTAAATGAGGATAAACTGTAGCCATGAAGGGATGAACTTAGTCAGCAATGATGTTCAAATACACTGACGTTCAGATGTCCTTCAATGGGTATCAGGAGGTCTAATGTATGCCAGGAAAACATTCCCCACACCACCACCACAGGCCTGCACTGTTGTCACTGGATAAGATGGCTCTATAGCCTCATGTTGCTTGTGCCAAATTCTGATCCATCAGCATGATGCAAAAGGAACCTTGATTTGTCTGACCAGGCTACCTTTTCCAGTCCTCAACAGTCCAGTGTCGATGCTCCTGTGCCCACCAGGAATGCACTTTCGTGTTCTTCACTAACAACATTGGCACTTGACATAGTTGGCAGCTGTTGTAGCCTTTTAGTGACAAGTTCCAATACACGGTGCATTCAGAGATGACCTTCTGCACAGCAATGATTAATTCTGCTGTGATTTGCCTGGTTGTGGCCTGTCTATTTGCTTGCATAATTTTTGCCAGTCACCTTTGTCCCCTCTGATCCACAAGCTGTTTTCATCAACAGAATCGCTGACCACTGGTAGTTTTTCTTTTCGCATCATTCTTGGTAAACCCTTGAAATGGTTGTGCATGAAAAGCCCAGGTGGACAGCCGTTTGGTAGATGCTAGAACTAGCCTTGCAGCAACCATCATACCACATTCAAAGTCACTTGAGATGCTCTTTTTGCCCATTCTGATGCTCAATCCAACTCTGATGTCGAAGAGCTGGTCTGCCTGATTTATACCACACACCACAGTCACATGTTGTATTATGTGTTGGAATGAACTATTTATGTGATGAGATGGTGTACCTGAGAAACTGGCATCTCGGTGTATATGTACATACACACCTATATATGCACGTTGTTTAGATGGAAATATAAAGGAGAAAAGGATTAATTTGAATAATAGTAAAAAATGCAAATGATTATAAATAAATAAATACCTCCTCAAGCAACTGCTTGCCACAGAGGTCTGACAGGAGCCTGCCAGTTTATATGCCACAGTAGATCTGAGAGGATGGCAGGATCTCAGCAGAAACCAACACGAACAACCATGCCTTACCCAGGACTCGAACCCAGGTCCCTTAGATCAGTAGCCAAGCACGCTAACCACTTGGCCATGGGACGGCTAAATGATTATAAGTCACATGATAATTTTAAGGCATTTTTTAAACTAAATTTAAAAAATAAATATATACAGTACAAAGTCCTAAATCTAACATCCTTGGAACTTAGGGTTTGCTGATTTTTAACTATGCCTGTATTTTAGACCATAACTATATACACATGAACACATAATTGAATTTTTGGGGAAGTTGGAAAATTTAATGTTTTAACGTCAATTGACATAATAATAATTTACTAAGAATTTCTCCATGGGATGGGGGTGAACTTTCAAACTCTACTCCCTCATGTCGGTGTCATTTTACATAATATTGTAAACTGAATATCGGTTATTTACAAGAAAATGTTAGTAACTGATATTCTAAAATGTAAAAAGTATAATGAATTTTATTACCCACTAAAACAAATATATGGCACATACAAGTACATCAGATTCTATTTAACACTGCCATAATGTAACTTAATCAAGATGTCTTTAAGATATCTGGTATTGGATTCTATATTCCATACTTGCAGCTACACATTTGTGTATTTATTTCATTTTGGTATTTTTTTAACTGTGGAGCATAATTTCTGTGTTTCCCATAAGTGTTGTTTCAGAAATGTCTTTGATAGATCTATTTAGTTTTAAAGTTCTAAATGAGGAATCAAGATGCCGTACTTACTGATGTGCTTTATCAAAACATGTCTCATGGTAAAAACCAGGGTGAGTATATATGGGGTGGTGCCAAAAGACTGTTTTATCTAGATAATCCGAGTGTCGCTGAAAGTGTCCCCATGACATCACAGCGGGGAGAGCTCAGCTAGAGTATTTATCGTCTGTTCTTTCTTGTCTTTGTTCTCCGCTTGGTGAAGTTCTCTCTCTATGAAGTCTGTCAGGTAATTTTTGCTTCTTTTTATCATGCCGAACTGTGCAGTAGCAAACTACAAGAGTAATCCTTCTAAGAATAAGAAAAACAATGTTTCATATACATTCGAATTAGAAACAAAAATTAGTATGAAGTGGGTGCTGCAGTGGCGTGAATATAAATTCGATGCGAACATGCTAAGATATGTGGTAAGCATTTGTCAGATGCCTATTAAGATCAATCATTTGGATCTATTAAATCAGATATATAAATCAGATCTATTAAGATCAAATTAAAATGAAGCAAATTCTTAGGACTACCTATGAAACGTAAACTGAATGATAATGACATTCCAGATTAAAAATTTCGCATAAAACATTCAGTCTTGTTACGATGACCGATTCTACCACCACCAAACGATTGTTAGAATAAGAAACCGATCACTCTGAAAACTACGACAGTGTACCCAATAAAAAAGTAGCATTATCTCAGGTAATTGATAATTTAAATATCTTGGCTTATATTGTACTGATTAATGGGAATAAAAGCTTATGTCAGTGTGCCATAGTCTACGCATTAGAAAATTAGAGCAGCAGTTTCGAATTGAATTGCTATTAAAAAACTAATGCTGAGGGGGGGAAAATCTCTGATTTGCAAACAAGATTATGATCAAAGTAAAATTAAAGTCACCCAAGTCACATTAAATGTTTTTTGAATCACTACTTACAGCGACAAAAATTGTATTTTTATTATTTTCATTATGATTATTAACATAATTGTTAAAAAGATAAGTTTAAATAAAGATTTGGTGTTTTAATTCGATCGAATTTAATTTTAAGTGCAAGATCAGAATCATCTAATAGAAGTTCTGTAGTAATTCGATATAAATTACAAATGATGTAATTATGATATCGGTAATATCAACATATATTCAAAGAGCCATTTTATTAGGTACAGTTCCACATTGTGCTAATAGTAACGCAGATATAGGACTTATTAACTCCTGAAATAATACTTTTATGAAAATATACAACTGAAAATTATTTTAGGAACATAATCAAATCTACTTAAATGTCGATTTCCAATAATATGCATTCAGTATTTCATTAGTTAAGGAAGCTGAAACGTTTAGCAAGTTGGCTCTTTCTACAAAATATCATTCAGAATTAGCGAAAATTAACCTAATTTTCACGTGAACTGCTGAAAACACTTACACGTAATTGGTAAAGTTTAGCAAAACAGTTATTGCTTTAGTTTTAACTTGTTTTTATTAACTTTTGAGAGCAATTATTTAAATTGACGTAACACTGAACTCTATACCTATTCAAGTGGCTGCTGAGTGTGTTATCTATAACAAAATCTATCTAAAATTCCCTGATAGATAGACTTAAAGGTTAAGGTGTAAGATCATGGTGAAATCAACCTCCAATGAGGCGCTCCCAACACTAGAGACATATTATCTTCAAACAGTTTAAAACTGAAATTGTAATTTTACACTTTCTGTCAACAGGAATCTCGTAGATCGTGTATGGATATGCGATGTTCCGGGTAAAACTTTATCCATTACCATCTCCATCTGAGAATAAGCCCAGTTGGCATAAGTAAAAACATATAATAGATAAACCACCCGTGGGTGGGCTCCTAGAGGGTAAAATAAAACACAAGCTAAAAATAGCATATATCAATGCAAGAGATCTAAAACGAGTAGCTTTCCTCAGAGAAAGTCATTATTTTAAGTCTCTTATACTTATTAAGAACATTATGATCATAATTAAGCAGAGAAATAATCTCATTAATATTATTTTTAACAGCCTCAAAAAATCTTTTTGAGATGCATTTAATATGAGTATATATGTGGTCGATGCCCAAATCTTTATGAAGTTGTCTGTTAGTAACAAACCAAGGGGCATCGATCGCAGATCTCAATATTTTGTCTTGCAAGACCTGAATCTTGCGTATATTCGTAGAGGTGGTGTTCGCCCATATAGTGGAATCGTAAGTGATTATGGGACGAATGGCCATGTTGTACAATAATAATTTATGGTCAATCATCAAGACAGCATTTCTCCGAAGGGAGAGGTTCTAGTTGACATCTCACTGCATTGACTTTAGTGATAGATTCATGTTGTCACAGTCATGATATTATCTTACTATGCGCTTTGTTTACCGTCGTCTCCCCGCTGAGACGTCAAAATGCCTAGCCAATGACCGTCAAGAAACGCTTCCATGCGGAGTGGCTCCACCCTTCATTCACCCTGGGTAAAAACCTACTTTTACATATTAGGAAGGAAACAAACACCAATGTCAGCTAATAACATTTGTGGAGAATTTGTGAACTTTAGTATTCCTTGGCGGCTTTAGATACATTCTGAATGAAAATTCTGTTGCTCTTGTGTGTACTACCTTTGGAAGAAGAGATTCGTTATTGAAAGGAAGGAAATAAATACATAAAGGAATCATATTTATTTTGAGAGTAATAATAGTAGAATTTTTTATATTTTTTTTAAATTTTCATTTAGCATTATTTTTTTAAATTACCAGATTTTGGACTTTACTGTATATTCTTATGCACCATAACTGGAGCATTGGAAATAATTTAAAATAGTGGAGGAAAATTTTTTTAATATTAAGTAGGCATCTTTGGCCTTTTGTGATAATAGTTTCATTATAACTATTATTCATTCAATTGATATGCTTATAATAAAGACAAACATATGTGACCTGTTGTCTAATAAAGTTACTGTAATTTTCGTAATCACTGAACACTGTTTAACTGCAGGACATGTGTTTTTATTTGTGACAATGATCTGAGGTTAGTGTGAAAAAAAAAAGCCTACTCATCGCATTGCCTCTTTGATACTCTAATTAATAGTCATTATCACCACTTGAAGGTAAATAGACAACTATGAAATCAGCAATTTTGAAAATGAAACATTCTTATTTCATATGTTTTCTGAGTTTCATGGAAAGTAGTATAGTTTGTGAATATGCATCAGCAAACAAATATGTTTTCTTCAAAGATTCTGATTTCATACTTTTTTTACCTTTAAGTTAGGTGATAACAAGGCAGTTGATGGTGACTTTGTGCTCGACGTGTGTCAAAGGAAATGATTGAACCTTATTACCGTTTGAGGAGAATTGTGTGGTTACCAAAATGAAATTTTACATATTCACAATTTAGTGCAATTTTATCATTCATATCTGAAGGTTGTATTTCTGTCATAATCTCATCAGTCATAACTGACTCACGATACATATACAACAAATGAATATGGAAGTATTTAAATTTCTGGGCTTTGTGAAACATAAAATACTAATGGTATTGAAATAATATAATCGTAATTGCCTTTGCGGTCTTTGAAAAACAGTTTTACATTCAAAAAAAGATTTTAGTTTAGGCCAGTAATAGAGAAATTCCATGCTGTGATTAAGTAGATCATCTGTTCATGTTTTTTATTTGGTACTTTCATGCAGTAAACGCTTTATGCAATAAGAACTCTATGCAAAAAAATTTGTAACCTTGACATTTCTATTGTACGGCCCTGTGACGAAACTGAAGAATGGGGGGGCCACTTGCAGTCATTTATGCATGAAGCTGCTGCTGCTTTCGAAGAAATTCTTTTAATCCCTTCAGGTTGACTATATTAGGAAGAGTATAGTTTAATGAACTGCATGGCGTAGTAATATATTTATATCGCAACTGTTTTAATAGTGACTCTGAAGAAGATTGAAGAAATCCTTAGAAGTACTAGTTTTAAAGCATATTAAGTTCAGTAGAAATACAATGCAGATGTTACTGACCTGCACCTATGTTTTGCTTTGAGTACGTACTGATTTTAAAATTTATTTATCTGCATACTTAAATAAGCATTAGTATTGTTATTCTCTTGATCTTTTTGTTATATCTGAAATCCCACTGATAAAAGGTGATGATAATCTCAGAAAAACTGGTGTTGATATTCAGAAATTGTCAAAATAACTGCTGTTCTAAAATAATGTAAATTCAGTACATTATAATTTTGTGCTGATAAAATTTCTGGTTGTAGAAGAAATAGTCTGGTGCTTGCAAAAGTATGTAAATTATTATTAGCTATTTATTATTAGTATCTGAAAAAGAATCTTAAATTGAAATAATATATTTTTATGCTTAGGAATTATTAATTAATTTTAATAATCTTATATATATATATAAGTATTAATTGTAAATGTGAATCATTTGAATAACGCTTCTTATATTGTATTGAACAAACATATGGTCTTGCCAAATAATAGCATTGGGAATTTGAATTTAGTGACACATTTATCTCATCAAGAAGCAAGAAATAATTGAAACTTCAACAATATCAGCACCCTGAAAGAAAAAAAAATGAACTTAACTGGTACCTGGCAAGAAATTGCGTTTAACTCTTTCTTTAAGTCCTGCCTTTAACGATATTATATTTTGTTAATTTATGTACATTTGTCTTCCAAAAAATTTCCTCCACTTTAGAAGTATAATTTATTATTGCATTCCTGTATAATTGAGCCATATACCAGTTGTATATTACTGACTGTGTTTATTGTACAAATAAAAGGCATTGCTTAGAGTTGTACATCCCGTCTTTCCTGTTATTGATGCAATGCGAGTGTTATTGCTGCTGAGTGCTTTTTACATTGCATGATAATTACGATAAAAAAAAAACCCAATTCATTTCAGTGGTTTTTGTATCTGAAAGTTTAAAACAAAAATATATTCAATTTAAGGATTAATTTTTATAATTCAGATTTAAATATCAATCATTTGGATTATTGTAACAACCAGGAGGTGGCTCGTCATTAGGGGCCAGAGGCGCTTACTCCACTAACATTTCTGTAACATATACTAAAATATTAAACACCGAATTAAAATAAATAATAAAAATAATATTTTACATGGCTGTTTTCTAAAACACTTTGCCCATTTTATTTTCAATAAGCGTTTAGTGAAGACGCTTGAAACTGTCTTGCATCGCCTTAATTATAAGCACGAGATATTACGGGGCAGGCTTCAAGTGTGCACAGAAAGTTCTATCATTTTCCGCATCTACTACGACCGTGGGGAAGTTAAAGGCGAGGGCTGGGCAGCTGTGAAGCGGGCCCACAACAATCAACAATACGTAGAGATCATATCACTTATTATAGCGCCACCACGAAGTAATTATTGGAATAAAATTCCCCCCCTTAAAAAAGGGGAAATGTGAAACTATTCTTAAGCTATACTGCTCACAAAAATTAGGGGATATTTAAAAATGAATATGAAGCGATGAAATATCCCCTAATTTTTGTGAGCAGTATATATCTCCAGAACTCGAAGGCCGAAAGTAAAACAAGCTATACGTCGAATGAAAGCTTCTGACGTAGGGAGTGTCGTAGACTACGAAACATTTCCCTAAAGTGGGGGGGGGGAGCGATGAAAATGATTGTTTCCATATATCTCTGGAATGCGAATGCGGAAAGTAACCAGCTATGCGTCGAATGAAAGTTTGTGATACGGGTCGATCATGATGAGTTATATCGTATACAGACAGCTGTGAATGAGGGAGTTAGTGAAAGGGGATGACGCTAATTCTAACTGCAATACAGAAGTGGTAAAGCTCTGACGATTAGCACCTATCCAGGTCTGAAATCTCGGGTAAAATCCGAAATTTGTCATCCGAATCTGGTCCCTCAAGGCCAAAATAGAAATTATATATTTTTCACGTATGCTGATGGAATATAGCCTCGACTAATTGTATCTACGAATTGACATAACTTTCCAATTTCCAAAATAGTTAAATATTTTAATTATTTTGTATATTTTCTATTATACTTATAGTAGTAATAACATTATCTTTAGTTATTACGGTAATCAGAAGGGTAACACGTACTTTAAGAAGTTATAAACCACTTCAGCAAATGTGAATCGGAGGAATTATGCTGATACCGGAACACTGTATGACACAGTTTACGTTTTATATATATATACGTTCAACGGAAGAGCAATACTATCAATGCATACGAAACTCATAATTTGAAATGAGAAAGCTGGACATTGGACAATATAGAAGAATTCCATCTCGTTTTTAAAAAAAAATTCAAAAAAATTACGCTTACTTTCGACGACCACTCGTGGGTCGGCGCCATTACTGATGACAGTGGCAACGACTCTAGTGGTTAGTAAGAAGAGGATGTGAAATATTATGCAAAGCAATGGGAAAAGTGCTTTCAACGAAAGAAATTTATGCTCATTGAATTCTGTGAATTGAAAATGGAAGATGTAACTGCCACTGTAAGATACGATAACCAATGTAGTAGCGATGAAGCGAGATTCTTCATACACTCCTAGCTCTAGCGATGAAGTGAGATTCTTCATATGCTCTAGCGATGAAGCGAGATTCTTCATACACTCCTAGCTCTAGCGATGAAGCGAGATTCTTCATACACTCCTAGCCCTAGCGATGAAGTGAGATTCTTCATACACTCCTAGCCCTAGCGATGAAGTGAGATTCTTCATACACTCCTAGCTCTAGCGATGAAGTGAGATTCTTCATACACTCCTAGCTCTAGCGATGAAGTGAGATTCTTCATACACTCCTAGCTCTACTAGCCTGGCAAATTGGTGAATCTGTTAATTTTACAGTATAACAAAAATTCGAAGATTATTATGTAAATGTAAATTTTATGTTAGAATAAACTTATTAAAGTTATGAAAATACTTTTACTTTTATGTCAAAACATTTAAATATATTTAATTTATATTTATTTTTTTATGAGAATTTTAAGGGAACCATTGCCTTCATGGACGCTTCGCCATTGCACTGCTACAAAAAAATCCAACTGTCCTTCAAAGCACTCCCAGTATCTATGCAAAGTTGCAGGTGTCTACACCAATTTTGGAACGCTTGGTGGTACCCTGTTGCTGAACACTCCGCAACTCTGAACAAATTTTACGGTCCGGGTACCCTTGAAAAAGGCTTCCCGGCATTCTTCGTTTTTAATTTTTGGAAACATCCGAAATTCGCATGGTGCAAGATCGCGTGAATATGCAGGATGGAGTATTTCGTTCCCACTTCCTCCTTTCTTTACGCGGTCAATCAGGTCAATCATCGGGAATATAGAGCACGTTGCGTAATGGTATGAAATGAAAAAAATCTATTCGTTACGCAGAATCTTTTCAGAGTTTTTCTCCGGCAGATGAGCTGTAATCAAAAGAGATTTATTTGAAATTGTTTAAATAAATGGATGAAAAGAAAACGTTTTGCGTGGACAATAGGAACGTCTGTGGAGCCCCTAAGACATAATACATCTGTTTCTCAGGGGCTGTGTTCGTCACTGATAACCGCAGACATACGCAGTGGAGCAGTTAGGTAAGCCCAACAGACTGTAAATTTGTCCTTCACCAGGCGTATCTTGAGCTGTAGCTATTACATTAGGCGACTGCGGGTAATTCTAAAAAATGGTCCACTTTGAAATTGTCTGCCCACCACATCCTATATCTTCCCCTTTTTCTGAATTGTTTAGGTGCACTGTTCATAACTCTATTCCCTAATCTAAAGTGATGCATGTAAATAACATGGAAACGCACTCTCTCCCTGTATAATATATTGCTCAATGCTGGTTGCCGACTCCTTCGTCTAACTCATCATTACGTAGAAAGTCGAGCCATCTCATGCCCAAAATCCTGCTTTAGTATCTACAATGAAAGGCACCAATTTCCTGTTACCTTACAAAAGGTCCAGGTTTCATTACCATAGCGAACTTTACAAATATAGCCCAATTTTATTCTTGAAATGTATAGGCCTATTTTTGCACAATTTACCAGGTTCTTAAAAACTCGAGCAATAATATTATTCTCTCGTTTATCCCGTGTCGCACATTACTATTATCAAAAAACAACAGAGTCGGGATATCCTCGGAGCTTTTTGTAGCTTGACGCAGTTTTCTCATGTAACATAGAAACACTTGCACAAGGACACGCCTGCTGCCTTTGTAGTTATGCAGGCTAACTATTAGACCAATATGGGATAATCTGTCGTACAAATCCCAAGATAAAGCGAGAAACATATGCACGAGCACAGACATTTTAAAAAATAAAAATGGATCAAAATCCACCTAACCAATTTCCATCATTTTAATTTCCGATTTATTACTGAACCTCAACTATTTTCAGTCTGACTCTTGCTGAAGGTGTTAATTAATCTTGTCGACATCATTTGTCAAAAGAGCCAAATCGTCAGCATAAGTCAGGTACCAGAGCGTTCAAAGTACTTCGGCGTTCAAAGTAAAATACTTAGGTGCTTCGGCGTTCAGTAAGTTCTTGATATGCATCTGCGGAACAAAAACCATTTAACTTAGCAAAACTTTTGATGTCCTTCAAAGTAGGGGCGAGGGTGGTTCAGTCGGTAGCGCGCCAGGCTCGTAATCAGTAGTTCCCAGTTTCGAGTCCCAGCTGGATCAGCGTTGAGATTTATCTCCGCAAAATTCTCCGCCCTGCCCACAAACAGTAGGGGACATCGATGGGCTTGGAAAAGCCGCCGTCCGTCGGAAGGGACGTTAAGCTGTGGCGCCGTGTGCGGGAGAGCCATACCCTGTGCACGTTAAAGAACACGCTGGATGGCCTTGATGGGAGGCTACCATCTGTCTCCCAACAGCTTTTCCAGTGGGTTCCCTCCCCAAATCTTCTCTGAGCCTTCGGAGTTCTTGTGACCTGGCCATTTAGCCCATTGTGTGCCAAAAAGTGCCGCTCAGAGGTAAAACAACCCAACCTTCAAAGTACTCCCCTCCAGTATCTATGAAAATTTGCAGACGCCTACGCCAATTCTGGAGCCCTTTGGGAATACTCCGCAACTCTGAATGAACGCATTTTGCAAGGTTTTGCACCCTTGGAAAAGACTTCCAGCAAGTTCCTTTTTAACTTTTGGATACAACCGAAAATCGCATGGTGCAAGATCGGGTGAATTAGTGGTTTGATTATTTCCTGCGGCAGATAGGTCGTAACTTCTCAGGTTTTGTTTATTTGGACTTGTCATGGAAGGAGAACCTTTGACAACTCTTTTGTTAGATGCTTCTTAACCATTTTGGGCAAAACAATCTTGGTGTAGTATTGGCCATTTATGATCATTTTTTCAGGTAAGGTGTCCACTGCTATCACTCCTTGGAAATGGAAAAAAATTGTAAACTTTGCCGGAGGATTTGGCGATGAGGTTCACATTCGGCAACCCAAACATAGTCGTTGATCTTTCTGGGAGTTCTATAGTAATAAAACTAAGTCTCATCATCTGTGATAATGTCTGTTAACCGTTTGGGGCCAATAGGTTCAGACATTGTCAGCATCTCCTTGCACGAGTCGACTCTAGCCCTTTTTTGCTCTTCTGTCAGTTTGTGGGGTACCCATTTGGGCACAGATCTTTGGAACTTTAAATGTTGATGAATAATTGTTTATTGATTGATGAATAATTGTTATTTAAATGATGATGAATAATTGTTATTTAAATGTTGATGAATAATTGTTTAAACACTGCCAGTCGATACACTGACTGTCGTGTGTGGGTTTCCTTAAAGAGGTCACGAACAGCAGCGACGGTTCTCTCGTTCACGGCCTCCTTCGGTTTTCCTGCACGAGGGAGGTCTCCGAAGCTCTGCCGTCATTCTCTGAATTGGCGCATCGATTCTACGACTTAGAAACGGTATGAAACTTTTGAACCAATGGGTCTCTCAAGATCAGAGGTCAAATTTCTATCTTCCCTTGCTGGAAGTTTGAGATTTATTGCAGAGAGGTTTATCTCCGCAAAACTCCCCCCTGCCCACGATCTGTAGGGAACACTGATGGACTTGGAATGACCACCGTCCGTCGGATGGGACGTTAAGCCGTGGCCCCGTGTGCGGGAGAGTCATACCATGTGCACGTTAAAGATCACGCTAGAGGGCCTTGACGGGAGACTACCACCTGTCTCCCAACAGCTGTTCAAGTGAATCCCCTCCCCCAAACCTCCGAGCCTTCGGGGTCCTTGTGACCCTGCCATTTAGCCCATTGTATGCAAAAAAGTGTCGCTCAGAGGTAAACCAACTAGTGCAGAGAGGAATTCCAGAGACGTTAAGAAATTTCCGATCCGACATCACATCGGAGGTCAAATAGGGATCTGGTGACAGTCGGGAAATCAACAAGTGACGAATGCAGCGAGTGATTTCTTATATCAAGTGATGCTTCTGATTTTTTTTTCCTTCTTCATAAAAAAAAACTGCTCTCCACTTCCAGAATATTTCTTGCCAATGCACATGTTTGTAAGATTCTCCAAAAAGCAAAATTTAAACGTGAATTAAAAATGTATATATACTGCCCCCGAAATTAAATTATTTTTCGACACACGTTTTGTATCAGTAGGAAAAGAAGATATGGCGGCTCCTTTTTTTTTCAGTAACTTGTTATCTGAAAGAACAGGTTTGATTTCTTTTCAAATATTTTCAGTGTGCTACAGAATGAGAGCTGTAAAGCAACTTCGGGTATTTTGATAACATAGAAATAACCAGAAGGATGCCTATCGCCTCTCGCACACATGAGAATCTCGTTTTCAAAGAGAATGTTTGTCCTACTTTTTCACTCCTTAAAAGTTTTAAATTGAGCTAATGGAACATAGGGAAAATGTAAATAGTAATATTTTATTAGTGAATATACCATAGTATAGCCAAATAGAATAAACCAAAAATGAACAAACCAAATAATGGTTTCGCCATCGGAATTCTGGATTCCTGTAACTCGTTCATTTCCAACGACTTCAAAAGAAGTGAAGAGTTTAATCGATTGATGAAAGGAACGACACACAAACATCAAATTCAACCGTTTATTTATTGTACAGGATTTGTTTTCAGAGTAAAATTTAAACATGATAGAGAACAATTTTTGTCTCGACACCAAGAGGATATCAAAAAATGAATTCATAATTAATTTGCTTCGAACTTTTAATCGTTGGAGAGTTTTGTGATTTATCCAATATGGATGCCAAGGGATAATATTTAGCTTTCACCAAAAACTAGAACTAATCTTGGGCAAAGCTCACCTCACGTGAAGCGATTGATGAAGATGAATGAATTTCGCTTGGCACTAAATGATCCAACTTCCGTCCTTAATCTTTGCAATGAGAATCTTGTGAGTGAGAGAACATAGTCGAAGCAAGATCATCCCACCACCACTCCTCGGAATTCTTTTATCTCGTGAAATACCGACTGCCTCAAGTATAATCAATTGGCTTCATCAAGAAGTTTCGCCAACACCTCTCGTAGAATATGTAGCTCCCTCTGGATTTATGTCGCACTCCTTTTCCTAATGAGCAGCTCATTGAATTCAATGCTCTTAATTAATTTTTGTCCCTCATCTCATCTAGTTAAGTAATGTAGTAGCTCTTCGAATTTCGATTCGAGGGGAGACTAGTGAGTCAGAGCTCTCTCTCTTCCCATTTCACTTCGTGGGATGAACTGCGACCAAAACCATAACCAAATTCCGATGATGATACCTCGAATGGCTCGCAAGTGGCTACCGGATAAAATGGAGCGATTAGCAGATTCTTTTTTCCCCTACCAGAAATGTGCAGGGCAAAAGAAAAAAGCATTTGTGCAGCGAAAGACATTTGTTTGGCCACAGGAAGGAAATTGCAAAGAGCACTTCTGCTCTAAACTGGAGCCGAAATGTTAATCGCAATTCAAGGCGAATTCTTACGAAGTGTAGAAGAGGTCGCTCGAGGCTGAAGGTTAAATGTTTACAACGAAAGTTGGGAAAGGACGGAATTGTCTTCAATGGCCGTACGACAATGAAACAAAACAAGCTCTTAAAGATGATATTAAAATAATTTCCTGTTCATGAAAAAGTCAATAGTTTGAGTTCAATGTGCACGAATGAAATTCCGAACTGCTTCTCTTTCTGTTTGGCGTCTGCATTCCATTTGATTAAGCTCTTAATTTTCTTTGATTCTTTTCGTTTTTGCTTCATCGCCGTGGAAAGAGGAATCGATCTCTTCCCCAGAGTTGCTCTGACGAGATTGCAGTTGAATTTTGTGCCAAAATCTTGCACTTCAACTGCATTTTTTTTTTCTCTCTCCGAGGTCTTCGGGGCCGAGGGTGAGCGACTGCTATCGAGAGTCAAGATTTCTCTAACAATTGGAATACTCCCACTGCCAAAAATTGTGAATTAGCACATGCTATATCTGTTGGCAATGGAATTTTAGATTTTCCAAGAGGGAAAAATGTCTTCCTAACGAATAATCTGGTATAAACCTGGGAGCAGCAAATTGTTTTTTCAGCTGTGCATTTTAGCGTATGTCCTGTGGCCGAGAGGTTAGCGCGCTTGGCTACTGATTTAAGGGACCTGGATTTCGAGCCCCGGATAAGACATGGACGTTTGTGTTGTGTTTCTGCTGAGGTCCTGCCATCCTCACAGACCTACTATGGGATATAAACTGACAGGCTCTTGTCAGACCACTGTGGCAAGCAGCTGCTTGAGGGGGGATTTATTTTTTTATTTTTGTGTTAGATGCAAACCTAAATTAAATTCCGTTATAACGAAACGTTTTGAAAAACGCGCACTTCTGCAAATTTATATAGTAAAAAATATATATATAATAATTGAAGTTGATAAATATATAATATGAAGTTGATTAATTTATATTATTTCTTAGTAACTGAATTTTGTATACTTCAAATAATTTAATGTCAATTCAATTTTATTTAAAACTTTGAATTACAGGCATGCATTTGGATATAAATTACCAATTTGGTAATGGCAGTATTTTAACGGAATATTTCTTTAAATATTGCTTAATAGAGTTTCTATCATGAGGCATTTAAAACAGTCATGTTTATATAAAAATTTTAAATTTTATGCAATCATATGAATATTTCTCGTCAGTTCGTGTCATCTACAATGGATATAGATGGATTTTCGCTCTAACATGAATTAATGAGAAAGCTAACCGGATTCTTGAATTTGAAATGAGGTGCCATATAAAGTATCAAAGTTTAAATGCCCAGATTTTGTTCTGTTTTCATAGAAATATCTTATAAATGTTCTTTATGTAAACAAACAAATAGCACTTCTGAAAAAACAGAAAATAGAACTTGAATTGTGATATTTGAATGGGCTAATGGGAATATAAGAGATATCTGTTCAACTATTGTAAAGATTAAGCTTACCTGGAATCTTTACCCTCATTGAAAGGACAAACGGCAAAAAATTGTTCTTAATAGAAATTGGGAATATTACTTTAATTTCTGAGAAAGAATTTTAATTTAAACTGTTCAAAATAATTTTAAGTGCTGAAATTAATCTGTGATATAATACCAACCAGGCCTGGATCTAGAAAAAAAATTAGAGGGTGACACAATTGCGGAGGAAAGAAGTAAAATAATATTTGTGACAAGAAAGTGGATTTCCGTTGCAGTACAACATTTCCCCCTCCGTTTTAGAGGTTTTTAAACAAATTTCTGAAAAATACGCGAAATATGCATCATTTTAATAATTTTTGCCTCCTTTAACCTTTCTAGAATTCTCAAAGGGGGACAAAAATAAAACACATTTTTCCTGAATGACCTTAGCACATCACAAACAGTTTAAGGATGTTATGGAAAATGTTTATCTATAATTCTGAATTCGCATAATTCTAATTTTTCTCATAATTATGAAAAATAAAATAGTAAAGAAATAAGCAAAATAATATTTTTTGGTTATAATGTCAACCTTTTAATCAGTCTTCAGCAATTAGAATTGAAACCGATTCATCGTTCGATTATATTTCCGGTATTCTTTCCTTTTCCTTTAATAACTTGCTCTAAGCTTTATTTTGATGTTACTCAAGAAATTTCAGTTTCTAAGATTTATTTCTAATATTTTTAGCTCGAAGCACAATTGAGGTTTTCATTTTATCTTCAGATAATTATACTTATTTTCAAATTTATAACAAGAGTTAAAAATGTAATTTAGCTATTCATTTTCTGTATACATGTTTTGGATATTTCAGAAAAAATATTTCCCTAACCGAGAGGTCTTAGCTAAGTAATTATCAAAATAGTTCTTGTCCCACAGAGCTCAGACTCATTTCTGTTCTATGCATCTTGTTAAAGGATTTAAATAAATCTGAAGATATGCCATATCTCTTTTCTAGATAATCTGGACTTATTTAAAGAACAATTTCTTTGACATCATTTCTTGCCCTAAGGATGATTGATGGAAGGAATGCGCTCGACATCTTCATCATTTTAATCTTCATAACTTTCCAATAATTCAAAGAAGACAGAAGTATTCAAATGATTCATTTTTGAAAATTGAAAGGAAGGATTACATTTCACAATTGATAGGTATCATTTTAAGTACACTATGTTGGTTTCGCCATGTTGCCCGTATGCATAATTATAGATTAGTGAATAGGGTTATGAAGAATATGCCTAAAGGCCTCGGGCAGACAATATCAAACAGGGCCTTTCTAGAATTGGTGCACAGTGGCGAGATGCAGCAGGTGTAGCTCAACAGAGATATGTTTGTAGAACTAAACTGCATGATGATGATGATGATTGCAACCATTATAGCCGAAACATTATATCTCGCAATAATTTAATTATTAATATTTGATAAATAATATTTGAAACGAGGGCTGGACAAGTTTTTTTTTTCAGCCTCTGGCCACATATTCCGTTGGAAATGTGTGTCGTGCCATCCAGAGCGAATCAAATTTGAAAGAGCAAAAAAAAAAAAAAAAAAATTCGGGAGGCATGCCGCTGAAAAGAGCTGAGTAGGTTTTACTGCCCTGATTTAAATAAATGACAACATATGCAATTTTATGTAATTATTTATGCTTTGCAAGTATCTAGAATTATATTGAAATTAATGATTCATTTCAAACACACACATATATATATACATAATTTTCTGTACATATTTCCTAATTTATGTGATCCTTTTCATTAACTTTGTTTGTAACTTGGTTCACTTTAAAATCGACCAATTGCTTGAGCGCTGAACCTGTGTAGATATCTGGCAAAGGGATTTTTTTTCTGCCTTTTCTTTTCGTAACGTCAACTTTTGAAAGCTCAGGAAATAATTCCCGCCGCTGCAATCGCTTTAAAGTTGAAAAAGAAGAAGAAAATGCTTTCGTCCTTCGATTGAACAACAGCGTCGGACTGAAGTAACCTTGAATAAAGGGTGAAGCCTTCGAAATCCATTCACCTGACCGGTGTTCTCTGCAGAAGACTTGGTGATTGTCCTACCGTGTTGAAAAAGATTTTTCAATAAGGGTAGTAATCATTTTTCTCAGTCTGCCTCTGGCATTTTGCTTAATTAGAAAGTCTTCTCTTTTTAGAGATATAAGGGACGATCGAAAATTATTTATTCAAACATCCATAGATAAAATTTCTTAGAATATCAAAATAGGTGGGGGAGGAGGAGGGTGGTACTGTGATATGAAAAACAAGTGTAATATCATTTAGATAATTAAGGGTTGTTAGGCTTGATCAATTTAGTTTCTACTTCTTACATCGGTAAACATTTAGTCCATATGCCCACAAAATAAATTAAGGATCTTTGCAGTTCGAAAGAGTAAGAGAGCGATTTAATGATGTCTGCGGGAGGACGATGTTTATTTGCCTCAAGAATAATGAAACAGATGCTGGCAATGCTTTGGGAAAATCCAAATAAAATGTTGTTTGTTAATTGCCATTCGCTTATGAATAATGTCCTTTTGCTATTAGATGATGGATCAGATATTAGAATATTTTTCCAAGTGATTTTTCCGGGTTATTTGGCAGTTTTTCGCAAGAATTTTTTTTTAATTTATATTTGTTGGGGGAAAACACCAAAGGCAAAAAAATTCCTGAAACATTTGTCTTTGTTGCAAAACAGATTAAAAAGTAAACTTAGGGCAAAATAATTTGAGGTTTGTGAACCTTATTTTTGTTTTAATAGTTTTCTCCCTTTCACAAAAACTGAAACATCTGAATGCAGCAAATTGTGCAACGAAATAGAGATTCGTGATAACTGTTCCCTAAGTAATGCACTTAACTGAATATAAATGTCAGGAATATGAACATTGACAGCAGGGAACCCTTCAACTACAAGGCAACGGCACCACCACAAAGTTCGTCAAACTGTCTCATGTTTTCATCTATATAGGATAAATTCGAGAAAAAAGTTTCTCTCGAGATAATAGCTAAGGAAATGAAAAGGAAATCAAACAAAACTTTGAACGAAGTTTCAGAAAAGAATTGAAGGCTTTGGTTAAAGAGAATTATCGTATTGAGAAATTGTGAATGAATTGTGCATCCCTCGCGATATTACTGAAAAAGAAGAATGCGAAAGGAGCTTTTTAGGAAAACCAGAAGTTGGATGGAAGCAGAGCCGGATTTTTTGCAAGGGGGCCATGCATTCTCCGAATTCAGGTTGCATCCCACCGCCTTTCAGAATGGTAACAGACACAAAAATTATTTATATTTAATGCATTTTTTGAAGAAAAATTTTAAAGACTTGTAAAAATGAGAGAGAAATGTTTATTGCATTGGAAATCCAAATGTATAATATAATCCCTCCCCCCCCCCCCAAATTTTTTTTTCTACATCCGGGCCTGAATGGAAGTAACTTTTGATTTACCAACAATTCCGAAAAGTAGAATTGATCTTTTAAACAAAACCGCTTCTGGAAAGTTTCAAAATGGAGGTATTTGAAAAACAGAGCATTTGCCAATTTCTTTCTCTTTTTTTTTTAACTGAGAAAATATTTCCTCATAAAATATTGATTGGGTCTGCTTGTGGCATAATAATTTGTCCACAGGAAAGAAAGAGTTCTCCACGTTATCTGTAGGAACAATTCTTCAGCCATTTATTTCTTTTTAGATCCATTTAGAACGTCATCTACTTTGGCTTTCATTTCGACAAGTACTCAACACTTGCTTCCGAAGAGGATTTTTTTTATCAGCAAAGAGATAAACGGTTAAAAATCTAGTAATTTCAGGGATTCAATGTTGTTCAGTTGAAATTATATTTCTCTAATTTTATTTTTCATTTTATTTATTTGTTTAATATTTTTTAGCATTGAATCAGATTCTGATCATGTGACTTTCATTTGCAGACGGGAATCGGATTTTGATCGTGTTCAGTTTGTTTTTGTTTGCAGCGTGGAATGGAATTATGATATGCATTTCGTTTGTACCGTGGAATGGGATTCTGATACGCATTTCGTTTGTACCGTGGAATGGGATTCTGATACGCAATTCGTTTGCAGCGTGGAATGGAATTCTGATGATGCTCATTTCGTTTGCAGCGTGGAATTGAATTCTGAGTATGTGAATTTTGTTTACAACATGGAATGGCATTCTGATACGAATTTTGTTTACAGCGTGGAATGAGATTCTGATGACACGCATTTCGTTTGCACCATGGAATGGAATTCCGATAATATACATTTCGTTTGCAACGTGGAATGGGATTCTGATGTACCTTTCGTTTGCAGCATGGAATGGAATTCCAATGATATACATTTCGTTTACAAGCGTGGAATGGGATTCTGATGATTTGAATTTAGTTTGCAACGTGGAATGGGATTCTGATATGAATTTCGTTTGCAGTGTGGAATGGAATCCTGATCATATAAATTTCGTTTGGGGCGTGGAATGGGATTCTGATGATATGAATTTCGTTTCTAACGTGGAATGGGATTCTAATATGAATTTCGTTATAGAATTCTGATATTAATTTCGTTTGCAGCGTGGAATGGAATTCGGATGATATAAATTTCGTATGCAACGTGGAATGGGATTCTGATATGCATTTCGTTGAAGTGTGGAATAGAATTCTGATGATATAAATTTCGTAACGTGTAACAGGATTTTGATGTGCATTTCGTTTGCAGCGTGGAATGGAATTTCAATGAATTAAATTTAGTAATGTGGAATGGATTCTGATGTGCATTTCGTTTGTAGCGTGCAATGGAATCCCAATGATAATAAATTTCGCTTGTGGCGTGCAATGGGATTCTGATGATAAGAATTTCGTTTGTAACGTGGAATGGAATTCTGATATGCATTTCGTTTGCGGTGTGGAATTCTGATGATATAAATTTCGTAACGTAAAATGGGATTCTGATGTGCATTTCGTTTACAGCGTGGAATAGAATTCCGATGTGCATTCGTTTGCAGCGTGGAATAGAATTCCGCTGATATACATTTCGTTTGCAGTGTGGAATGGAATTCTGATGATATAAATTTCATAACGTGGAATGGGATTCTGATATAAATCTCGTTTGCAGCGTAGAATGGAATTCGGATGATATGAATTTCCCTTGCAGCGTGGAATGGAAATCTGATGATATAAATTTCGTAACGTAGAATGGGATTCTGATATGAATATCGTTTGCAGCGTAGAATGGATTTCGGATAATATAAAGTTTGTTTCCAATGTGGAATTTGGATTCTGATATGAATATCGTTTGCAGCGTAGAATGGATTTCGGATGATATAAAGTTTGTTTCCAATGTGGAATTTGGATTCTGATATGAATTTCGTTTGCAGTGTGGAATAGAATTCCGATGATATACATTTCGTTAGCAGCGTGGAATGGGATTATGATGTGCATTTCGCTTGTACCGTGGAATTGAATTCCGATGATATACATTTCGTTTGCAGCGTGGAATGGGATTCTGATATGAATTTCGTTTGTAGCGTGGAATGGAATTCCGATTATATACATTTCGTTTGCAGCGTCGAATGGGATTCTGATTTGAATTTCGCTTGTACCGTGTGAATTGAATTCCGGTGATATACATTTCGTTTGCAGCACCGAATGGGATTCTGATATGCATTTCGCTTGTACCGTGAAAATGGAATTCCGATGATATGCATTTCGTTTCCAGCGTGGAATGGGATCCTGATATGCATTTCGCTTGTACAGTGGAATGGAATTCTGATGATATAAATTTCGCTGCTATGTGGAATGGGATTCTGATATGCACTTCGCTTGTACCGTTAGAATGGAATTACGATGATATACATTTCGTTTGCAGCGTGGAATGGGATTCTGATATGCATTTCGCTTGTACCGTGGAACGGAATTCCGATGATATACTTTTCGTTTGCAGCGTCGAATGGGATTCTGACATGCACTTCGCTTGTACCGTTAGAATGGAATTACGATGATATACATTTCGTTTGCAGCGTGGAATGGGATTCTGATATGCATTTCGCTTGTACCGTGAGAATGGAATTCCGATGATATACATTTCGTTTGCAGCGTGGAATGGGATCCTGATATGCATTTCGCTTGTAACGTGGAATGGAATTCTGATTATATACATTTCGTTAGCAGCGAGGAATGGGATTATGATGTGCATTTCGCTTGTACCGTGGAATGGAATTCCGATGATATACATTTCGTTTCCAGCGTGGAATGGGATTCTGATATGAATTTCGTTTGTAGCGTGGAATGGAATTCCGATTATATACATTTAGTTTGCAGCGTCGAATGGGATTCTGATTTGAATTTCGCTTGTACCGTGTGAATTGAATTCCGGTGATATACATTTCGTTTGCAGCATCGAATGGGATTCTGATATGCATTTCGCTTGTACGGTGAAAATGGAATTCCGATTATATACATTTCGTTTGCAGCGTGGAATGGGATCCTGATATGCATTTCGCTCGTACCGTGAAAATGGAATTCCGATGATATACATTTCGTTTGCAGCGTGGAATGGGATCCTGATATGCATTTCGCTTGTACGTGGAATGGAATTCCGATTATATACATTTCGTTTGCAGCGTCGAAAGGGATTCTGATATGCATTTCGCTTGTACCGTGGAATGGAATTCCGATGATATACTTTTCGTTTGCAGCGTCGAATGGGATTCTGATATGCACTTCGTTTGTACCGTTAGAATGGAATTACGATGATATACATTTCGTTTGCAGCGTGGAATGGGATTTTGATATGCATTTCGCTTGTACCGTGAGAATGGAATTCCGATGATATACATTTCGTTTGCAGCGTGGAATGGGATCCTGATATGCATTTCGCTTGTACCGTGGAATGGAATTCTGATGATATACATTTCGTTAGCAGCGTGGAATGGGATTATGATGTGCATTTCGTTTGTAGCGTGGAATGGAATTCCAATGATATACATTTCGTTTGCAGCGTGGAATGGGATTCTGATATGAATTTCGTTTGTAGCGTGGAATGGAATTCCGATTATATACATTTCGTTTGCAGCGTCGAATGGGATTCTGATTTGAATTTCGCTTGTACCGTTAGAATGTAATTCCGATTATATGCATTTCGTTTGCAGCGTGGAATGGGATCCTGATATGCATTTCGCTTGTACCGTGGAATGGAATTCCAATGATATACATTTCGTTTGCAGCGTGGAATGGGATTATGATATGAATTTCGTTTGTAGCGAGGAATGGAATTCCGATTATATACATTTCGTTTGCAGCGTCGAATGGGATTCTGATTTGAATTTCGCTTGTACCGTGTGAATTGAATTCCGGTGATATACATTTCGTTTGCAGCATCGAATGGGATTCTGATATGCATTTCGCTTGTACCGTGAAAATGGAATTCCGATGATATGCATTTCGTTTCCAGCGTGGAATGGGATCCTGATGTGCATTTCGCTTGTACCGTGAGAATGGAATTCCGATGATATACATTTCGTTTGCAGCGTGGAATGGGATCCTGATGTGCATTTCGCTTGTATTGTGCAAATGGAATGTCGATGATATACATTTCGTTTGCAGCGTGGAATGGGATTCTGATGTGCATTTCGCTTGTACCGTGGAATGGAATTCCGATGATATACATTTCGTTTGCAGCGTGGAATGGGATTCTGATATGCATTTCGCTTGTACCGTGGAACGGAATTCCGATGATATACTTTTCGTTTGCAGCGTCGAATGGGATTCTGACATGCACTTCGCTTGTACCGTGAGAATGGAATTCCGATTATATACATATCGTTTGCAGCGTGGAATGGGATCCTGATATGCATTTCGCTTGTACCGTGAGAATGGAATTCCGATGATATACATTTCGTTTGCAGCGTGGAATGGGATTCTGATATGCATTTCGCTTGTACCTTGAGAATGGAATTCCGATTATATACATTTCGTTTGTAGCGTGGAATGGGATCCTGATATGCATTTCGCTTGTACCGTGATAATGGAATTCCGATGATATACATTTCGTTTGCAGCGTGGAATGGGATCCTGATATGCATTTCGCTTGTACCATGGAATGGAATTCTGATGCTATAAGTTTCCTTTGCAATGTGGAATGGGATTCTGATATGCATTTCGCTCGTACCGTGATAATGGAATTCCGATGATATACATTTCGTTTGCAGCGTGGAATGGGATTCTGATATGCATTTCGCTTCTACCGTGAGAATGGAATTACGATGATATACATTTCGTTTGCAGCGTCGAATGGGATTCTGATATGCATTTCGCTTGTACCGTGAGAATGGAATTCCGATTTTATACATATCGTTTGCAGCGTGGAATGGGATCCTGATATGCATTTCGCTTGTACCGTGAGAATGGAATTCCGATGATATACATTTCGTTTGCAGCGTGGAATGGGATTCTGATATGCATTTCGCTTGTACCGTGAGAATGGAATTCCGCTTATATACATTTCGTTTGCAGCGTGGAATGGGATTCTGATATGCATTTCGCTTGTACCGTGAGAATGGAATTCCGATGATATACATTTCGTTTGCAGCGTGGAATGGGATCCTGATATGCATTTCGCTTGTACCGTGGAATGGAATTCTGATGATATAAATTTCCTTTGCAATGTGGAATGGGATTCTGATATGCATTTCGCTTGTACCGTGAGAATGGAATTCCGATGATATACATTTCGTTTGCAGCGTGGAATGGAATTCTGATATGCATTTCGCTTGTACCGTGGAATGGAATTACGATGATATACATTTCCTTTGCAGCGTGGAATGGGATTCTGATATGCATTTCGCTTGTACCGTGAGAATGTAATTCCGATTATATGCATTTCGTTTGCAGCGTGAAATGGGATCCTGATGTGCATTTCGCTTGTACCGTGAAAATGGAATGCCGATGATATACATTTCGTTTGCAGCGTGGAATGGGATTCTGATGTGCATTTCGCTTGTACCGTGGAATGGAATTCCGATGATATACATTTCGTTTGCAGCGTGGAATGGGATTCTGATATGCATTTCGCTTGTACTGTGGAATGGAATTCTGATGATATAAATTTCGTTTGCAATGTGGAATGGGATCCTAATATGCATTTCGCTTGTACCGTGGAATGGATTTCTGATGATGTGAATTTCGTTTGCAATGTGGAATGGGATTCTGATATGCATTTCGCTTGTACCGTGGAATGGAATTCCGATGATATACATTTCGTTTGCAGCATGGAATGGAATTCTGATGATGTGAATTTCGTTTGCATCGTGGAATGGGATTGTGATGATATAAATTTCGTAACGTGGAACGGGATTCTGATATGAATTTCGTTTGCAGCGTAGAATGGGATTCGGATGATATAAAGTTCGTTTGCAGCGTGGAATGGGATCCTGATATGCACTTCGCTTGTACCGTGGAATGGAATTATGATGTGAATTTCGTTTGCAATGTGGAATGGGATTCTGATATGCATTTCGCTTGTACCGTGGAATGGAATTCCGATGATGTACATTTCGTTTGCAGCATGGAATGGAATTCTGATGATGTGAATTTCGTTTGCATCCTGGAATGGGATTGTGATGATATAAATTTCGTAACGTGGAATGGTCTTCCGATATGAATTTCGTTTGCAGCGTAGAATAGGATTCGGATGATATAAAGTTCGTTTGCAGCGTGGAATGGGATTCTGTTGATATGTATTTCATTTGCAGCACGGAATAGGATTTTGATCATGTGCATTTTGTTTTTCCGGCGAAAATATTAAAGTTGACAGTAGAGCCAGCTTCCGTTCTTTATATTGTTTTCTTATTTCAACAATTTCCTGATCCATTTGAAACAACTTCTATCTTGCTCCGTACATCAATAAGTTGCTTGACTTAAAACTGATGCACCCAAGACTCCTTTGTCGTAAAGGGAAACAGAGATCAGACGTAAATTCGTTAAATTTGAAGTTTGGCTCATCCGTTGGTTAACGAACGTGTCTGCCAGGACAGATACTCTGTCAATTCATGGCATCTGCCAGGACAGATGCTCTGTCCATTCATGGCATCTGCCAGGACAGATGCCCTGTCCATTCATGGCAACTTCTCAATTTCAGAGCATTCTTTTGTGGAAGCCTGAAGTCAAAAAAGATTTCGTTTTGATCAATTTACAACTGAATTTTAAAAAGTTACATAATGAAGTTTCAGAGTTACAGATCTTGACAAACTGTCAAACGACTGATGAAAGTGATATGCTTAGCTTCTTTGACAATACAAATTGGTTTGCAGAAAGGTCATCATTGTCTCAGCTGAATCGCAACCAGAAATAAAATGGATTTGCCGTTTTTCTCAAGCTCACTAACCCCAAAATTGGTTGGGGGTTTTTGCCCAAAATAAATTGACCCCTCGTCTGAAATGCGAAGAACATTAGATGAATTTTTTGCCTTATCTAACCATTGGTATACGTGCTTTGATCCTTATAATAACTTATTCACCGGTCGAAGATGTCGAAAATATGTGGAGCTGGAGCAGCTTAGTCCTTCGTAGTGCTGCAAACTCTGATTGATCAGATGAAACAAAGAATCTGCCTCCAAGAGAACTGTGATTGATCAGACGAAGTATCTGCCTCCAAGGGAACTCTGAATGATCAGATGAAGAATCTGCCTCCAAGAGAACTCTGATTGATCAGATGAAGAATCTGCCTCCAAGAGAACTCTGATTGATCAGACGAAGTATCTGCCTCCAAGGGAACTCTGATTGATCAGATGAAGAATCTGCCTCCAAGGGAACTCTGGTTGATTAGATGAAGAATCTGCCTCCAAGGGAACTCTGATTGATCAGACGAAGTATCTGCCTCCAAGAGAACTCTGATTGATCAGACGAAGAATCTGCCTCCAAGGGAACTCTGATTGATCAGACGAAGAATCTGCCTCCAAGGGAACTCTGATTGATCAGACGAAGTATCTGCCTCCAAGGGAACTCTGATTGATCAGACGAAGTATCTGCCTCCAAGGGAACTCTGATTGATCAGACGAAGTATCTGCCTCCAAGGGAACTCTGATTGATCAGACGAAGTATCTGCCTCCAAGAGAACTCTGATCGATCAGATGAAGAATCTGCCTCCAAGGGAACTCTGGTTGATCAGATGAAGAATCTGCCTCCAAGGGAACTCTGATTGATCAGACGAAGAATCTGCTTCCAAGAGAACTCTGGTTGATCAGACGAAGAATCTGCCTCCAAGGGAACTCTGATTGATCAGACGAAGTATCTGCCTCCAAGGGAACTCTGATTGATCAGACGAAGTATCTGCCTCCAAGAGAACTCTGATTGATCAGATGAAGAATCTGCCTCCAAGGGAACTCTGGTTGATCAGATGAAGAATCTGCCTCCAAGGGAACTCTGATTGATCAGACGAAGAATCTGCCTCCAAGGGAATTCTGATTGATCAGACGGAGTATCTGCCTCCAAGGGAACTCTGGTTGATCAGATGAAGAATCTGCCTCCAAGAGAACTCTGATTGATCAGACGAAGTATCTGCCTCCAAGGGAACTCTGGTTGATCAGATGAAGAATCTGCCTCCAAGGGAACTCTGATTGATCAGACGGAGAATCTGCCTCCAAGAGAACTCTGATTGATCAGACGAAGTATCTGCCTCCAAGGGAACTCTGATTGATCAGACGGAGTATCTGCCTCCAAGAGAACTCAGATTGATCAGATGAAGAATCTGCCTCCAAGGGAACTCTGATTGCTGAGATGAAGAATCTGCCTCTTCAAGGGAACGTATACGATCCCATACATCAATGTTTACAAGAGTAAAACTGAAATGCATTTCCAGCAGAAGAAAGTGCGACTCATTGTAATACTACGATGATAAGCAGCGGACTGTAATCAGAAAATACAAGTAATATGATAAAGAAATAAACGATTGGCGAAATAAAAATGGGGACCGAAGAACATATATTGTGGACTTGAAAGTGTCTTCCTCTGCTTTTATGATGAGGTCAGGGAAAGCGATGAACGCATGCGTAGATGGATCACAGAGTAGAGCAGAAGATTCTTTCAGAAGAAATGCCGAAGGTGCAAAATGATCTTCTGCTTGGCCAACGAACACTCTTCGCATGAGAGCTTTGTTTAGCAGAGCCAGAAAGCGCTGACTACGGGCCACGAGGCGAATTCGAGGGAAAAGGAACATCTGGAGAGAGAGAGAGACAGGTAGGGATGAGAAGAAGAGCTCTCTCTCTTGCGGATGTCAAACGAATGGAGGAGGAGCTGATTAGAGATGCTCATCGCTTCGTAAGAGAGAGACGGACGGAAGAAGTTACCTAGGCGACGGAGTCAGGGATGACGGCATAAGTGGAAGGCTGGCCACGGGAATCGTACATCACGGAGTCAGGAATGGCTGTGTAACGCACCGAGGGAGGGTCGCGAAGGAGAAGAGCCTCCTTGGGGAAGTGAACACACCTGCGAATGCACCAGAAGATTCCGACGACGCCGAATATGGTGAGCGAAGTGCCAAAGAAAATCACCGATCCAAACACGCTGGAATGTTGTTGATGCCATGGTGGGTTGGCGGCGGGCACGACTGCTGTGATGGGAGTGTCGCGACTGCTGGAAGGGAAGACGTCTTCGATCCCCTGAGGCTTCAGCACAGACAGACGTGAGTGCCAGTTGGCCAAAACCACACGAGATGACTGAGAAGCTAGACTCGAAGGTGAAGCTACGTGGAGAGGAGGAGGAGGAGGAGAAATCACCTGGGTAGCTGATGTCTGATTCACCGAGAGCAACTTGGTTGTGGCAACGGTTGCTGTGCTATTAGAGGGAAGCGAAGGAATCTGTTCGAAGATGACCTCGCTTTCAGTCCAGCACCATGTTGAACTGGGACTGTACTGGGCCGAGCAGGTGCGGCTGCGCATCAGAGCACAAAAGCGGTCTCCTTCCACCCACGAGGTCAAGAGGTCAGTGAGGGGTGGGGGGCTAGAACTCTCACCATGCATCATCTGCTGCCACGTCGAATCGGATGTGTTGAACATCCACAAGCGATTCTCTCCCTCAGTGATTTTCCACACCCACAGTCGATCCCCTCCTTGAGCCCACGTGACGGTGTGCTCGTCGACATGAGGCCATGGGACTGATCCTCTCTTCGCCAGCATCGTCCACATCGCTCCTGAAGCGTTGATGCTCACCAGATGGGTACACGTCTCTTTCTGTTCGAGCAGCACGAACTGACCATCTGCCCGAAGCCAAGTGAGGCTGTGCGAGCCTGGCCTCGTTCCATTGAGGTCTGTGGGCGCGCGAACTTCGGCATGGAGCACCCACCTCGCTTCTTCCTGGTCCAGAATGTAGAGTGCCCCTCTCGTGACATCGGTTGCGTAGAGGGTGCCTGCATCACACCAGGATGCTTCGCTGTCCATCGCCGCATGTACCTCGTCACTGTCCACCTGTTGCCAGTGCTGCCAAGGAAGATGCAGCACGAGCGATCCCTGCGCACTCTGCAGCGCCACGTAACGGCGAGGATCCCCGCAAGTGACGCGCCACGAGGTCGAAGCGGAGTTGGAGCTGCTGCCGTTGGGAAGAGGCAGTAGAGACCAGGAGAGGTTGGTGGCGTTGAACCACCAGAGGCTGCCTTCGCCGACACCCCACACGTTGCCCTGAGGGTCCTTCCAGGCGGAGAGAGGACGAAGCTCGCAGGGAGACTCCGAGTACAACTCATCCGGAGGGGAGGCTGCAAAAGAAAGCGATTCGGTGTCATTCATTGTAAACTTTCAACGGCATTTTGACTTCAAATTCTGATTGGAAAAGTTTGACATTTTATCCATTACTATGAATGGTAACCTGAAAACAAAAAGTATTCTTCAATTAATGAAATAAAACTGGAAGCTCTATAAATTATAAAAACTATTGCTCTATGAAATGAATATTTGCAGAGGAGGGCTGAACAGCTGAAGAAATGCATTGGAAGCTCGAACTTTGGCAATTGTTCCCTTTTGCGGAAAAAAAAAATTCTTTAAAATCGACGTAAATCCAAATAATTGTTTCACGAAGTCAACGTGGAAGAGTCAAATGTTCCTTTCTTTATGTTTCAGTTGACTTTGGTGGCAAACGACGAAATTGCCAAAATGTCATTGAAAAATTCCAAATCGAAAGGAATTTAAATGTCAAAGTGAATATCGTCGAAAGTCAAATTTAGTTCCTTTACAACATTCCTTTAGTGGAATTTTATTTCAGAAGTTAGGCACCTTTAAATTTTTATTTTCAATTACCAAACTATTTAATTTTACATTTTTTCCCGAAGCGTGTGGGGCGGGGGTGGCTCAGTCGGTAGCGCGCCAGGCTCGTAATTTGTAGTTCCCAGGTTCGAGTCCCAGCTGGGTCAGCGTTGAGATTTATCTGCGCAAAATTCCCCGCCCTGCCCACGGTCAATAGGGGACACCGATGGGCTTGGAAAGGCCGCGTCCGTCGGATGGGACGTTAAGCCGTGGCCCCGTGTGCGGGAGAGACATACCCTGTGCTCGTTAAAGAACACGCTGGATGGTTTGACGGGAGGCTACCATCTGTCTCCCAACAGCTGTTCCAGTGGGGCCCCTCCCCCAACCTTCTCTGAGCCTTCGGGGTCCATGTGACCTGGCCATTTAGCCCATGGTGTGCAAAAAAGTGCCGCTCAGAGGTAAAACAACCCAACCCGAAGCGTGTAAAAATAGTTCTTAAAAATATCCGACGAAATTTATTTCATTTGATAATCCAATTGGATTTCCAAATGAAAGAAATCTTGGAAGTGTGAGGGCAATTTTCTCTTTTTGCCTCCGTTATTCATATTTCGAGAATTCGTTTCCTTCCACAAGAGTTAACATTTCACTTCCAAAAGTAAAACAAAACAATTTTAACTCGTGTTCCATTTCATTTCATACAACAATCCCACACTCTCCATCGTTTAATAACCATTTTTTGTTTCTGAAGAATTTGCTTTTATTTATAATTCTTAAGGGCTTTCGGTAATTAGTTAGTTTTAATTCAACTTATGTATTATATAATTCTGTGCTTGGTTTTGAAATAGCCATAATGTTTTGAAATACCACAAGATTGGGGCTTTCGATGGTACGAAGCAGGGGTCGGGAACCGGTGGTTCTGAGCACTCTGAAAAGTGGTTCTTGAGGTTTTTTGTTTCAACATTGAACTCTAAAACATTTTCAATAATTTTCATTGGAAATAAAGCTGGTTGGAAGACGATAGTTGGAAACTCTGATGCAATTCAAATGCTCTAAATATACTACAAATTTGATTAAGTTGATCGAGAAGACTCAAAGGTCGTACAATGAATGGTAGAAATTTTAATAATTCTTTTCAGTAGTTTATTGCATACACTTCAATATACCTATTTTAAAATTATAAGTAATGGTTTTATTTTTGGTAATGAAATAATCTGAGGTTTCTTTTTTCCTGTTATGGCTTTTGACTCAATAAAAATTGCATTTTACGGCTCTCAAAATTTTTCTTTTTGCTGTTCTGTCCCTTGTCCCAAAAAAGCTTCCCGACCCCTGGTCTAGAGTTATGAAAATACGGAGGACGTTCAGAAAAAAAGTTCTTGACACTTATCTGTAGATTTGCACTCATTCCTCCGAAGTTAAAGAGCTACGACTTCAAATTTCTCTTTACGTGTTAAAAGCAAAGTCCATATCATCATTTCGTTCTTCGCTGGCGTCACGTAAAGTTCGATGTGCGAATTCTGTGCGTTGATGCTATGGAGCCTACTAAAGACGGGGAAAGATTTTACATTTTTGCAAGGATGCAGCTTGGGGATCCATGTCGATTCTATCACAAGTATATGGGGATCCTGCCTGCTCACATATGGCACTGTTACGGGATGGATGCGTCAATTCAGAGAATGACGGCAGAGCTTCTGAGACCTCCCTCGTGCAGGAAAACCGAAGGAGGCCGTGAACGAGAGAACCGTCGCTGCTGTTCGTGACCTCTTTAAGGAAAACCCACACACGACAGTCGGTGTATCAACTGGCAGTGTTTAAACAATTATTCATCAACATTTAAATAACAATTATTCATCATCATTTAAATAACAATTATTCATCAATCAATAAACAATTATTCATCAACATTTAAAGTTCCAAAGATCTGTGCCCAAATGGGTACCCCACAAACTGACAGAAGAGCAAAAAAGGGCTAGAGTCGACTCGTGCAAGGAGATGCTGGCAATGTCTGAACCTATTGGCCCCAAACGGTTAACAGACATGGGATAAATGAGAGAATAATATTACTGCTTGAGCTTATAAGAACGTAGTAAATTGTGCAAAAATAGGCCTATACATTTCAAGAATAAAATTAGGCTATATTTGTAAAGTTCGCTATGGTAATGAAACCTGGACCTTTTGTAAGGTAACAGGAAATTGGTGCCTTTCATTGTAGATACTAAAGCAGGATTTTGGGCATGAGATGGCTTGACTTTCTACGTAATGATGAGTTAGACGAAGGAGTCGGCAACCAGCATTCAGCAATATATTATACAGGGAGAGAGTGCGTTTCCATGTTATTTACATGCACCACTTTAGATTAGGGAATAGAGTTATGAACAGTGCACCTAAACAATTCAGAAAAAGGGGAAGATATAGGATGTGGTGGGCAGACAATTTCAAAGTGGACCATTTTTTAGAATTACCCGCAGTCTCCTAATGTAATAGCTACAGCTCAAGATACGCCTGGTGGAGGACAAATTTACAGTCTGTTGGGCTTACCTAACTGCTCCACTGCGCATGTCTGCGGTTATCAGTGACGAACACAGCCCCTGAGAAGCACAGATGTATTATGTCTTAGGGGCTCCACAGACGTTCCTGTTGTCCACGCAAAACGTTTTCTTTTCATCCATTTATTTAAACAATTTCAAATATATCTCTTTTGATTACAGCTCATCTGCCGGAGAAAAACTCTGAAAAGATTCTACGTAACGAATAGATTTTTTTCATTTCATACCATTACGCAACGTGCTCTATATTCCCGATGATTGATCTGATTGACCGCGTAAAGAAAGGAGGAAGTGGGAACGAAATATTTGCCTCTGCTTTTGGTAAGTGGAGGCACAGCAGCGACGAGAAATTTCTGAAATTGGTGACCCAAGGAAGATTCGTGACGGAATCAAATTTTAGTCGTCAAAGATGGCAGCATGTGCTGAAAAACTCGCGTGTTCTTACGAAACACAAAATCCTATAGCATTAACAACCGAAAAAAATTCTCTTCCTCATCCGTCAGCATCCATTTAATCGACATCCTCACGGAAGTTTGCTCCCACTCAGCTCATTTCATTTTGATGCTCCTGATGCCTCCACGATTAGTTGTTTCGCTCCCTGCTGGTGCCGCGTTACGTGTTCCCCGATATTGGTTGCCATGGAGACCACACATGCAAAGTAGCAGGTAGCAGGATGCAGCGCTACTATAGTCAATATCGGTGACATTCCCCAGAAAAGGAAAGATTACTTTCAGTCAGCTGGCTGTACACGAAGAATATGGGAATCCCTGACGCTTTCCAATCTCCTTTTGCCTACAGAGATCATCATTAGGACCCAGTGATCACTTTGCCATCTCCCTTTAGTTGCCTCTACCATCATTAATATCAAATTACTCATTCTCATCTCCCTTTTATTCTAGAGGCGTCCGTTGGGATTAACCTATATTTTGCCATTTCCTTTTGGTTACAGAGATCATCATTAGGGCCCAGTGATCACTTTGCCATCTCATTTTAATTGCCTCTACCATCATTAATATCAAATTACTCATTCTCATCTCCCTTTTACTCTAGAGGCGTCCGTTGGGATTAACCTATATTTTGCCATTTCCTTTTGGCTACAGAGATCATCATTAGGACCCAGTGATCACTTTGCCATCTCCCTTTAGTTGCCTCTACCATCATTAATATCAAATTACTCATTCTCATCTCCCTTTTACTCTAGAGGCGTCCGTTGGGATTAACCTATATTTTGCCATTTCCTTTTGGCTACAGAGATCATCATTAGGACCCAGTGATCACTTTGCCATCTCCCTTTAGTTGCCTCTACCATCATTAATATCAAATTATTCATTCTCATCTCCCTTTTATTCTAGAGGTGTCCGTTGGGATTAACCTATATTTTGCCATTTCCTTTTGGTTACAGAGATCATCATTAGGACCCAGTGATCACTTTGCCATCTCCCTTTAGTTGCCTCTACCATCATTAATATCAAATTACTCATTCTCATCTCCCTTTTATTCTAGAGGTGTCCGTTGGGATTAACCTATATTTTGCCATTTCCTTTTGGTTACAGAGATCATCATTAGGGCCCAGTGATCACTTTGCCATCTCCCTTTAGTTGCCTCTACCATCATTAATATCAAATTACCCATTCTCATCTCCCTTTTACTCTAGAGGCGTCCGTTGGGATTAACCTATATTTTGCCATTTCCTTTTGGCTACAGAGATCATCATTAGGACCCAGTGATCACTTTGCCATCTCCCTTTAGTTGCCTCTACCATCATTAATATCAAATTATTCATTCTCATCTCCCTTTTATTCTAGAGGTGTCCGTTGGGATTAACCTATATTTTGCCATTTCCTTTTGGTTACAGAGATCATCATTAGGACCCAGTGATCACTTTGCCATCTCCCTTTAGTTGCCTCTACCATCATTAATATCAAATTACTCATTCTCATCTCCCTTTTATTCTAGAGGCGTCCGTTGGGATTAACCTATATTTTGCCATTTCCTTTTGGTTACAGAGATCATCATTAGGACCCAGTGATCACTTTGCCATCTCCCTTTAGTTGCCTCTACCATCATTAATATCAAATTATTCATTCTCATCTCCCTTTTATTCTAGAGGTGTCCGTTGGGATTAACCTATATTTTGCCATTTCCTTTTGGTTACAGAGATCATCATTAGGACCCAGTGATCACTTTGCCATCTCCCTTTAGTTGCCTCTACCATCATTAATATCAAATTACTCATTCTCATCTCCCTTTTATTCTAGAGGCGTCCGTTGGGATTAACCTATATTTTGCCATTTCCTTTTGGTTACAGAGATCATCATTAGGGCCCAGTGATCACTTTGCCATCTCCCTTTAGTTGCCTCTACCATCATTAATATCAAATTACCCATTCTCATCTCCCTTTTACTCTAGAGGCGTCCGTTGGGATTAACCTATATTTTGCCATTTCCTTTTGGCTACAGAGATCATCATTAGGACCCAGTGATCACTTTGCCATCTCCCTTTAGTTGCCTCTACCATCATTAATATCAAATTATTCATTCTCATCTCCCTTTTATTCTAGAGGTGTCCGTTGGGATTAACCTATATTTTGCCATTTCCTTTTGGTTACAGAGATCATCACTAGGACCCAGTGATCACTTTGCCATCTCCCTTTAGTTGCCTCTACCATCATTAATATCAAATTACTCATTCTCATCTCCCTTTTATTCTAGAGGCGTCCGTTGGGATTAACCTATATTTTGCCATTTCCTTTTGGTTACAGAGATCATCATTAGGACCCAGTGATCACTTTGCCATCTCCCTTTAGTTGCCTCTACCATCATTAATATCAAATTATTCATTCTCATCTCCCTTTTATTCTAGAGGTGTCCGTTGGGATTAACCTATATTTTGCCATTTCCTTTTGGTTACAGAGATCATCATTAGGACCCAGTGATCACTTTGCCATCTCCCTTTAGTTGCCTCTACCATCATTAATATCAAATTACTCATTCTCATCTCCCTTTTATTCTAGAGGCGTCCGTTGGGATTAACCTATATTTTGCCATTTCCTTTTGGTTACAGAGATCATCATTAGGGCCCAGTGATCACTTTGCCATCTCCCTTTAGTTGCCTCTACCATCATTAATATCAAATTACCCATTCTCATCTCCCTTTTACTCTAGAGGCGTCCGTTGGGATTAACCTATATTTTGCCATTTCCTTTTGGCTACAGAGATCATCATTAGGACCCAGTGATCACTTTGCCATCTCCCTTTAGTTGCCTCTACCATCATTAATATCAAATTATTCATTCTCATCTCCCTTTTATTCTAGAGGTGTCCGTTGGGATTAACCTATATTTTGCCATTTCCTTTTGGTTACAGAGATCATCATTAGGACCCAGTGATCACTTTGCCATCTCCCTTTAGTTGCCTCTACCATCATTAATATCAAATTATTCATTCTCATCTCCCTTTTATTCTAGAGGTGTCCGTTGGGATTAACCTATATTTTGCCATTTCCTTTTGGTTACAGAGATCATCATTAGGACCCAGTGATCACTTTGCCATCTCCCTTTAGTTGCCTCTACCATCATTAATATCAAATTACTCATTCTCATCTCCCTTTTATTCTAGAGGCGTCCGTTGGGATTAACCTATATTTTGCCATTTCCTTTTGGTTACAGAGATCATCATTAGGGCCCAGTGATCACTTTGCCATCTCCCTTTAGTTGCCTCTACCATCATTAATATCAAATTACCCATTCTCATCTCCCTTTTACTCTAGAGGCGTCCGTTGGGATTAACCTATATTTTGCCATTTCCTTTTGGCTACAGAGATCATCATTAGGACCCAGTGATCACTTTGCCATCTCCCTTTAGTTGCCTCTACCATCATTAATATCAAATTATTCATTCTCATCTCCCTTTTATTCTAGAGGTGTCCGTTGGGATTAACCTATATTTTGCCATTTCCTTTTGGTTACAGAGATCATCATTAGGACCCAGTGATCACTTTGCCATCTCCCTTTAGTTGCCTCTACCATCATTAATATCAAATTACTCATTCTCATCTCCCTTTTATTCTAGAGGCGTCCGTTGGGATTAACCTATATTTTGCCATTTCCTTTTGGTTACAGAGATCATCATTAGGACCCAGTGATCACTTTGCCATCTCCCTTTAGTTGCCTCTACCATCATTAATATCAAATTATTCATTCTCATCTCCCTTTTATTCTAGAGGTGTCCGTTGGGATTAACCTATATTTTGCCATTTCCTTTTGGTTACAGAGATCATCATTAGGACCCAGTGATCACTTTGCCATCTCCCTTTAGTTGCCTCTACCATCATTAATATCAAATTACTCATTCTCATCTCCCTTTTATTCTAGAGGCGTCCGTTGGGATTAACCTATATTTTGCCATTTCCTTTTGGTTACAGAGATCATCATTAGGGCCCAGTGATCACTTTGCCATCTCCCTTTAGTTGCCTCTACCATCATTAATATCAAATTACCCATTCTCATCTCCCTTTTACTCTAGAGGCGTCCGTTGGGATTAACCTATATTTTGCCATTTCCTTTTGGCTACAGAGATCATCATTAGGACCCAGTGATCACTTTGCCATCTCCCTTTAGTTGCCTCTACCATCATTAATATCAAATTATTCATTCTCATCTCCCTTTTATTCTAGAGGTGTCCGTTGGGATTAACCTATATTTTGCCATTTCCTTTTGGTTACAGAGATCATCATTAGGACCCAGTGATCACTTTGCCATCTCCCTTTAGTTGCCTCTACCATCATTAATATCAAATTACTCATTCTCATCTCCCTTTTATTCTAGAGGCGTCCGTTGGGATTAACCTATATTTTGCCATTTCCTTTTGGTTACAGAGATCATCATTAGGACCCAGTGATCACTTTGCCATCTCCCTTTAGTTGCCTCTACCATCATTAATATCAAATTACTCATTCTCATCTCCCTTTTACTCTAGAGGCGTCCGTTGGGATTAACCTATATTTTGCCATTTCCTTTTGGCTACAGAGATCATCATTAGGACCCAGTGATCACTTTGCCATCTCCCTTTAGTTGCCTCTACCATCATTAATATCAAATTACTCATTCTCATCTCCCTTTTACTCTAGAGGCGTCCGTTGGGATTAACCTATATTTTGCCATTTCCTTTTGGCTACAGAGATCATCATTGGACCCAGTGATCACTTTGCCATCTCCCTTTAGTTGCCTCTACCATCATTAATATCAAATTACTCATTCTCATCTCCCTTTTACTCTAGAGGCGTCCGTTGGGATTAACCTATATTTTGCCATTTCCTTTTGGTTACAGAGATCATCATTTGGACCCAGTGATCACTTTGCCATCTCCCTTTAGTTCTCTCTACCATCATTAATATCAAATTACTCATTCTCATCTCCCTTTTACTCTAGAGGCGTCCGTTGGGATTAACCTATATTTTGCCATTTCCTTTTGGCTACAGAGATCATCATTAGGGTCCAATGATCACTTTGCCATCTCCCTTTAGTTGCCTCTACCATCATTAATATCAAACTACTCATTCTCATCTCCCTTTTACTCTAGAGGAGTCCGTTGGGATTAACCTATATTTTGCCATTTCCTTTTGGTTACAGAGATCATCATTAGGACCCAGTGATCACTTTGCCATCTCCCTTTAGTTGCCTCTACCATCATTAATATCAAATTACTCATTCTCATCTTCCTTTTACTCTAGAGGCGTCCGTTGGGATTAACCTATATTTTGCCATTTCCTTTTGGCTACAGAGATCATCATTAGGGTCCAATGATCACTTTGCCATCTCCCTTTAGTTGCCTCTACCATCATTAATATCAAACTACTCATTCTCATCTCCCTTTTACTCTAGAGGAGTCCGTTGGGATTAACCTATATTTTGCCATTTCCTTTTGGTTACAGAGATCATCATTTGGACCCAGTGATCACGTTGCCATCTCCCTTTAGTTTCCTCTACCATCATTAATATCAAATTACTCATTCTCATCTCCCTTTTACTCTAGAGGCGTCCGTTGGAATTAACCTATATTTTGCCATTTCCTTTTGGTTACAGAGATCATCATTAGGACCCAGTGATCACTTTGCCATCTCCCTTTAGTTGCCTCTACCATCATTAATATCAAATTACTCATTCTCATCTTCCTTTTACTCTAGAGGCGTCCGTTGGGATTAACCTATATTTTGCCATTTCCTTTTGGCTACAGAGATCATCGTTAGGACCCAGTGATCACTTTGCCATCTCCCTTTAGTTGCCTCTACCATCATTAATATCAAATTACTCATTCTCATCTCCCTTTTACTCTAGAGGCGTCCGTTGGGATTAACCTATATTTTGCCATTTCCTTTTGGTTACAGAGATCATCATTTGGACCCAGTGATCACTTTGCCATCTCCCTTTAGTTCTCTCTACCATCATTAATATCAAATTACTCATTCTCATCTCCCTTTTACTCTAGAGGCGTCCGTTGGGATTAACCTATATTTTGCCATTTCCTTTTGGCTACAGAGATCATCATTAGGGTCCAATGATCACTTTGCCATCTCCCTTTAGTTGCCTCTACCATCATTAATATCAAACTACTCATTCTCATCTCCCTTTTACTCTAGAGGAGTCCGTTGGGATTAACCTATATTTTGCCATTTCCTTTTGGTTACAGAGATCATCATTTGGACCCAGTGATCACGTTGCCATCTCCCTTTAGTGTCCTCTACCATCATTAATATCAAATTACTCATTCTCATCTCCCTTTTACTCTAGAGGCGTCCGTTGGAATTAACCTATATTTTGCCATTTCCTTTTGGTTACAGAGATCATCATTAGGACCCAGTGATCACTTTGCCATCTCCCTTTAGTTGCCTCTACCATCATTAATATCAAATTACTCATTCTCATCTTCCTTTTACTCTAGAGGCGTCCGTTGGGATTAACCTATATTTTGCCATTTCCTTTTGGCTACAGAGATCATCGTTAGGACCCAGTGATCACTTTGCCATCTCCCTTTAGTTGCCTCTACCATCATTAATATCAAATTACTCATTCTCATCTCCCTTTTACTCTAGAGGCGTCCGTTGGGATTAACCTATATTTTGCCATTTCCTTTTGGCTACAGAGATCATCATTAGGACCCAGTGATCACTTTGCCATCTCCCTTTAGTTGCCTCTACCATCATTAATATCAAATTACTCATTCTCATCTCCCTTTTTCTCTAGAGGCGTCCGTTGGGATTAACCTATATTTTGCCATTTCCTTTTGGTTACAAAGATCATCATTAGGACCCAGTGATCACTTTGCCATCTCCCTTTAGTTGCCTCTACCATCATTAATATCAAATTACTCATTCTCATCTCCCTTTTACTCTAGAGGCGTCCGTTGGGATTAACCTATATTTTGCCATTTCCTTTTGGCTACAGAGATCACCATTAGGACCCAGTGATCACTTTGCCATCTCCCTTTAGTTGCCTCTACCATCATTAATATCAAATTACTCATTCTCATCTCCCTTTTACTCTAAGGGGCGTCCGTTGGGATTAACCTATATTTTGCCATTTCCTTTTGGCTACAGAGATCATCATTAGGACCCAGTGATCACTTTGCCATCTCCCTTTAGTTGCCTCTACCATCATTAATATCAAATTACTCATTCTCATCTCCCTTTTACTCTAGAGGCATCCGTTGGGATTAACCTATATTTTGCCATTTCCTTTTGGCTACAGAGATCATCATTAGGACCCAGTGATCACTTTGCCATCTCCCTTTTAGTTGCCTCTACCATCATTAATATCAAATTACTCATTCTCATCTCCCTTTTACTCTAGAGGCGTCCGTTGGGATTAACCTATATTTTGCCATTTCCTTTTGGCTACAGAGATCATCATTAGGACCCAGTGATCACTTTGCCATCTCCCTTTAGTTGCCTCTACCATCATTAATATCAAATTACTCATTCTCATCTCCCTTTTACTCTAGAGGCGTCCGTTGGGATTAACCTATATTTTGCCATTTCCTTTTGGTTACAGAGATCATCATTAGGACCCAGTGATCACTTTGCCATCTCCCTTTAGTTGCCTCTACCATCATTAATATCAAATTACTCATTCTCATCTCCCTTTTTTTTCTAGAGGCGTCCGTTGGGATTAACCTATATTTTGCCATTTCCTTTTGGTTACAAAGATCATCATTAGGACCCAGTGATCACTTTTCCATCTCCCTTTAGTTGCCTCTACCATAATTAATATCAAATTACTCATTCTCATCTCCCTTTTACTCTAGAGGCGTCCGTTGGGATTAACCTATATTTTGCCATTTCCTTTTGGCTACAGAGATCACCATTAGGACCCAGTGATCACTTTGCCATCTCCCTTTAGTTGCCTCTACCATCATTAATATCAAATTACTCATTCTCATCTCCCTTTTACTCTAGAGGCGTCCGTTGGGATTAACCTATATTTTGCCATTTCCTTTTGGCTACAGAGATCATCATTAGGACCCAGTGATCACTTTGCCATCTCCCTTTAGTTGCCTCTACCATCATTAATATCAAATTACTCATTCTCATCTCCCTTTTACTCTAGAGGCGTCCGTTGGGATTAACCTATATTTTGCCATTTCCTTTTGGCTACAGAGATCATCATTAGGACCCAGTGATCACTTTGCCATCTCCCTTTAGTTGCCTCTACCAACATTAATATCAAATTACTCATTCTCATCTCCCTTTTACTCTAGAGGCGTCCGTTGGGATTAACCTATATTTTGCCATTTCCTTTTGGTTACAGAGATCATCATTAGGACCCAGTGATCACTTTGCCATCTCCCTTTAGTTGCCTCTACCATCATTAATATCACTCTTTCTCATCTCCCTTTTACTCTAGAGGCGTCTGTTGGGATTAACCTATATTTTGCCATTTCCTTTTGGCTACAGAGATCATCATTAGGACCCAGTGATCACTTTGCCATCTCCCTTTAGTTGCCTCTACCATCATTAATATCAAATTACTCATTCTCATCTCCCTTTTATTCTAGAGGCGTCCGTTGGGATTAACCTATATTTTGCCATTTCCTTTTGGCTACAGAGATCATCATTAGGGCCCAGTGATCACTTTGCCATCTCCCTTTAGTTGCCTCTACCATAATTAATATCAAATTACTCATCCTCATCTCCCTTTTACTCTAGAGGCGTCCGTTGGGATTAACCTATATTTTGCCATTTCCTTTTGGCTACAGAGATCATCATTAGGGCCCAGTGATCACTTTGCCATCTCCCTTTAGTTGCCTCTACCATCATTAATATCAAATTACTCATTCTCATCTCCCTTTTATTCTAGAGGCGTCCGTTGGGATTAACCTATATTTTGACATTTCCTTTTGGTTACAGAGATCATCATTAGGACCCAGTGATCACTTTGCCATCTCCCTTTAGTTGCCTCTACCATCATTAATATCAAATTACTCATTCTCATCTCCCTTTTATTCTAGAGGCGTCCGTTGGTATTAACCTATATTTTGCCATTTCCTTTTGGCTACAGAGATCATCATTAGGATCCAATGATCACTTTGCCATCTCCCTTTAGTTGCCTCTACCATCATTAATATCAAATTACTCATTCTCATCTCCCTTTTACTCTAGAGGCGTCCGTTGGGATTAACCTATATTTTGCCATTTCCTTTTGGCTACAGAGATCATCATTAGGATCCAATGATCACTTTGCCATCTCCCTTTAGTTGCCTCTACCATCATTAATATCAAATTACTCATTCTCATCTCCCTTTTACTCTAGAGGCGTCCGTTGGGATTAACCTATATTTTGCCATTTCCTTTTGGTTACAGAGATCATCATTAGGACCCAGTGATCACTTTGCCATCTCCCTTTAGTTGCCTCTACCATCATTAATATCAAATTACTCATTCTCATCTCCCTTTTATTCTAGAGGCGTCCGTTGGTATTAACCTATATTTTGCCATTTCCTTTTGGTTACAGAGATCATCATTAGGACCCAGTGATCACTTTGCCATCTTCCTTTTAGTTGCCTCTACCATCATTAATATCAAATTACTCATTCTCATCTCCCTTTTACTCTAGAGGCGTCCGTTGGGATTAACCTATATTTTGCCATTTCCTTTTGGTTACAGAGATCATCATTAGGACCCAGTGATCACTTTGCCATCTCCCTTTAGTTGCCTCTACCATCATTAATATCAAATTACTCATTCTCATCTCCCTTTTATTCTAGAGGCGTCCGTTGGTATTAACCTATATTTTGCCATTTCCTTTTGGCTACAGAGATCATCATTAGGATCCAATGATCACTTTGCCATCTCCCTTTAGTTGCCTCTACCATCATTAATATCAAATTACTCATTCTCATCTCCCTTTTACTCTAGAGGCGTCCGTTGGGATTAACCTATATTTTGCCATTTCCTTTTGGCTACAGAGATCATCATTAGGACCCAGTGATCACTTTGCCATCTCCCTTTAGTTGCCTTTACCATCATTAATATCAAATTACTCATCCTCATCTCCCTTTTACTCTAGAGGCGTCCGTTGGGATTAACCTATATTTTGCCATTTCCTTTTGGCTACAGAGATCATCATTAGGACCCAGTGATCACTTTGCCATCTCCCTTTAGTTGCCTCTACCATCATTAATATCAAATTACTCATTCTCATCTCCCTTTTACTCTAGAGGCATCCGTTGGGATTAACCTATATTTTGCCATTTCCTTTTGGCTACAGAGATCATCATTAGGACCCAGTGATCACTTTGCCATCTCCCTTTAGTTGCCTCTACCATCATTAATATCAAATTACTCATTCTCATCTCCCTTTTATTCTAGAGGCGTCCGTTGGGATTAACCTATATTTTGACATTTCCTTTTGGTTACAAAGATCATCATTAGGACCCAGTGATCACTTTGCCATCTCCCTTTAGTTGCCTCTACCAACATTAATATCAAATTACTCATTCTCATCTCCCTTTTACTCTAGAGGCGTCCGTTGGGATTAACCTATATTTTGTCATTTCCTTTTGGTTACAGAGATCATCATTAGGACCCAGTGATCACTTTGCCATCTCCCTTTAGTTGCCTCTACCATCATTAATATCAAATTACTCATCCTCATCTCCCTTTTACTCTAGAGGCGTCCGTTGGGATTAACCTATATTTTGCCATTTCCTTTTGGCTACAGAGATCATCATTAGGACCCAGTGATCACTTTGCCATCTCCCTTTAGTTGCCTCTACCATCATTAATATCAAACTACTCATTCTCATCTCCCTTTTACTCTAGAGGCGTCCGTTGGGATTAACCTATATTTTGCCATTTCCTTTTGGCTACAGAGATCATCATTAGGGCCCAGTGATCACTTTGCCATCTCCCTTTAGTTGCCTCTACCATCATTAATATCAAATTACTCATTCTCATCTCCCTTTTACTCTAGAGGCGTCCGTTGGGATTAACCTATATTTTGCCATTTCCTTTTGGTTACAGAGATCATCATTATGACACAGTGATCACTTTGCCATCTCCATTTATTTGCCTCTACCATCATTAATATCACTCTTTCTCATCTCCCTTTTATTCTAGAGGAGTCCGTTGGGATTAACCTATATTTTGCCATTTCCTTTTGGCTACAGAGATCATCATTAGGACCCAGTGATCACTTTGCCATCTCCCTTTAGTTGCCTCTACCATCATTAATATCACTCATTCTCATCTCCCTTTTACTCTAGAGGCGTCCGTTGGGATTAACCTATATTTTGCCATTTCCTTTTGGCTACAGAGATCATCATTAGGACCCAGTGATCACTTTGCCATCTCCCTTTAGTTGCCTCTACCATCATTAATATCAAATTACTCATTCTCATCTCCCTTTTTCTCTAGAGGCGTCCGTTGGGATTAACCTATATTTTGCCATTTCCTTTTGGCTACAGAGATCATCATTAGGGCCCAGTGATCACTTTGCCATCTCCCTTTAGTTGCCTCTACCATCATTAATATCAAATTACTCATTCTCATCTCCCTTTTACTCTAGAGGCGTCCGTTGGGATTAACCTATATTTTGCCATTTCCTTTTGGTTACAGAGATCATCATTAGGACCCAGTGATCACTTTGCCATCTCCCTTTAGTTGCCTCTACCATCATTAATAGTACTCTTTCTCATCTCCCTTTTACTCTAGAGGCGTCCGTTGGGATTAACCTATATTTTGCCATTTCCTTTTGGCTACAGAGATCATCATTAGGACCCAGTGATCACTTTGCCATCTCCCTTTAGTTGCCTCTACCATCATTAATATCAAATTACTCATTCTCATCTCCCTTTTACTCTAGAGGCGTCTGTTGGGATTAACCTATATTTTGCCATTTCCTTTTGGCTACAGAGATCATCATTAGGACCCAGTGATCACTTTGCCATCTCCCTTTAGTTGCCTCTACCATCATTAATATCACTCTTTCTCATCTCCCTTTTACTCTAGAGGCGTCCGTTGGGATTAACCTATATTTTGCCATTTCCTTTTGGTTACAGAGATCATCATTAGGACCCAGTGATCACTTTGCCATCTCCCTTTAGTTGCCTCTACCATCATTAATATCAAATTACTCATTCTCATCTCCCTTTTACTCTAGAGGCGTCCGTTGGGATTAACCTATATTTTGCCATTTCCTTTTGGCTACAGAGATCATCATTAGGGCCCAGTGATCACTTTGCCATCTCCCTTTAGTTGCCTCTACCATCATTAATATCAAATTACTCATTCTCATCTCCCTTTTACTCTAGAGGCGTCCGTTGGGATTAACCTATATTTTGCCATTTCCTTTTGGCTACATAGATCATCATTCATAAGCTTTCTGTCGCCTTGCATTATTTGAGTACAAGGAAAAACGTGACTCATCCGATCAGATCACATGCTTCCAAGAGTCGACAATCCAGTCTTTGTGTCACCGTGCCCACTGTAGCCGTGCAGCCTTGTGCAGAGCTGTTAAGATGGGTCTCTTCCGTGGTACTCTGCTCCAGATATCCATGGCATGCAGTTCCTGTTAAGATGGGTCTCTTCCGTGGTACTCTGCTCCAGATATCCATGGCATGCAGTTCCTGTTAAGATGGGTCTCTTCCGTGGTACTCTGCTCCAGATATCCATGGCATGCAGTTCCTGTTAAGATGGGTCTCTTCCGTGGTACTCTGCTCCAGATATCCATGGCATGCAGTTCCTGTTAAGATGGGTCTCTTCCGTGGTACTCTGCTCCAGATATCCATGGCATGCAGTTCCTGTTAAGATGGGTCTCTTCCGTGGTACTCTGCTCCAGATATCCATGGCATGCAGTTCCTGTTAAGATGGGTCTCTTCCGTGGTACTCTGCTCCAGATATCCATGGCATGCAGTTCCTGTTAAGATGGGTCTCTTCCGTGGTACTCTGCTCCAGATATCCATGGCATGCAGTTCCTGTTAAGATGGGTCTCTTCCGTGGTACTCTGCTCCAGATATCCATGGCATGCAGTTCCTGTTAAGATGGGTCTCTTCCGTGGTACTCTGCTCCAGATATCCATGGCATGCAGTTCCTGTTAAGATGGGTCTCTTCCGTGGTACTCTGCTCCAGATATCCATGGCATGCAGTTCCTGTTAAGATGGGTCTCTTCCGTGGTACTCTGCTCCAGATATCCATGGCATGCAGTTCCTGTTAAGATGGGTCTCTTCCGTGGTACTCTGCTCCAGATATCCATGGCATGCAGTTCCTGTTAAGATGGGTCTCTTCCGTGGTACAGTCGGTCAAAAAAGTATCCGAACGCTATGGTTGTATACAAAGTTCAGAAAAAACAACTGGCAACGATTTTTTTAGAAATTAATGATCTGGCAACCTTCGTGTACCGTACACGAAAGTTGCCAGATCATTAATTTCTAAAAAAAATCGTTGCCAGATTTTTTTCTGAATTTTGTATGCAATCATAGCGTTCGGATACTTTTTTGAGCGACTGTACTCTGCTCCAGATATCCATGGCATGCAGTTCCTGTTAAGATGGGTCTCTTCCGTGGTACTCTGCTCCAGATATCCATGGCATGCAGTTCCCTTCGGAGTGTTCGTTCGGATACAGTTTGTTGTAGGCCTGCATTGACTGACTGGAGCAATTTCTGCCTCGTTGCAAAGCAGTTTGCCCTAAGAGTGCATGACACACTGCGACGGTCCCTATTGGTGAGCACAGTCTTTCTGCTGCAGTTCTGGCAATGAATAGCGGTGGACTGCGATGTACGTTACTGCTGGAAGACCCTTTGGGCAGTACCTTTTGACACACCTGCAAAGGCAGCAACTTCTTGTACATTATGCCCTTTGGCTTGGTCAAACGCAATAACACCTTTTTGACACTCATTCACATCTTTGCGCGACCCATGTTTCACGGAGCGAACCAACACATGGCACACAACCACTTCGTGTCACTGTAGGAACCCCTTAGCGCACAGCACAGCTATCTGTAGGACTCGTTTATTACTGGTGCGCCCTCTGTTGCTGTCGAAAGGACATAGCCCTCTTACGGCGGGAGATGACTAATTTTTTGTCCGGTGAGCTTATGTTCCGTACTCTAAAAATATCCTGTTTTAATAAAATCTGGATAAGGCCTTTCCAAAGTTTTATAAGGTACTGAAACTTGTACCGTTTGTGTAGAAAATAGTAAACTTGTTGTCTTTAATTCTCGATGCTCATTCAGTATCTTGAGCATTAGACGCTTTCTTCATGTAATGATGACGTTAAACGGAGTCATCAGCCAGCTTTGAATAGTAGCGACAGATGCTGCGTTTGCAACTATTCAGAAGTAAACGAAATTGCGCTTTGTATAGTCGCGTGCATTTTGAGTGTAGAGAAAAAAATGTTATTCAGTTATATTACGAGGAAGCTAGAGGAATCGCTGTCTTGTGCATTTCTTCTTTGTCAAAGGGAAGACCCCTTTTTCCTAATCCCCAGGAGATCCATTATTAGGAGTCAATTCCCTTCCCCTTCCAGAATCATTTCTCTGAAAACTATCCTATCTCACGGGTAGGGTTGTAATTTTTCCTCTCTCTGGACACGACTTTAGGAAAAGGATAAAAATCACTTTTCACCTTTTTCAACCATTTCCTTTATAACAGTCCAGATGATCCAAGTAAGCCTGTGAACGCTCCCTTTCACTTGACCTAAAAGTCCAGATGATCCAAGTAAGCCTGTCGACGCTCCCTTTCGCTTGACATAAAAGTCCAGATGATCCAAGTAAGCATGTGGACGCTCCCTTTCACTTGACATAAAAGTCCAGTGGTCCAAGTAAGCCTGTGGACGCTCCCTTTCACTTGACATAAAAGTTCAGATTATCCAAGTAAGCCTGTCGACGCTCCCTTTCACTTGACATAAAAGTCCATATGATCGAAGTAAGCCTGTGGACGCTCCCTTTCACTTGACATAAAAGTCCAGATGGCCCAAGTAAGCCTGTGAACGCTCCCTTTCACTTGACATAAAAGTCCATATGATCCAAGTAAGCCTGTGGGCACTCCCTTTTACTTGACATAAAAGTCCAGATAGTCCAAGTAAGCACGTGGACGCTCCCTTTCACTTGACATAAAAGTCCAGATTATCCAAGTAAGCATGTGGACGCTCCCTTTCACTTGACATAAAAGTCCAGATGATCCAAGTAAGCCTGTGGACACTCCCTTTCACTTGACATAAAAGTCCAGATGATCAAAGTAAGCCTGTGGACGCTCTCTTTCACTTGACATAGAAGTCCAGATGGTCCACGTAAGGCTGTGGACGCTCCCTTTCACTTGACATAGAAGTCCAGATGGTCCAAGTAAGTCTGTGGACGCTCCCTTTCACTTGACATAAAAGTCCAGATAGTCCAAGTAAGTCTGTGGACGCTCCCTTTCACTTGACATAAAAGTCCAGATGGCCCAAGTAAGCCGGTCGACGGTCCCTTTCACTTGACATAAAAGTCCAGATTATCCAAGTAAGCATGTGGACGCTCCCTTTCACTTGACATAAAAGTCCAGTGGTCCAAGTAAGCCTGTGGACGCTCTCTTTCACTTGACATAAAAGTTCAGTGGTCCAAGTAAGCCTGTGGATGCTCCCTTTCACTTGACATAGAAGTCCAGATGATCCAAGTAAGCCTGTGGCCGTTCCCTTTCACTTGACATAAAAGTCCAGATGATCCAAGTAATCCTGTGGACGCTCCCTTTCACTTCACCCTCGGCTTTCCTTTCTCTGATCGGGACGAGAGATACGGGTCCCACTGGCACACTGTTATCACGCGACGCCTCTACATTTGTTTCTTTTCTGTGCTACGTGAGAGGATCGTGTCACGCATATCTCCGTCACGTGATCCGTTCCCACCGCGACGGCATGCAGAAACGATTCCCGAGCAACCGCCGAAAGGGCGCTGCTGGAATGCGCCTCAACCTCAACAGCAGAGCGCTTCAAATTGGGCTTTAAAGAACTGAACAAATGCTATTCTAATGTTAAGTTGATACGGGAAGTGGGGGGCGAATCGAAAAAGGTTAAATGTACTTCTCTAAGTTATCTTTCATTTGTTAATAGATACTGAGGTCCTGCCATCCTCACAGACCTTCTGCTATCGCATATAAACTGACAGGCTCCTGTCAGACCTCTGTGGCAAGCAGCTGCTTGAGGAGGTAGTTATTATTTATTTTTTTATATTTCACTAAGTGTAAATAATATAAAGAAAAAGATTTCGGAATTTTGATAGGTCGAATTTTTGAAATGCTTTTTTTTACATTATACTGAAGTTTTGTTTCTGTAAAATGAATCCCGAATTCGTTCTACAGATGCGCAATTTAAAGTTTACTTTTAGCAAGTAAGCAATGCTTCCCATTTGCAATCATCTTCCAATACTCTTAAACTCTTGGCAAAGAAGGGTGCTCGGGGAACAGGAAATCCATCAGCCAGAGAAGATTGGTGAAAGAGGAAGAAAGATTTTCGGACTGATTTGGTTGGGAGCCTCAGAAATATTAAAACCTTTCCCAAGGACCGCTATCATGACAGACTGAAAATGGGTTAAATAAATCGCAGTCAATGGATTTAAAATCCCAGGTGCATTGCAATTTCTCCCCACTAAAGTTTAGCAAGTGGAGTAGGGACTCAGTTAACAGTCTGCCATAATTAAGCATTTATCCACAGTTCCTTCAAAACAGACAAGATCGGTGTCCTAATCTCAAAGATTTTTCCTTTCATCTTGAATGACTGAAAGATTTTTGCAGTTACAAATCAGTTATCAGAAATGGATTCCTTGGATGGAGACTTGTTATTTTGGAATCAGGAACAGATGAGCAAACACTTTGTGACAACTTTGAATGCTAATTATTTACACACCATGAAGAATGAATAGAGGGAGCCTATAGAGTGAGTTGTGGATAGTGTACCGCAACACCGGTACTGTTATTTGGAGCCAACATGACTCTCATTTCAAAATTGGATTGACTCTCCCCTTCAACATGGCTCTCATTTCAATAGACTCTCCCTATACAGTGACCCCAAGCTGTGGATAGTACAGGAATAGTTTTTAGGGAGCGAGGAATTCATCGACATTAAGGCTGGTGTGGAGATTTTGAACTAGGTGCATTTCCAGCTATGTCATTTTGCATTTAGAAGTGTAATCGTAGATGCTGTAGGATTAGCTGTACACCTGCAGTAGCTTGCCTTACAGCATCTTACTATTTCTCAGTGTTGTGTAATGATCAAAAAGAAAAATACGAGATAAAAGAACTGCAAACTGCAAATCAACCAACCTGAAAAGTGCATATCAAGGGCAAAATTAATCTGTAGAAGAGAAGAAATGATTTAGGAAAAGACTAGACTTTCAACCTCTTTCGAGAGAGACCTCTTTCTGTGAGACCGTCACGCCATTAGTATGTACATTTCGCAATCCATCTTATCTGAACATTCTTTTAAGCATTGCCCCTTAAAGCAATTTCATTTGCGTCATCACCAGAATCCCATTGCAACGCCTTGGCTGACTGCAGAAGAGTTAAAGAAATGGTTCAAGTAGTCTCTAGAGTTAAAGAAATGGTTCAAGTAGTCTCTAGAGTTAAAGAAATGGTTCAAGTAGTCTCTAGAGTTAAAGAAATGGTTAAAGTAGTCTCTAGAGTTAAAGAAATGATTCAAGTAGTCTCTAAAGTTAAAGAAATGGTTCAAGTAGTCTCTAGAGTTAAAGAAATGGTTCAAGTAGTCTCTAGAGTTAAAGAAATTATTCAAGTAGTCTCTAGCGTTAAAGAAATGGTTCAAGTAGTCTCTAGAGTTAAAGAAATGGCTAAAGTTGGCTTTACAAAAGATAAGTAATAGTTTTTAAAAAATGGCTAGCCTACAGAAAGCAGATGATTACGAAATCGGCAGCCTATATTTAAAAAAGATTAAGAATTGTTTAAACGCAATCGATATCGAAGATAAAAAAATATTTAATAAATAATTAAAGTACTGTATGGTAGAGAAGAAGCAATAATTTAGGAAATGTTTACAGTGATCTTTTGTGAAGCGATGCATTATTTTAGGAGATGTACTCTATGGATGAGCAATGGTTACGAAAATGGCTGAAGTAGTCTTTAAAAAAAGAAATGCAGCTGTTGTTTAGGAAAGAGCTGATATTATCCGTAGAAAAGATAAAGGCTTAGCAACAGACAGGTTCTTCAGAGTCGGTTGTGGTGAATCTTTAAGAGTTTTTGTTTGTGTCAGAATTAGATTCTGAAGAAGTGGCGGTGGGTTTTTCTCTTCCAGATAATTCATTTTGTCGAGGCTCTACCACGCGCTTTTAAACCGACAGGAAACTCGATGAGTTTTATGCAAGAAGCGTTTATACTTACCCGATATTACATACGAGGGAGTAGCGCAGACGATATTATCGCAGTGGTGAAGCCACGAGAATAAACAGAGGGGAGGGATAAAACCCACACCACGTGTCGACTTCGGATTAATATTATATAAGAGGCGTTATTCCTGGCTGGCGGATACGTGTGACGTCATCGGTGGAGGAAATTGGCAGTTGCCCCGTGATTCCGCGGCTACTTGAGCCATCGGTCCCCAATTTGCCCCAACTCAGTTCTGATCCTCTTGGCGTGACGGATGGGGTTCCTTGCTACCGTGGGTTGGGAGCGATCCCTCCAAAGGCGTCCGAGATTTCTGGGGGCGCTGCCGTCGCCTGCCTTGTGAATGGAGTAGTACCCAATGGAGGGCTGCCAAGGAAGTTAACGATCCACATATCTTCGGCACCGAACTTGCCACGGGATTTAATTGGGACTGGAAATGTGGAAAGCTGGCAGTGAACTTAGCGATGCTTGGCCCTTTTTGAAAAGCTTTTTATCAGCTCTAGCATGTGCACTCGAAAGAACTGGATTACCCTGACTGAAGACCTTTCTCCTAACAGCTGACCCCACCCCCAATGGATCCCGTTCCCCATCTCTGAGCCTTTGGGGTCCTTGTGACCTAATCATTTAGCTTCCATTGTGGGCACAAAAAGTGCCTCTCAGAGGTAAACCGATCCAACAGAGATTGCAGCATTTCGTTGAAGGAGAATCTTTTAAGTCCTTTCTGTTTCCTCTTTACCTATCTTTCATGGCGACGGTGATAGTTGATACTTTTCTTCTAAGGGGTGCCTTCCATTTTAGTGAATGTGAGGCTGCCTCTCTTATCCACAGGAAGATTTCTTCCCCCCCTCCGACCGTTCAAAGAGATCTCTGCTCCCCGTATCACTTAGCTTGGATGAAAAGTGGATGGAATCTGATGAAGTGAAAGAAATCGTTCGGCAAATCGTTTCTCATCTTCGCCATCATTTTGTTATGCAACAATGGCCGAGAGGGAAGAGAGGAAGACGGATCGTTTGCATTCTCTCCTCCCGGCGCCCTCGTGCGCAAAAGAGACGAAAGCCTCTGTGCCGTGCACCGGCTCCACCGGCGACACCCTCGCCGAGCACGAAATCGCAGCGGACTTCGACTGTAGGACGCTGCGCCCATCCAGATGCACACTGGCGTTAGAATATTGCGTCACCATGGCAACCAGCAGACCCGTAAGCAGTTTATCTGAAGTTCCATTTCGCTGCGGTAGAGGTGACACAACTGTTGCCAGGGCTGCACGCTCCTTAGGTAACGTGCATCTCACTCTCAGCCGGGGAATCGCATTCTCCTCGCGATGAGACCCGGATGAAGGGATCTGGGCACTGGCGCGGAGGAAACTTCGAGCTCGGGAGGTCGGACATAACAATCAGATGTTGCTGTTCAGCTCATCTTCGGTCTTCTTTAAAGGCATCACCGTCGAAACTGATAGAATCATCTTCATCTCTTATCTTTTCAACTCTAGATGATGATGGAGTAATCTTCATCTCTTATCTTTTCATCTATAGATAATGACATGTCTGCTGAAAACGATCAACAATTCACGAACTTGTTTCATTTTTTCCCTCTTTTACTTTTATTCTCTGCAAGAAACTCGAACAGGATAATAGGTCAGCCTCTTAGAATCACTTAATTCGATTTCGTTTTTCCCTCTTCATCGCTTAGGGCAAAAGCAAGTTGGATTAGTTCGAGATCTCTCTTCATCCGATGAATCTGAAATGGACGACGCAGCAGACAGTTTTCAGACACTTAGTTTGGAATCCACATTTAACCGAGGTTCGCCTTTTTTCCTATTCGAACACTTGTTTTTTTTTAATTCTCAGGTTGATTGATATTCTATTAAGAGAGCTTTGGGATTGGCGTCGCCTGCATCATTCCCTCGGCAGAAGAGATTCGAAGCTAGGAATTGCGCAGCTGCAAACAATATTGAAAGCGAGTTGTTTATAAACTAGAGTGAAAGGGTGGAGAGCAGGGGAGAGCAAATTGCGATACGAGGGAGCAATACAGCAAGGGAACGACAAAAACAACGAAACGGATGTGAGCGCGGTTTTCCCACACCGTTTCCCTTTTTGAAGTTCTTCTGTATCAGTTTCTCTCGGAATCTGATCGTTTCCTCTTCTTGCAATTTCTCCCTCAGCTTCGTCTCTTGCTGATCCTCTGCCTCAGTCGCTCTCCAAAAAGGTTTCTTACTCGCTTGCACCTCTTCTGTTCCAATTTCTCTGAGAGCAGGTTTTGTATTTATTTCGCCCCTTTTTTTCTTCATTTTAGAAAAATCTTCATCCCACTTCCTTTAAAATTAGATTATATTTTAGAAAATCAAAATATAAAAGGCTTCTGATCTCACATGTTGTCCCGAAACAGAATTAATCGAATCGTCTTCGCAGAAACTTGTAAAAAATGGCGGCGAGGGGCGAGGGGGTGTGGAACAAAGATGGGTCATCATCAATCTACTCTTGACTTGTATTTCAGAGTTGCTCTGTCGTTCAGTTACGCTTTTAAATGGGAATTAGCAGAGGGCAGCTTTTAAAGCAACAACTGCACAAACTATCGCCTGCTAATTCCCATCGTTTCCCTGTGAATCGTCGACATCCTTTTCCTCCCAGAGAAGAAGCAAACGGAGAAATTCTTTCCAGAAACCAAATTCTTCGATTCTGCTGCAGTTAATCGCCAAGTCACTAGTTAAGAAGGATCCTTTATGTTACACTAAATAAGCGGTATAAAGCAAGTAATAAATAACACGAACAACTTCTTAACTTTCTCCGCCATCTCGGGAATGGGGTGGTCGCTCCGTCAGTAGCGTATCAGGCTCGTGATCTGCATTTTCCAGGTTCAAATCCCAACGGGGCCAGCGTTGAGATTTATCTCCGCAAAACTCGCCGTTCTGCCCTGGGTCATCCAATGGGCTTAGAAAAGCCGACGTCCGTCGGGTGGGACGTAAAACCGTGGTTCAGTGTGCGGGAGAACCATATCTTGTGCACGTTAAAGAACACAAATGGAGGCTGCCATCTGTCTGCTAACAGTTACAGTGGATCCCTTCCCCCCCAACCTTCTCTGAGCCTTCGGAGTCCTTGTGACCTGGCCATTTAGCCCATTGTATGCAAAAAAAGTGCCTCTCAAAGTTAAAACAACCCAACTCAACCCTGCATCTCAATTCTTTCACCACCTAAAGGCGAATTTTATTTTAAAGCTTTTTTTAATCAAAGTTACCATTTGTTCTTCCTAGTTTTCATGCAGTTTTTCTAATCATTTTTCAGATCACAAAGCTACGAATATCGTAGACTCGTCGGAATAGAATGAAACGAAACTTCGACTTCTTTAACTAGTGACGTCACTTGATATACTTTTAAATTGTTTGAAAATGATACAACAGTGATTTAAAAAAGAAGACATTAATTTGGAAGCTATTATAGCTGAGGATCTGATTTAAGTTAAAAACATTCCTCTCCAACTGAGGAGTGGTTTCCTATGAGGAGGAGTGCAGATTGCAGAAATGTTCAGGAGAGGTTCGTGTCAGATGCAAAACAACCAAGCGAAATTTATTGGGCTTCAAGAGAACAAAGGAAGGGAAACGTTGGCTCGATATATACAAGGAGTGAAATTATCGCGGATGTTTTTGATGTTTTAAATACATTATCTTAGACACTAAATTTAAATCCATCATTTATCTTTAAAAGGATGTTTCTTGGAAAAATATAAAAATATTTCATAGGTAATATGAATAAAAACAAATGACCCTCCTGAAGCAGATCTCCTTGCCACAGAACTCGGAAACGATCCTGTTAAGTAGAATATGATCTCTGGAAGATCTGTGAGACCTCATCAGAAAGACAACACAAGAAATGCACGTGCCATCTCCGAGGCTGAAACCCAAGCGTCTTGCCACAGAAGCCAAGCACACTAACCACTTGGCCGTTTCCTGATTCTCCCAAAAAGAGCAGCAAGTCAACTCTGGGGCTTCGAACTTTTCAATTCACTCCATTTTATGAGCGCGATGGACAAGACAGGTCTGTGTCACTTTCTTATTCACTGTTTTTGTTTTTTCTGTTCAATATTGCACTTGTTGCAAATGAACTGCGATTCAATCACTGTTGAGATCCTGGTTGTCGATGCATTCGCTTCTTACTTTGTCTTCCCTGCGTAGAACGAGACGTTGCAGTGAAGCTCACTACAACACAACAAGAAATTAGTTGACTTGATAGCTTACGGCAAGCTCCTGTGGGGAAACTCCCTTTCGCACATCCGCGGAATATCTCATACACTTTGAAACTCCTACAGCATCTTTGGAAGAGACAAACAACAATCCACTACGATATCGTACACAGTTTGAAACCAATAATACCCTCAGAAGAGGGTAACAGCAATCCCATAGGATATCTTGCATAGTTTGAGACCTATAACACCTTCGCAAGAGGGTAACAACAACCCCATAGGACAGAGTTTGAGACTCCTATGACCCATTCACAAAACGGTAACAATCCCATACAAGAGCATGGAGTAAACCCTTTTCATAAGACGGTAACAATACCGTCTTGTGAAAAGAGTTTACTCAGAGAGTTGAGACTCCTCTGATACCCTCAGAAGAGTGTAACAACAACCCCATAGGACAGAGTTTGAGACTCCTATGACCCCTTCACATAACGGTAACAATCCCATACAAGAGCATGGGGTTGTTACCGTCTTGTGAAAGGGGTTTACTCAGAGAGTTGAGACTCTTCTGTCACCCTCAGAAGAGTGTAACAACAACCCCATAGGACAGAGTTTGAGACTCCTATGACCCCTTTACATAACGGTAAAAATCCTATACAAGAGCATGGGGTTGTTACCGTCTTGTGAAAGGGGTTTACTCAGAGAGTTGAGACTCCTCTGTCACCCTCAGAAGAGTGTAACAACAACCCCATAGGACAGAGTTTGAGACTCCTATGACCCCTTCACAAAACCGTAACAATCCCATACAAGAGCATGGGGTTGTTATCGTCTTGTGAAAGGGGTTTACTCAGAGAGTTGAGACTCCTCTGACACCCTCAGAAGAGTGTAACAACAACCCCATAGGACAGAGTTTGAGACTCCTATGACCCCTTCACAAAACCGTAACAATCCCATACAAGAGCATGGGGTTGTTATCGTCTTGTGAAAGGGGTTTACTCAGAGAGTTGAGACTCCTCTGACACCCTCAGAAGAGTGTAACAACAACCCCATAGGACAGAGTTTGAGACTCCTATGACTCCTTCACATAACGGTAACAATCCCATACAAGAGCATGGGGTTGTTACCGTCTTGTGAAAGGGGTTTACTCAGAGAGTTGAGACTCCTCTGTCACCCTCAGAAGAGTGTAACAACAACCCCATAGGACAGAGTTTGAGACTCCTATGACCCCTTCACAAAACGGTAACAATCCCATACAAGAGCATGGAGTAAACCCTTTTCACAAGACGGTAACAATACCGTCTTGTGAAAAGAGTTTACTCAGAGAGTTGAGACTCCTCTGTCACCCTCAGAAGAGTGTAACAACAACCCCATAGGACAGAGTTTGAGACTCCTATGACCCCTTCACAAAACGGTAACAATCCCATACAAGAGCATGGAGTAAACCCTTTTCATAAGACGGTAACAATACCGTCTTGTGAAAAGAGTTTACTCAGAGAGTTGAGACTCCTCTGATACCCTCAGAAGAGTGTAACAACAACCCCATAGGACAGAGTTTGAGACTCCTATGACCCCTTCACATAACGGTAACAATCCCATACAAGAGCATGGGGTTGTTACCGTCTTGTGAAAGGGGTTTACTCAGAGAGTTGAGACTCTTCTGTCACCCTCAGAAGAGTGTAACAACAACCGCATAGGACAGAGTTTGAGACTCCTCTGACCCCTTCACAAAACTGTAACAATCCCAAACAAGAGCATGGGGTTGTTACCGTCTTGTGAAAGGGGTTTACTCAGAGAGTTGAGACTCCTCTGACACCCTCAGAAGAGTGTAAAAACAACCCCATAGGACAGAGTTTGAGACTCCTATGACCCCTTCACATAACGGTAACAATCCCATACAAGAGCATGGGGTTGTTACCGTCTTGTGAAAGGGGTTTACTCAGAGAGTTGAGACTCTTCTGTCACCCTCAGAAGAGTGTAACAACAACCCCATAGGACAGAGTTTGAGACTAGTATGACCCCTTCACAAAACGGTAACAATCCCATACAAGAGCATGGGGTTGTTACCGTCTTGTGAAAGGGGTTTACTCAGAGAGTTGAGACTCTTCTGTCACCCTCAGAAGAGTGTAACAACAACCCCATAGGACAGAGTTTGAGACTCCTATGACCCCTTCACATAACGGTAACAATCCCATACAAGAGCATGGGGTTGTTACCGTCTTGTGAAAGGGGTTTACTCAGAGAGTTGAGACTCCTCTGACACCCTCAGAAGAGTGTAACAACAACCCCATAGGACAGAGTTTGAGACTCCTATGACCCCTTCACAAAACGGTAACAATCCCATACAAGAGCATGGGGTTGTTACCGTCTTGTGAAAGGGGTTTACTCAGAGAGTTGAGACTCTTCTGTCACCCTCAGAAGAGTGTAACAACAACCCCATAGGACAGAGTTTGAGACTCCTATGACCCCTTCACATAACGGTAACAATCCCATACAAGAGCATGGGGTTGTTACCGTCTTGTGAAAGGGGTTTACTCAGAGAGTTGAGACTCCTCTGTCACCCTCAGAAGAGTGTAACAACAACCCCATAGGACAGAGTTTGAGACTCCTATGACCCCTTCACAAAACGGTAACAATCCCATACAAGAGCATGGGGTTGTTACCGTCTTGTGAAAGGGGTTTACTCAGAGAGTTGAGACTCTTCTGTCACCCTCAGAAGAGTGTAACAACAACCCCATAGGACAGAGTTTGAGACTCCTATGACCCCTTCACATAACGGTAACAATCCCATACAAGAGCATGGGGTTGTTACCGTCTTGTGAAAGGGGTTTACTCAGAGAGTTGAGACTCTTCTGTCACCCTCAGAAGAGTGTAACAACAACCCCATAGGACAGAGTTTGAGACTCCTATGACCCCTTCACAAAACGGTAACAATCCCATACAAGAGCATGGGGTTGTTACCGTCTTGTGAAAGGGGTTTACTCAGAGAGTTGAGACTCTTCTGTCACCCTCAGAAGAGTGTAACAACAACCCCATAGGACAGAGTTTGAGACTCCTATGACCCCTTCACATAACGGTAACAATCCCATACAAGAGCATGGGGTTGTTACCGTCTTGTGAAAGGGGTTTACTCAGAGAGTTGAGACTCCTCTGTCACCCTCAGAAGAGTGTAACAACAACCCCATAGGACGGAGTTTGAGACTCCTATGACCCCTTCACAAAACGGTAACAATCCCAAACAAGAGCATGGGGTTGTTACCGTCTTGTGAAAGGGGTTTACTCAGAGAGTTGAGACTCCTCTGACACCCTCAGAAGAGTGTAAAAACAACCCCATAGGACAGAGTTTGAGACTCCTATGACCCCTTCACATAACGGTAACAATCCCATACAAGAGCATGGGGTTGTTACCGTCTTGTGAAAGGGGTTTACTCAGAGAGTTGAGACTCTTCTGTCACCCTCAGAAGAGTGTAACAACAACCTCATAGGACAGAGTTTGAGACTCCTATGACCCCTTCACAAAACGGTAACAATCCCAAACAAGAGCATGGGGTTGTTACCGTCTTGTGAAAGGGGTTTACTCAGAGAGTTGAGACTCCTCTGACACCCTCAGAAGAGTGTAACAACAACCCCATAGGACAGAGTTTGAGACTCCTATGACCCCTTCACATAACGGTAACAATCCCATACAAGAGCATGGGGTTGTTACCGTCTTGTGAAAGGGGTTTACTCAGAGAGTTGAGACTCCTCTGACACCCTCAGAAGAGTGTAACAACAACCCCATAGGACAGAGTTTGAGACTCCTATGACCCCTTCACAAAACGGTAACAATCCCATACAAGAGCATGGGGTTGTTACCGTCTTGTGAAAGGGGTTTACTCAGAGAGTTGAGACTCCTCTGACACCCTCAGAAGAGTGTAACAACAACCCCATAGGACAGAGTTTGAGACTCCTATGACCCCTTCACAAAACGGTAACAATCCCATACAAGAGCATGGGGTTGTTACCGTCTTGTGAAAGGGGTTTACTCAGAGAGTTGAGACTCTTCTGTCACCCTCAGAAGAGTGTAACAACAACCCCATAGGACAGAGTTTGAGACTCCTATGACCCCTTCACAAAACGGTAACAATCCCAAACAAGAGCATGGGGTTGTTACCGTCTTGTGAAAGGGGTTTACTCAGAGAGTTGAGACTCTTCTGTCACCCTCAGAAGAGTGTAACAACAACCCCATAGGACAGAGTTTGAGACTCCTATGACCCCTTCACATAACGGTAACAATCCCATACAAGAGCATGGGGTTGTTACCGTCTTGTGAAAGGGGTTTACTCAGAGAGTTGAGACTCCTCTGACACCCTCAGAAGAGTGTAACAACAACCCCATAGGACAGAGTTTGAGACTCCTATGACCCCTTCACAAAACGGTAACAATCCCATACAAGAGCATGGGGTTGTTACCGTCTTGTGAAAGGGGTTTACTCAGAGAGTTGAGACTCTTCTGTCACCCTCAGAAGAGTGTAACAACAACCCCATAGGACAGAGTTTGAGACTCCTATGACCCCTTCACATAACGGTAACAATCCCATACAAGAGCATGGGGTTGTTACCGTCTTGTGAAAGGGGTTTACTCAGAGAGTTGAGACTCCTCTGTCACCCTCAGAAGAGTGTAACAACAACCCCATAGGACAGAGTTTGAGACTCCTATGACCCCTTCACAAAACGGTAACAATCCCAAACAAGAGCATGGGGTTGTTACCGTCTTGTGAAAGGGGTTTACTCAGAGAGTTGAGACTCCTCTGACACCCTCAGAAGAGTGTAACAACAACCCCATAGGACAGAGTTTGAGACTCCTATGACCCCTTCACATAACGGTAACAATCCCATACAAGAGCATGGGGTTGTTACCGTCTTGTGAAAGGGGTTTACTCAGAGAGTTGAGACTCTTCTGTCACCCTCAGAAGAGTGTAACAACAACCTCATAGGACAGAGTTTGAGACTCCTATGACCCCTTTACATAACGGTAAAAATCCTATACAAGAGCATGGGGTTGTTACCGTCTTGTGAAAGGGGTTTACTCAGAGAGTTGAGACTCCTCTGTCACCCTCAGAAGAGTGTAACAACAACCCCATAGGACAGAGTTTGAGACTCCTATGACCCCTTCACATAACGGTAACAATCCCAAACAAGAGCATGGGGTTGTTACCGTCTTGTGAAAGGGGTTTACTCAGAGAGTTGAGACTCCTCTGACACCCTCAGAAGAGTGTAAAAACAACCCCATAGGACAGAGTTTGAGACTCCTATGACCCCTTCACATAACGGTAACAATCCCATACAAGAGCATGGGGTTGTTACCGTCTTGTGAAAGGGGTTTACTCAGAGAGTTGAGACTCCTCTGTCACCCTCAGAAGAGTGTAACAACAACCCCATAGGACAGAGTTTGAGACTCCTATGACCCCTTCACATAACGGTAACAATCCCAAACAAGAGCATGGGGTTGTTACCGTCTTGTGAAAGGGGTTTACTCAGAGAGTTGAGACTCCTCTGACACCCTCAGAAGAGTGTAAAAACAACCCCATAGGACAGAGTTTGAGACTCCTATGACCCCTTCACATAACGGTAACAATCCCATACAAGAGCATGGGGTTGTTACCGTCTTGTGAAAGGGGTTTACTCAGAGAGTTGAGACTCTTCTGTCACCCTCAGAAGAGTGTAACAACAACCCCATAGGACAGAGTTTGAGACTCCTATGACCCCTTCACAAAACGGTAACAATCCCATACAAGAGCATGGGGTTGTTACCGTCTTGTGAAAGGGGTTTACTCAGAGAGTTGAGACTCTTCTGTCACCCTCAGAAGAGTGTAACAACAACCTCATAGGACAGAGTTTGAGACTCCTATGACCCCTTTACATAACGGTAAAAATCCTATACAAGAGCATGGGGTTGTTACCGTCTTGTGAAAGGGGTTTACTCAGAGAGTTGAGACTCCTCTGTCACCCTCAGAAGAGTGTAACAACAACCCCATAGGACAGAGTTTGAGACTCCTATGACCCCTTCACATAACGGTAACAATCCCATACAAGAGCATGGGGTTGTTACCGTCTTGTGAAAGGGGTTTACTCAGAGAGTTGAGACTCCTCTGACACCCTCAGAAGAGTGTAACAACAACCGCATAGGACAGAGTTTGAGACTCCTATGACCCCTTCACAAAACGGTAACAATCCCAAACAAGAGCATGGGGTTGTTACCGTCTTGTGAAAGGGGTTTACTCAGAGAGTTGAGACTCTTCTGTCACCCTCAGAAGAGTGTAACAACAACCCCATAGGACAGAGTTTGAGACTCCTATGACCCCTTCACAAAACGGTAACAATCCCATACAAGAGCATGGGGTTGTTACCGTCTTGTGAAAGGGGTTTACTCAGAGAGTTGAGACTCTTCTGTCACCCTCAGAAGAGTGTAACAACAACCCCATAGGACAGAGTTTGAGACTCCTCTGACCCCTTCACAAAACGGTAACAATCCCAAACAAGAGCATGGGGTTGTTACCGTCTTGTGAAAGGGGTTTACTCAGAGAGTTGAGACTCCTCTGACACCCTCAGAAGAGTGTAAAAACAACCCCATAGGACAGAGTTTGAGACTCCTATGACCCCTTCACATAACGGTAACAATCCCATACAAGAGCATGGGGTTGTTACCGTCTTGTGAAAGGGGTTTACTCAGAGAGTTGAGACTCTTCTGTCACCCTCAGAAGAGTGTAACAACAACCTCATAGGACAGAGTTTGAGACTCCTATGACCCCTTCACATAACGGTAACAATCCCAAACAAGAGCATGGGGTTGTTACCGTCTTGTGAAAGGGGTTTACTCAGAGAGTTGAGACTCTTCTGTCACCCTCAGAAGAGTGTAACAACAACCCCATAGGACAGAGTTTGAGACTCCTATGACCCCTTCACATAACGGTAACAATCCCAAACAAGAGCATGGGGTTGTTACCGTCTTGTGAAAGGGGTTTACTCAGAGAGTTGAGACTCTTCTGTCACCCTCAGAAGAGTGTAACAACAACCCCATAGGACAGAGTTTGAGACTCCTATGACCCCTTCACAAAACGGTAACAATCCCATACAAGAGCATGGGGTTGTTACCGTCTTGTGAAAGGGGTTTACTCAGAGAGTTGAGACTCTTCTGTCACCCTCAGAAGAGTGTAACAACAACCTCATAGGACAGAGTTTGAGACTCCTATGACCCCTTTACATAACGGTAAAAATCCTATACAAGAGCATGGGGTTGTTACCGTCTTGTGAAAGGGGTTTACTCAGAGAGTTGAGACTCCTCTGTCACCCTCAGAAGAGTGTAACAACAACCCCATAGGACAGAGTTTGAGACTCCTATGACCCCTTCACATAACGGTAACAATCCCATACAAGAGCATGGGGTTGTTACCGTCTTGTGAAAGGGGTTTACTCAGAGAGTTGAGACTCCTCTGACACCCTCAGAAGAGTGTAACAACAACCGCATAGGACAGAGTTTGAGACTCCTATGACCCCTTCACAAAACGGTAACAATCCCAAACAAGAGCATGGGGTTGTTACCGTCTTGTGAAAGGGGTTTACTCAGAGAGTTGAGACTCTTCTGTCACCCTCAGAAGAGTGTAACAACAACCCCATAGGACAGAGTTTGAGACTCCTATGACCCCTTCACAAAACGGTAACAATCCCATACAAGAGCATGGGGTTGTTACCGTCTTGTGAAAGGGGTTTACTCAGAGAGTTGAGACTCTTCTGTCACCCTCAGAAGAGTGTAACAACAACCCCATAGGACAGAGTTTGAGACTCCTCTGACCCCTTCACAAAACGGTAACAATCCCAAACAAGAGCATGGGGTTGTTACCGTCTTGTGAAAGGGGTTTACTCAGAGAGTTGAGACTCCTCTGACACCCTCAGAAGAGTGTAAAAACAACCCCATAGGACAGAGTTTGAGACTCCTATGACCCCTTCACATAACGGTAACAATCCCATACAAGAGCATGGGGTTGTTACCGTCTTGTGAAAGGGGTTTACTCAGAGAGTTGAGACTCTTCTGTCACCCTCAGAAGAGTGTAACAACAACCTCATAGGACAGAGTTTGAGACTCCTATGACCCCTTTACATAACGGTAAAAATCCTATACAAGAGCATGGGGTTGTTACCGTCTTGTGAAAGGGGTTTACTCAGAGAGTTGAGACTCCTCTGTCACCCTCAGAAGAGTGTAACAACAACCCCATAGGACAGAGTTTGAGACTCCTATGACCCCTTCACATAACGGTAACAATCCCAAACAAGAGCATGGGGTTGTTACCGTCTTGTGAAAGGGGTTTACTCAGAGAGTTGAGACTCCTCTGTCACCCTCAGAAGAGTGTAACAACAACCCCATAGGACAGAGTTTGAGACTCCTATGACCCCTTCACATAACGGTAACAATCCCAAACAAGAGCATGGGGTTGTTACCGTCTTGTGAAAGGGGTTTACTCAGAGAGTTGAGACTCTTCTGTCACCCTCAGAAGAGTGTAACAACAACCCCATAGGACAGAGTTTGAGACTCCTATGACCCCTTCACATAACGGTAACAATCCCATACAAGAGCATGGGGTTGTTACCGTCTTGTGAAAGGGGTTTACTCAGAGAGTTGAGACTCTTCTGTCACCCTCAGAAGAGTGTAACAACAACCCCATAGGACAGAGTTTGAGACTCCTATGACCCCTTCACATAACGGTAAAAATCCTATACAAGAGCATGGGGTTGTTACCGTCTTGTGAAAGGGGTTTACTCAGAGAGTTGAGACTCCTCTGTCACCCTCAGAAGAGTGTAACAACAACCCCATAGGACAGAGTTTGAGACTCCTATGACCCCTTCACATAACGGTAACAATCCCAAACAAGAGCATGGGGTTGTTACCGTCTTGTGAAAGGGGTTTACTCAGAGAGTTGAGACTCCTCTGTCACCCTCAGAAGAGTGTAACAACAACCCCATAGGACAGAGTTTGAGACTCCTATGACCCCTTCACATAACGGTAACAATCCCAAACAAGAGCATGGGGTTGTTACCGTCTTGTGAAAGGGGTTTACTCAGAGAGTTGAGACTCTTCTGTCACCCTCAGAAGAGTGTAACAACAACCCCATAGGACAGAGTTTGAGACTCCTATGACCCCTTCACATAACGGTAACAATCCCATACAAGAGCATGGGGTTGTTACCGTCTTGTGAAAGGGGTTTACTCAGAGAGTTGAGACTCTTCTGTCACCCTCAGAAGAGTGTAACAACAACCCCATAGGACAGAGTTTGAGACTCCTATGACCCCTTCACATAACGGTAACAATCCCAAACAAGAGCATGGGGTTGTTACCGTCTTGTGAAAGGGGTTTACTCAGAGAGTTGAGACTCTTCTGTCACCCTCAGAAGAGTGTAACAACAACCCCATAGGACAGAGTTTGAGACTCCTATGACCCCTTCACATAACGGTAACAATCCCATACAAGAGCATGGGGTTGTTACCGTCTTGTGAAAGGGGTTTACTCAGAGAGTTGAGACTCTTCTGTCACCCTCAGAAGAGTGTAACAACAACCCCATAGGACAGAGTTTGAGACTCCTATGACCCCTTCACATAACGGTAACAATCCCAAACAAGAGCATGGGGTTGTTACCGTCTTGTGAAAGGGGTTTACTCAGAGAGTTGAGACTCTTCTGTCACCCTCAGAAGAGTGTAACAACAACCCCATAGGACAGAGTTTGAGACTCCTATGACCCCTTCACATAACGGTAACAATCCCATACAAGAGCATGGGGTTGTTACCGTCTTGTGAAAGGGGTTTACTCAGAGAGTTGAGACTCTTCTGTCACCCTCAGAAGAGTGTAACAACAACCCCATAGGACAGAGTTTGAGACTCCTATGACCCCTTCACATAACGGTAACAATCCCATACAAGAGCATGGGGTTGTTACCGTCTTGTGAAAGGGGTTTACTCAGAGAGTTGAGACTCTTCTGTCACCCTCAGAAGAGTGTAACAACAACCCCATAGGACAGAGTTTGAGACTCCTATGACCCCTTCACATAACGGTAACAATCCCAAACAAGAGCATGGGGTTGTTACCGTCTTGTGAAAGGGGTTTACTCAGAGAGTTGAGACTCTTCTGTCACCCTCAGAAGAGTGTAACAACAACCCCATAGGACAGAGTTTGAGACTCCTATGACCCCTTCACATAACGGTAACAATCCCATACAAGAGCATGGGGTTGTTACCGTCTTGTGAAAGGGGTTTACTCAGAGAGTTGAGACTCTTCTGTCACCCTCAGAAGAGTGTAACAACAACCCCATAGGACAGAGTTTGAGACTCCTATGACCCCTTCACATAACGGTAACAATCCCAAACAAGAGCATGGGGTTGTTACCGTCTTGTGAAAGGGGTTTACTCAGAGAGTTGAGACTCTTCTGTCACCCTCAGAAGAGTGTAACAACAACCCCATAGGACAGAGTTTGAGACTCCTATGACCCCTTCACATAACGGTAACAATCCCATACAAGAGCATGGGGTTGTTACCGTCTTGTGAAAGGGGTTTACTCAGAGAGTTGAGACTCTTCTGTCACCCTCAGAAGAGTGTAACAACAACCCCATAGGACAGAGTTTGAGACTCCTATGACCCCTTTACATAACGGTAAAAATCCTATACAAGAGCATGGGGTTGTTACCGTCTTGTGAAAGGGGTTTACTCAGAGAGTTGAGACTCCTCTGTCACCCTCAGAAGAGTGTAACAACAACCCCATACGATACCTCTCAGGCTTTGAAATACCCCCAACACCCTCACAAAGGAAACTCCAACAGTCCCACACCATGACAGCTCGACCTGAGCCGCAAGATCCTTGAACTTAGAGGGTCGTAAGAAACGTTAAATTTAAAATTTATCTTTGTCGCTGAATTCCCTTAAAAATATGACAAAATTCAAATCCTCATCGCTGTAGGAGAAAAATAAAAAGTTTATAACAAAAATGACTCTATTTGTAGTCACAATTTTTTTTACAAAAATATCCCGTTATGCCATTTGAATTATGAGTAGGATTCATATCAAATAATTTGTAAGCAATTGAGTTTTAAACAACAAAATAAGAAAAAAAATCACGGATTATGCTAAATAATTGAATTAATTTTTTTTTAAAAAGAAAGAAGGTCCTCCCTTGCACAAAGGACGTCGATAATCTCGAAGCTTTGCATAGCTTGTCCTGGTGCTCATGCAACATAGAAACACCTTCACGAGGACATGATCTCCGCTGACTTACTAGTCAAGTACTCTCACCACTAAACCTGGTATCATCATCATCATCCTCAAGCAGCCATGGGCTACGGAGGTCCAACCAGACCGTGCAATTTAGTTCTCCAAGCAAGTCTATCCTGAGCTACATCTACTGCATCTGGCCACTGCACACCAATTCTAACAAGGTCCTGTTTGACATTGTCTGCCCACCGCATCCTAGGTCTCCCCTTCTTTCTGAGGCCTTTAGGCACACTGTTCATAACCCTATTCGCCAATCTATAATTATTCATACGGGCAACATGGCCAAACCAACGGAGTCTCTCTCTGCACAATATGCTGCTTAAAGGAGGTTGCAAACTCCTTTGCCTAACCTCATCATTAGTTACAAAGTTGAACCACCTAATGCCCAAGATACTGCGTAAGCATCTGGAATCAAAAGCATCTAGTTTCCTGTTATCTTGTTTACAAAGTGTCCAAGTTTCACTACCATAACTAACCCTAGAAAGAACCAAACTATTATACAGTCTAATTTTAGTCTTTAGGTGTATACGCCTATTTCTCCACACTCTCCATAGATTTTTAAAAGTCCCTGGTAAGACTCAGCGAAACCATTCAACACACTTAAATTTAAACATTTAACCTAAATATTGTTTGACTAATTCATTTCACTATAGTTAAATAAAGTAATACATAATATAGATTATCTCAGGTGGATTATTAACATTCAATACCAAATTTAAGAATTTTATTTTCAATTTCTGAATAATATTCGACATAAATGGTCACTGGGTACTCAATTAAATAATTTGGATATTTGATAAAAAATTTCCAAAGATATAAACACAGCAAGCGAATCCTAATAAGATTCTGTTGACAATGTCACCGCACGTCATCCTAGGCCTCCCCTTTTTTGGAGGCCTTTAGGCACACTGCTCATAACTCTATTCGCTTAATCCGGGTAACATGGCCAAGCCAACGGAGTCTGATCAGAGGATGTTGCTAACTCCTTTGCAACATCCTCTGATCATACTCCTCATCATTACTTACGATGTGAAACCATCTAACGCCCAAGATATTGCATAAACATCTCGAATCAAAGGCATCAAGTTCCTTCTTTTTCACAAAGGGTCCAAGTTTCATAAACACGAAAATTTAGAAAGAAGAATAGACGAAACGCTTATACAGCCTAATTTTAGTCCTTACGGTGTATACGCCAATTTTTCTACACTGTCAACAAATTCTTAAAACCCCGATCAGCAATACCTAGTCTTCTGTTTACCTCCTGCAAAAGATCACCTTTAACAGTAGCAGAGATCACGATATTTTTGAACTAAGACACTTCAACCATTCAAAATAACCTTTCTACAATTCAGTGAAACATTGAAAACAACCTTTCTACCATTCAGTGAAACCATTCAAAACAACTGAACCACAACCTGCCTGACCAGTTTTCAGCACTTTAATTTCCTCTCTATTTATCACCAAACTTACTTTACTACCAATCTCATCAACAGCTGTAATTAAAGAATCCGTCTCATCAATATCATCATCAGCATAATCTAAATCAGAGATTTTGAAATCTGCGGATCAGGAGTCTGAAACACGCGACCTTTGAAATGAGTATGTTCTACAATGGTGGCAGCGAACTGTGATTGGCTCGAGTGCGATGATCTCGCAAGGAGGATGGAGAATGAGGTCGCGTTCAGCAGAAGAGGAAGCCACTACAAATGAAATGAAGGGTTTATGTTTGGTTATTAACATTTAGATGCGAGAATAACATGAAAACTAATTATGCGGCGCTTATTATTGCATCGAATGCGGCCTAACAGAGAAGGGCTTGCTTAGATTATTTGGCCTCAACCTCAAGCACAAAGCGGGCCTCAAATTTAGACACATGTTAATTTCTTGATATTAGATTGAACAGTAAAAGGTATGGTTGGCAAAAAAAAATTTATTAACCCACTAGCCTCGAACGAGGCAAGTGGGTTTCTTTTCTGATGTTATCTTTATGCTCAGTTCTCGCCTTACTTGCAGGCCTCCTTCTCTATGCGTATGACATTCTGACCAGCCGTACGTCTGACCACTGTGACAAGCAGCTGCTTGGGAGGCCAATTTGTTATCAAATTGAAAACACTCGTAAATGATAATGACAATCTTTATTTTGTCTAGGAACCTCGAAATGTGAGAGCAGTCGATGCCTCGATGGACCATTACGAACCCTGCGGCAACGGCAACCACATATTATGAAATAACTAATTCCCCCCCCCCCCGTGTGCTCTGACACCCCTGCTATATACCATTTAAGGCCCCAATCTCCTCCTCACAGTTAATTCCGCATAACATAATCAGTAACTGAACCAAAGGGGAAAAGAGACGAAATTCACCGTTGTCGAACTCCAGTAGCAATGCTAAATCAATCACTAAAGAGTGTGACCAACACTCACACACGATTCTCTGTTGTTATTATAGGGCGCTACGATAATGCTAACTCACTTGTCAGGTATGCCAAACGATATCGCATTCAAAATATGACGATCAACAGAAACAAGAGCCTTTTTGAAATCAATAAAAGTAGCAACCACAGGTTTCTGAAACTCTAAGCATTTCTTACCAATTTTTTGTTCTGCCTAATAAGCGAAATGATTTCGTCTGTTCATCTCCAGAGGCGTACTGGCGGTTTTAGTCACGGACGCAGCTCTAATGTGGGGGTGGGGGGGTGGCATAGGTCCACTTTGGCAATCTCGATATTAAAGCTAAGTAAATAGCCAAGGATACAGGAAATGATTTATGAAATCTTGAGAATTCTGTTGTCGCATGGTTGCTTCAAGTATTGAATATTTTCTCTGATGTTCTCCTCTCTTTTATCAGATGTATAATTTTCTCTCATTTCAAGAAAGACGATCGTTGGTGTCGTGATGAGTACAAGGATTTTCTGTTCTTGGTAGCTTCTTAATGGAATTAAGTATTTGGTTGATGTGGAACTTCGAGTCGAGCAGTGTGCTTCGGACGTCATAAGGTTGCAGAGTCCACATTCGGTTTTGCTCGGGCAAGTGCTTCGGAAATGATTTCGACACGTGATGCAAAACACTGTGGTTACCAGTTTTGTTAAACAAGTCCTTGACTCTGAAGAATCTCTGAAGAAATAATTATTTCTCTTGTACTAACAGAGAACGATTGATCTAACAGAATGGCATCGTGGATCTTTCAGTAGCCTTTGGATTTGCAATGACTGCTATTACTACAGTTAAATTCAGAGAAACGAATTGGAGACAAAATTTGAAGAACTAACCATTTTATAGAAAAGAAACTGAGAAAGGAACGCAGAAGACATGAATTACTTCGGCAGTAAAGGAAGTCAGAAGGTGAAGGCTGAACGCATTTCGGCAACTTCTGAGTAAGAAATAAGCACGTGACCAGGTCCTGATTACCGACTAGACGGGGGCGGGGGGGGGCTCAGTCGGTAGCGCGCCAGGCTCGTAATCTGTAGTTCCCAGTCTCGAGTTCCAGCTGGGTCAGCGTTGAGATTTATCTCCGCAAAATTACCCGCCCTGCCCACGGTCAGTAGCGGACACCGATGGGCTTGGAAAGGCCGCCGTCCGTCGGATGGGACGTTAAGCCGTGGCCCCGTGTGCGGGAGAGACATACCCTGTGCACGTTAAAGAACACGCTGGATGGCCTTGACGGGATGCTACCATCTGTCTCCCAACAGCTGTTCCAGTAGGTCCCCTCCCTAACCTTCTCTGAGCCTTCGGGGTCCATGTGACCTGGCCATTTAGCCCATGGTGTGCAAAAAAGTGCCGCTCAGAGGTAAAACAACCCAACCCAAAACAACCGACTAGACGGGTAAGGCCCCGTGCCTAGGGCCCCTTCATTCCTACGGAACCCCAACTTTAGAAATCATTTTTTTTTCAGCAATCATTGTCCTATAAAAATGTTTTAATCAGTGCAGTTGGGTAAATTTAGCAATTTCTTCATTTTTTGACGTTTTTTTCAACTGCAAGCCCTAATTAAATTCTAAAACCTGTTCAGACTGATTAGTTTAGAATAATCTCGAACATTTGCAATATTATGTAAAAGTGAGGTCGTTTCTGAGAACTGTCTAACATCACAGGACGAAAATAAACTACTGCATATAGAAGTCAGAGCAATGTTATAAAACATCGGTCCTCCTGGGGCCATCCGTAAGCACACTGTGCCTACGGCCCCCTTAAACCTTATGAGGGCGCTTTTGTTTTTTGTTTTTGGTGATATTTAAGCGATGATGATGATAAATATTTTGAGGCTATAAGGTAAATTTAAAATGTTTTAAAAGGTGATTTAACAGAGGACCTTGGAGTGAGACCTTAGAAGATCTTTATTTCGCTGCTGTTCGCCTGAACGTTTTATAAACTCATATCATTTCAAATTATTTCTTTCAATATACTTGAAGTGTTTGCTGTCTTTAAACTAACTCTCTGTTCTTGCCCCTTTATTTTGATTGAACGCATGCACCGCTTTTGCCTTACCTAAGCAACCGAATAAGATGATCTGAAAATATTTTGAATTTAGATAAGGAGGAAAACTAATCAAAAAGATATTATGACAGAAATCCTTGATTTTAACCAAAATAAGTCGTTGTCTTTAAGCCCTCCTAGCAGCATCTCACAAATTGTGACGTTGCAATGGTTGGGAAGTACTGGGAGAGAGTCTCCACACTAAAACGAAGAGATCTCTTAAAGCAGTACTTCTGTATTTTGATATTTGTAGAACTTGTTCAATGCGGAGAATCGATTCGTTCAAGGGAAAACAATATTCAGCGGAATCGCCTTACTGAGATAAAAAACGCTTTTCAAAGAGAATGCTGAGATTCCAAATTAACTATTCGTTGATTTTTATTTCTTTTCTGGGAAGATTTCCCTCTACTTAAAACATCCGTGTCCTTGAAGTCTTCCAAAGGTTTAAAAAGATTTATTTTCTGTTTTGAAGTTCATCGGAAGTGACACCTTCGATTATCTCTTAGCTGCAGGCATCGCCAGAAGGTCAACAGGGCATTCATCGATAGAAAGGAAAAGGATCGATGATAATGATGAATGAGAGCAATCGTTGTGTGAGCTGCAAAGGGAAAAAAAGAGAGAAAATATCGAGAGCTTCACAGACAAGGTGCTCGGAGTAGAATGGCAATCGTCAACAAAAGAAAGATAAAGCTACCAGCTGAAGACATCTTCGATGTCATCATATGCAAAGGTTCTCATCCTTCTTCCCAAAGGTCTTTCCATTCCCCTCTGAAGTGTGTTTATTTTACGTTTGGCAACCGACTTCCCGATCCCGTCGTGTGTGAAGCGATGCCATTGCCATCCATTTCTTTCATCCATATTCAGTCGGGAAACTGTTAGCAGAGTCAGCCATTTTCGGCATTGCATTTCTTACGATTTCTGTTTCCATCCACCTGTTCTCTTATCGTTCAGAGGTTAAACAGGATAATCGAATCCTTCGCCACCTTTAAAAGAGGTCAAAGGGGTTCTGTTGTGCTCCTTCCTCCCTCCACTGTGAACCTTTCCGAGTGTGATACCACGAGACAGCGAGGGAGAGAGAGACAGACAGAGAGTAATGAAAGAAGCCAATTAATTTCTGCCGACAATCATCGGCAAGCACTCACCTTGAGGGGTCGCCACGCGCGGAGGAGCCATCGCTCGAAGTGTGGGGATCGCTGTCACAACGGTCGCTACCACCCACACGCTCACGTCGGCCATATTGAGCATCATGTTGAGAAGAGCACGGCGTTCCGGATGAATAGTTCGTCTCCTGGTCCTCTTCACCTGTCTGATCAGGGATCGCAGACGCTGAAGGAGCTGGGGCCACCTAGCCCGGGAACGATGTCATGACAGAAATCCGTCTTTCGTGACAACGCTCTGCTGTCTGCTCGACACTACCACACTCGCCTCCCGACACTGACCTGCTGGCGCCCAGGCTACGGAGCCCAAGTAGCCCAACTGCTCCTATTGGCGACACGAGAAGGGTAAGGTGCGATCAGCCCAAAGCCTCTAACGGATGCTGCGCCTCAGGTGGCCTCAGCCGCACGCGAACTTCGTACAGATTTAATCCATATTTTCAAGTCAGCGTGATCGTTCATACTGGAAACAGTTCATCGAATCGATCCGACCACAACTGTTGACTCTGACTAATCCCTAAAGGCAATATTTTTTTTCTTATACTCGTGGGAAGGGAAAATGAAGAAATATAGTTTAGGGGTGAAATCGGTTCTCGATGGAGAGTCAGTTATTCTCCCTTCTCACCACTCCACCCCACTCGCGACACCAGTTGATCCCGAAGAAGAAAAATTGTTGCGGCTTGAGTAACTAGAGCTTGTGGAAGAGGAGATGATTGCATAGGAAGAAGAAGATGAAATAAACTGAACTGAAGAGACCGATTCTGTTGCTGCTGAAAGGCTCACTGATAATCAGCTTCGAAATCTTCCTCTTCCTCGGAGGCAGTCGTAGACACTTGCAAAGAAGGATCTGAATATCTGCAGAGAGAGAGAGAGAAAGACACATTTACAAAGGGAGATCTGAATATCTGCAGAAAGGGAGAAACACTTGCAAAGGAGGATCTGAATATCTGCAGAGAGAGAGAGAAAGAGACATTTACAAAGGGAGATCTGAATATCTGCAGAAAGGGAGAACCACTTGCAAAGGAGGATCTGAATATCTGCAGAGAGAGAGAGAAAGAGACATTTACAAAGGGAGATCTGAATATCTGCAGAAAGGGAGAAACACTTGCAAAGGAGGATCTGAATATCTGCAGAGAGAGAGAGAAAGAGACATTTACAAAGAAAGATCTGAATATCTGCAGAAAGGGAGAACCACTTGCAAAGGAGGATCTGAATATCTGCAGAGAGAGAGAGAAAGAGACATTTACAAAGGGAGATCTGAATATCTGCAGAAAGGGAGAAACACTTGCAAAGGAGGATCTGAATATCTGCAGAGAGAGAGAGAGAAAGAGACATTTACAAAGAAAGATCTGAATATCTGCAGAAAGGGAGAAACACTTGCAAAGGAGGATCTGAATATCTGCAGAGAGAGAGAGAAAGAGACATTTACAAAGAAAGATCTGAATATCTGCAGAAAGGGAGAAACACTTGCAAAGGAGGATCTGAATATCTGCAGAGAGAGAGAGAAAGAGACATTTACAAAGAAAGATCTGAATATCTGCAGAAAGGGAGAAACACTTGCAAAGGAGGATCTGAATATCTGCAGAGAGAGAGAGAAAGAGACATTTACAAAGAAAGATCTGAATATCTGCAGAAAGGGAGAAACACTTGCAAAGGAGGATCTGAATATCTGCAGAGAGAGAGAGAAAGAGACATTTACAAAGAAAGATCTGAATATCTGCAGAAAGGGAGAAACACTTGCAAAGGAGGATCTGAATATCTGCAGAGAGAGAGAGAAAGAGACATTTACAAAGAAAGATCTGAATATCTGCAGAAAGGGAGAAACACTTGCAAAGAAGGATCTGAATATCTGCAGAGAGAGAGAGAAAGAGACATTTACAAAGAAAGATCTGAATATCTGCAGAAAGGGAGAAACACTTGCAAAGGAGGATCTGAATATCTGCAGAGAGAGAGAGAAAGAGACATTTACAAAGAAAGATCTGAATATCTGCAGAAAGGGAGAAACACTTGCAAAGGAGGATCTGAATATCTGCAGAGAGAGAGAGAAAGAGACATTTACAAAGAAAGATCTGAATATCTGCAGAAAGGGAGAAACACTTGCAAAGGAGGATCTGAATATCTGCAGAGAGAGAGAGAAAGAGACATTTACAAAGAAAGATCTGAATATCTGCAGAAAGGGAGAAACACTTGCAAAGGAGGATCTGAATATCTGCAGAGAGAGAGAGAAAGAGACATTTACAAAGAAAGATCTGAATATCTGCAGAAAGGGAGAAACACTTGCAAAGGAGGATCTGAATATCTGCAGAGAGAGAGAGAAAGAGACATTTACAAAGAAAGATCTGAATATCTGCAGAAAGGGAGAAACACTGGCAAAGGAGTATCTGAATATCTGCAGAGAGAGAGAGAAAGAGACATTTACAAAGAAAGATCTGAATATCTGCAGAAAGGGAGAAACACTTGCAAAGGAGGATCTGAATATCTGCAGAGAGAGAGAAAGAGACATTTACAAAGAAAGATCTGAATATCTGCAGAAAGGGAGAAACACTTGCAAAGGAGGATCTGAATATTTGCAGAGAGAGAGAGAAAGAGACATTTTACAAAGAAAGATCTGAATATCTGCAGAAAGGGAGAAACACTTGCAAAGGAGGATCTGAATATCTGCAGAGAGAGAGAGAGAGAGACATTTACAAAGAAAGATCTGAATATCTGCAGAAAGGGAGAAACACTTGCAAAGGAGGATCTGAATATCTGCAGAGAGAGAGAGAAAGAGACATTTACAAAGAAAGATCTGAATATCTGCAGAAAGGGAGAAACACTTGCAAAGGAATATCTGAATATCTGCAGAGAGAGAGAAAGAGACATTTACAAAGAAAGATCTGAATATTTGCAGAAAGGGAGAACCACTTGCAAAGGAGGATCTGAATATCTGCAGAGAGAGAGAAAGAGACATTTACAAAGAAAGATCTGAATATCTGCAGAAAGGGAGAAACACTTGCAAAGGAGGATCTGAATATCTGCAGAGAGAGAGAGAAAGAGACATTTACAAAGAAAGATCTGAATATCTGCAGAAAGGGAGAAACACTTGCAAAGGAGGATCTGAATATCTGCAGAGAGAGAGAGAAAGAGACATTTACAAAGAAAGATCTGAATATCTGCAGAAAGGGAGAAACACTTGCAAAGGAGGATCTGAATATCTGCAGAGAGAGAGAGAAAGAGACATTTACAAAGAAAGATCTGAATATCTGCAGAAAGGGAGAAACACTTGCAAAGGAGGATCTGAATATCTGCAGAGAGAGAGAGAAAGAGACATTTACAAAGAAAGATCTGAATATCTGCAGAAAGGGAGAAACACTTCCAAAGGAGGATCTGAATATCTGCAGAGAGAGAGAGAAAGAGACATTTACAAAGAAAGATCTGAATATCTGCAGAAAGGGAGAAACACTTGCAAAGGAGGATCTGAATATCTGCAGAGAGAGAGAGAAAGAGACATTTACAAAGAAAGATCTGAATATCTGCAGAAAGGGAGAAAAACTTGCAAAGGAGGATCTGAATATCTGCAGAGAGAGAGAAAGAGACATTTACAAAGAAAGATCTGAATATCTGCAGAAAGGGAGAAACACTTGCAAAGGAGGATCTGAATATCTGCAGAGAGAGAGAAAGAGACATTTACAAAGAAAGATCTGAATATCTGCAGAAAGGGAGAAACACTTGCAAAGGAGGATCTGAATATCTGCAGAGAGAGAGAGAGACATTTACAAAGAAAGATCTGAATATCTGCAGAAAGGGAGAAACACTTGCAAAGGAGAATCTTAATATCTGCAGAGAGAGAGAGAAAGAGACATTTACAAAGAAAGATCTGAATATCTGCAGAAAGGGAGAAACACTTGCAAAGGAATATCTGAATATCTGCAGAGAGAGAGAAAGAGACATTTACAAAGAAAGATCTGAATATCTGCAGAAAGGGAGAACCACTTGCAAAGGAGGATCTGAATATCTGCAGAGAGAGAGAAAGAGACATTTACAAAGAAAGATCTGAATATCTGCAGAAAGGGAGAAACACTTGCAAAGGAGGATCTGAATATCTGCAGAGAGAGAGAGAAAGAGACATTTACAAAGAAAGATCTGAATATCTGCAGAAAGGGAGAAACACTTGCAAAGGAGGATCTGAATATCTGCAGAGAGAGAGAGAAAGAGACATTTTACAAAGAAAGATCTGAATATCTGCAGAAAGGGAGAAACACTTGCAAAGGAGGATCTGAATATCTGCAGAGAGAGAGAGAAAGAGACATTTACAAAGAAAGATCTGAATATCTGCAGAAAGGGAGAAACACTTGCAAAGGAATATCTGAATATCTGCAGAGAGAGAGAGAGAAAGACACATTTACAAAGGAAGATCTGAATATCTGCAGAAAGGGAGAAACACTTGCAAAGGAGGATCTGAATATCTGCAGAGAGAGAGAGAAAGACACATTTACAAAGGAAGATCTGAATATCTGCAGAAAGGGAGAAACACTTGCAAAGGAGGATCTGAATATCTGCAGAGAGAGAGAGAAAGACACATTTACAAAGAAAGATCTGAATATCTGCAGAAAGGGAGAAACACTTGCAAAGGAGGATCTGAATATCTGCAGAGAGAGAGAAAGAGACATTTACAAAGAAAGATCTGAATATCTGCAGAAAGGGAGAAACACTTGCAAAGGAGGATCTGAATATCTGCAGAGAGAGAGAGAAAGAGACATTTACAAAGAAAGATCTGAATATCTGCAGAAAGGGAGAAACACTTGCAAAGGAGGATCTGAATATCTGCAGAGAGAGAGAGAAAGAGACATTTACAAAGAAAGATCTGAATATCTGCAGAAAGGGAGAAACACTTGCAAAGGAGGATCTGAATATCTGCAGAGAGAGAGAGAAAGAGACATTTACAAAGAAAGATCTGAATATCTGCAGAAAGGGAGAAACACTTGCAAAGGAGGATCTGAATATCTGCAGAGAGAGAGAGAAAGAGACATTTACAAAGAAAGATCTGAATATCTGCAGAAAGGGAGAAACACTTGCAAAGGAGGATCTGAATATCTGCAGAGAGAGAGAGAAAGAGACATTTACAAAGAAAGATCTGAATATCTGCAGAAAGGGAGAAACACTTGCAAAGGAGGATCTGAATATCTGCAGAGAGAGAGAGAAAGAGACATTTACAAAGGAAGATCTGAATATCTGCAGAAAGGGAGAAACACTTGCAAAGGAGGATCTGAATATCTGCAGAGAGAGAGAGAAAGAGACATTTACAAAGAAAGATCTGAATATCTGCAGAAAGGGAGAAACACTTGCAAAGGAGGATCTGAATATCTGCAGAGAGAGAGAGAAAGAGACATTTACAAAGAAAGATCTGAATATCTGCAGAAAGGGAGAAACACTTGCAAAGGAGGATCTGAATATCTGCAGAGAGACAGAGAAAGAGACATTTACAAAGAAAGATCTGAATATCTGCAGAAAGGGAGAAACACTTGCAAAGGAGGATCTGAATATCTGCAGAGAGAGAGAAAGAGACATTTACAAAGAAAGATCTGAATATCTGCAGAAAGGGAGAAACTCTTGCAAAGGAGGATCTGAATATCTGCAGAGACAGAGAAAGAGACATTTACAAAGAAAGATCTGAATATCTGCAGAAAGGGAGAAACACTTGCAAAGGAATATCTGAATATCTGCAGAGAGAGAGAGAAAGAGACATTTACAAAGAAAGATCTGAATATCTGCAGAAAGGGAGAAACACTTGCAAAGGAGGGTCTGAATATCTGCAGAGAGAGAGAGAAAGAGACATTTACAAAGAAAGATCTGAATATCTGCAGAAAGGGAGAAACACTTGCAAAGGAGGATCTGAATATCTGCAGAGAGAGAGAGAAAGAGACATTTACAAAGAAAGATCTGAATATCTGCAGAAAGGGAGAAACACTTGCAAAGGAATATCTGAATATCTGCAGAGAGAGAGAAAGAGACATTTACAAAGAAAGATCTGAATATCTGCAGAAAGGGAGAAACACTTGCAAAGGAGGATCTGAATATCTGCAGAGAGAGAGAGAAAGAGACATTTACAAAGAAAGATCTGAATATCTGAAGAAAGGGAGAAACACTTGCAAAGGAGGATCTGAATATCTGCAGAGAAAGAGACATTTACAAAGAAAGATCTGAATATCTGCAGAAAGGGAGAAACACTTGCAAAGGAGGATCTGAATATCTGCCGAGAGAGAGAGAAAGAGACATTTACAAAGAAAGATCTGAATATCTGCAGAAAGGGAGAAACACTTGCAAAGGAGGATCTGAATATCTGCAGAGAGAGAGAAAGAGACATTTACAAAGGAAAATCTGAATATCTGCAGAAAGGGAGAAACACTTGCAAAGGAGGATCTGAATATCTGCAGAGAGAGAGAGAAAGAGACATTTACAAAGAAAGATCTGAATATCTGCAGAAAGGGAGAAACACTTGCAAAGGAGGATCTGAATATCTGCAGAGAGAGAGAGAAAGAGACATTTACAAAGAAAGATCTGAATATCTGCAGAAAGGGAGAAACACTTGCAAAGGAGGATCTGAATATCTGCAGAGAGAGAGAGAAAGAGACATTTACAAAGAAAGATCTGAATATCTGCAGAAAGGGAGAAACACTTGCAAAGGAGGATCTGAATATCTGCAGAGAGAGAGAGAAAGAGACATTTACAAAGAAAGATCTGAATATCTGCAGAAAGGGAGAAACACTTGCAAAGGAGGATCTGAATATCTGCAGAGAGAGAGACATTTACAAAGAAAGATCTGAATATCTGCAGAAACGGAGAAACACTTGCAAAGAAGGATCTGAATATCTGCAGAGAGAGAGAGAAAGAGACATTTACAAAGAAAGATCTGAATATCTGCAGAAAGGGAGAAACACTTGCAAAGGAGGATCTGAATATCTGCAGAGAGAGAGAAAGAGACATTTGCAAAGAAAGATCTGAATATCTGCAGAAAGGGAGAAACACTTGCAAAGAAGGATCTGAATATCTGCAGAGAGAGAGAGAAAGAGACATTTACAAAGGAAGATCTGAATATCTGCAGAAAGGGAGAAACACTTGCAAAGGAGAATCTGAATATCTGCAGAGAGAGAGAGAAAGACACATTTACAAAGGAAGATCTGAATATCTGCAGAAAGGGAGAAACACTTGCAAAGGAGGATCTGAATATCTGCAGAGAGAGAGAGAAAGAGACATTTACAAAGAAAGATCTGAATATCTGCAGAAAGGGAGAAACACTTGCAAAGGAGGATCTGAATATCTGCAGAGAGAGAGAGAAAGAGACATTTACAAAGAAAGATCTGAATATCTGCAGAAAGGGAGAAACACTTGCAAAGGAGGATCTGAATATCTGCAGAGAGAGAGAGAAAGAGACATTTACAAAGAAAGATCTGAATATCTGCAGAAAGGGAGAAACACTTGCAAAGGAACATCTGAATATCTGCAGAGAGAGAGACATTTACAAAGAAAGATCTGAATATCTGCAGAAACGGAGAAACACTTGCAAAGAAGGATCTGAATATCTGCAGAGAGAGAGAGAAAGAGACATTTACAAAGAAAGATCTGAATATCTGCAGAAAGGGAGAAACACTTGCAAAGGAGGATCTGAATATCTGCAGAGAGAGAGAAAGAGACATTTGCAAAGAAAGATCTGAATATCTGCAGAAAGGGAGAAACACTTGCAAAGAAGGATCTGAATATCTGCAGAGAGAGAGAGAAAGACACATTTACAAAGGAAGATCTGAATATCTGCAGAAAGGGAGAAACACTTGCAAAGGAGGATCTGAATATCTGCAGAGAGAGAGAGAAAGACACATTTACAAAGGAAGATCTGAATATCTGCAGAAAGGGAGAAACACTTGCAAAGGAGGATCTGAATATCTGCAGAGAGAGAGAGAAAGAGACATTTACAAAGAAAGATCTGAATATCTGCAGAAAGGGAGAAACACTTGCAAAGGAGGATCTGAATATCTGCAGAGAGAGAGAGAAAGAGACATTTACAAAGAAAGATCTGAATATCTGCAGAAAGGGAGAAACACTTGCAAAGAAGGATCTGAATATCTGCAGAGAGAGAGAGAAAGAGACATTTACAAAGAAAGATCTGAATATCTGCAGAAAGGGAGAAACACTTGCAAAGGAGGATCTGAATATCTGCAGAGAGAGAGAGAAAGAGACATTTACAAAGAAAGATCTGAATATCTGCAGAAAGGGAGAAACACTTGCAAAGGAGGATCTGAATATCTGCAGAGAGAGAGACATTTACAAAGAAAGATCTGAATATCTGCAGAAACGGAGAAACACTTGCAAAGAAGGATCTGAATATCTGCAGAGAGAGAGAGAAAGAGACATTTACAAAGAAAGATCTGAATATCTGCAGAAAGGGAGAAACACTTGCAAAGGAGGATCTGAATATCTGCAGAGAGAGAGAAAGAGACATTTGCAAAGAAAGATCTGAATATCTGCAGAAAGGGAGAAACACTTGCAAAGAAGGATCTGAATATCTGCAGAGAGAGAGAGAAAGAGACATTTACAAAGAAAGATCTGAATATCTGCAGAAAGGGAGAAACACTTGCAAAGGAGGATCTGAATATCTGCAGAGAGAGAGAGAGAGAGACATTTACAAAGAAAGATCTGAATATCTGCAGAAAGGGAGAAACACTTGCAAAGGAGGATTTGAATATCTGCAGAGAGAGAGAAAGAGACATTTACAAAGAAAGATCTGAATATCTGCAGAAAGGGAGAAACACTTGCAAAGGAGGATCTGAATATCTGCAGAGAGAGAGAGAAAGAGACATTTACAAAGAAAGATCTGAATATCTGCAGAAAGGGAGAAACACTTGCAAAGAAGGATCTGAATATCTGCAGAGAGAGAGAGAAAGAGACATTTACAAAGAAAGATCTGAATATCTGCAGAAAGGGAGAAACACTTGCAAAGGAGGATCTGAATATCTGCAGAGAGAGAGAGAGAAAGAGACATTTACAAAGAAAGATCTGAATATCTGCAGAAAGGGAGAAACACTTGCAAAGGAGGATCTGAATATCTGCAGAGAGAGAGAGAAAGAGACATTTACAAAGAAAGATCTGAATATCTGCAGAAAGGGAGAAACACTTGTAAAGGAGGATCTGAATATCTGCAGAGAGAGAGAGACATTTACAAAGAAAGATCTGAATATCTGCAGAAAGGGAGAAACACTTGCAAAGGAGGATCTGAATATCTGCAGAGAGAGAGAGAGAGAGACATTTACAAAGAAAGATCTGAATATCTGCAGAAAGGGAGAAACACTTGCAAAGGAGGATCTGAATATCTGCAGAGAGAGAGAGAAAGAGACATTTACAAAGAAAGATCTGAATATCTGCAGAAAGGGAGAAACACTTGCAAAGGAGGATCTGAATATCTGCAGAGAGAGAGAAAGAGACATTTACAAAGAAAGATCTGAATATCTGCAGAAAGGGAGAAACACTTGCAAAGAAGGATCTGAATATCTGCAGAGAGAGAGAGAAAGAGACATTTACAAAGAAAGATCTGAATATCTGCAGAAAGGGAGAAACACTTGCAAAGGAGGATCTGAATATCTGCAGAGAGAGAGAGAGAGAGACATTTACAAAGAAAGATCTGAATATCTGCAGAAAGGGAGAAACACTTGCAAAGGAGGATCTGAATATCTGCAGAAAGGGAGAAACACTTGCAAAGGAATATCTGAATATCTGCAGAGAGAGAGAAAGAGACATTTACAAAGAAAGATCTGAATATCTGCAGAAAGGGAGAAATACTTGCAAAGAAGGATCTGAATATCTGCAGAGAGAGAGAGAAAGAGACATTTACAAAGAAAGATCTGAATATCTGCAGAAAGGGAGAAACACTTGCAAAGAAGGATCTGAATATCTGCAGAGAGAGTGAGAGAGAGACATTTACAAAGAAAGATCTGAATATCTGCAGAAAGGGAGAAACACTTGCAAAGAAGGATCTGAATATCTGCAGAGAGAGAGAGAGAAAGAGACATTTACAAAGAAAGATCTGAATATCTGCAGAAAGGGAGAAACACTTGCAAAGGAGGATCTGAATATCTGCAGAGAGAGAGAGAGACATTTACAAAGAAAGATCTGAATATCTGCAGAAAGGGAGAAACACTTGCAAAGGAGGATCTGAATATCTGCAGAAAGGGAGAAACACTTGCAAAGGAATATCTGAATATCTGCAGAGAGAGAGAAAGAGACATTTACAAAGAATGATCTGAATATCTGCAGAAAGGGAGAAACACTTGCAAAGAAGGATCTGAATATCTGCAGAGAGAGAGAGAAAGAGACATTTACAAAGAAAGATCTGAATATCTGCAGAAAGGGAGAAACACTTGCAAAGGAGGATCTGAATATCTGCAGAGAGAGAGAGAAAGAGACATTTACAAAGAAAGATCTGAATATCTGCAGAAAGGGAGAAACACTTGCAAAGGAGGATCTGAATATCTGCAGAGAGAGAGACATTTACAAAGAAAGATCTGAATATCTGCAGAAAGGGAGAAACACTTGCAAAGGAGGATCTGAATATCTGCAGAAAGGGAGAAACACTTGCAAAGGAATATCTGAATATCTGCAGAGAGAGAGAAAGAGACATTTACAAAGAAAGATCTGAATATCTGCAGAAAGGGAGAAACACTTGCAAAGAAGGATCTGAATATCTGCAGAGAGAGAGAGAAAGAGACATTTACAAAGAAAGATCTGAATATCTGCAGAAAGGGAGAAACACTTGCAAAGGAGGATCTGAATATCTGCAGAGAGAGAGAGAGAGACATTTACAAAGGAAGATCTGAATATCTGCAGAAAGGGAGAAACACTTGCAAAGGAGGATCTGAATATCTGCAGAAAGGGAGAAACACTTGCAAAGGAGGATCTGAATATTTGCAGAGAGAAAGTGAGAGACAAAAAGGAGGGCCTTAATATCTGTGGTGACAAAATAAGAAATGCGAAAGAGAATCTCAATATCTGTGACGACAAAATGAGAGATACTTGCAAAGGAGGATCTGAATATCTGTGGTGACAAAATCAGAGATGATTAGATACATTTACGTTTCATGCATTTTTCAAGAAATGTTTTTAAGACCTATAAAAAGGAGAGAGAAATGTTATACTGCATTGCAAAATCAGTAAAATCAGTTTTCCGGATCGATTGTGTTTCATCTCGACTGCACGTGGTATGTTAATCTTTTACAGAAACGAATTCAAATGTAAAATATTGCAAGAAAATATTCCATCAACAGAAATGATACACTTATATACATATATTAATGACCCAAGTTACTACATACATATCATAGCTGTATATCGCTCACCTAGTTCAGATGTTCATGTATTCAATAATAACATAAAACGTTGGGGAAACAATAACGGAAACCTGAAAAATGTTGTTATTATTTGGTAACATTAATACAGATATCAAAAAATCGCTCAAAATCAGATGTAGACGAATATTTAGACACGTTAACTAAATACAGTTATTTTGGATACATAAATGACTTCAAAAGAGAAGAATATTGAAACCAAAATAACTAAATTTCCCTTGACAACACTCATCTACTGAACAAAAATTGCTGATCATTATCTTGTTACAGCAAAATATCGAAAAACACAGAAAAGAATAACAATAACATTAATTACACTAAACAGAGTCCTACCTATTATTATAATGAGAAAAAAATTAAAATAGAATTGCAAAGTATTGATTGAAATACAATTAGTGGACATTTAAATTGTCCAATTGAGATTCATAATGCAATTGTAAGAAAAATAAATGAAATTATGCAAGGTTAAAAAAATTTATTACTACTCCAACTAAGGGGTGAAAAATAACAGATGCCACAGAGAATGATTATAAACAGAAATAAAAGACCTAATCGAGCAAACTGATAAAGCCTGGATATTTGGTAAGAATAGCAAAACTAATGACCAATGCAAGACAGCTTATATACAACGCTAAGAAATGAAGTTATAAGCAAGATTCGCAGAGCAAAGAAAAACTTCTATTCAAATAAAATTATTCAATGCAATAACTCTATGAATTGGTTGTAAACAGAAGTTATCTGTTGGTGACGTAATTATACGGCATATTAAATCCTTATTCAACCGAATCGATTCCTATGGCTTTAACATTTATTTTTTAAATGTTGTGCCTAAGCTTCAGGAAACATATGGTCAAAACTCTAATCATTTCAACTCTTCTATTAGATTCCTCACACACTTAATACATGCCCAGAAACAATCTTCCTTCCTGATATAACACCTTTAGAAGTACACAATATTATTATTATTAGTTTTGATCGTAAAAATATCTCCTGGCATTGATAATATCGGGTACTGAAATCTCCAATTTTGTGGATTTATCCTCTTGGAGCAGCTTTCTAAATTACTAAATACAATTTGCAATACCCACATAATTCCTATTGAACTTAAAACTTCAATCATTGGACTAATTTACAAATCAAGGTCAAAGAAGTAGTTTCATAATTATAGACCTATTTCTACTTTTCCAGCAATTGAAAAAGCAATGGAAAGGTATGTTGAAAATGGTCTTATGGACTACCTAGAAAAAAAATATTAGCTTTATTTCTGAAAGTCAATTTGGTTTCGAAAGGAACACAATAACACTAAATTTATTTTAACATTTGAAATCAATGCAAGCTTAAACAGGGGTAACATTGTTGAAGCATTCTTCATTCCTTGATTTCTAAACAGCATTCGGCACATTAACACCATAGCATTTTACTTAATAAAGTTCATAAGAATTAGGAGACTTCTATTTCACTTTATTAAAATTATGTCAAAGATAGGACGTATCGTAACAAAAATTGGTAATGTTACTAGTGAAGTAGGGGCAGGGGTGGCTCAGTCGGTAGCGCGCCAGGCTCGTAATCTGTAGTTCCCAGGTTCGAGTCGCAGCTGGGTCAGCGTTGAGATTTATCTCCGCAAAATTCTCAGCCATGCCCACGGTCAGTAGAGAACACCGATGGGCTTGGAAAGGCCGCCGTCCGTCGGATGGGACGTTAAGCCGTGGCCCCCTGTGCGGGAGAGCCATACCCTGTGCACGTTAAAGAACACGCTGGATGGCCTTGACGGGAGGCTACCATCTGTCTCCCAACAGCTGTTCCAGTGGGTCCCCTCCCCCAACCTTCTCTGAGCCTTCGGGGTCCATGTGACCTGGCCATTTAGCCCATGGTGTGCAAAAAAGTGCCGCTCAGAGGTAAAACAACCCAACTCAACTAATGAAGTCAAACAAGTTTGTTATAAGCCCCCCCCCCCCCCAAAGACTCTATATTAGAACCATTATTTTTCCTTGTCTACATTAATGATATCAAATAACTAAAGATTAACTCTTCTATCTTATGCAGTGATGAAAATTTTCGAAAAATGGAATAGCAATCTGCAGAAAGATTTCAATACTCTTTCAACATAGAAAACAATTGAATATATTTCGGTGCAAACAAGTCTAGGGCCATGAACTTCCCTTTATCTAAAATCTCATATCCTGATAGATCTCAAAATTTAGATTATTCTCTTGGTTGTCTGACAATGTGGTCACTAGCATTTCAGATAATTTGCAAATGCAATGATATTATTGAAAGAGTTTCAATCAGGTTAGATGTATCATGGTCAATAATTGATACGTTTCTTACACCTGAATAAAGTACGTTTGTGGCAAATGAAGATACTGCTCTGTGATTCTGTGTAGGCTCCGTGCCATCTCACCGTTAAATATCTGTCAAATGGTTTATCTTGCAATTGGTGAATCAGTCGTAAGTTATCGTTTAACCATTTATGGTAAAACTTACTGTTCGCATATAGCTAAAATACGAAACATTCAAAATGCAATTGTTAGACTTTGCAGCAATCGACACAAAAGTAAACTCATTAATATTAATAAGGGCTGCAGTATTATGAATACATTACCTATCAGCGAACTATATAAATATAAATTAATACTTAGATATTATTTTGATAATACTTATAAATTCAAGATTAATCATAATAAAAATAAAAGATATAAATCTAAAGGTAAATGCAAATTGCCACTTTTTAAAAACCATTATGGGGAAAATTGTAGAAATTATGAACTTCCCTCTGTGATTAACAATGTCCCCGACGAGATGTTTATTTATTTTTTTAAAATTATTGTATACTATTCGGATTCCTGCAGATAAGCTTTTTAGCTTCGTGGGACTTGATTCTCTACTAAAAAATTATGGAAAAAATAAAGATTTTGGAAAAAAAATTGCTCGCTGGCATTTTACTAGCCAATTACAAATTATGCATTCTTATGAGAAAAACCACTTTTACTAAAAACATTTCGCTTGTTCTTTTTCGGCATCTCCGTTGCAAGGGGAAGAGAGCGGGAATGAGAGCGATTTCATTATTAGCTGCGTGAATGGATCCACTGAGCAACGTCAATGGCTGAGTTTCAAACGTCAACAGCCATTTTGAAAGGAATAGAATTTCTCCTCACGTGAGAAATGCCTCTTCCATCGTTCTTCTCAGCCAATTGCCGCTTCGTTTGCCGGCACAGCTTGCTCGGTCATCAACGCACATCGATCGAATGGAAGGGAAAAAGAAAAACGGATTAGCTGCTTCCGAAATCCACACTGAGCTCAGGGGCTCGAAGCAGATGGAAGATGCAAACAGAAAAGGAATGAAATGGACTCGTCTCAAATGTTGTGCTTTCGCAGTGAAGGGAAGAGAACGTCGTGGAAACAAGAACAATATGTTGTAGGAAGAATAATAATGATAACAGCAGAGGGAGAATATGGAGCAATGGCAAACAGGTGAAGAAGAAAGGGAACAAGAAGGATGCAAAGAGATAGGGATGGAAATATGAAGAGGATGACGAAGGTGAAGAAAAGAGGATGAGAAATAGAGAGGAGAAGAAATCGGTGTAAGAGTTGAAAGCAAACAGGAAGGACAGAAGATTAGAATGGGAATGAGAAGACAACAAAAGGAAGACACACGATTGTAAACTCAAAGGAATGCAAAAAACTTGAAAGTGAGAAGAAAACAATGTCGGATACAATCGTCATCTATATATAATAGCAGTGTCTGCATGCATGGAAAAAAACATCATCTGAAAAACATCCATTAACACATTTCCTTCTTCCTTGGCATAATGATTTCAACCGCATCGCAACGACTGAGTGGTTCATCATTGGAGAAACTGACAGCCATCTTTCAGTAGCGAAGAATCACAGGATATGTCCTGAGACATCGAACTCATTTTGTTTCCAGCTTATTATTTCATGAGAGTCATCTTTTTTTTTTCTGGAATCTCTAGAATAAAGTAGTACTTGATCTGCTCCGCATGGCTCTTGGATTTATTAACTCCATCTTCTTCTTCGGCGGCGAGTTTTGTGACGCCATTAATCCTATTTCAATCGACTGCATTGCTTTTGAATCTTTTCAGCTAATCCTCCTTTGCACTCCGAGCCCCTTTCACTCGAGAGCCCCTTTCACTCGAGAGCCTCTTTTGTCTCAGGATTCGTTTCTAAAATCAGTTTTTGGGACTTTTTAAATTTGTTAATTGTTTCAATCGCATTTAATCCTTTTGCTTTCATGCTTTTCATTTTGAACTTGTTGTCTGTTTCGTTATATACACTGGTCCTATACACTCATTGTTGCTTTTGTTTATATAATTTTATTGTTTTTACTGTTGTTATTGAATTTACTCTTTCTCTCTTTTGCTTTTTTAACCTTAGTTGTCGGTTCCATAGCTTACCCTTTTTCTCTCTATCTCGATTGGCGCAATACAGTCTTGGTTGCTCTTGCTCCATAAAACTGCAACCAAATGGTACAAGGACCGCTAAGCATCATACCCAGAGTCGAACTTCACCTTCCTGTGGCCGGGGGGGTACAACTTCCCCTCCCCTTAGAAATGTGATTTTATTTGCTTATATTTTGCTATTGCTACATATTGCTACATATTTTTTTTGTAGCAAATACAGTTACTGAAAACGACACTAGATAGAATTAAACATATTCTAAGAAGCCACGCTCATTAACTAATAAATAAATAAAAAAATTTAAAATACCTATCTTCCTATATGGGCCCTAAAAATCAGGAAAAAAATCCGAAGCATATCGCTGATGCAATCAGCCATTGTGTTCGTATTTCCCTTCAAAGGAAGATAGATCGCCTGTGATCTTGTTGATATGAAAATCGGGACTCTATCTTCCTTTGAAGTGAATACGAACTCAATGATTGATTGCATTATCGATGTGCTTTAGATTTATTTCCTGCTTTTTAAGACCCATATAGGAAGATAGGTATTTTTTTAAATTTTTATAATTATAGATTGGCGAATAGGGTTATGAACAGTGTGCCTAAAGGCCTCAGAAAGAGGGGGAGACCTAGAATGCGGTGGGCAGACAATGTCAAACAGGACCTTGTTAGAATTGGTGTGCAGTGGCCGGATGCAGCAGATGTAGCTCAGGACAGATATGCTTGGAGAATTAAACTGCACGGTCTGGTTGGACCTCCGTAGCCCATGGCTGCTTGAGGATGATGATGATGATGATGAAAAACACCTACCTTAAAAAAACTTTCGTTTGATACATGACTCATAAACATCGACCTTTTGCACTCGCGTTCTGGAGATATAGCTGAACAATCGCTTTCATATTTCACCTTTTTTAAGGAAACAAAGCATGAGGGGGGGAGGTCAATTTTGAGTAGCCTTTGACATTTCCAGAGTTACAAGTTTCATTTGACAGATAAATCATTTCTCGAAAGTTATAGTGGGACAATTGTTTTGACAAACACACAAACCGACAAACTGACAAATGTCAACGGAAAGCAATAGGAAGATAGGTAAAAAGATAGCAATGGCGCTCTTGAAAGGGTCATGCTCCCCCCCCTCCCCCCTGAAAAATTTTTGAGAAAGACATTTAACTCAATAGTTTAAAATATTACAACTCTAAACCATGAAGAATAGAAAACTGGTTTAATAACCATTTACTAAACATATGCACCATAACTAAAATTGTTTTAAGTTAAACAATTAATTCCACTCAGAATTCCACCGGGCTTAATTCTGGGTTTTTTACTATTCTTTATGTACATAAAAATTACCAAATATTTCTGAATTTTAAAAGTAGTAGTTTATGTTATGCAGATGATATTTTAATAATGAATAAAAATAGACATTTAAATAAAAATATTGAAGAAATGCAGTTAGATTATAATAATATTACAAGATGGTTAAAACGTAATAAAATCATTCAAATAATAAAAAACCAAGTGGATGATAATACACTCTCCAACATTTAAATAAAATTAGCTTTTTCGTCATTACAACTCCCATTTGCACATACATATGAGTGCAATGCATATCCTATCCATGTGCTTACATCAACTCCCAGCAGCACAGAGATTGCTGGACTACGCTTCAAATTAAATTAACAGCATTCTACCGCGATAAAGTGTCCGTTAGAAAACGTTTCTTAATTTCATAACTAATGATATTCCATACAAGCAGGGTTGGACTGGCCCTCTTCTCTTTTCAGCAGCTTCAGTATCAGGGTGGCGACAAAAAAAATCGATTTCTTTTCACGATTTCGAAGTAGGTAAGTTAAACGTGAGCTGGTCACAGTGCATTGTAAAGGAGTACTTAAGAGTACTCCGTTGCTACAAATTCTATGCCTTTGGGCACATGCAAAAAGATTGCACCGTGAAGACACAACGGTGCTCAAAGTCTGCGGGCAAGCACTCTTTCAGGGAGTGCACGAAAACGAAGTTCAAGTGTGTTGTTTGTAAAGAAGCTAACAAGGAACATGGGTCCAAATATGATCTGGGCCATGATGCGATGGACAACAATTGTCCGTCGTATCTCAGAGAAGTAAAGTTGCGAAGAAAGCGCACAGACTATGGAGACCTGATGGCAGCGGAGAGAGTCTAAAATTTCTCCAAATTAATCTAAATGGGGCAAGGGTCGCAATGGCCCTACTCAACCAGGAGATAAAGGAGGAAGGAGTCGATGTTATTCTAGTGCAAGAACCATACTGCACAGAGAACATCATCATAAGGGGGGCTTCCTCTGACCAGCAGGCTATTTTGCACAAAAGCTGGCATTGTTGTTTCGAATCCCAAGGTGAATGCCATCCTGGCATATCACTCCACTACAGTGGTAGCAGTGGAGATTGCTATGGGAGTTTAAATATACATGCCATCTCCATATGCTGTCCACCGAGTCATAACATAGAAGACTCCTTGACTAAGCTACAAAACGTCCTAGTTCAGATCAAATATAAGAGCTTAGTGGTGTGCGATGACTTTAATGCAAAGCATCCCCTCTGGGGATCGAATAGACAAGATGTCAGAGGAGATATGACTCTAGACTTTATCAACTCAGCTGATTTAATTCTATTAAATGATATGGATACACCAGCTACTTTTCATGGTCCTAGAGGCCAGAGCTGGATTGACCTGACCCTGACTACGCCACGGACGATTTTGCTGATCCATGACTGGCGCGTTAGTGACAAGGTCACTAGCAGCGACCATAAATACTTAGTGTTCCTATTGGGAGACAGAATACAGGCCCTCACACAACACAAAAAGGTACGCAGTCGGGAAACTCCCTGACTGGTGCAAGCTCATGCGCTATGTTGCACCAGACCTGGCTAAGATTCGTCAGTGTCTAGCAAATATTAATGACGGTGATTCTCTGAATAACATCGTCAGAGATATTACCGAGTGCATATGTTCTGAATGTGAGAAAACCTTTCGGCTTAAGGGAAAACTCCATAAAGGTAGAAGGTCTGTGTCCTGGTGGACGCCAGAGCTCGCTATTAAAAGAAAAAGGGTCTGAGCCTTTAGGAAAAGGTGCCAAAGGTGCCACACTGGGGAAAGAAGTTCCAGAGAGGAATTATATAAGAAAGAGCAAGCCGAGTACAAGTGTGCTATCCGCCAAGCTCAGTTGGCCTCTTGGCAAAAATTTTGTAGTGAAGTTACTGCACAGAATCCCTTTACTCTGCAGTACGAACTGGCTACTGGGAAAGACATAAAACCCCTGGACATTGAATATATTCGCAAAGAAGATGGGCCCAAGACCACTTCTTTTGATGAAACTATCCAGGTATTATTAGAGGGCTTATTCCCTGCAGATGACAGGATCTCTGATGATGCCCAACATCAACTCCTTAGGGAGTACAGCAGAGTCCCACCAGATGCGAAAGATGACATTCCGTTTATAGAAGAGGAGGTGGAGGAGGTGCTGAAGGCTATGACCAGGGGTAAAGCCCCAGGCCACGATGGTCTGACAGTGGAAATTGTGATGCAGGTATTCAACGAACACAAAGATCTGTTCACCCAGCTGTATAATATCTGTCTCAGACTGGGAGTGTTCCCACAAGCCTGAAAACAGGCGGACCTGGTCCTTTTCAATAAGGCAGGTAAAGATCCGGCAGATGTAAGATCATACAGGCCAATATGTCTGTTGCCGGTGATGTGAAAAATACTAGACAAACTGCTCACAAACAGGTTGTATTACAGCTGTTATAAGAGCAATTTCCTGAAAGATGGACAATATGGGTTCAGGACAGACCAGTCCACTGCTGCAGCTATCAAACAAGTGGTGGACATTGTTAAAGTTAATAAAGTAAACAAGCTGCACATCTCCCTCATCGCCTTGGATGTGACTGGCACCTTTGACAACGTATGGTGACCTGCTATATTAGGTAGGTTTAAAAATTGTTCCTGTCAGGAACATCTTTAACGTGGTGTCCAATTATCTCGGCAAGAGAGTGGTCACCTATTCCCATGCCAGTGGGGTAGCCTCAAGAAACTTGGATAGAGGCTGCCGACAAGGTTTGTGCAGTGGCCCGTTCCTCTGGAACTTAGTTGCAGACATGGCCCTGGAGTTGACCTTTAAGAGAGGGAGTCTGGCTACAGGCTTATGCAGACGACATGCTGCTTGTCATATCGGCGACCTCTAGAGAGAGACTGGAGATCGCCGGCAATGCAGCACTGTCGGTGCTCAAAGGATGGAGTCTACTCTACAAACTTGGGTTCAGCTGTGCAAAGACGCCATCAATGACAGTGGCTAAAAAGGGTGTCCTCAAAAGCAGGTACACCATTTTCAAACTAAATGGCAAAAATATCAGCCACATGGCGACTTTGAAGTACTTGGGAATCACTCTGGATGAAAGGATGAGCTGGATTCTACACTTGCAGGACCTTAAGGTTAAATGCACGAATGTGATGTGCAAACTGGGGCGAATGGCTCGCATATCATGGGGACTGAGAGGAGAAGTCCTAAAAGAAATTTATTTGAGGGGTACAGAGAGGATCCTAACATATAGAACGGGCGCCTGGCGGTGCTTGAAGGACCACTCCATCATGTGTAGAAAGCGCGCTCGCAGCCCAACGTCCAACTTTACTGCGAATCACCAGGGCTTACAGGAATACATCTGCGAATGCCCTCCTGGTGTTAGCAGGGATCCCTCCATTGTTTTTGACGGTCGGGAAAGAGGCGACCATTTTCAGAGTCCTGTAAGCTAGGGAGAAAGCAATATTCCTTGGAGTCCAGTATGACCCCGAGGCTTACGATAACGAAACCGCTAAGTGGATATCCATCCCACCAAAAGACTGAGTGTGTCATGGTCCATGGAGTTACCATCAGGTCGAGGAATTGAGGTATACACTGATGGTTCCAAGAGCGAGGATGGTGTGGGCTTAGCTACACTGTCTACTATCAAGGAGCCAAAGTGTACGATCATAAGAGGAAGGTTTCAAATAATGGCTCAGCCTTCCAAGCAGAGCTGCTTGCCATCGGAGAGGCCCTAGTGTGGGCCCTTAATGACGGCAGTCAGAAAAGCGACATTCGGTTGTACACGGACAGCCCTAAAGGCACGGACCAACTGGCCCACGCAGCAGGTACTAATACTCAACCTGAGATAGCAGTAAATACTTCTAAAACTACCCTGAAATCTGTTTTAAGTCAAAGAGTAATGGATGAGTGGCAGAGGCTCTGGGATTCGACCGAAAATGGTCTTCAAACAAAGACATTCTTGCAAAGGGTCGGTCTATCTCTGATGTCCTCAGACCGCTGCTTAACGCAAGTTCTGATGGGACACGGGAGTTTCCCAAAATATCTGGAGCATTTCAAGATCGCTACCCACAGTTACTGCGGCTGTGAGACTCCAGATGCAGATGTCGGGCACTATATCCTCAGGTGTCCGATTACGAAAGGGTTTGCTAGCGAACTCAGGAGCTCCCATACGATCAGTGAGGTAGCAGGCAGGGCAGTCATGGTTTCATCGGGAGTGCCCGAATTAGGGCGCACCTGAGGGACATGGGCTGGCTCGTCTGCCCATGTCCTCACTTCTTTCAGTCAGGAGCTGCTTTCACTCTTACACTTATTTTCCACTTCCTCCCAGGCTGCGCTCCACACCCCCTTTAACACCACCCATACTTGAAGTCCCTACTGGTTTCCTCTGAGACAAACTTAAACTTCTACTTCCAGGCTTCTCATGCAGGCTCATGTAGTGTCGGAAGACGGAATACGAGCTTTCCCCATGGGGTGGGGGGCAAGTCCTTCGGGACCCGCCCCCCACCCCAATTATTGAGAGTTGTCTACACTCATCTTTATTCTGTTACTTAAACAGCTTAGTAGTGTTTAAACACTTAGTAAATCAATGATGAGTTGTGGATTCATTTGTGTAAAAATGAAAGTACTAAATTCAGTATTCATGGAGGTAAAATCAGTGATAATAGCAAGGGAAAGAAGTTATTTCTGTCGTAAATGATAGCATCTAGTTTGAAGATAATGTTTGAAATGACTGAAGCTTAATGGAAAATAATGGTATCATATTGTTACGACAGAGGAACGAGCAACAATGAAACCGTGATGTGATTGTATCATTTTGATATTCGCATGTGCTTTGCGTGAGAATTACGTCACCAACTACTTCGAACGATGACTTAAAAATAAAGAATAAGAGAGTTGCAATTAGGAAGATTTACTGCGAAGGAAAAAGAAGTTTGTCTCAGTCTGTACACGATAATCTGAAGAAGAAATATTTTATTTGGTGTGTGCGCGGGAGGATCAATAAGTTTATAAGTGAGGATCTCGTTAGTAAACTAGTAAGGAAAAAGAAGATTTCATCGTCTGAAGCGTGGTGACCAAAGTCTGGAAAAGAATTAGTTCTGAGAAACCAGTATATTTAGCTGTAGTAGCTGTAGTACTTGATGAGAGTAAAATCCTAGAAGAAAGTCATTTGGTATATAGTTACATTTAGTTTGTTTATGGAATTGGAAGGTTATTCTTAGTAGATTATAGGTTTATTTCCATACAGATGAAGATTGATGTTGGTTGAATTTAGTTTATATAAATGTTTTCATTCATACTTTTGTAATATATATATACCCCCCTCAAGCAGCTGTTTGCTACAGAGGTCTGACAGGAGCATGAGTAGTCGAGGGGTCGCTTGGGAAGTTAGGTTCCTCCCCGCACGCCCCCTCCCCCCCTACGCCAGTAGCCGATGTTCGAATGGGTTGACATTTATAACCGATTAAAAATTATTTATTAGCCTTCTCATTGTTGTGGGATTTTTAGCCCTATTCATTATAATGCGCAGCTGCAGATCTGATTGAAAGACCCCGGGAGAAAAAAATTTAATCCCCTGTGGCATTCGTTTGAACGGGTTGACATTTATGTCCGATTAAAAAATTATTTATTAGCCATCTCGTGGAAAGCCCTCTCTGGAGCCCGTGAGAAAAAATTAAGCCCCTCTGGCATGCGTTTGAAACAGCCGGTTGACATTTATGTCCGATTAAAAAATTATTTATTAGCCATCTCTGGCATTCAGCAGATCCATGAGAAAAAAAAATTAAGCCCCTCTGGCATTCGTTTGAAACAGCCGAACGGCTGACATCGCTTTTAAATTATCCTTCTCATTTGTGAGGGAAGAATGGCATTCATAAGAATAAAGGATTGGCCGTCGACTCTCTGGTGAGAAAAAAATTAAGAACCTCTGGCATTCGTTTGAACGGGTTGACATTTATCCCCGCTTAAAAATTGTTTATTAACCTAAAAAATTGTATCAGAATGTATTGTTATTGCAAGAGTGAGGTCCCCCCACCCACCCATCAGCTGACGTCGAACGGCTCACATCGCTTTTAGATTATCCTACTCATTTGTGAGGGAAGACTGACATTCATAAGAATAAAGGATCGGCCATTGACTGAACTCGCTGGTGAGAAAAAAATTAAGTTCCTCTGGCACTCGTTTGAAACAGCCGGTTGACATTTATGCCCGCTTAAAAATTATTTATTAGCCTTCTCATTTGTGAGGGAAGACTGACATTCATAAGAATAAAGGATTGACCACCGACTGAACTCGTTGGTGAGAAAAGTTTTTTTTTTTTAGCCGTACTCTGGCATTCATTAGAATGTGGGTCAGTAGAATATAGCTTCAGCCGACGACATTGTTAAAGTCTCCCAGCATCAAATCCTTTCAGGTATGCTATGAAAAAAAAAATTACGCTTAGAGACGAAAAAGAGGTATTCTATGTCACGATCGACGAAACCTGGACGCTTCAGATGATGATTCATTCTTTCGTTTAGAGAGGTATTTGAAAAGCCTCCTAATAATGTGTCGTTAATATTTGGGACCACTCAAATCCTTTCAGGTATGGGTTAGTCAATAACGGGTGCCCAGAAGAAGCCGCTCGGTGACATTTATGAAGACTGAAAATAATTTGCGACTTTATGAAAGAATTCGAGATTAAAGCGTCAAGAAGCGGGGATGAGACTATCAATAACGGCTTGGATAAAAAAAAAGAATCACGTCAGTTTTATTAGGATCTAAAAAATAGTTGTATCTTTTGACTACGAATGAAACCCTTTGTTAACAAGAATCTTTATGTCATAGCTTTAGGAGGCCCGAGCCGGGGCACACCGCGCTAGACTTCCTTGAAAGGGAAAGTGATAACTGAGGGCGACCCCTGGTGGCGCAGATGGCGAGGTCAGAGGGGTTTTCTGACTGCGAATAGCCGAACGTTATTCCTACGAAAAAAATTAAAACCTTTCACCAATTGATTCTTACATAACAGTATTGAGATGCATGAGATTATAGAAGAATGTAGTTACTTAAAAACTGTAGATAATTGTTAGCCAAACAGAGTATTTAATTTTGGTTTATGTTGAAGAGGAGCTCACAGTCACGTGTTTATATGAAGAAAATTTTTAGAATAACTGAAATGGCTTTTTAAACCTTTCACCAATTGATTTTTACCTAACAGTATCGGGATGCATAAGATTATAGAAGAATGTAGTTACTTAAAAACTGTAGATAATTGTGAGTCAGAGTAATTAAAGAAGTCACGCGTTCTAATAAAGAAAATTTTACAATAACTGAAATGGTCGATTTTTCCCGATCACTTCGCGAAAAGATTTTTCAAATGAGTAATACGCTAAGAGAACGGGCTACTAAAAATAAATATTATTATTATTATATCGAGGCAGCTGAGAAATTGGTACGCAATCAACGACAATTTTTGAAATATTTCAAGTAGCTCTAAATAAAATCGGCGTCAAAATGCTACACGCACCCGATTCATAATAATCGTCTTTGATGAATATTTTGTCAACTATTAAGAAACTGTTGCGATCTTCCAAAATGGCAAGGTTGAAGGACTTTAAGAGTTGAAAACCCAGACACTATTCAACCAACACAAGACAGTAATGTGAAGGGATAAATAAGATTTCGGTCAACGTTAGATTATAATAGCATGAGTTGTCATGTAGAGAACTTTGCCCGAAAATTGCGAATAAAGATTTTAATCAAATTGTCATTAGTTAATAAATAATTGTCACAAGGACCTGATAACGTCGTATAAAAGTTATCTGAACTAAAGGAGAAGAACACAGTTAGTATCACGAGACTGCATTAAAAAGGTTTATGCAAATATACACGGAATTGAGACTCTCTACGATTCCACACGGTCGTTTTCGCGTTAAATGCGAACTTGGTGAGGTTTTGAGACGACCTTCTAAATTTTAGAAATGGCCGATTTCCGTCTCTCGGCTTTAAATCCGTACGCTAAGAAATAATTTGTGGTCAGAAGATATTTTCTCGCTATAAGAAAACGAATGGAGTCACTTACGTGGCAGGATTTCTGATTTAAATACGAATAGGGTTCATTTAGGTCGGTTCGGATTTTAACTGTCAAGATATTCAGCAAAACTATGATTTAAATTACCTGTCTACACTAAAGCGCCTTCCCCTTGACACTATTTTGATATGTATCATCTTAATTATACCATCTGATTAAAAACTCTGTTGTACCTAAATACGCTGTAGAAAGAAAGAGTCGTTATTATTAATCTATGGTTCAATCATAGTAGTTTTAAATCGTCCTACGCTCATTGGTCAACGATTTTGATTAAAATACTGCTCTGTGTCTCGTGCGATCATCATTTTCGGCCAGCAATGGAAGCGAGGTGTCAAAATATGAGAGGACGAAAGAGCGATCCTATTTGGAAGGGTTTCAAGAAATACCCAAAGGGTAAGGGGTTTCGTGCCGTTTGCTTACAGTGTAACAAAGACATCATCGGTCTTGTACCACGCCTTAAAAGCCACCAATGTAAAGAAAAAGCTATAACATCTTGGCTAGACCAGCAAATCGCATCTGTGATGAACTCTTCCGAACCTGACAAAATCAGACGGTATCTCATCGTCATACAATCTCATCTAAAGGCCTTACGTGACCAAAGTTTCAACGTGAATGACTGAAAGACAATGTGACCCTACCTAAGAACTGCTTCGGACGTGAATCGTGTCGTTCCCGACTGTTTAACGTAAGAAAGATTCATGTAAGCGATGATGCTAAACTTTTTGTGGAAGATAATTCATGTCGGAACTTTCCTATGTGTACGAGCATTTGAATACGTACTCGCTAAATATTGATAGTGTGAAAATATTGTTACTAATAAAGGATTTTGTATATATGATTTCGTAGCGAACATCGATTTGTTGTATGTCTGATTATTTCTTAGCGCAGTTAAGTTTACAACGACCTAAAGGCTATGTGCTTTACAAACTCGTGAAACAAAGGGGGGTATGACTGATTGATATGTTAAATTCTGAAAATAAATACATGAAGATGAAATGCTTCAAACATTTGACCGACTTCAAATGAAAATACAAATTATTACACTCACCAATATCAGATTAATGAATGTTTTTTGCAAAATTATGGTGAAATTAGCCTCCAATGTGTAGAACCATCGTGTTAAATTGTGTTCCTTATGTCTCACAAATCGTATTAAAGAGAAATGTAGACACCGCAACTCATTTCTTAGAGCTAAATTTGTAATGTGTTACACATAACTGACTGATAATTTTAGCACTTGGTCACTTATGAAAGTATTTTCCTTCTCGAGTAGTTGGGAAGAAAATGGTTTCTTTCTGTAAGAAAGCTTTTTTTTTTTGGTGTAATTTTTCGAATAGTTACTTAACAATTATTATTTCTAAAAAGCGAACTATCACAAATTATGTAAACGACATCAAAAGATATTTATTGCACGAAGTAAAATGGAATTATTTACAGCACTTTAGCCAAAAAGAGAACGTTCGTTTTTTTTTTTACGGAGGACATTGGTCGAAGACAGAGAGCCATTTAAGCAGATACGTTTAGAACATCGCCAACGATTGAATTTTGGTCCCACGAAAGGTACCAAATCCGTTAGTCAACGATTAAATGCTGTTCTGATGTATGAGCAAGCGTTAAAGAATATTTCACACTTTGAACAGAACACAACTTTGCAGTCGTGGTTCTTTTTTCGGAAATATAACTGGTTGAAGAAAACAATGTATTACATTAAAAATGATAATTGACTGCGTATAAATTCCTTTTAAAGATTTGTTTAGAAATTATCCTAACAAGTATATTTTGCAACATACCGCTGGGAGAAATTCTCTTTGTATACAAGGCGGGTCAAACGTCCCTAAAATCAACAACTTACTGATCAGGTATGCTACATTTGATAGATGTCAAATAACATTGCTCTCCTCGAATTTCAGGGTCTGACATCGTGTCTATTTGTTTTATATGTTAATGATAAGTTCTTCAGACATTTTTAATAATGCATCATAAGTCTGCCCTCTCGAAGAATCCTTGAAATAAACGTGAATTAACTGAATTGAAACCTTGTTTTTTTCTCGTAGGCATGTGTACAGAGCATAAATCTTCTACAGTAAACTATAAATACGCAAATAAAAAATCCTATCTGATATAAAAATGGAGAGATCCTCTTTTTAAAGAAAAGGCGATTTAGGCAAGATATGTTGATCTATCATGTAACTTCCAGAAATAAAGTCTGCAGATACAATATTTTTGCTTTTTACCATACCAGTTAAGTCCCAAAATGAACCTAATTACAGACGTGATTTTCCGATAATAAACAGTTTGATAGAATGCATTGTCGAACGTACTCACTATTTGAAGGAAACTTTTTTTTTTTTGTATTTCACATAAATTTAAGATCATTTATGATTACGGGGACCGTACATCAGAACATCGCCAACGATTGGATTTTGGTCCCACGAAAGGTACCAAACCCGTTAGTCAATGATTAAATGGTGTTCTGATGTATGAGCAAACGTTAAAGAATATTTCACACTTTGAACAGAACACAGCTTTGTAGTCGTGGTTCTTTTTTCGGAAATAAAACTGGTTGAAGAAAACAATGTATTACATTAAAAGTGAAGTTTGACTACGTATAAATTTCTTTTAAAGATTTATTTAGAAATTATCCTAACATTGTCATCCATGTTAACAAGTATATTTTACAACATACCGCGGGGAGAAATTCTCTTTGTATACAGGGTGGGTCAAAAGTCCCTAATTCAAAAACTTACTGATCAGGTATGCTACATTTGATAGATGTCAAATAACATTGTTCTCCTGAATTTCAGGGTCTGACATCACGTCTATTTGTTTTGTATGTTAATGATAAGTTCTTCAGACATTTACATTTTTTAATAATGCATCATAAGTCTACCCCCTCGAAGAATCCTTGAAATAAACGTGAATTAACTGAATTGAAACTTTGTTTTTTTCTCGTAGTCATGTGTACAGAACAGAAATCTTCTACAATAAGCTATAAATACGCAAATAAAAAATCCTATCTGATATAAAAATGGGAAGATCCTCTTTTTAAAGAAAAGGTGATTTAGGCAAGATATGTTGATCTATCATGTAACTTCCAGAAATAAAGTCTGCAAATATAATATTTTTCTTTTTACCATACTAGTTAAGTCCCAAAATGAACCTAATTACAGACGTGATTTTCCGATAATAAACAGTTTGATAGAATGCGTTGCCGAATGTACTCATGGCACCAGTGAAAAGATCGAGGAATGACGAGTCCTGCCAACGTAAATGAGTTGCAATTTTTAAAGATTTCACAGAAAAACACGTATCTTTTAAAATCATTTCAAAAATCATTGAATTTTGCTTATGTCTCCCCGGATCTAATGCCCCCCACTGAACGAGTATTTTCATTAGTGAACAATATGTGGACCAATGAAAATAAAACCAAAATATTGAAAGCATGCATTTATACCAAATGCAACTTTGACATGAATTATATAGAGTTTTTTGAATTTTAAAACAAAAACCTGATTTATTAGAAAAAGTTCATTTTTGTGAAAAGTATCAAAATTAAAGTATTTAAGTAATAATATCATTGTTGAAAATGCTATTTATATGGTTATATTTTATAATAAAACTTTTAGTTTTAGTGAAACAAATCAAACGCAATCAGCTATTTTATTATGAAATAATTTCTGATTGTTCTTTATTTTCTCAAAAAAAAAAATATGGTACTATCTGACTACTATCATGTGAAAATTTCACATCATGATGTGATTTTAATTTTTTTGAATGGTGCTGGTAATGCTAAAAGCACGGAATTATATTAATTGAAATGTTTTAGTTCAGTTTTTACAAGTTTCAGCTGGGGCAATATATTCGTTGATCAATGTACAACTTAAATTATTACTCCCCTGCGTGTTTGATAAAAATTGAATTTAAATTACTAAAACCATTGTGTATAAATCCATACACGCTAATATTATTCTCTGTTATAAAAATTATGTCAAGTTCATACAATATGTACCATAAGTACGGTGACCATATTTTTTTTTTTTTGAGAAAATAAAGAACAATCAGAAATTATTTCATAATAAAATAGCTGGTTGCGTTTGATTTGTTTCACTAAAACTAAAAGTTTTATTATAAAATATAACCATATAAATAGCATTTTCAACAATGATATTATTACTTAAATACTTTAATTTTGATACTTTTCACAAAAATGAACTTTTTCTAATAAATCAGGTTTTTGTTTTAAAATTCAAAAAACTCTATATAATTCATGTCAAAGTTGCATTTGGTATAAATGCATGCTTTCAATATTTTGGTTTTATTTTCATTGGTCCACATATTGTTCACTAATGAAAATACTCGTTCAGTGGGGGGCATTAGATCCGGGGAGACATAAGCAAAATTCAATGATTTTTGAAATGATTTTAAAAGATACGTGTTTTTCTGTGAAATCTTTAAAAATTGCAACTCATTTACGTTGGCAGGACTCGTCATTCCTCGATCTTTTCACTGGTGCCATGAGTACATTCGGCAACGCATTCTATCAAACTGTTTATTATCGGAAAATCACGTCTGTAATTAGGTTCATTTTGGGACTTAACTAGTATGGTAAAAAGAAAAATATTATATTTGCAGACTTTATTTCTGGAAGTTACATGATAGATCAACATATCTTGCCTAAATCACCTTTTCTTTAAAAAGAGGATCTTCCCATTTTTATATCAGATAGGATTTTTTATTTGCGTATTTATAGCTTATTGTAGAAGATTTCTGTTCTGTACACATGACTACGAGAAAAAAACAAAGTTTCAATTCAGTTAATTCACGTTTATTTCAAGGATTCTTCGAGGGGGTAGACTTATGATGCATTATTAAAAAATGTAAATGTCTGAAGAACTTATCATTAACATACAAAACAAATAGACGTGATGTCAGACCCTGAAATTCAGGAGAACAATGTTATTTGACATCTATCAAATGTAGCATACCTGATCAGTAAGTTTTTGAATTAGGGACTTTTGACCCACCCTGTATACAAAGAGAATTTCTCCCCGCGGTATGTTGTAAAATATACTTGTTAACATGGATGACAATGTTAGGATAATTTCTAAATAAATCTTTAAAAGAAATTTATACGTAGTCAAACTTCACTTTTAATGTAATACATTGTTTTCTTCAACCAGTTTTATTTCCGAAAAAAGAACCACGACTACAAAGCTGTGTTCTGTTCAAAGTGTGAAATATTCTTTAACGTTTGCTCATACATCAGAACACCATTTAATCATTGACTAACGGGTTTGGTACCTTTCGTGGGACCAAAATCCAATCGTTGGCGATGTTCTGATGTACGGTCCCCGTAATCATAAATGATCTTAAATTTATGTGAAATACAAAAAAAAAAAGTTTCCTTCAAATAGTGAGTACGTTCGACAATGCATTCTATCAAACTGTTTATTATCGGAAAATCACGTCTGTAATTAGGTTCATTTTGGGACTTAACTGGTATGGTAAAAAGCAAAAATATTGTATCTGCAGACTTTATTTCTGGAAGTTACATGATAGATCAACATATCTTGCCTAAATCGCCTTTTCTTTAAAAAGAGGATCTCTCCATTTTTATATCAGATAGGATTTTTTATTTGCGTATTTATAGTTTACTGTAGAAGATTTATGCTCTGTACACATGCCTACGAGAAAAAAACAAGGTTTCAATTCAGTTAATTCACGTTTATTTCAAGGATTCTTCGAGAGGGCAGACTTATGATGCATTATTAAAAATGTCTGAAGAACTTATCATTAACATATAAAACAAATAGACACGATGTCAGACCCTGAAATTCGAGGAGAGCAATGTTATTTGACATCTATCAAATGTAGCATACCTGATCAGTAAGTTGTTGATTTTAGGGACGTTTGACCCGCCTTGTATACAAAGAGAATTTCTCCCAGCGGTATGTTGCAAAATATACTTGTTAGGATAATTTCTAAACAAATCTTTAAAAGGAATTTATACGCAGTCAATTATCATTTTTAATGTAATACATTGTTTTCTTCAACCAGTTATATTTCCGAAAAAAGAACCACGACTGCAAAGTTGTGTTCTGTTCAAAGTGTGAAATATTCTTTAACGCTTGCTCATACATCAGAACAGCATTTAATCGTTGACTAACGGATTTGGTACCTTTCGTGGGACCAAAATTCAATCGTTGGCGATGTTCTAAACGTATCTGCTTAAATGGCTCTCTGTCTTCGACCAATGTCCTCCGTAAAAAAAAAACGAACGTTCTCTTTTTGGCTAAAGTGCTGTAAATAATTCCATTTTACTTCGTGCAATAAATATCTTTTGATGTCGTTTACATAATTTGTGATAGTTCGCTTTTTAGAAATAATAATTGTTAAGTAACTATTCGAAAAATTACACCAAAAAAAAAAAAGCTTTCTTACAGAAAGAAACCATTTTCTTCCCAACTACTCGAGAAGGAAAATACTTTCATAAGTGACCAAGTGCTAAAATTATCAGTCAGTTATGTGTAACACATTACAAATTTAGCTCTAAGAAATGAGTTGCGGTGTCTACATTTCTCTTTAATACGATTTGTGAGACATAAGGAACACAATTTAACACGATGGTTCTACACATTGGAGGCTAATTTCACCATAATTTTGCAAAAAACATTCATTAATCTGATATTGGTGAGTGTAATAATTTGTATTTTCATTTGAAGTCGGTCAAATGTTTGAAGCATTTCATCTTCATGTATTTATTTTCAGAATTTAACATATCAATCAGTCATACCCCCCTTTGTTTCACGAGTTTGTAAAGCACATAGCCTTTAGGTCGTTGTAAACTTAACTGCGCTAAGAAATAATCAGACATACAACAAATCGATGTTCGCTACGAAATCATATATACAAAATCCTTTATTAGTAACAATATTTTCACACTATCAATATTTAGCGAGTACGTATTCAAATGCTCGTACACATAGGAAAGTTCCGACATGAATTATCTTCCACAAAAAGTTTAGCATCATCGCTTACATGAATCTTTCTTACGTTAAACAGTCGGGAACGACACGATTCACGTCCGAAGCAGTTCTTAGGTAGGGTCACATTGTCTTTCAGTCATTCACGTTGAAACTTTGGTCACGTAAGGCCTTTAGATGAGATTGTATGACGATGAGATACCGTCTGATTTTGTCAGGTTCGGAAGAGTTCATCACAGATGCGATTTGCTGGTCTAGCCAAGATGTTATAGCTTTTTCTTTACATTGGTGGCTTTTAAGGCGTGGTACAAGACCGATGATGTCTTTGTTACACTGTAAGCAAACGGCACGAAACCCCTTACCCTTTGGGTATTTCTTGAAACCCTTCCAAATAGGATCGCTCTTTCGTCCTCTCATATTTTGACACCTCGCTTCCATTGCTGGCCGAAAATGATGATCGCACGAGACACAGAGCAGTATTTTAATCAAAATCGTTGACCAATGAGCGTAGGACGATTTAAAACTACTATGATTGAACCATAGATTAATAATAACGACTCTTTCTTTCTACAGCGTATTTAGGTACAACAGAGTTTTTAATCAGATGGTATAATTAAGATGATACATATCAAAATAGTGTCAAGGGGAAGGCGCTTTAGTGTAGACAGGTAATTTAAATCATAGTTTTGCTGAATATCTTGACAGTTAAAATCCGAACCGACCTAAATGAACCCTATTCGTATTTAAATCAGAAATCCTGCCACGTAAGTGACTCCATTCGTTTTCTTATAGCGAGAAAATATCTTCTGACCACAAATTATTTCTTAGCGTACGGATTTAAAGCCGAGAGACGGAAATCGGCCATTTCTAAAATTTAGAAGGTCGTCTCAAAACCTCACCAAGTTCGCATTTAACGCGAAAACGACCGTGTGGAATCGTAGAGAGTCTCAATTCCGTGTATATTTGCATAAACCTTTTTAATGCAGTCTCGTGATACTAACTGTGTTCTTCTCCTTTAGTTCAGATAACTTTTATACGACGTTATCAGGTCCTTGTGACAATTATTTATTAACTAATGACAATTTGATTAAAATCTTTATTCGCAATTTTCGGGCAAAGTTCTCTACATGACAACTCATGCTATTATAATCTAACGTTGACCGAAATCTTATTTATCCCTTCACATTACTGTCTTGTGTTGGTTGAATAGTGTCTGGGTTTTCAACTCTTAAAGTCCTTCAACCTTGCCATTTTGGAAGATCGCAACAGTTTCTTAATAGTTGACAAAATATTCATCAAAGACGATTATTATGAATCGGGTGCGTGTAGCATTTTGACGCCGATTTTATTTAGAGCTACTTGAAATATTTCAAAAATTGTCGTTGATTGCGTACCAATTTCTCAGCTGCCTCGATATAATAATAATAATATTTATTTTTAGTAGCCCGTTCTCTTAGCGTATTACTCATTTGAAAAATCTTTTCGCGAAGTGATCGGGAAAAATCGACCATTTCAGTTATTGTAAAATTTTCTTTATTAGAACGCGTGACTTCTTTAATTACTCTGACTCACAATTATCTACAGTTTTTAAGTAACTACATTCTTCTATAATCTTATGCATCCCGATACTGTTAGGTAAAAATCAATTGGTGAAAGGTTTAAAAAGCCATTTCAGTTATTCTAAAAATTTTCTTCATATAAACACGTGACTGTGAGCTCCTCTTCAACATAAACCAAAATTAAATACTCTGTTTGGCTAACAATTATCTACAGTTTTTAAGTAACTACATTCTTCTATAATCTCATGCATCTCAATACTGTTATGTAAGAATCAATTGGTGAAAGGTTTTAATTTTTTTCGTAGGAATAACGTTCGGCTATTCGCAGTCAGAAAACCCCTCTGACCTCGCCATCTGCGCCACCAGGGGTCGCCCTCAGTTATCACTTTCCCTTTCAAGGAAGTCTAGCGCGGTGTGCCCCGGCTCGGGCCTCCTAAAGCTATGACATAAAGATTCTTGTTAACAAAGGGTTTCATTCGTAGTCAAAAGATACAACTATTTTTTAGATCCTAATAAAACTGACGTGATTCTTTTTTTTTATCCAAGCCGTTATTGATAGTCTCATCCCCGCTTCTTGACGCTTTAATCTCGAATTCTTTCATAAAGTCGCAAATTATTTTCAGTCTTCATAAATGTCACCGAGCGGCTTCTTCTGGGCACCCGTTATTGACTAACCCATACCTGAAAGGATTTGAGTGGTCCCAAATATTAACGACACATTATTAGGAGGCTTTTCAAATACCTCTCTAAACGAAAGAATGAATCATCATCTGAAGCGTCCAGGTTTCGTCGATCGTGACATAGAATACCTCTTTTTCGTCTCTAAGCGTAATTTTTTTTTTCATAGCATACCTGAAAGGATTTGATGCTGGGAGACTTTAACAATGTCGTCGGCTGAAGCTATATTCTACTGACCCACATTCTAATGAATGCCAGAGTACGGCTAAAAAAAAAAAACTTTTCTCACCAACGAGTTCAGTCGGTGGTCAATCCTTTATTCTTATGAATGTCAGTCTTCCCTCACAAATGAGAAGGCTAATAAATAATTTTTAAGCGGGCATAAATGTCAACCGGCTGTTTCAAACGAGTGCCAGAGGAACTTAATTTTTTTCTCACCAGCGAGTTCAGTCAATGGCCGATCCTTTATTCTTATGAATGTCAGTCTTCCCTCACAAATGAGTAGGATAATCTAAAAGCGATGTGAGCCGTTCGACGTCAGCTGATGGGTGGGTGGGGGGACCTCACTCTTGCAATAACAATACATTCTGATACAATTTTTTAGGTTAATAAACAATTTTTAAGCGGGGATAAATGTCAACCCGTTCAAACGAATGCCAGAGGTTCTTAATTTTTTTCTCACCAGAGAGTCGACGGCCAATCCTTTATTCTTATGAATGCCATTCTTCCCTCACAAATGAGAAGGATAATTTAAAAGCGATGTCAGCCGTTCGGCTGTTTCAAACGAATGCCAGAGGGGCTTAATTTTTTTTTCTCATGGATCTGCTGAATGCCAGAGATGGCTAATAAATAATTTTTTAATCGGACATAAATGTCAACCGGCTGTTTCAAACGCATGCCAGAGGGGCTTAATTTTTTCTCACGGGCTCCAGAGAGGGCCTTCCACGAGATGGCTAATAAATAATTTTTTAATCGGACATAAATGTCAACCCGTTCAAACGAATGCCACAGGGGATTAAATTTTTTTCTCCCGGGGTCTTTCAATCAGATCTGCAGCTGCGCATTATAATGAATAGGGCTAAAAATCCCACAACAATGAGAAGGCTAATAAATAATTTTTAATCGGTTATAAATGTCAACCCATTCGAACATCGGCTACTGGCGTAGGGGGGGAGGGGGCGTGCGGGGAGGAACCTAACTTCCCAAGCGACCCCTCGACTACTAGCATGTCAGTTTATATGCCATAGTAGAGGGTCTGTGAGGATGGCAGGACCTCAGTAAATTACATTATTTTCGAATTACTGATGCTAAATATTATTTTTGAACTCACGCTCAATTTCCATCCATTAAATTTATAAAACTTGGTGTCAGGATCGGGATTATTTATTGAATGCCTTTCACTAGAAGTATGAATGAGTTAGTAAAACTGATAACTGATATAAGAAGAGAAATATCTGCTCAAAAGAGTAATATTGTTAGTCAAAATTCTCAAATTAGTAAGATTACTGATCAGAAAAATGATCTGAACAAAAAAACAGTGAAATCACTGATCAGTGTAAAGACATTAAGACATTACAGACCTCAGAAATCGGCAAGAAGATATCCTAATCCAAACCATGCTCCTTTAAAGTTTCTAAGAGAGAGCTACATCACTTTTGAAACTCTAACCAAACGTTAACTCTTTAGTTCCTCAGCTACTCTCTTTCTGACTTGGTTATTCTGCATCTCAATGAAGATCTGGTTTTATTGTACCTCACTGATTCACACCTTCACCCCTCTGGCTACAAGTGGGAGGTAGCATAAAGCAGTGTCAGAAATGGAGGGGCAATAAAACCATTTGCCTATGCTCCCTTCTGCAAGCGTCTGGAAAATCACAAAGCTAGGACACAAATGACAACTATTGAGCAGCATTCCAATCTAAGACACTTCTGAAAATACACATATAACAGAGATACACTACATGATCAAAAGTATCCTTCACAATCTGGCTCTCAGATTGTGGAGGCCACAGTGATACACTACATGATCAAAAGTATCCTCCACAGTCTGGCTCTGTGCAGGCCAGTCAAGTTCATCCACAATCTCCCAGTAATAGGAAAGGAATCAATATCGTGTTAATCCACTCTTTGCTGCTATCACAGCCTCCACTCTGTGAGGAAGGCTTTCCACTAGATTTTGGTACATTGCTGTAGAAATTGCCTGACATTCTGCCACAAGAGCATTAGTGAGGCTGGTCACTGATGTTGGGCGGTTTGGCCTGTCTTTCAGTCAGCATTCCAAATTCATCCCAAAGGTGTTCCATGAGATTGAGATCAGAGCTCTGTGCAGGCAGGTCAAGTTCTTCCACACCCATCTCATCAAACTATTTCTGCATGGTCCTTGCTTTGTGGATGGGGCATTGCCATGTCGTACAGGAAAGGGTCTTCACCAAACAGTTGTCATAAAGCTGGGAGCACAGAATTGTCAAGAATGTCATTATAGGCCACGACGTTCAGAGTTCCATTCATTGGAATTAGGGAGCCCAGCCCGAACCATGAAAAACAATCCCAGAGCATAATGCCTCCTCCAACAAACTTCGAAGTTGGCACAATACAGTCAGACAGTAGCGTTCACCTGGCATCCTCCACACCCAGACTCGTCCATCGGACTATCAGATGGTAAAGCGTGGTTCATCATTCTAGAGAACATGGTTTCACAGCTCAAGATTCCACTGACGCCATGCTTTACACCACTCCAACCGACAGTTGCCATTGATCTTGTTGATATCAGGCTTGTGTGCTGCTACTCAGCCATGGAAACCCATTTTCTACAGCTCATGACGAACTCCTGTGGTGCTGGTGTTGCTTCCAGAGACATTTTGAAACTTGGTAATGAATGTTGCAACGGAGAACAGTCGATTTTGTCGCACCACTCGCTTCAGCACTTGACAGTCCTGCTCTGTCATTTTATGTGGCCTATCGGGTTGCAATTGCACTGTTGTTGCTCCTAGCAACAACAGCGCAATCGCAATTTTTTTTCACAATTTCTACTTCACAATAACATCACTTACAGTTGATCGGGGCAGCTGCAGCAGGGTGATTATAGGAGGAATCCTATAATCACTTTTACAATGACAAAATCATTATAAGCAATCTCTGCAGATCTGTTTATGAATATAGCTCATTGAGGTAACACATTGATATTAGTAAATGGATCTCTATAGCAAGCAAATGCTTGAGGGATAGTTTAATTTGCTTTTCCCCTGGATAAGAAGTTAGTGTGCTTGGCTGCTCAGTTCTTGTGATGGTTTTAGCTCTGAGCAATACTTCTGTGCATACAATGGGCTAAATAGTCAAGTCACAATGCCTTCATTGGCTCGGAGAAGTTTTGGGAAGGGGAGCCTCTATTCGAAGCCATTTAGCAGGTTCTTTAACTTGTACAGGGTGTGGTTCCTCTACAAATGGGCTACAGCTCTACATCCTGTCTGACAGCTGCGGTCTTTCCAAGTTCATTGGTGGACCTTTTCTGACCAAGTACATGGTGGGGTTAAGCGAAGATTGGATCATATTAAATTTAGATTCTGAATTTGGCATCCTATCGACTAAAACGAACCCTTCTCCCTTTGTACAGATCAAAGGAACATCTCTTTCAGTCCCAGTTGAAGCATGTTTGCTTTTTGCACTGTCTTTCCCCTGAGGTGTCATTTTCCTCACAGACCTTTATTTTACTGATGGGGTCCTGGCAATCTCTGGGGCACACAGTCGTTTCATCATCATCCTCAAGCAGCTATGGGTTACAGAGACCCAACCAGACCGTGCAATTTAGTTCTCCAAACATATCTCTCCTGAGCTACATCTCTGCATCTTGCCGCTGCACACCAATTCTAATAAGATCCTGTTTGACATTGTCTGTTCAACACATCCTAGGTCTCCCCTCTTTCTGAGGCCTTCAGGCACACTTTTCATAACCCTATTCGCTAATCTATAATTATGAAACATGGCCAAACTCTCTCTGCACAATATGCTGTTGAAAGGAGGTTGCCGACTCTTTTGTCTAACCTCATCATTACTTACATAGTTGTACCACCTAGTGCCCGAGATACTGTATAAGCATCTAGATTTAAAAGCATCAAGTTTCCTCTTATTTTCTTTAGGAAGGATCCAAATTTTACTATCATCACTAACTCTAGAAAGGAACAAAATATACTGGGCAACAAGTTTTCATAAAAGTCATGCCTCTGAGATAAAAGTGCCATTTCTTGAAGATTTCAAGGTGTTGAACACGAAAATGATAATAAAAATGCAAAATTTGCTACGATTTCTGAGAAATCCGCAAGTTTCTTATATAATAGAGTAATATGTACATATCACATGTATCGGCAAAACTTCACTTCTACTTCCGACGTCGCTTTGCAGGTCATTTGTACAACTGCTTGGGATCATCTCTTGCAACAATAGTTAACCAAAACTGAAGTTCCCTGGTAGCGTTTCTCCATCGTTGCAATGTACTGGTGAAAACGGTCACCTTTCTCATCACTAACCATATCGCAGTTGTTGGAGAAGAAATCTAAGTGGGAATGGAGAAAGTGGATCTTTAAGGACATTTTGCAGCCACGTTTGTGATACAGTGACAACATGTCCTTAACCAGTTTCTTGTAAGTTGCCTGCCCTGACATTCCCGAGGAATTTAGTTGACACCAGACTTAATGTGTCCCAAGCCCTTTTCTCTTTACCCTGAAGCAGGTTGTTGAACACCTAGTCTCTGAACAGCTCGCGAATCTGAGGACCCACAAAAATTCCCTCTTTAATTTTTGCTTTGATGAGTCGAGGGAATTTGTCAGCCAAGTACTTGAAAACTGATGCAGTCTGGTCCATGACTTTTACGAAGTTTTCATCACACCGAGTTTGATTTGTAGGAATGGTACCAGGATTTTGTGTGTTTCTGCCAATGCTGGGTGTTCCACATTCTTCTCTCCGACCTTCAGAAATTTCCTCTGAGGCCAGTTTCTCTTCACGTAGTGCAAAGTCTTTGCTCGGCTGTCCCATTCACATAAGAAACAGCAGTATTTCATATATCCCAGATGCTGACCCATCAACAGAGCCACTGCCTTCAAATCACAACACAGATGCCAGCCATACTTTGCTGTATTGAAGACAGTTCAACAGCTATTTTAGGTTGTCGTAAGTTTCTTTCATGTAGACAGTGTGTCCAAAGGGAATGGATGGAAGTCTATTTCCATTATGCAGCAAAACTGCCTTGAGATTCAATTTCGAGGAGTCTATGAATAGTCGCCATTCTTGAGGGTTGTGTTTGATTCTGAGGGCATTCATCAGGCCATCTACATCAGAGCAGAACCCAAGGTCATCTTCCTTTCTAAAGTAAGGTGCAAACTGCTCATGACGAGTTTGAAACGAAGTCACTCGGACATTTTCCTTGAGAAGATTCCATTGTTTAAGGCCAAAGCAGATCCAAGTAACTCTGCTTTGGCCTTGGACAGCTCCAGATCGTGCACAAGATCATTTATTTCTTTTTTGGTGAGAATGTGTGGCACAGATGACGCACTGTGGTAGATGTATGGATCATCATTAGACACCAAAGGCTGCTGAGAACCTGATATCGGTTTGCCTCCATCCTCAACGTCTGAATCGATAGAAAATTCTTCTTCCCAAGGTCATCTTCCTTTCTAAAGTAAGGTGCAAACTGCTCATGACGAGTTCGAAACGAAGTCACTCGGACATTTTCCTTGAGAAGATTCCATTGTTTAAGGCCAAAGCAGATCCAAGTAACTCTGCTTTGGCCTTGGACAGCTCCAGATCGTGCACAAGATCATTTATTTCTTCTTTGGTGAGAATGTGTGGCACAGATGACGCACTGTGGTAGATGTATGGATCATCATTAGACACCAAAGGCTGCTGAGAACCTGATATCGGTTTGCCTCCATCCTCAACGTCTGAATCGATAGAAAATTCTTGTGGAGGTTTGGGAACAGGAAGGCCTTTGCCATGTGGAACTGGTCAGAGAGCAGATTGTATATTCGGGTACGCTATTGTCCATTTCTTTTTCCTTGTGATGCCTCCAGAAACAGGTGGAACCATGCAGAAGCAGCATCATTTGCACGATTGCTTGGCTCTCTCCAAACCATAGGAACAGCAAACGGCACTACCACTTTTTCGCCCTTCAGCCACTCCGGAAGATTTTTTGCACATGTACTGCAGCATATGTGTGAGACCCAGGCCTTGTCGTGGTCACTGATCTTGCATCTAAAATAAAACTCATACGCCGCTTTCACTATTGGAGTGATGGCCTTTTTCTGGCTTGCAAACGTCACTTAATGTAAATGTAACTGTATGTAACTTCACTATTAGCACAGCATCACTACTGTTGGATTAAAACTGCAAGGATCACTTCTGTGGTACTTATGATTCGGGAGTAAATGGGAATTGCTCAAAAGATTGCTCACCCTACGAGACGTCGGTTACACCTAATGATTGCATCATCTTTTTCCGCGAAGCCATGATGTCATGACTCACTACATTACATCAGACAATGATGCAATACCTCCAGGGGTTGTGTGTATGGCCGGCTGCTGCAGTAAAACGCAATATGTTGCAATTTGGAGTTTAAAACACAGCGTTGCGTAATGGTTACCTATTTACTCGATGGGGACTGAGTCGTTTATACATGACCATCTCTGTCTCTCCTAAACAAGAGCCACTAGACAAATTTTATGTCATTTTCGTGTTCAGCACCATGAAATTAGTGAAGATTGGCTATTTTCATTTCAAAGCCTTTTCGTGTGTTGCCCAGTGATATTATACAGTCCGATTTTAGTCTTAGATGAATATGCCTATTTCTCCACATGCTCCATATATTCTTAAAAGTCACGAGAGCAATTCCTATTCCTCTGTTAATCTCATGTCACACGTCACCAGTATCTGTTACATAACTCCCAAGATAATTAAATTGAGACACTTGCTCAAGAGTGTTTCCAATTTCAAAAAAGGTGATCGCAGTTCTTGTGATAACTATAAGAACTATTCAGATTAACAGAGTTACAGCCTGATTGATCAATTTTCAACACTTTAGTTTTCTCCCTGTGTAGATAGGTAGTCACTGGAAGGAGAGCTATGTACCAATCCATGTGATGATGCATAGAACCGGCCAGGACTGGCACCAACTGTCCGACCCCGCCTTCTCGTGGAACAGAGCATTAGTACCTTTCAAAAGAGATACTCCCTTGTGAAAGTGAACGGAAGTGAGGAGAAGGCTGCCAGATTAGTGTGACCTACTGATCTGGACAACTGTGGCTACTTTTCTTTTTTTTCCTACCCTGCTGAGGAGTGGTCAACCACACAGGGTCTTGGTGCTGACCAAATAAACCTACTGGACTGGACTGATATAAGGCTCTGAGCTTGATTATGGATCCTGAATTTGTTGCACTGGTGGGCTTCTGTGGAGGGAAAATCTTCTGCTGTGTTTTCTGTTTGTGTGTGGGTTCACAGCCCCAAGTGAATAGATTCACAGGATATGTTTATCAGCTGGTGGATAATCCTGGCCAGAGGTCATCGCAGGCACTTGAACTCAAATTCTGCATTGGAGAAAGTCTTCCAGTGTAGATGGCTTCAGCCTTTAGTGGTGGGGGAACGGGTCTTTGCCCCATGTCAGCGATTAGAGGTCTGTTTGATATTGTTGGCATTCCCTCTCTCAATAAACATAGTTTCTTTAAACATCCCACTAACAATTTTCTCTCCATAAAAATAATAAAATAAATACCCCCTCAAGCAGCTGCTTGCCACAGAGGTCTGACAGGAGCCTGTCAGTTTATATGCCATAGTAGAAGGTCTGAGAGGATGGCAGGACCTCATCAGAAAAACGACACAAACAGCCATGCCTTACCCGGGACTCGAACCCAGGTCCCTTATATCAGTAGCCAAGCGCGCTAACCACTCGGCCACGGGACGGCTTTCTCTCCATAGGTAGTTGGAATGTGAGGACTCTGCACAGAGCTTTTTCACTTAATGTCCTCACACAAGAATTCCACCATTATAATTTAGATATTCTAGGTTTGCAAGAGACCTGATGGACAGATAAAGGTCAGATTCTTAAAAATAATCTTAAATTTCTCTTTTCAGGGAGGAACGAGAATAAGCATCACCAAGGCGTGGATCTGCTTCTCAGCAGACACGCAAAGTGATGCTCTTCTAGGATATGAGTGCATTAATGAAAGGTTTCTTACAGCAAAATTTCAGACAAGCATTAAAGACTTGAATGTTATCTGCTGTTATGCCCCACCGAGGATGCCGATGAGGATGAGAAGGATAGGTTTTGTGAACAACTTCAGGATATTTTGAATTCTGTCTAGAAAGGAGATATTACCCTTGTTCTTGGTGACTTCAATGCCAAAGTTGGTACTGATTCTGACCTTTGGGGAGGAGTAATAGGCCCTTTTGGTATTGGTAGCTGCAATGGCAATGGGCATCGTCTCCTACAGGTAAGTAAACTCAATGGATTCAGAATAACTAACACTTCTTACAAACACCGCGACATACATAAGTACACGTGGGTTTTACCTCATGGGCTGCATAAGAATATGATTGATTATATATTAATTAACAGCAAATAGGCTAGTTCTATTAGGAATACAGGTCCAATAGGGGAGCTGAAATTGCCCACGCAGAATTATTTGAGTGATAAGGCACTTGAGCTTATTTCAGAGAAAAAGAACTGCAGGAATGTCCTCAATCAATACCCTACTAGTCCTAATAAAGAGCATTACAGAGAGCTTAATAAACATGTAAGGATCAGTTAGCTGCTGATAAGGATCTTTGGCTTGATGGCTTGGCTGACAAGGCCAAGGAAGCAATAGACAGCGCAACAGCACAGAGTTATACCAGAGAGTTAATGTTTTGTGTGGTAAAAAACGGACAGGTATAAGGGATTGAAGGATAAACAAGGTAAGTTTATAGAAGGTGAGGATTCTGTCATGGCTAGGTGGACTGAGCATTTCACTGATGTTCTAAACAATGTGGTTAGTTCTACTCCCATTGTTTGCAATGATGATAGATGCATTGGGGGCTTTAATGCTGGCCCTATAACACAATCTTAAGTTATTTCGGCTATTTCTAAACTTAAACTTCATAAATCACCAGGGGTAGATGGAATTACTACTGAAATGTTTAGAGCTGGGAATGGTTTCGACTCTATTGATTGTCATAATTTGTGGTTGATTGTGAGATCATATGGTATACCAGACAAATTAATTAACATAATGAAATCTCTCTATAGTAACACTGAGTCGTGTGTGTGAGTTGGTAAGGTTTGTTAGCAATTGGTTTAGCATTACTTCTGGTGTTCGACAATTGTCCATTTTGTCTCCTTTTCTCTTTAGTTTGGTTATTGATTGCGTAATGCAAAATTATTTGCAAGGGAAAGATTTTGGCCTTAAATGGTCTAGAGATACGAAAATTTCTGATATAGATTATGCTGATGATTTTGCCATTTTGGCAAATGATGTTGAAGAGATGAACTCTTTCATTAGGGCTATTGATGAAATTGAGAGTAGAGTAGGTTTGGTTATAAGCAGAGAGAAAGCCAAAGTGATGAAAATTGGTCAGGCAGGCTGTGATTCAGTTAATCTGAATGGTTGCAGTCTTGAGCAGGTGTCACAGTTTCATTATCTTGGGAGCTATGTAACAGGTAATGGTGATGTGCGGCATGAGATTAACAGATGAATAGGGATTGCTGCCCGGATTTTTAAGAATCTATGGAGAGTGAGGAGTAATAGGCGTATACACTTAAAGACTAAAATTAAACTGTATAATAATTTGGTTCTTTCTAGGGTTAGTTATGGTAGTGAAACTTGGACACTTTGTAAACAAGATAACAAGAAACTAGATGCTTTTGATTCCAGATGCTTACGCAGTATCTTGGGCATTTGGTGGTTCAAATTTGTAACTAATGATGAGGTTAGGCAAAGGAGTTTGCAACCTCCTTTAAGCAGCATATTGTGCAGAGAGAGACTCCGTTGGTATGGCCTTGTTGCCCGTATGAATAATTTAAGATTGGTAAATAGGGTTATAAACAGTGTGCCTAAAGGCCTCAGAAGGAGAGGAGAACTAGGATGCGATGGGTAGACAATGTTAAACAGGACCTTATTAGAATTGGTGTGCAATGGCCATGTGCAGTAGATGTAGCTCAGGACAGACTTGCTTGGAGAACCAAATTGCATGGTCTGGTTGGACCTCCATAACCTATGGCTCCTTGATGATGATGATGATGATGATGACCATCAAACCTACTCTTCTACCAGCCTCATTAACAGCACTAAAGGAAGAGTTCATCTCATCATCATTTGCCAAAAGTGCTAAATCATCAGCATATTCTGAATCAGTGAATCTAAATCAGTTCACATCCTTGCAGTGAATTTCGCATAACATAATCAATAACCAAACTGCTGTTAATTAATATATAATCAATCATATTCTTATACAGCCCATCTGGTGAAACCAATGCGTTCTTACGTATGTTGCGGTGTTTGTAATAAGTGTTAGTTATTCTCAAACCATGAAATTTATTTACCTATAGGAGACGTTGTCCATTGCCATTGCAGCTACCAGTACCAAAGGGACCTATCATCCCCCCCCCCCCAAAGGTAAGAGTCAGTACCAACTTTAGCACTGAAGTCACCTAGAACAAGGGTAATATCTCTTGATAGAGTTCAAATTATCGTGAAGTTTTCTGTAAAGCCTATCTTTCTCATCCTCATCAGTATCCTCAGTGGGCGTGTAACAACAGACAGCATCGTGTTTAATGTTTGTCTAAAATTTAGTTGTAAGAAACTTATCATTAATGCACTCATATCCTAGAAGAGCATCACTAGTGAGTCTCCTGAGAAGCAAACCTACGCCTTGGAGATGCTAATATTCTTCCCTCTCTGAAAATAGAAATTTAAGATTATTTTTAAGAATCTGACCTTTATCTGTCCATCGGATTTCTTGCAAGCCGAGAATATCAAGGTTATAATGATGGAATTCTTGTGTGAGGACATGAAGAGAATAAGCTCTGTGCAGGGTCTTCACATTCAAACTACCTGTGGAGAGAGAATGGTTAGCGGCATGTTTAAAGAAACTATGTTTATTGAGAGAGGAAATGCTGACGATATCAAACAGCCATCTAATTGCAGACGTGAGGTAAAGACCTGTTTCCCTCTCTACTAAAGGCTGAAGCCATCTACACTGAAAGACTTCCTCTAATGCAGGTGTGACGATGCCCGCAGAAGCAAGAGTTCACGTACAGATCAGGATTATCTACCAGCTGATAAAACGTATCCTGTGAATCTTCACTTGGGGCAATCAAACCACATAAAAGAGCAGCAGAAGATTCCCCCTCAAGAGAAGCCTACGAGGGCAGCAAATTCAGGATCCATAATCAAGCTCAGAGCAATTATTCAATTCTGGTTGATATATATGGTCAGCGCCAGAACCCTGTGTGATTGACCACTCCTCAGCAAGTGGCCATAGTAGTCCAGATCAGTAGGCCACACGTATATGGCAGCCCTCCTCTTCTGTTCCATTCCACAAGAGAGTATCTTTTTTGAAAAGTACTAACAGTCTGTACTAAAAGACTGCGGGGTAGGACTTTAGGTGCTAGGCCTGGCTGGTTCTATGAATCATCATAGGGTATTGGTATTAGGTTCGAGCTGGATCAGCATTTGAGGCTTTTCTCTTCAGAAATTCCCTCCGTGCTCACGGTCAATAGGGGACACCAATGGGCTTGGAATTACCGCCGCCTTTCGCATGGGACGTTAAGCAATGCAACATATGTGGGAGAGTCATACCCTAGGCTTGTTAAAGAACACGCTGGATGTCATTGACGGGAGGCTACCATCTGTCTTCAAAACAGTTATTCTAGTGAGTCCCTCCTCCAGCCTTCTCTGAGCCTTTGGGTTCTTGCGACCTGGCATGTAACCTATTGTGCCATAGTAGTGCCACTCAGAGGTAAAACAACCCAACCTTCCTACCATTTACAGATTGATTACTCTTTTCTTTTTTAGTAGAGGAGTTACCTTGAGCAATTTTGAGAAGCGTATAGCAATTCCAGGCACTACAGCAGCTAATTGAGATTTTATTGTATTGTGCAAGTGTAATTATCTAACCGTTAGACCATTATGTTACTCTTATTTAAGTTATGGATACTTGTTGTTAAGAGAGCCTAGGTAATGGCCATTGAGGGTGATGGCTAATGTCTAGTGAGAAACGGTGAGAAGTGACGCAAGGAAGTGATGATTTAATACTTTCAACCAATAGGCGAGACTGGCTGCAATAATGTTTGGCGTAAATTCCTGGAAATTTTCGTTAATTGAAAATTGTGATCAGGATTTAGGTTATGTGTTTATGGTTGATGACTATTCGAAGTTTTGATTAATTTTCTCAATATAACATAAACTCATGAAGTGAGGATTGAAATTCAGGTAATTTTTTTATAAGTTTGTTTGGGATGCTAATTGTAAACTTTTACATGTTTACGATTGCGCATTAGCTGTTGATGTAATGTATGCAATTTGTTATATAAATGAAAGTGTAGAATCTGATTGGAAAGGAAAACTGAAATTTTCATGAGGTATTTTAATGGGCGTTAGAGAAGTTTACAAAAGTTTTTTAATTTAAGTTTAAAAAAAATTACTTTGTTGAATATTCAAATGCAGCGAAAATTTTAAAGATAAGCTTATGGAAAAGCTTTTATAGTCCCTTTTCGGTTATTTTGCAGTTTGAGTTACTGTGGAAACTATAGGTTCCAGTTTAGGCAACGTCCTTTCCCAATAATGGGCTTCGCTGCACTATAGCCGATTTACCATCCGTATTATATAAAAAAACACAATAAGGAAATAAAGTATGTAATTCTGAGATTTTTTTATATGTCGTGAGCTGTTTCTTAGAAATACAAAAATTGATAGGAATATAAAAAAAACGCTTTAGATGCTACCCGCTGATAGCAGCCATTTTACATATTAAATGTGACCGTCAATTTATACGTTTCAACACCCTCATTGATTTCAACAATTATCCGACTGCCGCATTATATAAAAAAAAATCCTCAGAAGATAATTGATTGTCATTGCCCAGTATGCCGATGATATTGCACTCCTCTCCCCTTCCTTGGGAGTTGAGTATGCAATTAGAAGACTCCAGAATTGTTTGGATGAGTTAGATTCATGGTATGATACTTGCAAAGTGAAAATCAATGCTGACAAGAGTAACACCATACTTTTTAGTGGCAAGAGGATCAATAACCCTCAGACTTTACTTTTTATGGATGAGGACATCAGATGGCAAGACACTGTCAAATACCTTGGAGTCATCTTGCAGAAGAAACTGAAATGGGATCCCTACATTCACGGGATCATAACTAAGGTGAACACCGTCCGATGTCAGCTGGGACCTCAGAAGGAACTCCGTCCTTTCGATTGACCACAAGCTTTTGCTCTACGACATGGTCATACGTCCCATCATTTCCTATGCTTCCCCTATTTGGGCGAACACCACTGCAACCAATATACACAAGATTTAGGTCTTGCAGAACAAGATTTTGAGATGTGCGGTTGATGCTCCTTGGTTTGTAACGAACAGATAAATCCACAAAGATCTGGGCATCGACCATATTTACACTTATATCAAGTTTTTATCACATGGTTTCTTTGACAATGTTCAAAGTAATTCACATGGAATTATATCCTGCTTGTTCGACTACAATCATGAATAGTTACAAGAGGCCTAAAATGATGGCTTTCAGCAAAGATAGTCATCCATTTTAGGTCTCTTGTGCATCCTTACTGTTTTTACTGTTGATCTTTATTGTCCTTTGGGACCCACCATTGGTGGTTTATTTTACTATGTTGTGTTTACACTGATGCCAACTAGCCACATATTCAGATGGAAAAGGTTATGGGTACCCATGTACCTGGTACTCTGAAAATGAATAACCGATCTACGAAGATAATTGATCATTTGCTTTTGTAATGTGGCAGGCGATTTACTTGGAAATCTGAATTGGTATTCTCCTAGCAGAGTTATGCGACACCTGAGTTTCTGTTACATAATGTGCACACTTAAAGGACACATAACTTTTAAAGCTTAGACAAAATCACAAATAGAAAAAAATCTCCGGAATATAAATGACTCATTTTAAGAAGAAGAAAAAAATCGTTGGTTATATTGCAGTTTGGGTTATTGGGAAAGGATGTAGCCTAAACTGCAACCTATAATTTCTACAGCCAAACTGCAAAATAACCCGTTTTGACTAAATTACCAACCTCCTGCTCTCTTAACGGCAAATAAATAGAAACAAAAGAAAAAAAATATTTTTTTTCTCGTTTATGCTAATGGCTGTTTGAGTATATTTTTCTTCTTTAATAACTATAAAACAATCCCTAAATTACTGCTGTAAAGAAAATGATCACTAAATGCACAACAGTATGAAATATCAAAGCAATTGCACATTACAGAGAATAGTGAAATATGTTTTACTTATAATGGCCTAGAACTCACATTACCAGCTAGTGAAAGCACTGTAAAGTGAGAATGTGCAAAAAGAATATAATGATAAACACTTATTTATCTTATTGAATATAATGATGACACAAAATTTTTGTTTTGCATATAAAACACTGGCAAAAATAACTAATGCATTTGTCTTCTTAACTGAGCACATCACTAAACAATGAAGATCACTTTAAGCACTTTAACAATGCCAAACTAAGCCACTCCTTTCAGCAACATATAGCACTAACCAATGAATAAATGTCCATTCTGAGCTTAACAGAAAGCTCCAAAAGTTATATAATCTCATTTGATACAACTATTTTCACTACAGCATATTGCTACATAACAAATTTTCATTCTGCACTAAAAAAAAATGCCTCAAAAGATGTATATAATCTCATCGGAAACAACTATTTTGATCAGAGAATATAGCTAAACAACAAATGCCCCCCCCCCCCCAAAAAAAAAAAGTAATATGTATATATAAATCTCATTGAAGGCAACTATTTTAACCACAGCATATCAATAAACGGTTAATTTGCCATTTGGGTTACTGTGAAAACTATAGGTTTCACTTTAGGCTATGTCCTTTCCCAGTTAATGGTCTTTGCTGCAATATTTCTCTGCATTGTAGTTTTTTTTAATATACCATTGGCTGTATCTTAGAAATGCAAAAATTGGTAGGAATATATAAAAAAAAAAGCTTTAAATGCTACCTGCTGATGGTGCCCAGTTAAAAATTTTTGTGATCCTCAATTTACATGTTTTTAAGGACCTCATGGATTTCAACAATTATTTGACTGCCACATTATAGAATTACAAATGTCTATGTTAACCAGAGCTTATTGCTAAAGAACAAATTTGAATTTATAAACCCAAAAATAACTTGCTAAATAATAAAAGGTAGAAAACAAAATGATAAAATCCAAGGATAAACACATAAAAGCACCTATCTGTAAATGGCTAAAAATCCAAGAATTTTGATTGGTAGTGGCCAGGGTACATAGTCTGCATTATTAAAAACATTTTTAATATGAATAAATTCTGCATAAAATCTGTCTGCATAAAATTTGTATGATTCAAGTTCCCCATATGACAGTTTAAAAAAAAAACTCAAATATTCATTTCATACTCAAGGCTACCAATCTAAAAAATATCAAATTGCAGGATTCAGAGTCCACCACAAATCTCGGCAGCAGATGACATGTTTGCCATTCAATTCTGCAAATATTTCCAACTGTTCCTTATGTTTCTTCATGAGGCATGTTTTAACGGTAAACTACAGCCTGACTCAAAGTTGGTGTAAACTCTTGTTATAATATTCCAATGTATAGTATTTTCCCATATATAAATATGCATATTTGTTACTGTACAGTGATGTGTAAAACTTAAGAAAGCTTGACGTTTTATCTATTTTCTTTTTTTTCCTTGAAAAAGTACTTTATAGTTCTAAATATAAATGTGTACCCATATATATTAATGATTTTCATAAAAAACAAAAAAAAAACAGTGAAACAAAACAGCAAAAGGTGAAACAAAACAACAAAATTTATTGTGCACGGGGTGAACGAGAAATCATAAAATTTCCATAGTGTGATTATAGAATTACAAATGATCAATAGGGTTTGTGATCACCCCTCATTGCACTAAAATTGTCACAATGAGCCCTCATGCTACCTACAAAGTTACTAGGAGTTCAGTAGGCAATAAGTCCCATTCCTCCTAAAGGATTTGTTTTTAAGTCATGGAGGTACTGGCATCTGACAATTCTCTTTAGCTCTGAGTAATTTGTGGACTGATTAACACAGGCAGGAACATAAGATATGAATCCAGCAAAGGTTGCCCATTCCAAGTCTGTGATTGGGAGGAGAATTGAATCTGTTCTGTTGTCTTTTCTATGCATATTAACCTTTCAATTGTTTTTAGGTGATAACCATGGAACACAACAATTCATTTTCTTTTTTAAGTGAAAACTCGTGATACAGTGAAGGCCCTATGGATGAGAGAATGGAAAGCTGCAATTTTGTATGCCCAGGGGTGCACAAGTCCCTCACATATGACGGAGGGTACATAGATAGGTGTTTAGTACGTTGACATCATCAAGGCTCCTGTGTCAAGCTTTTCGGATAAAAATTCCTCATTCATAAAACATATTGTAGATAAATGCATTTGACTTTTGCTGTTAAGAAAGCCAAGCAGACATTTCATGGATTACCTTTACAGAACTGCCTTCCCAACTCTTTTTATCATAAGTATTTTGTCTTCCCACAGATGGTATACTGTAACATTAGTCAAATATGGAATTCCCTGGATATAGGTTGAAACAATGTGATGTTAATGAATTCTTGGTGTTGTGAGAAGGAGACTGTTGAATGCTTCCACAAGTGACTGCAGAATGTATATGGGGTCGATGCCTTTTTTTAAAACATGGTCAATGAACCAAGTAGACATCTGTGAAAGATGGACATTCAGACTTTAACAACTACCTTCACATTGAAGACATAGATACTTGTTTTTAGGGTACTGCAAGACAGTTGAATGTGACTGTGATCATAAGAAAAGTAGGATTATTCCCTAGCTCATCTACATACATACAAACAAGCAACAATACTGTAGAATAAATATTGATCTGTAAAAAAATCATGGGACAGTACTTTTCGAGTGATTCTTGTACCTCTCCTACGAGGACACACATTGGCTACACTCAGTTGGGAAGCAACTGTCTTAGCCACCTTCCTTGTAATTGGCACTCAGAGAAAGGAGAGTGATAGCCAGACAAGAGCTGCAGTGGAAAAGAAAGGATGTCTGCATTCGTGAAGGAAAGCAGGACAATTTCAATAGGGTGATGGTTACCCAGATATATTACAATTCCCCACGATCTGCCTAAACAGAGAAGGAACTATGTAGGTGGGGGTAATTTGAGTATAGGATATAGAGAAATAGAGGAAAGGCCCATTGACCTTGACAATAATTGAAACTTTCAGTTTTGGCCTTCTCACCATACTATTGGCTTCTCTTCATGCCCCCCCCCCCTCCCCTGAAATATTTCAATTATGCATGTTTGCAAATCCATTAACAATCAGCCTCACCCTGTACATGTGTTGAGAACAATAAAGGAGGTAATTCTCATGTTTCAGTCGAGCAGTGACTATGCATATCTTATAGTTTTCAAAAGCTCCTTTAAGAACAGACAGCATAAAGTTAAATAGGTAATGTTTTCAGTTTCTTTACTTATATTTATTCATTATATATATATTTTTTATGCCATTTTAAGTGTCAGCCAAAAAACAATTTGCATAAGTGCATTTGAAAGCACAGCCAATTTCTGTAGATAAAAATAGTTCAATATCATCAAATGACAACAAATGATTTGCTGGAAATCTATCTTGGTGAAACCGAAAAATTGGGGGTGAAAGAAAATAAAATTTCAGTTTTATTAAATAAATTTCAGTGAGAAAAGATAATTTCTGCAAAAGAAAATATTTTTTACTCTTGGAAAATTTAAGACAAAGCATTGCAAAGAATTGCTCTGGAGTACCTGCAACTCAGGAAATGTGTCATAATCTAATAAATAAATAAATATTGGCAGATAGAGTTTTTCTATACTTAAAATGGATTCTCTCTAACAAAGGAAATAATTTGGATTCAAGATTATTAGAAGACATTTGTTTAGAGTAATGAGCAAAGTATGTACGTATAGTTAAATAACATTGATTGCATTAAGATATCAGTATTTTTGAATCTGTATGTTGAAAGTTTTCTCTTAAAAACTTTCAACATACAGATTTATACTAAGAGTTGGGGGATAAATAGATTGTAATGCATTTTATGCCAAGTGAAAGCTTGCAAAGTGGGGAGTGACTTCTATATACTTTAGGAAGTTTCAAATTTCCCCTAGAAGGAGATAAAATTTTTATAATGGAACAGAGGAAATGGAGAGCACATCATGGTGGAATATCTGGAGTGCCTATATTTTTAAAGTCTCTGAAATTTAGAGATATAAGATCTAACCCCCCCTTACACACACACACACAAGACTTTAACATGTTAATCCCCTCACATATAAAATTTCTGGGTACATGAGTAATGCATATAATGCACATTTAATTTTGGAACATTAGGTTGTGTATCAGAGCTACTAAAATAACTTCCTAAAAGTAACAAAATATATTTTGTGGCTTTTCTTAAAAATAATTTTTTTTACAAAGTGTGGATTTAATCTTCATTCCCCCTTCTTGCTACTACACTGTATATGTACATATATACACTGCTCAATGTAACATCCTTTACACGTGTACTTAATCAATAAGTAAACGTGTAAAGGATCAGATAGAAAATGCCACACAATGAAGGAATACACGAAATGAGATGAAACTTACCACACATGTAGAAATGTAGATGGAAAGAAATGATTTAATTTCTGAGGGATTACATGAATACAATGGGCAAGAAGACAGTATAATGTGGCCTGAGTCAGTAGGTCATGTGACTGCCAATCAGGGCTATACATTCAGCAACACAGTATGGCATCGAGTGGAAAAGCTCCCAGATGGTGTGCTGAGTATTGCAAACCATGCATCATTGGCTTGTGTCCATAATTCATCAACATTGCGAGGTGGTCATGCAGAGGCATGAAGTCGTCTGCCTATAATATCCCACACATTCTCTATTGGGGAGAGGTCTGGGGATCATGCCTATTTGCATGGTGCTCTGAAAAATACTTCCTGGTGTGTCATTTTCTATGCTGAGCAGTGTATATTTATTTATACAGGCATACCTCATTTAGCACTGTCTTCTAAAGTGCTGTCGTAATAGCACTATTTGTCTCGGAAAATTTTTATATTTAAATATATGTATAAAACCATTACAGTACCAAACAGTTTGGTTAATATATAGTTTTGTCGTTGTGGCCAATCAGCCAGTTGTGTCAGCTGCTATGTTAAAGATAGAAAAATGGCATTTTTTATGATGAGCTTTTTGTGGACTGTAGGGCCATGTTCTGGGGAATGCACTGGCCCTGAGTGTGGCACTGTATATAGCGAATGTTGGCCTTATAATACAATCTGAAGAAATACGAGGCAATCTGAGACTCACAATCTGAAGAAATACGAGGATGACATTAGTTATACTAAAAATGTTTTTACCCCTTAAGCAGCTGTTTGCCACAGAGGTTTGGCAGGAGTCTGTCAGTGTAATACGTCATAGAGAAGATCTGTGAGGAAGGAGAGACCTTAGCAGAAAGACAACACAAACATCAACCATACCTTTTCCGAGGCTAAAACTATCGTAAATAATAATTAACCAACCTGTATTGCCAACTCTTGCAAAAGTCTAAATTATAACGATAAAAACAACTATTACAATAATAGAATAACCAAATACTATTTTCGTTATGTTTATCATTATAGATATTTTGAAAATCATTTAACGAAATAATTTTTGAACATAATGAAAAATGTTATTTTAAACATAACGTTTTCTTATCCTAGTTTAAAGTTTTGTTTGGGTGTGAGTTGTTCATATTAAAATTAACTACCCTTCTCGAGTGCTGCTTCTCTTTCGACAGTTACTGGGCAAAAGTTGTACGTGATTTTGCCTCCCTCCCCCCTACTCAAATAGGCCGCTCAACGGATAGATTTCCTGTGGCTTCTTCCACTTAATAACTCTCCCAGCCATACTTTCATCCGATTGTGTCATTGATAATACTATTAGCTTTGCGCAGTGTAGATCTGCTGGTCTGCATGCTATCTTTTGCCACAGTATCGTATTCTGCTTATCGTTGTAGAAACCATTCACTGGTCGTCTTTAGGTAACACACCGTTGCACTCAAATTCAAGACCACCGACTTTTAGTTGTGACCTTGGTGTGTCTGCACTTTCGTACTTGTGATCTGTAGATTGGAGAACGGCATTAGGAAAGTGTAATTTACAGAAATAATTTGTATGTAAGCAAAATAAAAAAAATACCCCCTCAAGCAGCTGCTTGTCACAGAGGTCTGACAGGAGCCTGTCAGTTTATATGCCATAGTAGAAGGTCTGAGAGGATAGCAGGACCCCAGTAGAAAAACGACACACATCCATGCCTTTACCCGGGGCTCGAACCCAGGTCCCTTAAATCAGTAGCCACTCGGCCACGGGACGGCGTATGTAAGCAACGAGTTTTATAATAAATAGTTGTAGGCAGTGGTGTCACCCCAATTTATTAACAATCGATTTCCATACCAAGGGGCTGGGTATCTGGACGAATTGGCAATTTAGTTTGTTAGACACTGGTACCACATTCTGGAGTGGGGTGAATCCTCCCCTGTGGAAAAACGTTTGAAAATATTACATTTGAGATTGCATGATAGGTAAGTATCAATATACATACTATAACTACAAAAGTTGTATCTCAAATAAAGCGTCACACAGAATGCAGAGCTTAGCTAAAAATATTAAAAACTAACCCCTACCGGGATAAACCTGCAATTAGCTGCAGTGATTCTGTAAATTAATAAATATAACTGTATATACGAGCAATATATTTTATTTTTCATGCAACTGTAGGATACATATGAAAAACATAACATATAAGTGATTAAAGCAAACTCCAAATTGCAAGCTGGTTTTCAGAATTGATTTTATCTTTTTGTTTTCTGATTCTCATATCGTTTGCAGTATGATGACCCTGCGGTACTACGATCTCACATAATGGCTTTGCATCTCAGTCAGAAATTGGTTTACCAAAAAGTTTGACTGTCATTATACTTGATATATTTTCAATAAGTAGTGCATTCTCAGATTCAATGCATATATTATTCATTAAACTAAATGCTCTTCCAGCTTCCGCTGAATTGACATCAATGACTTTTAATATTTTTTTTTTGGCTTCTTTTATAATTTTGGGAACCTGATAGAATGGAAAATCTCTTACATCCACAAAATCACGAAAATCGTTAACAGGTATTATAAATTTCATTAGTTTACTTAATTCTAGAAGTTTTTTCCCCCAATCAAACCATGGGGAGATTGTAATATCTTTCAGTCAGGTTGAAGTATCAAGCAAGTTGAATAGAGTTACCAAATTTGTATATTCTTCATTTTCATTATTTAATAGTCTAGAATTCATACATTCGATTACGCTCTGGATTAGTTGGCATCTTGGTAAGTGCACACGTTCATTGTTCGATACAAATATAATATTTTTTATAAGGTTCGGATTTAATTACAGAAAGAACAAGTTTTTCATATTTTCCGTCATGTTCTTTTATCAAATAAAGAGCTCTTATGCATCTGCGGATTAATCTATCTGCTTTTACAAGAGTAATGTCTTGGTTTTGTGTAGCAAGTGACAGAAGAGAGAATTCTTCACAAATATCTAGCATCAGGGCCAAGTCTACAATAAAATGCATATTTTCTATTCTCTGCTTCATGCCACTCATATTATTTTTACAAAAATGTTCGTGCAGTGCTGGATACGCTCTCCACACAGCTTTAGTTGCTCTAAACACTGCAAACTGCCCATCGGGGTCCCAAGACTGCCAATTTTTATAATTTCTATGTCTTGAGCTATACTTTTTAGCTCTATTTGGTTTTTATAAGATGTATGGTATAGACCAGTGTCTCGCAAACTGTGTGCCGCGAGAGATTTTCAAATTGACACTAGATATTCGAAAGATTTCATTTTGACTTGACTTGTGTTATCGACGTGCTTTAATATCGACGTGCTTTAATAAAAATCTTTCAGATTTTATCAACTGGGATCTTGTATTTATCAAGCTTTTTCCAAATTTTGGTATTAATTTTTGATTATTTCAAGCCATAGAATGGACAAATATTTAAAACAAACACCGAGTTATGAATTAAAGAACGAGAGCAAATCTTCAAGTAAAACCAGGCTGATGACTTCAACAAAGCGCAAATGTAATGACGATTATATAGAGTTTGCTTTTATTCTTTTTTAGGTGTGCCGCGGTAAAAAAAATTAGATTCAGTGTGCCGCGGAAAAAAAATTACATTCAGTGTCCCGCGAAAAAAAAATTAGATTCAGTGTGCCGCAGAGTAAAAAAGTTTGCGAGACACTGGTATAGACCAAGGGTGGGGAACCTGCGGCCTATTGAATGAATGCAAAATTTGCAGAACAAATCCTTTTATTTTTATTAATATGTTTTTGTTCGTCTTTTATTATTTTTATTTCAATCTTAAAATGAACATATTTAAAATACCAAAGAGTAAAGGAAGATTCAATGAAATAATCCTCCCCAACTGACGGCCATAAATAAAACTTTAGGAAGTCATAAGGGCTATTTTGACACCTGCTAAGCACAACAAAGTCATTAAATGGTTAGTTAACTTTAGAATTAACAAAATTTTTCCATTTTTTAAAGTTAGTACATAATAATTAGATTTTTACAAAATAATGTACATTTTGAAGTGTTATCTGATTGAAGTTTCTTGAAAGCTGTCTTCCAACATGAAAAGGTTCCCCACCCCTGGTATAGACAATAGATTTTGTCAAGAAACGCCTTGAAATGATTAACTTGAGAAATAGATTTAATCGCATCGTCCAATTCCAACTGAATCCTATGACTTAAGCAGTGCCAGATTATTAAGCCCGGGATCCGAGTCAGCCTAGTTGAGACTCCTGATTTTTTTTTATCAAAATTAGTACTAGCACCGTCGGCACAAAAACCAATTAAATGTTCTTTTAGGTAGCTCTCGGTAAATCCCTGCATTGTTAGTGTAGAAAGCAGTGTTACAAATGGATTCTGGATTTGTGAAATTTGATTCTTTTAAATAAATATATTGGTTCTTTGTGTTTTTCAATGCTGTATCGTAAAAAGATAACTAAGGCACATTTTTTTCGTATTATGCTCGCCTCATCAATAATTCTAGAAATTTTTGCTTTTTGCTCAATTATTTTGCAAAAAACTTGATTTCTTAATTATAACTATTTGCATTTTCCCCATCATCCGCTAGCTCAAATTAAAATTTTTAAGGAATGAAACAAAGGTAAAGGAAAATCTTCTTTCTCTTTGAAAACGAGATTCTCATATCCGCCAGAGGCGACGCATGGCCTACCGAAACTGGCGATATGCGTCCTTCTAGTTTCATTTCGTTTTGCTGTTGAAATTCATAAATCTCCTGATCCATTAGTATTAGTGCTAATATAATTGGAGTGCATTATCTAGCAACCAAATAAATATCAAATATATTTTTCGTGACCATTACTTCGTTGAAACCAATATATCGGAGAAATCTGTATATAACTACTGATAGGTCTTTTAGCTAATAGGCAAAGATCTATTTGTTTGCACCAGGTCTGGAACAGGGTATAATGGACGAAGACGAAGCTATTTAAATGCCAATATCAGGCCCGGATATTAAAAAAAAATCGAGGGTGGCGGGCAAGAAATACAGTCGAGCCGTAAAAATGTAGGTGGTGGTAGTGGAGGAGGCAAGAGACTGGATTTCCAATGCATTATACCATTTTCCCCTCTGTTTTACAGGAATTTAAAACATGTTCTTGAAAAATGCATTAAATATAGAGTTATCAGATACCAGTGTCCTAAAAGGAGGTTTAGTTCCCAGGTTCGAGTCCCAGCTGGGTCAGCGTTGAGATTTATCTCCGCAAAATTTCCCACCCTGACCACGGTCAGTAGGGGACACCGATTGGCTTGCAAAGGCCGCCGTCCGTCGAATGGACGTTAAGCCGTGGCCCCGTGTGCAGGAGAGCCATGTCCTGTGCACATTAAAGAAACACTCTGGATGGCCTTGACGGGAGGCTACCATCTGTTTTCCAACAGCTGATCCAGTGGGTCCCCTCTCCCAACCTTCTCTGAGCCTTCGAGGTCCATGTGACCTGGCCGTTTAGCCCATGGTGTGCAAAAAAGTGCCGCTCAGAGGTAAAACAACCCAACCCTAAAAGGAGGACAAAAAGCTAGAAATAAAGGACAGTAAAGCAAAAATGGAGGACATGCTTTCAACTTGTGAAATAAAGTAAGTTTTTTCCTACTAAGTTTTATGTGAAGTACCGACTAACAGTTGAGTCAGAAAAAGGTATAATTCTTATTAAATATACTTTAAAATATATGATATGCCGATTTTTATTCCTACTTGAAATGCGATGAAGAGTTATTTTGCCTTAAATGGCATAAGTTATCTGCTGTTACAGAAGGCAAAGTTTCTGTTTATTATGAACTCCGACTGAGGTAGTGGTCAATATTGATTTCGGTTTGGGTAAGGGCTTTTGGGTTGAGTTGTTTTACCTCTGAGCGGCACTTTTTTGCACACCATGGGCAAAATGGTCAGGTCACATAGACCCCGAAGGCTCAGAGAAGGTTGGGGGAGGGTTGGGTTGTTTTACTTCTGAGCGGCACTTTTTTGCACACAATAGGCCAGGTCACAAGGACCCCCAAAGACTCAGAGAAGGGTTGGATGAGGGGACCCACTGGAACAGCTGTTGGGAGACAGATGGTAGCCTCCCATCAAGACTATCCAGCATGTTCTTTAACATTTACAGGGGGCGGGGGTGGCTCAGTCGGTAGCGCGCCAGGCTCGTAATCTGTAGTTCCCAGGTTCGAGTCCCAGCTGGGTCAGCGTTGAGATTTATCTCCGCAAAATTTCCCCACCCTGCCCACGGTCAGTAGGGGACATCGATAGGCTTGAAAAGGCCGCCGTCCATCGGATGGGACGTTAAGCCGTGGCTCCGTGTGCGGGAGAGCCATACCCTGTGCACGTTAAAGAACACGCTGGATGGCCTTGACGGGAGACTACCATCTGTCTCCCAACAGCTGTTCCAGTGGGTCCCCTCCCCCAACCTTCTCTGAGCCTTCGGGGTCCATGTGACCTGGCCATTTAGCCCATGGTGTGCAAAAAAGTGCCGCTCAGAGGTAAAACAACCCAACCCAACTTTAACATTTACAGAGTATGGCTCTCTCGCACACGGAGCCACGGCTTAACGTCCCATCCGACGGACGGCGGCCTTTCCAAGCCCATCGGTGTCCCCTACTGACCGTGGGCAGGGCGGGGAATTTTGCGGAGATAAATCTCAACGCTGACCTAGCTGGGACTCGAACCTGGGAACTACAGATTACGAGCCTGGACCGCTACCGACTGAACCACCCCCGCCCCGTTGCGGGAGGAGATCCACTGGACCAGCTGTTGGGAGACAGATGATAGCCTCCCTTCAAGGCCATCCAGCGTGTTTCTTCAATGTGCACAGGGCATGGCTCTCCCGCACACGGGGCGGGATGGAGCATTACATGTTTGAAAAGAAAAAACTTGAATTTTAAATGGTATTTTTTTTTTGTTTACTCAAAATTGGCAGAAAGTGGAGCTGACTCGTTTTTTGCTGCAAGCCCTTCAGTTGTTGAAGTCAAATTTGCAGAAAAACAATTTAATTCATTTTAAAACTCGTAAAGAGTTTTACGAAGAAATGAAGCAACTTAGTAAAATTTGTTCCTAAATTAGATATCCTAATTAAAGATTTTAATAGAAGATTTTTTCAATTTGATGACCTTAAGCAAAGTTTAAATTTATTCAGTAATCCATTGAATATATTGATAGCACCGTAGATCCTTAATATCAAATGGAATTATGTGACCTTCAGGCCGACCCAATTATTGCATCTAATAGAGAAACTGAAATAGATTTGTTCAAACTTTTGCTTAAAGAAAAATATACAAAAATGAAAGATTTTGGACTCCAAATAATTTCTATGTTCGGAAGTGCATACATCTGTGGGCGCGCATTTTATGATACGAAATATATACAATCAAGATACAGAAACTACTTGAAAGACTTTACACTTGAACATATACTTCGGCTCGCAAACAACAAATATCAATATGGACGTAAAAGAAATTATTGCCCAACAACTACGACCACAATGCTCCCATTAAATTTATTAAATATTTGATAAGATTTAGAAAATTTATACTGGTTTATTATTACTTATTATTTTTCGTATAAATAAAAAAATGTTTTGAGGTTTGTTATTACTTATTTTTCGTATAAATAAAATAATTTTTTGAGGTTTATTATTACTTATTATTTTTCGTATAAATAAAATAATTTTTTGAGATGACATGAACTGACTTTTCAATTACCTATCCTAATCCTATTTTTTTTTTGGCCCGCGAAATATTGGCAAAAGATAAAATGGCCCGCGGTCTTAGAGAAGTTGGACAGCACTGATTTACAACATTGGCAGAAATAATTTAGCATTCGTGATTTTCATTTACAGAGCATTATTTCACGGTTAACAGTAAATTATGTTATAGTCATGGGTTCAAGAAATTTAAAAAGCACAAAAAAAGTGTTTTTAGTTTGAAACATGAGTTTATACAAAAAGGAGGACATTTCATGTTTTTTCAAAAATCTGGGAGGACATGAGATGAAAAAGGAAGACATAGCCTCCTTTTGGAGGACGTATGGTAACCCTAATTAAATATAAATAAGTTGAATAATTTTTTGCTTGTTACTGGCAGATTCGTGTCGGGCCTCTGTGGCAAGCAGCTGCTTGAGGGGGTATTTAATAGAAAAATAATTTTATTCTTATTACCCTTAGTAGCATTTCGGAAGTAGGTAAATTAATATTTTAAATGACCCTTCTTGCTCCCCACCCCCCTATCCGGCCTTGATCAATATTTTTTTTATAAAACATAAATACATGAAGAAAATGATGAATGGTTTAATCTTAGTCACTTATGGATTCGTGGGTCATGCAATTTCAATGATTGGATTGAAATAGGAAAGATCTTCAAACGAAGTTTTTAAACTAATTTGTTTATACTACTCACGATGGTGCATCACTGTTGTTAAACAGGCCCGGATCTAGGAAAAGATGTGTATGTGTGTGTATATCTGTAGGGGGGGGGGGGGGGGGGGCAAGTGATTTTGCTGAGCTATTGCCTTTCTCACAAATTCTAGCGCATTATACATGCATTTGTCGGACCTCTGTAGCAAGCAGCTGCTTGAGAGTTTATAATTGTCACAAGGAAAGCTCACAGAAGTACCATAAAGATTCACTCATTCCATCACTTGCTATTATAATTAATATGCTGCTTCCGAAGTACACGCTAAAAATGTAACTAACAACGCCGCCTGATAATGGTACAAAAATAGAAAATATAAATGTCCCCTCAAACAGCTGCTTGCCACAGAGGTCTGACAGGAGAAGATATATAATCGGAAACAAGACTGCCCGTTCTATTTACTTGTCTTGTTTTACATCATTTTTGAAACCTTATATATTTCTCGATAACGTGACACATAGAGGCGCTAACTTTAAAGGTAAACTATTTTTCCGATGGAAATTAAGAAAAGTGTATATCAGCCACAGTGAGCAATTTGGAAACGGATTGCATTTGTTCCTCCTATTCCACTAGTACAGCCAGCAGGGCGTCGCGTAGGCGCACTGACTCACCTGCGGCGACATTGGCGCCACTAGACACTCCTTGCCACTGACATCACTAACTACAGTGCACTTAATAATCTAGCTTCCGTTGAGTCGTTCGTGCGAACAAGTATCGCTCAGAAGCCAAGTTACAGTACTAATAACTTAATTGTAAACCTTAAAAATTTTAAATTCGGATACTTATAGAATCTGTGAGAAAAAAGTTTTCATTTGGGAACATGCAATTTCTTTCTCCTTATACCGCAAGTTTGCTGTTCGTGATATTCTGTTTGGAGATTTGTAACAGTGGTATTCCTCCATTAAGAAAAAAATCAAGTAGGTAATTGCTTCTGCCTCTTTCCACAATATTCTTACCTAGGATGGCCTGAAGGTCTATTTCAAAGAGAACATATTCTCTATCTTCGAATTCTTTACTCATATTAATTACTGAAAATTTTTTATTTCTGAAATGTTTAACAAGCTATGTTAATATTTTACAAAAAAAAGTACTGAACGAATATTAGTAATTAAACAATATCTCAGAAGACTTGAATGGGTTGGGTTATTTTATCTCTGAGCGGCACTTTTTTTTCGCACAATGAGCTAAATGACCAGATCACAAAGACTCGGAGAAGATTGGGTGAGGGGACCCACTGGAACAGCTGTTGGAAGATACATGGTAGCCATCTGACAAGGCCATCCAGCGTGTTCTTTAACATGTATAGGGTATGGTTCTCCCGCACACGAGGTCATGGCTTAACGCCCCATCCGACTTTGTCATTATAGCCATGGTGCAGTTCACGGTACATTGCATTATGTGAATAAACGTAACTGAAATGAAAAAGGATTGTAAGTAAGATGAAAACTTATGACCAACGGTTGGAGGTTTTACAGAACTAAACGGCAAACATCTATTACTGAGATATGGGGTGCCATGTGAATGTCACATTTCGATATTTTTTTTTAAGTTTATGAAGAGACTTGGGTATGATCTGAAATGAACCTTTGTGAGTTTCTTTAATCCCATGGATTTTAAACGGAATTTTACGAATGCTGCAAATTAAAAATGATCATAGTAATGAAAACTATTTACGTAGCACATCCAAGCAGCAATACAGTTCATGGCACAACTGCCGCCATTTGTTTTGACGCAACATAATGATCCTTTTTTTTAGGTAACGTCGCACTTTCTGCCCTCTAGCGGCTATCGATGAAAACAGAAAAAATAAAAATTCTCGCCCTACATATAAAAATATTTCTAATTTACTCTTATATAGAAGATTGTAACTAAATATACAACGTATTAAAAAGAATATTGACATAAAAATTTGAATATTCTGGATAAGGTGCTAAGTTGTACAGATAATGGCTTAACCTATGCATTATAAGCACTAAAGGCACAGTCAGTACCGTCGACAGGGTGTAGCAGAGGCAGCCTGCCACACGTTGCCTGTGATGGTCCATCCATTCACTTTAAAATAAATAAATAAATAAATACCCCCTCAAGCAGCTGCTTGCCACAGAGGTCTGACAGAGAGCCTGTCAGTTTATATGCCAGAGTAGAAGGCCTGAGAGGATGGCAGGACCCTCAGCAGAAAAACGACACAAACATCCATGCCTTTACCCGGACTTTTCCTTAACCAGTTTTGCTTAATTTACGTTATATTTATCATTTTGTGGACATTGCAAACCTCGTTCCGAGCATAGAAGTTACCCCGATCTTTTGATTGTCACTCCATCAGGGGCGATATTTAATTGTTTCCCTCAGGGCGCAATCTAATCTGGCGACGGCCCTGGGCACAGTACAACGAAAATACACCAAAAAGAATTTAATAATAAACGCTTATTTACAAACGTAAAATTTTACTTAAAAAAACATTTACTTAAGTACTTTAACAATGCCAAACGACGCCACTTCTAGCAAAAAAGAAAATTCTTTGGAAGGAGGATTATTTTTTTTGGGGGGGGGGGGGGGGAGAACATCAGACGCGTAAATTGCAGTTCTCGGGTCGAGCCCCTGCTGGTCAGCATTGAGATTTTTCTCTGCAAAACTCGATGTCCAAGATCAGTAGCAGACAGCAGTGGGTTTGGAAAGGCTGCCACCCATCAGATAGGGCATTAAGCCGTGGCCCCGTGTGCAAGAGAGCCATACTCAGTGAATGTTAAAGAACATGCTGTGGATGGTCTTGATGGGAAGCTACCATCTATCTCTCAACAGCTGTTCCAGTGGGTCCCCTCATCCAACCCTTCTCTGAGTCTTTGGGGGTCTTTGTGACCTGGCCTATTGTGTGCAAAAATGTGCCACTCAGAGATAAAACAACCCATCAGCTCTGCAGCCCAAGCAGATGGCTTATCATCTCGAGGTCATTGGTACAGATCCCATCTGGCTCAAGACAATTTATTCTTTATACCAGATGCAGATTGGTAAGGTGAGCTGTATTGTTCAGTGCCCTTAGTGTGGTGGGCCCAAGCTGTACCTAGGAAGTTGGCCGCCTGCGTGCAAAAATAATTCGGCTACCCTACTTATGAATCATTATAGTCTTGGACACTAGTAGGGGGAATAGGTAAAGCCCCCCCCCCTGGAAATTTTGATCAAAAAATTAATTTACATTAGATGATATCGGGTGCACCAAATAATACATTTTTTTTTCTCTTTAACTAATGATACCGGAAAACAAAAATATTGAACTTATTATTGAAAATACAGGTAAAAAAATGTTTTATAATAATAGTAAATTAAAATATTTCCAATAACAAAAGTAAATGTGATCCCCCCCCCCCCCAATTTATATTTCTTTTTCTCTTTAAAGAAATATAAATTGGGGGGGGGGGGGATCACATTTACTTTTGTTATTGGAAATATTTTAATTTACTATTATTATAAAACATTTTTTTACCTGTATTTTCAATAATAAGTTCAATATTTTTGTTTTCCGGTATCATTAGTTGTATTATGGTATGATGTATGCAGAGCAGTATTATGGTATGATGTAATTATAGTGTTTATCAAAAAACTCTTGAAATCTCAGTAAATGGCCCAATATAAAAAAAAAACTCCAGTCTCCAATAGATGTGGTTCTTCAATGGACAACCACAAATAAGGATCAAAAATATTTTTATGACAGCTACAGTGATTATTTTTTTGGGGTGGGGTGGGGGAGGGTGTTGAAAATATGACCCTTGTTGAAAAGCATATTTTCTAGCAATTTGTTTCATTTAAAATTATTTGTTCATCAATTTTTGTCATGATACTCTAAATTTTATGCTATGCCTAGCAAAGTTATCTTCAAAAAGTGGTAAATATCCTAAAAATAAAACAAATAATATGCATATATTAATTTTATATAAAAATGCAAAAATATTCAAAAATGTGAAAAAAAAAAACAAATATGTCGAGAAAATAACTTTTAATTTCTCACTATTTCAAAAGATATACACCATTTCAAGAATTATTTAGTAATTTAGTGCAATAAAAAAAATTCCGAATTGTAAATAACATAGTTATAATTCCACAATCATATCAGCAATAGTAAGATAAATTTATGAAAATCAGTGGAAGGCAGAACGATTATTTTTTGATATGAAAATCAAAAATATAAAACTTCTAAAAGGACAAAAAAAAAATTTAAAATTAAAAAATACCTATTTATCTTCTTATATGGGCCTTAAAAAGTGGAAAATAAACGTAAAGCATATAGATGGTGCAATTAGTCAGTGAGTTCATATTCACTTCAAATGAAGATAGGGTGCCAGCAATCTTGTTGAATAGGTAAATCAGTGCCTGATCTTCCTGTGAAGTGGATATGAACTTGGTGACTGCACCATCAATATGCTGTAGGTTTATTTTCTACTTTTCAGGTGGCATGTAGGGAGATGGGTATTTTTTTAATTTATTTATATTTTTTTTGTCACTAAAACTACCTTCAAAAACTTTCATTTGATATATGACACATAAATATTGACCACATTTTTCCTCTATTTTGGAGTAGTGTTTGAAGTAGCCCATGATATTGGAGATGTCACAAGCTTTAATTTGAGATACCACTCATTAAAGTCTAACCTCATGAATATATGCCCCCCATCCCCTTTTATCAGGGGGAAGAAGAATAGTGGGGGAAAATTTGAAATAGTATATGACGACGATCATTTTATGAGCTGGCATTCGACACCTAAGTCGTAACTGTAGGCCCTCGTGTTCGGAAGGTATAGTAGAATGATTTTCTTAAATCCCATTTTTTAAAGGGGGTAAAAAGTATGAGAGTTATTTGTAATAGCCTATGACACTTCCCGTGTCACAAGCTTTCTTCATTTGACATACAGCTGGTTTCAGCATTCACATTCTGGAGGTATAGCAGAAAAATATTTTTCATATTTCCTCTTTTTTAGGGATAAGAATGCATGCGGATAAATTTTTAATAGCTTATGACACTTCCTATGTCACAAGCGTTCATTTGATGCATAGCTTGTTACTTTCCGCACTCGCATTCTGGAACTATAGGGGAACAGTCGTTTTCATATTTCCCTCGTTTTTTAAGGGGGAAGAAAGGAAGGGGGATCAGTTTTTCATAACCTATGACATTCCCCGCATCAGTGGCTTTCATTTGAAGTATAGCTTGTTACTTTTGGCACTCGCCTTCTGGAGATATAGTGGAAGAATGGTTTCATATTTTCCCTTTTTTAGGGGGAAGAAATTTTTATATAGCTTATGACACTCCTGCTTAACATGTTTTCATTTGTCACATAAATCATTAACTTTCTCCATTGCGTCTGAAAGATATGGTGGCACAACTCTTTTGACAAATCCACAAACTGACAACATCAAGCAAAAAGCAATTGGGAGATAGATAAAAACATCTTTCTCAATTTTTATAATTATATAGGACAATGCCCTAAAATATAGGATTATCCTTAAAATATAGGATGAATGGCCACCATAACGATAACATAAATTCAATTAACAGTTTTGTAAAAAAACATTCACCCTGTTTTTGCAAAAGGAAAAGGATCCAAAATATTCTAAGGAAAAAAATTGGAAAAGTCTAAGTATTTACTTTTATGCTGCCTTTATAGTTTTTGTTGTCTGGTTGCAGGATGATCTCTCCTGTATAACATTGACTCTTTAATTCAAGATATGGGGAACAGAGTTACCACAACTGAAGGTTCCTACCCTATTTCACATGTGTCATATGGGTTAATGACAACCTCCCCCAAGTCCCACGCAGCACTATCAAGTCACCGCACAGCCTCTCATGAGCCATGAGGTCGCTGAAAGCCTCATCATTATATTTGTCCTACTGTTGGAAAAATGTTCCCCACTAAGGAAATCAATTTCTGGAAACTAAAGTCTACCATTTAGTGATAATCATCTTGTCATTAAAGGGAACAGTTATCGACAACCAAGCAAGAAAGTTTGCTGTGGATATCTTTGGGCAATGAGCAGTGTTTCTCAAAGAACATCATGATTTCATTCCTTCATAAAATTATCTGCTAAATCATTTCAGTTCTCCATGTGTTTAAAAGTTTCCCGAGGAATAATTGTAACAAATTTTAAATGCATGAAAGCCGACTGCTCTCTTCTCTCATTTTCAACCTATTGAGACTGTTGTATTCATTCTTCTGCAGGGTTTATTGTGTTTTCTCAGATTATCTCTGTCCCACTCCCCTTTGTAGCTTCTTTATGGTCATCATTTCTCCACATCCCCAAATTTTAATTATTTAGAGGGCGATTTTTTTTTTCTCTTTGTTACTTTTAGGCAAACTCTGGACTGCATTGTTTGTTGTTGAAATAAAAATATGCACATGTTTTATAAAATGAAAATAAAGAAGAAAATAGATATTAATAAACAAAAAAATTTACAAGAGGTTTTTATAAATGGAAAATGATACATTTGATATAAAAATGCAATTTTTTAAGTTGTGAAGTTTTTACACAAATATTTTTTGAAGTTTAAAGGATTTTTTTGTCGACAATTCGGCTGCTCCCAAAGTTTGCCCACCTGCATGTTGTGCATGCATTGCACGCCCACTTAGTGCAGTCCTGGGTGGGCCTTTGTGTTGATGCATCCCTGGGACCTCATAGGAGCAGGCTGTTTTAAATAAAAATAATTGCTATTTTACAGAAATTCCAAGGAATTGGGGAAAACTTTTTAAGCTGCATGTATGAACTCGCAAAGAATAAGTATAGAAATCTTGAAAACTGAATTTTTAGCGCATCCTGGGGCCCCCTGCACAGCTGCATTCCTGAAAATAACGACCAGTCAGCATCTGTTTTACACCCACATTAACTTAGAGCATAATACAGATCAAAACTAGTACATACGAAGTGCTGTGATATAAAATGTTACTATGGTAACAAATAATGTCTACATAGTTGTAGCAACTAGAAATACCCATGAACTGATCATGAAAATTGATGATTCCTCATTGTAAAAATGCTGGTCAAATGTCCCAAGGAGTGTGCGTCTGGTTGCAGGCCCAAGCCTGGAAGTGCTATAATCCAAATATCTTATATTTGCAGTTATATGGCAGCCCCAAGTGGTTATTTTAGAGTGACGGGGATTAACGTCAGTAGATAATAACTGATCAGCAGCTCAGCTATTAGAACACCTGACATGTCATTAGAAGTCTTTGGTTTGCATTCCACCTGGCTCAAGACAATTTTTCTTCTACACCTATATCGACTTAGTGCATAATAGTGTTCAAAATTTTGTAACTATGCTGTGATAATATATAACATACACATTGTCTGTTACTAATGGTAACAGATAATGTCTAATATAATAGTTATTCATAATACATCAGTAAATGAAAATTACATTTTTCGATTTACTGCTGTAAATTATAGTATAATTTAAATATTACATTTAAAATATACATTATTCAACTTATATTTCATGCATTTTATATATACTGCAATGGGAATCCAGTCTCTTGTACATATAAACAAACCACCTTAACAACCATTGTTATGTAGAAAATCTACCCTTCACTTTTTTCTCCTGCTAGAATGTCACTTGCACACACACCCTCCTCCCACCTATTTTTCTAGATGTTTCATTTTTATAGCCTGACCACTACTATTCCTATTAGACAACTACTAAAATGAAAAACATTTTTATACACATTCATAAGTTATATAATTTACAACATGCAATGTTTGGAAGAAAAAATTCAAATATATTTATACTTGGAAGATGTTTTTGTGCTAATGAAATACTGTAGAAACTTATTGATTGTCAGTAATCTATGTATCATGATTTTGCACTGAAAGATTGACTAAAACTGGACACGTTTTTCTTATGTAAACAACATTCTGGATTTATCATACTTTTAGGAGTAGTGAATGACTAATTCTTCCAACATTCATGAGGTATAAACATGTATAAGGTTGCAACAATTAATGACCTTTTTTTTCACTGAAGTTTTGTATTCATAGCACAATTCCATATTTAGCGCATGCACAGAATCTAGAGGCAGACAATGCGATTCCCTATAGTGATTAGCTTGGCAAAAATCCTTGTCACAAACATGTGCAGTGGTAGCAAATGGCATGGCCCTCAGACACTTCGCACTTCTTGTGTTAACTATAGGGGTATCAGCCTACTTTCTGTTCCAGGTAAAGTTCTTTGTATGATTGTGCTTAATAGAATTAAGAATCTGGTTGACAGTCAATTGCGTGATGAGCAATGTGGATTCAGAAGTAGTAGGGGATGTGTGGATCAGATATTCTCACTTAGGCAGATTCTTGAGAAATGTGTAGAGTTTCAGAAACCTTTGGTTCTGAAATTCTTTGTTGATTTCAAAAAGGCTTTCGACTCTGTTGATCATCATAATTTGTGGTTGATTGTGAGATCATATGGTATAGCAGACAAGTTAATTAACATAATGAAATCTCTCTATAATAACACAGTAATGTGTGTGAGTTGGTAAGGCTTGTAGCAATTGGTTTAGCATTACTTCTGGTGTTCGACAAGGGTGCATTTTGTCTCCTTTTCTCTAGTTTGGTTATTGATTATGTTATGCAAAATTCTTTGCAAGGGAAAGATTTTGGCCTTAAATGGTCTGGAGATACGAAAATTTCTGATTTAGATTATGTTGATGATTTTGCTCTTTTGGCAAATGTTAGTTCATGAGATGAACTCTTTCATTAGGGCTATTGATGAGACTGGTAGTAGAGTAGGTTTGGTTATAAACAGAGAGAAAACTAAAGTGATGAAAATTGGTCAGGCATACTGTGATTCTGTTAATCTGAATGGTTGCAGTCTTGAGCTGGTGTCACAGTTTATTTTTCTTGGGAGCCATGTAACAGATACTGGTGATGTGTGGCATGAGATTAACAGATGAATAGGGATTGCTGCCGGGACTTTTAAGAATCTATGGAGAGTTTGGAGAAATAGGCGTTGGTTCTTTCTAGGGTTAGGTATGATAGTGAAACTTGGACATTTTGTAAACAAGATAACAGAAAACTAGATGCTTTTGATTCTAGTTGTTTACGCAGTATCTTGGGCATTAGGTGGTTCAACTTTTCAACTAATGATGAGGTTAGGCAAAGGAGTTTACAACCTCCTTTAAGCAGCATATTGTGCAGAGAGAGACTCCGTTGGTTTGGCCATGTTGCCCGTATTAATAATTATAGATTGGCGAATAGGGTTATGAACAGTGTGCCTAAAGGTCTCAGAAAGAGGGGGAGACCTAGGATGCGATGGGCAGGCAATGTCAAACAGGACCTCTTTAGAATTGGTGTGCAGTGACCGGATGCAGCAGATGTAGCTCAGGACAGATAAATATGCATGGAGAATTAAACTGCACAGTGTGGTTTGACCTCTGTAGCCCATGGCTGCTTGAGGATGATGATGAAATAGAGTTGATCGTAGCAAGCTCTAAGAGCTTGACTGTAAGAACAAATGCTGTAATGGAGAAAATAGAGAGTAACAATGTTAATAAAATCCCCACAAAATGTGGTGTAGCTTATCAGTAGGAAATGTTAAATATTTGCAATTACAAATAGTTGTTATATATCAATTATATATTTACATTCATGCATATGAAGTTCTGATATATATACATAATCACAAATACTATGCTGTGCTTAAAAATGAGTCCTCAAAATGTAACCAATAGCATTTATTCTGTTCGCACTGATACCAGGAAACGCTTCCATCTGTGTTAAATGGTTTATGTATCATAACATTACACATAGTTTTATGTTAGGTCTCAACTTGGGTGGAACAGAGTATAGGTCTATGCAGAGTGCAAGAAGTCATTATAATTGCTAAACATATGTTGTGTGTGCAATATGCTTGAATACAGCTTTAGCACAGAGTCTGCAATTGGGTATCTTTTCAATTCCAGTTAGTATTTATACTTTTATAATGAAATCTTTGTTTTTATGGATATATTTTGATTTTATTTTCATAGATTTATAAATTGCTCTCATTCTTTGAAGTTAATTATGATACATATTCACCATTTTTTTTTATATCCCTTTTGATTTTTTGGTTTTTCAGTAAAATAAGTTTGATCATTTCTGGATTCCTAAGAATGAATGATGTACATATGGAATCAAAAGGGATTTCTGTGGTACAGAATCCCTTTTGATTCCATATGTGACATCATTCATTCTTAGGTGGATTTCAGCAGTAGGAATTGGGCTTCCTACTGCTGAGTAAATGATTACGTAATGAATAATGGGGGAAAAATATTTTTAAAGTTGTTGAAAAATTTAGCTTATCATCAATAAGAGGAGATCTTGATTGGTGGCTGGTAGCTCAGTGGTTCAGAGCACCTGGCATGTTATCAAGAGGTTGTGGGTTCATATCCCACCCAGCTCAAAACAGTTTTTTCTCTAAGCAAAATTGGATCAACATAAGAGTGGTACTTCTTTAATCTGTGAACCAGATAAGTCAAGTTTATTTAAATTTAATCAATTGTATACTTGGGAATGTACTTCCCATCTTCATGGCATGCTTGTTGTCACTTAAGGCTTGATTGCCAGAACATTGGCTACATGTGACATAGTGGAATGTGTACTGTAGGTAGAAGTGTTCATATCATCAATTAGAGATCTTGATCAGCAGCTGGTAGCTCAAAAATGGCCAAAGCACCTGACATGTTATCAGGAGATCGTGGGTTCGTATCCCACTCGGCTCAAGACAATTTGTCCTCTAAAATTGATTGATGTTAAATTCAGAGGATATCTTCCTTAACCTTAAAATGAGTTTTACGTGTAGGACAAGTTGTGAATCTAAAATTTAACTGCTGCAATCAAAGCATTAACAGTTTTGAATTCTCATCATATCTCACCAATAAGCTTTAGAACATTAGCATTACATATGATATGAACTGCATTTAAAAAAACAACTTTTTCAAGCTTTGAACATGTACGAAGTGTTGTCAGTAACAGAAGCTGTGACTGTAGAATATGATTATTACATTGAATACTTGCTGCAGTGAAACAAACATTGAATTCTACTACATTTTGCCCAATTCATTACTCTATTAACAAAAGTAAAATCATATATAGGGAATTGGAAAGGGATTGTGTCACTTACCTAAGGAGTGAATGTGGGGAGAAGTTTTAGTCATGTAGAAATTAGTTACTGAAGAAGAATAAGGTCTTTAAAGCAAAAATTATACCTCCAATCAGTTTTTCAAAGCATGTTTTCATGCATTTCAGAAAAAATAACATAATTATGAAACAAGTATAAAGTTGGGAATTTACACAAACTGACTATTCCCTTCTGTAACGTATCAGTTTTTTAACAATCTGAAAATCTGATAAGTTCTTCAAACAAAAAAACTACAAATTGTATGTTAAACTTTGGTCTAAATACTCTGTCAGCAGTAACAAGTAAGCTACTTTCAATATCCTGTGATCACTTAACATCAACCCAACAAATGTCTGATGTGCTGCCAATTGGGTAAGTGCTTTTATGTAACCATAAAGGTAAACAGTTTACCTATAAAAAAAAAAAAATACCCCCTCAAGCAGCTGCTTGCCACAGAGGTCTGACAGGAGCCTGTCAGTTTATATGCCACAGTAGAAGATCTGAGAGGATGGCAGGACCTCAGCAGAAAACAACACGAACATCCATGCCTTACCCGGGGTTCGAACCCAGGTCCCGTAGATCAGTAGCCAAGCGCGCTAACCACTCGGCCACGGGACGGCACAGTTTACCTATACTAGTTATATATTAGATAGATCTGTATGTTGAAATTGTATAGTCAATATAATGGATATTTCTAATTTATGTTATAACCATAAGGTTAGTAACAAATTATGGCGTTAGTAACAAATTATGGCTAAGTTGCTATTTGTGTGTAATAGATGTCTGCTTCGTTAATGCAAAGATGGCTGAATTTACATAGAGAGTCAGAATATATGTTAATGCAGCTGACTTCTGTATGAAAACTAAGTCCCTCATATTGAGGCACTGCATCCCTGATTATTATGCAATGTTAACTGTTGGATTTATTTAACTATTAATTTTTAAATGGAATATTTAAGTCAGAGTTGTAATTCCCAGTGTGAAGATATCAGTTGCTGCTTTTGAAACAACTTGTTGGTACTTTTTAATTGAACAAAAGTAGGTTATTTTGCTTTCATCGTCACATTAATCAGTAGTAAAAAAAAATTATTTGCAATATAAGTGCTGCAAAGTGACAGATAAACTTGCAAAAATATTGATTTTTCTTTAATTTTCAGGAAGACCTCAAGAAAGATTGTAGGCTGCATATTGTGCAATCATGATATGGAAAATGAGAAGTTCTTAAATTTCATTCTACAGGTATCATCTCAATATTATCCTTTGTCATTTCTAGTAATATTTCTATGGAAAAGCTGTAAGTAGCTACAGAATTTAACAGGTTTGAAATATTTACATGTATAATTCTACTAATGTAATGTCTACTACTAATTTTACTCTATTTTTAAAACCATGTACCCTCCTTGAAATTTAAGTTTTCTCAATATTGGCAAGGCCCCAGCATCCCACACTTTTCTCTCAAACCTGTAGGGGTTACCCTCTGGAAAAATGTCAAAAACCTCATGTATGTTCTTATGAGTTACTGATGTTATGGAGTGTACCCTCAGTGCAAAGGAAATAATTTTGCTGCATACTAGATAGTTTTTCTTAAAAGAACTGTCACAGCTTGATACAACCATTTGTAACTCCATAATGATGCATTTTAGGCACCATATTTACTGGATCTTTTTTTTACTGTTTCCTGCCGTGATAATGCTCTTTGATTGGTAATATTTGTACATATGATTGCCATACCATTCAAGATTACCCTGTTTGACTGAAAATTGAGTATTAACATAATCTTAACACACCGCAGAAACAGTTTTGAGTACTAGTAAATAGTCTTTAATTTTTGCTAGTAGATTTGTTTTCTACTTAAAGAACTGTAGCAGATTATGTCTAAAGCCAGGGCCAAGAATTCCTTACTTAAGTGCAAAATGTCATCAGATCATCACTATCAGGATCTAATAAAAGGTTAGCATTCTGCTTGAGGAAGGAAGGCATAAAAATGAGGTCTTCCAAACTAATGTGCCCAGGCCATCAAACGGCACTGAATGTCAATAGAAGCCAAATTAAAGACTATTATTACTTCCTTCATCTCCTTAACCATTTTGGACAAAACAATGTTAGTGTAGTATTGGCCATTTATAGTCATTTTTTCAGATAAGGTGTCCACCACTACCACTCCTTGGAAATTGCAAAAAAAAATTGTGAACATCCTCTTCTTTGAGCGAAAGTTTTGTCGGAGAATTTGGTAATGTGGTTCATCTTCCGCAACCCAAACATAATTGTTGATCTTTTCTGGGAGTTGCATAGTAATAAACAGTGTCTCACCACCACCTGTGACAATGTCTGTTAACTGTTTGGGTCCACTAGGTTGAAATATTGCCATCATCTTGCACAAGTCAACCTAAACCTTTTCTGTCAGAAAAGGGATAGATCTGGGTGTGATGGGCAGAAAATGTCAAGCAGGATCTTGCTAGAATTGGCCTACAATGGCCAAATGCAGCAGCTGTAGCTGAGAACAGATGTTCTTGAAGAACAAAATTGCACTGTCTTGGACCAGGGGAAGCCCATGGCTGCATGAGGGTTTTATTTCTATGTATGTGTTCCTGCCTGGATAATGCTCCCTAATTTATGACATACCATTCAAGATCACTCTGTATTACTATACGAATGACTATAAGACTGCATTTTAATGGAATTTATGTACACACACATATATATATACAGACAGTGTGGCCTAACCCAGGCCTATATTGAATTGTGTTCCTTTCCACATAATTTTTGATGCATTGCTTGCAATAAATAATTGAACTATGACCTCATTTAATTTACTTATCTAAAAAGTCCAATCAAATTTTGCTTGTTTTGATCAATCTCAGTTCGTTCTTCAACAATTTAACACTGGATTCCATCACTTTGTAAAAAAAAACCTTTGACTTCAGTTAGAAATAGAAATTGAAATGTTGAATCCAGTTTGACATAGAAGTGTAAAGGTTTCAAGAGGCTACACATCCTTTGCTTAGATCAGTAAAAGGTTTGATAAAAAAAGTAGGCAGATTGCACTTTTAATCAGTTAATTTTATGTATTTTCTAACTTATAATATATCATAGATTATCATTTACTAACTATTTACACATTTGTTTATATCTGAATGTAATTTCTTGTTTCTCTTCTTTCCTGTCTGCAGTAATGGTGATGGTGTCTTTCTAACCTTCCTCTTCTATTTAAAAGCAGCATAGTTATCTTTTATTAGGATGCTTTGTTCCATCCTTTCTGATGCAATCACAATATCAGATGTAGGTAAGCCCCTTATTTTTCCCAAATTTTTGTTTCAGACAAAATTATTCTGATTTAGCTCTTAAACTCTGCTGATATATAATTTGGTTGCTCATTAATGAAATATTTCATTGATACTGTATTAATTAGAAAGTATAGAAAAGTACTCTGGCAATGAAAATAAAATAATAATAGAAACTAACAGAATTATCTATAAGTAAAAATTTAAATATTACCTTGGAATATTCACTCGGTGTTGCTTGAGTCAATATTTTTTTTCCAGAGGGAAGTATAAAATTTGATATTTAGACAAGTTTTGTGATAATCTATTATTAAAGCTGTAGGGCAATTTAAAGGTATACACTGCATTGATTAGATACACGAGGTTTATAAATACCTTTGGTTGTCCCCAGATGTGGAGTTGGAGGTTCCTGGTTTTCAGTTTCTTTTTCCAGATTTATCATAGCACTTTTTAGTTCTTTGATTCACGTGTATTATAAGTTCACTGTTTCACAGATAGTCTGGTTTTTATTATTTACTATTAAATGTCACAGGACTACGAAGTTATGTACCATGCAGTTTTTTTTAAATGCACAGCGGTTTTTTACATTTGCTAATATAAGATTTAGATTAAAGTTTACTGTTGGAGTTTGCAGTAACTCTTTTTTTTTTACTTACAATATTCCCAAGTGTGCTTACGGTTTCAACCAACTGTGTGGTCATCGTCATTATTTTGTATTTCAAAAAAAAAGTTCATTCGTTTTGAATTTGGTCTACTTGGATTCATGAGCATTTCTTTCTTAGCCTCACTGGACATTTACAGATAGCTTTTATTTGCCCCTAGGGCTGGAAATGGAAGGGGAATGTGGGTGGATGCCATTCCCCTAGTTGCAGAATTTTTTTATCCCTTATATTTATTGACAGGAAATGGATCCCCTGTGGATATGACCACTCCTTTATAATATTTTTGGTCATAATTCTTGGGCTTTTAAACAGATTTTTTATGTATTGCTTAACATTACCATGCCAACTACAGGGTCTCTTTCAACTGAATCTGGAGTGTCCACCTAATTCTAAAAATTAATTTCTGCCCCTGCCCATCCCACACTTGAAGTGGTTAGATTGGCTTTCATTTAGTTTAGGCATTTCACCAAAATTTCTGTGCAAGTTAAAATTGGAAAGTATACTTACTATTATTTAATCCAAGAGTGGTCTCTTTTTGTGTAGACATTCGTAATAATACCATAAATTCCTTCTAGGATTCTTTTTTAGCATCAAGTGAATACAGTATTGCTATTGTAATAGGAATTGTGTACATTAGATGCAGTCGGCAACCAGCTGGGGAAAAGAACATTCTTCGTGGATCAGGGAATGTTAAAAGTGGCAGGAAAAATTATATATTGTGATAATAGGAAGCTTTATACCCAACTCCTATATATTCCATTTTTGTAGCACAGACACAACCATGCATTGCTTTAAGTTATAAGAGGAAACTATTCTGAATTTTGTGGCTTCTAAAGTTTCAATCAATTTTAAATGGACTAGTAAGCATTGGCATAACTAAACATCACTGCAACAACACTTCCTGCTCCCAATGCTTTCTCCTATGAAACAAAGTAGCAGCACATACCTCTGCCTGTGATGCCCCATCGTTCACTTTTGCTTTACCTTAACCAGTTTTGTTTAATTTACGTTATATTTATCATTTTGGGGATTTTTATTTCCTTTTTGGCATCACAGCACTCGTTTTCAAGATGTTGTGAGTTGCGTACGCGCAACTCCGATCTTCCGACTGTAACCGCTAAAGCGCGTGCCAAGGACACTCCCCCTCTTGCATCATAGCTTGCTTCGTTCGTCATAGTATGTAAATGTCTTTCCCAGCATGCGCCGGCTATTGTCAAAAACCGGTGACCTGCGAGTCACAGGGGGGAGTTAGTGCAGAAGCACTAGCATAAGCACTAAGCATAAGCACAAGTGAGTGCACGAGCACAAGGTGCATAGCACCAAGCACAGTGCGTGTAGCACAGGAGTAGGAGTTGTGTTTTCTTCATTGATGTCTTGGTGAGTTGAATTATTTTGGAAATAAATCTGTTTTGTTATATTTAAAACCTTTTGAGTCTGTAGAGTTTTTTTCTCTTGAGCAATGCGAATTAAGGATTTTTGAATTATATTTAAAATTACTTGACAATCATTTTGATTCTTACTCATTAATGCTCGCTGGTATTTGAACCCTAAATCAACTTATTATCAGCTTATTCTACTTTTGGCAATTTGTTAAGTATTGCCTGGCGCCCGTCTAAGCTATCCGGAGCATAAAAACTTAAAGTATTTTGCATTTGTTTGGAGCGTTACATGCCCTCTTGCTAGAAGAAGCAATAGATGGTGCAAAGGCATGAACCACACTGGCTTGTGCAGTGTCATGGAACCTAATGCTAAAATTCTATAGGTAGTGAAGTCTGATGTGATATTGCATCCAAAAAAAATTGAGAAATTATTGTACAATGGACCAGTGCACTTGAAAACTGAAAATGAACAGAACACATCAGGGAAATAAGACATAAGTGAGACTCTTACCATTTAGAAGTTGTTCTTGATCAAATAAAATGTTGTCTCGATAAAGATGTAGACTAGAATATTTGCCTGGCTTTGCTTTAGTCCTTAACTCGTTTATGTTTTTAGTAAATTTTTCAAATGAAAATTCCACATTGCACAATTTTTTGGAATAAAAAATTTAAAATGAATTCAATAGTAACATTTTATATAGTTATAAAAGCTAGAGTTCACACAGTGAATTAAATTGAAGTCTTTAATTCTCTATGACACCATTAAATGCTTTTAATTGCTTCAACACATGTTCTGTGCTGTCAAGTATCAAAAGTTATTAAGGAGAGATTTGCATATGATACCACAGAGGATGGGTAGTAACAGGAACTTCCAGGATGCTTTCGAGTGACAAGTTTAATAATTGGGGGCAACAACCAGCTGCCTCATGCATTATCTTAAGCTGCTCACTTCCCACCTGATGATGCACCCAAAAGGATGCAAAATGTGCATTGTGGAACTAAACGTTTTTTAAGCACTCTATGCTACCAAAAGTATAATTGATTATTTCCTTCACCAAAGCAAATAAATCATCAGCTCCCTCATCATTTTCTCAAACTCTACTGAGGTATCACTTGCTGGCAGAACGTCAAAGATTATTAAACTTGTCACTTGAAAGCATCTTGGAAGTTCCTGTTACTACCTATCCTCTGCAGTACGGTACGTAAATCTCTCCTTAAATTAAAATCCGTAAATCTCTCCTTAATCTATCCGTAAATCTCTCCTTAATAACTTTTGATTCTTGATAGCATAGAACATATGTTGAAGTGCTTAAAAACATTTAACAGTGTTATAGAGAATTAAAGACTTCAATTTAATTTTAATTACTTACTGCACTGTGAACCTCTACTGTAATTTTTGTCACACAGTGAATGCTAAATATAAATAGATTTAATCAAGAATATATATAATAATAAGAATATAATATATATAATAAACTATTTAAATTTGCAGAAATTAACAATTGTTTCAGTGCTGCTGTTGGAATCATACATACCAGACGGAGGTGAAGTTAGTGACAGCAGTTGCACTAGTTTATCGCCAAATCAGTCATTGGGATATTCACACACAAAACCATTTGGTGAAGTGAAAGTATGGAAAGTTCAAAATGTAGACAGTTCATATTGCAAAGATGGAGAAAACAGTCTTGGTTAAAGTTTGAAAGGTTTGGTGAGTGGTTCAGTCCACACATCAGTTCTTGCTATTGTTCTGGAGTTGTTGCAGCTGTTGAAAATCTAAGTTGACTCTCAGAATGAGCCACTATAGGCTTGTATATCATGCCAACACACCATCTATTGCTTCTTTTAGCAGGAGGATTAAGGTATTTACTGCTGACACTTTGTTTCATAGGAGAAAGTGTTGAGAACAGAAAGTGTTGCTGCAATGACAATATTTAGTTACACCACTGGTTGGTTACCAGTCCATTTATAATTGATTGATAACTTTAGATCCATTATTCATTGACAACATATATCTGGTAGCAAGATACATATTTTTTTTAAAAAGAATATCGATTTTTATTCATAAAAGTAAAGAATACAGTACATTTACCATTTGACCCTCAAAGCTAAGTAGCTTTTCTGCAGGAAAATGAATAAATAAATTCAACATAGGTCATTGAGACACAAAAATGATATAATTAGCTGAATATTGTGATATGTTTATCAAATAAATGCACAAAACACAACACAATATTCAGCTAATTAGAAATTCCCAAATATTTGTTCAATTCGGTTTTCAGTCTACTAAACGAATCTTATTTAGTATTTCCTTTGGGATAGCATTAAATATTGGTATTTGATATTTGGAGTGGATTTTTATAAAGTGGTATTTGATATTTGGAGTGGATTTTTATAAAGTGGTATTTGATATTTGGAGGTACGTTTTCTGTAATTATTTCAAAAAGTAGGCATTTTGTTTCATAATTTTTTCGCAAATGAAAAGGAATAATATTTTTAGCTATTACAGATTGCATTTTTATGTTAAGTTTGTTGTTCCATGCACAATTATTCCCTAATTTAAAATCAACACACTTTAAAATTCACACTTGACAAGTTGAATTCTCATTGGCAGTAAAAAGATAATATTAATTCCACTTTCGCATGACACATTTTGCTGTTACTAGCTTGACAGTGTCTTTGGGTGAATGCTGTTGGAGTGGGATTGACAGAGTAAATAGTGCAAACCCTATATTTGTTCCTGTAAATTAATTGACTAATTGCACAATAGATGGCTCCGAGCTGGTGGGAGTGGTGTTTTATCAGTGTTATATAATATGTAAAATTAATGTTTATAATCAGGTTCTCCACTATAACTCATAGTACAGTAAAACCTTGATTCTATGGACCCTGATTTCATGGACTTTGATTTTTGTACACAGCATCCACTCATTTCATGCCTAAACTAGTTTGATTGGCTTTCAGTGAAAGTTGGGTAGTCATGTGCAAACCATGGTACTCTCTCAGTTAGCTCTCAGTTGCTCTCTAAGATATTGGTTTTATGACTTGGTGCAGATAAACTGCTTTTTATGTGCCCCAAATCCGTTTTGTTTGTGGTAGATAATAAATAATACAGTAAGAGTGTTCATAATGGCCTCGAAAAAAGTGGTGAGAAAAGTTCACTCAATTTCAGTGACAAATTTTTACATTTTTTTTCAATTACAACATTGTAAGCATTGGTAGAAATTTAAATAAAAAAAATAAATACCCCCTCAAGCAGCTGCTTGCCACAGAGGTCTGACAGGAGCCTGTCAGTTTATATGCCAGAGTAGAAGGTCTGAGAGGATGGCAGGACCTCAGCAGAAAAACGACACGAACATCCATGCCTTACCCGGGGCTCGAACCCAGGTCCCGTAGATCAGTAGCCAAGTGCACTAACCACTCGGCACTCAGCTCAAAATTGATATGTTCCTTAAGCCTGCACCTCATTCTTTATCAATATCCCATTTGCATCCCAAAATACAGTAGCCATTAATTTTCCTGCAGATGGCACTGCCTTGAATTTTTTCTGCCATGGGGAACTCTTGTGGCATTATTCACAGTTGGCTCGCTTGGTTTCTGGAATAAAATAATGAACCCAAGTTTCATCATTGGCCATGATCTGCTGCAGAAATGCATCTCCCTCAGACTTAAAGCATTGCAAAATCTGTGCGAATGGCAACATGAAACGACTTCTGATCAAATGTCAACACCTTTGGTACCCAATGTGCACACACTTGCCTGAACAGCAGGAGCTTGTAGATGATTTTTTTCCACACTACCGACACTGATGTTGAATATTTCAGCTATATCATGTACCCTTACCCTCCTATAATAAAATCCCTCCTAAAATAGCCTGTTGCACGTGATTGATGTTCATTTTGATCACAGCAGTAGCTGACACATTTCCATGCAGTTCATTTACTACTCTTTCTCAGCTCTTGGAAAATTTGTTGCATCAATCATAGACACTTGCCTTTGACAATGTTTTATCCCCATATTGTGCTGGCAATCTTCACAAAATTTCATCAAGTTTGACCTTCTTAACAAGAAATTTAATAATACAATATTGTACTCACTGACACTTCTACAGACTCCATGCTTTCCACAGTACACCTCACACACTGCTGAGTGGATAGAACCACTATTGGTATGAAGGGGAAGTTCACACATTTACTGTATGGATTCTGTTGTAATCAGTACAGAACATTCCTGTTAACTTCCTGGTGTGAGAAAGCTGAAGATAAAAATGTTTGGATTGGGGCATACACCAATTTTGGGCAACAACTGGATGATGACAAAAATTATCTCTTGTAAGCATCACATGAAGGAGTAAATATTGGGACTGATGAAAGTGAAATAGGAGAAAAACAGAAGTTGTACCACATGCAGAATATGTGGTGGTGTAGAACAGTTGTCATATGGTTCAGTTCTAATATGTTAATCTGCACAATAAACCATGCCAATTGACATAATTTTTATGAAGCACTCTTTTAACATATGACAGTTTCTCACCAATTTTCAACATGGGGGTTTTCTTCAGTTGGTAAGTGATATTAATTGTGTGGGTGGGAATTGATATGGTAATGAAAGCTCTCATTATGTTTTCATTGCTGTGTGTGTAATTTACAACTTTCTGATTGTTCTTAATTAATTTTTCTGCTTTGTAGTTAAAAAAGAAAATTTTTGAAATGAGAAGTAAAAAGTGGACACTTAGTCTAAAAATTTCAAACTCAAATTATTAGAGTTCTACTCTTGTGTAAAACTGAACATATTATTGTTGGCAACTTTTTTAAATCTCTAGTGATACAAAAGAAGTTGCTTTTCTTAATTTTTTAAAATTTGGGCCACTATTTACTGAGTGCTCACTGAATATGGCCACCCCACATTACATTGATGTAACTGTAACTTCGAAGCTATAACTTTTAAAATAAAAGTTTTATGAGAAAATAAGAATAAAGGTAAATTAAAGACCTCAATCTATCTAAATATTAATTTTCAACAATATTTCTTCATTGTGTAAAGAGTTGTGGAAGTTGAACATTTAACAATTGCAGTGCTAGACAAAAGAATTTATATTTGGAAGTATTATTTCAAGCCATTTCATAATTAATTGCATATTTTAAAAGTGTAAATAATTCCTACATATTCATCTTTTGATAAATTTCTTGCAACACATTGCTGCTCTTAAATATTTAAACCTCCATATCATTTTTTTTTGTTTGACTACTACTGCAGGAATATTGTTGAAAATTGAGATTTAGATAGATTTAGGATCTTTAAATTATCGTCAGCCACGTTTTCTCACAAAATGTGTATTTTAGACGTTGCAAATCTTTTAAATTAACTTCCCATTGACAAAACATGGGGTATAATGGTCATAATTCAATGACCATTGAATGTGTTTATGTGCTGCTGGGACAACTAAATCCTGAGTTTAAAGAATGCAACAAACAATAGTGAGGGCTGAAAAAGTAAAAAAAACTACATATTAACTTTTGCCATCTCACAAAGAATTATCAGTAACAAAGTATTGTGAAATTTAAAGTATTAAAACAGGAAGCATATTGTAAAAGAGTCATGATATTCTCCCACTTCAACTTTTATTTTGTGTATATATATGTAAATTGATAATATTAATGTTATATTGGTAAGCATTAATAGTGTAACTATCGATATTAATAAAGTTTTAAGTTGACATTAAGTTCAATTTTTATGAATATTGTTCATATCTGTTAAATATTAATTTGATCTTTCAGATGAAGTTATTCAGTCTCAATTAATGGACCAGCCTCACTCATCTATAATGCCCAGTATACCTGTCTTGCATTCTGCCCATCCATATGTACGTATTCTGGAGCAACCAGCATCTCGATCTTTAAGGTTCCGGTATGAGTGTGAAGGACGATCTGCTGGAAGCATTGTAGGAGCTACTAGTACACCAGATAACAGAACATACCCTGTAATTCAGGTAAAGATTGTTCTTATAAACAATGTTTTTTGCTGTGTACTGTAAAAAATAATAGCAGAACAGTATGCAACCAGTCTCTGTTGTTTCTTACTTTAATACGCTGTTCATTTTTGTGTGGTGAATTTTTCGCAGATTATGGTTGATCTGGAAACATCAGCAGTGTGTCAAAAAAGTCCAACGAGGCTTAAATGGTACAGAGATAGTTGTAAAAATGACTGGAGAATGGTGCTTAGTTGTCCAAATTATTGGGTTATCCTCCATAGAATTGTCACCCATCTCTGAAGCATTTGTGCCACTTGAAAATCATGTTTTTTTTGAGCACTGTATATCCATAACTTGGGGGGGGGGGGGCAATCATAGTGACATATATAATAAACACACTGGACAAAAAAAATTACTCCCCCTCCTAGATCCAGGCCTGGATGGTAGCGTTGACTTGATACACCAATAGATGTTGTGCCTGTAGTAATGTATCGACATATAGAGGTATGTGACCTTCCATATGCTCTACTGGGCTGCCAGTTACACATTGTTCCTATTGTGAATCATGGATCGGAAGAAAGATTTTACTGTCTGGCAAAAGGGTGTTATTGCATTTTGTAGGGTAAAAGTACATGCTGTGAAGGAAGCAACAGTTTGCAAAATTTTCTGGTGTTTCGAATTGAACAAGGTAAAAAAGTTAATGCTCACAGACAGGGACTGCTGGCGAGTATTATAACTACTGACTGCAAGCTGATTTCAAACCAGACAGGAATTGCTACAGTCAGTGAATGAAGGACCACATCAGCCTATTTCTGAAAGAATATTGCAAAGAGAATTTCATTTCATTGGTATTTGGGGGGAGGGGGCAGGGGCTCAGTTCATAGCATGCCAGACTCATAATCTGCACTTCCCAGGTTCGAGTCTCAGCTGGGCTAACATTGAGATTTATCGCAACAAAACTCCCCTCCCTGTCCTCAGTCAGTAGGGGACCACCGGGATTGGAAAGGCTTTCATCTGTCGGATGGGACGTTAAGTCATGGCACCATGTATGGGTGGGAGAGATATCCCTGTAAACATTATCCTTCCCAGATCCAGCTGTTTTCTTCACTCTGATCAAGCAAAAAAATTTACTTTCGAACTTTTTTTTGCAGAGTAACAATCTCCTACTGTGGCATATAAACTGACAGGCTCCTGTCAGACCTCTGTGGCAAGCAGCTGCTTGAGGGGGTATTTATTTTATTTTATTTTTAATTAATGAAAGGAATTACGGTATGTTATATGCCAAATTAATTGGCATTTAATTCTGGATTTTCCAAAAATAAAATATTTAAGAAAAAACCGACTAGTTTTATTTTAATATGGCTTTTTTTTAGAGTCATGTAGTAAAAAATGCATCTGATAACGCAAATAAAAATTTATTTAATAAACACTGATATACAAGAAATGATTATAACACACATGAATAGAAAGGTTGCTTATTTCTGAATAACAAAAAAAAAATTATTTCTTGTTTAGAGCAAAAATTTTTTCCATTTTTTATTCTTTTCTCCATACCATACTTTTAGAAAAGTCCAGTCTTGTTGCAAAGTCCAATAAACAAATCAACTTTAGAATATTTTTAATAAATAATTAATCAACGAAATATGTCATATTGTACACTGAAGTGCCATTGAATTAGGGATAACAAAAATTACAGTAGAGGTACACAGTGCAGTAATTAAAGTAATTTAATTCTCTATGACACTGTTAAATGTTTTTAAGCACTTCAACACATGGACTATGCTATTAAGTATCAATAATTATTAAAGAGAGATTTACGTACCATGCCATAGAGGATGGGAAGTAACAGGAGCTTCTTGGAATGCTTTTGGTGAGAAATTAAAAATTCGACGTTCTTTCCGGCAAGTGACGTCTCAGTGGAGATTAAGATAATGATGACTGCTGCCAGTGGGCTACCCGCATTGGCGAATGACATAATTATTTATACTTTTTGATAGCATAGGGTGCTTAAAAAGTTGTGGGTCCACGACGCGTGTTTCGTGCTGTTCCTATCAGTGCTTCATCAGGTGGGAAGTGAGGGACTTAATGCAGGAGAGGCAGTTGGTTGGTGAGCTCGGGGGGAGGGGTGGGGTACTATAAATTGACATGTCTGTGGTTCAGCTCCGAGGATCGGAGTGGTCAGCGGAAGTGCGAGTGATGGTAATGTGATCTGCATGTAAAGGAGGTTGGGAGAGTGTGGGATTATAGGAAATCACTGAGATTTGCATTTGTCGGGGGGAAGGATCACTGTTTCTGGATAGTAATTCATCTTTATAATGAGTGGGGTAATTTTAGTGGATTAATAAATTTGGTAAACTGAAAATTGTGGTTAAGATAATTATGTTATTGAGGGTTTGAATAATGGTTTTCTTATTGGTATTACTATAGGGAATTTTTGTGGGGGGGGGGAGTACATTAATCGCCGATTTTAGAAGGTATTATGGAGGTGTCTAAAGGGTTAGGTGGGTGTGTATTATTGCAGGTGGCAAATGGGGATCGACGATGAAAGAGGAGAGTGTTTAGGGGTGTGAGGAATATCCGAGGTGTATGTTATATCACCTAAGTATCAGATGCCACGCTGGGGGAGGGGGACAATATCTGTGTTGCAGAGTTCGGTCAGTTTTACGTTAATGAGGATACTTTCTGTGATGGCTAGCTAGAATTTGGTAGGTGGGGATACTATAATTTTAGCGGAGTGAAAATCGGTGGGCAGATTGTTTTCAGTGATTGCATGGGATAGTGTGGTTTTTTGTAGTTTATTCAAGATGTATTTGTGCTCTTTAAGTCGGGCATTAAATGGGCGTGAAGTTTTACCCATGTATTTGTCTTTGGGGAAGATTTTACCTGTGGGGGTCATTGAGTTGAATGTAGTAAACTCCTCCAGAGCTGGGTATATGGTCACGATCATTTTGAATGAGTTTAGATATAGTGTGTAGTCCATGTGTTGAAATGCTTAAAAACATTTAACATTGTCATAGAGAATTAAATTACTGGAATTAGAGATAGGAGATGTTATCCAAATTCAGTACTGCAAGTCCCACATTTGCACGCAGTGTGGCTGAAACGCTGGTCATATATACAGTACTGTGCAAATTAATTGGGACTATAGGAAAATGCAATAACAAAGATACAACTAAAATATTTATTTGTTTAATAGTGTACATAATTAATAGAGAATGTAACCCCCCCCCCCCCCCCCTTAGCTTTAATTGCTTCTTTCACCCTCTCAACCATTGATGCCAATAGCTTTCCACACATCTCCTTCACTTCAGGGTCATGGTACCACACTTTCATGACACTTTCTATCATTTAGGTTTTTGTCATGCAATCCATCTTAGATATGTGCGCTTTAATAATGGCCCACAAATTTTCAATGGGGTTTAGATCGGGTGAATTTCTTGGCCACTCCAATACCTTCAAATGTTGCTGGATAAAGAAGCTCTTAGCAAGCTTAGAATTATGGCAAGGAGCCAGATCCTGTTGAAATACCCCATTGCCGTTAGGAAACGGTTTCTGCAGTGTTGGGACCATTTTCGCCTCCAGAACGCCGATGTACTTTTTGCTGTCCATCATTCCTTCAATGGGGCGTAGTGTCTGTGGCCCGGAAGCTGTGAAACATCCCCAAAACATGACCTTGGGTGGGTGTTTGGGGGATTGCTGGATGTGGCTGGATCAGAGGTTCTCCAGGCTAGTGGCGGACGAAATTTGACCTGTAGCCATGCACCTCAAAGTGGGTTTCATCAGAAAATATCACTTTTCCCAATTCTCCACAGTCCAGTATCGATGTTTCTTTGTCTGGGATAGCCTTTTTTGCTTCATAGCGGGTGTCAAAAGCTGCTTTTTGGAGGGGTGTCACACTCCAGAAGGCAAAGATGTACGGTGGAAGCATCTATATTAACCCCATGAGACACAATTTCCCTTTTGATGTCTCTACTGGTCTTCTTCGGGTGTATGATACTAATTCTTCGAATTAGACTATCATCTCTAGTGGTGGTTTTTCTTTTTCTTCCACAATGTCCTTTACAGGACGTATCCACTGACCCTGATCATGATCCGTGAAACACTGGATTTCCCGACGCCAACTGCTTTTGCTATCTGCCTAGCAGTAAGTGAAGTGTTTTCGCCTAAAGCGATTATTTTAGTTTATGAGGGTGATGTCCATGATGTATTTAATAAAAAAAAGTTTCCAATGAAAATTGTGAACTACTTACATAATCATGTCCTCAGCCTATGAAATATCAATTCCGACTAAAGTGGAAGTGTAAATAATAGCAGAGTAACATGACAGACAATTCTAGACTTGCAGATATCGCTCTGCTGCAAGTCTAAACTTGCACATGTCCATTGCAGGGACACCCGCAAGTTTAGACTTGCAGCAGAAGGTTACGAACAAATTTAGACTTGCAGCAGTTTAGACTCTGCAACAGAAGGGACTTAGCGTTCCTTCGCTTGTCCCAACTAATTCACTCAGTACTGTAACTGTCAGCTTTGGCTTCCCAAAGCATTTGTTGTGAGAAGTGTAATGGGATTGGGTTGGGTTGTTTTACCTCTGAGCGGCACTTTTTTTTCACACCATGGGCTAAATGGCCAGGTCACATGGACCCCGAAGGCTCAGAGAAGGTTGGGGGAGGGGACCCACTGGAACAGCTGTTGGGAGACAGATGGTAGCCTCCCGTCAAGGCCATCCAGCGTGTTCTTTAATGTGCACAGGGTATGGCTCTCCCGCACACGGGGCCACGGCTTAACATCCCATCCAATGGACGGCAGCCTTTCCAAGCCCATCGGTGTCCCCTACTGACCGTGGGCAGGGCGGGGAATTTTGTGGAGATAAATCTCAACGCTGACCCAGCTGGGACTCGAACCTGGGAACTACAGATTACGAGCCTGGCGCGCTACCGACTGAGCCACCCCAGTGTAATGGAAAAGGTGTGGGATTTAGATGCATTTGACAGAGGGCAGATCGTAGGTGCATGACACACGACAGATGGGACACTCAATCTCCAAAATTGTCAATGAACTTGGATTTTCTCGTTTGACAGTTTCAAGAGTGTTCCGGGAATATGAAAATTTCGGCAAAAAAAGAGCACCTGGACAAACTACAAAGGACAGCCAGCCTTGAACGATCATGGGCTTCGCTATCTGACCCACATCATATGGACAGATAGGAGCCAGACATTATCTGAAATCATCTCCCATCTGAACACAGGTTTCAGCTAGGAAGTCAGTGCATGGACCGTGCAACACTCACTTCATCTCGGCTTCAGGAGCTGTGACCTATGAGAGTCCCACTTCTAATGGCATGACAATGGGCTCAATGCCTTGCCTGGGCTAAAGAACATTGAAACTGGACCATTGAAAATTAGAAACGAAGCTGAATGATATATCCCGATTTAAACTTCATCAAACCGATGGAAGACTGAAGGTATGGTGCCAACCCCATGAAGCCATGGATCCTGCATGTCAGGTTGGAAGAGTATAAGCTGGTGGTGGCTCAGTGATGACCTGGGATGTCTTCAGTTGGATGTCTGTAGGACCTTTGGTACGTGTACTGATGACTCAATGCATCCTGGTACGTAGAACTCATGGCTGACCATTTACATCCATTTATGGCCATCGTGCATCCCAATGGAGATGGTGTCTACCAGCAAGACAAATGTTCATTTCACAGGTCCAGGTTGGCTACTGCATGGTTACAGAAGGATTCTGCTGACTTTGAAATAATGAATTGGCCATCTAGAATACCAGATTTAAATCTCATTGAAAATCTTTGGGATACAATCGAGCAGAGTGTTTGGGCCAGTGTCACATCAGTGATGACCTTGGGAGAACTGTGGATAGCTCTATAGGATGCATGGGTCGCCATACTTGTGGAACATTTATGCAAGCTTGTGGAGTCCTTGCCTCATCATGTCATGTGGTGCCATCATCAGATCCAGAGGGCATCCAACACGTTACTAGGTTGCAATCCCTAATTCAGTGACACTTCAGTTATACCAAATTAAAGAGAATTTAACTCTGAATTTTATTAGAGTAAAAAATATGAGCATTGTAGTAATATATTAATTTTAATAACACCTTTTACAGTTATGTTTTGAGTTATGTATTTTTCAAAAATGTATGAAAAAAATTTTCAAATGGCAATATAAAAAAAAGAAATTTCATGTTTGTATGAAAAAAGTCTATAGACATCCTTGACCCTGGAAGGGTTAAAGAACACTCTGGATGGCCTTGATGGGAGGCTACCATCTTTCCCAACAGCTGTCCAGTGGGTCCCCTCCCCCCAACATTTCTCTGAGCCATCAGGGTCTTTGCCCATTGTGTTCCAAAAAATGCCACTCATAGGTAAAACAACCCAACAACACAGCATGAGTATTTGGAGCAGAGTACCTTGGAAGAGCCCCTTGGTGCAAGCTCCTGTCCGTGGTGAGAGGACCACCTGTGAAGGTTCCGCTGGCTTGGGTACCTTCACAAGGTCCTGAACACTCACCCGTGTGTTAGCTGTGCACAGGGACCTGTGTCCCTAGAAAGGAGGATCCTGACAGTTGCTCGTGGATCCCCATCTTCTCTCCTCAGCACTTGTCTGTCACAGGGCTGGGCAGCGAATTCTGGGGTCGCTGCTATACACTGCTTTGGTCTCTGCTTCAGGTAAACAGGAGGTCCTGGGGTGGCTCCCACAGGTTAAATCGGCTGGTGGGCAGGTCCTGCTAGGGCAACTATGCAGATCAGTGAGTAACGTTGCTCACGTCTGGGCAATGGTTTGCAAGTTTACCCACACCTTTTTTAATTTTGCAATTTTCTTTCTTTTGTGAGGCCAGTTTGCTTCTCACATTTCATTATTTTTCCACTTATTTATTTTGTGAGGTCTCGAATGTTCCTCACATTTCTCTTTTGCTTTAGTTGTGAGGGCTTGACTCACTGTGTGGGTATGGTGCACGGGCAGCCATGGTGCTCGATTGGGCATCCCATTGTTGGACTCTGTGGTGGGTGGGGACAACAGGCACTGAACCACAACCTGTGTTCTAAAAATGAACCTTCTTTGGCGAATGCCACAAAAAGAGCTCGCCATGAACCCCATCTTTTGTGTCTTTGCCATCGTCTTTGAGTGTGTCTCCATCTGCACAATTCTTGGTCATCCACTCTTTGGGTGATCAGGTGATTAGGGACATGTCCCCACTCTTTATAAATAAGAGTTTGAAAAGTCTTGCGGGAGAACTGAAATTTGTCAAACGCCTAAGATCTGGTGACTTTTAGGTGGAGACTGCATGCTCAAAACATTCGGAGCTTCTTTTGAATGTTACAGCAATTTGTGGAGTGGCAGTCACAGTCACTCACTCCACACAAGACGCTTAATTTCTCCTGGGGTGTGAGTGCGGCCTCCTCAAAGTTTCTGAGGAGGAAATCCTCTCCGAGCTTTCATCCCAGGGAGTGACAGCAGTCCACTGGATTTTGCAACACTGTGATGGAAAGTTAGTACCCACCCGGGTACTAACTTTCCATCACAGTGTCAAAATGCCACACCTTCAACCTTTCACAGCCTTTCAACATGCCACACCTGCCTACTTTCATCAAGGCAGGGTACTTACACTGCAAGGTACAGCCCAAACCCTCTGTTGTTTTAAAATTCTTGGAATACCAGAGGTTCGGCCATGCCTGTGCTCATTGTGACAGTCAAGATCATCTTGAACCTGACTGCACAGCAGAAAAGGCATGCTGTGTAAACTGCAGTAGCGAACATCCGGCCTACTCCTACAACTATCCAAAATGGCTGGAGGAGAACGAGGTACAGCACGTCAAAATTCTGAATAACATCTATTCAGAGGAGAGAAAGCTCGCTGCCCCACCTGGCAAGGTCTCTTATGCCGGGGTGTTGCTCGGAAAGCCCATCATTGCTGCACAGCTATGGAGCCATCATTCTGATGTCTCCATGGCCACACTCCTACAATGGAATTGTCATGGATTCCAGAGAAATATTGACGACATCAAGGTCTTCCTGAGGGCACACAAGCCCATCTTTGTGTGCCAGCAGGAGACTTACCTGCAGACAGCCAACAATCGCACTATCCAGCACTTCTCTCTCGTTCACCAGAATGGAGATGGTCCAGCTCATGGGGGTGTAACCATCCTCATGAGCAACCATTCTCCATTCCAGATCGTACCCCTCACCACCTTCCAGGCTTCCATCTTTGGAAGCCATTGGCCACCATTTAAATGGCCTTTCAGAGGTGGAAGTGGAGGCAGTTGCCATCTGTCTCCTTGTGGGATTTTCATTGACTGTCTGCTCCATCTGCCTACCACCCAGAAGTCTTGTCTTCTGGAAGATCTTGATGACCTTATCTCACATCTGTCATCCCCCTTTCCTCACTTCAATGGACACAGTCCACTCTGGGGAAGTGCTGATACCAATGGGAGAGGTAGGATTCTGGAAAGTGGCTCCTGGATCCATTGCTCTCCCTGTTGAACACCGGTGTCAGCACCTACTTCCACTCCCCGCCTGCACATTCACTGCCATTGATCTGACCATCTGCTCCTCCTCGATTCTTCCATGAGGACAATCCTTATAAAAATGATCACCTCCCTGTGATGTGCACATCTCCCATGGGAGGGCCTGGCAGCCCTTCATATGTATCCCAGTGGAGGCTTGATCAGGTTGACTGGAGTGGCTTTGAGCTCCTTTCTGTGCTCGATTCCCACTCTGTCAGCCAAGAGCAAATCAATGTTGCAGTGGGGGAGATGACGGACTGTATCATCCATGCAGCTGCCTCTACTATTCCTCAGACCTCGACTCTGTTTCCACGGTTCCCAAAACCCGACTGTGTGGTGGAATTCTGACTGCACCGCAGTTTCTAAGGCTCAGAACAAGGCTTGGGGGGGGGGGGGTGTTTCAGAGATATGACATCCTCCAACCTTGAAACATTCAAACACACCAGGGCAAAAGCCTGTTTCTTACGGTGCCAGAATCAGAAAGAACCTTGGATCAAATATACTTCTGTTGCCCGCACGACCAGTTTTAAGATGATGTGGGATAAAGTCCAGAAGTTGGGTGGGTACACCTCCCACTCATTATCAATCATGGAGCACAATGTTTACTGTTGGCAATTGCTGATCCACAGGCAATTGCTGACACTCTGGGGGAGTCATTCTCCTCCATCTCTTTATCTTCATACTCTCCCGAGTTTCTGGCCCAGAAGAGCAAAGCAGAATGCTCTCTGCTGTCCTTCCATTCGAATGGCCTGGAGCCCTACAACAGACCATTCACAGCAGAGGAGCTTCGCCTTGCTCTGCACACTTCTTGTGCATTGGCTGTTGGGCCAGACAATGTCCATTATGCTATGCTCCAACATCTCTCACCATCGAGTAAGGATCAGCTGCTCCGACTCTTCAACCGTATTTTCATTGAGGAGCAGCTTCCAGACTCCTGGCCAGAAGCCACCATCTTGGCTTTCCCCAAACCAGGCAAAAATCTCAAGATTCTTTCAAATTATCATCAAATTGCATTGACGAGCTGTGTGTGCAAGGTGTTGGAAAGAATGGTAAAATACCAGGGTCTAGTGTTTAAAACATCATGGCCTTCTTACACACCCAGTGTGGCTTATGCAAGCACAGGTCTACTGTAGATCACCTGATCCACTTCGAATCAGTGATCAGGAATTTCTTTTTATGTTGAGAGCACCTGGTGTCCATTTTCTTCAGCATCAAAAAAGCATACAGCAAGGCGTGGAGATTTGGCATTCTTCATGACCCTCATAATTTTAGCTTGAGAGGTCACATGCCGAACTTCATCACAAATTTTTTATTGTGTCGTATTTTTCGATTTTATGTCGGCAACACTCTATTGCGAAGAATAGGGGGTTTCACAAGGCTGTGTTCTGAGTGTTACCCTTTTCACTGTTAAGATAAATTCCATTACATGGCAATTTCCTCAGACTGTAGGCAATGTCCTTTATATTGATGACTTTAGCATCTTTTGCTCATTGTCCAGCATGAGGGTCATTGAATGACAACTGCAAACTTCCCTGAACAATCTCTTGGTTTGGGCAACAGCCAATGGGTTTTGGTTCTCCCCACACAAGACTGCTTGCTTGCACTTTTGCCACAAGCATAATCTTCATCTGGACCCCGAGCTGCGGCTCGGGGGTAACATCAATCCAGTTGTGGCAGAGACCAAGTTTCTCGGTCTCATCTTCAACTGGAAATTGACCTTTTTACCTCGTATTCGATATCTTAGGTCCAAGTACATGCGGACATTGAACATCCTCAAGGTCTTCTCCTCCCTTTCTTGGGGGGCAGACCGATGTTCATTGCTCTGCCTATACCATGCACTTGTCTTGTCGAAACTTGACTATGGATCCCAGGTGTACGACTCCGCCTAGGATTCAGTGGTGAAGGTGTTGGATCTTTTACACCATCAGGACCTCCGTGTTTGCATATAGGCCTTCTGCACTTCACTGGTCCAGAGTCTTTATATTGAGACCAATGAATCATCTTTATCTATTTGCTGTCAGCAGTTGTCCCTGCAGTATGCAGCAAAATTGTGATCCCTGCCTAACCATCCCACTTGGGACTGTGTTTTCAGTCCCCAGTGGGAAATGTTATACCAGAATTGGCCGACTGTCATTTGTCCTTTCGGTTTGCACCCAAGGTTAACTGTGAGATGTTAACACCAGTCTCGGTAGCATCTCACAGTTGACAGCCGACCCACTTCCACTGTGGCTCGCTGTTTCCCCTTCCTATGATTTCTCTCTTTGCAGGATGGGGAAGGGCTTTACACCTGTGTATCACCAATTCTTTGCCAGCCACCATGCTGAGCACCCAGACTTCTTGCCTGTCTTCACAGATGGCTTGAAGTCGGTTCATCTCAAGCACTGAAAGGGTTACATCAGAGGACATACATTCGTAGACAAAAAGGTTTGTCTTGGTGTTCCCTATCTCCCATTGAAATTTGTAAAGAGTTTTGAAACACCATTTATATAGCAAATATAATAACTATACTTGTTTCACCTAAAGGATGGGGCAGCAATTACCTCTTAAAGTACTCAACCATAAAAATCAGTGATAGCAAGAAGTTATGCCTGAAAATGTATCAATCGGAAACTTGCTAGGGCACTTCTATAAATATCTTCTTGTAATCACTTGTTACCATTATTTCCCTTTTGGGAAATATCACTATGTGTCTATGTTTGATCAAAAATCCATTATATGAATTTTATAAAAAAATTGACATAATGAATTTTATATGAAATTAAAGCCTGCAACATGGGGAGTGTCATCTACCCTAAAAAACAAACATTATTTTAAAGAGTTTAACCCTTCCAGTGTCCACACAATCTGTATACGTTCAGAGAATCAGTGAGAGGCCAAGGATGTATGTATCCGTTTTTAGTAAAACAAAAAAAAAATCAATTTAAAAAAAAAAAATAAAAATTGCCATTGTAATTTTTTAAATATATATATCTTATAAAAATATATAATTCAGGCTTCAAAAATAATATTTTGTTTTTTAATTTTATAAAGCCTTTTGATTGCCATTTCTTAGAAGCACTAAACAGTATTGCTGATTTGCTGGTTAACGTTCCTATCTCCGCAAAATTCCCCGCCCTGCCCACAGTCAGTAGGGGACACCGATGGACTTGGAAAGACCGCCGTCCGTCGGATGGGACGTTAAGCTGTGGTCCCGTGTGTGGGAGAGCCATACCTTGTGCAAGTTAAAGAACACACTGGATGGCCTTGACAGGAGGCTGTCGTCTGTTTCCCAACAGCTGTTCCAGTGGGTCCCCTCCCCCAACCTTCTCTGAGTCTTCGGGGTCCATGTGACCTGGCTATTTAGCCCATGGTGTACATAAAAGTGCCGCTCAGAGGTAAAACAACCCAACCTGTTAACAGATGGCACCAATGATTGGTGCCGAAATCATCAGTGAAGGATTTAAGTCTTAAATTAGTGGAAAAAAGCTAGCATTAGTTCAATCAGTAAGAATACTCTGGCATGTTTATGGAGAGATCAGGTTCGAGTCCCGTATGTCGGCGAAATTTTTTCCACAAAATATTTATTAATAAAAATTTATTTGAAAAAAACTAATAGACAGAAATGATTACAATGCACATGAGTAGAATGGTTATATATTTGTGAATAACAAAAATTCTTTTTTTTGGTTTTAAGTAAATATTTCTCTCATTTTGTAATTTTTTTCTAGGTACTATATTTTGAGAAAATTCCAGGCTTTTAGCCAATTGTGCTAAGTCAAGTAAACAAGCCAACTTTAGAATTTTTAAAAAAAATAACCAATCAATGGAAATAGTTCATTTTATATACCAGATTAAACAGAATTTAATGGAAACCTGTTTTTCAGGCTGTACACTGGAAGGGTTAAGACCAGAGTAATGCAGGTAAATCTGCTAGTAGCTATAAAAGACATCCCATTTCCTTAAGCTTCATACTTGTAAGAAATTGTAGTTTTTTAAAATAGATTATAGTGAAGTGGATGGGGCCCCCATCACAGAAGTGCAAAATGTTTAGCAACTAGCACCTTGTAAACATTATCATCCACTCTGGGTCAATTGAAGAGAAGTATTGTTGAGAACAATTCTAGACATATTTATTAAATAACTAATGTACATTAGCAGAAGTTCGTGTAAAACCAAAGTTACATAGTGTAAACTATAGATAATGTTGTAGCAAAGTGCAGATAGAGCATTCTAAAGTTCAAAATTATGCTCAAATTCATAGTCTGAAGGTGGAATATTAATGGAGGTTGAGAAGCCCGATACCACATGCTTGCTGTTACTGACAAGCTTAAGCTCATCCAAAGGCAGAAGAACAAAAACGAAATGGAAAATAACACCCAGTTTGGACAGCTTGATAGAGATAGCTTTTCAGGAATATCATCTGTGGTTTTAACCCTTAAAGTGTTGGAAGACACTAAGTTGTCAAAGCCAAATGCAGTCTCATATTCATTGGGAACTATAGTTCCCAAGATGATATACTAAAGTTGCTTTTTCTCCCCATAGAAATTGGTTATTTTAAATTTTTTTAATCAGTTCTGAAAGTTTATGAACTAAATTCGATAATTATTATAAACAGACGATTTATATATTCAATAAAGTTGCAAGAAATTAAAAATGAAATCGTTGTGCTTCTGTGGCAGCCATTACTGAGAGTTTTTTTTTTACATACTCGAGTGGTGGTTGTTTTTTTCCCTCGTTTTAATGTTCCCAAGCTAAACTTTCATGGAGAGTGTAATAAGTTAATAGTAAATGTCAATACCAACAATGATATTTGGAAGTTTCATCAATGACCAATACCAACAGTGATAGTTGGACCAACAGTGATATTATTAAATGTCAATACCAACAGTGATAGTTGGAAGTTTCATCAAAGTCAGAATATTTTATATATACTGATTTTGATGAAACTTCCAACAGTTCTGTATAAGAAAAATACGGAGCTATATAATTATTCTGTTTTAGATAAATCTGTTTATATGTTATTATGCAGAATTAAATGCTGCTTCTTTTAAGATATAACATGCCATTTTCTGTTCGTTAGTTATTTTAGAATGATGTTCAAATCCAATCATATTACTTTTTTTTTACTATATTGTTTTAAATGAACACTATTTAAAATTAATATGTTTGCTGTTTCTATCAAATATTTCTAAAAATTTACAATTAAATTCCCTTTATTTTGGTATGACCTGATCTATTTCTGTCTGCTAGTTATTTTGGTATAAGATTTGCAAGTTTTTCTTTTTTATCTGCTGGAAGTGTTTCAAAATTATAACCTGGCCACCAGAGTAATTCTGCTCTATTAACCCAGCATCTTAAGGGTTAAAAAGTTCCTCTTCTCCTGAAGTCATGAAGAAATTAATTACAGATAAAAAACAAGGCACTGGTCTTACATGCATATATGCATATCAAAGGCTCAAAATGAAGAGGCTTGAGATAGATGAGGCAGACAGATATGTGCTGGTAGTAACATTCAGCTTTTACTTAAGCAATGAAGTAACACAAATACACAATTAGAGCATTTAGAAAATGAAAACAAAAATTTACCTTCACCATTCCACTTTTGTTAACCTAAACCAATCCAGAAGCCTTATGGGATTAGATTTAAAATTTTCAGTTTGAAATATTCTGTGACTAACTGATGTCTCTGCTGAGTGCTCATCCCCTTCAAGCTGCAGAACTGTGTTAAGAAGGACAAAAAGTGACAGATACCCTTGTGCTGTTTTGGGTTGTATTTATCAAATCCCAATTTTTCACCCAAATTCCCAAATAAATAGAGATTACCATAATAAAACCAGCCAGAGGTTCACTATATTCCAGTTTCATTACACTAAATCTAACTCTTATATAATAAATTGGTCCCAAAAGTTTTTTTTTTTGCTGCTAGAAGGAATCAATTTAATCAACTAGTGTCATCGGTTCAGTAGCCATACATTAAATTTTCATTGCATAAAATTTTTTGTAGTAAAACTGTGTAAATATGAATGCAGTTTAAAGCTTCCAACCAGATTTTCCTGCCAATACATTCTAAAATGTATGTTTAAATAAATTTATATAGTATGTATGAGGATGTAATTTTTCAAATCAGTGAAAGTGGAAAATATATTGCTCTTTTTTTCAGCATTTAGCATAGAAATAGATTTCTAATTAAGTGAATTCTGTTTACAAATAGTAATATTCCATTTTTCAAAATATAATTACAATTTGTTCTCAGATTGTGGGCTACCAGGGTCCTGCTGTAGTGGTTGTGTCATGTGTAACTAAAGAAGGCCCCCCGTATAGACCTCATCCTCATAATTTAGTTGGGAGGGAAAACTGCAAGCGAGGCATATGCACAATGGTAAATAACCCAGATATGACATTCAGGTAATATAGCTGATAATTTATTTGTAAATATAAAATACTACATGAAAAATTAAAAATTATGTTTTTCAAATAAAAATTGTATAAGAAGTGAAATTTTAGACATTTCTATGTACATAATGTGGAGTTATTGCAAAGGAAAATAGTGTGCCTTCTTAGTAATATAACAGCATTGCTTCATTTGTTTTCTGTTAGATAAAAATAATAAGGTATTGTTGTAAATTAAAAAGAATGAATGAGCACTGAGCATGAATTCAAGTAAAAATATAGGAATGAAAATTATAATACAATGCAATTTATTACAAAAGTATGGATAAAATCATTTATAACCAAACTAAGTCAACTGGCACGGAATTCTATAATAAATAATATAGAGATAAACTTTCAGAAGAATGTGTTAAATACTTAAGCAACTAAATAACTATACACAAAACTGCGACTAAGCATACTGGTTTTTTTTTTTATAACTAATTATTTTTATATATTGTTGATCACCATGCACAAGACAACAATATTTTCCTTTTAATACACCATCATCCTCCTCCTCAAGCAGCCATGGGCTACGGAGGTCCAACCAGACGGTGCAATTTAGCTCTCCAAGCAAGTCTGTTCTGAGCTACATCTACTGCATCTGGCCACTGCACACCATTGTTGTTTCTTCTGTTAGACATTGTCTGCCCACTGCATCCTAGGTCTCCCCCTCTTTCTGAGGCTTTTAGGCACACTGTTCATAACCCTATTCGCCAATCTATAATTATTCATACGGCAACATGGCCAAACCAACGGAGTCTCTCTCTGTACAATATGTTGCTTAAAGGAGGTTGCAAACTCTTTTGCCTAACCTCATCATTAGTTACAAAGTTAAACCACCTAATGCCCAAGATACTGCGTAAATGTCTGGAATCAAAAGCATCTAGTTTTCTGTTGTTTACAAAGTGTCCAAGTTTCACTACCATAACTAACCCTAGAAAGAACCAAACTATTATAAAGTCTAATCAAAAGCATATAGTCTTTCGCTATATATATATAGTCTTTCGCTATATGTGCCTATTTCTCCACACTCTCCGTAGATTCTTAAAAGTCCCTGCAGCAATCCCTATTCGTCTGTTAATCTCATGCCACACATCACTATTATCTGTTACATAGCTCCCAAAATAATTGAACTGTGACACCTGCTCAAGACTGCAACCATTCAGATTAACTGAATCACAGCCTGCCTGACCAATTTTCATCACTTTAGTTTTCTCTCTGTTTATAACCAAACCTACTCTACTACCAGTCTCATCAACAGCTCGAATGAAAGAGTTCATCTCATCAACATCATTTGCTAAAAGGGCTAAATCATCAGCATAATCTAAATCAAAAATTTTCGTATCTCCAGTCCATTTAAGGCCAAAATCTTTCCCTTGAAATGAATTTCACATAACATAATCAATAACCAAGCTAAAGAGAAAAGGAGACAAAATGCACCCTTGTCGAACACCAGAAGTAATGCTAAACCAATTGCTACAAGCCTTACCAACTCTCACACACGACTCAATGTTATTATAGAGAGCTTTCATTATGTTAACTAACTTGTCTGGTATACCATATGATTTCACAATCAACCACAAATTATGATGATCAACAGAGTCGAAAGCCTTTTTGAAATCAACAAAGCTAGCAACCAAAGGTTTCTGAAACTCTAAACATTTCTCAAGAATCTGCCATGGTGAAAATATCTAATCCACACATCCCCTACCACTTCTGAATCCACATTGCTCATCACACAATTGACTGTCAACCAGATTCTTAATTCTATTAAGCACAATCATGGAAAGAACTTTACCTGGAACAGAGAGTAGGCTGATACCCCTATAGTTATCACAAACTGCGATCACCTTTTTTGAAAATAGGGATAACAATAGCTCTGGTAAAATCTTTAGGAACCATGCCTTTATCATAAAAGATATTCAGAATTTCAGTCATCCAAGTGGTAACCGAAACATTCAGAGCTCTAAGCATTTCCGTAGTAATTTCATCTACCCCTGGGGATTTATGTAGTTTAAGTTTAGAAATAGCCAAAAGAACTTCAGATTGTGTTATAGGGCCAACATTAAAAAACCAATGCATTCATCATCATTGCAAACAATGGGAGTAGAACTAACCACATTGTTTAGAACATCACTGAAATGCTCAGCCCACCTAGCCATGACAGAATCCTCACCTTCTATAACCTTATCTTGTTTATCCTTCAATCCCTATATGCCTGTCCATTTTCTACCACACAAAACATTAACTATCTGGTACAGCTCTCTGCTGTTGTGCTGTCTAACTGCTTCCTTGGCTTTGTCAGCCAAACCATCAAGCCAAAGATTCTTATCAGTAGCTAACTGATCTTTTACATGTTTATTAAATTCTCTATAATGCTTTCTATTAGGACTAGTAGGGTATTGATTAAGGACATTCCTGCAGTTCTTCTTTCCGAAAGGAGCTCAAGTGCCTTATCATTCAAATAATTCTACCTCCTCTGCTCCTTTTTTTCCTAAAAGAGTACTGTTAGTTTCCAAAAAAGGCTGTTTAAACTGATCCCATTCTTTCTCAACTTTAGTAATAAGCATACCATGACTGCCATAGTGACTAAGTAACCTATCATTGTAAGCTTTAGCAATATCTGGTAGCTGCAATTTCTTCTTTCAGAGCTTGAGTATTGAAAGTAAATTTTTTAACCCTAGCACAACACTTTTTAAGTTTAAGTTGCAAGACACTTTTAACAAGGTAATGGTCAGATCCAATTTCAACTCCCCTATATGATCTGATATACCTAACAGAACTAGCCCATTTGCTGTTAATTAATATGTAATCAATCATATTCTTATGCAGCCCATCGGGTGAAACCCATGTGTACTTATGTATGTCGCGGTGTTTGTAATAAGTGTTAGTTATTCTGAAACCATTTAGTTTACTTACTTGTAGAAGACGTTGCCCATTGCCATTGCAGCTACCAATACCAAAAGGGCCTCTATCACTCCTCCCCAAAGGTCAGAGCCAGTACCAACTTTGGCATTGAAGTCAAGGGTAATAAATAAATAAACAAATATAAATAATAATAGTAATATAACAAGGGTAATATCTCCTTTTTTGACAGAATTCAAAATATCCTGAAGTTGTCTGTAAAACCTATCCTTCTCATCCTCATCGGCATCCTCAGTGGGGGCATAACAGCAGATAACATTCAAGTCTTTAACGCTTGTCTGAAATTTTGCTGCAAGAAACGATTCATTAATGCACTCATATCCTAGAAGAGCATCACTTAGCTTGTCTGCTGAGAAGCAGATCCACGCCTTGGTGAGGCTTATTGTCATCCCTCCCTGAAAAGAGAAATTTAAGATTATTTTTAAGAATCTGACCTTTATCTGTCCATCTGGTTTCTTGCAAGCCGAGAATATCTAAATTATAATGGTGGAATTCTTGTGTGAGGACATCAAGAGAAAAAGCTCTGTGCAGAGTCCTCACATTCCAACTACCTATGGAGAGAAAATGGTTATGGGATGTTTAAAGAAATTATGTTTATTGAGAGAGGGAATTCCCTATAATATCAAACAGCCCCCTAATCGCAGACATGGGGCAAAGACCTGTTCCCCACCACTAAAGGCTGAAGCCATCTACACTGGAAGACTTCCTCCAATGTAGAATTTGACGATGCCAGTAGAAGCAAAGAGTTAAGGTGCCTGCTTAGGATTATCCACCAGCTGATAAACATATCCTGTGAATCTATTCACTTGGGGCTGTCAACCCACAAACAGAAAACACAGCGGAAGATTTTCCCTCCACAGAAGCCCAACAGTGCAGCAAAATCAGAATCCATAATCAAGCTCAGAGCCATATATCTGTCCAGTGGGTTTATATGGTCAGCACCAGGACCCTGTGTGGTTCACCACTCCTCAGCAGGGTAGAAAAAAAATGAAAAGTAGCCATTGTTGTCCAGATCCGTAGGCCACACTAATCTGGCAGCCACACTAATCTACCAATAAAGTAGTCAACCTCTGGCACAGACACTAAATAAAAACATTTTTTCATTAAACTATCATGCACAGACTCTTAATTATGCCTCCTTTTTGATCTCACAACTTCAACAACACACTTCTATCTTATATTTCAGATCGGTTCTATGTCCAATTCGTTGTTTAATTCTCATGCAGAAGCACACACGAGCATTCAGGACATGCCCATCACAAACTCATTGCAGCACGTTCATCTGTCATAACACTGCCCCTTCCTTAGGTCTTGTTTATCCGAAACAATTCTGGATTCCGAAGCTTCTTCAATTCTTCGATGAAACAGGGCCAAACGATCCACATGAACCACCTTGCACTTTGTAGTTGGGCGTCGACAAATGCGATACACCACATCGTTAATCCTGTTAACTACTGTATACAGACCTTCCCAAGGTTTCTGGAGTTTTGGAGAAAGTCTCTTTTTTCTATGTGAATTGTACTGCCAGATAAGATCTCCGTATTTGAAAACGGTTCCATTTGTTTTACTGTTCGTATCTCGTTTTGATTCTCTCGCTTGCTAATTTGATGTTATGTCTGATGGAGTGATGGATTTCTTCTAGTCATTGTAATTCTTGTATGTGTTGAGGAGTGGATACAGGCATTGCTTTGGGCCGACCATATAAAAGGTCACAGGGAAGATGTAACTCTCTTACAAAGAGCATCATGGAAGGTGTCTGTCCAGTTGTCTCATGCACTGCTGTTCTATATGCCAACAAAAGGAGTGGTATATGGCGATCCCAGTCATGTTGATGGTCGTTGACAAACAATGCTAGATGTTGTGCAATTGTCCTATTAAATCTCTCGACCATACCATCTGACTGAGGCTGTAGGGGAGTTGTTCTGGTTTTCTGAATGGCTAATAGTTGGCCAATGCCTTTAAACACATTGGATTCAAAATTCCGTCCTTGGTCAGAGTGGAGTTGCAAAGGTACTCCATACCTATTAATCAAATTATTTACTTTCATCTCTGTTGTTTCTTCCTGGTCTTGGATGGGATAGACCTGAGGTCACTTCGTTAAATAATCCATTACCACTAATAAATAGCGATTTCCATCATCAGTCCTAGGAAATGGACCTATTACATCAATGGCTATTTTTTCAAAAGGGGCACCAACATTATATGTCTGCAGCTTATCCCGACTCCTAATGTTGGGGCCTTTCTTTGCTGCATGTGCCTCACATTGCGTACACCATCTTTCAATGTCTGCCCTACTTTTCAGCCAATGAAATCGTTCCCTGGCTTTAGCTAATGTCTTATTAACACTGAAGTATCCTCCAGTGGTACTATCATGCACATCTTTCATCACTAGTTCCGGGGCGGGGGTGGCTCAGTCGGTAGTGCGCCAGGCTCATAATCTGTAGTTCCCAGGTTCGAGTCCCAGCTGGGTCAGCGTTGAGATTTATCTCCGCAAAATTCCCCGCCCTGCCCATGGTCAGTAGGGGACACCGATGGACTTGGAAAGGCCGCCGTCCGTCGGATGGGACGTTAAACCATGGCCCCGTGTGCGGGAGAGCCATACCCTGTGCACGTTAAAGAACACACTGGATGGCCTTGACGGGAGGCTACCATCTGTCTCCCAACAGCTGTTCCAGTGGGTCTCCTCCCCCAACCTTCTCTGAGCCTTCGGGGTCCATGTGGCCTGGCCATTTAGCCCATGGTGTGCAAAAAAGTGCCGCTCAGAGGTAAAACAACCCAACCCATCACTAGTTCCACTTGGGAGCGAGGAAGGGTTATCTGCCATCGAATCAGTTGTCTAGTGGGATTCTCCCATCTTCTTATAATATACTGTCTTTCACTTCTAAGGAGTCCCACTGTGCCCAGTAACTTTTGGTAGTTGGGCTACACCTCGAGTTTTGCTCCCAATTAGGTCATATCAGATTTTTTAATCAAATCCATTATTGGCCTTATATCTTCATCGTATATTTGGGCGTTTCTAATTTCTATTGGACTCCAGAAGTTGGGAGTATCACTGTTTTCTTATGTCCATGTTATTTGTCTTATGGGCATTACTTCTTTAGTACCATATTTCAACTCTGCATTATAGCAATGCTTACAGTTGGACATAGACGTCTGGAAAGGGCATCTGCATTCCTATGCATTTTACCACTTTGATGCTTGATGGAGAAATTGTACTCTTGTAATCTCTGTATCCACCTAGTGATTTGTCCTTCAAGGTTTTTAAAGTTTAGTAACTGCCTGAGTGCAGCATGATCAGTGCGTGTAAATTTCTGGCCATAGAGATAATGATGAAAATGCTCTTTTGCTTTTACTATTGCTCATAGTTCTTTTTGTGTGACACAATAATTTCGTTCTGGTTTGAATAGAGTTTTGCTGAAGTATGCAATAACTTTTTCTTTATTGAAAGAGGTAGTTCTGCATCAGACATTTTAATTTTTTTCACTTCATTTTCATTTGTATTTTCCACTTTTCCCAATAAATAACATTATTTAAATGAAATACTGAAGTGTTACTTGTTTATAATATTGGACACTTTAGGTGTGAATATCCAATCAGTGTAAGATGGCTTTCTAATAACTCAGCAAAAGCAAATTAATGAAAGAAGTTTCAGTTATTCAAAATGAAATAAGTAAAATAGGTTTAATTACTTAGTATACTATACAGCACAACTTTGTGAACATAGGAAATGAAGGCAAAAGTGGAAAATACAAATGAAAAAATTAAAATGTCACATTGTGTCCTATTTAAATGCTAAAAACAAGTAATATATAAAAGAACATAAAATGTTAATTTAAGAATAAAAAAGTAAAACTTTTAGAAATTGTGAATCAGGAGGAAGACATTTTTTCCTTCTTAATACAGAGATCGAAAATAATTAATTGAAGTTACCCTCTCCTTTCTTAACAGAATTGAAAGTTTCCTGATATTTATCCATAAAATCAATTCTGGAGTATAATGTATAGGCAATTGCTGATCCCTTAACAATTGTCAGCACCTCAGTAGCCATTTTTTCATCACCTCTTTCTCCTCTTCCTATTTCTTGAGTTTCTGGTCTTCAAGAGTAAGGCTGAATGCTCTATCATTTCACTCAAATGGTCTGAAGCCTTGCAACAGGTCATTTACAGTGGGTTAGCTGAATCTTGCTCTGTGCTCTTTTAGTGCTTCTGCCATCAGATCAATGTCCATTATTGCATGCAACATCTCTCACCATTAAGTAAAGATCGACTGTTCCACATATTTAACAGCATTTTCCTCAAAGAAGCAGTTTCCAGACTCCTGTCAGAAGGCTATCATCTTGGTTTTCTCCAAGCCAGAAAGGATCCCAAGATTTCTTTAAATTATCATTTCATCATGTCAACAAGCTGTGTCAGCAAGATATAGGAGACAATAGACAATGCCAGATTTTTCTGGTTATTTGACCTCCTCTCCAACATGCAGTGTAGCTGTCGCAGGCAATGTTCAATGCTTGATTAACTGATTCACCTTGAAATGATAATCAGTAATTCATTTTTATGCAAAGAGCACCTGTTTTCAATTGCCTTCGACAGCATACAACATGGCGTAGAGATTTGATATTCTTTGCAACTCCATGCCTGCAGCTTGAGAGGTCACATGCTGATTTTAATTTCTTAACTTTTTATCTTCTCACACTTGTTCATATTGAAATACTCTGTCACTGTCTTTCCTCCAAGAAGGGAATTCCTCGAAGCTGCATTTTGAGTGTTATGCTTTTTGCTGTCAAGATCAATTCTATCTCACAACTTCCTCCATCTGTAGACAATGGCCTCTATGTTGATGATTATAGCATCTTTTGTCCTTCATCTTCATATGGGTCATTGAATAACAACTGCTCTAAACAATCTCTTGGTTTGGGCAACAATAGCAATTGGGTTTTGATTCTCTCCACAGAAGATTGCTTCTATGCACTTGCCATAAGCATAATCATCATTTGGATAGATTGTGGCATAGACCAAGTTTCTTGATCTCCTCTTTGACTGGAAGTTGACCTAGATCCAAGTGCATGTGGTTATTGATCATCATCAAGGTACTTTCCTGTCCTTCCTAGGGAGCAGACTGGTATTCTTCTCCACCATCAGGTCCTCCTGTGTTCCTGGAAGCCTTCCACATTTCATAAGCCCAGAGTCTTTACATTGAAGCCTACAAATCTTTATCTCTTCACCATATGTCCTTACAATATGTTGCCCCTACAATATGCTTCTAAATTGTAATCCCTGTCAGACCATCCCACTCGAGACTATTTTTATCTGAATGATCTATACTAATCACTAGCATGAAATGATCTATAAGAATGAACTAGCATTCCTTCTTTTGAATGAACGATGACAATGCCAGTGCATCATGACAATGCCAGTGCTTCTTTTGAATGATTTTGAAGAAATGATCTATACTAATCACTAGCATTCCTTCTTTTGGTCTGTCAACGTCTAAGAGACATTAACATCAGTTTTAATAGCATTGATAGCCAAGTCACTTCCACCTTGGTTTGCTGTTTTCCCTCCTGTGATCTTTCTCTTTGTAGGATTGGGGAAGGTTTTCATGCCTGACTGCATGTACTGACAACTCTTTGTCAGTCACTACACATGGACTTCTTGTCTGTCTTCACAGATGGCTCAAAGTCCAGTAGGGTCAGCCATGGTATGCTGTGACATCAAGATAGACCAGATCTCACTGAAGTGTTTAGTCTTCACCAAAGAGTTGCATGTGATCAACCTTGCCTTGGACCACATTGCAGCTATGGAGGGTGTTTAAAAATTCTTGATGTGTGTAGATTTGTAGTCATTCCTCCCAAGTTAACAAATGACTTGTTTGAAAGCTTGTCTAAGCTTGTCATTACATGTTAAAAACAAAGTCTGTATCATCATTTATCTCTTTGCTAGCAGTGTGTAAAGTTCGGTCTGTGATATCTGTGCATTGTTGATATGGTGCCTGCTAAAGACAGAGAAAGTTTTTACATTTTCACGAGGATTCAGCTTGGAGACGACATGAAAAAAAATTGATGCTAATTTATCACAAGTATATGGGGATCATGCCTGTTCATATAGCACTATTATGGGATCGATGTGCAAATTCAGAGAAGGACAACAGAGCTTTGAATACCTCCTCATGCAGGAAGACCAAAGGAGGCTGTTAATGAGAACCTCTGCTGCTGTTGAACATGAACTCGCTAAGGAAAACCCTTACATCACCATTCAGGTGATAAGTTTAGATGTCAGTGTATCAATTGGCAATGTGGAAACAATTATTCATCAGCATTTAAAGTTCCAAAAAATCTGTGTCAAATGGGTACCCCACAAGCTAGCAGAATAGCAAAAAAGGACTAGTCTACTTGTGCAAGGTGATGCTGATAATGTTTGAACCTAGTGGCCCCAAACAGTTAACAGACATTGTCTAAATGATGAGACACAGTTTTATTACTATACAACTCCTGGAAAAGATTGACAACTATATTTGGGTTGCAGAAGATTACTGAAAGACAAGGATGTTCACATTTTTTTTTTTTCAATTCCCAATGAGTGATAGCCAGGGAACCTTACCTGACAAAATGACTGACCAATTCTACACCATTTCTCCATCATGACAATGCCAGTGCTCGTAAAACCTGGCACATTACAGCCTATCTGAAGCAGGAAAAAATCAAACACTACCATCCTGCATATTCACAATCTAGCATAATGCAATTTTTGTTTCCAAAAATTAAAGAGGAACTTGCTGGGAATCCTTTTTCAAGGATTCAGGATCTTACAAAATGCATTCATTCAGAGGTGCTAGGTACTCCCCAACTGGAGTTTTTCTATTAAACTCTCTAAGCACAAAGCGTGCCAGAATTGGTGTAGATGTGTACAACTTTGCATAAATGCTGGAGGGGAGTACTTTGAAGAGCAGTAAAAGATTTGTTGAGGTAAGTGCAATGTTTTTTCTTCTGAAGATGCATGCCATAAACTTTTTTGAATATCCTACGTGGTCGTCATTGGTGTATACTTTACACTGACTCTCTTAGCTCACTAGAGGCTTTGATCTTGGTGAGGCATCACCCTGTTCTCTCCAATATTCAGTAGCAGCTCCATCATTTGGCAGCCACTTTGACTATTCTCTTCTGTAGGGTGGCAGGTTGTGTTGGCTTCTGGAAAAGTGACTTAGCAGATGCTGCTGCTAGTCAGCCATGCTCTTATTCATCTCTCCACTGTCAGTTCCCTACTGGACTTCCCGCAATGTTTCTCCATCAAGCTTCAGGCACAGTGGCAAAGATCGTGGTTAGAACAGATAAATAGCAACTCTTCAAGATCAAGTCTGTTGTTAAACCATTGCAGTCAGTTTTTTGTAAGAATTGCAAGGAGAAAATAGCTTCACATAGGTCATAATTTTAACACGCATTGTTTTCTTCTTTGGGTGGATAACAAATCTATGTGCGAGTTTTGTGATACTAATTTAACATATATATATATTAAAGCCCTCATATTTGCAGTCTGAGCCCTTACACTTGAATATCATTTATCTGATCATTCATTTTTAACACTTGTAAAAATTTAAATACATCTTACTGGCTATTTTAATAATATTTAATGTTTTACCTTCTTTTTGAAATTTAGACTTGTTGCTTTTGTTTTTATATGGTGTTCTGTACACCTGTTCAGTTTTGCAATTTACATTCGTTCCTATTTTTACATGTACTTTTTTATGCCAATTGTTGTCCTACTGCTTTACTCGTGTCATTTATTGCTATTTTCTTTCGATTTTAACCTTAGTTGTAGATTTATGATTTTTTTTTATATTTTAACTCTTGCACTTTACACCTTGTTTGGCTCAACATGGCCTTAGATGCCCTTGTGTCATAAAACTGCAAGCAATCAACCAAAAAACCTATTCCCATCAGAGTTCTTAGATAACATTCAAGTGTTAAATCCTTGTTTTAACTTAGATGTAAGAAATCTTTCATTAATACAATCATATCCTAGAACTCTTTCTACACTGGCATGTCTTCATGGGAAACAGACCAAAGCCTTGAAGATGTTTGCCATCTTCCCTCCCTGAAAAAGAAATTTATAGTTATATTTAAGTATCTGATCTTTACCTCTCCATCTGGTGTCATGCAAGCCCAGAATATTTAAGTTGAAAAGCTGGAGTTCCTCTGAAAATATTTTCTATACAGGGTCCTCACATTCTATGTACCTGTGGAAGGAAAATCAGTAGTAGAGTTTTTTAAGAAATTAGATTTATTGAAAGAGGTAGTTCCAACAATTTCAAACGGCTTCTATCTGCAGGCGTGAGGCAGACATCTGTTCCCCACTGCTAAAGGTCATACATACTGGTAGTAACTTCCTCCAGTGTAGGTTTTATGATGCCCCTGATGATTCCGGTACCTGTGATGGCCTTTGATCAGAATTATCTGCCAGCTACTATATAAGGTATTCTATGCAACTATCAACTCACAGTCAGAAAACACAGCAGTAGATTTTTCCTCAGCAGCAGCCCACCAGTGCAGTAAGTTAAAGATCAGTAACACGTTCAAAGCACTGGATTTAAAACTGTCAACACCAAGACCCTCTGAAGTTAACCATTCCTCAGCATGGTAGAAAAAAATGAAAAAAGAAAAAGGAAACATAGAAATCTAGATCAATAATTCACACTGATTTGGCAGCCCTCCTTTTTCATTCCCTTCCAAAAGATATCTTTTTGAAGGTATTAACAGCCTGCACCATGAGAAGATAAGATTGGACTTTTAGGTTCTAGGCCTGTCCAGTTCTGTACATCATAGGGGATTGGTATATAGATCTCCTTCCATGTATACCTAGCAACCATTTGTAAGCCTAATGTTTATTATTACTGAAATTCCACTGAACCTTTTCCCTTATCCATCTACTTTATCAAAAATTCCTTAGTCTATTAGAAACAAGTATCATATTAAACACTATTGTGAGCATATAACAATTGGAAAATAATATAATGGTGTAAACATTTGATAGACTTCTTCTGTTACCAGATACCATTAAATAAGGCTTTCCTCTCACAAAAATTTTACTGCCAACAAATTTTTAATGTAGTTTAAAAATTTATCAGAAAATGAAATATAAAATTGTTATTATAAAGTAGCATTTTGTAGTGGGTGGAACTGAAGTTTTGAGAGCTGACAAAAAATTTAAGGCTAGCCATGCTCTTACCCCTCACCAACACAATAATTGTTGCATAACCATAATCTAATTCTAACCAGGCATCTTAAAAAAAATTGCATTGTCTATAACCTTATCATATCCAAATCCATACAGAGACACTGTGCCTATACACACCATCTGCACTTTGAAAAAAAATAATTCCTACTCATGGGGAAAGTTCCTAGTTCCCAAGAGCAATCTAGAGCAAGGTCAGTATCACAATATTTTGAAAGAACTTTTACACTATAGCTTCTGGAATGTCTTCCATGTATTTAGATCTAAAATTTATTGGATAAGTTTAAACTCCCTTGTAGAGATGCAATGCTGGTGTTAAACTTCCTTCGTGAAGTTCAAGATTCAATTTTTATTTTATGGGCATTATTCTCAAAACTTTACTTATATTCTGGTTGGCTGCATCAAACAACCTTACAAGATTTGTATTGTCTTTAAATGAGATCATATATGTATATATACTATTATCAAATATTAAGTGTATTTCATAATTGCCATATTGGGATCTAATAAAGACCTTTCAGTAATTATTTTTCTCTTCATTGATTATTAACTTAGTAATCCCAATTTTATGCATCTCAAGTGGTTTAAGTGAATTCACAATTTTTGTGATCAGAGACTTAAATTTGCCAAAAAAAATGAAGAAATATTCCTAACAAAGTTAGTCACCAAAGAAAATGTGTAAAAAAATTTAAAGCTTTGAAACTAATTTGAATGAATTCAGGCCAGTGAAATTAAATTACTTGCACAAATATGTGTACAGTAGACTCCCTCTTATCTGACCCTTATGGAACTGGACCCCTGGCTGGATGAACGAAAGGCCAGTTAATCCGAAAATTGTGTCAGAAAATAAATGAAAATGGCAAATGACAAAAATACTAACTGTACTGTATTTTAATTCATAATTTGTTGTACAATACTAACAATTTACTCACTCACTTGAAAAAGTCCATGATTTCCTTTTGTTTCTTTGAACTTAATACTTTTTTACCTGCAAAGTCTTGCCATTTTTTAATAAGCATCACATCAATCGCAGATGAGGCCTGTTGTTGTTCAATGTATCTTACTGCAACATCAAAAGCTTCTTTTCTTTCAATGTGGCTAACTTTCCCTTCTTCCTCTTCTTCATTCTCTGCTCCCTTCTTGACAAACTGCATTGATAATTTCGTCATCATTTAATGTTTCATTTTCCAACTATTCATCACCATTTAACCATTTTTAATGTCATCTTCAAGTGTGTCACATCCAGGCAGCAGTTTAAAGTCATTAAGCAGCGAAATATTGTCATTATCCATCATATCTTCATCAGCCGCAGGCTCATTCCATACTTTCATGTTATCATCTTTGGTACTTTCTACACAGTTTTCAACTTTGGCCAAAGTTTTCTCCATGACTTCACAAACGTTGTACGAGGCATTTCTTTAAAAGCTCTTGCCAACATGTAGATCACATCCTTGATATTTATTGTTTTCAAAGCACTTAAAAGTCCTATTCCGTCATTTTCGGTTCATGTAGAAGTTCTGAAAGAAGCTTTCTCCTATATTGCCTTTTTAAACTTACAAGCACGCCTTGATCAATTGGATGCACTAAAGATGTTACATTAGGTGGCAAAAACATGGCTTTTATGTTGTCAGAAATGAGTTCGCTTGGGTGTGTTGGGGCATTGTGGAGAATGAGTAGAGCCTTTACATATATTTTAAGACTTGTCAAGTAGTTTTTTACTTTTGGAACAAATTCTGTAAAGAACCACTTTTTAAACAAATACGAGTCTGTCCAAGCAGAATTTTGAGCTTTGTAGTAAACTTGTAGAGAAGCTATATTTAAATGCTTGAATGCTCTGGGTTTTGCTGATTTCCCAATTACAAAAAGAGGAAGGTTGTTCACACCTGCAGCATATGTACCAGCCAGAGTTATTCTTTCTTTGTTTTAAATCCTGATGCTGAGGTTTCTTGCACTGTCACAAACGATTTTGTTGGAAGAAGTTTAAAATTTTACCCAGTCTCATATACATTGTAGATTTGTTCTGCACATAGGCCTTCTTCTTCAATAAGCACTAAAAGTTTTTCTGAAAATTCCTTTGCTGCTAAAGGATCAACTGACAATTTATCACCACAAACACCAAGGTAATGAATACCATGTCGTTTTTTCCAGCGAGAAACCATCCCTCGCTTGCTTAAAAATCTCCCCCATTATCGATTTTAGAATGAAGGATTAATGCTTTTTCTTTCAAGATTGGCCCACTAATTGGCATTCCTTTTCAACACTCTTGCATGAACCATAACCAAAGTGCATCATCGACAATTTCAATTTTCGACTTTTTAAGAGTGCACCAAGAGGAAAAGCATTTTTTCAGACTCGACTTGAGTGCAAAAATCTTGTAATGATTTTCTGTTCCTTGTCCATTCATTTACCATGCTTTTACCAACACCTAGTTCATCACAAATATGCTTTACTGGATCACCTTTGTCAATACGTTCTAACGCTTTTAATTTCATCTCCATCATAGCGACATTACACTTACGTTTGCACCCACTGATTTTGTACCACACAATAATTAATAGATCACAACCCACACTCCTGTATATGCACATTACACTGCACATTGTAATATTCACAAAGAGGAACTGAAGCAAATATGTACTATAAACAAAACATGTGGCGACTTGCTTCCACTTCTTGGAATGACTGGTTAAAGCAAAGGCCGGTTGAGCTGAGACTGGATAAGAGAGAGTCTACTGTATTTTGATTTTCCTTCCTATATTTTTTGTTGGTTACAGCCTAATATTTTCATTTTATATTATATATACACAGTTGTATCAGAATATGACCACCTACCTAATAATGGGAATAACCACCCTTGGCCTGGATGACAATGGCGTGACAGCATGGACACAATGAGGCCCTGGAAGGTTGCCAGAGGCACATGTGCCCATTCGAACTCCAGCAGAGCATGGAGGTTCTGGAGATGATGTGGTTGTGAGTCTGCATGCTGAACCTGTCGATCCCAATGGTCCCACAAATGCTCTATAGGATTGAGGTAGGGCGATTTCGCCGACCAAGGGAGAATGGAGACATCGCTGTCGTGTTCCTGGAACCAATCACGCACCACCTAAGCGACATTGCAGGGCACATTGTCCTGTTGGTAGACACCATTATCACCAGGGTAAACATCCAACATGAAGGGATGCATGTGGTCAGTGAGGATGGACAGGTAGCCATTAGCATTCAGGTACCCATCCAGTGGTACCAACAGTCCCAGGTCATACCAGGAAAACATCCCCCAGACATGCACACTGCCACCACCAGCCTGTACTTGACTGCAAGCATGTCTGTGTGTTGGTTCTCGTATGTCTGATGCCATATCTGCCACCGCCCATCACTTCTGTGGAGTAGAAACCTTGATTTGTCGGAGAAGGCAACCTTCTTCCACTGCCCAATAACGGTAGTCCTGTGCCAACTGCAGGTGTTGTTGCTGATGAACCTTGGTTAACATGGGTGCCTTTATACAGTGTCGACTCCAGAGACCCGTGTATAACAGGGTTCGCTCTACTGTTATCGGGGACACGTAGCTGGGTGCACCAGCTTTCATTTGAGTGGTCAATTGCTGCACTGTTGCGCGTCGATTGCCCTTTACCAATCAACAGAGGCAATGTTCTCTCCTGAGGTCAATAGCCTTTGGGGCTCCACAGTTATGATGTCTGGAGGTACTCCGTGTGTTAGTGGTCCATTCTTGGTACATCATTACTACAGGCACCTTGCGAACAGCCCATGAAGTCTGCTGTTTCCGAGATGCTTCCACCCTTGGTGCGGTAGCCAATGATCATTCCTTTTTGAATGTCTGTCAAATCAATATCTCTGCCCATTGTGCTCACGTTACACACTTATGGCTCATCTGTTCTGGCTGGCTGCTTATGTCTCTGTGTGGTCGACCTTGTCGTGTGCATTCTGTGACGTGCCAGGGTGGGTACACTGTGATTCCATGGGTGGTCATATTATTCTGATACGACTGTGTATATATACAGGGTTTATCAAAATAATGGAAACACAGATGGTGACTGGAGTACATGCAATGCACCGTATGCATATCACAGGGATGACGCAACACGTGATGTGAGGTATATAAAGGGGAGAAGTACGATGTTGACTATCACAAAACAGTGACACAAACACAGGTGAAACAGCTGTTGTGGTATAATTGTCGACAATGTCAGATCTTGGTGACCTCCAAAAAGGTATGATCATTGGTGAGTCTCTTGCAGGAGCTTCAGTAACCAGAACAGCGGAAATAGTAAGTGTAACATGAGGAACTGAATTGAAGATTATGACCATCTTTGAAAAGGACAGGGCGTTGCCTCCAAATGTGCAAATTGTGGACGCCATATGAAGTTGTCAGATAGGGATAGGTGAACGTTGGCATGGATTGTACAATGGAAGCACAAGGCCATGGCACTGCAAATAGCAGCAGAGTTGAACACCAGTTGGAATGATCCCATTTCCGTCATAACAGTTCATCAGGAACTTCATCATGCTGGTATTTATGACTGCAATTCACAAACCTCTGATTACTAACATCAATGCAACAAAATGTGTCAGATGGTACAAAGCACATAAAAACTGGGTTGCTAAAGACTGGCAATATGTCATCTGGTTTGATGAATCATGCTAGATGTCGTTTCCCATCACTGGTAGAGTACATCTGGTGAAAACCTGCAAAATTGTACACAGTCAGGTAGACTGTGAAGCATGGAGTGGATCTCTGATGCTGTGGGGTGCTATATCATTGCATTCCTTAGGGCCATTAGTTATTCTGCAAGGTCATGTCACATCCGCAACATACAAATCCATTCTCGGGGACCACCTACACACAATGTTGCGGGCATTTTTCTCTAACGATGTCCCTGGTTTCAAGCAGATAATGCATCCATGCATTGTGTGAAACGTATCAAGTTGTGGTTTGCAGAGCATGAGGATGAGATACAGCAGCTATCCTAGCCACCTCATTATTATTGTACAATTGTGGGAATATCTGGAGCACATGGTCAGATCATACTTTCCACCTCCAGCATCACTAGCCCAGTTGGGCCATATTTTACAGGAAGAATGGTCCCACATTCCATTACTGTATGTGCATGACTTGTATAAGTCTATTCCATGTCAAATTGCATCTGTTCTGAATGCCCGAGGAATGCCCTATGGCTTATTAATAAAAGGTTCTCCACAAACAGTACGAGGGCGGGGGAAGCTCACTCTGTAGCGCGCCAGGCTTGTAATCTGCAGTTCTCATGTTCAAGTCCCAACTGGGTCAGCGTTGAGACTTCTCCCCAAAATTCCCAGCCCTGCCCATGGTCAGTAGGGGACACCGATAGGCTTGGAATAGCCGCCATCCGTCAGATGGGACATTAAGCCATGGCCCCGTGTGCATGAGAGCCATACTCTGTGCATGTTAAAGAACACAATGGATGGCCTTGACAGGAGGCTACCATCTGTCTGCCAACAGCTGTTCCAGTGGGTCCCCTGCCCCAACCTTCTCTGAGCCTTTGGGGTCCTTGTGACCTGTCCATTTAACCCATGGTGTGCAAAAAAAGTTCTGCTCAGAGGTAAAACAACCCAACTCACAAACAGTATGTGTTTCCATTATTTTGATAAACCCCTGTATATAAAAGTATACTTAAGAGTTCATAAGTAGTAAAGGGTGGGGGGGGGGGGATTCTTGGGTTCAATCATTGTCCAGAAGAATATGTTCATCAAGAATTGTAAGCTGAATTTTTCCTCATTAAGGAAAATTTGGCTCCAGTTGTTATCACAGCCAAGGTGCCTGCTAAGTTAAAACTGGCTTTGAATTGATCTCTTTAGGAAATAGTTAAAGGACTGCAGCTAATTATTTGTGCAGCAAAGAAAAATCTTGTGCTCTTCTGTTATGTTTGCACTTCACCACAGTACAGTACTTACCAATGAATGCCTGGAGCCCAAAAGAGCTGTTTGCCTACTATAAATCTATTGTCTACCAGTTAGTCAATACTGATCATCTTTTTTTTTTTTGGGGGGGGGGGGGGGTCTTGTCTGACTTTGAGATGGTGTTACACAACAATTCCCTTCGTTCTTGAATTCCTGCTTGTATCTGGAAACTATCTAGTAATTCCCCAATTGCTGCTTTTTAACTTGTTTCCTGCCATCTTGAATGCATTGCCTATATGTACTGTTAGTATTTTTTATCGATTTGTGTAATAAATATGAAAAGGAAATAAACTTTGCTCTATAGGATAGGAAATACTTTTATTTATGCTAACCTGATTTTTATGTAAAAAAAGATATTTAAATTTCTTAACCTATCCCTTTTCTGCTTAGTAGTTTTTCAAGATTTTTGGGGTTGTCTTAAAATTTTCGAGAGATGTTCAGGGAAAAAGCATTCTTTAATTTTGCACTTGAGTATAGTCTCATCTATATACACTATATTGCAAAAAGTGTCCGGACACTTTCATGTTAAGTGAATGAATAGCCATGTGGCTATTCATTCACTTAACAATGACAGATCTACCTTACTTAACAAAGACAAATCTACCTAACTTTGAAAATAAGCTTTTTACAGAAAAAAGTCACTAGACGTAAATTGAAGATCTCGGTCAGAGCTCTCTAAATCTCTGTTTTCTGTAATATTAATCTCATATTTAAAGAGTTATGGAAGCTGAAACATTTAAGTGAAACTTTTGTTAGTGTTGAAAATTTACTTCAAAAATTAAATCACAACTGTTATAATAAATTGTTCGTAATATAAATGTGATATTTGAATTTTGTGTAAAATTTTTTGAAGTTTTCATCAATTTGGGGGGGGGGGGGAATGTTTTGGAAGTGTGGTGTGTGATAACATCTGTTGTTAAATATTATAGCTTCCATAACTTTAAATATTAGATTAATATTATAGAAAATGGAGATTTAGAGAGCTCTGATCAAGATCTTCAATTTATGTCTAGTGACTTAGGCAGATTTGAATGTGGCTATTCATTCACATAACATGTCTGGACACTTTTTGCAATATAGTGTATAAGGGTAAGGATGTGTATGAAAATTCAGATGGCTTCCACTGCTTTTGTGGTACTTCATGTTACCTTAGCAGCATGTTTCATATAAGGTAACAGTTATGATATTGAAGTGAACATGGTGCTAAAGCATTGTAATTAAAGTCATGATAACTATATATCAGGTCTTCCAAAAAAAAATTTCCATTTGTGAAATACAACTTTAAATCATTATAAAATGGGACTATCGGGTTATTTTAGCCTTTTTTCCAGTAATATATTTAATAATTTTCAATAATGGGTTTAATGGACAAGAACTGTTTAAATTTATTGGTATCTATTGTTTTTATTTCTCTTGCCCTGCATAAATGTAGTATAATTCAAAATTATTATATTTTCAGCTTTACAAGTTTAGGTATTCAATGTGTAAAGAGAAAGGATATTGAGAAATCGCTGCAGATAAGACAAGACTATCAAGTTGATCCATTTGGTAGTAAGTATACACATGTTTTCTTACATAATTTTGGTCCTGAAATTAGCAGAAGAGAGTTTTGGTTCAGTTCTTTATTATTGTGATGTCTTTGCCACTTTCTTTGCTCTGTCAGTCAGGCTCTCAAGCCAAAGAGCTTCAACTGGTCTCTTAACTCTCTCTCTCTTGTCAAGTTTTTCACAATGCATGCAGTTGTGGCCAAAATAATTTTTAATTTTTTCAGCAGAAAAACACTGAACTTTAGAAATTTATCCTCTAGTGACTAGCATATATATCTAAGTAATGTTATATACCAAAATGATGAATAATAAAATGACAGAAATAACAAAATGAAAGCTAGTTGGGCAATTTAAAAATGATTAACTGACTTTGGGCATTTAAAAGGTTAAACATTTATTAGACTCCACGTAAAGCTGTCTTAGGGTGTTAATTCAGTTTCCCAGTTTATATCAGAGATAAGCTGCATTGCTACATCATTCAAATGACTTTGTCTCCTCCACTCTTTTATCCACAACAGCACTGTTGATTTTAAAAAGCCTGCTTAAAACAGTCCCATTCTTTGCCAACCTCTATTGTAAGCAAACTATGTTTATCATAATTACTAAGCAACCTATCATGGTAAGCTTTGGCTATCTCTGTCTTTAAGAGCCTAAGCAATAAATGTGGTTCTTTTTAGCTTTTGCTTAAATTTTTTTAAATTTAAGAAACTTTTAGCCAGGTGATAATCAGGTTCAATCTCAGCTCCCCTACATGACCTAGTGTTCTTAACAGAACTACTCATTTAGTATTAATACATAATCAACAGGTGAAATGTGTGTTTATAAATATCCTTTTGGTTGAAGAAAGTATTGACTGATTTCAAACGATATGTTTACTTATAGGATATATTCTTCATTGCTATTGCAACAGGACATAAATTGGCCCAGTCAGTAGTGCACCAGGCTTGTAATCTACAGTTCCCAGGTTCAAGTCCATGAGATTGACAATCTCTGCTGAACTCCCACCCTGCCTTCAGGTTAGAAAGACAATGATGGGCTTGGAAAGGTTGCTGTCCATCAGATGGGATGTAAAAATGTGATCCTGTTGCAGAAGAGCTATACCCTCTGTATGTTAAAAAATGTATTGGATTGCCTTGACAGCAGATTACCATCTGTTTCCTAATACCTCTACGGTGGGTCCCCTTCCCCATCCTTCTCTGAGCCCTTGAGGCTTGGCCATTTAGTCAGTATTTGCAACAAAAAAGTCAAGAAGTAAAACAACCTAGCTATTGCAACTACTAGTGCAAAAAGGGTTTACAGCTTTATCAAATGTTAGAATTAGTAAACTTTGGCATTGCAGTCACACAGTCCAAGAGTAATGTCTCTTTTTCAAATATTCAAAATTTAAAATAGCTAAAGTTTGTAAGACCTATTTTTCCCACTTTCATCGTAGTTCTCAGAAGAGTATAACAGAAAATAGCATTCAAGGCATCCCTATTTTAAATTTAGCTGAAATCTTGATTTAATGCAATCATATCTTAAAAAGAAAAAAGCATCGCTTGCATTCCTCATAAGCAAACAACTTGCACCTTGTGTGGGATTTTCTCCCAGCTGGGTCAGCATTGAGATTTATCTCCACAAATTTCCCCACCCTGCCCACTGTCAGTAGGGGACACTGATGGGCTTGGAAAGGCCGCTGTCCATCAGATGGGACATTAAATTGTGGCCCCATGTGTGGGTGAGCCATACCCTGTGTACGTTAAAGAACACGCTGGATGGCCTTGACCGGAGGCTACCATCTGTCTCCCAACAGCTGTTCCAGTGGGTCCCCTCCCACAACCTTCTCTGAGCCTTCGGGGTCCATGTGACCTGGCCATTTCCCATGGTGTGCAAAAAGAGTGCTGCTCTGAGGTAAAACAACAACAACAATGTGGGCTTTACTGTACTACCCAACCTGAAAAGGTAAACTTAATTTTTTTTATCTGACCAACACCTATCCATCTGGTCTCTTGCCCCCTCGGTGTGAGCGCCTGTACGTGGTGAGGGGGACCACCCTGTGAAGGTTCCCGCTGGCTCGGTTACCTTCGCAGGGTCCTAAACGCTCGCCCGCGTGTTTGCCGTGCGCGGAGACCCGTGTCCCGGGAAAGGAGGATCCTGGCAGTTGCTCGGGGGTCCCCGTCTTCTCTCCTCAGCTCATGACTGGCGTGGTCCCCATTGGCCGTCTTGCCATTGGGGAGCCTGTCTGTCGCGGGGCTGGGCAGCGGATTCCGGGGCCTCTGCTATACACTGCTTTGGCCTCTGCTTCCGGTAAACGGGAGCTCCTGGGGTGGCCCCCCCAGGAGCAATCGGCTGGTGGGCAGGTCCTGCTAGGGTCAACCGTGCAGAGCGGTGAGTAACCTTGCCCACGGTCCGGGTACAGGTTTACAAGTTTCCTCACAACTTATTTTCATTTTGTCGTTATCTTTTCTTTGTGAGGCCAGTTTGGCCATTCACAATTTTCTTATTTTACGCTTTGTTTCATTTGTGTAGAACGTTTTTGTTCTGCACATTTCTCTTTTTATTTTCCTTCTATTTATTTGTGAGGGCTTGGCTCACTGTCTGTGTGGGTATAGTGCCTGCGTAGCCCTGGCGCCCGACTGGGCGTCCCCTTGTTGGGCTCCGTGGAGGGTGGGGACAGCGGGCACTGAACCACACATTAAAAAACATGAGAGAGAGTGATGAAAATAATGCGATCGCCGCCAACAAGAGGGCTCGACGTGAGCCCCCATCTTCCTCATTGTCTACGTTATCTCTGCCGTCGTCTTCTGTGTCTGTGTCTTCGTTCCCAAAGTTCCTGATCATCCACTCCACGGGTGATCAGGTACTTGGGGACATGTCCCCTTTTTTCGTTAATAAAGGTTTGAAAGGTCTTGCAGGAGAACCGAAATCCGTAAAGCGCTTACGATCTGGCGACTTACAAGTAGAGACCGCTTGTTCAAAGCACTCAGAACTACTCCTGAAAGTCAAAGAAATTGGTGGGGTGGCTGTCGAAGTCACTCCCCATAAAACTTTGAATTCCTCTCGGGGTGTGATCACCGAGTGGGGCCTCCTCAAAGTCACTGAGGAGGAGATCCTCTCGGAGCTCACACCTCAAGGAGTAACAGCGGTCCACCGGGTTTCAACACGCCGTGATGGGAAATTAACACCCACTCGGGTGCTAATCGTGACATTCAACACGCCACGCCTGCCTTCTTCCATCAAGGCAGGTTACTTACATTGTGAGGTACGGCCGTATATACCGAACCCTCTGCGCTGTTTTCAGTGTCAGATATACGGTCATGCCCGCACAGCATGCAGGGGCAAGCCCACCTGTGCTCGCTGTGGCAGTAAGGATCATCTAGATCCTGACTGCACAGCTGAAAAGGCATGCTGTGTGAACTGCAGTGGCGAACATCCGGCGTACTCCCGCGACTGTCCGAAGTGGAAGGAGGAAAAGGAGGTACAACGCCTCAAAGTCATCAACAACATCTCGTATGCTGAAGCGAGAAAGCTTGCTGCACCGCCCGCCCCGCCTGGCAAGGTTTCCTATGCCAGTGCAGTCATTGGAAAGCCCATCGTTCCAATGACTTCGGTTGCGGTGCAGACTGACATCAGTGTACCACCTACTGAGTCTTTCTCGCCAGCTGCGAAGTACCTCCTCACGCAGGCGAGACCGAGGGTGGTGTCGACTTCGACATCAACCCCGGTTTCCATTCCTGCAGCTCAGCCTTCCACCTCCACCAGAAGGCCTCCTCCCTCCTGTCCTCAGACAGCAAGACCTTCCAAACCGAAGGGGCCCCCACCGGGGCCAAAAAAGAAAATAACAGCACCGCAAAGGGCGGTCACCGATCCATGCCCCTCGGACGATTCCGAGGACATGGATACCGACCGCCCCCTATTCACTAAACCGTCCTCCGCGGCGGTTAAGTTGAATAGAAACACGTCGTCCGCCCACTCTTCTAAGTCCTGAGATGGCCACACTCCTACAATGGAATTGTCGTGGATTCCAGAGGAATCTTGACGACATCAAGGCCCTCCTTCAGGCGCACCAGCCCATCTGTGTGTGCCTGCAGGAGACGTACTTGCAGCCAGTCACAGATCCCACGATCCGGCACTTTTCACTAGTTCGCCGGGACCGGGATGGAGATGGTCCAGCTCGCGGGGGTGTCGCCATCCTCGTGAGCAACCATTCTCCATTCCAGGTCGTACCCCTCACCACCAACTTAGAGGCGGTAGCCATCCGTCTCTTCGTGGGGTTCTCGCTGACTGTCTGCTCTGTATATCTTCCACCTGGGAGCATCGTCTTCCAGGAAGACCTTGATGATCTCGTCTCGCAGCTGCCGTCCCCCTTTTTCATTATGGGGGACCTCAACGGACACAGTCCACTTTGGGGCAGTGCTGACACCAACGGGAGGGGCGGGGTCCTGGAGCAGTGGCTCCTGGATCCTTCTCTCTCCCTGTTGAACACCGGTGTCAGTACTTACTTTCACTCCCCAACCCGCTCTTTCACTGCCATTGATCTCACCATCTGCTCCTCCTCGATCCTTCCACTCTTTACATGGGAGGTCGAGGACAACCCGTACGGAAGCGATCACCTCCCCGTGGTGTGCACCATCTCCCGTGGGGGGCCTTGCAGCCCTTCACGCGTCTCACGGTGGAGGCTGGATCGGGCTGACTGGGGTGGTTTTGAGCTGCTCTCTGAGCTCGACGACCACTCCGTCAGCCAGGAGCCAATCAATGTGGCAGTAGCGGAGATAACGGACTGTATCGTAGATGCAGCTGCATCAACAATTCCTCAAACTTCTACACGGTTTCCTCGCTTTCCAAAACCGTGGTGGAATCCAGATTGCACCGCAGCTCGTAAGGCTCAGAACAAGGCTTGGGGGGTGTTTCGGAGATATCCGACAACCCCCAACCTCGAGAACTTCAAACGCGCCAGGGCGAAAGCTCGTTTCGTCCGACGCCAGAGCCAGAAGGAATCTTGGATCAAGTATACGTCATCCATAACCCGCACGACTGGTTCCAAGGTCGTGTGGGATAAAGTCCGGAAGATGAGTGGGAACTACACGTCCCACTCGTTATCGATCCTGGAGCACAATGGACAGGCAATTGCTGATCCCAAAGCAATTGCCGACACTCTGGGGGAGTCGTTCTCCTCCATCTCTTCTTCTTCTTCTTACTCCCCCGAGTTTCTGGCCCAGAAGGGCAGGGCGGAACGCTCTCCGCTGTCTTTCCACTCGAATGGCCTGGAGCCTTACAACAGGCCATTCACAGCGGAGGAGCTTCGCCTTGCTCTGCACTCTTCTCGTGCCTCTGCTGTCGGGCCGGACAATGTCCATTATGCCATGCTCCAACATCTTTCACCATCGAGTAAGGATCGGCTGCTCCATCTCTTCAATCGCATTTTTCTCGAGGAGCAGTTTCCAGACTCCTGGCGGGAGGCCATCGTCTTGGCCTTCCCCAAGCCAGGCAAAGATCCCAAGATTCCTTCCAATTATCGTCCAATCGCATTGACGAGCTGCGTGTGCAAGGTGTTGGAAAGAATGGTAAATGCCAGACTCGTCTGGTATTTAGAACATCACGGCCTTCTTTCCAACACCCAGTGTGGCTTTCGCAGGCAACGGTCAACTCTTGACCATCTGATACGCCTCGAATCGGCTATCAGAAATTCTTTTTTAAGAAGAGAGCACCTGGTGTCAATTTTCTTCGACATCGAAAAAGCGTACGACACGGCTTGGAGATTCGGCATTCTTCGTGACCTCCACAGTTTCGGCTTAAGAGGTCACATGCCGATCTTCATCTCCAACTTCTTATCGACACGCTCTTTTCGTGTCCGTGTCGGTAACGCTCTGTCGCAGCCGTACCCCCAAGAACAGGGGGTGCCACAAGGCTGCGTTCTGAGTGTTACGCTTTTCGCTGTCAAGATTAATTCTATAACTAGACAACTTCCTCCATCAGTAGGCAATGCCCTCTATGTTGATGACTTTAGCATCTTTTGCTCTTCGTCCAGCATGAGGGTCATTGAAAGACAACTGCAAATTGCCCTGAACAATCTTTCGGTTTGGGCGTCGGCAAACGGGTTTCGGTTCTCCCCACAGAAGACCGCTTGTGTGCACTTTTGCCACAAGCGTAATCTTCACCTGGATCCCGAGCTGCGGCTCGGGGGTAACATCATTCCAGTTGTGGCGGAGACCAAGTTTCTCGGTCTCATATTCGATCGGAAATTGACCTTTTTACCACACATACGTCATCTCAGGTCCAAGTGCACGCGGGCATTGAACATCGTCAAGGTCCTCTCCTCCCTTTCTTGGGGGGCGGACCGATGTTCTTTGCTCCGCCTGTACCGTGCACTTGTCCGATCGAAACTGGACTACGGATCCCAGGTGTACGACTCGGCCCGGGATTCGGTGGTGAAGGTGCTGGACCCCCTCCATCATCAGGCCCTCCGTGTTTGCACGGGAGCCTTCCGCACCTCACCGGTCCAGAGTCTTTATGTTGAGACCGATGAACCTTCTTTATCTCTTCGCCGTCAGCAGTTGTCCCTACAATATGCTTCTAAATTGCGATCCCTGCCTGGCCATCCCACTTGGGACTGCGTTTTCAGTCCGAAGTGGGAAATGCTTTACAATAATCGGCCGACTGCCATTCGTCCTTTTGGTTTGCGAGTCCGAGGCTACCTCAGAGACATCAACACCAGTCTCGATAGCGTTGCACAGTCGACAGCTGAGCCACTTCCACCATGGCTCGCTGTTTCCCCTACCTGCGATTTTTCCCTGTGCAGGACGGGGAAGGCCTTTACACCCGACTGTGTGTACCGGCAACTCTTTGCCAGCCATCGAGCTGAGCACCCGGACTTCTTGCCTGTCTTTACAGATGGCTCGAAGTCCGGCACTTCAGTGGGATCGGCCATGGTCTGCTGTGATGTAATCATTGCAGACCAGATCCCACTGCAGTGTTCCATCTTCACTGCAGAGTTGCATGCTATCAGCCTCGCCTTGGACCACGTGGCGACTAAGCATCATCGTCGGTGTGTGCTTTACACCGACTCGCTTAGCTCGCTACAGGCTTTGATCTCGGTGAGGCATCGGCCTCACCCAGTTCTTACTAAGATCCGCCAGCAACTATATCGTCTGGCAGCCACAACCACCATCCATTTCTGTTGGGTGCCCGGTCATGTCGGGATTAGGGGCAATGACTTGGCAGATGCTGCTGCCAAGTCAGCCACGCCCCTGTCCGACTCTCCGTTGCCGGTTCCCTATCTGGATTTCCGGCAGCGTTTTACCACCGAGCTCCGGGCACAGTGGCAGAGATCTTGGTCGGAACAGCTTACGAACAAGCTCTTTGAGATCAAGCCTATCATCAAACCATGGCAGTCTTGTTACCGCAGGAATCGCAAGGAGGAAGTTGTACTTGCTCGGCTCCGCTTAGGTCACTCGTATATTACTCATTCGTTTCTTCTACGGGCGGACGACGTACCTAAGTGCGAGTTTTGTGACACCATTTTATCAATCAAACATATTTTAATTGAATGTCCATGTTTTAACCTTGACCGTCGTTTGTATTTTACATTTCACAAATTTACGTCCGAGCCACTTACACTCGGACATCTTTTAACTGATCATTGCTTTTTACCTCCAATTTTTGCCTTTTTGAAGTTTACGGGTTATTTTAACAGGTTATGATTTTACGGATTTGGTATTTATTCCTCTTCTGACCTAGGTCATTTACACCTGGGTTAGTTTTATCCATTGCATATACTGTATATATATCTATAAATATTTGTTCTTTTACAGTAATTTTTATCACGGTTTTTTGTTATATGTTTTTGTTGGTTTTGGCTTTACTTGTTTTACACTTGTTGTTTTTGTATTGTATTTTATCACCTTTAGATGTTGCTTTTAACTTTGGTTGTAGGTTTACACGATTTTTAATATTTTATTTACTACTTGTCTTTGTCTGGCGCATTATGGCCTTAGTTGCCGATGCGCCAATAAACCTCAAACAACCAACCAATCTGGTCTCTTGTAAGCCCAGAATGTCCAAGTTATACTGCTTTAAATTTTGTTTAAAAACATCAAGAAAATTGTAATCATGATTCAGTCCTCAAATTTCAGTATCCTGTTGAAAGAATTAGTTGAATATAACTAGATTTTTTGGGAGAAGTAGGGCTAACAGCAAGAAACAGTCCTGTGTTCATAGCCATTTTGCAATGTGACCTGCTGCTAGGCATTTAAACCACATGTTGATTGGGACATCAACCAAAGTAACCTTCAAGAAGCAGCAAGTTGGTCTGTGTGAGACACATTGCTTCAGTTTATCATTTTGATACCCTTGGGATCGGGGATTTAGTACCTACAATGACCTCTGATCAGTATTAGCCACCAACTGATAAGTTTTGTGTATCTCTTGAGGCAGTTGGGGACGGGGGTGGCTCAATTGGTAGTGTGCCAGGTTCATAATCTGCAGTTCCCAGGTTCGAGTCCCAGTTGGGTCAGCGTTGTAATTTATCTCCGCAAAACTCCCTGCCCTGCCCATGGTCAGTGGGGGACAGCAGTGGGCTTGGAAAGGCCACTATCCGTCAGATGGGACGTTAAGCCATGGCTCTGTATGCATGAGAGCCATACCCTGTGCATGATAAAGAATATGCTGAATGGCCTTAACGAGAGGCTACCATTATGTCCCAACAGCTGTTCCAGTGGGTTCCCTCTCCAAACCTTCTCTGAGCCTTGATAGAGGAGGAAAGACTGGATAGAAGAAAATGAACATGATAGTGAATATCAATAGGCAAAACTGATCTAACAGCTTTTCCTTTCTCTTATTCCTTCAGAGGAAAAAAATCTATTTTGAAGGGTACTCTTGGGGTTTTTGTGATCTGGTCAATTAGCCTATGGCGTGCAAAAAAGTGCTGCCCAGAGGTAGAACAACCCAACTTGAGGCAATCAACCCACAAATACATGGAAGATATTGTGGTAGATTTTCTCTTAACAAAGCCCACAGGTAGCAAGTTCATTATCTGTAACCAAAATCAATATCAGTAGATAGTCAGGGTAATTGAAAATGGTCGGCATTAATACCCTGTGTAGTTCACTAATCTTCAAAAGACTGGATAGAGGAAAATGAACATGGCAGTGAATATCAATAGGCAAAACTGATCTAGCAGCTTTTCCTTTCTCTTATTCCTTCAGAGGAAAAAATCTCTTTTGAAGGGTACTCAGCTTGCACTTTGAGAAAGCTGTGCCAGATTTTATATGCTATATCATGCCAATTCTTTGCTTAATTACAAGGGAAGAGTGTAGAATTTCCCTTTCATTGTAGGCTTAGCTACCATTTACAGGCATAGAATAGTAGAAAACTTGTTTGGAACTGAACAAAATTTTAAATTGCCACTTTAACAAATTATTTATATGACTACTTAATAAAATATTCATCAAATGAAAAATGTATTATTTTACAAGCACAAATAATATATTTTTATCAGATATATGTAAGAAAATTTTCAAATGGCAAATTAAAAAAAAAATCAAAAGTTTCATGTGTTGTACTAAAAACATATGGGTGTCATCGATGTCCCATTTTGGATTCTGTCAACTTATATAATGGACATGGGCCCTGGAAGGGTTAAAAAATATTTCTTTTTCCAATCCATTACTCATTAGAAATTGTTTTCATTTTTAAGTGGAAATTTTTCCCTGTGGCTCTTTAAGATTATAGTTGTTTTTAATTTAATGCTAAAGAAGCACCAAACACATTTGGAAAGCCATTTTAACAGCATAGTTTGTGATTAAATATTTGTAATAGTTGTTTTTTTTATAATGGCTGTTCACTAAGTTTGAATTGTCCACCTCTGATCTAGAATAATCATAGATCTTCTCTATGGCATATATCACTAATGGGTTTCTATCAAAATGTCAGTGGCTACTTGAAGGGTAATTTTTTTATAATATAACTAGCAATTGATTCCCCACACTTTTTCCCTGCCAGTTAGACAAATAACTTCAGCTAAAATTTTGTTCTGAAATTACAGCTTGCAGAAATTATTACCTGCCATTTTTTTGTTTTTATATTATTATCCTATGTCTGTCACAACTGTTTTTGGTACTAAAACATATACTGAAACAAACTAATATTAATAAATATACTGCATGAATTGTTTGCAACGTCAGAAGTAGTAGATCTTGTCACTTCTAGTAGTTTTAAGCTTAATAAACTATAAATATGATACATCTTTAGGATACCCTTTACGTTTTTAAAAAGTTAATTTTTATTGTATTTTTAATATAACTATTAAGGAATATTTGCATAATTTTTTTTTTTTGCAGCTGGATTTAACCATCGGAGCCAGGCAGGAAGCATAGATTTGAACGTAGTTCGACTATGCTTTCAGGTATTCATCGAAGGTGCTGATAACTCTTGCACAAAGCCCCTTGCTCCAGTAGTCAGTGAACCTATTTATGACAAAAGTATGTATATTGAACAAAAAAATACATAGTATTTAAAACTGTTATGTATTTTGTTAAACTAAATAAGTATCAACATAATTTAGAAACATGCAAAATGCAGTTCCCATTTATTATTTGCCACAATCCTCATGACAAATGTTTCTTCCAGTATAGTCAGTTTTGCTATAACGCAACAGGAGTGGGGTTGGCTCATTCAGTAGTGTGCCAGGCTAGTAATCTGCAGTTCCCAGGTTCAAGTCCAGCATTGAGACTATCTTTTCAAAACTTCCTGTCCTTCCTTTGGCCAGTAGGGGACACTGATGGGTTCGAAAAGTCCACTGGATAGGATGTTAAGCCATGGCCCTTGTGCAGGAGTGCCATACCCTGTGCACGTTAAAGAACACATTGGATGGCATTGATGGGAGGCTACCATCTTCTCCCAACAGCTGTCCAGTGAATCCCCTCCACCAACCTGGCCATTTAGGCCATTGTGTGCAAAAAAGTGCCACTCGGAGGTAAAACAACCCAACCTATAACACCACAGAGATATTTCTGATGATCATTGCATTACAGAAAACCAAAAGAATAGCAATCTAATTTTTCCATAAAAAGTAATTGAATAGGTAGGGAGGATACATTTCAAACTTCAACATGGCCAGAATATTTTTATTCTAACTGTTGAATCAATATTATATTTTATGAAATATTTTGCATGTTTTAAAATTTATATATAAAAGGTTAAACCCAAGGTGACCAATCTGTGGTATGCCTCCCTCGTTTTACACTCTTCCAAATTCAGTTCATCCTGGGTGGCTTGCATCACATTTTCGACGTAATATATGTAGTACATTGCAAAGAAAGTTTGGCCACACCATTATCAAAAACTAAAGAACAGATTTTTTTCCCTTAATCCTTCCAGTGTCTAGCCTGAAAAACTGGTTTCCATCCAGAGACCAAGCTATTTTCTCCCTATGCTCAGCCAAAAAAAATTTAACTTTAGAACTTTTTTGCCAAATAACTAATGAAAGGAATTATGACATGTTGTATTGTCAAATTAATCAGCATTTAATTCTGGATTTTCTGAAAAAAAATTTGACAAAAAAGTCTATATGTTTTATTTTAATATGACTTTTTTAGAGTCATGTAGTAAAAAAATGCATCTGGCCACAAAAAAAAATAGACAGAAATGATTACAATGCACATGAATAAAATGACTGTATATTTCTGAATAACAAAAAATTACTTTTTTGGTTTTAAGTAAATATTTTTCTTATTTTGCAATTTTTTTTCTCGGTACCATACTTTGAGAAAATTCCAGGCTTTTATCCAATTGTGCTGTGTCACATAAACAAGCCAACTTTAGAATTTTTTAAAAAAATAACCAATCAATAGAAATAGTTCATTTTATATACCAAATTAAACAGAATTTAATTATGAATTTATGAAAATAAATAATATAAACAAATTTGCAAGCAATTGATTTTAATAAGTCTTTTTCAATGTGATGGGGTGAAAAAAAAGATGACACTATACAATTAAAGCTTTATTTTCGAAAACCTGATGAATGAAAATAGTTAAATTATATATTTATCAAAAAAATTTCTTCCCGAATAATTTTCAAACTGAAATATGATTTTTGTTTCTTTTAATGATTCTTTTTAGTATTGTACATTTTAAACACAGCCAGTGTTATACAACGGGGCTTGGACTTCTCACATTCACGGGATTTTCTGAACTGGTTATGAAATAGAAAAAACTTTCTTTGCTGCTTTTTTGCTGAACATTATGAATTTTTTCTTTAGGTGTTGAAGTAATTTGATATTTCCAAGTTAGAGTCCCAACTGCGCTTGCATTAAAATCCTTATTAATAACATACCTTTGCCTGAGTAAGAGAACACTGATCAACTTAAAAAGGCCATCGTCTTTGAGTGGGATGTTAAGCCATGATCCCATGTGCAGGAGAGTTCTACACTATGTACATTAAAAACATGCTGGATAACTTGACAGAACTTACAATTCTGTAAGGTATTGAGTACCTTACAGAAAGGTACTCAATCCTGGCATGGTCAGATGAATCAGCGAAGTGCCTACCATGGAGAAAATGCACCATTGCCTGAAACAGTTGATAATCTGAAGGGGTGAGGGCTGGGTGTGGCAGGAACTCAATTGCATCAGCTTTTCCTGGGTCCAAATGGCAGTATGTTACTTGACATTGTCCTGTTGAAGGAGCACCCACTTTCGATTGACTAAAGCAGGGTACCATTGCTTTAGTTTGTCATGCATCTTTCCAGCTGCTCAGAATACAGGTAAGTGTTGATACCTGGCCATCCAGCATGAGCTCAAAGTGGATCACACCCTCGGAATTCTACCAAACACAGCATGACCTTTTCCTTGAAACAACAGGTTTCATTGATTCACTTGGACTCCAACCACTGGTTAGCTGATTCACTTGGTCCAACCACTGGTTAGAGGTTCTGGATTACTCAGTAGATCCACTTCTCATCCCCATAAGTATCCACTTGATAAATCAAATGTCATTCAGATTCTTGAGCAATTCCTTGCAGACCTCAACATGTCATTCAGCCTCAGCTGGAGTCAATTCATGCAACACCTTGTGCCATTGTTTGTAGACTTTTCTGAGCTCATGCAAGTGGTCAGTGATGGTGGATTTGAAAACTCCCAGTTTGGCCAACAATTTGCAGGTGCTGGTTGTAAAATAAAATATATAAAATCTTATTGCACGGGGAACTAATTCACGTATGGTACGTGTTTCAAAACATGCATTAAATGTTTATCCTATCCTCCATTTAACAACCTATCCTAATGAAACTGCAAATTAGCAACACAAAAGAACACAATGAAAAAACACAATTTTTCAAACACCCCGTTACTTGATGTTACCTGAGAAAAAAGTGCATTTTGAAAAATATGGTGCACAGAATTTCATATGGCAGACAATATTAAGAATTCTCTCCTCAAAAGAGCATTTGTACATAAAATTAAATTATGCACTGAAAATGTAATAGGCTGTGCTGCTTGTGAGTCATGTTTGTTTTGATCATCATAGATAAGATCTGATGTGGAAAAACAAAAATAAAAAATTATTTTTTTATCTTTATCTCTTACAGTGATGCAGCAAAGTGTTTTGCATTTGACAATGAATTAAAAAAAAAATGCTGAAAAAAGTATAGCAAAGCTTTATGGGGCTTAACCAAAAAGCCCTGGGAGTTTGTTTTTTTTTTGTAAACTTTAATAGCCTAAAACCTGCTTGTGAATTTATTGAGCAACTGTTGAAATTTCCCCTGAATCACTTCTGTATTTTTCCAGTTAAAAACTAGCATGTGTACATATATATATGCTTCCTTTTATAGGTATAGCTAACCCATACATATATATTACTTTCTGACTAGTAGTACAGTTACTAATAGGTCTAAAATTAAAAATAAATAAATACCCCCTCAAGCAGCTGCTTGCCACAGAGGTCTGACAGGAGCCTGTCAGTTTATATGTCTTAGTAGAAGGTCTGTGAGGATGGCAGGACCTCAGCAGAAAAACAACACACAAACATGCCTTACCTGGGGCTTGAACCCAGGTCCCTTAGATAAGTAACCAAGCGTGCTAACCACTCGGCCATGGGACAGCTATTGCATGTGAAATCAGCCTAAGTGTTATGTCAACATGCATTGTTGGGAGGAATCTGGTCAGCAGGAAATATGGCTAAACTGAAGATATAAAATATTAGTGAAATTAGTGATCCTATATTGTTAATATTTTGCACTACACATCCTTGGTCTATTCTTTAACTTTATGAGAAATTTACATTCCTAGCCTTACATTAACTGGCTTTCTAGGGGCATCGGAACATCTCCTTCAGTACCCTGCTACTTTCAATAATGACAGTTAAAGTAACTTTTTTCCTGATGTCAATAGATGACAGCATTTTAAACACTTTGGCTATATATCCTGTTATGGAATTTTAGAAAAAAAAATTCCTTTTTCTCACCACCAGTTGAACCTATTCAGTTAATATTTTGCACTGCACTTCCTCAATATACTCAGCTTCTGTCAAAAATTTAAATTTCTAGGCTTTTCTGAAGAGTTGTTACCACAGAAACACAAATACCCCATTTATTACTTTACATTCAAATAATAAATCTGTTGAAGCACGAAAAGGAAATATTTTTCAAGAGAAGGACAAAAATATTTGAATGTATATTTCTGTAGGTTATCTCAAATGAAAAGCACATTCTTTTTTGACAAATTCACTCATATTGTGGACTATCATCTTTAAATTTGCTATCTAGAAAAAGTTGCAATCACCAAAAACACATTATACGATTTATGAATTTAACTTAATTTCATTCTTTTGCACATTCTGTAAATATTTGAATACCCACCAGTATATCTAAAGCTGTTTTGAAGGTAACAGCAGATGAAATAATGTAAAAAAAGATTGTATTATAATTAAGAAAGGTGCATTGATAAGTAATATAACTAGAAATGTGATTAATCAATATTGCTAATTATAGTGATATAAAAACAGAATAAACTTCTGTTCTTGCTATTCATTTTATAAATATGATATAAGCAGTAATTATTGGGCTGATGTTGGCTCAGTCTGTAATCTGCAGTCCCCAAGTTGAAGTCTTAACTGCACCTACACTGCACTAGTTTCTGCTAACCCTCATACTTCACTCAATGAGAAAGGGGACACTGATGGACTTGAAAGTTGTCATATATCAGGTGGGACTGTAAGCCATGGTTTTGTGAGCAGAAGAGCCATACCTTTTGAGCATTGAAGAACAAAGTGCATGGCCCTGACAGTAGTCTTCATCTGTCTCCTAACAGCTTCTAGTGGATCCCCTTTAACTTCTCTGAGCCCTTGGGGTCCTTGTGACCTGGGTATATAGCCCATCATGTGAAAAAACTGCTACTCAGAGATAAATCAGCTCAATTCAGTAATTCTTTTATATAATTAATTTTAAAAGAACATTGTGCAGAAAATCACTAAAAAATAGTTGCTGTTACATTATGACAATTTAATTGTAATATGCATATTTTTGGAATTAAAACAAATGTGGAGAGCAAAATTAACACTCTCATTATACACAATCAACTTATGCTATTCTCGTGTGGTGAATTTCAAATGACAAACACAAATATTGGGAGAAATAAAGAGCATAAAGCAAATCTGGTTTTAAGTCCATGGAGTTGGCCTAGAACTTTCATCTTATGCAAAGCTCTCTCCCTGGTCAACATAGATCTTTTAATTAATAATCTTTCAGTGTTGTTCACTACTGAAATTCTTTGAAAAAATGGAAAATAACAGTTTATGTGCATTGTTTTTCAGAAGCCATGTCAGATCTCACTATAATGAAATTAAGTCATTATTCAGCACCTGTTGCCGGTGGTACAGAAGTTATTTTGCTCTGTGACAAAGTGGCCAAAGGTAATTATTTTTGCTATAGTTCTTCTACAGTGTAAACTACATTCCTGTTATAATTAGCAATTGTATCAGTGTTAAGTTTTTCTTTCATCTAAGTTGAGAGTATCTGAAATATGTATACAGATGCATTTATTATTTATGCTTTATAAATATATCAGCATTGAAAATGTTTAATAATTTTATTGCAGTAAAAGCACAATATATGCAGTAGACTCTCAATTAACCAGGATGTTGAAAAAAATGTAAGCATGAAAATATGCGAGAAAGTGGCCACTAAAATATGATGTGACAGTAAAAGGTCTAGATGACATTTTCAGCACAATTTGCTGAAAATTTGCAGATAAAGCAAACTTCTTTGCTGTCTTATTTTAAATTAACAGAATAAGTGCATACTAAAATATTTTCCAAAGTTTTGAAACTTTTGTACATCATATATGGGTGGTGGATTAACTGGTAATTATTTGGGATTGACCCCCTCACCCCCATTCTGAATAATGAAGAGTCTACTGTATATAAATTATCAACTTGAAAAATCACATTTACCTAACAATTGTAATTAGTATTTTTTCACCCAAAAGATTAAGATATGGGCAAATTTTGTTCAGAAAATTAACCCTTAAAAATTCATTCATAGCAACACGTACAAAAACATAACGTATTCAGACATAACAACACAGCATGATCAGTCTTCAGATAGTCATTCTTATACATCTTTAAGCAATTTAGGGGAAAAATTGTCTTGAGCCACATAGAGATATGAACTCATGACCTGATAATATACACCTCGGTGCGAGCTCCTGTCCGTGGTGAGGGGACCACCCTGTGAAGGTTCCACTGGCTCGGTTACCTTCACAGGGTCCTAAACGCTCGCCTGCATGTTTGTCGTGTGCGGAGACCCATGTCCCAGAAAAGGAGGATCCTGGTAGTTGCTCGGGGGTACCCTTCTCTTCTCAGCTCATGACTGGCGGGGTCCCCTTTGGCTGCTTTGCCATTGGGGAGCCTGTCATCACGGGGCTGGGCAGCAGATTCTGGGGTCTCTTCTATACATTGCTTTGGCCTCTGCTTCTAGTAAATGGTAGCTCCTGGGGTGGCACCCCCCAGGAGCAATCAGCTGGTGGGCAGGTTCTGCTAGGGTCAACCGTGCAGAATGGTGAGTAACCTTGCCCATAGTCCGGTACAGGTTTGCAAGTTTCCTCACAGATTATTTTCATTTTGCTGTTATAATTTCTTTGTGAGGCCAGTTTGGTCATTCACAATTTTTTTCTTTTACGCTTTGTTCCTTTTGTGTAGAAAGTTTCTTTCTGCACATTTCTCTTTTCATTTTCCTTCTATTTATTTGTGAGGGCTTGGCTCACTGTCTGTGTGGGTATAGTGCCTGCGTAGCCCTGGCGCCCGACTGGGCGTCCCCTTGTTGGGCTCCATGGAGGATGGGGACAGCAGGCACTGAACCACACAAAATCAAACAGGAGAGAGAATGAAGAAATTAATGCAATCAATGCGAACAAGAGGACTCGACCTGAGCCCCCATCTTCCTCGTGTACGTTATCTCTGCCATCGTCTTCTGTGTCTGTCTTCATTCCTGATCGTCCACTCCACTGGTGATCAGGTACTTGGGGACATGTCCCCATTTTTCATAAATAAATGTTTGAAAGGTCTTACGGGAGAGCCAAATCAGTATCAGATATATGATCATGCCCGCATAGCTTGCCGGGGCAAACCCACCTGTGCTCACTGTGGCAGTAAGGATCATCTCTATCCTGACTACACAGCAGAAAAGGCAAGCTGTGTCAACTGCAGTGGCGAGCATCTGGCATACTCCCGCAACTGTCCCAAGTGGAAGGAAGAAAAAGAGGTACAACGTTTGAAAGTTGTAAACAACATCTCTTATTCTGAGGCGAGAAAGCTTGCTGCACCGCCTGCCCTACCTGGCAAGGTATCCTATGCCAGTGCTGTCATTGGAAAGCCCATCGTTCCAATGAGTCTTTCTCGCCTGCAGCTAAGTACCTCCTCATGCAGGCGAAACCGAGGGTGGTGTTGACTTCGACATCAACCCCGGTTTCCATTCCTGTAACTCAGCCTTCCACCTCAACCAGAAGACTCCTCCCTGTCCTCAGGCAGTAAGACCTTTCAAACCTAAGGGGCCCCCACCAGGGCCCAAAAAGAAAATAATCACTCCTCCGCAAAGGGCGGTCATTGATCCATGCCCCTCGGATGACTCTGAGGACATGAATACCGACGGCCCCCTATTTACTAAACCGTTCTCTGCGACGGTTAAACTGAATAGGAATTTATCGTCCACCCACTCTTCTAAGTCCTGAGATGGCCACACTCCTACAATGGAATTGTCGTGGATTCCAGAGAAATATTGACGACATCAAGGCCCTCCTTCAGGCACACCAGCCTATCTGTGTGTGCCTGCAGGAGACATATTTGCATCCAGTCACAGATCCCATGATCCAGCACTTTTCACTAGTTCACTGGGACCGGGATGGAGATGATTCAGCTCGTGGGGGTGTCCCTATCCTCGTGAGCAACCATTCTCCATTCCAGGTCATATCACTTACCACCAACTTAGAGGCAGTAGTCATCCGCTTCTTTGTGGGGTTCTTGCTGACTGTCTGCTCTGTCTATCTTCCACCTGGGAGCATCATCTTCCAGGAAGACCTTGATGATCTCGTCTCACATCTGCCATCCCCCTTTCTCATCGTGGGGGACTTCAACGGACACAGTCCACTTTGGGGCAGTGCTGACACCAACGGGAGGGGCGGGGTCCTGGAGCAGTGGCTCCTGGATCCTTCTCTTTCCCTGTTGAACACCGGTGTCAGTACTTACTTTCATTCCCCAACCTGCACTTTCACTGCCATTGACCTTACCATCTGCTTCTCCTTGATCCTTCCACTCTTTACATGGGAGTTAGAAGATAATCCTTATGGCAGCGATCACCTCCCCGTGGTGTGCACCATCTCCTGTGGGGGGCCTTGCAGTCCTTTGCGCCTCTCACGGTGGAGGCTCGATCGGGCTGACTGGGGTGGTTTTGGGCTGCTCTCTGAGCTCGATGACCACTCTGTCAGCTAGGAGCCCATCAATGTGGCAGTAGCGGTGATAACGGACTGTATCGTAGATGCAGCTGCATCAACAATTCCTCAAACTTCGACACAGTTTCCTCGTTTTCCGAAACCGTGATGGAATCCAGATTGCACCGAGCTCGTAAGGCTCAGAACAAGGCTTGGGGGGTGTTTCGGAGATATCCGACGTCCCCCAACCTCGAAAAGTTCAAACACGCCAGGGCGAAAGTTCGTTTCATCCGACGCCAGAGCCAGAAGGAATCTTGGATCAAATATACGTCTTCTATCACCCGCACGACTAGTTCTAAGGTCATGTGGCATAAAGTCCGGAAGATGGGTGGGAGCTACACGTCCCACTCATTATCGATCCTGGAGCACAGTGGATAGGCAATTGCTGATCCCAAAGCAATTGCCGACACTCTGGGGGAGTCATTTTCCTCCATCTCTTCTTCTTACTCCCCCAAGATTCTGGCCCAGAAGGACAGGGCGGAACTCCTTTCACTCAAATAGCCTGGAGCCTTACAACAGGCCATTCACAGCGGAGGAGCTTCACCTTGCTCTGCACTCATCTCGTGCATCTGCTGTTGGGCCGGACAATGTCCATTATGCCATGCTCCAACATCTCTCACCATCGCGTAAGGATCGACTGTTTCGACTCTACAATTGCATTTTTCTCGAGGAGCAGTTTATGAACTCCTGGTGGGAGGCCATCGTCTTGGCCTTCCCAAAGCCAGGAAAGGATTCCAAGATTCCTTTCAATTATCAACCCATTGCATTGACGAGCTGCGTGTGCAAGGTGTTGGAAAGAATGGTAAATGCCAGACTCATCTGTTATTTAGAACACCACAACCTTCTTTCCAACACCCAGTGTGGCTTTCACAAGCAAAGGTCTACTCTTGACCATCTGATACACCTTGAATCGGCTATCAGAAACTCATTTTTATGAAGAGAGCACCTGGTGTCAATTTTCTTCGACATCGAAAAAGCATACGACACGACTTGGAGATTTGGCATTCTTCGTGACCTCCATAGCTTCGGCTTGAGAGGTCACATGCTGATCCTCATCTCCAACTTCTTATTGGCATGTTCTTTTCGTGTCTGTGTCGGCAACACTGTCGCGGCTGTACCCCCAAGAACGGGGTGCCTCAAGGCTGCATTCTGAATGTTACGCTTTTCGCTGTCAAGATTAATTCTATTACTAGACAACTTCCTCCATCAGTAAGCAGTGCCCTCTATGTTGATGACTTTAGCATCTTTTGCTATTCATCCAGCATGAGGGTCATTGAAAGGCAACTGCAAATTGCCCTGAACAATCTTTTGGTTTGGGCGATGGCAAACTGGTTTCGGTTCTCCCCACAGAAGACCGCTTGTGTGCACTTTTGCCACAAGCGTAATCTTCACCTGGATCCTGAGCTGCGGCTCGGGAGTAACATCATTCCAGTTGTGGTGGAGACCAAGTTTCTCGGTCTCATATTCGATTGGAAATTGACCTTTTTACCACATATGTAATCTCAGGTCCAAGTGCACGTGGGCATTGAACATCATCAAGGTCATCTCCTCCCTTTCTTGGGGGGTGGACTGATGTTCTTTGCTCCGCCTCTACTGTGCACTTGTCCGATCGAAACTGGACTATGGATCCCAGGTGTACGACTCCACCGGGATTCGGTGGTGAAGGTGCTGGATACCCTCCATCATCAGGCCCTCAGTGTTTGCACAGAAGCCTTCCGCACCTCACCGGTCCAGAGTCTTTATGTTGAGACTTATGAATCATCTTTATCTCTGTGCCATCATCAATTGTCCCTACAATATTCATCAAAATTACGATCCCTATCTGGCCATCCCACTTGGGACTGCATTTTCAGTTCAAAGTGGGAAATGCTTTAAACTAATCAGCCGACTGCCATTCATCCTTTTGGTTTGGAAGTCCGAGGCTACCTCAGAGACATCAACACCAGTCTTAATAGCGTCACACAGTTGACAGTCAAGCCGCTTCCACCGTAGCTCACTGTTTCCCCTTCCTGTGATTTTTCTCTTTGCAGGACGGGGAAGGCCTTTACACCTGACTGTGTGTACCGTCAACTCTTTGCCAGCCATCGTGCTGAGCTCAAAGTCTGGCACATCAATGGGGATCAGTCATGGTCTGCTGTGATGTAATCATTGCAGACCAGATCCCACTGCAGTGTTCCATCTTCACTGCAGAGTTGCATGCTATCAGTCTCGCCTTGGACCATGTGATGGCTAAGCATCATTGTCGGTGTGTGCTTTACACCGACTCGCTTATCTCACTGCAGGCTTTGGTCTCGGTGAGGTATCGGCCTCACCCAGTTCTTACTAAGATCCACCAGCAGCTACATTGTATGACAGCCACAACCACAATCCATTTCTGTTGGGTGCCCGGTCACATCAGAATCAGGGGCAATGATTTGGCAGATTCTGCTGCCAGGACAGAATTCTGCTGCTCCTGTCCAACTCTCCGTTGCCGATTCCATATCTGGATTTCCGGCAACATTTTACTATCAAGCTCTGGGCACAGTGGCAGAGATCTTGGTCAGAACAGCTTACGAACAAGCTCTTTGAGATCAAACCTATCATCAAACCATGGCAGTCTTATTACCACAGGAATCGCAAGGAGGAAGTTGTACTTGCTCTGCTCTGCTTAGGTCATTCGTTTCTTACTCATTCGTTTCTTCTACGGGCGGATGACATACCTAAGTGCGAGTTTTGTGACCCCATTTTAAGTATTAAGCATATTTTAATTGAATGTACTTGTTTTAACTTTGAAAGACATATATATTTTTTAATTTTCATAATTGTACATCCAAGCCCCTTATGCTCGGATATCTGTTATTAGACAATTGTTGTTTTAACTCTATATTTGAATTTTTATGATATACTGGATATTTTATCACCTTTTATGTTGTATATATAACCAAGGTCGCTTACACCTGGGTAATTTTATGTTTTCTTTATTAGATATTTATACATTTTTTTTTATGTTGTTTAATATGTTTCCTTTTATTGTTTTACAATATGTGTGTTAGTTTATAGTTTATTTTTAATATTTGGTTGAAGGTTCTATGACTTTTATCTTTTATTTGGACATGTGTTTGGCACATTATAGCCTCAAATGCTAATGCGCCATTAAACCCAAAACAAACAAAACCTGATGATATATTCTAATATTCTACTGCTAAGTTACTGGCAGCTGATCAACATATCTAATGTTTTGAACTTACAGTTTTGGCAAAACTCCTGCATTTTCTATTCAAAAATTTGAGTTTTGCATTTCAGTGACAGTTAACTGGATGCAGTAATCAATATGAATATTAATATATCAATCAATGCAGAATTTAATGAAGAAATAATTTTTGTTTACAGATTTGTAACCAGAAAGCCCCCAAGTTATGGATGGATTGTATTCCAAATTTTTATTGGGACAGGGGTGGCTCAGTTGATAGTTTTTACTTTTAAGTTCTTTGAAGTTACTTTAAATTTTGTTAATAGTCTCATAATCTGCCATTCCCAGGTTCAAGTCCCACCTGGGCCAGCATTGAGATTTATTTCCACAAAACTTCATGCCTTGCTCTTAGTCAGTAGGGGACACCAACGGAATTGGAAAGGCCGCTGTCCATCAGATAGGATATTAAGCCATGGCTCTCTGTGCATATTAACCCTTCCAGTGTCCAGGCTGAAAAACAGGTTTCCATCCAGAGGCCAAGCTATTTTCTCACTATGCTTAGCCAAGAAAAAACTTTGACTTTAGAAATTTTTTTGCCAAATAACTAATGAAAGAAATTATGGCATGTTGTATACCAAATTAATCAGCATTTAATTTTGTATTTTCTGAAAAATCAAATATTTAACAAAAAAGACGATATGTTTTATTTTAATAGGACTTTTTTAGAGTCATGTAGTAAAAAAAATGCATCCGGCAATGCAAATAAAAATTTATTTAAAAAAAACTAATAGACAAATGATTTACAATGCACATAAATAGAATGGCTATATATTTCTGAATAACAAAAAAAAAAGTTTTTATTTTAAGTACTCTCGTTTCGTAATTTTTTTTTTTTTTTGATACCATACTTTGAGAAAATTCCAGGCTTTTAGCTAATTGTGCTGAGTCAAATAAACAAGTCGACTTTAGAATAAAAAAATAACCAATGAACAGAAATAGGTCATGTTATATATCTAATTAAACAGAATTTTATTGCGAATTTTATAAAAATAAATACTATAAATAAATTTCCAAGCATATTGATTTTAATAAGCCTTTTTCAATATGATGTGGTGAAAAAAAGATCACACTATACAATTAAGGCTTCACTTTGGAAAGCATGATTAATAAAAATAGTTAAATTATACATTTATCAAAATGAAATTTCCTCCCGAATAATATAATATTCAACCTGAAATGATTTTTATTTCTTTTAATGATTCTTTTCAGTATTGTATATTTAAACACAGCCAGTGTTACACAACGTGACTTGAACTTCTCACATTCACAGAATTTTCTGAACTGGTTATGAAATAGAAAAAAACTTCCTTGGCTGCTTTTTTTGCTAAACATTATGAATTTTTTTCTTTGGGTATTGGAAGTTTCGGTGATCTTGGCTAAGTGCAGAAAGGTTTGTGCACCAAAGCACCAGCGCTTCTCGAAATTGCCCTCCCACATGACTGCCAATTTCCATAGCAAGGAAGTCTATTTTGCTTCCGTATCCAAGACATTCATTTTTAGAAAACGGTACAAACTCAAAGTTGTTTTACTAAAGAAACAAGAAATAATAAAATGAAAATTGCATATATCCTAATGGGATGTTAAATAAAATATCCACAATATATATATATACAATATATAGCATAACTCGGAAAGATGATAAATCAGCCAATCGAAAGATCACTAACTAACAGAAGTAAATTTACAGAAATTAATTTGCTTACATATCTAAGACCTCATTTATTTTCAAAAAATGGTACTAGATCAAAGTTGTACTGGAAAAGCAATAAAATAAAAATTTAGATATAGGCTAATGCAATGTTAAAATATCCACAGTAACAAGTTGTAGGCCGGCCATACGATGTAGCATAACTATAAAAAAATCAATACTTATCGATTGGCCAAAAAAATCGCTAATTTCCAAAAATAAAGCTGCTAAAATGGAAACTAAGGTTTAAATATAAAAAAAATACTAACTTTTTAAAGGGTATCCAATATGCTGGACCAGTACTGTAAACAGCACTTATGGCACACGCAATGGAGATTTCATGTGTCGGCCATCTGTGTCTTGTTTGCTTCAGTGAAGCATAACTAATTAAATGCAGCTGCAACCAGAATTTCTAAGAATTAAGGATGTGTTTTCTAAGAATTAAGAATGTGTTTACTTCCAGTTTCGATTTTGAAGGTGGTAAAGATGCATAGAATGCTGGGAAAAAGGATAAAAATAACTTGGGAATACCGAAATAGGTTTATGATAGAAAAGAATGTGAAACGGGGAAAAAAATAGTGCTACATATTTTGTAATTACTTCCAAAATCTATTGTTTTTAAAAATAGCATTTTTTTTTGTTGATTTTTAGGAGATTTTTGAAAATTTAACGAAATATTTATTGATATAAGGAAATTTTTATTGATAATAGTTCAAACTTGCGAGCTGAAATCAGAAGTTTGGTTCAGCAAATAGGAACATTAACAAGCAAATCAGCAATACTGTTTAGTGCTTCTGAGAATTAGCAATCAGATGGCATTATAAAATTATTTATATTGTAGTTTAATAAAATATGCATCAAATTGAAAAACAAAATATTATTTTTGAAGCCTAAATTATATAGTTTTATAAGATATATATATATAAAATTAGAACAGCAATTTTTATTTTTAAAAAAACGATTTTTGTTGTACTAAAAACGTATACATATACATCCTTGGCACCTCAATTCAGATTCTACGGATGTAAACCAATGTGATGGACACTTAAAGGGTTAAAGAGCTTGACGGGAGGCTACCATCTGTGTCCCAACAGCTGTTCCAGTGGGTCCCTTCCCCCAAACTTCTCTGAGCATTTGGGGGACCTTGTGATCTGGTCATTTAGCCCATTGTGTGCAAAAAAGTGCTGTTCAGAGGTAAAACAACCAACTCTGAACAATTACACTAACTCTGTGTTGTTGATATGCACTAGTAGACACCCACCTGAATGCCAAAATGTTGTTGCATTCACTTCTGTCTCATAACTTCTTTGAAGTTACTTTTTAGTAGTTGAAAATGTGAACTAAATTTCTTTCACAATTTCAAAAAGTATGATGTAAAATATTAGAAAAGTATATTTATGCAAATATGAATTGCTATAAAGACTTTTGTAGATTGTTGAACATATTGTATTCCTTGTAATTCTCACATGAAAGGAATAGATAACTACCAATTGTGCGAAACACAAAGAATTTATTAGTTTTTAAAGATTTGTAAAGAAAATAAAATAACAACTTTTAAATTTTGTTAATATGTTGTTTTTTTATTCAGATGATATTCAAGTTTGGTTTTATGAAGAACAAGGAACTCGTCCTGGTTGGGAAGCTCAAGCAGAATTCCAGCCTAGTGATGTACATAAACAAGTTGCCATTGCATTCCGTACACCTCGGTATTACAATGAAAGTGTTCAGCAACCAGTTCCTGTCTTTGTAGAGCTTCGTAGACCTTCTGACAATATTAGGGGTGAGCCACGGCCATTTCAGTTTCTCCCCATGGAGCGAGGTAAGTTAGAATGTATATATTTTCAGTGCATCATAGATTGAAGTAATATTATTGAATTTGCTGTTTAACATTTATATATAATGTCAAGTGCTCTTGCCAGCTGAGTTATTCAGCTGTCAGTCTTTTTACCACTATAGTAGTCTATGAAGAGCTAGATTTCTGCTAAATCCTATATTCAAAGCTATCAGAACATTTGCATTTGAGTTACTACATATACGGCAAAAGATTATTTTTTCTGCATCTCAACATTGCAGGAACTATAAGCAGCTTCAAATTTCTTATCTGACCCTTCCAATATCAATGATGCCTGTGAGTGTTTTAATTTTACTTGCCTTTAGAATTGTTATCATTTTATTGTGCAGAATAAATTGCTCTTAAATTTGGTACGTGACATTACATACCTGTGTTTGTTAGTAATCTCAGGAAAGTTCCTGAAGTCCACTTTTCTTTGTTTTGCTGAACACGGTTTAGAAAAGAATTGTGCCTTGGGTAATTCTGATTTTACTCTGGGCATGGGTTAGGTGTAAATCTCCAAAGTCATGTTATTATTTTCTTTGCCAGATAGCTGAAACTTGGTGCCAGGCAATTAATCTTGCCCGATAGCTGAAATTTGATGCCAGGCAATTAATCTTGCTAAGAAATTAAATAAGGATTTTCTTAAAGAGTGTAAGACAAAAAATAACTTTAATTACAATTTTGGAACAATCTTAACTTTAATTAATATTTCTAAAACAGCTCTGCACAAGAGAAAAAAAAAATCAGAAAGTCAAATACAAATTTCATAAAACTGAGTAAGTTTATTGGATTCTAGACTCACCAATAATCTTTCATAAACATGTTGCACAAAAAGTATCACTGTAACTACAGTTCACTCCTCCTTCACCTCCACCAACTACTACACTGATTACCATGATATCTTTACTACTCACTTAACCACACTCTGGCATATGTTAACATGGCATATGCCGACATCATGCTTGAAGCCACATCTGCATGTGGTGATTAGGTGCTGATGATGACATAAGAGCCGTACCTTGCTTGCTGTGTTTAGCAGCCATCAATCAAAATGGAAATTAAAGTTATTTATTCTCTATGACACTGTTAAATGGTTTTAAGCACTTAAACACATCGACTATGTTATCAAGCATCGACAGTTATTAAGGAGAGATTTATGTATCATGCCGTAGAGGATGGACGACACATGGTTCCACAGGAACTTCCAGGATGCTTTTGGTGACAAATTTAATAATCAACGTTCTTGCTGACAAGTGACGTCGATTATTAAATTTGCCACCGAAATTATCCCAGAAGTTCTTATTACTACCCATCCTCTATGGCATGATATGTAAATCTCTCCTTAATAACTGTTGATACTTGATAGCATAGTTCATGTGTTTAAGTGCTTAAAACCATTTAACAGTGTCATAGAGAATTAAATAACTTTAATTTTAATTACCACACTGTGTACCTCTATTCTATTTTTTGTAATCGAAATGGAGTTACATAGACAGCAGCAACACTATGGGTGGGGAGAAAATGATGATTCAAAGTAAATAAATGCCCCAAAATAATAATTATAATGTAAATAAATGAAAATTGGTTAAGGAAATGTGAATGGGTGAATCATCACAAAGGTTAATAATGTAAGAATAAATATAATTTTTGGAACCTGAATGGAAATAATATTTTTTGGAACCTGAACTGTAGGATTTAATGTCATTAACATGATATTTACCCTTAAAAAGTTGGTTTTTGAATAGTGAATTTCTTTTGATGGCTAAGTTAATTTTGAAGAGTTTTCATCAGAAAATTGTAATAACCTTTGCATGGAGTTTGTAACAAACAAAAATAAATCGTATTTTATCCCAAAAGAAACAGCATTTAATTCTAAGCAATAAAATAATAATTAAATGATGATAATAACAAACACTAAATTTTGAGAAATACTTTTGATTATTAAGGATCTTGTCCTTGTTAATCAAACAGTTATGTTACATGTGTTATTTAAGTTCCATATAGGGATATAATTTTAAGGATTCTTTAAAACGTTTTTTTTTTTTATTTCAATTGTAAAAAAAAATAATTTAAATCGCTGCTTTTGAGAGTGCGTTATAAACAGTCTTTACATGCACCATGGCATAGCACAGTCTGCTTCTTACTCTCACATATTGCATGTCCACAAATGCTGCTAAGTAACCACACCGTCAGCTTTGATTTCTGCTTTTGAGAGGAAAGTGCAGTTGCTTAGCATTTCATGTAAGTTTCCCAAACATTTTATTAAAGACGCAGTTGCAAAATGTCAAAAAATAAAACAATTCTCCATAGATTTTAAGATCTTAATACTAGAAGACATCAAAAATGCATTAAAAAGTTGATGTCTCTAAGAAAAAGGACTCGAGTTCATCAGTCGTAATTAATGATAATCGGTAATTCTGAAACAAATAGGCAGAAAACTAATCCTTGTTTGATGAAAACAGCAACATGTCAGGTAATTGCAAATGCCTTAGAATGACTGACAATAAGAAGTGTATAAAACTGTATTTCAGTGACTTCAAAGAACAAAAGAAAATATTCTATAAATGGACTGATTTTACACCAACAAGCTCACAATAATGCTGTAATACTCTGAGAGAGAGATTTAAAGCATCTGCCAGCTGGCTACATTGTTTTCATGCATGTTATAATAATAAAAAAATTGTGCAGAAAGATGGCTCAATTACTCCTTTTATAATTTTATGTCATAACATTTATGGGTTGGATTGTTTTACCTCTGAGTGGCACTTTTTTCCACACCATGGGCTTAAATGGTCAGGTCACAAGGACCCTGAAGGAACAGAGAAAATTGTGGGGAGGGGACCCACTGGAACAGCTGTTGGGAGACAGATGGTAGCCTCCCGTCAAGGCCATCCAGCGTGTTCTTTAACGTACACAGGGTATGGCTCTCCCGCACATGGGGCCAAGGCTTAACGTCCCATCCGACGGACAGCAGCCTTTCCAAGCTCATCGGTGTCCCCTACTGACTGTGGGCAGAGCGGGGAGTTTTGCGGAGATAAATCTCAATGCTGACCCAGCTGGGACTCAAACCTGGGAACTGCAGATTACGAGCCTGGTGCACTACTGACTGAGCCACCCTTGCCCCCATAACATTTATGAAAATAGCATAACTCACTGGAAGATACTATAAATCTACTCTGAGCATTATGACATAACTGCAAGCTCATTTTTATTTTAAAGGAGGTATCCCTCTTTGAAAACCACAAACAAGCAATGAAAAAGCAGATTACTTGTGAAATACATGTTGGTTCTCCATCTAGCTCATGGAAATCCTCGTTCCAGGAACATGCAACTCACGAGGTGATAAAAGAACAGCATTTCTTAACCAAGAAAACCAAAGCATTCACATAGTCTGATTCTCTAAAATGAGTGTTAAAAAATCTGATCTTCAGTTGCAATATGTCATATGACTTCCTTAGAAGAAATATTTGGTAAAAGTGTTGACATAACTCTAAAAGAAGCCAAAAAAGAACAAAAGATCAATAAATAAAACACTCATACTAACTGACCAAATGCATGTTTATCTAACACTTTAAGAAAGATGCTGTTTGTCCTTTGTAACTAATTTCTATGAGTGAAAGGTGTAAATTCATTGAGGACTCAGATGTTTGTAACACAAATAAAACTTTAAGAAACTAGAAACTTCTACATGCTGAAGCTATTGCACGTAGGATTTACCAATAGTTTTGGTTTGCTGTGTTTTTGGTGCAGTGGTATCATATTGATTTGTTGTGATAACTGCAGTGCTGGAAAGCCAGGTTCAAGTCCCATGATAGCATGGTTATTTCTTCTATCATTAGCTGCAGATCTGCAGATAACTAGTAGATATGCAGGTCTAATCACAAATTGAAGCAGTGGAAAATTATCCTCACAATGTATTCCTGTAAATTAAGTGGACATTTTTGGTTTGCAGTTTAATTACTCAAGAGCGATATGGCCTGCCAGTAGAATTACTATGTGAAATGCAGCAACAGGTTTAAGAATCCCATCCTTTCTTACACAAACTGAATTCACCAATTTACCACAGATTACAATTGAAGGAATATCATTTTGTGAGCCTGCAATATACACTGAGTTATTTGCATTAGCAGCACCCCCTTTTGTAGAAATGGACTGGTCTGTGGTGCTGGTGATGACTGAAGATTGGGAAAGACCAATATACAATTGTAAATATACAAATATAAAAATTGACTGCCATGTGTGTACAATTGTAAAGTACACATATGGCAGTCAATTTTTGAATTATTTTGAGAAAGAATAGGTTGGTGTCATGGTCTTTCTGACTTCAAACATGGTATGATTTTGGGGACACGACATTCAGGTGCCATTATCTTGACAACAGCTGCCATAGTGAACTGCTCCCATTCTATAGTGTCACAAGTCTACCATGACTGACTCAACAGCAGGCCAGCAACCAGCCAAAAATCACATGTCACACAGCCATATGTGTTCGACAGCTGTGGTGATCAACATTTGTTCCATCTCATAAATATAGCAATGACACAGCACAGTAGCCCAGCTAACCACCAGTACAATGTTGGAATGGCAAGACAAATATTCCATATGGACCAGACATTGGCTCATATTGGCTATGGCTGTCATGGGTACCCATGTTCACTACAAGATGCATGAAACTATGCCTTGCATGAGCACATCAGCATACCACCACTGACATGTAGAAATCAATTGCATGGCCAAATGAATACCTTTTCCAACTTCATCATGCTGATCAACATGTTCACATTTTGGAAGAGAAAACAACATGAGGCCATGCATGGATCAGGGTGTACCATTGGTGTTTGGCAGACTGGAGATGATGGTGGCGATTTTGTGTCATACCCTGGGTCCACTGATCATAGTTAGGGTTGTAAATTTTTCGTGGGGAAAAAAGGGTAAAATTCGTGGAGCAATAGCACTGCAAAACACCAAAATTCACAGGAATTTTGCAGAGCAAAGTTATGAAATTCGTGCATCATTTAGGATTATAAATCATAAAATTGGCACATCGGTGGCATGCGCATAAAGTAAAGATAGTTGGATATATACAACTGCTTTAAAAAGAATGAAAAAAGATTAGCTTTCTTTAGGTTCAACTCGCACGTTGTCTATCAAGCATCAACAATGAATTTTGATACAGTACATTGCCCTCTCATATTCCGGCAATCATCTTGCACAATGCCTCTCTGTATTTAGAAAAAAAAATCACTCTTAATTAAAAATGTTTGTTGAGACTGATAAAAACCGGAGAGACTGGGAAATCATTCTTTTTAAACAACCAGAAAATAATTAAATTCTCAGTGTTGTTTAATTCTTTCAGTTTTTTCACAGCATTGCTATGCAGCTTTTAATCTGTTGTTGTATTTAAGGATGGACATACTGTTAAAAATTATCATCATTCACAGAAATATTTAAAACTTCAGTTAATTGAGGTCGAAAATTTGGCATGCTTTAAAAGAAAGTTGTGACAGGCTGACGAAATCTGCAATTTTTTGCATCACTGAAATATTGCCAATTTTTTCTGAACATAGAGTGTGCTTTCTGCCAGTGTTTTATCACACTCTTGGCTTTTGTTAAGTAATTTTCATTCCAAAGTGTTCATTTCATTATAGATTTTATGTGCTGATATAAGAGGACTTCAAACAACGTAAGCAATCAGAAACATTCAGTGCATATCTTTTTGATTTGATTCAAATCACTTCTAAGGAATTAGTTTTACACATTTAAGCTGTATCTTTTGATATGCTACTGGAGATGTTATCTATTTTCTGCTGGGAAAGTAAATATATCTTCTATATGATCACTGTAATAGACTACAGCTTGGAACCAAATATCCCACCTTATTTGAAAGTGAACTGGTGCTTTGTTAGGTTTGTTTCCATTTTCTTGAAGATACATATTAAAATGAGTTTTATGTGCAGGACAAATGAATTCACTTTTAACAGCTGCAACCAAAATATTAACAATTTTGAATTTTCATTTCGTATCTCGCCAACAAGATTTAGATGAGTATTATACATGACATGAACTGCAATAAAAAAAAAAACTTTAAGACTTTATTCCCATGCTTTGAACATGTAAGAAGCTTTGTTGGTAACAAGCTGTGACAAGAAAATGCAATAATTTATATTTGTTACTCAAAAAATTACTACAGTAAATAGCAGTGCTTTGAAGAAATGCGAAGTTCCAACACTTAATTCCACATTTCCCCAATGCATTACTCCATTAACAAAAGTAAAGTCATGTAGAGGGGATTGTCTCATCCACCTAAGGTGTGAAATGTGGGGAAAAGTTTACAGGTTTATCATAAAGAAACTTGTTACTGAGTAAAAGTAAAGGTTATTAAAATAAAAGTCATATCCACATCAGATTTTCAAACATGTTTTCATGTATTTCAGAAAAACCAGCACAAGAAACATGCAAAAAGTTGGAAATTTGCCCAAACTAACTATTCCCTTTTGTGACTTATCAGAATTTTACCAATTTTAAAATTAAAAAATTCTGATGTCACAGAATTTTAGGGGAAAAAAAACCTTTGAAAATTACCAGAATTGTGAAAAATTATCTTTTTTTTTTTACAATTCTGTGAAAAAAGAAAAGTTTTGCAGAATCATGAAAATAATATTGAAATTCGTGGGAATTCACACCATGAAAAACTTACAGTCATAATCATGGTGAATCAACAGCTCACGACCACCTACCTTTCCACTGTTGCCGACCAAGTACACCCCATAATGACAGTGTATCCAGACAACTCTGGTGTCTATCAACAAGATAACACACCATGTTACATGGCCCTTGGCAGGTTGCAAGCAGGTTTCACAAACTTGACAATGAATTCTCCATATTATTAATAAGCAAATGCACTTATTTATTGGCTGAAGTTTTTCTGTCTATTTTTTTATAAACGAAATATTTAATAAATTACAAATAGTTCAACAAAGAAGTGTTTTTTTTTCATGATAACTTTATAATCAAAAAGAAACAGAAGAAATGATCATTAATTTATATGCAAAATAAGTTGAAATATTGAGGGGAGGATTTCAGGATAATTTTAATGCTATCTTTTAGATCCAGAAGGATTGTCTAGAAAAAGGCTTAAAGTAGAAGAAAATTGTTTGGAGCGCTATCTTCAGGAAAATTATTCATCAGGGGGAGCTATGGCATCAGGTATATATTTATTTGCAGCAGTTTTAAGGAAATATGACCACCTAAACTTATGGTCGATGTAATAATTTTGTTTTGATTGTAAAAGGTTCAACTTTAAATTCTTTAAAATAAGTGTGTTTATATATTTAAGGTTTATTTGTTTAGATCCTAACAAAACCTATATGTAAGTAATTTATTTCCTAAGTTTAGCATTTATTGATTGCTTGTATAAGTCATAATGAAAGATTGATCAAGTAATTGAAGTAGTTTCTAACTCCTCTGATTTCAACCTTCACACTGTTAACTAGAAGCCTATCAATATTCCAGTGGTGGAAATTGCTGACTGCATTGTCCAACCATCTCACAGATTTCAAGATGTTTCCTCAATTTCTGAAACTGCAGGATGCAATCCTCCAAAAGATTGTTAAACTTCTTCTCTTTGAACTTTTTGACTGATCCAAACTAAACTTCCAGATAGCATCGAGTGCCAGGCAATATTAACTTGCCGAATAAAGTTAAATGAGGGTTTACTAAGTATATAGGCATTACTTAGTAAGAAATCAAGATTGTCAAATTATTATCTCTGATGATCTCGAATTTCAAATAAACACAAATATTGGGAGAAGAAATAAAATGAAAAGGAGCATAAGCTAATCTAGTTTTTAAGCCCATGGAATTGGTCTAGAACTTGCATCTTATGCAAAGCTCTCTCCCTGATCATCATCCGTGACTTAATGTCACTTAATATACATGGAACTGACACGTGTGTGTTACATGATGGAAAAAACATTTGCATAATCTGACGATCTCGTGCTAACTATGACACAAGAGGAGGCATGTTCTTACACATGCATTAGTGGCTGTCAATCAAAAGTCAGAGTGTGCATGCACAACTCCTTTAGCAGATCAGAAGAGGGAAAAGTGATAAGTCCAACTGAAGAATAAAAGCCCCAAAATAATAAATCTAATGTAAATAAAATAAAACTGGTTAAGGAAAAGTGAAAGTGAATGGGTGGATCATCACAAGGAAAATGCCAACTGCACCACAGGTAGTAGGGGTGAGAGTTGCTCAGTTGGTAGCTCATTAGGCTCATAATGTGTACCCAAATTTAAGTCCTAACTGTCTGCATTGAGAAAGAGGACACTAATGGACTTGAAAAAGCCACCATAATTTGGATGGGATGTTAAACAGTGGCAGGGGAGCCAAATCCTGTACATGTTAAAAAATATACTGAATAGCCTTGATGGTAGCCTACCATTTGTTTCCTAACAGTTGTCCAATGGATCTCCTTCCCCCAATCTTAGTTGAATCCTTTGGGGTCTTTGTGATCTAGCCATTTAACCCATTGTGTGTGCAAAAAAGTGCTGCTCAGAGTAAAATAATCCAACTCACAGCTGAAGGCTTAGAAAAATGTTTGGGGGATATATTTCAGAGATAACAGATCCCCTCCCTTCCCCCAAACTTAATGTTTTATCAAAAATAATATCCAGAGTTACTGGTTGACTTGAACATCAGTAAATCAAAAATGTTTTTGTAGGGGAAAAAGTTTCACCAGTATGCGAGATTCAAACCACATCTCTTCAGAAATATGCCAGAGTGTTCTAAGACCACTAAACTAATGTCAGCTCTGTCTTTTCTCCACTAATATGACTTATCACTCTTCCCTTGATTTTTGTATCTTGGCACCATCTATGTTCTGGGATGGCAACTATTTTTTATACCGTATTGAGTAAGAAAATAATAAGTGTAATAATTATAAAATAATAAAGTATAAGTAAGTGTAATAAGTGTAAATAAATAAGTCATTTTATGTTTTTAAAGAGTTAATCAATAAATAATATCATTACCTGTCAACTTTAACATCAATAAATGTTTTTGTGGAAAAAAAATTCCGTGCAAAAATCACTGAAAGAGTGATAAGTCATGTTAGTGGGGAAAAGGCATAACTGCAAGTGCAACTAAATGAAAGCCACCATATGAGTCAGAAGGAATCTTGCAGAAAGAATGCATCATGTCCAGTTCTAAAGTTGTGCAGAATAAGTTTTTTTTTTTGAAACAAAGGACAGGATTAACAGATGCAGTGATCGATGCCTTATGTTTTTTAAAGTATAACTTTAAACACAATGGCTAAGTAATTTTTTAACTTAAATTGTTGTATTAAAAGCTGAGCATAAAAAAGAAAATAGTTTCGTTTCGGTAATAATTGTATTCATGGCTGTCTTAAAATAGGTAGATTAATATATCTAGAAACTTGAGACAAATAAATTCACTTACTTGTGAGTTGTCAATCACAAGATAGACGTGAAAACTACAAAGAACCTTTGATGCAAACTGGTCAGATTGAAATGCTATGGTTTTGAGGAAGTTCTCAGTTTAATTGCCTTTGGAGTTGTATGTGGAAAGTAAACAGAAGAAGAGACATTACTTCCAAACGTTTACTACTATGTAGAGTGTATGTAAAAATGCAGATACACCTAAAAGTACTGTAGGCAAAAAAGTAATGAGACTATGTCAATAAAACATATATTTCTCTGACTTTTCAATAATGGAAAAGGTTATCCCCATAATTACTTTAGTTGAACCAAACACTCTCCATTCTTGTTTCCCATGCTTCAAAACATGTTTGGAAGTCACTTTTTGGAATGCTTTTTAGTCGTTCTGTCATACACTTCATTATGCATTCCATGTTGTCAAAATGGGTCTAGCAAATAGGACAGGTGATTCATCATTGCACTTTGGTTTTGGGCTAAAAATTGCTTCCCTGATAATGCTACATGAGAAGGAGTATTGTGATGAATGCATTTATTGATGAACATATTGTGTTCAGACATTTTCCAGCAAGTTGGCAACATGCCTTATACAAATGGGTATGGCATATACTATTCAGTGATTCATATGTGAAAGAAAATGTTAAAACTAGCTTAACAGTTGTTTAATCCATATGATTGATGAGAGAGTATTATGTAAGCTACACCAAAGAGCCAAAACATTATGCCTAATATGATGTTGGTCCTATTTGCTACCAAACCAGCTCTTATCCAGCGAGGCATGGACACAAGATTTCTAAAGGTGTCTTGTGATATCTGGTACCAACACGTTACTGGCATATCCTTTAACTCTTGTAAGTTACATGATTGAGCCACTGCAGATTGGATATGCTATTCCAACACAAACCACAGATGCTCGATTGGATTGATGTCTGGGGAATTTGAAGGCCAGGGCAATACCTGGAGTTTTCCTCATGTTCCGCGAACCATTCTCGAACAATCCGAGCAGTGTGGCATGGCGCATTATCTTGCTGAAAGAAGGCACTACTAGAGGGTAATACCATTGTCATGAAAGGATGTACCTGGTCTGCAATGATGTGTAGGTAGGTGGTAGATGTCATAGTTTCCTGCACATGAATGGCTGGACCCAGGATTTCCCAGCAGAACATTGCCCAAAGTATTACACTTCCTTCATCGGTTTGTTTTCGTCCCATGGTGCATCCTGGTGCCAACACTTCCCCAGGTAAACAGTGCACACATACCTGGCTGTCCACATGGTGCAATAGGAAACGGGTTCATCGGACCAGATGACCTTCTTCCAATCATTCAAGGTCCAGTTTTGATGCTTGCGTACACATTGTAGGTGTTTTTGACAGCGAACTGAGGTTTAGCATGGGCACTGAGAGTGGCCTGCAGCTACACAGCTCCATTTTCAGCAGGGTTCAATGTACTGTGTGTTGTGACACATTACTTCCATCACCAGCATTCAAATTATGGGCAAGTTGTGCCACAGTATCCCTTTTGTTGGCTCGTACCATATGGGATGGCCTTTGCTCACCTCTTGCACTGCTGAGCCATGGTCGGCCAACATCTTGCCAGCAGTTCGTGGTTTTTCCATCCTCAGAGCACTTTTTGAAGGTACTGAACATGGCTGGTCATAATGTTTTGGCTCTTTGGTGTATATATGCAGCCTCTTTTTTTTTTCTTTTGCTATACATCATATAATAATTTGTTTCCTTTTAAAGTTTGCCGTAGTTGTGAAACTTTTACTCTTTCTAATCAAGTTTTATTGAAATTTTAAATTATATTTAAAACTTTAGCTAATTGAAAGTTTGGTTTGATTCCAGCTGTCTTTCCAGCATTGTGGTTATTAGATGGTTTAATTATGTAAATAATGATGGTTAGATGAAGGAGACAACCATTTAAACAGCATTTTATGTAGAAAGAGTTTGCATTAATTTGGGATGTTGCTTGCCACTGCAGATTGGCTAATAAAGTTAGTGTTTATAAAAGCTTAAAGAAAAGGAGCAGACCTGAAATGAGGTAGATGAATAATATGAAATAGGATCTTGCTAGAATTGGCTTTTGGTGACCAAATACAGTACCCATTGCTCAAAGCAGATGAGTGAGTGCTAAATTACACGTTGCTTGATGATATCTGTTTTCATGATTACAGTAATGATTTGACCTAGTTCACAAATGGTGTTCAGGAGAGTCATTGTTAGCGCTTCCAGTGTCCAGGACGTCTGTATATGCTCGCAAAATTCGAAATGATAGGCCAAGGATGTATATATTCGTTTTTAGTACAACCAAAAAAAATTGATTTTTTAAAAATAAAAAAACATAATTTAAAAAATTTTATATACATATCTAATAAGAGTATAATTCAAGCTTGATAAATATTATTTTCATTTTTGTTTGATGCATATTTTATTAAACTATGACATAAATAATTTGTTTGTTAACATTTACTCTCTGCTGAAGCAATCCCCTAATTTAAACTCAGAAGTTTGATATGAACTATTATCAACAAATTTTTCCTTAAAGCTTCTAAAATCTCCTGATAATTAACAAAAAACTGCTATTTTTAAAAATGAAAGATTTGGAAGCAATTATGAAATATGTACCTATTTTTTTGGTATACCTTATAAAAAAAAAAGTCTTATTAAAATTAATCTGCTTCTACAACGTTCAATTTTTTTTACTTTAATAAAATTAAGAATTAAATTCTTTCTAATTTGGTATGTAACATCACCTATTTCTGTTGATTAGTTATTTATTAAAATTATTCTAAAGTTAACTTGTTTATTGGACTCAAACCTGGACTTTCTTCATAGTATGGCATGGAGAAAAAAATTACAAAACGGAAGAAATATTTACTTTAAACAAAAATTTTTTGTTATTCAGAAATAAATAACCCTTCTATTCATGTGCATTATAATCATTTCTGTCTTGTTTTTTTTGTGTTGCCAGAGGCATGTTTTTACTACATGACTCTAAAAAAGTCCTATTAAGATAAAACTTTTTTTTTTTTCGTCTATTGAAATAAAACTTGTCTTTTTCGTTAAATATTTTATCTTCAGAAAGTAAAGAATTAAATGCTGATTAATTTGGCATATGACATACCATAATTCCTTTCATTAGTTATGTGGCGAAAAAGTTCTAAATTGAATTTTTTTTGGCTGAGCATAGGGGTAAAATAGCTTGGCCACTGGATGGAAACCAGTTTTTCAGGCTGGACACTGGAAGGGTTAGTGCTGTTGATAAATGTTTTAATTGAGAAGTGAGTGATATTTCTTTATCTTAAGCTTTTGAATAGTTGTATCATTTAGCTTTATAATACTATACATTTAAAGAAGTATATAGTTATATTGTTAAATATGTAATTTTCATTGTAAACAAGTGAGAAGAGGTAAGCTATAATATTGTGAAACAAGGCTTAATAAAAGCTTCACTGCAATGGCAGTAACATAATCTCATTAACAGAAATAATTTGTAAAAATTATCTTGACATGTTAATAATATTTTCAATCTGCTACCAGGTCCTCAACCTCCCATTGGAGTTCCTAGAACACTGAAGCAGCATACAAGAACTAGAATTAAGGCAGAGCCAAAATCGGGTGAGCTAAAAAGATTTTCTGTTTTTTCTTTGCTATCCCATGGTCGAGTGGTTAGCGCGCTTGGCTACTGATCTAAGGGACCTGGGTTCGAGCCCCGGGTAAGGCATGGCTGTTTGTGTCGTTTTTCTGCTGAGGTTCTGCCATCCTCTCAGACCTTCTACTATGGCATGTAAACTGACAGGCTCCTGTCAGACCTCTGTGGCAAGCAGCTGCTTGAGGGGGTATTTATTTTTTTTTTTATTATAACAATCTGCAATAAACTAGTATGAAATTTTGAACAGAATAAACAGGTATTTCTAAGAAAATATCATATAAATTGGTATAACTGAATAATTATTGAAAACATCCATCAACGTGATATGTAAACAGTAAGGACATGCGATTCAAAGTAAAAAGAATATATGAATATGAGCAGCACTAGTATTAAAATGAACAGGAGTGGTTTCAATTCCATTCCTATTATAAATTTTAAATTTAATATATATTACAACTAGGAATTTTTTTTAACCATTAACATACCAGAATCCTTATATTACTCTTTGTGCTGGGAAAGCAGAAAAGCACCCCATAATACTATTCTAATTTCAGAAAAGCACCCCATAATACTATTCTATTCCTGTTTTAAAGAAATTAAGTAATGTTTCCACTTTGTCATCTGTTCATAGGCAATCAATGTTTTGTTTTGTTTTTCTTTCAGAGATAAAATCTGTTTAGGGTTAGATGGATATTGATGAAATATTATGGTCCACACTTTTCAAATCTTTCAAAAACTAGAACTAGAAACTAAAACTCTTCCAAAAGTTTTAATTGCACTCTCTAATGGTGGAAAAAGTTGAAAATATTAAGCGAATACAATTTATATATTTCAAAAAGTATGTACAGCAGTACCTCACTTAATGGTGTTGATTGGTTACAGAAAAAAACAATGCTAAATTAGCCAAATGTCTGCAAATGCACTTAAATATTGAGTGATAAAGTCAAATTACAAAATTTGAAACAACTTTTATGGAATATTTCAAACAGTACATTTACAGTAGAAATTTTGGTGGTGGAGTGTGCAAGTCATGAGTTTTGCATTATCAATGATTTGTCCCCTGGGGGTACAACATTATCAATGATTTTGCTACCCCTGGGGGTACCCAGGGGTAGCAAAATGCAACATTTTGATTTAAGAGATAAAAAAAAATTCAGTTGGAGATAGTAATGTATTAGACTTTACATTTTTCAAGCCCTCGGGTAGTTTTAATTTTCATCATTAAAATAAAAAAAAAATAAATACCCCCTCACGGCTGCTTGCCACAGAGGTCTGACAGGAGCCTGTCAGTTTATATGCCACAGTAGAAGGTCTGAGAGGATGGCAGGACCTCAGCAGAAAAACGACACATACATCCATACCTTACCCGGGGCTCGAACCCAGGTCCCTTAGATCAGTAGCCAAGCGCGCTAACCACTCGGCCATGGGACAGCTATCATCATTAGAGGATGTTAAATATGGAAAATGAGAAACCTTAAACAGATATTACATGCACTCTATTTATGGTACAAATTTTAAATTTCGGCTGTAGAGTATCAAGGATGTTACACTGATGAACAATTTGCCTCCTTTTCTCACAGAGGGTTTGGTGAAAAATGAAACTTTTTCATTTTAAGGGATAAATGAGAAATTCTTTTTCGTATCAATTCCAATTGTCACTTTTAAAGGATGCAGAAATCAGTGAATGAAAAACTTCATTCTCTTTGAAAAATGAGTATCACATATCCACCAGAGGTGATATGTGTTCTAGTTTTTTTTTTTGTTCAGAGTGAAATAATCATGTAAAAAATTGCCACTGAAGCAGGCCACTATTATTATGATTTTACACAATATACTAGTGATAAAAGTTGTTTGCTTTTTTTCTGCCAAACTTGCAGGATTAGATTATTGATTGAGAATGTTCTTTCAGTTGTTACTTCTTGTAATTTCAAATAATTTTGCAAAAACTTTCATTAAAACAAATGGAAAACCAATTTTTTAATGACAATTTACATATTTCAAAAAGTATGTACAGCAGTACCTCTTAATGGTGTTGATTGGTTACAGAAAAAAAACAATGCTAAATTAGCCAAATGTCTGCAAATGCACTTAAATATTGAGTGATAAAGTCAAATTGCAAAATTTGAAACAACTTTTAACATTAAAAAAGATAAAATGCTTTAATGCAAATTGATATAATAGTAAACAATCTAGTGTGTAATCTTACCTTAAAATGTATTGAGTTGAACCAAGAGTTCATTTGAATTTTTTCCAAGATATGTTACTGGACATGATCTGCACAACCATGTGCATTATCAACTATAAATAATGTATGCTATTGACAGGAGACAGATGCTAGTGTGTTCTGAAAAACAAATTGTGTAGATTTGAGTGAGTGATATTTGTGTAGGGTCAATTTGAAAATGGAAGATATGAAGGTGCATTTTTGCCATCTTATGCTCTATTTTTTTCAGAAGGGTAAAAACATAAACCTGAAAAAGTATCTGTGCAGTGTATGGAGATGATTTCTATAGCAGCTGTTCAAATGTGTCAAAAGTAGTTCATGAATTCCGAATGGGGAATTTCTCTCTGGGGATGGGGAATTTCTCTCTGGGAATGGGGAATTCCGAATGGGGAATTTCTCTCCACATTCAGGAAGGCCCTCCATGGTTGACAACAACCAGTTCGCCACATTAATCCAAACTAATCAGTGCAATACCACAAGAGATATTGCTGAGACACTAAAAATATCACAGACATCAGTTGTAAGGTATTTGGAACAGCTTGGATATATGAATCGGTATAATGTATGGGTGGCACATCTGTTGCGCAAAAAAAAATAATGGGCTGTGTCTCTGCTTGTGATTTGCTCCTGCAATGCAACAAAACGACCCTTTTTTGAAGTGGTTAGTACAGGTGATGAAAAACTGATTGTTTTCAACAACATTGAAAGAAAAAGATCCTGGAGCAATTAGGCCTCACTGCTTTAAGTTTACCATGAGGGCTAAACATACTTACAAGTTAGATGAGCTCCATTACAACAATCCAATTTTAAAAATAGCAGTTTTTTTGTTAATTATCAGGAGATTTTAGAAGCTTTAAGGGAAAATAAGTATGTATGTTTAGCACTCATAGTAAAATCCAAGGCTGGGCATGAAGAAGGTCATGCTCTCTGTGTGGTGGGATTGGAAGGGAATCCTTCACTATGAGCTCTTGCCAAGCAATCAAATGATTAATTCAGATCAGTATTGCTTGCAATTGATGAAAAACGTCCAGAATTGGTGAGTCACAAAGGAGTTGTGTTCCACCATGACAACACAAGACCACGTCTATATTGCCTAGAGCCATCAGCTTCATCAAAATCACATTTTCAGTACTGGAGTCTTAAACACATATCAATTAATATCTTTATGGTACTCTCAATTTTGGTTGACCAAAAATATTAGTGGATATTCAACAGAAGTGGATTCTACCCTTACTGGCTGTTGCACTCAGTTCTACTCTGAATGTAGAAACTACTAGAATGTAGTTACTACTCTGCACTCAGTTCAGTTCTACTCAGAACTAAGTGCACATGATAATAGTAAGAATAAGTTCCTTGGGGAAAGGTTGGAGAGAGTTCAAGTTTTCCTTGTAATCTTTTCAGCATTGCCTCCTTAGATGAACATGTAAGTATGTTTAGTACTCATGATAAACTTAAAGCAGTGATGCCTAACTTTTTCAGGCTCAGGAGCTACTTAATTTGCCCAAAATGCACTTCCATAATTTTGTAAAATTCATGGGTATACTTGAGAGAAAATTTCATTGAGGAGCTTCACATGCTACCTAACAATTGGCCATCACTGTTTTACAGGGTAAAATTTAATGGCAAAATATTTAGTACACTTTCTGTACCTAACCACTAGACGCTGAACTGAATTGAGTGCAGTATGATTGTATCGAAGCATATTGCAATGCATGGATATAGGGAAATGTTTGCCAAGTACAATGCTGCCTAGTGTAAGAGTGCACTATAACAGACCTAAGGTGCAATGTATTAAAAGCACTAGAGAGAATAAACACTTAAGTTTACCATGCAATAGCAAAGAATTGCTGTATTGTGGTTTTTGCTTTACAATTTAATATGTTTTTGGTTCTAGAATTCCTTAAATAGTTTTAGATTAATATTTGTCACACATAGAAATGGGAATTTTTGAAATTAACAATTTATTTATAATATGCAGAAGCAAGTCAGCTTTCATCTTAGTTCTAATTTACAAGTTTATTGCAAATATCTTTTTGTGTACTAATACTTGCATACCTAGAATTTTTGTGATATTTTAAAACTTAAATATGCTTCATTTAATATTCATCAGTTAAAGAAGAATTCACCAAGCTTTTTTATTTATATATATTATAACCTTTTTCTCTTTATTTCTTACTGCAGTATATATTTGTGATTTTGAAGTAAAATGTTTTTCTGTAGTTTTTTAATAAAAATTTTCTCAAGTGGCAGTACAAATGATCTGGAAATAGTTTCAATATTAGTTTTAGTGCTTAGGTTGAACTTTACACACTGTAGAAACAGTTATTTGATTTCTTCTCATTTTTCAGTTCTTTTTCCTGTTGATCAGTTATTTTTAAGGCTATTTTGTTTTTAGGCAAAATAAATTTTAACTGTTAAACCTGTTTTAGTGAAATTGTTGATAATTTAACCCCTATAATGTTCATATGTAACTAAAAGTTAAAAAAAATTAGATAATAAAAATTATAAATAGTAAAAGGAATTTGAAAATTTTTTGCTGAAGTTAAAGTGAAAAGACCAAACAGTGGTATTTTTGCTTTTATTTCTTAGAATTAAATGTTTTTATATATATTATAATCTTTTTCTCTTTATTACTTACTGCAGTATAAAGTTCTGAAATTAATATTTTTTGCACTGAAAACACTTCAAAATTTCTTTGGCCATCAAACAGAGTAACAAACACTTGTTTGAAACTCCGCACATTAAAAGTTATGATTAACCTACTCTTAAAGCTTCGTAAATGTACTTTTATTTTCTAAATAACTGCCTACACTATGATGCCTTCTAATAGGCGTTTTTTATTAACACTTCTTGAAAAACAAGCTATTCAGATGCATAATATACTCTCTGACACTAATTCATAATTGGCCTCTTTGTGTTAGAGGATAATCGGTAGCTAAATTATCCAAGAAGAATATAAGAAACAATATCAAACAATAGCTTGTCTGTAACTAAGTTTAAGTAACTATGTCTTGGCTTTTATAGCAGCTAATACCAATAACTAAGAGAACCAGTCTTCAAGTTTTTGAGAGACAGTGATTATAGGTTTTTTATATTTGATAATTTTTTATTCACTAATTTAGTTTTTCCATTACTGATATTCATTCACCTTTGTATATTAGAATTTTGTTGCATGATCATTTATAACAAGTTTTGGTCATTCATTTTGGTCTTTAGAGCTTCCTGTTGGACCTTGCATACTTGAACAGTTCCAGGGAATATCAACAACAGCAACATCAGCAGTCCCAGTATCTGTATCAGTAATGACAGTAGCTAGTCCAACACCACATTTAGCTTCAGTTCAACCTTCCAACATTGGATTGCCAGTTGGGGGTTCAGCTGCCATGGCTTCAGTAGTACCTGGAGGGATGGACATAACAAGTGTGCCTTTGTCACACAATGAAACATCACCAAGCAGAAGCATTTTACATGGTACTACTATGTCTGCAACAGCACAAGCTGAATCTACCACAGTAGATGATGCCATGATAGAAAAATTTGATAGTTTAGATATTGATTCTGGTGAGTTACGGCAATTGCAGGATTTCAGTCTTACATTGACTGAGAATTTATCAACTAGTTTATTTGACAGCGCCAGTAACCTTATTGAAGCTCCTTTGCAACAGCCAGCACAAGACGAACAGGAAAACATGCCATCTGAAGAAAGCTTGAATCGCATTTCACAGATTCAAAATGAGCTAGAAGCTCTTAGTAAACTCTGTAAAACCACAGAGAGTACTTAGTGCAAAAAACAATTGCGGCAGTCTTCCTGTAATAAAATTTATTTTTTGCTTGAATTATCTTGGTGGGCAAATTTTGTGCTAAAAGGCATTTTTTCATGATGAAATTTGTTCTCAGAATTTGTGTTACCTCATATGTAGATTAAGCTAAATATCAGCCTTGAAACAGTATTAAATTAGCAACATCATTCGATGACTGATCATATGTGTGGCAAAGTGGGAGATAAATATTTCCCCATATGATTGAAATGAAAAACGTTGTTTTATCAGTGTTGGAACTTGCCAGTTATCTTAATCAGTGTCATGACATTTTAAATTAAAACAAAGCAGTTTATATATATAAATGTTTAAATATAGTGGTACAAAAATATATGAATCTTCTTTGTTTATCTATAACATAATGGAATCATTTTAATATTATCAAGCTATCATAGTGTTATGAATAAATGACAAATTTTAGAAATTATTATGCTGTTACCTTAAGGGTGCCTTGAGAGAATTTTAGAAAGAACACTGTTTTAGATTGAGTAATTAAATATATAATTAAAATGTTTATATACAAAAATAGTTTAAAATTAAATATATAGAAGTTTTATGTACATAATTCTTATTTTGTTACATTTCTATCTAAATCTGGTGTTGATTTCTGTTATCTTCAGGAATAACATTAGGATTTTAAGAACTTAAGTTATACTTTGCTGTTTTGTTAGGATGTTAACATTATTTCAAGCAGGACACACAAATAATGTGATTCTTCATTATTATAATGCTTTCAAAATAAAAAAAAAAAGTATCCTTTGAATTTTTAGTAAATATGATGTGGAGGGAAGTGCAGTCTTTCTTATAAGAGATAAATTGCTGTTGAAAAGAGTTGTGTTTAAAATGACCATAATATCCATTTTATATTTTTTATAGCTATTATTTGGTAAATAATTCTGCAATAACTGCACAACAAATGTTTAAAAAAAAACATCAATCCTGTTGGATGATTATAATATGATTAGTCAACCTTAAATATTGAATAGCATTATGCCAAAAAAAAATAACTTCTAGGCATGCAGGTTGTGTATAGCTTTTCATTTTGTTTGTGTATCAAGCCTAATAAATACCATTAACCATACCATAGCTTTAACTGTGCTGCACATTTAAGTCAACTTGCCTTATTTAGAACTTGAACTTGGGCATTTCTGCTCTGTGGCCAAAAGCATGCTAGCCAATGCAGTGGATTACTATTATGGACATTTATACTTTTATATATTGTTTAAAATTTTACTCTAGACCTGAGGGTAAGAATTATGGCTTGCAAAGTTATTTCAACTGGTATGTTCAATGCATAAATTAGGGTGAAAATGTATTGGACAGTGATATCCTCTTATCCAAAAAGTAACAAAAAAAAAAGCATATGCATTCGAAAAATTTCCAACCTAAGTTTTTATCTGAATAACATTTGTAGGAAATCTGAAATGCAAACTAGTGTTTCACTTCTAACAAATATTTAAAACTTTTTATATAAATCTTGTGCTTGAAGATGTAAGCCGAACTATGTTTTTTTAGTTCAGCTAATACAAAAAAAACTTTGGCTGCACATAGTTTAGTAACCAACTTGCTGCACAACAGGGCTTTCAGGCACCATACAGGAAGAAATAAAAAAAGATTCAGGTGATCATGTAAGCCATGATAAATGGTTGCCAGGGCATGAGTAATTTAAAATAAATTTCCTAGAGGAAGTGGGGTGAAACTTTCTACGTGAGTTTAACAGAGGGGACGCCTTCCCAAAATTGCCCTCCCACAACATTAGGTACTGTCTTACCTGTATGCTAAAGTGATATGGTGCCCTCATCCTATTGCTATATGTTTGAGCATGTCTAGCAGATTGCAGGAATATGTAGGTCTTGGCATAAATTGATCAAGAAGCAGGTATGAGTCTACAAAGATGTCCCACAGAATATTAGCTCATAGGTTGATTCTCTAATGAACCTTGTAACTCTGCTTCTGGATGATATGGGGGTTCTTAGATGACCACAAATGACTCGTGGATTTAACCCTTCCAGTGTCCATGTCTGTATACGTTCAAAGAATCTGAATTGAGAAGCCAAGGACATATTAGTTTTTAGTACAACAAAAAAAAAATCGATTTTTTAAAAATAAAAATTGCCGTTGTAATCTTTTATATATATATATCTTATAAAAATATGTAATTCAAGCTTCAAAAATAATATTTTGTTTTTTTAATTTGATGCATATTTTATTAAACTGCAGTATAAATAATTTTGTAAAGCCACCTGATTCCCATTTCTCAGAAGCACTAAACAGTATTGCCGATTTGCTTGTTAACGTTCCTATTTGCTGAACCAAACTTCCGATTTCAGCTTGCAAGTTTGATTTGAACTATTATCAACAAATTTTTCCTTAAATTTTCGAAAAAAAACCCTAAAAATTAACAAAAAACTGCTATTTTTAAAAACGATAGATTTTGGAAGTAATTACAAAATATGTACCACCATTTTTTTTTCCGTTTCACACTCTTTTCTGTCATAAACTCAGTATTCCCAAGTTATTTTTATCATTTTTCCCAGCATTCTATGCATCTTTCCCACCTTAAAATCTAAACTGGAAGTAAACACATCCTTAGAAATTCTGGTTGCAACTGCATTTAATTAGTTATGCTTCACTGACTCAAAATGAACAAGATGCAAATGGCTGACACATGCAATCTCTTTTTCCATGTGCTGTTAATATTTTTTACTGTTTTGGTCCAGCATATTGGACATCCTTTATAAAGTTAGTATTTACTTTTTTTATATTTAAACCTTAGTTTTCATTTCAGTAGTTTATTTTTGAAAATTGGTGATCTTTTGGCCGATCGATAAGTATTGATTTTTTTCATAGTTATGCTACATCGTATGGCTGGCCTACAACTTGTTGCTGTGGGTGTTTTAACATCGCATTACCCTATATGTTAATTTTTATTTTATTATTTATTACTTTTCCAGTAAAACTTTGATCTAGTATCATTTTGTGAAAATAAATTATGCTTTAGATATGGAAGCAAATTAATTTCTGTAGATTTCCTTCTGTTAGTTAGCGATCTTTCAATCGGCTGATTTATTGATCTTTCCGAGTTATGCTAGATCGGAGGCCGGCTTAAAAGTTGTTGCGGATATTTTATTTAACATCCCATTAGGTTATATGTAATTTTTCTTTTATTATTTCTTGTTTTTTTATTAAAAAACTTTGAGTTTGTACTATTATCTGAAAATGAATGTCTTGGATATGGAAGCAAAATAGACTTCCTTGCTACGGAAATCAGCTGACATGTGGGAGGGCAATTTTGGGAAGGCATCCCATTCACGTAGAAAGTTTCACCCTCCCCCTGCCTCTAGGAAAGTGTTTTTAAATTACGAGTTTTTATGTTTATATTGAATGATTTTTAAAGATACCCCCCCCCCCTCCTCAGTACCTTGGCTGTGCCACACATACGATATAATGCTGTTTTTTTTGCTTTGGTGCACAAACCTTTTTGCACTTAGCCAAGATTACCAAACTTCAACACCCAAAGAAAAAAAATTCGTAATTGTTTAGCAAAAAAAGCAGGCAAGGAAGTTTTTTTCTATTTCATAACCATTTCAGAAAATCCCGTGAATGTGAGAAGTCCAAGCCACGTTGTATAACATTGGCTGTGTTTAAAATGTACGATACTGAAAAGAATCGTTAAAAGAAATAAAAATCATATTTCAGTTTGAACATTATTTGGGAGGAAATTTTATTTCGATAAATATATAATTTAAGTATTTTTATTCAGTAGGTTTTCCAAAATGGAGCCTTAATTGTATAGTACCGTCTTTTTTTTTTCACCATATCACATTGATTACTCACATTGACCATTATTATCACATTGACCATTATTAAAATCAATATGGTTGCAAATTTGTGTATATTATTTATTTTCATAAAGTTTGTTTAAATTCTGTTTAATTTGGTATATAACATGACCTATTTCTGTTGATTGGTTAATTTTTTAAAAAATTCTAAATTTGGCTTGTTTATGTAACTCTGCACAATTGTCTAAAAACCTGAAATTTTCTCAAAGTATAATATCGAGAAAAAAATTGCAAAAACAGAAAAATATTTACTTGAAACCCAAAAAAATTTTTTGTCATTAGAAATATATAGTCATTCTATTCATGTGCATTGTAATCATTTCTGTCTATTAGTTTCTTTTTTTTAAATATATTTTTATTTGTATTGCAAGATGCATTTTTTTTACTACGACTCTAAAAAAGCCCCATTAAAATAAAACATATCGTCTTTTTTGTTAAATATTTTATTTTCAGAAAATCCAGAATTAAATGCTGATTAATTTGGCATACAACATGTCATAATTCTTTTCATTAGTTATTTGGCAAAAGTTCTAAAGTTAAAGTTTTATTTGACTGAGCATAAGGAGAAAATAGCTTGGCTTCTGGCTGGACACTGGAAGGGTTAAATATCACTGGCCTGTAAACTTAGTTACTGCAGTCCACAGTATTCATCCTATTTTTGATTATTTTTTGGCTTTGCATTGATGCATGAACCATGTACACAAAACCAGGTAGCTGTACACTCTTATACAGTGGAATAGATATCATTGATTCTCCCACAAAATCCTGTGGTCACATTGGGACACACAAAGAGTTGCTGCACATCTGTTGACACTTGACCTCTGCTAGAACTGCTGCCATAACAACTGACATCCATGTTGTTTCCAAATAAAACATGGTCACCCTCTGTCACCTACAGCTGTTGTGTCACGTTACTGGCCCAGGAAATGAAAAACTATTGGGATAGTGACGTGCAGAGTAATGATAGGCATATTCCCTGAAGACACTCAATGCACTGCCTTGGCTTGCACCTAACAACATGTACATGTTGTAATATTCGTTATGTGAATACATAGGCCTAATAAAACAGAATCTTCTTTGAACAGGACTTCTGTATCTGAAAACCTTTTTAACCCTGTCCTGTAGTACTTGCCCTTAATTAAGCTTCATGAGTGCTATGCAGTTAACATCACAAGGTAGAGTCTGATTTGCATATAATGCTCCATAGCATATTTCCAGTAGTGTGTAGCCAATGGTGCTGACACATTATTATAACACCAGAGCACAATGCTGCTCTCTGTAGTGCACAGGCACTGGGCAGCACCACTAACCATGTAAACCTTACCCAAGATAAGTGTCTTAAACCTTCCCAGCTGATTTTCTCACTATCCAAGAACCTCAAACACAATATCACCTGAGCATTTGGTGTGCAGTTTCTGATGACTGGTTATTGTCTGCCATTAACAGGACAATGTGTATAATTAGGAAAAGGTTATTTCACAATCTGATGAAATCTGTACAAAATGTGCACAGTATAAATTGAACAGACTGCTGTTACCTCTAGCTCAACCATTTTAACATTAAAATACTGTTCATGCCTGATTATAGGCTTTAACCCTTAAAGTGTCAGATTTCTCACAGTTCATGGAATTGTAGCCAATATAATTTTTAACTTTTTGCAGCAGAAAAATAATTGAACTTTAAACTTTATCCTGCAGTTACTAATATATCTATAATAGGTCATGCTACACCAGATGAAATGATTTCATCCTCAATAAGGAAATAGCAAATTAAAGTGACCATTTCATTATGCTTAAGTGACATTATGCCACTTAAACATAATGATAAAAAAACTAAACCTTTGAACACTCTAAAGGTTAAGAGAATTACCTTTAACCATGGAGTTCTGAAAGAACTAGAAATATCCAAAGCTTACCATGACAGGTTTCTTAGTTATTAATGACAATTATGTTTTGTTTGCAACTGAATTTTTGGAAGAATGAAACGATTTTAAACAGGCTATTTTTGAAACTAACCATACTATTCTGGATAAAAAGAGCAGGGAACTCGAAACCTAGAAGAGAGCATTACAGAAACCTAAATAAATGTGTGAAGGATCAGTTAAAGGCTGATATGAATCTTTGGCTTGATAGCTTGGCTGACAAAGCAGAGGAAGCAGCTAGACCGCACTATACAGCAGAGAATTAAACTAGACAATCTTTTGTGTAGGAAGAAACAGACTGGAACACAGGGATTGAGAGATAAATATGTAAGGTTATTGAAGATAAGGATTCTCTTATAACACAGGCTGAGCGTTTCATAATTGTACTAAATAATAAGGTTTTTAATTATAGATGCATTACTGGATTTGATGTCTGCTCTTCATCACATGGGGCGGGGGTGGCTCAGTCGGTAGCGCGCCAGGCTCGTAATCTGTAGTTCCCAGGTTCGAGTCCCAGCTGGGTCAGCATTGAGATTTATCTCCGCAAAAATTCCCCGCTCTGCCCACGGTCAGTAGGGGACACCGATGGGCTTGGAAAGGCCACCGTCCGTCGGATGGGACGTTAAGCCGTGGCCCGTGTGCGGGAGAGCCATACCTTGTGCACGTTAAAGAACACGTTGGATGGCCTTGACGGGAGGCTACCATCTGTCTCCCAACAGCTGTTCCAGTGGGTCCCCTCCCCCAACCTTCTCTGAGCCTTCGGGGTCCATGTGACCTGGCCATTTAGCCCATTATGTGCAAAAAAAGTGCCGCTCAGAGGTAAAACAACCCAACTCTTCATCACGATCTGAAATTACAGGGTTTTATCAAAATAATGGAAACACACACTGTTTTTGGAGAACATTTTATTAACAAACAGTAATCTGTAGGCCCAAGCATTCAGAACAGACTCAATTCGATGTGGAATAGACTTGTACAAATCATGCACATACGGTAATGGAATGTGGGACCATTCTTCCTGTAAAATAGGGGCGGGAGTGGCTCAGTCGGTAGTGTGACAGGCTCGTAATCTGCAGATCCCAGGTTAGAGTCCCCGCTGGGTCAGCATTGAGACTTGTCTCTGCAAAACTCCCCACCCTGCCCACAGTCCATGGGGGACACTGATGGGCTTGGAAAGGTCGCCATCTGTTGTGTGGGACGTTAATCTGTGGCTCTGTGTGTGGGAGAGCCATACCCTGTGGACATTAAAGAACACTGGATGGCCTTGATGGGAGGTTACCATCTGTCTCCCAATTGCTGTTCCAGTCTGTCCCCTCCCCCAACCTTCTCTGCCTTTGGGGTCCTTGTGACCTGGCCATTTAACCCATGGTGTGCAAAAAAGTGTTGCTCACAAGTAAAACAACCCAACCCAAAATCCTGTAAAATATGGCCCAACTATGCCAGTGATGCTGGATGTGGAAAGTGTGATCTGACCTTGCGTTCCAAATATTCCCACAAATGTTCAATAGTATTGAAGTCTGGAGATTGAGGTGGCCATTGTAGCTGCTGTACCTCATCCTCTGCAAACCACAACTTATACGTTTCACACAATACATGGGTGCATTATCTGCATGAAACCAGGAATGATCATTAGGGAACAATGCCCGCAACATTGTGTGTAGGTGGTTCTTGAGAATGGATTTGTATGTGACACAACCCTGCAGAATAACTAATGGCCCTAAGGAATGCCATGATATGGTACCACACAGCATCAGGGATCCACCTCCATGCTTCACAGTCTGGGTGGTACGCTTCAGGTTTTCGCCAGACATACACTCCACCAGTGGTGGGAAACAATGTGTAGCATAAGTAAGGACGAAAATTAGGCAATATAATAGTTTCGTCCTTTCTATCGTTTGTTACGGTAGCGTTTAACTGGACCCAGGACCGGACTTACGCATAAGCTACAGCTTAGAGCCTTGCAATATGAGGGGATGTCAAAGTGCATTTGAAGCTTTACTGTATTAAGAAACAATTTTTATATTTAAATTAATATATTGTGCAAACACTGTTCATCTTAGCTTACCAATGCTAGATTATGTTTTCATCACATCAAATTTGAGTGAATTTTTTAATATTCCCGTCAATCAGAATGTATACAGTGTCCTTGAATTCATGGCCCAAACGTGAGGGGATGGTAGTACACATCGAAACCACCAATATTCGTCATAGAATATGCGGCACAAACGCAGTGAGGAGTCGGAAATGAAGGGCAGACACAGAGGTTTCTGACATTTATTGGAGATCATTACAACAAATGCTCAAACATCCGCCCACCAACGTTGATACAGGCGGCACAACGATGGAGTAGTGATTGTAGTACCTGCTTGTAAACAGGGCTTGTCGCGCACATCGGCGGCTGCGACGGACAGTCGGGCTACCAGACCGCGGACTGGACGGGCGTCTCGTACACGACATTCATCAAATGTTCCCACAAAGAAATCGATACAAGAAAGATCGGGCGATCTGGGGGGCCACGGGATAGGACCATCGCACCCAATCCATCGGTTCCCAAATCGTGCTGGAACCACATATGGGTGCAGATTGCAGCTAGAACATCCTGAAGCAATTCCGGTGAAACCTGTTGCAGAAAATAATGTACGTTCGCCCATCGAGGCAGTCCTGTAGTAGGTAGGGTCCAAATAAGCGTGCATGATCCCCGCCCAGACATTGACGGTCGACATGACAGGCCACCCACAAATGCGTATTATGGACATTCACTACCTTCACGTGAGAACGTTGATTCATCCGTAAAGAGCACATATGCTGGGAAATCGGGATGTGCGGCACTTTGCTGCAGGAACCTTGGCAAAATCCATGCGCAGGGGATAATCAACAGCTGTGCCTGCACTAGCTACAAGTGATAGGGATGTAGCCCTTCTTCATGCAGTACTCGCAAGACACTTCCCGATGCACACCCAGGCACCATGGATCGAGTCCTTGTACCTGGGTTATCTGTCGCCATATGCAAGATGTCCTCGCTCATAGCTGGAGTTCTGACCGTCCGTGCTCATCTGGCATGTCGTCTTACATGGAAGGTGCCTGCCTCAGACAGCTGGTGGTGCAGTCGCGCAAACGTTTTATGATCGGGCACACAGTGCATAGGATATCACTCATGGTAGTCTTTGTGCCTCTCTACCATTGCCCTCGGCTACGCCGTACATCAGGTGCATATTGGCTTTCTCTGCATTCGTAAACTGCTCCATCTCGTGTCCGGTTGACGCTGAGAATGCTGGGGTTTGGCCAATCCAGCGCTTTTAAGCCGTGCTGCCTCGTCTGTGCCCCCTACCAGCAACAGGCTGCGTTTGCAGCTGCATATTCTATGACGAATATTGGTGGATTCGGTGTGTACTACCATCTCCTTGCGTTTGGGCCATGAATTCAGGGACACCCTGTATATATATTTCAACTTTCGAATTTTTGGGGCCTCTGAAATTTGCCATAGCTTAGGGTCCGGCCTTGACTTCTGCAAGCAAGATAACAGAAAACTTTTGATTTTAGATGTTTACCAGTATCTTGGACATTAGGCAGTTTCAAAAGAGTCTGCACGGGCTACATCACGTGTAGGGGAAAACTGTTGATTTAGCCCATGTTGCCAGCATAAATATCTAGAGATGAGCAAAATAGGGTTATGAACAATAAACCCAGAATGAGCTGGGCAGACAATGTCAAAGAGGACATTGTTAGCAATGGTCAAGTGCTGAAGCCATATCTTAGTGTAAGACATGTTTGGAGACCTAAATTACACAGGTGTGGTCGGACCTCCATAGCTATTTAAGATTTGTGTATGGTAATGTCAGTTTGGATAAATTCTCTAATTTCTATTTGTCTAATACAAAAAGCATTTTTTTTTGGTTGTACATGTTTATCTTAGCCACATTGCAGTCAGAGATTTGCTACAAATAAAGTAATAAGGCTTTCTTAAAAATTGGTCTTGATTTCCTATTTACAGTTGTCACTATGACTGTTTCCTTTAGAAACTAATCATTTTGTGCATTGCCACTAGCAATGTACCATATGACTAGTTAGTCAGATGAAGTTCTTCGACTTATCAGCACACCAGTGCTTTTCACATTGAGTTATTGCAATTTTTCAAAAATTATTTACAAATCTGCGGTAAAAGTTTTAACAATTTTTTTATTTTCTGAAAAAAGGTTTCTCACTGCAAATTTCACTTTTAATATATTAAGAAAAAATCTCTGGTTTTAATGGCTTATATAAGTAAGCCAAATTTAAATCTATGTATAACAATAAAATGTAAGTATGCTTAAGTAATGGAATGTAAAGTTGTCTTAGCACATAGTTTTTATTGTTTTGGGTGTGATGAAAGCAGTTGTTACCACCCTGATAAGCTAGTTCGTCTGAAATAAGCAAATTGCAGATATCTTTACTATTTTCTTTAAAGTTCATTTATCATTTCTGGGTTGATGGCCAAGTTGCCAATATCATACCTGAGATCCAGTGTAATTGTGATCAAGTTATTGCATATAAGTTTTGTTTTGTAGATACTATTCATTTTGAAGGTCTGAAGAAGAAGTAAGCTATACCGATTTAAAAGCACTTAATGCATTTTTGTATACAGTAGAATCTTGAATCTGGCACCTTTTAGAATTTTCCTAACCAAATACATTATGGAACAGTGAACGCACCACTTCACATTAAAATTAGCGGATTCAAGAACCAATTGCTGGCGCGAATCATGACACATCCAATCAAGGAGTATAGAAGTAGAGATCCTGTATAGTTAGAGGCTGGCCTTCTTCTTATACATCCTTCTTTCTAAGCTGGACCTATTTGTAAAGGGGGCCTCCTCGGCGATTGACTGTCATTGGTTGATTGAGTGACGTGGTTAATGAGCGCCGTGTTTTGTCGTATCGTGAGAACGAAAGCCTACGAGTTAGTGTGTGTAGCTAAATAAAAGCTTCAGTTGTTATAGTTTTACACATTTCTGCTGCTTTTTTGCCTATGAAAGCTTCCATATTTTATCAATGGGCATTTTGGGTTTAAAAAAATTTCATTCATAGAAATAAATTAATGAAGATTTTCCCAAGAAACTTCACCCGAAGACAACAATGGACACAAAAAGTAAAACGAGCTAACTAAAAACCAACAAATAATTTCTTTTTAGTTCATTTGGAAAACGAGATGTTTCCACTTTGTCGTCTGTCTGTGCAATGTTGATTAGTCTGTCTGTTCATCCGTTTGCCTTTCTACTGTCTGTCCATCTATTTCACAATCAACTTTTTTACTTTTAGAGATAAATGAAAAATTATTTTTGCATTGTACAGGTATTGATAAAATATTACTATTGACAGTTTTGAAATCTTTTAATAACGCCCTCTAGCGGTGGAAAAAGGTAAAATGCTGAAATTTCAAACGAATATTACAAATGATCTATTTACACTAGAAATCTGAAATTTTGATAGTAGAGTGTTATATTCAAAGGTTTACAATGGCAACAAGTCTTTGCCCTCTTAACCCCAAGGGGGTGGGAAAATGAAACTTTTCTATTTTCAGAGATAAACGAAAAATTTTTTGTTTTAAAGGTACGTTTAAAAAGTTAGGTTAAAAGATACGTTTCAAAAGTTTTTAAAGGTTTGTAATAGCAAAATAACATATTTTTCAAGTAACCCATGAGTTGGAATTTCCATTGTTAGAGAGGGATAAAGGGTGTAAAAACTCAAAAAGTGGTCTCTAGTGGTTAGCATACCTAACTACTAGACCAGAGAAGGGGATGTTGGTAAAATTCAAGTTGTCTGGTTTAAGAGATAAATGAAAAATACGTTTTGTGTTCCAAAGGCACTAATAAAAGATTAATAGTTTATTTTCCCAATCATCTATTAGTTCGAATTTCCACCCTATAGGGAGTACATGTAGAGAATAACCAGAAGAACGCGTCTGCAGCATATGGAAAGAGTGTTCAAAAAGTGGTTTTCCATTTACCTACTTTTTAAATTCTTAAAAGTTTTAATTTGAGCGAATGGATGATGGGAGGAAATGCATTAGTTCTTGAATTTAAAACGTTGCTTTTCTCACACCTCTCTGAAAAAAAGGGCAGATCATTGATGTTAGTGGAATCTCTCTCTACATTCTACAGCCGAAATTTCCAATTTCTACCATAAACAGATCACTTGAAACATTCGTTAAAAATTTTTGTCGTTTGCCTATTTAGTAATCTCTAACGATATAAATTAAAACTGACTTTGAAAATGTGAATTATATCAATAGTATCAACTGAAATGTTTTCCAATTATCTCTAAAAATTAAATATGTTTCCTACCTACCTTGGGCGTATGGGGGCAACTCATTGTTGTCAATACAATCTTCAAAACACATTCCATCACCAAAATTTCAAACGGAAGTACATCCTTTGATTTATTTGTTTAAATTTCGTAATTTTTCGATTTTTTTTTCCCAGTGATAAATGGCGCGATTGCAGCTTTCGGGAGATTTGGAAAGTGCAAATCGAAATATTTCATCTTAAACTACGCATTAGGCAATAAATAATTCAAAATCCATAATAAATACACAGACTACCGAAATCTGTATTTAATATGGATGGATTTTTATTATATGCACAGATTTTATGTATTTACTATGGATGGTTTTTTTTTTATTATATACACAGATTTTGTATATTTACTATGGATGAATTTTTTTACATATTAACTATAGATGTAATTTTTCATAATAACGGTTAAGCACGAGTGACCTCATTAACATATAAATCATTAGTAATAATTCGAAATAAGTTGCCTTTTATGTCATATCCTGGAATTGTCTGATGCGTGGTTTAACTGGTTAATGACGTCAGAAGCGGGGGTCGTGCACTGCATTATAGCTTTGAAGGCAGATCGCATTCGTTTCTAATTCGATGTGCGCATTATTTAAATTTCATTTGCTGTACTGAATTAAATATCAATTATAATGTGTATACAGGGTGATTCAAACTCTTGGGCCAAATTTTAAGGGGTGATAGAACACACCTAAACAAGCACTTTTCGTCATACAATGCATCGTCGGAACTCAAGCGGTGAAGCACTAGAGGGCGCTTTCCAGTGTTTCACCGCTTAAGACGAAAGGCTACGAGTTAGTGTGTGTTCACTTATAAGCACTGGTTTTCGCACTCGTAATTTCTACCATGGATTATTTCATGAAACAGAAGGCGGACATACATTTCACGTACGGAGCTGCGGACGGGAATGCGAGGGAAGCCCAAAGACTACCGGGAGCGCTTTCCGACCAGATGCGTGCCTGATCGTAAAACATTTTGCACCGGTCTGTGCGAAACGGGCTCCTTTTGTCAGCGGCTTGCAGGATATAGGGCGTGCAAGAACGCCACGTTACAGAGGAAATTCTACGTAGAGTTGGAGATCGTCCCGAATGTAGCACGCAAGCAATTTCCCATGCCGTGTGTCCCAATCGACGGTGTGGAGAGTTCTTCCAGACGAACAATTACACACCTACCATGCACAGAGGGTGCACACTTTAACACCTGCAGATTATCGGCCTCGTGTGGATTTTGCAGTGGTTCCTGCAGCAGACTTCAGTACAACCGGACTTTGCACGTCTTATTCACTGACGAATGCACCTTTACACGTGAGGGCATTTTTAATACCCACAATTCACGTGTGGCCCACCAGTAATTCGCAGCCATACGTCCATATTTGTACCAGCGGCGTTTCTCCATAAATGTTTGGGCTGGACTCCTCCATGACCATTTGATTGGCCCATACCTTCTCCAGCCTGACTGAAAGGGAGAACGTGCCTCGTATTTTTACAAGTCTTGCCAGAATTACTGAACCCTGTTCCAGCAAACATTCAAACACGTATGTAGTTCCAACATGGAGTGCCACCCCATTTCAGCATGGATATGCGGAACACCTTGGCTGCAACATTTCCAGGACAATGGATTGGTCGAGGTGGCCCCATCGCTTGGCCGCCACGATCTCTCGTGTTTGGACCATCCTGCATTATAATGTTGGCGGTCGCTCTTTTGAGCAGTTTCTGTAATTTGTTCAATACAATTCTGTACTTTCTGCAATTGTTTCAAACCTCTTCTGTCATTCTTGTGTTTCTTCATTTCCTGACACAGTAACTGCTAACCCCTAGCGCTTCATCGCTCGAGTTCCGACCATGCATTGTATGACAAAAAGTGCTTGTTTAGGTATGTTCTATCGCCCCTTTAAGGGGCAGCTCAGTTGGTAGCATGCCAGGCTCATAATCTGCAGTTCCCAGGTTCAAGTCCCAGCTGGGTCAGCATTGAGATTTATCTCCACAAAAGTCCCCGCCCACGGTCAGTAGGGGACACCGATGAACTTGGAAAGGCCACCGTCCGTCGGATGGGACATTAAGCCGTGACCTGTGTGCGGGAGAGAGCCATACCCTGTGCACGTTAAAGAACACGCTAGATAGCCTTGACGGGAGGCTACCATCTGTCACCCAACAGCTGTGTCGGTGAGCCCCCTCCCACAACCTTCTCTGAGCCTTCGGGGGTCCTTGTGACCTGGTTATTTATTCCATGGTGTGCAAAAAAGTACCGCTCAGAGGTAAAACAACCCAACCCTTAAAGTTTGGCCCAAGAGTTTTGAATCGCCCTGTATAATCAAAACTGATGCTTTAATTATTGAAACTTTTATTGTTAACCAGTCTACTTGTAAAGTAATTGAATAATTTGTGTAGTTATAAACAGAAGTAGGCATATTTCTTTTTAATTGAAAAATGAGCATTTCAATTATTAATGCCCTTATCGGATTTGATGCTAGTCTGCATATCTAACCTAGAGAAATATCTCTGGATTATGAGCAACAGGTTTCAAATAAAACACTGAATTTGAAAAGGTGGCAACTCTAAACGCTAGGGGGGGGGGGAATAAAACACAACTTTTAATGTTAGGGGATAAATGTAGGGTGTCCGTATGTTCAATGTCCTAAAGCAAATTTGGATTCAAGTCGCTGGTTGGTATGGTTTTTTGTTAGCAGAATCTTAGTGTTGTTTGTCCTTGTATGAAAAGGCCTGTACAAACTAGGAAGTTTCTTTGACCATTCTCCATCCCATATGTTGCAAATGAAAATATATATAGATAAAAATGAGTAGATTATGCATTGTTTTTAACAGTGAAGTATACTATTTTTGGTGAAGCTGCTGCAATTTAAAAACATTAGTGCAGATATTCTCAATTGCTGTGATGCAGCACATTGGTGTTTGCAAATGACAAAATGAAGGTGACTGAATCTATTAAAAGTCGTTCTTGTTAATTATTAAAATGTATTAACTTTGGTGTACCACAAGGAGGTGAACGTGGCTATCTGTGCTGTGACAAGCGAATCCAGTATTCGGTGTGTCACGATTTGAAAAGAGTTCCATACAGCTTGTTCTTGCACATAGCAAAGAACAAGCTGTAAGGATTTACAGGAAGCAACCATCTGCTTATAAGATAAATTTGGTCTTAGGCCATAACATTTAGTTACAGTTAGAGCTGAAAGGTTCTGATAAAAATTGAAACCAACCCAAAATCCATTTCCACCTTTTCTTTCCTTCGAACACTCAATTTTTTTTACCCCTGTTTGAAACAATTTGATTATATGCTTATCGTGAGGGATGCTATGACCAGCATTATTCCAAATAAAGACACTGCTAGGGAAGAAACAATTTATCTTTTCTGCTTAAAGTCAATTTATTTGCTTGTTAATTCTCCACTGTGAAATGCACTTTCTTCTTATTATGGCTCTTGTTATGAAAAATGTCTAATATAAACTCAGATGCTTATTGTTTATAGACTTTTAATATTCCTTTACAAAACAAGAGGCATTAAATATTCATGAATTTCAGCTGTCTTCTTAACTGCAAGTACAGTTCAGCACAGCTGCAGAAAATCATACCAAAAGTCGAGGAGGCCAATCCAGGTGAATGGACTGAAAAAAATATATATATTTTTATTCCGCATACATATTGACAGAGTTTGCACTGGATAAGGTACAGTTTATAATTACAGGGCTCTAACCCTTTATCATTTTTTAAATGGTAATGAAATAAAAGCCTATGCAATAAAAAACGTACTAATGTTTTCTTGAATTATTCTGATACGGTTCAAAACCAGTGGGATGCAAGTTAAGCTTGTTAAAATTCTTATAGTTTCCAGCTGTCTTTGCAGAGTTCTGTATGGGACATATACACGGGGTAATCATTGAATTGATCACCTAACCCCATGTTATAACAATGAAATGATAACTTCAAAGCACACTGGCCACTAAATTAGAAACCTTTATGCAGATGTACGTAAACGTCACCGTATATGCAAAATACGTGGTCACGTGCATCACCACGTGATCTAGGCAATTATTTACCACTGCTGCTAGTTAGTATTCATCAGTAGTGTTTATCACAATGGGAAAAACAAAAGATCTTTCGGGGTTTGGGAAAGAGCTTATTGTGGGTGCAGTCTGGCTGGAGCAACGATTTTAAAAACCGCAGAGCTGACTGGTTTCTCAAAGGGTGAGATATCTCGGGTTTTTAATCAGTGGAAAAAAAATCCACATTACTTGTTTCGGAGGTGTAAGTGTGGTGCAATGACAATCTGTCAGGAACAAGATCGCTGCAAAAAAAAAGAAGTGTATTTCACTCAGAACCAGAAGGAATCTTGGATTAAAGTGGGTTACTTGTTTCAGAGGTGTAAGTGTGGTGCAATGACAATCTGTCAGGAACAAGATCGCTGTAAAACAAGAAGTGTATTTCACCCAGAACCAGAAGGAATCTTGGATTAAAGTGGGTTTTGTCCTGGCTCACTTGAATGCTTTGAGGTTGGAGGATGTCAGATATCTCCAAAACATTCCCTAAGCCTTGCAAAGCTGCAGGGGCAGTCGGGATTCCTCCATGATTTAGAATTTTGGGGAAACTATCATAGTTTGAATAATGGTAGAGGCAGCTGCTTGTGAATGATACAGTCCATCATATCTGCCACTGCAATAGTGGATCCTGGCTGCCTGTGTTTGTCAAACTTCCACAGGAATACGAAACACCACCACCAGCTAGTCTGATCAATCCTCCACCATGACATCCTCTCCCATGAAGGATTCAAGTTTGCCCATGGGCAAGTGCACACACCATGGGGATATGATGACTTCCTTGTGGGTTATCCCTGACCTCCCATGTAAAGAGTGGATAGAAGGTTTGAGGAGGACCAGATGGAAAGAACAATGGCAATGAAAGTGCGGGTTGGATAGTATGTAATGATACCAGTGTTCAACAGGGAGGAGGGATCTGCAACCCCTTCAATTAGTGGAAGCATTGCCCCAAAGAGGATTGTGTCCATATAAGTCCCATATGATAAAATGTCTCTCATTACACATCTTTTTTATCCCCTAAAAAAAAAAGTCCCCAAATGATAGGGAGCTAACACCTACCAGCTCCTTTTCTTATCATAGAGGACCAGATCATCAATGTCTGGCTGGAGGATGACATTACCAAGGAGAAAATAAACAGAGTATATAGTCAACAAGAATCCAATGAAACAGAGTATATAGTCAACAAGAATCCAATGAAGTGGCAGATGGCAATCACCTTTAGAGTAGTGGTGAGGGGAATGGAGAATGCTATCTCACAAGCATGACCATCTCCATCCCTGTACTGCCAGACCATAATTGTCCCCTTCAGGCATTTACAAATGGGCTTGTATGTCTGCAGGAGAACTTTGTTGTCTTCAAGATTTCTGTAGAATCCACAACAGTTCTATTGGAGAAGTGTGGCCATCTCAGGTCTTAAATTTTGCCTGCCCATAATTTTATTTTTTTAAATTACTGTCACTGACAACGGTTTAATAAAATGAGGGGGGTTTGCATCCATCCTTTCCTCAGACTCATCTGAAGGACATGGATCTGAGACTGCCATTCAAGGAGGGACTGTTTCTGATGTCCAGATGGTTTCAGATCTGGCTGGCTGTCAAGAAGGAGGCCTTCCAGAAGTGGAAATGGAATGCACGGAAGCAAGAACTGAAACAGGTATTGATGTCAATGCAGACATGGATTTGAAACTCGCAAACTCCTAAAGGTACCTCACTGCAGGTGACTTATATGGACACATTCCTCTTTGGGGCAATGCTGCCACTAATCGAGTATCTGCACCCCCACCAAAATTGTAATGGTGGTCTGCACTGGCATAAGAAAGTTTGCTAGGCAGGGTGGGTGGTGCAGTGAGCTTTCTTGATTCAGGGGAAGGAATATTATTCACCACTTTGAGACTCTGTACCTCATTTTCTTCTTCATTATTCAGACAGTCAGGAGAGAATGCCAGATGGCTGCCACTGCAGTTGACACAATGAGCATAGATAGATTTACGTCAGCTAGCTGTGTGGGCATAGTCATACCTCTGATGCTGAAAGCAATGCAGAGGATTGTGAATGTATATGGCCATACCTCCAATGAAAAAACAACACTGTCTTGATGGAAGTAAGCAAGTACAGTGAATTGAAATTCACAATCAGTACCTACATGGGTACCAATTTACCATCATGATGCACCAAAATCCATCTAACTGCTATGACTCCATGTTCCTTCAGAAACATTGAGTCTCATTCAGAGACCACCCCACAAAGTAGAATTCGGAGACTGGTGAGGCAACAATAAAATAGGTATCTCATAAATTCAGTCACTTTGAGGAGTAACTCAATGTTTAAAGCATGCAGTCTCAACCTAGAGATCCCCAGATTTTAGGCATTTAACAGAGGTTCTATAAGACCTTCCAAACCTTTCAGATGAAAAATCGTAACATGTTCCCAATTTACTAGTCACCTGTTGAGTGGATGACCAGGAACAGTGCAAAAGGAGACAAAACAAAAAAAAAGACGAGGAAAATGGGCTCATTTTGCCGACAAGGCAGTTTTTAACAGCTCTATGATTAAGTGTCTGTGGTCCCCACCACAGAACCGGAACAGGCGAATATTTTAGTGAGGCCTAGTGCAGTTTGCCATCATGAGGTCCCCTTGCGACGTGATAAAATGTAAAAGGTATTAAATTAGCATAAATGTAAAGATTAAAAAAAAAAGTGCGAATTCTAAAATGGCTAAAGATATTATCAATAATAATATAAGGATTTCAAAAATGTTCCTGCAAAACGAAATCATCTTGAAATAATGAGTTGAAAAAAATTGGTTATTCTGACTGGAATTCGAACCCAGGTCTCTCAGAAGCAAACCAGGCATCTTAACCACTAGACCACTGAGGAATCAATTTTTTTCAACTCATTATTTCAAGTGTTCCTTGTCTACAGGACTTTTCCTGTGATAATTTATCACTGAAATCATCTTCTTTTAATAATACACTTAAAATTTGATTAAATTAAAAAAAAATCTTTTTGTTGATTTCAAAGCTAATTACTAACCTTAACATCCAATTCTAAGATATCAGCTTCTGTTTTTAACAACATTCCTAGACTTGGCATAGTGCGACCAAAGTCACCATGTACAAATTCTTTAACATAACTTCAGTCCTTGTAAGGAAATTGGTATATATACATCTCTAAATCTTACAACAAATTTATTAGATAAAAAATAATAATCATACAGTAATACAATAGTGTTAAACAAGTGGATTGCTGTGATTGAATTTGACTAAAGATTTTTTGTGAGCCACCTAATTTAATACCTGTGTATAAGATGCAAAATTGTATATGATAGCCGAAATATTACTAATTATTTTAAAGAAAGTGTATTTATATTTTAGTAAAAGAGTTATTTATTAAGTTCCTCATAAATAACTTATCAACTTAACACAATATTTGCACTACTCTGTTTAGCATGTACAACTAAAATGTGTAGAAAATTTAGCCTTTGTGAGTAACTTTAAATTGTTGTGTAATGTGGCTCATGAACTATTGTGTTGGGCACCCCTGCAATAACATCTTGTTCAACTATATCAAATATGTTATAATGATTTCTAGATAAATCATTATAACATATTTGATATAGAAATATCCTATCAGTGTCAATTATTATGTGTGAATGACAAATAGAGTTTTCTGTGTGTCATTAGCCAAATTAATGACTGAATAAAAAAAAAACTTGGGTATGTACAAAATACACTGCAATATCTTTACTAAGTTTCATAATTGATAGCAGATCCCAACCATGTCATATCAATGATAAGAAAACATGTTTCATCATTTATTAAAAATTAATATAATGATATTAAATAAATAATACAAATATTTAGCATTTAATATGAATTGATGTTGAATGAAGAACCATATACTGTATGAGTGTAAATAAATATTATGATTAATGTGTAATTAAATAATGATTATGTGTTTATTCTATTGGCAAAGCGTGACTTTTTGAACAGGAGAAGCAATTACCAAAAGCTAAATTACTGAACCAGAATGCCATCATGCTACTTGTGTTTGTAAATCATTGAACTGGAATGCCATCCTGGTACTTGTGTTTCCCAATTATTAATTAAAATGACGTTTGTTACTTATGTTTCCAAAACAGTGAACCAGAATGCCATTCCAGTACTTGAAATTTCCAAATCTTTGAAACATAACACTGCTCTGTTATTTGATGTTCCCAAAACATGAATTGAAATGCATTCCAGTATCTGATATTTCCAAATCACTCATTGTGGGCTTGGGTTGTTTTACCTCTGAGTAGCACTTTTATTTATGAACAATGGGCCAAATGGCCAGGAGTGAGGATTAAGAGAAGGTTGGAAGGAGGGGACCACAAGAGACAGCCACCTTCCAAGGCCATCCAGCATGTTCTTTAACATGCACACAGAGCACGCTCTCCCACACAGGAGTCAAGGCTTAACGTCACTTCCACTAGATGGCAGCCTTTCCAAGTCCATTGGTATCTTCTACTGACCTAGAGCATAGCCAATTCTATGCATATTTTTTAAAGCAACCTTTTCTGTAATATTAGTATTATGTATATATAGTGTAATGACAAGAAGTGGTTTCGGGGCTTAACTGCCTCCTTCTATGCAGGAATTAATGTTTAAGAAACCTTTTTTAAATCAATTTTCATTCACAAAAATATTAAAAAATTTTAAAAACACAAATTCCCAAGAATTTTACTAGAGCTATTAGAGCTTTTATCAACTAATAAATCAGCACTTTAATGTCGAATCACATTTTAGAGAAAAAATTGTCTTGAGCCGGGTGGGATACGAACCCACAACCTCCTGATAACATGTCAGGTGCTCTGGACCACTGAGCTACCGATCGCCAATCAAGATCTCCTCTAATTAACGCTATGAACATTTCCTATTATGTCACATATAGGCGCTATTCGGGCAATTTAGCCACAAGCGGCTTTCTATTTGCCATATAGATGTAATGCATATATTACAAGTATGCTAGTGGGTTCGTATCCCACCCGGCTCAAGCCAATTTTTCCCCTAAAATGTGATTCGACATTAAAGTGCTGATTTATTAGTAGATATTGAATATGTCGAGTTTATTTCATCAATTTATATAGAGCTTTTATTATTCCTATTTTTAAAAAAGGTGATCATAGTTCTTGTGATAATTATAGGGGAATTAGTTTACATTCTGTTCCAGGTAAAGTTCTTTGCATTATTATATTTAATAGAATTAAGAATTTGGTTGATGGACAACTGCGTGATGAACAGTGTGGATTCAGAAGTGGTAGGGGATGTATTGATCAAATATTTTCACTTAAACAGATCCTCGAGAACTGTTTTAGAGTTTCAAATCTATGGTTACTAGCTTTGTAGATTTCAAAAAGGTTTTTGACTCTTGATCGACATAATTTGTGGTTGATCGTTAGATCATATGGCATACCTGACAAGTTAGTGTAATGAAAGCTTTCTATAATAACACTGAGTTGTGTGTGAGAGCTGGTAAGGCTTGTAGCGATTGGTTTAGCATTGCTGTGGAGTTAGACAATGGCACATTTTGTTCCATTTTCCCTTTAGTTTAATCATTGATTATGTTATGTAAACTTCACTGTAAGGGAAAGATTTTGGCCTTAAATAGTCTTTAAAATTTTCTGATTTAGATTATGCAGATGATTTGGCCTTGTTGGCTAATGATGATGATGATGAGATGAATTCATTCATTAGGGCTCTTGATGAGACTGGTAATAGAGTAGCTTTGGTGATAAACAGAGAAAAAACTAAAGTGGTGAAAATTGGTCAGGCAGACAGTGTTTCAGTTGCTTTGAATAGCTGCAACTCTTGAGTAAGTGTCTCAGTTTATAATCTTGGGAGCTAGGTAATAGATACTGGTGATGTGCAGCATTAGATAAATAGGATAATAGGGATTGCTGCTGAAACTTCTAAGAATCTATGGAGAGTGGGGGAAAAATAGATCTATACACCTAAAGACTAAAATTAGTCTGTATAACAGTTTGGTTCTTTCTAAGGTGTTATATGGTAGCGAAACATGGACTGTTTGTAAGCAGGACAATAAGAAACTTGATGCCCTTGATTCTAGATACTTGCACAGTATTTTGGCCATTAGGTGTTTGATTTTGTGAGTAATGATGTGGTTAGAAGAAGGAGTCATCAAACTATGTACATCAAGATTATGAACAGTGTGCCTAAAGGATTCAGGAAAAGGGGGAGACAGGATGTGATGGGCTTTCCATAATTCCTTCAAAGTCACAAATTATGTCGATCAACAGAGTCAAAAACCTTTTTGAAATCAACAAAGCTAATAACCACAGGTTTCTGAAACCCTAAACATTTCTCACGAATCTGCCTAAGTGAAAATATCTGATCTACACATCCCCTACCACTTCTGAATCCACATTGCTTATCACACAATTGCCTGTCAACCAATTCTTAATTCTATTACATACAATCATGGAAAGAACTTTACCTGGAACAGAAAGCAGGCTGATACCCCTACAGTTATCATCGATCACCTTTCTTAAAATTAAGGATAATAATAGCTCTGGTAAAATCCTCAGGAGTTACTTTATTTTTTTAAAAAATTCAAAATTTTAGTCATCCATGTAGTAACAGAAACATTTGCCGCTCTAAGCATTTCAGTAGTAATTTCGCCTACTCCTGGAGATTTATGTAATTTAAGTTTAGAAATAGTCAAAATAACTTCAGATTGTGATATAGGGCCAATATTAAATCCAGTAATGCAAATATCATCATTACAACTAAAGGAATCTAACCATTTTGTTTAGAACATCACTGAAATGCTCGGCCCACCTAGTTATGACAGAATCCTCCCCTTCTATAACCTTACCTTGTTTATCCTTGGTCTATAAATGGTAGCTAGGTAGTCATTGGAAGGAGAGCAATGCACCAAACCCCTGTGATGATGCATAGAACCGGCCAGGCCTAGCACCTAATGTCCGACCCTGCCTTCTCATGGTGTAAACCATTAGTACCTTTCAAAAGAGATATTCTCTTGTGGAAGTGAACGGAAGAGGAGGGCTGCCAGATCAGTGTGGTCTACTGATCTGGACAACTCTGGCTACTTTTCTTTTTTTTTCTACCCTGCTGAGGAGTGGTCAACCGCACAGGGTCCTGGTGCTGACCATGTATACCAACCTGAAAGGAATTATGACTCTGAGCTTGATTATAGATCCTGATTTTGCTGCACTAGTGGGCTTCTGTGGAGGGAAAATCTTCCGCTGTGTTTTCTGTTTGTTTGTGGGTTGACAGCCCCAAGCGAATAGATTCACAGGATGTGTTTATCAGCTGGTGGATAATCCTGAGCAGAGGTCATCGCAGGCACCTGAACTCTTTGCTTCTATTGGCATCGTCAAATTCTACATTGGAGGAAGTCTTCCAGTGTAGATGGCTTCAGCCTTTAGTGGTGGTGGAACAGGTCTTTGCCCCATGTCTGCGATTAGGGGGCTGTTTGATATTGTCAGCATTCACTCTCTCAATAAACATGCCACTAACCATTCTCTCTCCACGGGTAGTTTGAATGTGAAGACCCTACACAGAGCTTTTTCACTTAATGTCCTCACACAAGAATTCCACCATTATAATTTAGATATTCTTGGTTTGCAAGAGACCAGATGGACAGATAAAGGTCAGATTCTTAAAAATAATCTTAAATTTCTCTTTTCAGGGAGGGACAACAATAAGCATCACCAAGGCGTGGGTCTGCTTCTCAGCAGACACGCTAGTGATGCTCTTCTAGGATATGAGTGCATTAATGAAAGGTTTCTTACAGCAAAATTTCAGACAAGCATTTAAGACTTGAATGTTATCTGCTATTATGCCCCCACTGAGGATGCCAATGAGGATGAGAAGGATAGGTTTTACGGACAACTTCAGGAACAATTCTATCAAGATTGAATCAATTCTTCAGATTTGAATTCTATCAAGAAAGGAAATATTACTCTTGTTCTAAGTGACTTCAATGCCAAAGTTGGTACTGACTCTGACCTTTGGAAAGGAGTAATAGGCCTTTTTGGTTTTAGTAGCTGCAATGGCAAACACCGCGACATACATAAATACACATGGGTTTCACCTGATGGGCTGCATAAGAATATGATTGATTATATATTAATTAACAGCAAATGGGCTAGTTCTGTTAGGAATACCAGGGCATATAGGGGAGCTGAAATTGGATCTGACCATTACCTTGTTAAAAGTGTCTTGCAACTTAAACTTAAAAAGTGTTGTGCTAGGGTTAAAAAATTTACCTTTAATACTGAAGCTCTGAATGACCCAGTTATAGCTAAAGCTTACCATGATAGGTTACTTAGTCATTATGACGGTCATGGTTTGCTTAATACTGAAGTTGAGGAAGAATGGGGCCATTTTAAACAGGCTTTTTTGGAAACTAACAGTACTCTTTTAGGGAAAAAGGAGCAGAGGAGACAGAATTATTTAAGTGATAAGGCACTTGAGCTTATTTCAGAAAGAAGGAACTGCAGGAATGTCCTTAATCAATACCCTACTAGTCCTAATAGAAAGGATTACAGAGCTTAATGAATGTGTAAAGGATCAATTAGCTACTGATAAGAATCTTTGGCTTGATGGCTTGGCTGACAAAGCCAAGGAAGCAGTTAGACAGCACAACAGCAGAGAGCTGTACCAGATAGTTAATGTTTTGTGTGGTAGAAAACGAACAGGTATACAGGGATTTAAGGATAAACAAGGTAAGGTTATAGAAGGTGAGGATTCTGTCATGGCTAGGTGGGCTGAGCATTTCAGTGATGTTCTAAACAATGTGGTTAGTTCTATTCCCATTGTTTGCAATGATGATGGATGCATTGGTTTTTTAATGTTGGCCCTATAACACAATCTGAAGTTATTTTGGCTATTTCTAAACTTAAACTTAATAAATCCCCAGGGGTAGATGAAATTACTACGGAAATGCTTAGAGATGGGAATGTTTCAGTTACCACTTGGATGACTGAAATTCTGAATATCTTTTATGATAAAGGCATGGTTCCTAAGGATTTTATCAGAACTATTGTTATCCTATTTTCAAAAAAGGTGATCGCAGTTCTTGTCATAACTATAGGGGTATCAGCCTACTCTCTGTTCCAGGTAAAGTTCTTTCCATGATTGTACTTAATAGAATTAAGAATCTGGTTGACAGTCAATTGCGTGATGAGCAATGTGGATTCAGAAGTGGTAGGGGATGTGTGGATCAGATATTCTCACTTAGGCAGATTCTTGAGAAATGTTTAGAGTTTCAGAAACCTTTGGTTGCTATCTTTGTTGATTTCAAAAAGGCTTTCGACTCTGTTGATCGTCATAATTTGTGGTTGATTGTGAGATCATATGGTATACCACACAAGTTAATTAACATAATGAAAGCTCTCTATAATAACACTGAGTCGTGTGTGAGATTTGGTAAGGCTTGTAGCAATTGGTTTAGCATTACTTCTGGTGTTCAACAAGGGCGCATTTTTTCTCCTTTTCTCTTTAGCTTGGTTATTGATTATGTTATACGAAATTCACTTCAAGGGAAAGATTTTGGCCTTAAACGGACTGGAGATACGAAATTTTCTGATTTAGATTATGCCGATGATTTAGCCCTTTTGACAAATGATGTTGATGAGATGAACTCTTTCATTCAAGCTGTTGATGAAAATGGTATTAGAGTAGGTTTGGTTATAAACAGAGAGAAAACTGAAGTGCTGAAAATTGGTCAGGAAGGTTGTGATTCAGTTAATCTGAATGGTTGCAGTCTTGAGCAGGTGTTGCAGTTTAATTATCTTGGGAGCTATGCAACAGATAATGGTGATGTGCGGCATGAGATTAACAGACGAATAGGGATTGCTGCCGGGAGTTTTAAGAATCTATGGAGAGTGTGGAGAAATAGGCATATACACCTAAAGACTAAAATTTGACTGTATAATAGTTTGGTTCTTTCTAGGGTTAGTTATGGTAGTGAAACTTGGACACTTTGTAAACAAGATAACAGGAAACTAGATGCTTTTGATTCTAGATGCTTACACAGTATCTTGGACATTAGGTGGTTCAACTTTGTAACTAATGATGAGGTTAGGCAAAGGAGTTTGCAACCTCCTTTAAGCAGCATATTGTGCAGAGAGAGACTCCGTTGGTTTGGCCATGTTGCCCGTATGAATAATTATAGATTCGTGAATAGGGTTATGAACAGTGTGCCTTAAGGCCTCAGAAAGAGGGGGAGACCTATGATGTGGTGGGCAGACAATGTCAAACAGGACCTTGTTAGAATTGGTGTGCAGTGGCCAGATGCAGTAGATGTAGCTCAGGACAGACTTGCTTGGAGAACTAAATTGCACAGTCTGGTTGGACCTCCATAGCCCATGACTGCTTGATGATGATGATGTTTATCCTTCAATCCTGCATATCTGTCCATTTTCTACCACACAAAATATTAATTATCTTGTATAGCCCTCTGCTTTGTGCTGTCTAACTGCTTTCTTGGCTTTGTCAGTCAAGCCAAAGATTCTTATCAGCAGCTAACTGATCTTTACAAGTTTATTAAGCTCTCTGCAATGCTATTAGGATGGGTAGGATATTGACTAAGGACATTCCTGCAAATTCTTTCTTTCTAAAAAAAGCTCAAGTGCATTGTCATTCCAATAATTTTGCTTCCTCTGCTCCTTTTTTCCTAAAAGAGTACTGTTAGTGAAGAACAGGACCGTTTAAAAGCCTGTTTTAAATGGTCCCATTCTTCCTCAACTTCAGTCGTAAGCAAATCATGACTGTCATAATCACTAAGTAACCTATCATGGTAAGCTTTAGCTATAATTGGGTTTTTCAGAGCTTCAGTGCTAAAGGTAACTTTTTTAAACTTAGCACAACAGTTCTTAAGTTTAATTTGCAAGACACTTTTAACAAGATAATGGTCAGATCCAATTTCAGCTACCCTATATGAAACTGGTATTCCTAACAGAACTAGCCCATTTGCTGTTAATTAATTTATATAATCAAACATATTCTTATGCAGTCCATCTGGTGAAACCCATGTGTACTTATGTATGTTGCACTGTTTGTAATAAGAGTTAGTTATTTTCAAACCATTAAGCTTACTTACCTGTAAGAGATGTTAAAATAAAAAAATACCCCCTCAAGCAGCTGCTTGCCACAGAAGTCTGATAGGAGTTTGTCAGTTTATATGCCATAGTAGGTCTGTGAGGATGGCAGGACCTCAGCAGAAAAACAACACATATATCCATGCCTTACCCAGGGCTCGAACCCAGGTCCCTTAGATCAGTAGCCAAGCAAGCTAACCACTCGGCGACATTTCCCATTGCCATTTCATCTACAAATACCATAGGGACCCATCACCCCTCCTCAAAGGTCAGAGTCAGTACAAACTTTGGCATTGAAGTCACTTAGAAAAAAAGTAATATATTCTTTCTTGACAGAATTCAAAATATCCTGAAATTGTCCATAAAAACCTATTTTTCTCATCTTCATCCTCAATGGTGGCATAACAACAGATATCATTCATGTCTTTAATGCTTGTCTGAAATTTTGCTGTAAGAAACCTTTCATTAATGCACTCATATCCTAGAAGAGCATCACTAGCGTGGCTGCTGAGAAGCAATCTACGCCTTGGAAATATTGTTATCTTACCTCCCTGAAAAGAGAAATTTAAGATTATTTCTTCTAAGAATCTGCTCTTTATCTGTCCGCCTGGTGTCTTGCAAGTCGAGATTATCAAGCTTGTAACGATGGAATTCTTTGTATGAGGGCATCAAGAGAATAATCTCTGTGCAGAGTCCTCACAATCCAACGACCTATGAAGAGAAAATGGTTAGTGGGATGTTTAAAAAAACTATGTTTATTGAGAGAGGGAATGGCGACAATATCAAACAACCCCCTAATCGCAGACATGGGGCAAAGACCCATTCCCTCACCTACTAAAGGCTGAAAACCATCTACACTGGAAGAATTCCTCCAATGCAGAATTTGACAATGTCCATAGAAGCAAGAATTCAGGTGCCTGTGATGACCTCTGTTCAGGATTATTCATCAGCTGATAATACATATCGTGTGAATCTATTCATTTGGGGCTGTCAATCCACAAACAAACAGAAAATACAGAGGAAGATTTCCCCTCCAGAAAAGCCCTCCATTGCAGCAAATTCAGGATCCATAATCAAGCTCAGAGCCATTATTACAATTTGATTGGTTTATGTGGTCAGCACCAGGATCCTGTGTGGCTGACCACTTCTCAGCAAGGTAGGAAAAAAAAAAATAATCATAGTAGTCCAGATCAGTAGGCTACACTGATCTGGCAGCCCTCCCCTTCTGTACCCTTCCACAAGTGAGTATCTCTTTTGAAAGTTACAAATGGTCTGCACTATGGGAAAGAGAGTTGGACATCAGGTGCTAGGTCTGGACAGTTCTGGGCATCATCACAGGGATTGTTGCATAGCTGTCCTTCCAATGATTACCTATCTACCATTTACAGACCTTAAACAATCTCCGAAACAACAAAATGATTCCTCTACCATTTTTAAATATTCTTTGGAAAAATTACAAGTTTTTTTAAATGCTTGCAAGGCCAAATCTAACAAACACTGCCAATTCTTTATATCTGAGAACTTAAAAAGCACATGCACTTTGGTTTCACACTTGCTCCTAGATGTCAACAGGTGAATCTCTAATTCAAAATTGTGCAAAGGTTTTCCTAAATGTGCAAAAATATTGCATGACATGTTGAAAATATTTTGCTTTTCATTTATTGTAAAATCACTTGTAACCACTAGCAACCACTGGCATTCTATTTTCTTACAACATTTCACATACAACACGTGTCCTGATTCCATGCATTTAATAAAATCCAAAGTCCAGAGTTTTCAATCATATTGTGTGTTTGGCAAGGGTCCTTGGTAGTGTGTAATTCAAATTTATTCTTTAATGTAAGTAGCATATTTATTATTCAGTGAAACATTTCTGTTGAATAATTTCCAACTTACTCTTATAATAACCTTTACATGTGTATGTTATTTTAATTTTCTGGCAATCTTGTTTCTTTGAAGCTTTTTTGTTTTAAAACAACTTACAAGTCTTTGCAATATCATGTGCAGTTTCTACATCAACTGCAACAATGCTGTCATTCTTTTGAGATTTGGCTAAGTCCCCAGCTTTATTTTACTTTGAATACTGTAGTAAACTTCATATATTTTTACTTAATTACTCTAATTTTTACTACATATATATTTTTGCACATTATGATTTCTATTTATAAACTGGCTATGCAATTGTAAGGATACGTTCCTGCTTGTGTTTCAAGATATAGTTGTAGCTGATGACAATCTACAATGTCTGCTTTTAGTTGATGAATAATCCTCTCTCGCACTGCAAGAGGACGCCTATGGAACAAAAACGAGTAAAATTATTTCAGTTGCTAACATAAATAAAAAAAAACCTCTTAAACATACCAAAAATTATTGCTAGAGCTTCTTTAAGTTCAGTAAAAAAAATCAAATACAAAATTATAAATAAAACAAGAAAAATATATTTATTCATTCATATAGAATAACATGTTTTCATCATTATGTGCCTCCAACCACATACACTCAGTCATATAAGGCACAGTTACATGTTATGTCAATAGTAACTCAAATGCAAAGTTCAATCACTTCTTAACCCTTCCTGGATTCATGACAAACATAGACGCTGACAGAATCTGAAATGAGAGTCCAAAGACACATACACCCATTTTTGTACAACAAAAATAAATCGATTTTTAAAAAATGTTCGAAAATTTTCTTACATGTATCTTTTAAGAATACATATATTTTCTTTTTTCATTTGATGCATATTTTATTAAACTACAATATAAATAATTCGATAAAGCCATCTGATTGCCATATTTTAGAAGTGCTATACAGTATTGCTGATTTGTTTGTTAACGTTACTCTGCATTAAAGCAATCACCTGATTTAAACTAACAAGTTTGATTTGAACTATTATCAACATATTTTTCCTTAAATTTTCGAAAATCTCTTAAAAATTAATAAAAAACTGCTATTTTTAAAAATGGAAGATTTTGGAAGTAATTATAAAATATGTACCTTTTTTTTGGTATACCACTGTAAAAAAGTGTTATTAAAATTAATATGCTACTACAATGTTCATATTTTTATTTCAATAAAACTCAGAATCAAATTATTTTTAATTTGGTATATAACATGACCTATTTCTGTTCATCAGTTATTTATTAAAAATATTCTAAAGTTCACTTGTTTATTGGACTCTGCAACAAGCCTGTACTTTTCTCAAAGTATGGTATGGAGAAAAAATTAACAAAACGGAAGAAATGTTTACTTTAAATAAGAAAATTATTTTATTTGTTATTCAGAAATAAATAGCCTTTCTATTCATGCACATTATAATCACTCTGTCTATTAGAGTTTTTTAAATAAATTTTTGTGTTACCAGATGCATGTTTTTACTACATGTAGGATTTAATGGAGGAAAAAGTCCTATTAAAATAAAATTAGTTGTCTTTTTTGTGAAATATCTTATTTTCAGAAAAATCCAGAATTAAATGCTGATGAATTTGGCATATAACATGCCATAATTCCTTTCATTAGTTAATTGGCAAAAAAATCTAAAGTTAATTTTTTTTTGCCTGATCAGTGAAAAAAATAGCTGGACCTGGGAAGGGTTAAGTCCAAATACTTCCTCCCAACAATTTGGATATAAACTCTCTTCTTAAAATTAGTATTTTATTTCCTTTTTTATAATTAAACCTTAGTTTTCATTTCTGTCGATTTACTTTATTCTGCAAATTATTTTTCTTTCAGTCAATAAATTATTAATGATCTCTTGAAGCTATGCTACATTGGATGGCCAGCTTACAAGTAGTTGCGAATATTTTATTTAACATTGCATTAGGCTATATCTTTATTTTAATTTTATTATTTTTTTTTACAATAAAAAAAACTTTGATCTTGTATCATTTTCTGAAAATGAATCAGGTCTTGGTTGGTTGATTGGTTGTATGCAATTTTATGGTGCAAGGGCAACAAAGGCCATGTTACACTAAACAAGATTTCAATAAAATAAAGAGGGCATTGCCTACAGTCAGAGGAAGTCATCCTGTAATGGAATTTATCTTGATAGCAAAAAGTCTAACACTCAGGATGCAGCCTTGTGGCATTCTCTATTCTTGGGGCAAATGCCATGACAGAGTGTTGCAGACACAGATACGAAAAGTAGAAGAACATAAAAAATTTGCAATAAAGTTCAGCATGTGACCTCTCAAGCCAAAGCTATGGTCACTAAGAATGTCAAACATGTTGTACACTTTCGCAATCTCAATGAAAATTGACACCAAGTGCTCTCTATGAAAAAATAAATTCCTGATAGCTGAATTGAGGCAGATCAGTTTGTCTAAGGTAGACAGTGGCCTGTGAAAGTCACAGCGTGTGTTGGAAAGATGGCTGTGATGTTCCAAATGCCAGACCAGTCTGGCATTTACTATTCTTTCAACATCTTCCACATGCAGCTTATCAATGCAATGGGATGATAATTTGGAGGAATCTTGAGATCCTTTTCTGGCTTGGGGGAGAGGCTTCTGCTGGCATCCCACCAGAAGTCTTTAAACTGCTCCTTGAGGAAAATATGGTTGAAGAGTCGGAGTAGCTGATACTTACTCGATGGCAAAAGATGCTGGAGTATGGACTATCCAGCCTGACAGCAGAGGCAAAGGAAGAATGCAGAGCAGGGAAAAGCTCTACTATGAATGGCCTATTGTAAGGCTCCAGGTCATTCGAGTGGATGCTCTTCGTGGCCAGAAATTGGGAGAGTGAAGAAAAAGACATGGAGAATTCCCCAGAGTGTTGGCAATCATTTGGGGAACAGCAATTGCTGTCCATTGTGCTCCTAGATTGATAATGAGTGTGATGTGTAGTTCCTATCCATCTTCCAGACTTCACCCACATGACCTTAGAACTGGACATGTGGGTGATAGAAGACATATATTTGATCCATGATTCCCTTCTGGCTTTGATACTGGACAAAATGGGCTTTCACCCTGGAGAATTTGAATGCTTCAAGGTTGGGGGATGTCAGATATCTCCAAACCACCCACTAAGCCTTATTCGGAACCCTTAGAGCTGTAGTGCAATCTGGATTCCACCACGTTTAGGAAAATGAGAAAATCATGCCGAAGTTTGAGGAATTGTAGAGGCAGCTGCATGTATGATACAGTCCGTCATCTCTGCCACTGCTACACTGATATACTTTTGCCTGACAGAATGGTGGTCAAACTCACAGAAGAATTCTAACCCACTCCAGTCAGTGAAATCAAGCCTCCATCGTGATATGCATGAAGGATCAGTCATAAGGACCCCCACATGAGATGGTACATACCACAGGGAGGTGATCACTTCCATAAGACTTCCCAAGTAGAGAGTGGAAGGATCGAGGAGGAGCAGATAGTTAGATCAATGACAGTAAACATGCAGGTTGGGGAATGAAAGTATGTACTGACACCAGTGTTCAACAGGGAGTTGAAGGATCCAGGTGCCACTGCTCAAGGACCCCACCTCTCCCATTCGTGTCATTACTGCCCCAAAGAGTACTGTGTCCAATGAAGTCCCCCATAATGAGGAAGAGGGACAGTAGCTGTGAAACGAGATCATCCCCGGAAGATGATGCTTCTGGATAGAATATATACTGAGCAGAGAGTCAGTGAGAACCCCCATGAAGAGGCAGACAGTTACCGCCTCTGTTGGTGATGAGAGGTAAGACCTGGAATGAAGAATGGTTGCTCATGAGAATAGCGACATTTCTGTGAACTGGACATCAACATCCTGGTCCCAGCAAACTAGTGAAAAGTGCCAGATTGTGGGATCTGTGATGCTGCAGGTTTGTCTCCTGCAGGCACACACAGATAGGCTGGTGTGCCTGAAGGAGAACTTTGATGTCATCAAGATTCCTCTGGAATCCATGACAATTCCATTGTAAGAGTGTGGCCATTTCAGGACTTAGAAGAGTGGGTGGACAATAATTGTCACTTCATGGATCGGTAACTGCCTTTTGCAGAGGCAGTAGAATTTTTTCTTAGGCCCCCATTTGTGGCCCTTTCGGTTCAGCTGGTCCAGCACCTCCTAAACTGAAAGGGGTTGCACCTCCTTTTTCTCCTTCCACTTGGAACAGTCATAGGAATATGCCAGATGGTCACCACTACAGTTCACACAGCTTGCCTTGTCTGTGTGCAGTCAGGATCAAGGTAATTCTGGCTGCCACAGTGAGCACAGGTGGGTTTGCCCCGGCAAGCTGTACAGGCATGACTGTATCTCTGGCACTGAAAACAGTGCAGAGAGTTTGGTATATGGCTATACCTCACAATGCAAATAACCTACTTGATGGAAGAAGGCAGGCATGTTGAAAGTTAGTATCAGTACCTGGGTGGGTACCAATTTCCCATCACAGTGTGTCAAAATCCAATGAACCACTGTTACTCCTTGAGGGGTGAGCTCTAAGAGGATTTCCTCCTCGACGACTTTGAGAAGTCCCCACACAGAGATCACACCCCGAAAAGGAATTCAAAGTTTTGTGGGGTGTGACCATGATGCCCCTCCCCCCACAAATCTCTGTAACCCTAAGGAGGAGTTCCAAATGTTTTGAACAAGTGGTCTCAACTTTCAAGTCACCAGATCACAGGCACTTGATGGATTTAGTGAACATGTAAGTTGTGTTGTTTTACCTCTAAGCAACACTTTTTTGCCCACCATGGGCTAAATGGCCAGGTCACATGGACCCCGAAGGCTCAGAGAAGGTTGGGGGAGGAGACCCACTGGAACAGCTGTTGGGAGACAGATGGTAGCCTCCCATCAAGGCCATCCAGTGTGTTCTTTAACATGCACAATGTATGGCTCTCCCACACACGGGGACACAGCTTAACGTCCCATCTGGCAGACGGTGGCCTTTCCAAGCCCATTGGTGTCCCCTACTGACTGTGGGTAGGGCAGGGAATTTTGCGAAGATAAATCTCAACGCTGACCCATCTGGGACTTGAACCTGAGAACTACAGATTACGAGCCTGGGTGCTACCGACTGAGCCACCCCCACCCGGCGAACATGCAAGACTTTCCAAACCTTTATTATAAAAAATGGGTACATGTCCCCTATTACCTGATCAGCCATGGAATGGATGATCAGGAATCTTGGGGACAAATGAAAGACAAAGATGGCTGAGTAGATGATAAAGACAACAAAGAAGATAGGGCCTCATGTCAAGCCCTCTTGGCAGCACTGACTCAATCAATTGAATTAATTGATCTCATGATTATTTTTGTGTGCTTGAGTGCCTGTTGTTCCCACCCTCCATAGAGCCCAAAAAAAAGGGGGCACCCAGTCAGGCACTAAGGTTGCCTACACCCACACAAACAGCGAGCCAACTAAACTAGCCTCACAAAATAAAGAAAACTACAAAAGTATATTAAGTTGCAGGGAAATTTGCAAACCTGTAAATGGATATGGGCAAGATACTCACTGTTCTGCACAGTTGGCCCTAGCAGGTCCAGCCCACCAGCCAATTGGTCCAGGGGGGTTTACCGAAAGCTGAGGCCAAAGCAGTGTGTAGCAGCAGCAATGCAATTGGTTGCCCAGCTCCGCGATGAACAGATTCCCCAATGACAAAACGGCCAAAGGGTACCCTGCCAGTCATAAGCTGAGGAGAGAAGACGAGGACCCCCGAGCAACTACCAAGATTCTTGTTTCCTGGGGCATGGGTATCCGTACATGGCAAACATGCGGGCGAGAATTCAGGACCAAGTGAAAGTACCCGAACCAGTGGAACCCTTCACAGGGTGGTCCCCTCAACATGTACAGAGGAGGGACAGTCGTGGGAGAATGCTGGATGTTTGCCACTACAATTCAAGCAGCTTGCCTTTTCTATTGTGCAGTCAGGATTGAGGTGATCCTGGCTGCCACGAGCACAGGTGGGCTTGTCCCAGCAAGTTATGCGGGCATGGCTGTATCCCTGGCACTGAAAAAATGCAGAGGTTTGGAATGTACTGCTGCTGCAAGGCCATACTTCACAGTGAAGGTAACCTGCCTTGATGGAAGTCAGCAGGTGTGGTGTATTGAATGTAAGGATTAGTACCTGGTTGGTTACTAACTTTCCACATGGTGTTGTGAAACCTGGTGGACTGCTATCACTCCTTCAGATGAGAGCTCTGAGAGGATTTTCATCCTCAGAAACCTGGAAGAGGTCTCACTCAGAGATCACACCCTGGGAGGAATTAAGCGACTTGTTGGGCATGACAGTGATCATCACTCCACCAATTGTTGTCACTTTCAGCTGTAGACCTGAATGCTTAGAGCAAGAAGTCCCCACCAAGTCACCAGATCTTAGGCACTTGACTGATTTTGGAACTCTGCAAGATCCTCAAAACCCTAGCTTACAAAAAAAGGGGGACATGTCCCCAATCACCTGAGGAATGGAAGATGAAGAATCTTGGGAATGAAGAATAACAAAAAGGTGACAAAGACAATGAAAAAAATGGGGGCTCGTGTAGAGCCCTCTTGGTGACATTGGTCGATGAAATTCCATTAATGGAACTCAAGATTGTTTAGGTGGTTCAATGCCTAAGTAAATCAGTCCTCCAGGTTTCATGGTCCCCATCCACCACGGAACCCAACAAGGGGACATCCCATCGGGCACCAAGGCTGCATGGGCACTATGCCCACACAGCCATTACGTGAAGCCCTCACACATAAATAAAAGGAAAAGATAAACTCACATGAGTCCTCACAAAATGAAGTAAGCAAAAAAATAAAAAAGTGTGAGGAAACAAACCATTCTCACAAAAGAAAGATTCTCTCTTACAAAAGGAAAATAAGGTGTGCAGAAACTCGCAAACCATTACCTGGATTTGGGCAAGGCACTCACCTACTGCATAGTTGGCCGTAGCAAGTCCAGCCCACCAGCTGATTGATCCTGAGGGTCACTTCAGGACCTTCCGTTTACATGAAGCAAAGACCAAAGCATAAAAAAATATTACCTGACTTCACAGAGAAAAATGTTCACCACGGCAAGAACAAAGATCAACACAAAAGAACAGATGATACAAATCCTTCAGTTCAGCTATCCCCCCATTGTGACATCATGACGAGCACCTTCTAAGCAGCACTAGAATGACCTTGGTAAAACATAATCTTTTGGTGCCACTCTATACATATTCACCCTGATGAGACCTATACCAGTTGCACAAATCAGGGAAATTCCCTAATTTGTAGTATCTTCTTCATTCTGAAGTTTCTGATTCTAAGTAATCTATTAGTGTTTAGTTAGCCAGAGCCAGGAGATGTGGGTGTAGGTTTAAAAAACACCCAATTAGAAACAATCCATGACATTCAACTCTATAAAAGAATTTAAGTGTGGACTTTCCCATATGTTCTGTCTGGAAATGGTCACCTGGAGTCTTACAGATTTCTCCTGATTGGTGTGCAGGTGAGCCCACAGCAAGCACAGATTAGGGAACGGTAGCAAAGCTGCACCTTTAGTACAATAAAAGAGCTAAATTGAGAACAATTTTTCCCTTTCATTAGCATTCTCTGTTTGGAAAATGGGCAAAAATACTTTAAAATTTGAACCAGATTTTCTTAATGGTAAAACCGGACCTCCCCCCCCCCCCCACTCTAAAAGTTGGATTTTCAATGATCAATTTGGATTTTATACCAAAATTCTGAGAAAATCTATTAAAATCGGAATAGTTGGTAGATCTAGAAAGGGCTATTTATTTCTGAATAAGAAAAAAATTGGAACAAAAGAATTACTCTTTTTGTAATTTTTTTCTTGGTATCATAACTTTGAGAAAAGTTCGGGCTTTTCACTAACTGTGCCAAGTCATATCAACAAGTTAACTTTATAATTAAAAAAAAAACAACCAACCTAAATAGGTCATGTTACATACCAAATTAAACAGAATTTAATTCTAAAATTTATGAAAATAAAAAAATTCTAAGAAATTTACAAATATATTGATCTTAATAAGATTTTTTCACTGTGATATAGTGAAAATATATAGATTAAATTATACAATTAAGGCTTAATTTAAGAAAACCTGATCAATAAAAATAGTTAAATTATATATGAATTGAAAAGAAAGTTCTTCCTGAATCATATAATATTTACCTAAAGCATGATTTTCATTTTTTTTAATGATTATTTTCAGTATGATATACTTAAAACATGGCTAGAGAGTTGTAAAAGGTGATTTTGAATTGCTCATATTCACATGATTTTCTGCCCTGCTTATAAAATGGAGGAACAATTTCTTGGCTTCCCCCCCCCCCCCCCCCCACCTTTGGGTGTTGAATTTTGGGGATCTTGGCAAAGTGGCAAAATGATGGCACAACACGGCTATAAAACATCTATTATTTTAGTATTTCAAATTCGTTTCAATGAATAAAAAATAAAAGTAATATACCTATGAAGAACCCTGATGGGTGTTTTCTGCTTCAATTTTAGATCCTTAATTGCAGATAGTTTATCCACATCCTCCTGACACAGATCTCGTTTAACATAACACAAAGCTGAGTAGCTTTTTCTCTTTTCTTCTTCTCCTTCTTTAAGATGCTGAGTATCCTTTCTGCAATAATGGAAAGAAAAATATTTTAATGCTTCTATTTAACACAATATGTGGTGCAATCCATAAGTTCTGAGACTTACCATGTGAAGCGTCATCAAGAAGTAGTTTTGACTTCTTTCGCTCCATATCGCAAGTTACTCCTTTGTCAAGTAATCTGGTATGCTTCACTTTGCCAGTTTGAACCAAGCCTTCTTTTTGAGCATTTTAGTGCATTTGTTTGTTTCACTTTCTGATTTTTTTTTTCAAATGTAAACATGCAAGACATGAATGAACAGCACATTTACATCACGTTTTGTTTCAAACTCAATAAAACCAATTCAGAGACTCACAAAATGCTTAAACAAACATTCAGTGATGACACCATGGACCAAAATTAGACTTTTAAGTGGTTAGGAAGATTCGAAACCTTCTAGTCGGCCCTTAATAAGCTGAACAGATGAGATTGTGGAGAAAGAGTGTCAGACCATCCACAAGGATTATTGAACAAGTAACAATTAATGACTTCTGTGGAATTGTTAGACTAATGTATGAATCATGCTAACCAGGCTCCTGCCCAGGATTTAGTTTGTGGAGGAGGGTCTGATAATAACACTTGAATAAGGTTTCCCAATTGCTAAAATATTCCACCAGACAGGAAAGATTAAAATGATATTCTATATGGAATAAAACTTTACAGTTGTTTCTTTAAATCTATTTTTTGTGTTGGACATATACTATGGGGCTAAAATACTATGGGACATATATTATGGGCCTTTTCCCTTTAGTTTGGCTATTGATTATGTTATGCAGAATTTTTTGCAAGGGTAAAATTTTTGCCTCAAATGGTCTAAAGATTTTGAAATTTCTGATTTAGAGATGATTTGGTCCTGTTGATTAATGATGATGATGAGGTGAATTCTTTCATTAAAGCTGTTTATGAGACTGGTAATAGAGTAGGCTTGGTGATAAACAGAGAAAAAAACTAAAGTGATGAAATATAGTCAAACAGATGGTACTTCAGTTGCTTTGAATAGCTGCACTCTTGAACAAGTGTCTCAATTTAATTATCTCAGAATATATGTAACACTGGTGATGTGTGGCATGAGATTAACAGATGAATAGAGATTGCTGCTGGGACTTTTAAGAATCTATGGAGTGTGTGGAAAATTAGGTGGATACACCTAATGACGTTGGACACATGATTACTTTTGTTACTTTAATTATGTAATAAAACATAACACTTCATAATATATATTTTTTTTAATTATCCTCTATTTAAAAATATGTCATCATTTCTTGTGTCTGAATCTATAGGGGAAAAATTCTCTATCTGTGTCAGACTCTGATCACTACAAATTATCATCTTTTCTCCTACATTTTTACCGACAAACACTCACTTCCCATTTCGGCAGACATCAAGTTCTATCCAGTCAAAGGCAAACTGATTTATTAGATCTCTCCCATCTTTGGGGAGGTTCGATATTAAAAGGTGAGAATTAAATTACCATGCTATGCACAAGAATCCATAAAGTTATGCAAATCTGGCTGATTTCTATGAACAAATTCAGGTGCTACATTTGTTCTAACCTCATAATAAAGTGGCCATTAAAATGGGTTAAAAACACATTGAGCTTTTTAACCATCTTGTTGAATGTTAAAATGAGGCACTTTAGCTTATACAATGAGTCTTTTACTGTATCCACTATAGGATACAGTAAAAATAGGCAATGTTAATGCTTTGACAAAAATAAATGTTGAAATAATTAATATAAATAAGTTGTATATAAAATATAATAAATCTATCTATGATATACACCGAAGAGCCAATACATTGTGACCAGCACGTCTTTATGCAAATCGAAGCAACTGCAGGTAAACGACAGCACGTGAAGGTCATGAAATGATATAAATAACAACTGATACTGAGTTCTGTTAATCAGTGTTATTCTTGTTCTTCAAATGGGAAAGGTGGTGAACCTAAGTGAGTTTGACAAAAGCCAAATTGTAATGGCCAAACGACTGGGTCAAAGAATTTTTTGTAAGGCTTACGGGGTGCTCACGATCAGTCATGTTCATACCTTCAAAAAATGCTCCGAGGCGGGAAAAACCATGAACCGCCGGCAACATGTGGGCCAACCATGGCTCATCACTGCTAGAGGTAAGCAAAAGCTATCCTGTATGGTATGAATCAACAGAAGGGATACTGTGGCGCAACTAGCCCCGTAATTTGAATGCTGGTGATGGGAGTAATGCGTCACAACACACAATACATCAGACCTTGCTGAAAATGGGGCTGTATAGGAGGTTAATGTGACAATGCCTTCATGAGACACAGAAATCGTGTACTGTAGGTAGAAAATTCATAACATAAATTAGAAGAGATCTTGATTGGTGGCCTGTAGCCCAGTGAAGAGAGCATCTGACACTTGTCTGACTTTGGCTTGACAAAGTTGAGGAAGCAGTTAGACAGCACAACAGCAGAGAGCTGTACCAGATAGTTAATGTTTTGTGTGGTAGAAAACGAACAGGTATACAGGGATTGAAGGATAAACAAGGTAAGGTTATAGAAGGTGAGGATTCTGTCATGGCTAGGTGGGCTGAGCATTTCAGTGATATTCTAAACAATGCGGTTAGTTCTATTCCCATTGTTTGCAATGATGATAGATGCATTGGTGGCTTTAATGTTGGCCCTATAACACAATCTGAAGTTATTTTGGCTGTTTCTAAACTTAAACTTCATAAATCCCCAGGGGTAGATGAAATTACTACGGAAATGCTTAGAGCTGGGAATGTTTCGGTTACCACTTGGATGACTGAAATTCTGAATATCTTTTATGATAAAGGCAAGGTTCCTAAAGATTTTACCAGAGCTATTGTTATCCCTATTTTCAAAAAAGGTGATCGCAGTTCTTGTGATAACTATAGGGGTATCAGCCTACTCTCTGTTCCAGGTCAAGTTCTTTCCATGATTGTGCTTAATAGAATTAAGAATCTGGTTGACAGTCAATTGCGTGATGAGTAATGTGGATTCAGAAGTGGTAGGGGATGTGTGGATCAGATATTTTCACTTAGGCAGATTCTTGAGAAATGTTTAGAGTTTCAGAAACCTTTGGTTGCTAGCTTTGTTGATTTCAAAAAGGCTACCATAATAATATGTAATAATAATAATAATGTACAATAATAATATAAATAATGTATAATAATAATATGTAAGAGAGGTAGAGGAGTTTGGAAAACAAATTTAAAATTTCTTCTTGTTTATTATCTAATGTAAGATAAATAAATAATATTTTTAGTAGAATTATTTCCTATTTTATCCCTATTCTTTAATTCTCCAGAGCCCAGTTGCCTGTAGATTTTTAAGTTCTTGACAATGAGTTTCCTTAATAGTTTTAGAGTCAATTATAAAAATCCTATACAATTTGCTCATTAGATTATCCATAACTTATCCTCAATCATTTTAACAAGTTTAATATATTCATAATAAGGTTTTTTTTTTTCAAATTGAACATTTCAAGAAACAATGACATGATTGTCATTGTTTCTTGATGCTGAAAGCAGCTGGGACAAATACTTGCATGAGACACGGAGAATTGTGTACTACTGATAGAAAGTTCATAGCATCAATTAGAGGAGATCTTGATCGACAGCTGGTAACTCACTGGTCCAGAGCACCTGACATGTTATCAGGAGGTCGTGGGTTCATATCCTACCCGGCTCAAGACAATTTTTCCTCTAAAATTGATCGATGTTAAGCTTAAGGAAGATATCACTCTGAAGTTTTCTTTAATTTACAATGTCATGTCTTAAATTGCAAATAACTGAATTTAATAGTTTTAACTCTGCATTATCTCTAGTTTTATTTAATTTAGGGTCAAATTTTTTTCTATTAATAGTTAAAGATTTAAGAATAAGTCTATTACTTTTACAATGAAATTACCATCAAACAACAACAACATCAGGAAAGAACCACAGCATCTTGGAATCAACCTTTGCTTTGGTAGACTATCGGGCGTGAGCCAGCACATTTCAAAACTATGCAAATCAAACATTAAGTCTTGGCAGATGACGACATCTACGGCATCTTTACTTATGAAAAAGAGCTAAGTGACACCTAGCTTAAAATCTTAGTAGAAACCATTACACTGTGTAATGGATTGTAATATAATAGCATGTTTCAGACTGATAAATTGTCTAGCATACTTCAGATTGGTAAATTGTCTTTAAAGTAAATTCTTTAACAGCATAAATTGTTGAATTAAATTTAGAAACTCTAAATGATGCATTTCTTCTTCTTCTTAATTAAAAAATGTATGTTTACATGTGCTCGAACTGTAACAGTTAATACTGAACTATTAACAATTTTTTAATTTCGTACAGCTTCTCACATAAGATAAATTCTTTATCTCCATTAAACTGTACATGTACAGAACAAATGGTCTACCATTTGATTAAAATATTTTACAAATATATAATTGATATAAGTTATAATAATATATAATAATTAAAAACAACTTACTTTGATACAATTTGTAGGTCCCTTACAGCAATAGCTTCAGTACTGCTATTAATTTCCTGAGTGGGTAAAGTTACAGTCAGATAAAAAAAAAAGTACTTAGCAGTATTCTTTAAGAAAATGTATGAAAATCAAACAAATGCTTTCTATGATTATGGAAATTAAATCATTCATTAAGGAAGTAAAAGTTTTTCTTCACATTTTATTACACTTTAGGTTTTTCAATCTTTTTTTTTTGCTAATTCTAGATTTTTTTTAATCACAATAATAAATCACCTGTTGACATAAAAAAATTATAAATACCCCCTCAAGCAGCTGCTTGCCACAGAGGTCTGACAGGAACCTGTCAGCATAGAGTTGTGAAAAAATTTAAATAAAAATATTTCAAAGCATATATGTAAGGTTCAATTGAAGCACTGAAATTGAGATTGTATCATTTCCAGATCACTTTGCACCAAATATAAGCTACATAAACATTGAATTTCAATACAAAGACAAAAACACAATTTCAGAATTCTAATTATGAAATTACCCAATTATGTGTAGTACTATAATAAATTCTATCTTTCAAAAACTGTATTTTTCATTATAATGTCTTAATCAGATGTCTCCCAAAAAATTGTCATATTTTTTTGGTAATAAAGGGGTAATTTTTTTGGTATAATTTGAAAAATTAAAATTATTAAGATGCCTGAAATTTTTATTTTCAATATATATATATACACTGCCCTACAAAAAATATTAGAATTTCTAAGTTAATGGGAATCTAACTTTGAAGCTCTGTAACTTCAAAATATGCATTTAACGGAAAAATGTGATTAATTATAAATATCACAATAAAATCTATTTAAAACTCGATTTTACAAAATATTTGTTCAGTATTTAAGAGTCACGGAAGCTGGAATATTTAACAATAAATTATTTTGTTTTATAAAAATCATTCATAATTATTTATTACTGATATAATCATTATGAAAACATCTAAAATGTATATTATTTTATTAAATGGTTTGAAACATTACTCATTATTTAAGTTATTCATCATCATCATCATCCTCAAGCAGCCAAGGGCTACAGAGGTCCAACCAGACCGTGCAATTTAGTTCTCCAAGCAAGTCGATCCTGAGCTATATCTACTGCATCTGGCCATTGCACACCAATTCTAACAAGGTCAGGTATCAATAAATTAAAGGACCTATTTCAAACATTTAATGGGATTTTAAATATCAACTTCACATGTGAAGCTGAAAAAAGATGGAGAATTACTCTATCTGGATATATTAATTTCAAAGAATGGTAACAGTTGCGAGGCTTTGGTCTATTGAAAATCTACATATGTGCCTAATATTATGACAGCAAACTCAAAACACATCCACAAGCATATAAAAAATCAGCATTTAATGCATTTTTCTGAGAGCACACCGGTATGCTCTAAAAAACAAACTCTAGATAAAAAATTACAATTTATATACACTGAGATGCCTACCTAGTAGCCACCCTAGTTATTAGGTACACCTACCTAGTGGCGTGGTGTGCCTTCTTTGGTCTTCAGAAGAGCCCAATTTTGTCATGGCATAGAACTTACAAGATGTTGGAATGTTGTACCGTGCAGAAATGATTGTGTCATGCAATCATGCAAATTGGATGGTGGTGCGGTCTCAATGCAAACAGCCCTTACCAACTCATCCCAAAAATGCTTGATAGGGCTTAGGTCTGGGGACTGTGCAGGCAAATGAAGCAAAGAAGACACATCAGCATGTTCCTGGAACCATTCAGTGACAATATGTGCAGGTGTATTATCATGCTGAATGTGCCCATCCGAGTGAGGATCAACTGTAGCCATGAAGGGATGAACTTGGGCAGCAATGATGTTCAAATATGCTCTGGCATTCAGATGTTCCTTGATGGATATAAGTGGGCTAATATATGCCAAGAAACATTCCGCCCATCATCATTGGCCTATACTGTTAGACACCAGACAAGATGGTTCCATGGTCTCGTATTGCCTGCACCAAATTCTGATCCTTTCATCAGCATGATGCAAAAGAAACCTTGATTTCTCTGACCAGGCTACCTTTTTCCAGTCCTCAACAGTCCAATGTTTATGCTCCTGCACCCACTGGAGTAGTGCTTTCATGATCTTCGTTGACAACATTGGCACTCAAAGTGGTCAGTGGCTGCTGTAGCCAATTCACAAGGTCTGATACATGGTGCATTCAGAGATGACCTTCTGCACACCAATGTTTAATTCTGTTGCAATTTGCCTGGTTCTGGTCCTTCTGATCATTTGCATGATTCTTGCCAGTCTCCTTTGATCTCTCTGATCCACAAGTTGTTTTCATCCACAGGATCGCTGATCATTGGTAGTATTTTTTTTGCTTTTCACACTTTTCTCAGTAAATCCTCAAATTGTTGTGCAAGAAAAACCAGGAAGATGGCTGCTTGGGAGATGATAGAACTGGCATGCCTAGCACTAAATATCATCATGCCACATTCAGAGTTGCTCAGGTCACTTATTTTGCCCATTCTCACACTATGTATAATATATACGACGTTCACATGTATAATAAAGAATATTTAAATAAAATAATAAGAAAATAAAATACATGCACTTAATTTCACAATTACAACCAGCTCAACCCAAGAATAAAATCTAGTTGAGGAGTACATCACAGCTTTCCCATACTGTGCATTTATAATGGGTACAATTACAATATGTGCCACAAGTTATATTAATAGATGCAGACTGATTTTCCCAAACAGTGCTTATGAAAAATCAGCCCTTCTAACTACAGCAGCTATGCTGAAATGCATTAACATCAGCATTAATGACTAACTACACCAGGGCAGGTTGGTTGTTTGGTGTTTTATGATGCATTAGCAGCTGTAGCTATTATGTACCAAACAATAAACTATACCAAGGCAAAGAGCAGTAAAAGTTCAGCAGTTTGAGTGTGCCAGCTATACTTGGAGGAAAAATCTGGTAATGAACTGTAATCTTGAACTTTTTATTTTAGCTTATACTGGCAAATAGCCTTTAGCACAACTAAGAGCCACATGTTGCTAACTCCCTCTCACTACTAAGTCAGTTTTTTTGCTAATGATAAACATGAAGCTAGAGGCATTATAATTAGTGCAAACTCTCTAATTTAACCAATATATTATTATTTAAATTAACATCAAAAAAGTTAGCGAAAGCTTCTTCACTTGTTTCACCTAAAAAGCCATCTCTGATCTGCTGGATTTATTAAAACACACGTCCCCCTCCCCCCTTCTAGTTCCTACTGATGGTACACTCCAACCATTACCTTATTATTTAGGCACATATGAAACTTTTATCTGCATATGGATGGGAAAAATTAGAGGGAACATTTCTACTAACCCTTTCAATTTTCTTCATGTCTTCAACTGTCCATCTCGTACACTTTGGATTCAATATTTCCAAGACAAAAGGACGACCTATAGAGTTATGAGTGATTCATAAATCAACATAGAAATAATAATAATACTCTAAATAAAATTAAAATAATTTTCTATACCATATATTTTGGGAATATTTATGTACTTTTCTTTAACTAAATCTGTATGTGATAAATTGAATGCACATATTACATGGTCAAATGCCATAACCACACAAAATTCTGATGCTTGAGAATCATTCTGCAGGAAAGCAAGCTATGCTCCTCCATGTCACAGGCTTTCATTTAATATGAGGTGTGGCAAAAAGAAATGAGATTGCACATATAGCTTAGGCAATATCTCTCGCCAATCAAATAGATTCAATACCTGTTCAGGCTGGGTTTCTTCTAGTTGTAACAACTACTCGCATGTTTGAATCAGGTGAACACTGCAGTGTTATGCTCATTTACATGAGACATGCTATTGCCCTTGCCAGAAATGTGTGATTGAATGCAATGTGTTAATTGTTGTGCATTCCCAATGAGGACTTCCAAAAATGTTTCAAAGGAAAAATGTTTTTGAATTCAACAAGGAATGCATTAGGGCCAACAAGGGAGTACTTTCTTGGGGACAACTTTTGATTTCTGTAAATCTTCTGTAATAAAAGTTTTATTGACATAATTTATTTTTTGCCAGACCTCATATATTACTCATTAAAATTAGCTCTCATGCTCTTAAGGTATAAAGCAGAAATCATTGCCATACTTCCTCTTTTTAGGGGGAAGATGGGAGTAAATGTCTTATAACATGGCACTCCTGTCATAAGCTTTCATTTGATATGCAACTTGTTACACTTAGCCCCAGTGTTTTGGAGATTTAAGGAAACAATACAAATTACCTTGTCTTTAGGGAGAAGAAAACACGGAGGAAATATTTTTTAACCCTTCCAGTGTCCAGTCTGAAAAACATGTTTCTATCCAGGGGCCAAGCTATTCTCTGCCTATGCTCAGCCAAAAAAAAAACTTTAAGTTTAGAACTTTTTTGCCAAATAACTAATGAAAGGAATTATGGCATGTTGTATGCCAAATTAATCAGCATTTCATACTGTATTTTCTGAAATTATAATATTTAAACAAATAAGACCATATGTTTTATTTTAATAGGACTTTTTTTTTGAGTCATGTAATAAAAAAATGCATCTGGCAATGCAAATAAAAATTTATTTAAAAAAAACTAATAGACAGAAATGATTACAAGGCACATGAATAGAATGGCTATATATTTCTGAATAACAAAAAAATTATTTTTTTCATTTTAAGTAAATATTTCTCTTGTTTTATAATTTTTTTTCTCGGTACCATACTTTGTGAGAAAATTCCAGGCTTTTAGCCAACTGTGTTGAGTCAGATGAAGTCAACTTTACAATTTAAAAAAACAACAACAAACAAATCGAAATAGGTCATGTTATATATCAAATTAAACAGAATTTAATTACGAATTTTATGAAAATAAATAATATAAACAAATTTGCAAGCATATTGATCTTAATAAGCCTTATTCAATGTGATATGATGAAAAAAAGGATCGCACTATACAATTAAGGGTTCATTGTGGAAAACCTGCTGAATAAAAATAGTTAAATTATATATTGATCGAAAGGAAATTTTCTCTTGAATAATATAATATTCAACCTGAAATATGATTTTCATTTCTTTTAATGATTCTTTTTAGTATCGTATATTTTAAACACAGCCAGTGTTATACAAAGTGATTTGGACTTCTCGTATTCATGGGATTTTCTGAACTGGTTATGAAATAGAAAAAAATTCCTTTGATGCTTTTTTTACTAAATATTATTAATTTTTTTTTTTTTTTTTTTTTGGGGGGGGGGGGGGTGTTGAATTTCGGCAATCTTGGCTAAGTGCAAAAAGGTTTGTGCATCAAAGCACCAGCCCTTCCTGAAATTGCCCTCCCACATGACTGCCGATTTCCATAGCAAGGAAGTCTATTTTGCTTCCGTATCCAAGACATTCATTTTCAGAAAACGGTACAAGCTCAAAGTTTTTTTACTAAACAAAAACAAGAAATAATAAAATAAAAATTACATATAACCTAATGGAATGTTAAATAAAATATCTGAAGCAACTTTTAACCAGCCTTCGATCTAGTGTATCTTGGAAAGATCATAAATCAGCCGATTGTAAGATTGCTAACTAACGGAAATAAATCTACAGAAATGAATTTGCTTTCGTATCCAAAAACTAATTTATTTTCAGAAAATGATACTAGATCAAAGTTTTACTGGAAAAGTAATAAGTAATAAAATAAAAATTAACATATAGCCTAACATGACATTAAAATATTCACAGCAACAAGTTGTAGTCCGGCCATACGATATAACTATGAAAAAAAAAAATCAATACTTATCGATCGGCCAAAAGATCTCAATTTCCAAAAATAAATCTACTGAAATGAAAACTAACTAGGGTTTAAATATAAAAAAAATACTAACTTTACAAAGAGTATCCAATATGCTGGACCAAAACTGAAAAAAACACAGCACACGAGAACAGTGGAGATATCATTTATCAGCCACCTGCGTCTTGTTGACTCACTGAAGTATAACTAATTAAATGCAGCTGCAACCAGAATTTCTAAGAAGGGTGTGTTTACTTCCTGTTTTGATTTTAAAGGCTGGAAAGATGTATAGAATGCTGGGAAAAATGATAAAAATAACTTGGGAACACTGAAATACGTTTATGACAGAAAAAAGTGTGAATGGAAAAAAAATGGCGGTACGTATTTTGTAATTACTTCCAAAAAATGCGTTTTTAAAAATAGCAGTTTTTTTGTTAATTTTTAGATTTTCGAAAATTTTAGGAAAAATTTGCTGATAATAACTCAAATCAAACTTGTGAGCTTAAATCTGAAGGTTGCTTCAGCAAACAGGAACATTAACAAGCAAATCAGCAATACCGTTTAGTGCTTCTAAAAAATGACAATCAGATGGCTTTATAAAATTATTTATATTGTAGTTTAGTAAAATATGCATCAAATTAAAAAACAAAATATTATTTTTGAAGCCTGAATTATATATTTTTATAAGATACATATATAAAAAAATTACAACGGCAATTTTTATTTTTAAAAAATCAATATATTTTTGTTGTACTAAATGCGTATGCATACATCATTGGCCCCTCAATTCAGATTCTCCATATGTATACATATGGGTTGGATACTGGAAGGGTTAATAACCTATGACACATTCCTCACATTACATACTTTCATTGAAACATGACCTATTTAAGATTGATCACTGGGTTGAGAAGATATGGTGGAAGAAACTCTTTTGATGAACATTGGCTAGTTGGTTGTTTGGAGTTTTATGGCATATTAGCAACTAAGGTGATGATGTGCCCAAAAGAGATAAAAGAAAAAGGTTAAAAGACAGGTAACTCACAAAAGTTAAAAATCAAAACACTGAAATAGAAAAGGACACAACAATAAAAGTGTAGAACAAAAACAATGGGCATAAAAACACATGTATAAAAATAATTGACAATGGATGTAGAGAAATCATGTAAAATATAGAAACAAGTGTAAAATGCCAAAATTCAAAGGCAAAATATTATAGACATTTAAAATATCCAATAAAACATAAAAAGTCAAAGATAGGTGGTGAAAAAGGAGTTAAAAAGACTGGATAAAAGGTGTGTGAGAGTAAGGGGCTCAGTGGTAAATGATGAGAGCTAAAATCAAGATGTCATCCACAGGTAAAGTAATACATTCAGTTAAAATACTTTTAATAGTTAACCCATTTCTTCCCAGTGTTGCGTGTATGCAACACTGGGAAGAAATGGGTAAAACCCATTGGGTAAAAGAAGATATGGGTAAAACCCATTGATCTCAAAGAGCCAGCTCATAATCTGCACTGACCAAGATCTTTGGCTCCATATCTTGAGCTCAATGGAAATATGCTACAAGAAGTGCAAATTTGGAATCAGCAAGCAGGGCAGAAGCATCTGCAAAGTCATTGCACCTGATGCCAAAATGATTGGGCACCCAACAGAAAAGGATGGTAGATATGGCTGCCAGAAGATGGAGCTGTGGGTGGATCTTGTACACAACAGGGTGAGGCCGAGGCTGGTGGATGGATTAGATTATTTAAAAACAGTTGAACATGCATTATTGATGAACATCATTCAGATCAACCTTCCACAACAAGTACATATTAATTAACCCTCAAAGTGCTGGATTATACATCATTTCTTTGAATATGAAAATTCAAGAAGTGGTAGAATTTTATTCTGAAGTAACTGACAGAACTTGATCATATTATTGTACACATGTAATTTGTTAATTTTTATGCTTAATTTTAAAGAACTTTTAAAGGGGAAATTTCTTTCAGTAAACATGCAGAAGTTGCAGCAAAGTTCTCTGAGAATCATAGTATCTTTCAGCATTTTAAGAGTTAAGTGCTTTTTGAAGTTCTTGGTTACCTTACAGCTCTGATCTCACACTAGGTGATTTCTGCATATTTGGGCAGTTGAAAGATACGTTGACAAGAAATAAATTTTTCTAACAATAAGAGAAGTTAAAAATGCAGTGCATGATTGACTTTTACAACAACAGCAACAAACTTTCTTTGCTGAAGGTATGAATAAACTGCTGGAACAAGTATATTATTAGATTAGTGTAAAGCATCTCCTACTTTGAACTGAAAACCCAGTCCCAAGTGGGATGGCTTGGTAGAGATTGCAATTCAACTGCATATTGTGGGACAACTACTGATGGTGAGCGTATAAAGTTGGTTCATTAGTCTCCATGTAAAGACTCTGGACCAATAACATGCAGAAGGCTCCTGTGCAAACACGGAGGGCCTCACCACCGAATCAAAGGCAGAATTGTACACCTGCGATCCATAGTCCAGTTTCGACCAGACAAGTGCATGGTACAGGAGGAGCAAAGAACATCAGTCCATTCTCCAGAAAAGGGAGGAGAGGACCTCAAGAATGTTCAGTGCCCACCTGCACTTGGACCTGAGATGGAGTATGTGCAGTACAAAGGTTAATTTCCTGTTGATGATGAGACCAAGAAACTTGATCACCACCACAACTGGAATGGTGGTATTCCCAAAACCAAAGCTCGGGGTTCAGGTTAAGATTACACTTGTGGAAAAAGTGCACACTAGAGGTCTTCTGTGGGAAGAAAATGTTTTAGCCATTGCCCAAACCAACAGATTTTTCAGAGCAGTTTACAGTTTTCATTCAATGAACCTCATGCTGGACGAAGAGCAAAAGATGCTAAAATCACCAACAAAGAGGGCATTGCCTACAGTCAGAGGAAGTTGTCAAGTAATGGAATTAGCCTTGACAAGGAAAAGTGTAACACTCAGGACACAGCCTTGAGATACCCCCAGTTCTGGGGAAAAGTCCAACATGGACATGAAAAGTTTGAGAAAATAAGAAGTTGGATATGAAGATTGGCATGTGATCTATCAAACTGAAGGTATGCAGGTCACAAAGAATGCTGAATCTCCAAGCCATGTTGTATTGATTTTTGATGTTGAAGAAGATTGACACCAGGTGCTCTCTACATAACAAAGAATTTCTGATTGCTGATTTGAGGATCAGGTGATTAACATAGATTATTAACCTGTGAAAGTCTGTGAAAGCTGCGGTGCTACAAATGCCAGACTAATCTGGCATTTACCATTCTTCCAACAATGTGCACATGCAGATCATCAATATAATGGGATGATAATCCCATTATATTGCGTTGATAAGCATTACATTGCGTTGATGAGCTACATGGAAGGAATCTTGGGATCCTTTCTGGCTTCAGGGATGCCAAGACAATTGGAAGGAATCTCGGGATTCTTTCCTGGCTTTGGGGAGGCCAAAACGACCATTGTTTTGGGCCTTATGTCAGGAGTCTGGAAACTGCTCCTCAAGGAAAATGTGATTGAAAAGTCGGAGCAGTTGATCTTTACTCAATGGTGAGAGATGTTGAGCATAGCATAATGGACAATGTCTGGCCAGACAGCAGATGTACAGGAAGAGTGCAGAGCAAAGCTTCATAGCAGCTCCTCTGCTGTGAATGGCCTGCTATGAGGCTCCAGGCCATATGAGTGGAAAGAAAGCAGAGAGCATTCAGCCTTGCTCTTCAGGGACAGAAACTCAGGGGAATAAGATGATGAAGAAGAGATAAGAAAATGTTTCACCCAGAGTGTTGGCAATTGCTTGAAAGTCAGCAATTAATTGCCTGTCCATTGTGCTCCAGGATCGATAATGAGTGGGATGTGTAGTTCCCACCCATTTTTTAGACTTTATCCCACATAACCTGAGAACTGGTCCATGTGGGTGATAGACGGTATATTTTGATCAAAGATTCCTTCTGGCTGTGGCACCAGATGAAACAGGCTTTCACCCTCGTGAGCTTGAAAACTTCCAAGGTTGTAAGATGCCTATGTCTCGATGAACCAAAACCCAATGTGAACTGCATTTACTCCCAGGAAGAGAGCTCTGAGAGGATCTCCTTCTCCTCAGATACCCAAAGGAGACCCAACTTCTAGATCACCCGAGGAATTCAGCGATTTCTGGGGAGACTTGATGATGGCCACACTACCAATCATGGTTAACTTTAGGAGGAGCTCTGAGCACTTAGAGCAGGCAGTTTCCACCAAGTTACCATCTCTTAGATGTTTGACTGATTTCAGTGTTCCCACAAGACCTTCCAAACCCTTACTAATAAAAAAAGGGAGACGTCGCTTAGTACCTGTTCACCTGTAGAATGGATGATCAGGCACTGGGGAGCAGATGAAGTAGAGGAAGAGGGCAATGACGGTGGAGTCTCAAATTGGGCCTTCTTAGTGAATGAGACTGAAGAAGAATCAAATTTTCAACTCCACATTTGTGATATTTTCGTTCAGTGTCCATGGTCCCCACCTATAATGGAGATACCTGATCAGGTGCAATGGCTACACAGGCACCATAACCAGAGAACAAGAGAGAAAAGTCTGCACAAAAAAAAGGAATATAAAAATGTGAGGAAATTTGCAAACCTGTACCTGGACATGGCAAGGTACTCACTGCACAGTTAGTCCTAGCAGGTCCAGTCCATCAGCCAATTGATCCTGGGAAGGCCATGCTAGAACCTCCCACTTATCTGAAGCAGAGGTAAAACTGTATGTTAGTCCCCAAACAACTAACAGGATCTTCCTTTCCAGGGACATATCACACAGCAAACATATGTGTGTTCAGGACACTGTGAAGGTACTTGAACAAGGTGGTCCCCTCACCATAGACAGGAGCTCACACAGTGGAAACTACACTTTATATTGAACCACTTGGATTATCTATTGGTTTATATTATATTACCTTAAACTTTTTATTATGTGTCTGTATTATTACATAATTTTGGGAATTAAAAGTGGCATTCCATTTTTTAACTGTTATTCTTACACCAAATTATATAAATTAAAAGGCATAATGTTTACATTTACTTGTAAATTTTAGTGACCAGATTTTAACATTGGTAAAGCGGGACACCATGAGCGGGTCACCATTGGTAAGCGGGACACCATATTTTATTGTTAGTTTAGAAATTAAATTAATTTGATTGTTATAAAGTAACTATATTTTAAAAATTATTCTAATTTTAATCCTATATTTCTTTCTAAATAATAACAATACTAACTTGTATTATTTTTCCTCTGAATTTGCCGTAACGTAAGTCACTTACAAGGCTGGCGCTAGACTTTTTGCCGCCACTATAAAATATAAATAATACGAGTACTGTCTGCTAAATTCAAGAAAATTTATGTATTTATGAAATAAATTACTTACCTAAATTATCTGAATAGCTGATTTGTTGACATCACTTGTTTAACTAGCACTAGCACGCAGTACGATGTGTATCGTCTGAGAGACAGTTACAAAATGTTTTCGTCGTTGCCAATACCAAAAAATGCCATTGTTCATTAAGTCTAAACAATGGTGGTCGAATTCTAACAACTGATCAACAATGCGAACTTTGATAAGCAGCTCTCGATAATCAGTTCTCAACAATTATTTGTGATTATTACAGTGTAACATTATAAAATTAACAAAAATAATATAAAACTCATATCCTGGCGAAATAGCCACATGGCCGCCGAAAACCGTATATTCCCTTCCCGTTCTCCCGCCGTTCCCTAGCTTGTGCATTCTTTCCAAAAATCGGGACTTTTTTAAAACGCCGCGGGACGCGGGACAAATTGTTAAAAAGCGGGACGTCTGGTCACTATATTGTAAATACAAAAAGAAAAGCTCACACATTAGTATTATTCACTTACCATCACCCAGCATTTTAACATCAACATCTTCCCGTCCTGAGGCCGAAAACACCATTTCTGGAAAAAAACAACATATATTGTTGCAAAATTTTAAAATAGGCTCACATAAAAAGAAAACACTTAACCTTGTTTACAATCAACTGCTTTCCCACTAAAAAGATCCTAATTACATTTATATTACAAACATGAACTTACTGATTATAAGTATTTACATTTACACCTTTACAATTCCTATGTTGACCTGGAGCTGATATTTCAAATTCTGTCAAGATTGTCCCTACCACAGGATGTATATTATGCAACCTTTTTTTTGTTGAATGGACACTACTCTTCATTATCTTCAGTGGAACTGCAAAGGCATCTCCCACACTTGGTAAGTAGCCAAGTCTGGGAGTAACTTGTGTGCTCTCCTAGATGACAGAATGGTATCATTCACTCCCAGTCATGTCCATTATGATGATTCTGCAGTTTGTAAGATAAAAATTTACAACTCGTGGAACAGACTGCCGACTTTTACTTCCAAAAAACTATAACATGCTAAAAATTTTGAAGCATATGCACATTTTGAAGCATTTCATTGATTACACTTAACATTTTCAAGAATAACTACATTAAAATAAAGTATGATGTCATCCAGGGCTGGATCTGAGGGGGGGATGCCACCCCATTTGAATGCTAGTAAGAGTAATAGAGGCAAAAAATTATAAAACTTATTTATATTTCATGCAGTTTTCAATAATTTTTTTAAAGACTTGTACAGCAGATGGGGAATTGTTATACTATACTGGAAATCCAGTCTCTTGACCTCCCCTTTTACATTTTTTTCCACACAATTTTGTTTCTTGCCCCCCCCCCCCTCAATTTTTTTTCTAGATCCAGGCCTGATGTCATTTATATACCACATCCTATAAAAATGTCTTTCTTTTGGTAATAATTTAAAAACCTATTTTTCAATATTACACACAATATTCTCACTATCCCACATTTTTGTTTGCATATCTGATTATTAATCTTAAAGTAATTATTTCCATTATGAATTTTAGTGTCCTCATAATCACTTCAGTGCTTGGCTCAGCCCAGTTGTTCTTTCTGAAAATTTTCCTTCACAAGCTGTAACACCTCTGGGTACAGGTGTATTAGGATACAATAACCTTACCAGAGATAATTGTATGTTTACTGATACCATTCCACTATACAGGTAACAGATAGAAAAATGAAAACACTAAGTTGTGGAAAGCCTTTGGTTTATGTCAAACAGCAGCATCTATGTCAAACTGATGAAGGCATCAAACATGCAAATGACATCCCAGCATGCTTAGTGCCATGTCTACAAACACAAACAAAGTGTAACTGCATGTGTTAACACCATATAAGATATTAGTGATAACATGTTGAGAGATAACCTTACTGATTTCGAAAAGTGGAGCGTGTTTGGCAGGAGCTTCAGTCACTAAGACAGGTTAACTTGTTAATATTTCATGAGTAACAGTTTCCAAGGTAATGTCTGCATGGGAATCTAAAGGGAAGATATCACCTGCAAGAGGCAATAGTAGGTGAAAGTGCATACTCCAGAATCAGAACGTTCGAGCATTAGTGCAATGTGCAAAGTGAAACAGACAAGCTGCAACTGAGTAGTTGTTCAGAAATTTCAACGTAGGAAGTGAGAGGACGGTTTCATCAAAAATAGTATGTCAGAACTCCATAGGTTGGATATCATGGTCAAGTTCACTTCACAAGCCACTTATCACACCTGTTAATGCACATCATCCAGAAGTGCAAAGAGCACAAGCAGGGGAGGAATGTAATATGGCCTTGACAAATAATCTTACACTCTATTTGAGGCAAATGGATGATTGCACATATGGCACCAGCCAAAAAAAGCTTACTATTCTGACTGATTGTTTCCTACTGTTAAGGGTTCTGGCAGTTCTGCAATGATGTGAGGTGCTTTCTCGTGGTAAGGTTGGGTACACTCATTCTATTAGAAAGCAAGATTAATGCCAATCACCATTTGAAGTCATGAGTAATCATCTTCATTCAATGGTACAACATGAACTTTCATGCACTTTCACCAAGTGAGAGCTGTCTTTCAGGATGACAATGCTCTCCTAACAGAGCACATGTGGTCACCCAATGACCTCCTGCTGACTATTAGACACTGGTAGACAGGGGCGTAGATATGGGGGGAAGCTCCCCCCAAAAGTAACTTGGAGTTGGCAAAATTCGAAGCAACTTCGTAAAATCTAGGTAAGTTGTGAAAATTTGTAATCTTTTTTTTTTGTAAAATTAAGGGGAGTTGTCAAAATTGAGGCAACTTGGCAAATCTAGGGCAGTTTGGAAAATGGACAGAAAACAAAATCTAGAGCAGTTGGCAAAATTCAAAGCCACTTAGTAAAATACAGGTGAGTTGGCAAAATCGGGAAACTTGGCAAAATTCGGAGTGACTTGGTAAACTCTTGGGGAGTCTACAAAATTCAGAGTGACTTGGCAAAATCGTGGAGAGTTGGAAAAATTCAGAGTGACTTGGTAAAATCTTGGGGAGTTGGCAAAATTTGGAGGACTTTGCAAAATTGTGGGGAGTTGGCAAAATTCAGGCGAGATGTAAAAATGGGGATTTTTTTCTGTAAAATTATGGCGAGTTGGCAAAATCTAGGAGTTGGCAAAATTTGGAGTGGCTTGGCAAAATCGTGGAGAGTTGGCAAAATTCAGGTGAGATGTAAAAATTGCAATCTTTTTTCTGTAAAATTATGGTGCGTTGGCAAAATCGAGGCAACTTCACAATATCTAGGAGAGTTGGCAAAATTCAGAATGACTTTGCAAAAATCAGGTGAGATGTAAAAATGGGATTTTTTTCTGTAAAATTGTGGCGAGTTGGCAAAATCAAGGAAACAGCAAAATTTAGGGCAGTTGGCAAAATTTGAATCCACTTGGTAAAATAAGGTCAAGTTGTGAAAATTGGGATTGTTTTTGTGAAATTGAGGAGAGTTGACAAAATCGAGGCAACTTGACAAAATCTAGGTTGGTAAAACTGGAAACCAAAAATTACATCAGGAGGTACACACAGTGTGGTAATTAAAATTAAAGCAATTTAATTCTTTATGACACTGTTAAATGTTTTTAAGCACTTCAATACATGGACCTGATGAAGCGCCGATAGGAATGATACGAAACGCACGTCGTGGATCTGAAACTTTTTAAGCACTCTATGCTATCAAAGTGTAAATGGTTATTTCATTCGTCAATGTGGGGAGACCATTGGCAGCCATCATCCTTATTTTAATCTCCACTGAGATGTCACTTGCCGGCAAGAACGTTGAATTTTAAATTTCTCATCAAAAGCATCCCAAGAAGTTCCTGTTACTACCCATCCTCTATGGCATGGTATGTAAATCTCTCTTTAATAATTATTGATACTTGATAGCATAGTCCATGTATTGAAGTGCTTAAAAACATTTAACAGTGTCATATAGAATTAAATTGCTTTAATTTTAAACTGGAAACCACTTGGTAAAGTACAGGTGAGTTGTAAAAATTGCGATTGGTTTTGTGTAATTAAAGAGAGTTGGAAAAATCGAGAACTCTTGGCAAAATTCGAAGTCACTTGGCAAATTCAGGGAAGATGTAAAAATTGTGATTTTTTTCTGTAAAATTATGGCAAGTTGGCAAAATATAGGCGAGTTGTGAAATTTGGGATTTGTTTTGCGAAATTAAGGAGTGTTGGACAAATTGAGGAAACTTAACAAAATGTAGGGCAGTTGGCAAAATTCGAATCCACTTGGAAAATACAGATGAGTTGTGGTAATTGGGATTGGGTTTGTGAAATTAAGGAAAGTTGACAAAATCGAGAAAATTTGGCAAAATCTTGGGAAGTTTGAAAATTTTGAAGTGATTTGGCAAATTTAGGAGAGATGTAAAGATTGGTTTTGTGAAATTAAGGAGAGTTGGCCAAATCAAGAGGAGTTGGGAAAATACTGACTTGCTACAATTCAGGTAAGATGTAAATATTGGGATTATTTCTGTGAAATTATGGCTAGTTGGCAAAATTGGAAGTCAAATGGCAAAATGCAGGAGAGTTGTGAAAATCCCCCCCCCCCCCCCCAAAAAAAAATCAAGCAAAAATCTAGGTACAAACCAGACAGAGACATTATTTTCTCAGTTGGCAAAATTTTGATTTTCGAGTTGGAAAATTTTTGATTTCTCCTCCCCCCCCCCCCAACCATAGTCCTTCACTATGCCCTGCTGGTAGACTCTATGCCATGACATATACGAGCTGTACTAGACTCATGTGGCAGCCCAAAACTGAATTACTAATTTTGCATCACTTGTTAAGACAAGATAAATATCAGATCATCTTCTGAGTTTATGTTGTTTTGCCTCTGAGCAGCATTTTTCTACATATAATGGGCTAAATGGTCAGATCACTAGAACCTCAAGGACTCAGAGGATGGTTTGGTCATTTGGGGTTTAATGGCGCAAGAGCAACAACACTATGTTGCACCAAACAAGGTTAAACAAAATGATAAAAGTTATAAAACCGACAATCAAAGTTTAAAATAACACACAAAAGGGGAAAAAGAATGAAAATGTAAAAGACACAACAAGAATGAAAAACGTATAACAAATAACATATATAAAGAATGAATTTAAAATAGAAGCACAAGTGTAAGAGAAAAATCACCACAGGTGTATAGAACCCATGTAAAAATAAATGGAAGAAAAAATCCCAATAAACTGAAGTAAAAATGCTATAAACATGTAAAATACCCAGTAATGCATAAAAAGTCAAAAAAGAGTGGTTAAAATTGAGTTATATAAAAGATGTCTGAGTGTAAGGGGCTAAGACATAAAATCACGAGAGTTAAAAACTAAATGTCGGTTGAGATTAATATAATGGATAAAAATGTTTTTAATAGTTAAAATGGTGTTGCAAAATTTGCACTTAAGTTTGCTGTCCACTCTCACAAGAAAAGAATGTGTGAGAAACAAATGACCGGAGCAGAGCCAAGCAAGAACAACTTACTCCTTGCAATTCTTGTGAAAGCATGATTGCCATGGTTTGGCAATAGGATTGATCTCAAAAAGTTTATTACCAACTTGTTACGATCAAGAACTCTGCCACTGTTCCTAGAGCTTGGTAAAATAACACTGCCAGAAGTCCACGTATGGAACCGGCAATGGAGAGTCGGAGAGAGGCATGGCAGACTTGGCTGCAGTGTCTGCCGTCATTGCCCCTGACGCTGACATTACCAGGCACTCATAGAAAATGATGGTGGTTGTGCCTGTCAGATGATGGAGCTGCTGGCAGATCATGGAGAGAATAAGGTGAGGCCAATGCTTCACTGAGATCAAAGCCGGTAGTGAGCTAAGTGAGTCAGTGTAAAGCACACATTGACGATTAAGCTTAGCTATATGTAGTCTAAGGCAAGTCTGATAGCATGAAACTTTGAATGAAGATGGAATACTGCTGTAGGATCTAGTCTGCAATGATCACAGCAGGATATGAAGGCCTTCCCCATCGTGCAAAAAGTCGCTGGAAGGGGAAATAGTGAGCCACAGCAGAAGTAGCTTGGCTGTCGACTGGGCAATTCTATCAAGACTGATGTTGGTGTCTCTGAGGTAGCCTTAGACACACAAACCAAATGGATGAATGGCAATCGAGTGATTTTGGTAAAGCATTTCCCACTGTGGACTAAAAACGCAAGTGTCATGTGTGATGGCCCAGCAGGGATTGTAATTTTGATGCATACTGAAGGTTACTGTTTGTTTGGGGTTTTATGGTGCAAGGGCAACTCAAGCCATATTGCACCAAACAAGGTATGAAAGACAAAAAGTCAGAGGAACCCAAATCCAAAGTTAAAATTAAACAACAAAACAAGAACAGATACAAAATGTAAACAGTAAAACAACAAATGGCTTTAAAAAAATGTAAAAACAATAACAAATGTAAAATACAAAAAGCAACAATGGGTGTAAAGGATTCATAGTAAACAGCTACAAGTCTAATAACAAAAAGGTAAAATATTATAAATAAATAAAAAATAAATACCCCTCAAGCAGCTGCTTGCCACAGAGGTCTGACAGGAGCCTGTCAGTTTATATGCCATAGTAGAAGGTCTGAGAGGATGGCAGGACCTCAGCAGAAAAATGACACACACATCCATGCCTTTTACCCGGGGCTCGAACCCAGGTCCCTTAGATCAGCAGTTAAGCATGCTAACCACTCGGCCACAAGATGGCTAAAATATTATACATCTGTAAAATATCAGGTAAAATGTAAAAAGTTGAAAACAGGTGTTAAAAGAGGTATCAGATAAAAGGTGGCAGAGTGTAAGGGACTCGGCCATAAAATTATGAAAGTTAAAATAAATATGATGTTCAAAGTTAAAATCAGCACAAGCAATTAATATATGTTTAACAGTTAAAATGGTATCACAAAATCTGCACTTAGGTTTGTTGTCAGCCCATAGAAGAAAAGAATGTGTTATTAACAAATAACCTAAGCAGAGCTGAGCAAGAACTTCATCCTTGTGATTTCTGTGAAAACATAACTGCGATAATTTGACAATACACTTGATCTCAAGAAGTTTATTACCAACCTGTTCAGACCAATATCTCTGCCACTGTGTCTGGAGAACAGTGGAAAAACATTGCTGGAAGTCCAATCAGGGACTGGCAGTGGGGGTCGAACAGGGGAGTGGTCAACCTGTAGCAACATCTGCCAAGCCATTGCACCTGATTCCAGAACCAGGCATCCAATAGAAGTGAATGGCTGTTGTGGCTGCCAGATGATGTAGCAGCTGGAAGATCTTGGAGAGAACAGGGTAAGACTCATGCCTCACAATGATCACAGCCTACAGCAAGCTAAGCGAGTCTGTGTAGAAGACATACCAACGATGATTAGTTGCCATGTGGTCCAAGGTGAAGTTGATAACGTGCAACTCTGCAGTAAGATGGTACACTGCTGTCGGATCTGGTCTGCAATGATTACAACACAGCAGACCATGGCTGACCCCACTGATGTGCTGAACTTTAAGCCATCTCTCAAGACAGGCAAGAAGTCTGGGTGCTCAGCACGATAGCTGGTAAAGAGTTGCAGGTACATGCAGTCGGATGTAAAGGCCTTCACCGCCCTGCAGAGAGAAGTCACAGGAAGGGAAAACATCGAGCCACGGTAGAAGTGGTTTGGATGTCAACTAGGCAATGCTATTGAGACTGATGTTGGTAGTCTCTGAGGTAGTCTTGGACACTAAAACTGAAAGGATGAATGGCAGTCAGCTGATTCTGGTATAACATTTCCCATGTGGACTAAAAATGCAGTCCCAGGTGAGATGGAATGGAAGGGATCACAATTTTTATGCATACTGCAAAGACAACTGTTGACAGCAAATAGATAAAGATGGTTCACAGGTTTCAACTAAAGACTCTGGACCAGTAAAGTGCAGAAGGCCCCTGTACAAACACAGAGGGCCTGATGGTGGAGGGTACCAGCATCTTCACCACCGAATCGCAGGTGGAGTTATAAACCTAATATCTGTAATTCAGTTTCAACTAGACAAGAGCATGGTAAAGGCAGAGCAAGAAACATTGGTCCACTCCCCAAGAGAGGGAGGAGGTTTTAACAGGAAGAGTGATGGATTCAGAAACCACTGCTACATGACCATATAACCTACCATTGGTGTCAGTACTGCCCCACAGAGGACTGCATCTGTTGAAGTCCCCCATAATGAAGAAGGGGAACAGCAGCTGTGAGACGAGGTCGTCAGGGTCTTCCTGGAAGATACTTCCAGGCGGTACATATACAGAGCAGACAGTCAATGAAAATCCCACAAAGAGGCGAGTGGGAACCACCTCTAAGTTGGTGGTGAGGGGTACGATGTGGAATGGAGAATGGTGGCTACTGAAGATAAGGATACCCCCATGAGCTGGACCATCTCCATCCCAGTCTAAGCGAACAAGAGAAAAGTGCCAGATTGTGGGAATGGTGGTTGTCTGCAAGTATGTATTCTGCAGGCACATGTAAATGGGCTTATTTGCCCTCAGAAGGACTCTTATGTCATCAATATTACTCTGGAATCCATGACAATTTCATTGTTGCAGTATGGCCCTCTCAGAATAATTGGTGGAAGAAGATTTTCAATTTATTTTTGCTGGTGCCAGTGACAATTCTGGAAAAACAGGTGATCAATATTCATGTCCTCAGAGTTGTCTGAGGGACAGGGTCTGAAGCTACCAAACGAGGAGGGGGGATAAAACGTTCTTCTTGGACCCTGGTGGGACTCCCCTTCAGTTTGGAAGGTCTGGCTGTCTGTGGTTGTTATGGAGGGGGCCTTCCCGAGGCATGGTGAGCAGAAGGCACAGATACGGGAATAGAAACTGGCATTGATGCTAACACTAACTGTGGTTTTGCCTGTGTTAGGAGGTACTTCACAGCAGGTGAGAGAAAGATTCAGAGAGTGAAAAGCTGATATTGGTCTGCATCACCACAGAAGCTATCACAACAATGGGCTTTTCAATCACAGCACCAGCAGTGGAAACCTTGTCAGGTGGTGCAGGCAGTGCTGCAAGGTTCCCTGCCTCTGGATAGGAAACGCTATTGATGGTCTTGAAGTACTGTACCTCCTTCTTCGTCAGCCACTTTGGACAATTATAGAAGAAGGCCAGATGGTCGCCACTACAATTCATGCAGCTTGCCCTTTCTGTCATGCAGTCAAGATAAAACTTTGATCTAGTATCATTTTCTGAAAATAAATGAGGGTTTGGATATGAAAGTAAATTCATTTCTCTTTAGTTAGCAATCTTCAAACGGCTGATTATTGATCTTTCCAAGTTATGCTAGATCGGAGGCTGGCTTAAAAGTTGTTGCAGATATTTTATTTAACATCTCATTAGGTTATATGTAATTTTTCTTTTATTATTTCTTGTTTTTCTAATAAAAAAAAACTTTGAGCTTGTACAGTTTTCTGAAATTGCATGTCTTGGATACAGAAGCAAAATAGACTTCTTTGCTATGGAAATCGGCCATCGTTTGGGAGGGCAATTTCGGGAAGGATTGGTCCTTGGTGCACAAACCTTTCTGCACTTAGCCAAGATCACCAAACTTCAACACTCAAAGAAAAGATTCACAATGTTTAGTAAAAAAAAAAGCAGACAAGGAAGTTTTTTTCTATTTCATAACCAGTTCAGAAAATCCCATGAATGCGAGAAGTCCAAATCACTTTGTATAACACTGGCTGTGTTTAAAATATACGATACTGAAAAGAATCACTAAAAGAAATGAAAAATCATATTTCAGGTTTAATATTATATTATTCAGGAGGAAATTTCCTTTCAATAAAGATACAATTTAACTATTCTTATTTAGCAGGTTTTCCAAAATGAAGCCTTTATTGTACAGTGCGATCTTTTTTTTCATCATATCACATTGAAAAAGGCTTATTAAGATCAATATGCTTGCAAATTTGTTTATATTATTAATTTTCATAAAATTCGTAATTAAATTCTGTTTAATTTGATATATAACATGACCTATTTCCATTTGTTTGTTACTTTTTTAAAAAAAATTGTAAATTTGCCTTCATCTGACTCACCACACCATCACCTAAAAGCCTGGAATTTTCTCAAAGTATGGTACCGAGAAAAAAATTACAAAACAAGAAAAATATTTACTTAAAACCAAAAAAAAAAATTTTTTTGTTATTCAGAAATATATAATCATTTTATTCATGTGCATTGTAATCATTTCCGTTTATTAGTTTTTTTTTTAAATAAATTTTTACTTGCATTGCCAGATGCATTTTTTTATTACGTGACTCTAAAAAACTCCTATTAAAATAAAACATTTAGTCTTTTTTGTTATATATTATATTTTCAGAAAATCCAGAATTAAATGCTAATTAATTTGGCATACAACATGCCATAATTCCTTTCATTAGTTATTTGGCAAAAAAGCTCTAAAGTTAACTCTTTAGAACATTGCATAGGCTGAAAATAGCTTGGCCCCTGGATGGAAACCTGTTTTTCAGGCTGGACACTGGATGGGTTAATAAATAAAAGTGATGAAATCTGCATGAACTATACACATATTTCTACATAACTGAAACCTACTGTCAGCATGTATCCATTTTTGCATTACATCTGTAATGAGCTCTTTAACAGAGGTTTCCATTCTTCTTTCGCCATCAACAATCCAAGGTGTTTGGCTCAGCTGACGAGAATATTTGTTGTAACGACCTAAAATAAAGTGAAAAATTAATTTTTTTTAAAATCACTCTCAAAATTTTTTAAACTAAGCCAATTAATGAACTAAAATAAAATTGTTAGAATATTATAAAGGCCCAAATTAATTTATTTTTGAAAAAATTGGAAAAAATTTGTATCCCATAGATCAGATGAATTAGGAGTAAAAACAAAGCTGTGCTTTGCCACCCTTCTATTTTGCCTTGTGAGTACAGTAGACTCCCTCTTATCCAGCCCTTATGGGACTGGACCCCTGGCCGGATGAACGAAAGGCCATTAATCCGAAAATTGTGTCAGAAAATAAATGAAAATGGCAAATGACAAAAATACTAACTGTGCTATATTTTAATTAATAATTTGTTGTACAATACCAACAATTTACTCACTCACTTGAAAAAGTCCATGATTTTCTTTTGTTTCTTTGAACTTAATACTTTTTTACCTGCAAAGTCTCGCCATTTTTTAATAAGCATCACATCAATTGCAGATGAGGCCTGTTGTTGTTCAATGTATCTTACTGCAACATCAAAAGTTCTTTTCTTTCAATGTGGCTAACTTTCCCTTCTTCCTCTTCTTCATTCTCTGCTCCCTTCTTGACAAACTGCATTGATAATTTCGTCATCATTTAATGTTTCATTTTCCAACTATTCATCACCATTTAACCATTTTTAATGTCATCTTCTTCAAGTGTGTCACATCCAGGCAGCAGCTTAAAGTCATTAAGCAGCGAAATATTGTCATTATCCATCATATCTTCATCAGGCACAGGCTCATTCCATACTTTCATGTTATCATCTTTGGTACTTTCTACACAGTTTTCAACTTTGGGCCAAAATTTTCTCCATGACTTCACAAATGTTGTAAGAGGCATTCTTCAAAAGCTCTTGCCAACATGTAGATCACATCCTTGATATTTATTGTTTTCAAAGCATTTAAAAGTTCTATTCTGTCATTTTTGATTTGCCATAGAATTTCTGAAAGAAGCTTTCTCCTGTATCGCCTTTTAAATTTACAAGCACACCTTGATCAATTGGTTGGACTAAAGATGTTACATTAGGTGGCAAAAACATGGCTTTTATGTTGTCAGAAATGAGTTCGCTTGGGTGTGTTGGGACATTGTCGAGAATGATTAGGGCCTTTACAGGCATTTTAAGACTTGTCAAGTGATTTTTTACTTTTGGGACAAATTCTGTAAAGAACCACTCTTTAAACAAATACAAGTCTGTCGAAGCAGAATTTGGAGCTTTGTAGTAAACTGGCAGAGCAGCTAAATTTAAATGCTTGAGGTTTTGCTGATTTCCAAATTACAAAAAAAGGAAGTTTGTGCGTACCTGCAACATTTGTACACATAGCCAGAGTGATTCTTTCTTTGTTTGTTTTAAATCCTGATGCTAGGTTTCTTGCACTGTCACAAACGTTTTTGTTGGAAGAAGTTTAAAATTTAATCCAGTTTAAATTTTCTTTGTTTCTCTTTTGTTCTGCGTATAGGCCTTCTTCTTCAATAAGCACTAAAAGTTTTTCTGAAAATTCCTTTGCTGCTAAAGAATCAGCTGACAATTTCTCACCAAAAACACCAAGGTAATGAATACCGTGTCGTTTTTTCCAGCGAGAAAGCCACCCTTCGCTTGCTGAAAAATCTCCCCTATTATCGATTTTAGAATGAAGGATTAATGCATTTTCTTTCATGATTGGCCCACTGATTGGCATTCCTTTTCAACGCTCTTGCATGAACCATAACCAAAGTGCATCATCGACAATTTCAATTTTCAACTTTTTAAGAGTGCACTGAGAGGAAAGCATTTTTTCAGACTCGACTTGAGTGCAAAAATCTTGTAATGATTTTCTGTTCCTTGTCCATTCATTTACCATGCTTTTACCAACACCTAGTTCATCACAAATATGCTTTACTGGATCACCTTTGTTAATATGTTCTAATGTATTGACAAATTTTTTTGTAAATTAGCTACTCTTTTTGTAATTGGGAAATTAGCAAAACCCCGAGCATTCAAGCATTTAAAATTTAGCTGCTCAGCCAGCATTTAAATTTAGCTGCTCTAACACTTTTAATTTCATCTCTATCGTAATGACATTACACTTACGCTTGCACCCACTCATTTTGTACCACACAATAATTAATAGATAACAACACACATTCCTGTATATGCACAGTACACTGCACACTGTAATATTCACAAAGAGGAACTGAAGCAAATATGTACTATACTATAAACAAAACACATGGTGACTTGCTTCTGCTTCTTGGAATGACTGGTTAAAGTGTAGGCCAGTTGAGCCGAGACTGTATAAGAGAGAGTCTACTGTATGTTATGAGGAAACTTGAAAGGAGAAAGATTGAGATGTTCTAGAGATAGCAAACTATATTACTTAGATTAGGCTGATAAAATTGCTTACTAGACAAATGGTGTTTATGAAATTGGTAACAGAGTAGGTATTATGATCAACATAGAGTAAACTAAATTGAAGAAAAGTGGTCAGGTACAGTATATGGCACTTTTTTTATGAATGGTTGAGTTTTTGGAGAAAGTTCCTTGTTATCTTGGGAGTTGAGTGATTGATACTGGGCATGTGTGATATGAAGTAAACAAGATAAAAAATGCTGAGAACTTTAGGAAAATATGAAGAATGGAGAGAAAATAGCTGAAACTTTAATAAAAATATCTATAACCTTGTATAAAACTAGAATTAAAATGAGCAATAAAGTAGCAGTAATATATAGAGAGATTGACTCAACTTATAGCTTATTCTTACTGCTATTACATACTATCTTGGAGACATAAAATGCATTACACTGGCAGGAACAGAATAATTATTCTCTGCTTTGACATGTAGAGGTGACATCACATCTTAATATGGGGGGAAAGTTTTTCATGGGGCACTCTGACTAGTGGATGCATGGCCTTTGGCGAGAGGCCTGATATTTAATTGGACTGAAACCATGTTCCGTAATGCATATATTCTTTTGCAGAAATTCTCCAATTGCATTATAGAGCAAAAAGTTTTGGAAAGGAATGTATGTGTGTGTGTGCAAAACTCAGAAAAGCATTCTGGTCCTTTAAAGTTCAATTCAGTATTTTGCTCCTCTCCTATAATAATTACTTATATGTAAATGGATTTTCCTCTCTGTTTCCATGGCATTTTAAAAAACTATTCATGCAAAATATCTCTAATATATAGTCTAACTGGTTTTTTTTTAACTCCATTCTAATTATAAATCCAACTATACATCTAGAAAAAAAGAGTTGCTCTAAAAAACAAAACAATTCTTCAAATATTTTGGATTGGAAACAATCAACAATAATGCTAAAGGTATTTGTAATACGCAGTTATCAATATAGAGAGGGGTATACCTCTGTGGCAAGCAGCTGCTTGAGGGGGTATTTATTTTATTTTTATTTATACCTTTAGACTGGCCAACAGCTTTAATAGTGAAAAATAATTAACTTCTCTAAATATAACAGCTGATAATTAACCATGGTCTAACAATTAGCATATTGATGTGTAACAATACATATCAACAGTTTTACAGCATGGATGAAAACTTGGTAATCATTATTGAAGATAATCTTATTTCTATTTTTATATAGGAAATGTATACAAAATGCAACATGATAAGTTTATACTGTGATAATCAAAGGTATAAGCATAATGTGCAGAATTAAATTCAAATTAAAATTATTCTACAAACACTGTAGGTGCTTACAGTAGTTCCATGATATTGAGTGGAGGGACAATCAGCTCATTGGCAACTAATGGACTTACTCATAGTCATTTATCAGCATTGTGAAGTTCAGTATTAATTAATCATACCTGTGTTGGCATGGTTGATGCATTTTTAAAGACAGCCTCTTGAGTTGTACAATGAGGAAAAGTCTGTAGTGTATACCATTCCTTCTATGTTGGTTGGTTGGTTGTTTAGGGTTTTAAGGGTAAGTGGCAACTAAGGTCATAATGTGCCAAACAAAAGACAAAATAAATGATAAAAGACATGAAAACCCACAACCAGTACATAGAACAACAATGCAAATGATGAAAACATTAATATGGTAAAACACCAAAGAACGAGTGTAGAAATAACATGTAAAATAATGATTAAAATAGAAAAAAAAATTCACCCAGGTGGGAAAGGCCCAGATTAAATATATAAATGACAGCAAGGATGTAAAATTAGAGTTGATTAAAATACCCCATATACAATAAAAATGCAAAAACAGGAGGTAAAAGTGAACGATAAGATGTCTGAATGTATAAGACTTGGACATAAAATCATAAAAGCTAAAATAAACACAACATTCTAGATTAAAAGCAGGACACTCAATTAAAATATGTTTTACAGAAAAAATGGTGTCACAAAATTAGCACTTAGGTTCATTGTCTGCCTATAAAAGAAATGAATGCATAACAAACGAATGATAAGTGGAGCAAAGCAAGCACAACTTCCTCCTTGTGATTCCTGCAAAAACGCAACTGCCAGGGTTTGAGAATAGGATGATCTCGAACAGCTTGTTCACAAGCTGTTCCAAACAAGATCTCTGCCACTGTGTCTGGAACTCAATGGTAAAACACTGCTGGAAGTTCAGATATGGAACCAGCAGCAGAGTGCCAGACATGGAGTGGCCAACTTGGCAGCAGTATCTGCCAAATCATTGCCCCTGATGCTGACACAACAGAGCACCCATCAGAAAAGGATGGTGATTGTGGCTGCCAGATGATGGAGCTGTTGGTGGATCTTGGACAGAACATGGTGAAACCTAGACTGCACTGAGGTTAAATCCTGTAACGAACTATGGAGGTCGGTGCAAAGCACACACCAACAATGATGCTTAGTCACACATGGTCCAAGGCAAAGCTGACAACAGGCAACTCTGCAGCGAAAATGGAACACTGCTGTGGGATCTGGTTTGAACTCCCATGGGAGATGTACAGATCATGGGGAGGTGATCACTAACATAAGGTTGTTCTCAACCTCCCACATAAAGAGTGGGAAGATTGAAGGGGAGCAGATGATGAAGTTAATGGCAGTGAATGTGTGGGTCAAGAAATGAAAGTAGGTACTAACATGATACATGTGAAGGATCACAGCAGATCATGGCAGATCCCACTGATGTGCCAGACTTCAAGCCATCTGTGCAGCCAGCAAAGAGATTCAGGTGTTCAGCATGGTGAAAGAGATACCAGTACACACAGTCAGATATAAAGACCTTCCTGTCCCGCAAAGCAAAAAGTCACATAAAGGGGAAACAGCAAACTACAATGGAAGTGGCTTGGCTGACAACAGAGTGATGCTATTGACACTGATGTTGATGTTTTACAGGTAGCCTCAGACATACACACGAAAAGGATAAATGGCAATCAGGCAATTAGTATAAAGTATTACCCACTTAGGACTGAAAATGCAGTCCCAAGTAGGATGGCCGGCAGAGATCATAATTTTGAACCATACTGTAGGGACAACTGCTGACTGCCCCATGCAAACACAGAGGGTCAAGCATCTTCACCACTGAATACAGGGCAGAGTCCTGGGATCTGTAGTTCAGTTTCAACCAGAAAAGTGCAGGGTATATGGCAGAGCAAAGGAAATCGATCCACTTCCCAGGATAAGGAGGACAGGACCTTGAGAATTTTCAATGTCTGCAATGCACTTGGGTCTGAGATGGTGAATGTTTGATAAAAAGATCAATTTTCAATTGAAGATGAGACCAAGAAACTGGGTCTCCTCCACAATTGGAATAGTGATATCCCTAAGCTTCGGCTTGGGATCCAGATGAAGATTACACTTGTGGCAAAAGTGCAGTCTTCTGTGGGGAGAACCAAAATCCCTTGGCCATTGCTCAAATGGACAGATTGCTCAGGGCAGTTTGCAGTTGCTATTCAATGATGAGCAGACCATTGCTTGTGAAAGCCACACTGGGTGTTTGAAAGAAGGCTATGGTATTCTAAATACCAGATGATTCTGGAATTCACCATTCTTTCCAACACCTTGCACACACAGCTCAGGAATGTGATGAGATGATAATTTGAAGGGATCTTTTCCTGGCTTTGGGAAGGTCAAGATGATAACCTTCTGCTAGGATTCCATTCTATGTTCAATGTTAGCATGAAGTTTGACCGGATAACATATGTGTGGTTAAAAGGTTAATTTCATGTCAAAGATGAGACTGAGAACCTTGGTATCAGCTACAAATGAAATGATGGAACCCCCAAGCCAAGACTCCAGGTTCACACTTGTGACAAAAGTGCACACAAATGGCCTTCTGTGGGGAGAACTAAAACCAGTTTGTCATTGCCCAAATTTATTGTTCAGGGCATTTTGCAGTTGTCATTTAATGGTTGGTTGGTTGTTTTGGGTTTAATGGCGCATTAGCATTTGAGGCTATAATGCACCAAACACATGTCCAGATAAAAGATAAAAGTCATAGAACCCTCAACCAAGTATTAAAAATAAACTACAAACTAATATACATATTGTAAAACAATAAAAGGAAACATATTCAACAACAAAAAACAAATGTATAAATATCTTACAAATATAAACATAAAATCATCCAGGTGTAAGCAACCTGGGTTATATATACAACGTAAAAGGTCGTAAAATCAAAGTCGAGTAAAATATCCAGTATACCGTAAAAATTCAAATATAGAGTTAAAACAACAATTGTCTGATAACTGATGTCCAAGTGTAAGGGGCTTGGACGTAAAATTATGAAAATTAAAAAACATATATCTTTCAAAGTTAAAACATGTACATTCAATTAAAATATGCTTAATACTTAAAACGGTGTCACAAAACTTGCACTTAGGTTCATCGTCCACCCATAGAAGAAACGAATGACCTAAGCGGAGCCGAGCAAGTACAACTTCCTCCTTGCGATTCCTGCGGTAACAAGACTGCCATGGTTTGATGATAGGTTTGATCTCAAAGAGCTTGTTCATAAGCTGTTCTGACCAAGATCTCTGCCACTGTGCCCAGAGCTCGATAGTAAAACGTTGCTGGAAATCCAGATATGGAACCGGCAATGGAGAGTCGGACAGGGGCGTGGCTGACCTGGCTGCAGAATCTGCCAAATCATTGCCCCTGATTCAATGTGACCGGGCAAACAACAGAAATGGATGGTGGTTGCGGCTGCCAGACGATGTAGCTGCTGGTGGATCTTAGTAAAAACTGGGTGAGGCTGATGCCTCACCAAGATCAAAGCCTGCAACAAGCTAAGCGAGTCGGTGTAAAGCACACACCAATGATGATGCTTAGCCGCCACGTGGTCCAAGGCGAGACTGATAGTGTGAAACTCTGCAGTGAAGATGGAACACTGCAGTGGGATTCGGTCTGCAATGATTACATCACAGCAGACCATGGCCGATCCCATTGATGTGCCGGACTTCGAGCCATCTGTAAAGACAGACAAGAAGTCCAGGTACTCAGTGCGATGGCTGGCAAAGAGTTGCCGGTACACACAGTCCAGTGTAAAAGCCTTCCCTGTCCTGCACAGGAAAAAATCACAGGAAGGGGAAACAGCGAGCCACGGTGGAAGTGGCTCTGCTGTCGACTGTGCAATGCTATCGAGACAGGTGTTAATGTCTCGTAAGTAACCTTGGACACACAAACTGAAAGGACGAATGGCAGTTGGCCGATTAGTGTAAAGCATTTCCCACTTTGGACTGAAAACACAGTCCCAAGTGGGATGGCCAGGCAGGGATTACAATTTAGATGCATACTGTAGGGACAACTGCTGATGGCGATGAGATAGAGAGTTTGTCAGTCTCAACGTATAGACTCTGGACCGGTGAGGTGCGGAAGGCTTCTGTGCAAACACGGAGGGCCTGATGATGGAGGGGTTCCAGCACCTTCACCACCGAATCCTGGGCAGAGTCATACACCTGGGATCCGAAAGTCCAGTTCGATCAGACAACTGCATGGTAGAGGCAGAGCAAAGAACATTGGTCCGCCCCCAAAGAAAGGGAGGAGAGGACCTTGACGATGTTCAGTGCCCGCATGCACGTGGACCTAAGATGACGTATGTGTGGTAAAAAGGTCAATTTCCGATCGAAGATGAAACCGAGAAACTTGGTCTCCACCACAACTGGAATGTTACCCCCAAACTGCAGCTCGGGATCCAGGTGAAGATTATGCTTGCCCAAAAGTGCACACAAGCGCACTTTTGGTGGGAAAAACTTCTGTGGGAAGCTCTTCTGTGGGAAGAACTGAAACCTGTTTGCCATCGCCCAAACCGAAAGATTGTTCAGGCAATTTGCAGTTGTCTTTCAAAGACCCTCATGCTCAACATAGAGGGCATTGCCTACTGATGGAGGAAGTTGTCTAGTAATAGAATTAATCTTGACAGTGAAAAGCATAACATTCAGAACGCAGCCTTGTGGCACCCCTTGTTCTTGGGGGTATGGCTGCGACAGAGTGTTGCCGACATGGAAACGAAAAGGTGTCGATAAGAAGTTGGAGATGAAGATCAGCATGTGACCTCTCAAGCCGAAGCTGTGGAAGTCACGAAGAATGCCAAATCTCCAAGCCGTGTCGTACGCTTTTTCGATGTCGAAGAAAACTGACACCAGGTGCTCTCTACGTAAAAATGAGTTTCTGATAGCCAATTTGAGGCATATCAGATGGTCAAAAGTTGATTGTTGCCTGCAAAACTGTTGTTGGACTTTCCAACACCCAAAACTGGGTGTTGGAAAGAAGGTTGTGATGTTCTAAATACCAGATGAGTCTGGCATTTACCATTCTTTCCAACACCTTGCACACGCAGCTCGTCAACACAATGGGATGATAATTCGAAGGAATCTTGGAATCCTTTCCTGGATTTGGGAAGGCCAAGACGATGGCCTCCTGCCAGGAGTCCGTAAACTGCTCCTCGAGAGAAATGTGATGGAAGAGTCGGAGCAGTCGATCCTTACTCGATGGTGAGAGATGTTGGAGCATGGCATAATGGACATTGTCGGGCCCAACAGCAGATAAACGAGAGGAGTGCAGAGCAAGGCGAAGCTCTTCTGCTGTGAATGGCCTGTTGTAAGAGTCCAGGCCATTTGAGTGAAAGGACAGCGGAGGGCATTCCACCCTTTTCTTCTGGGCCAGAAACTCGGAGGAGTAAGAAGAAGAGATGGAGGAAAATGACTACTCCAGAGTGTTGGCAATTGCTTTGGGATTAGCAATTGCCTGTCCATTGTGCTCCAGGATCGATAACGAGTGGGACGTGTAGTTCCCACCCATCTTCCAGACTTTATCCCACACGACCATAGAACTGGTCGTGCGGGTGATAGAAGACGTATATTTGATCCAAGATTCCTTCTGGCTCTGGCGTCGGATGAAATGAACTTTCGCCCTGGCGTGTTTGAACTTTTTGAGGTTGGGGACGTCAGATATCTCCGAAACACCCCCCCAAGCCTCGTTCTGAGCCTTACGAGCTGCGGAGCAATCTGGATTCCATCACGGTTTCGGAAAACGAGGAAACCGTGTCGAAGTTTGAGGAATTGTTGATGCAGCTGCATCTACGATACAGTCCGTTATCTCTGCTACTGCCACATTGATGGGCTCCTAGCTGACAGAGTGGTCATCGAGCTCAGAGAGCAGCCCAAAACCACCCCAGTCAGCCCGATCGAGCCTCCACCGTGAGACGCGCGAAGGACTGCAAGGCCCCCCACGGGAGATGGTGCACACCATGGGGAGGTGATTGCTGCCATAAGGATTATCTTCTAACTCCCATGTAAAGAGTGGAAGGATCAAGGAGAAGCAGATGGTAAGGTCAATGGCAGTGAAAGTGCAGGTTGGGGAATGAAAGTAAGTACTGACACCGGTGTTCAACAGGGAAAGAGAAGGATCCAGGAGCCACTGCTCCAGGACCCCGCCCCTCCCGTTGGTGTCAGCACTGCCCCAAAGTGGACTGTGTCCGTTGAAGTCCCCCACGATGAGAAATGGGGATGGCAGCTGTGAGACGAGATCATCAAGGTCTTCCTGGAAGATGATGCTCCCAGGTGGAAGATAGACAGAGCAGACAGTCAGCAAGAACCCCACAAAGAGGTGGATGACTACTGCCTCTAAGTTGGTGGTAAGTGATATGACCTGGAATGGAGAATGGTTGCTCACAAGGATGGGAACACCCCCATGAGCTGAATCATCTCCATCCCAGTCCCGGTGAACTAGTGAAAAGTGCCGGATCATGGGATCTGTGACTGGTTGCAAGTATGTCTCCTGCAGGCACACACAGATAGGCTGGTATGCCTGAAGGAGGGCCTTGATGTCGTCAATATTTCTCTGGAATCCATGACAATTCCATTGTAGGAGTGTGGCCATCTCAGGACTTAGAAGAGTGGGTGGACGATAAATTCCTATTCAGTTTAACCGCTGCAGAGGACGGTTTAGTAAATAGGGGGCGGTCGGTATCCATGTCCTCGGAGTCATCCGAGGGGCATGGATCAATGACCGCCCTTTGCAGAGGAGTGATTATTTTCTTTTTGGGCCCTGGTGGGGGCCCCTTAGGTTTGAAAGGTCTTGCTGCCTGAGGACGGGGGGGGGGGGGGGGGGGGGCCTTCTGGTTGAGGTGGAAGGCTGAGTTGCAGGAATGGAAACCGGGGTTGATGTCAAAGTCAACACCACCCTCGGTTTTGCCTGCATGAGGAGGTACTTAGCTGCAGGCGAGAAAGACTCAGTAGGTGGTACACTGATGTCAGTCTGCACCGCAATTAAAGTCATTGGAATGATGGGCTTTCCAATGACAGCACTGGCATAGGATACCTTGCCAGGTAGGGCAGGCGGTGCAGCAAGCTTTCTCGCCTCAGAATAAGAGATGTTGTTTACAACTTTCAAACTTTGTACCTCTTTTTCTTCCTTCCACTTGGGACAGTTGCGGGAGTATGCCAGATGCTCGCCACTGCAGTTGACACAGCTTGCCTTTCCTGCTGTGTAGTCAGGATAGAGGATCCTTACTGCCACAGTGAGCACAGGTGGGTTTGCCACGGCAAGCTATGTGGACATGACCGTATATCTGATACTGAAAACTGCGCAGAGGATTCGGAATATATGGCTGGACCTCACAATGCAAATAACCTGCCTTGATGGAAGAAGTCTGGTGTGTTAAATGTCACAATCAGTACCTGGCTGGGTACCAATTTCCCATCACAGTGTGTCAAAACCTGATGGACCGCTGTTACTCCTTGAGGTGTGAGCTCTGACAGGATTTCCTCCTCGGTGACTTTGAGGAGGCTACACTCAGTGATCACACCCAGAGAGGAATTCAGCGTTTTGTGGGGAGTGACCTTAACACCCACCCCACCAATCTCTCTAACCTTAAGGAGCAGTTCAGAATGTTTTGAACAAGTCTCAACTTGTAAGTCATCAGATTGTAAGTGCTTGACGGATTTCCACTAGACCTTTCAAACCTTTATTTAAGAAAAATGGGGACATGTCCCCAAGTACCTGATCGCCCGTGGAGTGAACGATCAAGAATCTTGAGAATGAAGACATAGATGAAGACGATGACAGCGTAGATGACAAAGGCAACGAAGATGGGGGCTCGTGTCGAGCCCTCTTAGTGGCATTGATCAATTCAATTTCATCAACTCTCATGGTTTTTTATGTGTGATTCAGTGCCCGCTGTCCCCACCCTCCATGGAGCCCAATAAGGGGACGTCCAGTCGGGTGCCAGGGCTATGCAGGCACTATACCCACACAGACAGTGAGCCAAGCTCTCACAAATAAACAAAAGGAAAATGAAAAGAGAAATGTGCACAACAAAAACTTTCTACACAAAAGAAACAAAGCGTAAAATATCAAAATTGTGAATGGCCAAACTGGCCTCACAAAGAAAGGATAATGACAAAAAGAAAATAAGCTGTGAGGAAACTTGCAAACCTGTACCTGGACCGTGGGCAAGGTTACTCACCGTGCTGCATAGTTGACCCTAGCAGGACTTGCCCATCAGCCGATTGCTCCTGGGGGGTCACCCCGGAGCTCCCATTTACCAGAAGCAGAGGCCAAAGCTGTGTATAGCAGATGCCCCGGAATCTGCTGTCCAGCCTCCCGACGACAGACTCCCCAATGGGAAGGCGGCCAAAGGGGACCCCGCCAGTCATGAGCTGAGGAGAGAAGACGGGGACCCCCGAGCAACTACCAGAATCCTCCTTTCCCGGGACATAGGTCTCCGCGCACGGCAAACATGCAGGCGAGTGTTCAGGACTCTGCGACGGTAGCCGAGCCAGCGGAACCTTCACAGGGTGGTCCCCGCACCGCTTACAGGAGCTCGCACCGGGGGTGTCATTTAATGACCCTAATGCTATAGGAAGTATAAAAAATGCCAAAATTATCAACATAGAGAACACTGCCTACAGTTCAAAGAAGTTGTCATGCAACAGAATAAATCCTAGATATAGTGTTGACAACATGGAGATGAAAAGAATAAAATTTTCAAAATGAATGTAATGTAAATGAAAAATATGAAATGAAATCAAAAATAATGTAATGTAAATAAAAATGACTGTCCAGGGAGCTCCCTGGACAGTCATTTTTCTAGCAGCTGTCCAGGGAGCTCCCTGGACAACTGTTAGAAGACAGATAGCAGCCCCTCCCCCATCAAGGTCATCCAGCATGTTTTTTAATGTGCACAGAGCATGAATCTCCCACACACAGAACCATGACTTTACGTCCCATCCAACAGACAGAGGCTTTTTAAAGTCCCGTACTGACCAAGGAGAGGGTGGGAGTTTTGTGAAGATAAATCACAATGCTGGCATAGTGGGTCTTGAACTTGTGAATTGCAGATTACAAGCCTGGCACACTACAGAATATGGTGTCCCCTTTTATTGTTTGAGGCAGAAGTTAAGTCGTGATCTTAAGAATTCTGTTTCAGTGCCCATTGCCCCCCCTCCCCCAGAATAGGAGCCACCTTGTTGAGGTGGTGGGAGTGGAAGGGGGGGGGGGGGGGTTTGAGGGCCTGAATGAAGTTGAAGGCATTGCTGACCAGAGTGGCACTGGTCGGACAGGCTAGACTAAGAGCTCTCATCACGGGAGCCGAGGTAACTTGGATTGTATATCTTGTATATCCTTGTTTGTGGCGATCTGGGACACAGATTAAATTTAGGTTTTGACCAATGGATGAACTTTACTTCTATAGTACTGTTCGCCATAGGTAGTCGTGGGGTAAGCTGTATCTATCTGATGCTGTCTTGCCCTCGATGTAGTTAGTGGAGATTTTGTCATTATCCTATAGATGGCGTGCAGTCCTTGAATTGCGATACATCTGGGTTTTGTCATTCAATTAAATTTCCTGTCCCCACCAACCACAGAGCAAAAGGGTATGCCCAGTTCGGCAACATAGGCACACTCATATTTGTTAAATGCTTTTGCACACTTTTTCTACTGTCATATCCACCCCCCCTTTCCTCAAAAAAAAAGGGGGAGAAGAAAAGAAAAAAAATTAAAATAGTATAATACAATTAATCTAGAAAAACCAATAACTTACCTCCAATGTACAATGGTGAATGAGTGCAGATGATGTCCCCATATATGCAATTTTTATTTGGAGGTAAAGGTGGCAATGAGAAGAGTCTGTTAAAAACAAAATATTTCTAAAATAACTGAAAAAAACGGAGATAGAATAGTGACTGCATAAGAGTAAAAAAAACCCTAAAGGTTAAAAGTACAATAGTTCAATTATTTTAATAATCCCAAAAGTCATTGTAGAATACAATAAACTATAATGTTCTCCAATAAGCATAACCAAGTTAGAAAATATACTCTAATATAGCTCATCTACCTCCATTTTGTTATCATTAGTAAAAATGCTGACTTATTAGTGAGGAAGCAGGCAATATAATTTTCTTTGGTAATTCTAAACATTATAAGCTAGTATAAGTAAAGCTAAAAAACAACTAACTGAAAAATTTTATAAATGCCTGAATAACTAATAAATATACAAGAATAAAATCAATAAACTGACAGAAGTAAAAATGAATAAATTATAAACCAGTCATTGTCACAATCAGTAATGTCTCTGCTTCAGGGCATAACTCTTTTTTGTAGCAGTTATGCAGCTTCATAATAAAGAGACTCATTCTCAAATTCAGTGCTTCGGTTAAACTTCAAATGCTTTGAAACATAGTTTGAATTTTATTTTCATAATTCTTTATCAATTTTCTGATATATTTTTCAATTTTTATTCAAATTATTTTGTTTTTAAAGCAAATTTATTTCTTTATGACACTGTTTTACTTAGGCTTAGAGTTTGCCAATCATCAAAAGTCTAAGAATATGCATTATGTGTTATATGCATAAATGAGTAAAAAAAGTTAGAAAAAACTAAATAAATGGAAGATTTAAGCAATAACAGAAATATTATAAACTATTTATATTAGAATAATAAAATAATACAGATAAAATAGGAAAAAATATATATATATATTTGAAATTTTACTAGAAATGAAGTGGAAAAAACACAGTAAACTTTTGCAATTTTTTAAAAAATATTTCAAAATTTTAACCTATCTTTTTCTTCTTCGAATATCTGCCATTTTATTAAACACAATTAAATGTGCTTTCTTTTGGTACATAACAACATATTTCCATTCATTAATTACTTCAGGATGAGGTTCCAAAGCTGCTTATTATATTTTCTGAAAACACTTTAAAATAAATCTGCCCACCATAGTGAGTTCAATTTCAGAAACTCGACACTGTAAGGGTTAATAATACATAATCAATCAAATCATTATGCAAACCATCAGATGAAACCTGTGTATTCACCAATGTCACAGTGTTTGTAGTAGGTGTTCCAGGTTTGTCCTCGAATTGCATGATTGTGCTTAATAGAATTAAGAATCTGGTTGACAGACAATTGAGTGATGAGCAATGTGGATTCAGAAGTGGTAGGGGATGTGTGGATCAGATATTTTCACTTAGGCAGATTCTTGAGAAATGTTTAGAGTTTCAAAAACCTTTGGTTGCTAGCTTTGTTGATTTCAAAAAGGCTTTCGACTCTATTGATCGTCATAATTTGTGGTTGATTGTGAGATCATATGGTATACCTGACAAATTAATTAACATAATGAAATCCCTCTATAATAACACAGTAATGTGTGTGAGTTGGTAAGGATTGTAGCAATTGGTTTAACATTACTTCTGATGTTCGACAAGGGTGCATTTTGTCCCCCTTTCTCTTTAGTTTGGTTATTGATTATGTTTTGCGAAATTCACTGCAAGGGAAAGATTTTGGCTGTAAATGATCTGGAGATATGAAAATTTCTGATTTAGATTATGCTGATGATTTAGCCCTTTTGGCAAATGATGTTGATGAGACGAATTCTTTCATTCGAGCTATTGATGAGACTGGTAGTAGAGTAGGTTTAGTTATAAACCGAGAGAAAACTAAAGTGATGAAAATTGGTCAGGAAAGCTGTGATTCAGTAATCTGAATGGGTGCAGTCTTGAGCAGGTGTCACAGTTTAATTATCTTGGGAGCTATGTAACAGATACTGGTGATGTGCGGCATGAGATTAACAAATGAATAGGGATCGCTGCTGGAACTTTTAAGAATCTATGGTGAGTGTGGAGAAATAGGCATATACACTTAAAGACTGAATTTAGACTGTATAAATAATTGATTCTTTCTAGGGTTATTTATGGTAGTGAAATTTGGATGCTTTGTAAATGAGATAACAGGAAATTAAATGCTTTGATTCTAGATGCTTATTAAGTATCTTGGGCATTAGGTGGTTCAACTTTGTAACTAATGATGAGGTTAACTCTGTAACTAAAGATGAGGACTTAAAGGAGGTTGCAAAGGAGTTTGCAACCTCTTTTAAGCAGAATATTGTGCAGAGAGAGACTGTTAGTTTGGCCATGTTCCCCGTATGGATAACTATAGATTGGTGAATAGGGTCATGAAAGTGTGACTAAGGGCCTCAGAAAGATGGGGAGACCTAGGATGCGGTAGGCAGACAATGTCAAACAGGACCTTGTTAGAATTGGTGTGCAGTGGCCAGATGCAGAAGTTGTATCTCAGGACAGATATGCTTGGAGAACCAAATTGCACGGAAGTTGGTTGCACCCAAAACCAATTGCACCCAAATTGGTTGGAAGTCCGTAGCCCATGGCTGCTTGAGGATGATGATGATGTTATATTTACTTACTTAGAGGAAACATTCCCCATTGCTATTGCAACTACCAATACCAAAGGGACCTATCACCCCTCCCCAAAGGTCAGAGTCAATACCAACTTTAGCATTGAAATCACCAAGAACAAAGGTAATACTCCTGTCTAGAAAGAATTCAAAATATTATAAAATTGTCTATAACACATTTCTCATCCTCATTAGAGTCCTCAGTGGGGGCATAACAACAGGTAACATTCATCATTAAACCTAGTTTTAAAAATAGCAGTAGGAAACCTTTCATTAATGCAGTCATAACCTACAAGAGCATAACTGGCATGTCTGATGAGAAGAAAACCTTGGAGATCTTAATATACTACTGGCTGATTACATAAAACAATTTAGCATTTAACAAACTGCAAAAGAAAAACTTACTTCTGAAGTTCTGATGATAAACAATTTACTGCTTTTAATACAGCTGTCCTGGTATAGATATCTTCAGGTTTCACCTGAAATGTAAAAATGTTCATAAAGCACATATTTAGATAATATTTAATATGAAAACCAAACATAATTTTCAAACATATCAGAATAGTGTGCAATAAAATAATAATACAATGCAAAAAAAAAGGTTTATCAGGCAGATAAATAAAAATAAATACTTAGCGGAAAAAATTTTCGCCAACATACTGGGGATTATCATCTATGTTTAAAATAAATATCCTTCAAGCAACTGCTTCCCACAAAAGTTTGCTAGAAGCCTGTCAGATTAATATGCTGTACAGATCTGTAAAGAAGGTGAGTTCTCAGCAGAAACACAATAAAAACACCCATGCCTTACCTAAGCCCTTTGATTGGAAGCCAAGTCTGTTAACCATTTAGCCACTGGGATACAATAGTTCAAATTCTGCTGAATAACAATATACTGCTTTTTGTTGTTCTCTACGTCTAATTTAAAATAAAAAGTTCAATTTCTTTCTTCCGAGAATATTCTTTTTTTTCTAATTTAGCTGCAGCTAGTATCTTTTTATCATTTTTCACCAATTTAAAACATCTGTTTCATTCTGAACAATACAACTGAGAATTTGTTGAAATAATCAATAAATATTTTGTGGAAAAATTTTTGCCAACATACAGGACATTATTAATAACGTTAAATAGCATGAAGAAACTTTATTATTTATTTCCATCTTACTCACTGCTATATAAAAAGAAATAGTTGCCACCTGAGATCATAAATGGCACCAACAATCTCAGTTGGCACCGAAAATCTCAGTAAAGAGTTTTAAGTCTTAAAATATAAAAAATTAAAAAGACAAGCTGGCATTAGTTCAATGGTAGAATACTCTGGCATGTTTCTGCAGAGATGCGGGTTCATGTCCTGCATGTCAGCACAATTTTTTCCACAAAATATTTATTGATTTATTGATATTAAAAAGTCAACAGGTTGGGTTGTTTTACCTCTTAGCGACACTTTTTTGTACACCTGGGCTAAATGGCCAGGTCACATGGACCCCGAAGGTTCAGAGAAAGTTGGGGGAGGGGACCCACTGGAATAGCTGTTGGGAGACAGATGGTAGCCTCCCGTCAAGGCCATCCAGCGTGTTCTTTAACGTGCACAGGGTATGGCTCTCCCACACACGGGGCCACGGCTTAACGTCCCATCCGACGGACAGTGGCCTTTCCAAGCCCATCGGTGTCCCCTACTGACCGTGGGCAGGGCGGGGAATTTTGCAGAAAGTCAACAGGTAATGCTGTGATTGTCATCTATGAAATAATCAATTCTAGTTTAATTAGTTCTCAAGATAATCTATTTTGTCAATATTCAGTTTAAATGTCATACTTATAAACATGTGCTCTAAAAAAAAAAGAGTTTGAACCCAGTATACTTAACAAAAAAGAAATACATTAAATTTTTAAAAAATATTTTTATCATGAATTAAAAAATATCCAACTTTTATTTAAAGCTTTCCTACCCATATCAATATGTTGAATATTACTTTTAAAAATAAAAACATCTCAAAAAGTTTATCACCATTAATTTTTTCATTAAAATTTAATATATGATACTTTCAATCAGAATCACATCTTGGTGATAACAGATTACAGTCATCACACATTGCTCATCCATCAACCATTAATTTTTTCATTCAAATTTAATATATGATACTTTCAATCAGAATCACATTTTGGTGATGACAGATTACAGTCATCATACATCGCTCATTCATGAACAGCATGAATTACTCCTTGCACGGTTAATCTAAATTGGTAAGATGAATTATTTGAATTTGAGGGAGGTTCTGTCATTTACACAGTGGTTGCATTGTAAGCATGGTTAATCTCTAAGCTAATTAGATAGTAAAACACAGTGACTGATAGTTAAAATTTGATTAAATCACAAGTTCACCATTTTAGAAAGATTCAAATGCTAACGAGTTCAATTTCTTAGCTTTCTTACAAGAGTTACATTTCTAAATCTCTAGTTGCCTTATGCAATATGAAACAGAAGTGGCTTAATGTTCAAACAGGAATGACATCACTTTAATTAAATGAAGCAGCATATGCAAAATGGTACCAAAGAGAATGGGTGAAAATTACAAGAGTCTCAAATATACTCATTACCTGGATGTAGTGTAGCAGAATTGCCCCACTGTATGCCACACAGAATTTCACTGTTGTGACCGCAGGACTCTTGATATGATTGGATGCCAATATATTGGAGAACTGTTGATGTTGTTCCTAACTGGTTACTTGGTTGTTTGTTTGGGGTTTTATGGTGCAAGACCAGTGAGGGCTATATTACACAAATCCATATGAGTCTCTTAGGAGATTATGATATTAAAGCTGTACACTACTAGGGTTGGGTTGTTTTATCTCTGAGCAGCACTCTTTTGCACACAATGGGCTAAATGGCCAGATCATAAGGACCCCAAGGGCTCAGAGTAGGTTGGCAGAGGAGGCCCCACTGGAGCAGGTGACTGGCATTGGAAGACAGGTGACAACCTCCCATCAAGGCCATCCAGCATGTTCTTTAACGTGCACAGGGTATGGCTCTCACACACACAGTTCATGGCTTAACGTCCCATCTGATGGACAGCAGCCTTTCCAAGCCCATTGGTGTCCCCTACTGACAGAGCTGGACAGGGAGTTTATGGAGATAAATCTCTACACTGGCCAAGCTGGGACTCGAACCTGGGAACTGCAGATTACGAGACTATCAAGCTACCAACTGAGCCACCCCCATCCCCACAACTAGAGAAGAGATGACTAAAAAACACTATCATCTAATGTGTATGATGAGGATGTGATGTATGATGTAGAAACATGTTGCATCTCCTCACAAAGTTTTTGTGACCTCATCATTTATTGTTTTGATGTATTTGGTTTAAACATTTTTGTTTAAAATGCCCTGAAGTTGAAATTTCACGAGTGCTCCATTTGAAGTTGACCACAGAATAACTCCATCTCTAGGTAAATTTCATCTAGGCAAAAGTCATGTGAACAGCAGTGCAGAGGGGTCAAACAAATTTGGCTCTAGTTTGGAATAATAGCATCCTGTATGGAGTTTGTATGGGACATTGGAGAAATATTGAAAATACCTTAAATTTTTGCTAATACGGAACAGTTGGCAACCTTACCTGATGTACTTGTAGCATGCTTTATCAAATATTCAAAACATGGTACTTTGCCTATTTCTGATTATTGTTACAAATTACATACAATAAAAAAACCAAAGCAATTCCTATTTTTAAAAATAATGCTTGCCAGTTTTAGCCCTTTTCAATTACATCTTAAATCACTTGGTGGCTCATAAGATGAGAAACACTTGTAGATTATGGTTGATTGCACCTGTGAAGACATTATGATTTTAATGCAAGTAAATGCACAGTTTTATTAAAAAGGGTTTAATGCATGATTATGCTGTTCAGAAGGGAGTGAGCTAAAAAAGCAATCACTCCCTTCTGAAAAGCATAATCATGCATTAAACCCTTTTTAATGGTAGTGCTGTGAATTTTTAATTATTTGCACAGTTTTATACCTTTTTTTTCCTTCTATTTGGAAAAGCGTCTGGGCAGTGCTCCTCACTGGGAAAAATAAGAAAATTTTTTTGTAAAAAGGAATCTTATATGCAAAACAATTAAGAAATGACATTCACACTTATTCATGTGTCAGAACGGTCTACACAATAATGAAACTGGGAAGACAACTGTTCGTCTTAATCTAAAGCTTTAAAAGCATATTTCTTAATTTTTTTATGTTTTAGTTAAGAACATTATCGCTCCAATTCTGCAACAACAAAAAATAACCAGTAGACAATATGTAATATATGTGCATCTATGCCAGTACATCATCTGGAACTAGTGTACTGACAAAAGTCACAATTATCTTACACAGGTCTTTGTGCAACCAAACTAATTACAGTAATACTGATCATAAAAAAACCACTAAATGAAACACAAAATTTTGACATTTAATGAACAAGTGTATAATGTCTGTCAGGGTGAGCTTTAGAGATGAGAATGGGCCTCAAATATTTCCGATACCAAGCTATTTTAATAATTATTGAGCTTGAACCAGGTTAGAGAAAATTTATGATATATCATAAAACACATACAGAAATGCATGCTGTTAAGCAGATTTTTTTAATTCTTTGTATTATAAACTATTACAAACTTTAAACATAACTATTTGAAAACAAAATTAAAATCTTAATATTTGGAATGAAAAACACTACTGTAGAAACTGAAATCTTGAGTAACATCATTTCAAATGCTAAGGTTGATTCATTAATGAAATGGAGAGAATATCCAAAATAATAATCACATATTGAATGAGGTTTATTAATTTTAATTACTGAAGACTGAAAAAAAATGTTGAAATCATAATCAAAACAAAATTATTTTACTCTCTTACCCTTTTTATTCACCATAATAAGCAAAATTATAAATTTAAATACTGAGCACAGAGCAGTCTGTGCTATTTTGAGCCCTACCCAGCACTGACTCATCTCTAGTAAGTTAATAATCATCTCTAGTAAGTTTCATTTCCATAATGCTCCAAAACCCAATGAAGAATTTCTATATTTAAAGTGCTCTCAATAAGCTTCAAATAAATAGTTTCAGTTTAACAAATTAATTCTCAAGCAAAACAGCTTTGTGCTGCCTTTAGTATAACAAATATTGTTGCTATAATCATAATGGAAGCCTTCTCAGTAAGTTTCAAAACTAAAATTACCTTGGGAAATAGATAATTTTATATTTAGAGAACCTATACTATTTGGCTGCTCAAAATGCTTTTATAGTCAATGTATTGCTATTTTCAAATGGTTTCCACTTTTATTCTACTAAGAGCAGTAAGGGGAACTAACACCTTGGAGGAAACCAAATGCAGCTTGTTTTGCATGTAAAAATTATTATTCATCTAGCAATAGAAATGACAAAGAAAAGCTGAGTGGTGCAAAAGGGCCACAGCACTTTTCTAATAAATGTGCTTTATGTGTATAAAATACTTGTATAATATAATGCATCAATAAATGTTGTATATAAATTCAGTAGGCTGTTAGTCATCTACGGAGAATTTACAATAATGATATTGTATTATTAAATTCGGATTACTATAGACATTATTTAAGGCATTGTATTAATATATGCGAAACAGCCATTATATCAGATGTTAAACATGCCTTACTTAGCTTTGGTCACAAATGAGAATTGACCTTACTACAACTTACCAATATTTTCTTCTCAGCTACCTCAGTCACAACAACTGACAAGGATGAGATATATATAATAATGTTACCTATATAGTCTTCTATGTACACATAAAGTTATTCCTCATATGTTGACTTGTGAACATCACACTATATGCATACACACTATGTTGAAAAAATTATCCAGACACTTCTTATGTTATGTGAATGGAAAGCCACTTTCAAAGCTCCCTAACATTGAAAACCAACCTTTTATGCAAAAACTGTTATTGACAATAAATTGTAGATGTCACTCAAATCTCTCTAAATATATTTCCTGAAATATTCGTTTAATATTTAAAGAATGAATGGAAGCTGAAGCATTTATCTTCAACTTTTGACAATCTACATTTGTGCTTCAATGAAGGACTGGTAGCAATGGACTTGTCATCAGCTTCAACTAAACATTGCTAAATCAACTGGATGAAATTACCAGTTCGAAGTGAACTCCATCACTGCTGTACCAGCCCTCAAGTAACTGGTAAATAAATACCTTTATCATATTATCTACTCTAGCTTACCTTTGGGGTGATTAACAAAAGATAATTTTAAGGGTTTACGATAATTAAGGTACAAATGAATGAGTTGAAAGGTGCAGATATTAGCCATAGGGCATGTCTGTAACACTTCTTCACCCATTACTCATATAGCACTCCTCATTCCTTGAGATTTGAAAATTTTAAGAAATTTTATGTAATAGCATTATTCATGGAATATTAAATTATACACTGTTTCTGACAAATGGATGAGTGCACATGTGGCACCAACTGAAGGAAGCTCACAACTCTGATTACGTGTTTCATATTGTTAAGGGTTCTATTTGCTCCTTTGGCTAATGATATTGATGAAATGAATTCTTTCATTAGGGCTTTGATGAAACTGGTAATAGAGTAGCTTTGGTGATAAACAGAGAGCAAACTAAATGAATGAAAATTGGTCAGGTAGACTGTGCTTCCGTTGCTTTGAACATTTGCACTCTTGACCAAGTATCCCAGTTTAATTATCTTGGGAGCTGTTTAACAGATAACGGTAATGTGTGGCATGAGATAATTGCTGAAATCCAAATGTCGGAGCCAGTACCAAATTTGGCATTGAAGTCATCTAACATAAAAGTAATATCTTTTTCCACAATAAAAAATCCCAAAGTTGCCATAAAATTAGAAGCAATTTTGAAGTAGTGAAAAGGCCTTGGGACATAGATGGATTTCTATTACACATGAACTTAGCAGTTTGACACATAGTATAGTTTTCATTACTTTAAAAGAGATTGTGTTAATTATTCATATTTATTTATAACAATTAACATGTTTTTTATGAAAAAGTACTAACAAGAAGATCAAACTTGTCTATCTTCATGTATATAAATAAATGGGGTGGGGGGGTGGGGTAATCTGTAGTAGGTCTTGTGTTGAATCCAATCCCAAAGTACTAGTTTAACCTAGTTCCCATTTACATTTTTGATACTCGCAAATTCCTATTGCACAGATTTAATTAATATTTATCCACCATTAAGCTGTTTTTTTAAGTAACAGGATGAAAATGGGTATAGAGGAAAAACTATCTTGAGCTGGGTGTGTTCTGAACCCACAACTTCCTGATGACATCAGGTGCTCTTGCATGTTCTATTGCAAAGAATTTCTTCTCTCATTGATTTTCATAGATGCTTTTTCTACTGATATAATACTCACAGTTTTTTACATTCTTCCGCTGTTTCTGGATAAGTAATGAAAACTGAAATCTGGAAGTTACTATTTGGAGAAAAGTCTGCATTCATGGATTTTCCAAGCTGAGAGCCTACTATCCACTTCCACACTTCCTTCACTGATGGAAGATCTTCTGCTACTGTTGTACCATATATTGTTCTGAAAACATATGTAAAAGTGAAATAAAAAACATTTAAAATTTTGAAAAGTATATTTAAATATGTAACTATGCTGTTGTATAAACACTAAGATGTGTATACTAAATGCACTTAAAAAACAATTGATAAAGCCACTTGTCTGTGTTAAATGAATCTTAGCCAAGAATTAAATAAGAATGAGAATAAAAATAACATTTTATTAAATACCCATATTCCGATATGCATTGTAAAAAGTAGAAAATAAAGATAAAGCATATTGGTGTTGCAGTTAATCATTGAATTCGTATTTATTTCAAAGGAGGTCAATGTCACTAGACTCGTGATACAGCGGTCCTCGATTCCAAACCAGCTGTGGCGGCAGCTTTTTTTTCCCCGTGGCAGGTTGTTTGGAGCTTCCAGCTTCATTCTTCATATTTTCCCTTTTTGTAGGGAGCATGGACAAGGTTTTTTTTTATATCCTATGGTGGTTCTTGTGCATCAAGTAAATTTGAGTATGAAATTGAACAATCTGCTGAATCTGAATCACCAATACCAAGCTCATCTGCAACTGCAGGACAAACAATGACAGCTTCCAACCATGACAGAAATAAATTTCCCGTATATGTGCTGAATTGTTGTTTAAGGAATAATGAAGTAGTTCCTCGAAACTGGCTAGTTTGGAGCAAAACCACACAAGCTTTATTCTGCTTTCCATGTCATCTATTTTGCAAATTACCTGAACTACAGCAATCTATTTTTACAACAAAAATTGGCTGGGGACCTTCCAAAAGCTATAAAAAGCTGTGACAGAATACCTGATCATGAAAAAAATAACAATCACAGAGCAGGTTATGTAGAGTGATGAAACTTACAAAACAATCTGAATAAAAACACGATAATGAATTATTATTTTGTTATTGAACAAAATAAAAAGCGAAATGCAAGTATGGAAAGACTTATTATGGCGATATCTGGATGTAGTTTTGTTTCTTTCTGAATATGGATTAGCTTTTAAGGGGAGCAGCAAATTGATTGGTGATTCAAGAAATGGAAATTTCTTAGGAATGCTAAAGATCATGAGTTATGATCCTCTCCTTGACGAGCATTTGAAAAAAGTGAAAGAATCACAAATTGAAAAAAAAAGATACTAGGTTCATTATTTATCAGCTGAAATTCAAAATGAATTTATTTCGTGCTGTGCTGAAAATGTTCTTAAATGCATTTTAAAGGAAAGAGAAGTTGAAAAATACTTTTCTAAAATTGTAGATGCAATGACAGATTATGCCCATATGGAGCAAACAACATTCATTTTGCATTATTCTTGCAAACAAAGAAACAAATGAATACGAAATCTTTGAAAGATTCATGAAATTTGTAGATTGCAATAAGAAAACAGGAGATTCCATTGCAAATTTAATTGTTCAAACTCTCTTAAAAAATATAATATCCCAATAAGTGAGTGCCGTGCGCAAGGATACGATAATGGCTCTAATATAAGTGGAGCATACAAGGGTCTTCAAACTCGAATTTTGAAAATTAATCCCTTGGCCATTTTTCCTCCTTGTGCTTGTCACAGTTTGAACATCTGTGGTGTTCATGTGGCAGAATGTTGTCCTGAAGTAATAACATTTTTTGGTGTTGTAAATGTTTAGAGTTTCAGAAACCTTTGGTTGCTAACTTTGTTGATTTCAAAAAGGCTTTCGACTCTGTTGATCATCATAATTTGTGGTTGATTGTGAGATCATATGGTATACCAGACAAGTTAATTAACATAATGAAATCTCTCTATAATAACACAGTAATGTGTGTGAGTTGGTAAGGCTTGTAGCAATTGGTTTAACATTACTTCTGGTGTTCGACAAGGGTGCATTTTGTCTCCTTTTCTCTTTAGCTTGGTTATTGATTATGTTATGCGAAATTCACTTCAAGGGAAAGATTTTGGCCTTAAATGGTCTGGAGATATGAAAATTTCTGATTTAGGTTATGCTGATGATTTAGCCCTTTTGGCAAATGATGTTAATGAGACGAATTCTTTCATTCGAGCTATTGATGAGACTTGTAGTAGAGTAGGTTTAGTTATAAAATGAGAGAAAACTAAAGTGATGAAAATTGGTCAGGAAAGCTGTGATTCAGTAATTTGAATGGGTGCAGTCTTGAGCAGGTGTCACAATTTAATTATCTTGGGAGCTATGTAACAGATACTGGTGATGTGCAGCATGAGATTAACAAATGAATAGGGATCGCTGCTGGAACTTTTAAGAATCTATGGTGAGTGTGGAGAAATAGGCATATACACTTAAAGACTAAATTTAGACTGTATAAATAGTTGATTCTTTCTAGGGTTATTTATGGTAGTGAAACTTGGATGCTTTGTAAATGAGAAAACAGGAAATTAAATGCTTTGATTCTAGATGCTTATGCAGTATCTTGGGCATTAGGTGGTTCAACTTTGTAACTAATGATGAGGTTAGGCAAAGGAGTTTGCAACCTCCTTTAAGCAGCATATTGTGCAGAGAGAGATTCTGTTAGTTTGGCCATGTTGCCTGTATGGATAATTATAGATTGGTGAATAGGGTCATGAACAGTGTGCCTAAGGGCCTCAGAAAGAGGGGGAGACCTAGGATGCGGTGGGCAGACAATGTCAAACAGGACCTTGTTAGAATTGGTGTGCAGTGGCCAGATGCAGTAGATGTAGCTCAGGACAGACTTGTTTGGAGAACTAAATTGCATGGTCTGGTTGGAACTCCGTAGCCCATGGCTGCTCGAGGATGATGACAGAAGCTGTATAATACATTTAGGGTAGTCCTCAGAGGTGGGAAATTTTGAAAAAAAAAAAAAAAAACCGACTGCTCGCTTAATTCCATGTCCAACACACGTTGGTCTGCTTGAATTGAGAATGTAAAACTATATGCACAAAAGCTTCCTTCGATAAAGAAGTCAATCGACATGGTGCTAGAATTAAATCCAACTTCAGATACTGGAGCAGATTTGAATGGTATAAAGACATATATGGGTCATTTGAATGCCTTGTGATGGCAACAGTTTGGTAGAAAATTCTATCAGGCATAAACTACCTAAGCATGGTCCTATAAGCTCGAAATACAACCACCAACATCGAAGTAGCAAATCTTTCTAGTTTTGTGACAGATTGTAAAAGATTAGGAATAGTTGGAAGGCAATCCTAAACAAATGCAAGCTTGTAGCTTTAAATTTAAGTATGCAAGCTGAATTTTCAGATCAACAACAAAGGAAGAGGGAAAAAAATGCTGAAGAATCGACAATAACACCAACTGAAGTATTGAAGTTTAATGTGTTTAATGTTCTTTGAGACAGTGTTATTGGTAACATGACAACTCGATTTGATGCATTGAAAGAAATAAACATTGTATTCAGTGTGTTGTGGTTATTTCACGACTTAAATGAGGTAGAAATTCAAGAAAATGCAAGAAAACTACAAAACAAATATGATGATATTAGCGAGCAGTTTTCTGAAGAACTAATGCATCTGAATTCGATATATGATGCAAATATACAGAAAAAAAAATCTTTCACCTATACAGTTGCTCAATAAAATAAAACGTCTGAATCTTGAACCACTATTTCCCAATATTGTTATTGCTTTAAGGTTGTTTTGTACAATACCAGTGACTGTGGCTCAAGCAGAACTATCTTTTAGTTGCCTATCAAGGATTAAAAATGTGTTACGGTAAACTATGTATCAAAAGACTTTCGTCTTTGGGTTTATTATCAGTTGAGGCTGAGCTAGTCAATATGGTGATTTTTCAAAAGTAATAGATTTATTTGCAAGTCGTAAGACTCGCAAAGCACCCTTGTGATTTAGTCTAAATCCGAGACCCAAGCTGTGATTTTTTGACTCTGTGATCTGATATGATAGTTTATTGCAATTAACCTTATTATACGAGTGGAAATTTTTTGTTAAACAACTATTATTTTGTATTTACCCAATATTACAATATTGCATCACTATAATAATAGTGATGAAATATTGGGTAAATACTATTATTTACCCAATATAATGTTAAACAACTATTATTTTGTATTTACCCAATATTGCATCACCCTAAGAGGAAAAAGACTGTAAGCTATACACAGACCAGTACCAAGCCCACAGATAAGTACAAAGTATACTAATGATGACGATGCAATATTGGGTAAAATCATTTTCGTATTATTATATTACAGAAAAAATAAAGAACAATTTCTATCTACATGCAGTTTTTTTCTGTCATCAGGCCTGGGCCCGCTCTCAGCGGCCCTGGTTGTACAGTGTGCTATTGTGACAACTGAATACCAATTAATCTTATAAAACAAAATCATCATTCAATATAAAGCATAGTTTAATGCTGGTTTGATTCTCCTTTATTATTCCAGGTCAATGTCCTGAACTTATTTGAGTTTCCATTGGTGACTATCCAAGGTGAATTAGTTAGTCATAACTTGATAATTATAAGACCAAAGTGATAACATGTAAAATGGGAAAAGGGATAAAAAAAATTAAATGCTGAAGAAAATAGGAGTTTCAACACTACTAGGAAAAATACGAAGGCAGATAATGAATCAGAAGGCAATAATAGGGAGGGTTAAACAGAATTTTATTAAAAGTTATGGAGATCAGGTGATTCTAGTAGGTGGAGTGATAGCAAAGGTTGCAATGGCAGTGAGAAAAGTATTTAGACAAGTCATCTTGTACAACATCTTAAAATTGCAAAAATAAGGTTACTTGTTTTTAAATTATCAGTCCAAGTCGACTGCACCTGAGCCCTCAGAGTGAGTTGACATCTTTCTGAGCGCTCCTGCAAAACCGGTTTTCGACACATTGTGCTGAGCTATCGTCGTGGCATCGATTATTGGGATCCCACTAGCCAGCACCAGCAAGGAAAGATTTGTTTCACTATACTGCTATATATAATATATATATTTTTCTTCCTTTGATGAGTATTCTACTATGTTTTAGCTACTGTTATTATCCATCTAAATAGTTATTAAAGTGTATCAATGGTATGTGTTTCCTAACCAAATTTCTCTAGTAATGGCAGCGCCTAGAGAAGCTACACCTATAGCTACCCCAGATGCTGCACCTACAACAGAAGAGGTTGCATTTGAAGATTATTTGTCCCAGGCCTATATTATGCAACAGAAACTGAAGAAGTTATCATTAAGTCCATTAAAAAGATCACAAAGGAACAGCAAAGGATATCAGAGAAGCCTACCAGTAGATGCACTGCATCCTAATGAAGCAACAGATGCTTATTTCTCAGTTGCAAGGATACAATCAGGCCCTAAGAGGAAAAAGACTGTAAGCTATACACAGACCAGTACCAAGCCCACAGATAAGTACAAAGTATACTAATGTTCTTATTTTCCCCTCAGAAGGTAGCATAGCCACAATGGAAGAATTGAAATCTACACAAAAGGAATCTATCGGCCCTAAAGCAATTGGAGTCGGTAAAAAACAAGTAAGAAAGATACAAAATAAGGGTCTAGCCATCGAATTGGAGCAACCCGACCAGGTGAAGAAGTAAAGGCAAAGATAACCAATGATGCAATGCTGAAAAGGAAATATAATGTGTGCCACCCAGTAAAGATCAATCCTAAGATTATAATCTATGATGTACCCCTGAAGTTAGAACCCAAGAAAGTTATCACATACATTAAGGAGCAGAATGATATAGAAGCCACAGAAGGAATGTTTAAGTTTTCCCTCTTAGGAAATCAAGACAAGCACATCGTATACAAATGTGAGCCTAAGACCTTTCGTAGCATCATGAGCAAAGATAAGCTATTATAGAGTGAACTAGACATGATGTAAAGGAGTACATCAATCTGACCAAATGCTTCCATCACTACAAGTATGGCCATGTGTAGAATAATTGCCCTACCAACGATAAGGATAAGATTTGCTCTAACTGCCAGGAGATCATTATTACAGAGAATGTTACAAGAGGAAGAAGAAGTGTTAACTGTGCAGAAGCTAACCTGAAGTTCAAGACACAGTACGATACAGCACACACAACAATGGATAGATCCTGTCCCTGTCACATCAGGGAGACAGAACGTCTTTGATCACGAACAAACTAGGATAGCTTCCAACAATCTCAACATAAATGCATTTTATCACCAATCAACATCAACAAATCGAAGACAGCAACAGCAAACTTAAGAGCCCTACTCAATCACATTAACCCTGACATTAAACCAGGCATAATATGCATTTAAGTGATACAGAGAAGCAATGGAAAATTAACACTATTGCCAGTGCACTGGACCTTGAAACACACTCTAAATGGAAAAGTAGTGAATACAGTGACAATGAAAACAATTGACTTCAACACCATCCACCAACATCATAGCCATCGAAGAAAGAGGTGCATCAAACCATATTATAATTATTTCAGTCTATTTCCCCACCATCAGAAGACATAGAAATTCATTTAGAAATATTAGCGAGTTTAATAAAAAGATTCATCATCATCATCATCAAGCAGCCATGGGCTACGGAGGTCCAACCAGACTGTGCAATTTAGTTCTCCAAGCATGTCTGTCCTGAGCTACATCTACTGCATCCGGCCACTGCACACCATTTCTCAGAAGATCCTGTTTGACATTGTCTGCCCACCACATTCTAGGTCTCCCCCTCTTTCTGAGGCCTTTAAGCACACTGTTCATAACCCTATTCGACAATCTATAATTATCCATACAGGCAACATGGCTAAACCAATGGAGTCTCTCTCTGCACAATATGCTGGCTTAAAGAAGGTTGCCGACTCATTTGACTAACCTCATCATTAGTTACAAAGTTGAACCACCTAATGCCCAAGATACTGCATAAACATCTAGAATCAAAAGCATCTAGTTTCCTGTTATCATGTTTTTACAAAATGTCCAAGTTTCACTACCATAACTAACCATAGAAAGAATCAAACTATTATACAGTCTAATTTTAGTCTTCAGGTGTATACGCCTATTTCTCCACACTCTCCATAGATTCTTAAAAGTCCCGGCAGCAATCCCTATTCGTCTGTTAATCTCATGCCACACATCACCACATAACTCCCAAGAATGCCGCACATCTGTTACATAACTCCCAAGAAAATTAAACTGTGACACCTGCTCAAGACTCCAACCATTCAGATTAACTGAATCACAGCCTGCCACACCAATTTTCATAACTTTAATTTTCTCTCGGTTTATAACCAAACCTACTCTACTACCAGTTTCATCAACAGCCCTAATGAAAGAGTTCATCTCATCAACATCATTTGCCAAAAGGACCAAACCATCACCATAATGTAAGTCAGAAATTTTCATATCTCCAGCCCATTTACGGCCCAAAATCTTTCCCTTGAAGTGAATTTCGCATAACATAATCAATAACCAAACTAAAGAGAAAAGGAGACAAAATGCACCCTTGTTGAACACCAGAAGCAATGCTAAACCAATTGCTACAAGCCTTACCAACTCTCACACACGACTCAATGTTATTATAGAGAGCTTTCATTATGTTAACTAACATGTCTGGTATACCATATGATCTCACAATCAACCATAAATTATTCTGACCAACAGAGTCGAAAGCCATTTTGAAATCAACAAAGTTAGTAACCGAAGGTTTCTGAAACTCTAAACATTTCTCAAGAATCTGCCTAAGTGAAAATATCTGATCTACACATCCCCTACCACTTCTGAATCCACATTGCTCATCACACAATTGCCTGTCAACCAGATTCTTAATTCTATTAAGCACAATCATGCAAAGAGCTTTCCCTGGAACAGAGAGTAGGCTGATACCCCTAAGTTATCACAAGAACTGTGATCATCTTTTTTGAAAATAGGGATAACAATAGCTCTGGTAAAATCCTTAGGAACCATGCCTTTATCATAAAAGATATTCAGAATTTCAGTCATCCAAGTGGTAACCAAAACATTCCCAGCTCTAAGCTTTTCAGTAGTAATTTCATCTACCCCTGGAGATTTATGAAGTTTAAGTTTAGAAATAGCCAAAATAACTTCAGATGTATTATAGGGCCAACACTAAAGCCACCAATGCCTATATCATCATTGCAAACAATGGGAGCAGAACTAACCATATTGTTTAGAACATCACTGAAATGCTCAGTCCACCTAGCCATTACAGAATCCTCACCTTCTATAACCTTACCTTGGTTATCCTTCAATCCCTGTATACCTGTCCATTTTCTACCACACAAAACGTTAACTATCTGGTACAGCTCTCTGCTGTTGTGCTGTCTAACTGCTTCCTTGGCTTTGTCAGCCAAGCCATCAAGCCAAAGATTCTTATCAGCAGCTAACTGATCCTTTACACATTTATCAAGCTATCTTGTAATGCTTTCTATTAGGACTAGTAGGGTACTGATTAAGGACATTGCTGCAGTTCCTTCTTTCTGAAATAAGCTCAAGTGCCTTATCACTTAAATAATTCTGTCACCTCTGCTCCTTTTTTCCTAAAAGAGTACTGTTAGTTTCCAAAAAAGCCTGTTTAAAATGGCCCCATTCTTCCTCAACTTCAGTATTAAGCAAACCATGACTGTCATAATGACTAAGTAACCTATCATGGTAAGCTTTAGCTATAACTGGGTCTTTCAGAGCTTCGGTATTAAAGGTAAAATTTTTAACCCTAGCACAACACTTTTTAAGTTTAAGTTGCAAGACACTTTTAACAAGGTAATGGTCAGATCCAATTTCAGCTCCCCTATATGCCCTGGTATTCCTAACAGAACTAGCCCATTTGCTGTTAATTAATATATAATCAATCATATTCCTATGCAGCCCATCAGGTGAAACCCATGTGTATTTATGTATGTCGCGGTGTTTGTAATACGTGTTAGTTATTGTGAAACCATTGAGCTTACTTACCTGTAGGAGATGTTGCCCATTGCCATTGCAGCTACCAATACCAAAAGGGCCTATCACTCCTCCCCAAAGGTCAGAGTCAGTACCAACTTTGGCATTGAAGTCACCTAGAACAAGGGTAATATTTCCTTTCTTGATAGAATTCAAATCTGAAGAATTGATTCAATCTTGATAGATTTGTTCCTGAAGTTGTCCGTAAAACCTATCCTTCTCATCCTCATTGGCATCCTCAGTGGGGGCATAACAGCAGATAACATTCAAGTCTTAAATGCTTGTCTGAAATTTTGCTGTAAGGAACCTTTCATTAATACACTCAAATCCTAGAAGAGCATCACTAGCGTGTCTGCTGAGAAGCAGACCTACGCCTTGGTGATGTTTGCTATCGTTCCTCCCTGAAAAGAGAAATTTAAGATTATTTTTAAGAATCTGACCTTTATCTGTACATCTGGTCTCTTGCAGGCCGAGAATATCTAAATTATAATGGTGGAATTCTTGTGTGAGGCCATCAAGAGAAAAAGCTCTGTGCAGAGTCCTCACATTCCAACTACCTATGGAGAGAAAATGGTTAGTGGGATGTTTAAAGAAACTATGTTTATTGAGAGAGGGAATGCCAACAGTATCAAACAGCCCCCTAATCACAGACATGGGGCAAAGACCCGTTCCCCCACCACTAAAGGCTGAAGCCATCTACACTGGAAGACTTCCTCCAATGTAGAATTTGACGATGCTAATAGAAGCAAAGAGTTCAGGTGCCTGTGATGACTTCTGCTCAGGATTATCCACCAGCTGATAAACATATCCTGTGAATTTATTCGCTTGGGGCTGTCAACCCACAAACAAACAGAAAACACAGCGGAAAAGCTTCCCTCCACAGAAGCTCACCAATGCAGCAAAATCGGGATCCATAATCAAGCTCAGAGCCATAATTCCATTCAGGTTGGTATATATGGTCAGCACCAGGACCCTGTGTGGTTGACCACTCCTCAGCAGGGTAGAAAAAAAGAAAAGTAGCCAGAGTTGTCCAGATCAGTAGACCACACTGATCTGGCAGCCCTCCTCTTCCGTTCACTTCCACAAGAGAATATCTCTTTTGAAAGGTACTAATGGTCTACACCACGAGAAGGCGGGGTCGGACATTAGGTGCTAGGCCTGGCCGGTTCTATGCATTATCACAGGGGATTGGTGCATAGCTCTCCTTCCAGTGACTACCTATCTATCAGAAATAACAAAATAATTATCAATGGAGATTTCAGTGCTAAGCATACTTTATGGGTATCCATTTATGGAAGAAAAGGGAGACTTAGTATTTGATTTTATTCTTAGGAATAACCTGTGACTTATTAATCAACAGCACTCCACCAATGTTAGAAACAGTGAAACACAAGAATTCCACCATTAAAATATAGATATTGTTGGCTTGCAAGAGACCAGATAAACAGGGGAAGGTTAGACTTTTAAAAATAATCTTAAATCTCTCTTTTCAGAGAGGGAAGATAATAAGCATCTCCAATATCACAGGTCTACTTCTCAGCAGACATGGTAGTGATGCTCTTCTGGGATATGAGTGCATTAATGAAATGATTCTTACAGAAAATTTTCAAGCATTAAAGACTTGAATAATGTTATCTGCTGTTATGCCCCCACTGAGGATGAGAAGGATAGGTTTTATGGACAGCTGCAGGATATTTTGAAATTGGTCAAGAAAGGAGATATTACCTTTATTCTAGGTGACTTCAATGCCAAGGTTGGTACTGACTCTGACCTTTGGGGAGGGGTGATAAGCTTTTTTGGTATTGGTAGATACAATGGCAATGGGCAACATCTCCTACAGATAAGTAAATTTAATGGTTTGAGAATAACTAATACTTATAACACAACATAAGTATACTGGGATTCACCAGATGGGCTGCATAAGAATATGATTGATATGTATTAATTAACAGTAAATAGGCTAGTCCTGCTAGGAATACCAAGTCATACAGGGGAGCTAAACTTGGATCTGACCTGTTAAAAGTGTGTTGCAACTAAAACCTAAGAGTGTTCTGATAATGTTAAAAATTTTACCTTTAATTCTGAAGCTCTGAAAGACCCAGTTATAGCTATAGCTTACCATGACAGGTTACTTAGTCATTATGACAGTCATGGTTTGCTTACTACTGAAGTTGAGGAAGAATGGGATCATTTTAAACAGGCTTTTTTGGACACTAACAGTACTATTTTAGGAAAAAAGGAGCAGAAGAGACAGAATTATCTGAGTGATAAGGCACTTAAGCTTATTTTGGAAAGAAAGAACTGCAGGAATGTCCTTAATCAATACCCTACTAGTCCTAATAGAAAGCATTACAGATTGCTTAATAAACGTGTAAAGGATCAGTTAGCTGCTGATAAGAATCTTTGGCTTGATGGCTTGGCTGACAAAGCCAAGGAAGCAGTTAGACAGCACAACAGCAGAGAGCTGTACCAGATAGTTAACGTTTTGTGTGGTAGAAAATGGACAGGTATACAGGGATTGAAGGATAAACAAGGTAAGGTTATAGAAGTGAGGATTCTGTAATGGCTAGGTGGGCTGAGCATTTCAGTGATGTTCTAAACAATATGGTTAGTTCTGCTCCCATTGTTTGCAATGATGATATAGGCATTGGTGGCTTTAATGTTGGCCCTATAATACAATCTGAAGTTATTTTGGCTATTTCTAAACTTAAACTTCATAAATCTCCAGGGGTAGATGAAATTACTACAAAGCTATTATTATTATCCCTATTTTCAAAAAAGGTGATCACAGTTCCTTGTGATAACTATAGGGATATCAGCCTACTTTCTGTTCGAGGTAAAATTCTTTGCATGATTGCGCTTAATAGAATTAAGAATCTGGTTGACAGGCAATTGTGTGAGGAGCAATGTGGATTCAGAAGTGATAGGGGATGTGTGGATCAGATATTTTCACTAAGACAGATTTTTGAAAAATGTTTAGAGTTTAAGAATCCTTTGGTTACTAGCTTTGTTGATTTCAAAAAGGCTTTTGATTCTGCACATCATCATAATTTGTGGTTGATTGTGAGATCATATGGTATACCAGACAAGTTAGTCAACATAATGAAAGCTCTCTATAATAATAGTGAATAGTGTGTGAGAGTTGGTAAGGCTTGTAAGTAATTGGTTTAGCATTGCTTCTGGTGTTCGACAAGGGTGCATTTTGTCCCCCTTTCTCTTTAGTTTGGTTATTGATTATGTTTTGCAAAATTCACTGCAAGAGAAAGATTTTGGCTTTAAATGATTTGGAGACATGAAAATTTCTGATTTAGGTTATGCTGATAATTTAGCCCTTTTGGCAAATGATGAGGTGAATTCTTTCATTCATGCTGTTGATGAGACTGGTAGTAGAGTAGGTTTGGCTTAAACAGAGACAAAACTAATATGATGAAAATTGGACAGGCAGGCTGTGATTCGGTTAATCTGAATGGTTGCAGTCTTGAGTAGGTGTCACAGTTTAATTATCTTGGGAGTTGTGAAACAGATACTGTTGATATGTGGCATGAGATTAACAGGCAAATAGAGATTGCCTCTGGGACTTTTAGGAATCTATGGAGAGTGTGGAGAAATAGGTGTATACACCTAAAGACTAAAATTAGACTGTATAATAGTTTGGTTCTTTCTAGGATTAGCTGTGGTAGTGAAACTTGGATGCTTTGTAAACAAGATAACAGGAAACTTGATGTTTTCGATTGTAGGTGCTTACGCAGTATCTTGGGCATTAGGTGGTTCAACTTTGGAAGTAATGGTGTGGTTAGGAAAAGGAGTTGGCAATCTCCTTTAAGCAGCATATTATGCAGTGAGCGAGAGACCATTGGTTTGGCCATGTTGCCCATATGGAAACTATAGATTAATGAATAGGGTTATGAACAGTGTGCCAAAAGGCCTCAGAAAGAGGGGGAGATCTAGGATGCAGTGGGCAGACAATGTCAAACAGGACCTTGTTAGAATTGGTTGCAGTGGCCAGATGCAGCAGATGTAGCTCAGGACAGATATGCTTGGAGAACTAAATTGCATGGTCTGGTTGGACCTCCTTAGCCCATGGCTGCTTGAGGATGATGGTAAGAAACTTCACAGTCAAGTGGAAGAATAACTTCATCCATATGCTGCTGTTTTATTTAAACACTAGAAGTGCTCTTCTCAGCAAAGTCCCCACTGAAACCATTAAAGCTGGAGCTGTCACTTTATGCAATTGTTAATTTTCAGTCTTATATCAGGTGTATTGAACCAAGCCCTCCTATTTATGTTAGAGGATAGAATGCCATCCTCATGATCTTGCACATGCACTCAATTTGCTAGTCACTTACAATTTCATTCCAGCAGTAAAAAAAAGCTTTTCCACATATTGAGTCATTCTCCAAATTCAACTTTCAGTTTCCACAGCAAACTTACCTCTGTGATGAAGCAAAAATTCTGAATTATCATCAATAAAAAACAATTACTCCTTCAAGATTTCTCTGGAACTCATGTCATACTATAGTATATTGACTTATTTGTAACGCTTAACACAATTGTAATAATTTTTGGTACTTAGTAGCATAAATTTTTATTTGATGCACTTTTAAATTATTTAACAATTACAGAGAGTACTTAATCTTCTGTTAATTGAAAATTATTTTGCATAAAAAATTTAAATAAAAACTTGAAAATATATCCAAAAATGGTAAAGAATTGAAATATATATATATGTACTTAAAAGAACATAAAGGTTGAACTGAAGCACTGAAATTGAATCATTTCTGGATCAAGGTGCATTATTACTTACTACAAAAAGTTTTCAATTTAAAAAAAATGTCAAAACTTTCACTTAAAATTCAAAATTTCTTAATGTTAAGAAATTGGAGAAATTTCTTGACATTTTTATTCCACTGTCAAGGAAAGTATCACTCTTAGTTCAAGACAATTTTTCGTTGAACTAAGAGTGACACTTTCTTTGACTCTTAATGTTAAAATTATGAAAAATAGTAATTTTGAATATCAATAAGTCCTACCTTTCAAAAAACGAGTTTTTCTGTAATCCAATTTTACTTGAGGCACCAAGGCTAAGAAAAATATGACACATACCATAGTATTGTTTTTGTTAAAGTTTCAAAATAATTGTCATTCTTTTTAATCACCTTATATATTTGAGACCACGTCATAGCCAGGTTCTAACCTCAGGGGGAACAAGCAACTAAAATAAGCAACAGCCCACTAGTAATCTTCAGAGGGTTAATCTAGAGTTAAGGTAGGTAATCTTAACAATAGTCATAAAACATCTAAAAATAGGAAAAATGAACTTAAACCTGTTTTTGCAATTTATACCATGTATTAAATTGGAAAACCAAAGATCTAACTGAATTCTGAACCCAAACCCCTGGTCATTGGCATAAAATATATAATATTAAAAATAATAGAAGTACCAAGTCTCGGAGGAGAAGGGAGGAGTGAAATGCACCATCACTCAATGCTCACCAATCTTTGATTACCATCTCTATGTGTCTCATGGTCTGACCACTGACGTTTTAACTACATATTGAGCAGACTGACCCTTGTTTTCATTCTGCTTCCTCTAAAGTCTTTTCATCATAATCTTAACAACCATCGTGTCAACATATTATCTTCCAAAAAAATTGTTGAGAAGGCATCAATTTTGAAGAATGTGCTGGGGGGGGGGGGGGAGAATCACCTTTATTATTATTAGGCTATGCCACTGATTAAAGAACAATCAATTCTGTAAGTAGAAAGGTAAAAAAAGTTCTTATAACCTGAAATCTACTAAAATACTGAAGAAAGGATGTACATAGTTGCTGAATGACGCAACTGATGTATTGATTAAATTGTTTCCATTAAATGTTTTGAGAGCATTGCAAGTTTGCCTGAAATCAAGAGAATGCCTGTGATTCCAAAACTACATACATACATACATAAAAAATCCACATGCAGCTATGGGCTACGAGGATCCTACTATACTGAATAATTTTGCTCTCCACAGCTGTCTGTCTTGAGCTACAGCTACTGCATTTGGCCACTGTAGGCCAATTCTAGCAAGGTCATGTTTGACATTGTCTGTCCAATGCATCCTAGGTTTCTCCCTTTGGACATACTGCTCATAATCCTATTTGCCAATTTGTAGCTATGCATACAAGCAACACGACTAAACGAATAGTCTCTCTTTGCGCAAAATACTGCTCAAAGGAGGTTGCTGACTCCTTCTAACCTCATCATTACTTACAAAGTCAAACCATTTAATGCACAAGATACTGCACAAGCATCTAGAATCAAAGGCATACAGTTTCCTGTTATCCTGCTTACAAAGGATCCATGTTTCACTACCATACCTAACCTTACAAAGAACCAATTATACAGCCTAATTTTAGTCTTTAGGTGTACACGCCTATTTTTTCACACTCTCCATAGATTCTTGAAAGTCCCAGTGGCAATTCCTATTCTTCTATTTATCTCATGCCACACGTCGCCAGTATCTGTTACAAAGTTCCCAAGCTTAATAATAATAATCTAATTGCAGGGTAATTGCATTGAGGCAGGAACAACTACAGTGTTACTGCTATCCTAGTATAAAGGATCTGATTGCAGATAACTGACAGAGCTTGAAAGATTACACTTTTAGGTTTAGAATAAATTTTCCAAAGTCGAATCAATATGTAAAAGAATATATTATAATTTCAAGAGTATAATCCTCTATAAAGCAAACTTGCTTGAAATAAATGAATTACTCCTCAAATAGTTGCTTACCAGAGAGGTCTGACACGAGCCCTGTTAGTATAAAACACCATAGAGAAGATCAGTTAATAAGCTGAGATCTCAGCAGAACAACAACAAAAGAAACAGAACATCCATATCTTATCAGTGGATCAAAACCAGGTCCCTTTGATCAGCAGCTAAGCATGCTAACCACTCAGCTGGGTGACTAAACGAAAAATAATCTTTGCCAAAACCTTTCACCACTAAGCTGCAGGTTTTGACAGCAGGTCAGTGAATACCATGCTACAGGGGTAAGGAGAATAATCACTTTGCACCAATACTAATAATGCATTAGCCACAGGTCCCCATATTTTCTTTGTGATTACAAAAGAAAGTATTCTTGCAGTATCATTTGTTTAGTGGATAGTGTTCTGTCAATAAATAGTTGGAACACAGCTTGGAAGAAAAGAGTTATGCAACAGGATTCCTTTGATATATGCTTTACAAACTGAAGAGTTAGCTGAAAAAAATTTGAGTTTCATCAAACTCAAGAGTGAACCCATAAGCTCCTGAAAACATGTCAGGGGCTATTCCCATAGAGCTACTCCAGACCAATTTTTACTAACAAGAGATTGTAAAGTTTGTTCTGTGATAAGAGCCACTGTCTGATCATAGAACCAACTATGTAGTCTTTCATTAGCTGAAATTAAAGTAGGCTGGGACAACTCAATATGAACAGCACCTGACAAGATTTCAGGAAGTTGTGGTTAAGGTTCCCACTTTTAACAAAACTCAATCGTCATAACAGGTTGGGTTGTTTTACCTTTGAGCAGCACTTTTTTTGCACACCATGGGCTAAATGGCCAGGTCACATGGACCCCAAAGGCTCAGAGAAGGTTGGGGGAGAGGACCCACTGGAACAGCTGTTGGGAAACAGATGGTAACCTCCCATCAAGGCCATCCAGCATGTTCTTTAACGTGCACAGAGTATGGCTCTCCTGCACATGGGGCCACAGCTTAACGTCCCATCTGACAGACAGTGGCCATTCCAAGCCCATTGGTTCCCCTACTGACCATGGGCAGGGCGGGGAATTTTGCGGAGATAAATCTCAATGCTGACTCAGCTGGGACTTGAACCTGGGAACTACAGATTACGAGCCTGGCATGCTACTGACTGAGCCACCCCTACCCCTCATCATAACAGGATAATACTATGAGTTACTATTATTGCATTTTACAACTATTGTACAACTTGCAATTAAAATACTGATGAAATCATTTAATCAAAATATATCAATTTCAGAAGAAGATAGACCACTGAAATGGTTTTCATTTACCCCTCAATAAAAATTGTCAACATCCTATATTCCTTTTAAAGTAACAAAAATGAGCAAGTGATTTCATCATTGGAACATTTTACTTCTCTTCTACTTTTGAGAACATATATAAAAATCATCTCGCAAGTTCATTTAGTTACCTAATGTGAGGTTTACCATGCACATGGTAATACATCATAATAACTGTATTAAAAATTTTACTTACCTACAGTTATCAACAAGGTGAAAAAACAACAGACGCTGAAACAAAAGAGAAATTAACTGGATTATTAGAACATAAATATATAATAGAGTGCTACACAATTCAAATATTTAAAAATATATAACATTATTACACTGTAAGTCATTCTTTTAACAATTGTTACTGTTCATGCAATTGAAAGTTTTACTGTTCACTTTTCACCAGAGTCATCAATAGTAAAAGAATAAGGCAAACTAATAGACATAAAATTACTGTGCAGTGTAATACTTATGTTTAGGCAGTCTGCTTGTTCCACCAATGCTTCCAACAGTTGTTATTATTGGCATTTACTTGTGTCCAGTGACTTGCTGATTGCCTATTGCCAAGGGAGGTTTTTTTTACACTTTTTTAATTCTGTGCACCAATTCCATGAACCACTGTCTGGACACAGTGGACACATCATGAACACCTGTAAATATAGGTATCACAGTAATTTTATGACTATTAGTTTCCCTTCATTCGTTTGCTATTGATGACTCTGTGAAAATTGAACACTAAAACTTTCAATTTTATGGACAGCAACAATTGCTAAAAGAAGAACTTTAGTGTAATAATGTTATATATTTATATATATTCTAACTGGATTATTTACTACACTGTATCAGATTAAAACCTAGTTTGTAAATGGAATGCATTAGACATTCATTGCAGCTTCTGAAACCAATGGTGCAATCACTAATGCAACAATTCAAGAAAGAACTCAAGTCTTTTTATGTGAACATTATTGACCACAAGCAATGAGAGTTGATTGTTACATTGGAAGCAAGCAACACATTTTCGAGCAATAACGATATTAATATTTGACATCACACAATGTATATATGTTGAATTTTCAGTGATTCTCAAAATAGGCTTCAAAGGACATATAATCACTCTTACACACAGGGGTGGTGTTACTGCACCGGCCAACAAATTTGCAAACTAATGACCATAATTGCAGTACGGTTAACCAGAGTAAGTATGACCTATTTTTCAACAGAAAATTTTCAGTTGCTTTTAAAATGACATTAAATTTAGTTAAATTAATCATTAATACCAAAGATCAGCCTTGGAGAAAGGAGCAACAGAGTCCAAGTCTGCTCTGGGTGGCAAGATCACTAGTGCCAGTCATGCTTACACATCAATATGACACTTGGGGAAAACTGTCTTGATCCAACTGGGATATGAACCCCATTCTCCTCTTGAAAAGTTAATCACTATCTCAGCTGTTTAATATCAATTTAGTGATTTAAAATAGGATTTAAATCAGTGTACATAGGATGGTAGAGAAGTTAGTCACTTCTTGTATAGTAAGCAAAGTAAGTCCTTTCCTGTCACATAGATAATAATTTCTGTTTGATTTCATGTAAAAGAAAGGACTTACTTCACCAACTATAAAAGAAGTGACTAACATCTCTACCATCCTGTATCATCAACATCCTTCTCCTCAAGCAGCCATGGGCTGTGGACCCCATACGGACCACAATTAAAATGTTATTTTGAATCACTAAAACGATACTACATGACTTAGATAGTGATTAACTTTTTGATTTAATTCAGCTGTGTCAAATCTGTTATCTCTATTTAGCAATATGAACTTTCCTACCTGCAGTGCACAACTCAAACGTGTGTTATTTGAAGGCTGTTTTTAAGCCTCCATAAATAAATTCTTCTATCAAAAAATGAAGCTGAAGGAAATTAAATATCTCACTTATATCTGACTTGATTACCAACAATATTAATTCAGTGTTTATAGATATGAAAGTTGGAATATTCAATGTCAGTTAAATTTGAAAAGTTAATGCAAGCAATATATGAAATCTGCAATCTGAACTATTTCTACCACATTTTCAAAAACAAGCAAAAAAGACCCAGTGACTATTGAACCATGTGTCTGTTCCTAATAAAGAGCCACTGAGTGTTATATTCCTGTTTTTAAACCATTTCTAACTTTAACTAAATTTATAAAGTCCAAAATGTATATAAGGTGACAAAAAGTCACAGAGCTCATAAAGTCTTGAATAATTTTTTCTAGCAGCATTACAGAGGGCATTCAAAAAGTACTTGACATCTGTTATGAAGTTAATGAGCCACAACTTATTTGAAAGCTTATCTACTTTTGTCATTACATGTCAAAGGTTGTATCATCATTTCTCTCTTTGCTGGTGGCATGTCAAGTTCTGTCTTCAAAATCTAAAGTTGTTGTTATGGAGCCTACAGGGAAAGATTTTACATTTTCACAAGAACACAGCTTGGGGATGATGCAAAAAAATTCATGCCGATTTATCTCAAGTATATGGGGGATAATGCACTGTTACAGGATGAATATGCAAATTCAGAGAAGGACAGTGCAGCTTCGAAGACCTCCCTCGTGTAGAAAGAATGAAGGAGGCCATGAACTAGGGAAGTTTACTTCCAAAAGAACCATTACTGCTATTAGTGAACTCATTATGGAAAACCACTGATACAAACTGATAAAAACAATGATAACCATTCAGGTAATAAGTTTAGATGTCAGTGTATCGACTGACAGTGTGCAAACATTCATCAAAATTTAAAGTTTCGAAAGATCTGTGCCAAATGGGTACCCTACAAACTGACAGAACAGCAAAAAAGGGCTGGAGTCGACTCATGCAAGGAGAGCTGGCAATGTTTGAATCTAGTGGTCCGAAACAGTTAACAGATATTGTCACAGATGATGAAATGTAGTTTTATTACAACTCCCAGAAAGTTTGACAACTATGTTTGGGTTGTGGAAGATGAACTGCATCCCCAAATCTTCCAAGAATTTTGCTCCAGGAAGAGGATGTTCACAATCTTTTTCAGTTCCCAAGGAGTGGTAGCCATGGGCACCTTAACTGAAAAAATGACTATAAATGGCCAATATTATACCAACATTGTTTTGCCCTAAATGGTTAAGGAGATGAAGGAGCAGCATCCAACAACAGGTGTGTCAAGGGTTCCTTCTTCATGACAATGCCAGTGCTCACATAACCCAGCAGGTTACAGCCTATCTGGAGCAGGAAAAAAATCAAACAGCTACCCCATCCTGCACATTCACCCAATCTTGCACCATGCCATTTTTGGTTGTTTCCAAAAATTAAAAAGGAACTTGCTGTGAACCTTTTCAAAGGTGCTAGGACCTTACAGAACACATTCATTCAGAGTTGCAGAGTATTCCCCAACAGGAATACCACCAAGTATTCCAAAATTGGTGTAGATGCTGCAACTTGGAATAGATACTGGAGGAGAGTACTCTGAAGGGCAGTAACAATGTTGTTGAGGAAAATGCAATGGTTTTTGTTCCCGTAGATGAATGCCAAGAACATTTTGAACACCCCTTATAAACAATGTTTAAAACATCAGCATCCAAAAAGTTACTGTCCAACTTTTGCTATATATTACCATGACAAGTTATTTTAATTTAATAATCAAATGTTAATAATTTTCAGGATATACAGTGTTCTAAAAGTGGTGCACCATAGAAGAAAAATTATAAAATGTGTATAACTGTCAATTTCCTTGTTTCAGGGTTTATTTTGACAAGATGGTAGGAAAACTAAACTGGAGGAAAGATATTATATAATATTCGTGTTCAGAGATGCTCAGGCTTTTCAAAAATCTATTGCAGAGAAATGTAATTGGATACACCCAGAGAGACACAAATCAGTCCCACAAACATTGTGAAATTAGTTGACCATTTCAGGAGAACAAAAGTGTCCACAACCATCTCCTGAAACGAGTAGACAAAGTGGTACTAATGAAGATAGTGCAATAGCTGTGCTTAGACAAATTGCAGAGTAAAAAAAATAAATCTGTAAAGCAGCAACCACAACATTGCATAACCAGTCTCAATAGCATCCACTGCATTCTAATAAATTCCATTCACATAAGATTCACCCATTAGTAGTGTTATGTGGTGGTGATGTGGATCATAGGAAACAATACTGTGAATGGTTGCTGAAAGACGACTTCTGTTCAATATTTAGGGATTATGGCCTTGTTTATCTTAATGGTCATGCTAACAGACATGAGATACTAAGTCAATGAACAACTAATGTAGTTGGGTTGTTTTACCTCTGAGCAGCACTTTTTTGCACACAATGGGCTAAATGGCCAGGTCACAAGGACCCCGAAGGCTCTGAGAAGGTTGGGGGAGGGGACCCACTGGAACAGCTGTTGGAAGACAGATTGTAGCCTCCCGTCAAGGCCATCCAGTGTGTTCTTTAACGTGCACAGGGTATGGCTATCCCACACACGGGTCCATGGCTTAACATCCCATCCGATGGACAGCGGCCTTTCCAAGCCCATCGGTGTCCCCTACTGACTGTGGGCAAGGCGGGGAGTTTTGCGGAGATAAATCTCAATGCTGACCCAGCTAGGACTTGAACATGGGACTGGCGTGCTACCAACTGAGCCACAACTAATGTAGACAAAAGCAACAAACATCCAACATAATCCATGAGTAATTTGTATAGGCAGATTTATTAGGTGACTACAGCCAGACCTTATTTTTCTGACACTACTGTGAGAAGCAAAACATTTCTAGCTATGTTGCATGAATTCCTCTTACTTCCTTAAATATTGCACTATTAAAATGAATGGCTACACTCTCCCAGTAGGATGGTGCACCACCTCACTTGGTGCACTTAACATTTAACAGTTCCTTGACAAAGAGTTTCCTAATAAATGGACTGGAAGGTGAGGGTTGATCAAATGGCCACCACAATTGCTGGATCTGACATCACTACAGAACTACAGCAAAAAAATATATCTGATTCTGCAAAGATTAATGAAGATATTATTGAGGGTTCAAATATTTTGTGCCCTTAGAATCAGGAATTGTTTAAAAATGGTGAAATGCTTCAAAACCAACTGCAAATTCAGCAAAAATAAGCATTTAGCAAGCTATTACATTTCTTTTGGTATGTGACTTTTTAGGACATCCTGTATATTCATGATGAATGTAGAAGTTTTTAAAACAATGAAAAACTTCATAGTGCATCAGTTGGTACTAAATCATAACAACTATTATCATGTAGTCAGTGGCAGGGCTGGATCTAAATGGGAGGGCAAGGTGACCATAGCCTCCTCCTTTCAGAATGGTAGTAAGGGTAATAGAGGCAAAAAAAATTATTAAACTTATTTAATTTCATGCATTTTTCAAGAAATTTCATGAAGACTTGCAAAATGGAGGGGAGGGGAATATTATACTACAGAGAATAACCAGTCTCTGCCCCCCCCCCCACCACCAATTTTTTCCTGTCAGTGACAACTTTTTTCGAAACAGACCCATATTATGTCTTAAATAAGATTTTTATGAATAAAATGTAAATGAAGATAAAGATTTTAATCAAATTCTGCCTTAATCTCAATTTTTAATATTGCTCATTTGAGTATTTGGAGATAAGGAAGCTGGAATATTTAACAGCAGGCAGCTAAAATAGTATGAAAACCCAAACAGATTAACATGAAAGTGCTACCATTATATTACACTTTATTAAAATACTAGCTGAACATACCCGGCACTGCCCGAGAGTACTTTTAATCTGTATATTCTTATTTTCACTGCACTAAAGGTAAATTTTGTAAGTATCCCCACCCCCCGACACTTTAGCACCGATTTTCAAAAGGAAGAAATTTTTCCGGTGCTAGCTTGGATCATTGTTGACGTCAGCGACCTCTCTCATAGCCCGTAGTTTAGTTTCTGTGTAAGCTATCGAGATTTTTATTTCCATTACCACAGATTTTGCTGCCCTGGCTCCCATGATATTCGTCCGCACAGTCCAAATTTCCTGCACAGTGTCCCCTGTGTACCCCAGTGATTGGTTTTAAAATCAGGTTCCCAATTGGCCTGTGGCTTCGTTTCTACACAAATTGTAACAGCTCACGACTCACTTTTAATCTGACTATTCTGTTATTTACTGCACTAAAGGTTAATTTTGTGAGACCCCCCCCCCTGACATTTTATCACAGTTTCAACATGAAGAATTTCCAGGTGTTGCTAAGGTCATTGCTGAATCGGTATGCATTCTCAGAGCCCGTGGTAAATGATAGAGATATTTATTTCGTCAGATTTTGGCATTCTTTAATTCCTGACGTACTTCACCAAAAAGTCCCAAATTTTGTAGGCGGGTGTTCCCCCTGTTAGAAAATCAGGTTCCCAGCTGTAATGGAAGTTTTCAATAAAGTCTTTGGAAATGTGAGGAATCTGGCAATGGCAGTAGATTTGCAGCAGAAGATTTAAATGCTATTTTAACTCTTTACTTTCACAGTTAGGGAGCAAAAAATGGCAACACTAAATTTGACAGCGATTCTCGTTCTCTGCAGGAACAGAATGACAAAATATTTTTGTTTCTAGCAAGCCCCCCTTTCAGACTTTCGACCTGAAATTTGGCACTGCAATCCGGACCACAACTAGAAACATTCTCTGAAAATTTGAAGCGTGTACGTTGATTATCCGATGAGTTATGGCTGCCTGATCTGTAAATGGTAGCTAGGTAGTCACTGGAACGAGATCTATGCATAAATCCCCTGTGATGATGCAGAGAACCAGCCAGGCCTAGTACCTAATGTCTGATCCCACTTTCTCGTGGTGCAGACCACTAGTACCTTTCAAAAAAGATATTCTCTTGTGGAAGTGAACAGAAGGGGAAGGCTGACAGATTAAAACCTACTGATCTGGAAAAATATGGGTACTTTTCTTTTTTTTCTACTCTACTGAGGAGTGGTCAAATACACATGGTCCTGGTGCTGACCATATATACCAACCTGAATGGAATTATGGCTATGAGCTTGATTAGGGATCCTGATTTTGCTGCACTGGTGAGCTTCTGTGGAGGGAAGCTCTTCCATTGTGTTTTCTGTTTGTGGGTTGACAGCCAATCCTGGGCAGAGATCATCGCAGGCACCTGAACTCTTTGCTTCTATTGGCATCGTCAAATTCTACACTGGGGGAAGTCTTCCAGTGTAGATGGCTTCAGCCTTTAGTGGTGGGGGGAATGGGTTTTTGCCCCATGTCTGCGATTAGGGGGCTGTTTGATATTGTCAGCATTCCCTCTCTCAATAAACATAGTTTCTTTAAACATCCCACTAACCATTTTCTCTCCATAGGTAGTTGGAATGTGAGGACTCTGCACAGAACCTTCTCTCTTGATGTCCTCACACAAGAATTCCACCGTTATAATTCAGATATTCCTGGCCTGCAAGAGACCAGATGGACAGATAAAGTTGATTCTTAAAAATAATCTCAAATTTCTCTTTTCAAGGAGGAATAATAATAAGCATCACCAAGGCATAGGTGTACTTCTCAGCAGACACGCTAGTGATGCTCTTCTACGATATGAGTGTATATTAATGATAGGAGGATGCCGATGAAGTTGAGGATTGATTTTACGAACAACTGCAGAATATTTTGAATTCTGTCGAGAATGAAGATATTACCCTTGTTCTAGGCTACTTCCATGCCACAGTTGGTACTGACTCTGACCTTTGGGGAAGGGTGATAGGCCCTTTTAATATTGGTAGCTGCAATTTACAGCCCCAAGTGAATAGATTCACAGGATATGTTTATCAGCTGGTGGATAATCCTGAGCAGAAGTCATCGCAGGCACCTGAACTCTTTGCTTCTATTGGCATCGTCAAATTCTACATTGGAGGATGTCTTCCAGTGTAGATGGCTTCAGCCTTTAGTAGTGGGGGAACGGGTCTTTGCCCCATGTCTGCGATTAGGGGGCTGTTTGATATTGTCGGCATTCCCTCTCTCAATAAACATAGTTTCTTTAAACATCCCACTAACCATTTTCTCTCCATAGGTAGTTGGAATGTGAGGACTCCGCACGGAGCTTTTTCTCTTGATGTCCTCACACAAGAATTCCACCGTTATAATTTAGATATTCTCGGCTTGCAAGAGACCAGATGGACAGATAAAGGTCAGATTCTTAAAAATAATCTTAAATTTCTCTTTTCAGGGAGGAACGATAACAAACATCACCAAGGCGTAGGTCTGCTTCTCAGCAGACACGCTAGTGATGCTCTTCTAGGATTTGAGTGTATTAATGAAAGGTTCCTTACAGCAAAATTTCAGACAAGCATTTAAGACTTGAATGTTATCTGCTGTTATGCCCCCACTGAGGATGCCGATGAGGATGAGAAGGATAGGTTTTATGAACAACTTCAGGATATTTTGAATTCTGTCAAGAAAGGAGATATTACCCTTGTTCTTGGTGACTTCAATGCCAAAGTTGGTACTGACTCTGCCCTTTGGGGAGGAGTAATAGGCCCTTTTGGTATTGGTAGCTGCAATGGCAATGGGCAACGTCTTCTACAGGTAAGTAAACTCAATGGATTCAGAATAACTAACACTTATTACAAACACCGCGACATACATAAGTACACATGGGTTTCACCTGATGGGCTGCATAAGAATATGATTGATTACATATTAATTAACGGCAAATGGGCTAGTTCTGTTAGGAATACCAGGGCATACAGGGGAGCTGAAATTGGATCTGACCATTACCTTGTTAAAAGTGTGTTGCAACTTAAACTTAAAAAGTGTTGTGCTAGGGTTAAAAAATTTACTTTTAATACTGAAGCTCTGAAAGATCCAGTTATAGCCAAAGCTTACCATGATAGGTTACTTAGTCATTATGACAGTCATGGTATGCTTACTACTGAAGTTGAGGAAGAATGGGATCATTTTAAACAGGCTTTTTTGGACACTAACAGTACTCTTTTAGGAAAAAAGGAGCAGAAGAGGCAAAATTATCTGAGTGATAAGACACTTGAGCTTATTTCGGAAAGAAAGAACTGCAGGAATGCCCTTAATCAATTCCCTACTAGTCCTAATAGAAAGCATCACAGAGACCTTAATAAACTTGTAAAGGATCAGTTAGCTGCTGATAAGAATCTTTGGCTTGATGGTTTGGCTGATAAAGCCGAGGAAGCAGTTAGACAGCACAACAGCAGAGAGTTGTACCAGATCGTTCTTGTTTTGTGTGGTAGAAAATGGACTGGCATACAAGGATTGAAGGATAAACAAGGTAAGGTTATAGAAGGGGAGGATTCTGTCATGGCTAGGTGAGCTGAGCATTTCAGTGATATTCTAAACAATGTAGTTAGTTCTACTCCCATTGTTTGCAATGATGATAGATGCTTTGGTGGCTTTAATGTTGGACCTATAACACAATCTGAAGATATTTTGGCTGTTTCTAAACTTAAACTTCATAAATCCCCAGGGGTAGATGAAATTACTACGGAAATGCTTAGAGCTGGGAATGTTTCGGTTACCACTTGGATGACTGAAATTCTGAATATCTTTTATGATAAAGGCATGGTTCCTAAGGATTTTACCAGAGCTATTGTTATCCCTATTTTCAAAAAAGGTGATCGCAGTTCTTGTGATAACTATAGGGGTATCAGCCTACTCTCTGTTCCAGGTAAAGTTCTTTCCATGATTGTGCTTAATAGAATTAAGAATCTGGTTGATAGTCAATTGCGTGATGAGCAATGTGGATTCAGAAGTGGTAGGGGATGTGTGGATCAGATATTTTCACTTAGGCAGATTCTTGAGAAATGTTTAGAGTTTCAGAAACCTTTTGTTGCTAGCTTTGTTGATTTCAAAAAGGCTTTCGACTCTGTTGATCATCATAATTTGTGGTTGATTGTAAGATCATATGGTATACCAGACAAGTTAGTTAACATAATGAAAGCTCTCTATAATAACACTGAGTCGTGTGTGAGAGTTGGTAAGGCTTGTAGCAATTGGTTTAGCATTACTTCTGGTGTTCGACAAGGGTGCATTTTGTCTCCTTTTCTCTTTAGCTTGGTTATTATGTAATGCGAAATTCACTTCAAGGGAAAGATTTTGGCCCCTAAATGGGATGGAAATACGAAAATTTCTGATTTACATTATGCTGATTTAGCCCTTTTGGCAAATGATGTTGATGAGATGAACTCTTTCATTCGACCTGTTGATGAAACCGGTAGAGTAGGTTTGGTTATAAACAGAGAGAAAACTAAAGTGATGAAAATTTGTCAGGCAGGTTGTGATTCAGTTAATCTGAATGGTTGCAGTCTTGAGCAGGTGTCACAGTTTAATTATCTTGGGAGCTATGTAACAGATAATGGTGATGTGCGGCATGAGATTAACAGACGAATAGGGATTGCTGCCGGGACTTTTAAGAACCTATGGAGAGTGTGGAGAAATAGGCGTATACACCTAAAGACTAAAATTAGACTCTATAATAGTTTGGTTCTTTCTAGGGTTAGTTATGGTAGCGAAACTTGGACACTTTGTAAAGAAGATAACAGGAAACTAGATGCTTTTGATTCTAGATGTTTATGCAGTATCTTGGGCATTAGGTGGTTCAACTTTGTAACTAATGATGAGGTTAGTCAAATGAGTCGGCAACCTTCTTTAAGCCAGCATATTGTGCAGAGAGAGACTCCATTGGTTTAGCCATGTTGCCTGTATGGATAATTATAGATTGTCGAATAGGGTTATGAACAGTGTGCCTAAAGGCCTCAGAAAGAAGGGGAAACCTAGGATGCGGTGGGCAGACAATGTCAAACAAGACCTTGTTAGAATTGGTGTGCAGTGGCCAGATGCAGTAGATGTTGCTCAGGATAGACTTGCTTGGAGAACTAAATTGCACGGTCTGGTTGGACCTCCGTAGCCCATGGCTGCTTGAGGATGATGATGATGAGCTGCAATGGGCAACATCTCCTATAGGTAAGTAAATTCAATGATTTCAGAATAACTAACACTTATTACAAACACCGCGACATACATATATACACATGGGTTTCACCAGATGGACTGCATAAGAATATGATTGATTATATATTAATCAACAGCAAATGAGCCAGTTCTGTTAGGAATACCAGGTCATATAGGGGAGCTGAAATTGGATCTGACCATTACCTTGTTAAAAGTGTCATGCAACTGAAACTTAAGAAGTGTTGTGCTAAGGTTAAAAAATTTACCTTTAATACTGAAGCTCTGAAAGACCCAGTTATAGCTATAGCTTACCATGATAGGTTACTTAGTCATTATGACAGTCATGGTTTGCTTACTACTGAAGTTGAGGAAGAATGGGACCATTTTAAACTGGCTTTTTTGGAAACTAACAGTACTATTTTAGGAAAAAAAGGAGCAGAGGAGGCAGAATTATTTGAGTGATAAGGCACTTGAGCTTATTTCAGAAAGAAAGAAATGTAGAAATGTTCTTAATCAATACCTACTAGTCCTAATATAAAGTATTACAAAGATCATAATAAATGTGTAAAAGGATCAATTAGCTGCTGATAAGAATCTTTGGCTTGATGGTTTGGCTGACAAAGCTGAGGAAGCAGTTAGACAGCACAACAGCAGAGAGCTGTATCAGATAGTTAATGTTTCGTGTGGTAGAAAACGGACAGGCATACAGGGATTGAAGGAAAAACAAGGTAAGGTTATAGAAGGTGAGGATTCTGTCATGGGCAGGTGGGCTGAGCATTTCAGTGATGTTCTAAACAATGTGGTTAGTTCTACTCCCATTGTTTATAATGATGATAGATGCATTACTGGCTTTAATGTTGGCCCTATAACACAATCTGAAGTTATTTTGGCTATTTCTAAACTTAAACTACATAAATCTCCAGGGGTAGATGAAATTACTATGGAAATACTTAGAGCTGAGGAGAGATGATACTTAGAGATGAAATTACTTAGAACTGGGAATGTTTCGGCTACCACGTGGATGACTGAAATTTGGAATATCTTTTATGATAAAGGCAAAGTTCCTAAGGATTTTACCAGAGCTATTATTATCCCTATTTTCAAAAAAGGTGATCACAGTTCTTGTGATAACTATAGGGGTATCAGCCTACTTGTTCCTAGGTTATTGTTCCAGGTAAAGTTCTTTCCATGATTGTGCTTAATAGAATTAAGAATCTAGTAGGACAATTAAGTGATGACCAATGTGGTTTCAGAAGTGATAGAGGATGTGTAGATCAGATATTTTCACTCAAGCAGATTCTTGAGAAATGTTTACAGCTTCGGAAACCTTTGATTACTAGCTTTGTCGATTTCAAAAAGTCTTTTGTTTCTGTTGACCATAATAATTTGTGGTTGATTGTGAGATCATATGGCATACCAGACAAGTTAGTTAACATAATGAAAGCTCTCTATAACACTGAGTCATGTGTGAGAGTTGGTAAGGCTTTTAGCAATTGGTTCAGCATTACTTCTGGTGTTCGACAAGGGTGCATTTTGTCTTTCTCTGGTTTGGTTATTATGTTAATGAGAAATTCTTTGCAAGGGAAAGATTTTGACCTTAAATGGTGTGTAGATCTGAAAATTTCTGGTTTAGATTATGCAGATGATTTGGCTGTTGGCTAATAATGTTGATGAGATGAATTCTTTCATTAGGGCTGTTGATGAGCTGGTAATAGAGTTGGTTTGGTGATAAACAGAGAGAAAACTGAAGTGATGAAAATTGGTCAGACAGGTGGTGCTTCAGTCACTCTGAATTGTAGTGCCCTTGAGCAAGTGTCACAATTTAATTATCTTGGGAGCTCTGTAACAGATACTGCTGATGTGTTGCATGAGATTAACAGGTGAATAGGGATTGCCTCTGGTACTTTTAGGAATCTATGGAGTGTGTGGAGAAATAGGCACATACATCTAAGAACTAAAATTAGACTGTATAATAGTTTGGTTCTTTCTAGGGTTAGTTATGATAGTGAAACTTGGATGCTTTGTACACAAGATAACAGGAAACTTGATGCTTTTGATTCTAGATGCTTACGTAGTATCTTGGGCATTAGGTGGTTCAACTTTGTAAGTAATGAAGAGGTTAGGCAAAGGAGTTGGCAACCTCCTTTGAGCAGTATATTGTGCAGAGAGAGAGACTCCTTTGGTATGGCCATGTTGCCCAGATGGATAATCATAGATTAGCGAATATGGTTAACAGTGTGCCTAAAAGCCTCAGAATGTGATGGGCAGATAATGTCAAACAGGACCTTGTTAGAATTCGTGCGCATTGGTCAGATACAGCAATTGTAACTCAGGACAGATATTCTTAAAGAACTAAATTGCAGGGTCTAGTTGGGCCTCTGTAGCCCACGACTGCTTGATGATGATTTATAGCGAACAAATGCCAATAGATTTGCATAGTTCACAACATCTAAACTTTCACCCAATTGTAGAGAATGATATTGACTATTATATACTCTGAAAATTAGCTGTTTTTTTCATATTTTGTGACTTTTTTTTTTATTTTTTCGAATGACTGTGTTGTTTGACATCATCATCATCATCATCATCATCCTCAAGCAGCCATGGGCTACGGAGGTCCAACCAGACCACACAGTTTAATTCTCCAAGCATATCTGTCCTGAGCTACATCTGCTGCATCTGGCCACTGCACACCAATTCTAACAAGGTCCTGTTTGACATTGTCTGCCCACCGCATCCTAGGTCTCCCCCTCCTTCTGAAGCCTCTAGGCACACTGTTCATAACCCTATTCGCCAATCTATAATTATCCATACGGGCAACATGGCCAAACCAGCGGAGTCTCTCTCTGCACAATATGCTGCTTAAAGGAGGTTGCAGACTCCTTTGCCTAACCTCATCATTAGTTATAAAGTTAAACCACCTAATACCCAAGATACTGCGTAAGCATCTAGAATCAAAAGCATCTAGTTTCCTGTTACCTTGTTTACACAGCGTCCAAGTTTCACTACCATAACTAACCCTAGAAAGAACCAAACTATTATACAGTCTAATTTTAGTCTTTAGGTGTATACGCCTATTTCTCCACAATCTCCATAGATTCTTAAAAGCCCCGGCAGCAATCCCTATTCGTCTGTTAATCTCATGCCGCACATCACCATTATCTGTTACATAGCTCCCAAGATAATTAAACTGTGACACCTGCTCAAGACTGCAACCATTCAGATTAACTGAATCACAGCCTGCCTGACCAATTTTCATCACTTTAGTTTTCTCTCTGTTTATAACCAAACCTACTCTACTACCAGTCTCATCAACAGCTCGAATGAAAGAGTTCATCTCATCAACATCATTTGCCAAAAGGGCTAAATCATCAGCATAATCTAAATCAGAAATTTTCGTATCTCCAGCCCATTTAAGGCCAAAATCTTTCCCTCGAAGTGAATTTCGCATAACATAATCAACAACCAAACTAAAGAGAAAAGGAGACAAAATGCACCCTTGTCGAACACCAGAAGTAATGCTAAACCAATTGCTACAAGACTTACCAACTCTCACACATGACTCAGTGTTATTATAGAGAGCTTTCATTATGTTAACTAACTTGTCTGGTATACCATATGATCTCACAATCAACCACAAATTATGACGATCAACAGAGTCGAAAGCCTTTTTGAAATCAACAAAGCTAGCAACCAAAGGTTTCTGAAACTCTAAACATTTCTCAAGAATCTGCCTAAGTGAAAATATCTGATCCACACATCCCCTACCACTTCTGAATCCACATTGCTCATCACGCAATTGCCTGTCAACCAGATTCTTAATTCTATTAAGCACAATCATGGAAAGAACTTTACCTGGAACAGAGAGTAGGCTGATACCCCTATAGTTATCACAAGAACTGCGATCACCTTTTTTGAAAATAGGGATAATAATAGCTCTGGTAAAATCTTTAGGAACCACGCCTTTATCATAAAAGTTATTCAAAATTTCAGTCATCCAAGTGATAACCAAAACATTCCCAGCTCTGAGCATTTCTGTAGTAATTTCATCTACCCCTGGGGATTTATGAAGTTTCAGTTTAGAGATAGCCAAACTAACTTCAGATTGTGTTATAGGGCCAACATTAAAGCTGCCAATGCATCTATCATCATTACAAACAATGGAAATTATTTCACCTTTTCTCCCACATTGCCAATGACATCACTTTTGCAGCTGGCAGAATCAGTTCCTCTGCTATATTGTGAAGTTTGCCATTTTTTGTAATTAAAAAGGACATTTAATAAGAAGGAAGCGCAGCATTTTTGTTCTTGCTACCAGTTACAATATTTGTTATACTTTTTTACTAGCATGCAGTTCTCAAAGTTTATTTTAAAAAAATATTCAATGGGCTTATTCTAATAGCATTCATGTTGTGTCCAAATGTCTCCACAACTTCACTGGTTTCATGCATTACTGGATAATCTTTCATAACAAGAAACACATTATAGGTTTTGATTATCAATGGAACCAATAGAAGGAAAACCAAGAGACAAATAATCGTCACTTTATTTACGAATTTTCTTGTTTGAATGCGAGTGTGATGTTTGACTCGTATTTTTGTTTTGATGATTGGAATCAGCAATCTGTTGTTATTCATCATCATCATCCTCAAGCAGCCATGGGCTACGGAGGTCCAACCAGACCGTGCAATTTAGTTCTCCAAGCAAGTCTATCCTGAGCTACATCTACTGCATCTGGCCACTGCACACCAATTCTAACAAGGTCCTGTTTGACATTGTCTGCCCACCGCATCCTAGGTCTCCCCTTCTTTCTGAGGCCTTTAGGCACACTGTTCATAACCCTATTCGCCAATCTATAATTATTCATATGGGCAACATGGCCAAACCAACGGAGTCTATCTCTGCACAATATGCTGCTTAAAGCAGGTTGCAAACTCCTTTGCCTAACCTCATCATTAGTTACAAAGTTGAACCACCTAATGCCCAAGATACTGCGTAAGCATCTGGAATCAAAAGCATCTAGTTTCCTGTTATCTTGTTTACAAAGTGTCCAAGTTTCACTACCATAACTAACCCTAGAAAGAACCAAACTATTATACAGCCTAATTTTAGTCTTTAGGTGTATAAGCCTATTTCTCCACACTCTCCATAGATTCTTAAAAGTCCCGGCAGCAATCCCTATTCGTCTGTTAATCTCATGCCGCACATCACCATTATCTGTTACATAGCTCCCAAGATAATTAAACTGTGACACCTGCTCAAGACTGCAACCATTCAGATTAACTGAATCACAGCCTGCCTGACCAATTTTCCTCACTTTAGTTTTCTCTCTGTTTATAACTAAACCTACTCTACTACCAGTCTCATCAACAGCTCGAATGAAAGAGTTCATCTCATCAACATCATTTGCCAAAAGGGCTAAATCATCAGCATAATCTAAATCAGAAATTTTCGTATCTCCAGCCCATTTAAGGCCAAAATCTTTCCCTTGAAGTGAATTTCGCATAACATAATCAATAACCAAGCTAAAGAGAAAAGGAGACAAAATGCACCCTTGTCGAACACCAGAAGTAATGCTAAACCAATTGCTACAAGCCTTACCAACTCTCACACACAACTCAGTGTTATTATAGAGAGTTTTCATAATGGTAACTAACTTGTCTGGTATACCATATGATCTCACAATCAACCACAAATTATGACGATCAACAGAGTCGAAAGCCTTTTTGAAATCAACAAAGCTAGCAACCAAAGGTTTCTGAAACTCTAAACATTTCTCAAGAATCTGCCTAAGTGAAAATATCTGATCCACACATCCCCTACCACTTCTGAATCCACATTGCTCATCACACAATTGACTGTCAACCAGATTCTTAATTCTATTAAGCACAATCATGGAAAGAACTTTACCTGGAACAGAGAGTAGGCTAATACCCCTATAGTTATCACAAGAACTGCGATCACCTTTTTTGAAAATAGGGATAACAATAGCTCTGGTAAAATCCTTAGGAACCATGCCTATATCATAAAAGATATTCAGAATTTCAGTCATCCAAGTGGTAACCAAAACATTTCCAGCTCTAAGCATTTCGGTAGTAATTTCATCTACCCCTGGGATTTATGAAGTTTAAGTTTAGAAACAGCCAAAATAACTTCAGATTGTGTTATAGGGCCAACATTAAAGCCACCAATGCATCTATCTTCATTGCAAACAATGGGAATAGAACTAACCGCATTGTTCAGAATATCACTGAAATGCTCAGCCCACCTAGCCATGACAGAATCCTCACCTTCTATAACCTTACCTTGTTTATCCTTCAATCCCTGTATACCTGTCCGTTTTCTACCACACAAAACATTAACTATCTGGTACAGCTCTCTGCTGTTGTGCTGTCTAACTGCTTCCTCGGCTTTGTCAACCAAACCATCAAGCCAAAGATTCTTAGTAGCAGCTAACTGATCTTTTACACGTTTATTAAGTTCTCTGTAGTGCTTTCTATTAGGACTAGTAGGGAATTGATTAAGGGCATTCCTGCAGTTCTTTCTTTCCGAAATAAGCTCAAGTGCCTTGTCACTCAGATAATTTTGCCTCTTCTGCTCCTTTTTTCCTAAAAGAGTACTGTTAGTGTCCAAAAAAGCCTGTTTAAAATGATCCAATTCTTCCTCAACTTCTGTAGTAAGCAAACCATGACTGTCATAATGACTAAGTAACCTATCATGGTAAGCTTTGGCTATAACTGGGTCTTTCAGAGCTTCAGTATTAAAAGCAAATTTTTTAACCCTAGCACAACACTTTTTAAGTTTAAGTTGTAAGACACTTTTAACATGGCAATGGTCAGATCCAATTTCAGCTCCCCTATATGTCCTGGTATTTCTAACAGAACTAGCCCATTTGCTGTTAATTAATATATAATCAATCATATTCCTATGCAGCCCATCAGGTAAAACCTATGTGTATTTATGTATGTCGCGGTGTTTGTAATATGCGTTAGTTATTCTGAAACCATTGAGTTTACTTACCTGTAGGAGACGTTGCCCATTGCCATTGCAGCCACCAATACCAAAAGGGCCTATTACTCCTGCCCAAAGGTCAGAGTCAGTACCAACTTTGGCATTGAAGTGACCAAGAACAAGGGTAATATCTCCTTTCTTGACAGAATTCAAAATATCCTGAAGTTGTTCATAAAACCCATCCTTCTCATCCTCATCGGCATCCTCAGTGGGGGCATAACAGCAGATAACATTCAGGTCTTTAACGCTTGTCTGAAATTTTGCTGTAAGAAACCTTTCATTAATGCACTCATATCCTAGAAGAGCATCACTAGCGTGTCTGCTGAGAAGCAGACCCACGCCTTGGTGATGCTTATTGTCGTCCCTCCCTGAAAAGAGAAATTTAAGATTATTTTTAAGAATCTGACCTTTATCTGTCCATCTGGTCTCTTGCAAGCCGAGAATATCTAAATTATAATGGTGGAATTCTTGTGTGAGGCCATCAAGAGAAAAAGCTCTGTGCAGAGTCCTCACATTCCAACTACCTATGGAGAGAAAGTGGTTAGTGGGATGTTTAAAGAAACTATGTTTATTGAGAGAGGGAATGCTGACAATATCAAACAGCCCCCTAATCGCAGACATGGGGCAAAGACCCGTTCCCCCACCACTAAAGGCTGAAGCCATCTACACTGGAAGACTTCCTCCAATGTAGAATTTGACGATGCCAATAGAAGCAAAGAGTTCAGGTGCCTGCGATGACTTCTGCTCAGGATTATCCACCAGCTGATAAACATATCCTGTGAATCTATTCACTTGGGGCTGTCAACCCACAAACAAACAGAAAACACAGCGGAAGATTTTCCCTCCACAGAAGCCCACCAGTGCAGCTAAATCAGGATCCATAATCAAGCTCAGAGCCATATATCTGTCCAGTCCAGTTGGTTTATATGGTCAGCACCAGGACCCTGTGTGGTTGACCACTCCTCAGCAGGGTAGAAAAAAAAAGAAAAGTAGCCATAGTTGTCCAGATCAGTAGGCCACACTAATCTGGCAGCCCTCCCCTTCCGTTCACTTCCACAAGAGAGTATCTCTTTTGAAAGGTACTAACGGTCTGCACCACGAGAAGGCGGGGTCGGACATTAGGTGCTAGGCCTGGCCGGTTCTATGCATCATCACAGGGGATTGGTGCATAGCTCTCCTTCCAGTGACTACCTAGCTACCATTTACAGACCTGTTATTAACCCTATGCAAAATAAAAAATAATATAGTAAATAAAAATAATTTAAAACAAAATAGTAATTGTTTATTACAAACATAAAATAAACAATAATGGTTTTCATGAGAAACTTACCATATATTGTTTTAAAAAACAACCACACCAAACACAGTAATACATAATAATTACATATCATCTACAACTTGCAGTCAAAAACTCGGAATACTCTTTAGTTTATGCTTGTAGTCAGAAACCATCAAATTGAAATAATCAAACTTCAGTCAGATCTATTCCCCCTCAAGACTGACAAAGCATTATGGCACCTCGCAACATATGTTCAATGTGCACACACAGGAGCATATATATATATACCTTGGCTCGCTTGCGCAAGGCTTCCCTCGGTCACTGAAGAGGAAGGCGCAATGATACCTATGCAGGGGGAAACCTTGCACAAGTGCGAGACAAGGTATATATACTTCTGTTTGTACAATGAAAAAGATACAAAATGCATTCGAACTGATATGTGGCATACACACTGAACATACATCGAGATGTCACAATGTGTTGTCGGTCTGTACAGCACATGGTAGTACATCAAGGCTATTCATAACATATTTGTTCTTAAAAGCGAATTACTTGCAGACACCCTAAGATGTTATTGTCGGACCATAGGTTGGGAATGGCTGCGCTAAGGTACATACTGACATTCAACAGTAACTTCATGTTCTTTAAACTGCATAGGCAGTTTTGTTTTAGCAATTTATGCAATTAATTCAGTATTTCTTAATTTTAAATATATTTAGTGGAATGAGGTGCAGCTGTTACATGTTTCAACTTTAGGAACTCTTTACCAATTGATTATTGTTGAAAATCAAGATTTTAGACAGGTTTGATTGAGGTTAATATATCTTCAGTAATATTTTTTTCAACACTTACTTAAAAAGTTACTGAGCTCTCAATTCTGACTCTCTTTTGATATAACTTGGGTCTCTAACTAATAAAATGGCTAATGAAAAAATATGTCTGCTGCATCAATAGTTGTGTAGGTCAAGTACTACCTGGGTCAACATATACTGTTTCACTGCTATAAAAATATATTCTTTAAAACTTTGATAAAATATATAAACAATCTAACCTGTCTTAGATCAGTGACTACTGGAAGAGACAGATGCAAAACAAAATCTGAAAACTGATAACCACTTTCCTTCACAGCTGACTCTATCTGTATCAAACAGAACAAATATAAAAAAAATGAATATTGTCACAAATATTTTATATGGTAAATAACTGATATTCTACATATTTGTATATAAAAACACTGAAAATTTTCAGTACATTTCTTTTAACCTGTGTAACCTTACACTATATGTATAGATGGTAATTTCTATTGGTATTTCTAGTAGATAAATTACATAGTTTAGTCGACAATGTTATTTTACCCTGAATTAACTTTTGACAATAGTGAAGCAAGATGAAATTGTTTTATACTTATTTTTCTACAGAGGATTGAAGTTGAAAAAACTTTTCACACTAAAAAATTAATTTCACTAAAAAGATTAATTGCTACAAGCCTTACCAACTCTCACACACAACTGTGTTATTTTAGAGAGCTTTCATTATGTTAACTAACTTGTCTGGTATGCCATACGACCTCACGATCAACCACAAATTATGACAATCAACAGAATTAAAAGCCTTTTTGAAATCAACAAAGCTAGTAACCAAAGGTTTCTCAAACTCTAAACATTTCTCAAGAATCTGCTTGAGTGAAAACATCTGATCTACACATCCCCTACCACTTCTGAATCCATACTGCTCATCATGCAATTGTCTATCAACTAGAGTTGGTAAAATTGAGGCAACTTGGCAAAATTCAGTGCAACTTGTTAAAATTCAGGTGAGTTGCAAAAATTGAGACTAGTTTTGTAAAATAATGGGGAGTTGAGAAAATCAAGGCAACTTGGCAAATATTGGTAAGTTGGCAAAATTTAATGTGACGTGGTAAAATGGTGAGTTACAGACCTCTTTCAAGTGCTATTCTTAGTATATCAATAAAAAATTTACATTATATATCATTAAGTACTTGACAGAGATCAAAATTTGCTACCCTCCAAAACTACAACCTATTGATAAATAATCCAGATATAGAAAACATCATTAAACTGATACCACATGATACTCAAGAAAAAGAGATTTCATTTATAAAGAACCATCAATAATATCTACAGCAACAGAGACTACTACCAATAAAGAATACAATGATGAAACATGTGAACTGAATAAATTAAAGAGAAATGATCAAATAAAGATTTAATTAGCTGACAAGACTAAACAAATAGTAACTGAATAACAATGACAATGCTCTAAGCTAAATTAAGTATTAACTTCCTTAAAATACAGTGAGATCAACTACAATCTTAAAAATTTATTAAAAAATTAAATTATTTAAGAAATAATCCTCATCTCCCACAATCATTAAAAAAATGTTATAAAAAATGTAGTTATTTTGGCTATTTCTAAACTTAAACTTCATAAATCCCCAGGGGTAGATGAAATTACTACAGAAATGCTTAGAGCTGGGGAATGTTTCAGCTACCACATGGATCATAGAAATTTTGAATGTCCTTTATGATAAAGGAATGGTTCCTAAGAATTTTACCAGAGCTATTATTATCCCTATTTTTTAAAAAAGGTGATTGCAGTTCTTGTGATAACTAAAGGGGTATCAGTCTACTTTCTGTTCGAAGCAAAGTTCTTTGTACAATTGTGCTTAATAGAATTAAGAATTTGGTTAACAGTCAATTGCATGATGAGCAATGTGCATTCAGAAGTGAATGGGGGATGTGTGGATCAGATATTTTCACTTAGGAAGATTCTTGGGAAATGTTTAGAGTTTCAGAAACCTTCAGTTGCTAGCTTTGTTGATTTCAAAAAGGCTTTTGACTCTCTTGATCAACATAATTTGTGGTTGATTGTTAGATCATATGGAATACCTGATAAGTTAGTGTAAAGAAAGCTCTCTATAATAACACTGAATCATGTGTGAGAGTTGGTATGTCTTTCAGCAGTTAGTTTAGCATTGCTGGTGGAGTTAGACAAGGGTGCATTTTTGTCTCCTTTACTCTTTAGTTTGGTTACTGATTATGTTATGTGACTTCTTTGCAAGGGAAAGATTTTGGCCTTAAATGGTCTAGAGATTTCAAAATTTCTGATTTAAATTATGCAGATGATTTTGCCTTGTTGGCTAATGATGTTGATGAGATTAATTCTTTAATTAGGGTTTTTGATGAGACTGGTAACAGAGTTGGTTTGGTGAAAAACAGAGATAAAATTAAAGATATAAAAATTGGTCAGGCAGGTGATGCTTCAGTCACTCTGAATTGTTGTGCCCTTGAGCAGGTGTCACAATTTAATTATCTTGGGAGCTATGTAACAGATTACTGGTGATATGTGGCATGAGAATAACAGGTGAATAGGGATTACCTCTGGGATTTGCTGGAAACAACAAACAACTTTCTGGGTCCACCCTGAAAAACTGACTGACAACCAGATGTCAAGCTATTTTCTCCTTATGCTCAGCTAAAAAAAATTTAATTTAAAACTTTTTTGCCAAATAACTAATGAAAGGAATACAGCAATGTTATATGCCAAATTAATCAGCATGTAATTCTTGATTTTCTCAAAAATAAAATATTTAACAAAAAAGACAACCACTTTTATTTTGATACTATCTTTTTTAGAGTCGTAAAAAATGTATCTGTCAATGCAAATAAAAATTAATTAAAAAAAGAACAGAGGATCAATAAAAAAGCTACTTATTTCTGAATAACAAAAAATTAATTTTCACATTTCAAGTAAATATTTTTACTTGTTTTGCAATTTTTTTTCTCACCATTATATTTTAAGAACAGTTCAGTCTTTTTGCCCATTGTGCCGAGTGAAATAAACAAGCAACTTTAAAATTTAAAAAAAACAACAGAAATAGGTCATGTTATATACCAAATTAAATAGAACTAATTCCAAATTTTCTGAAAATAAAAAATTTAAACAAATTTACAAGCATATTAATTTTAATGAGACTTTTTCACAGTAATATAGTGAAAAAAATAGATTAATTTTGTAAAATGTAAATGAATAAAAAGGGTTAAATTATATATTAATCAAAAGTGAATTTCTTCCCAAATAATATATTTACTTTGAAACATGATTTTTATTTCTTTTAATGATTCTTTTCAATGTGGTATATTTTAAAGCAAGGGCCAGCATTATACAAGGTGACTTGTATTGCTCACATTAATGGGATTTTCTGTCCTGTTATAAAAACAAGTCTATATTGTGGTATTCCCATATAAGGAACGATTTCTGTTGCCAAGGAAGTCCTTTTGCTTCTATATCCAAGACCTGAGGAATTTCAGGAAATGATACAAGTTCAAAGTTTTCTTACTGGAAAATGAAGAAATGTAGTTATAAAACATTAATATATATATTAATAGGAAACATAATATATAGGAAATAACATAATAGGAAAATGAAGAAATGTAGTTAAATGTAAAAAATGTAGAAATGTATTAAGATTTAAATATAAAAAAGTAAATACTAACTTTACAAAAGTAGTGTATCTGATATAGCTATATGGGAACAACACTGTAAACAATCAATAAATATTTTGTGAAAACATTTTTGCCAACATATGGGACTTGAAGAACCCACATCTCTCCAGAAACATGCCAGAGTATTCTACCATTGAACTAATGATATTATAATGATACATTGAACTCTGTATTTTTTCTACTAATTTTAAGACTTTAAAATCTTCATTGAGATTTTCAGCATCTACTGTTGGTGCCATCTATGATCTCAGGTGGCAACAATTTCTTTTCATATTGCCACTGAGTGAGATGGAAATAAACAATAAAGTTTCATCATGCTATTTAGCATTATTAATGATTTAAACATAGATGACAATCCCAGTGTTACCTGTTGACTTTTTAACGTCAATAAATCAGTAAATATTTTGTGGAAAAAATTTTGCCGACATATGGGACTTGAATCTGCTTCTCTCCAGAAACATGCCAGAGTATTCTACTATTGAACTAATGCAAGCTCTGTATTTCTTCCACTAATTTTAAGACTTTAAACTCTTCAATGAGAATTTCTCAGTGAAGAGTTTAAAGTCTTAAACTCATAACATGCTAGATTTTAACTCTTCACTGAGAAATTCTCGGTGAAGAGTTCAAAGTCATAAAATTAGAGGAAAAAATACAGAGCTGGCATTAGTTCAATGGTAGAATAATCTGCATGTTTCTGGAGAAATGCAGGTTCAAGTCCTGTATGTCAGGGAAATATTTTCCACAAAATATTTATTGATTTATCGACATTAAAAAGTCAACAGGTAACACTGTGGTTGTCATTTATGTTTAAACTGTAAACAATCTTTTATGGAACCACTTATAACAGATGGAAAGCAGATTCCACATGTGAGCAACCTGTATCCTCGGCTGCAGGCAGCGAGCCATCACCTAGTTTGCTTAGTTGCAGCTGCAACCAGTCTTGAAGCCTAAGAAGACTGTTTTTAGTTATAGTTTTGATTTAAAGAGTGGAAAAGGCTATAGAATGCTGGGATAAATGATATAAATGATAAAAATAATTCTAGGAATGGTGAAATAGGTTTAAATCAGAAAAGAGTGTAAAACAGGAGGGAAAAAACAGAGGTATCTACTTCGCATTACTTGCAAAATCTTCCGTTTTTATAAGTAGCAGTTTTTTTTTCTTAATTTTCAGGAGATTTTTGAAACTAAGGAAAAATTTGTTGATAATAGTTCAAATCAAACTTGTGAGCTTAGATCAGAGGGTTGCTTCAACAAAGAGAAATGTTAAAAAAGAAATCGGCAATACCATATTGCACTTCTAAGAAACAGTAATCAGATGGCTTTAACAAATTATTTATATTCTAGTTTAATAAAATATGCATTGAATGGAAAAAGAAAATATTATTTTTCAAGTTTTAATTATGTATTATTATAAGATATATATGCCGAGTGGTTAGCGCGCTTGGCTACTGACCTAAGGGACCTGGGTTCGAGCCCCAGGTAAGGCATGGATGTATGTGTCACTTTTCTGCTGAGGCCCTGCCATCCTCTCAGATCCTTCTACTATGGCATATAAACTGACAGGCTCCTGTCAGACCTCTGTGGCAAGCAGCTGCTTGAGGGGGTATTTATTTATTTATTTATATATATAAGAAAATTTTCAAATGGCAATTTTTATTTTTGAACAATCGAAATTTTTTGTTATACTAAAAATGGATGCATACATCCTTGGCATCTCAATTCAGATTCTGCTAAGGTATACATATGAGAAGGATACTGGAAGGGTTAATAGAGCTCTTCTTATAGTCACTAATGGCATTTTTATTTTTGCTAAAATCCGATCATAATTTTTTTGTTTAAACATATTTCTGAAAGGAAATTGAGAAAAACATTTGTAATCAAGCAATCATAATAAAAGAAAAATCAGTATCCATTAATTTTTCCACCTCATATGTGCAAAATAAATCAGTATCATTGTAATGGCTCTTCTTATAGTCACTAATGGCATTTTTATTTTTGCTAAAATCCGATCATAATTTTTTTTGTTTAAACATATTTCTGAAAGGAAACTGAGAAAAACATTTGTAATCAAGCAATCATAATAAAAGAAAAATCAGTATCCATTAATTTTTCCACCTCATATGTGCAAAATAAATCAGTATCATTGTAATGGCTCTTCTTATAGTCACTAATGGCATTTTTATTTTTGCTAAAATCCGATCATAATTTTTTTGTTTAAACATATTTCTGAAAGGAAATTGAGAAAAACATTTGTAATCAAGCAATCATAATAAAAGAAAAATCAGTATCCATTAATTTTTCCACCTCATATGTGTAAAATAAATCAGTATCATTGTAATGGCTCTTCTTATAGTCACTAATGGTATTTTTATTTTTGCTAAAATCCGATCATAATTTTTTTGTTTAAACATATTTCTGAAAAGAAATTGAGAAAAACATTTGTAATCAAGCAATCATAATAAAAGAAAAATCAGTATCCATTAATTTTTCCACCTCATATGTATAAAATAAATCAGTATCACTGTAATGGCTCTTCTTATAGTCACTAATGGTATTTTTATTTTTGCTAAAATCCGATCATAATTTTTTTGTTTAAACATATTTCTGAAAAGAAATTGAGAAAAACATTTGTAATCAAGCAATCATAATAAAAGAAAAATCAGTATCCATTAATTTTTCCACCTCATATGTGTAAAATAAATCAGTATCACTGTAATGGCTCTTCTTATAGTCACTGATGGTATTTTTATTTTTGCTAAAATCCAATCATAATTTTTTTGTTTAAACATATTTCTGAAAGGAAATTGAGAAAAACATTTGCAATCAAGCAATCATAATAAAAGAAAAATCAGTATCCATTAATTTTTCCACCTCATATGTGCAAAATAAATCAGTATCATTGTAATCCCATCACAGATCAAAGATCAAGATTAGTACACATTTTAAAATTAGTGGAAGGAGTCCCCCCCCCCTCCCCAACAATCACAGCAGTGGTGCCTTCACATTTTATTGCAATTTAAAATACAATTTAAATTTGTTACAATAACCTGGCATATGTAAATACTCAGGACACAGGGTTTTCATATTATCATTCAACAAAATACCTGAGTTTAGAAAGACAGGAAAAATTTAATTGAAAAAGAAAATATTATTTTTCAAGCTTTAATTATGTATTATTATAAGATATATATATATGGAAAAATAAACCCATTTCACATTATGGAGCTAATAGTGTTTAAATTTAAAAAGGAGAATATACCAATTTTAGTTTATCTTCATCCTGTCCTCAATGATCTATAAAGATGGTGTGCCCAAGAAAATGATTGCAAACACAAGGAAATATTAGTGAGCTTTCAAATGCTTATGATGATTGTGAGGTTTCTGATTTTAGGAGACATGTTTAAGGCAACAAAGTTACATCCTGAGGATCGCTTCAAAAAATTCCACACCCGAAAAACATCCCTATAGTGGCTCATTCATTTCATTGACATTCTTTAAAAATGGTAGTCATTTACTGCTCATTTGGAAAAAAAAAGTTTAACAAGTTAATCAGTAGACAGTTGGTATCTTCCCATCAAGACCATCCAGCATGTTCTTTAACATGCACAGGGTATGGCTCTCCTGTATTATGGGGCTACAGTTTAGAATCCCATCTGACAGATGATAGCCTTTCCAAGCCCATCAGTGTCCCCTATTAAGGACAAGGTGGGGAGTTTTGTAGAGATAAATCTCAATGTTGGCCAAGGTGGAACTTGAACCTGGGAACTGCAGATTAGAAGCCTACTGCACTACCGACTGAGCCACTTCTACCCCTACTTGTAGGCATCTCAGTAGGGGTACATGTGGTCCAATAAGCAGCAACTAAGCTTATAATTTGAGGTTCAAGGCTTGGCTTTGATCTTGATGAGATCTTTTTCCACTTGTTTGCATCCTGGTTCAGTGAAAAAAGAAACAGTGATACAGTTGATGCTTATCAATGGATTCACTGCTTGGATATCCCTCAGCCACTTGGTGTGATGTCTATGGACATGTCCATTTTCTATTCCAAATCCGTCTACCCCTGTTCAGATTGAGGACAGCTAAGTATTCTGGATTAGTGCCACAAACTGTCAGCTTATCTCTATGACCTGTGTCCATACCAACTTCACTGATGCACTGCCAATCCCAAAAATTTAAGGGTAGAAAATGCAGAATATGATAGTAGCCTTGAACACCACACCACTCATGTTCAGGGAAATGATAAGACAACGTGTTGCTTGGATCAGTACTTCTCCATTTGAATAGGGGAGAGGGTGGCTTAGTTGGTATTGCACCAGGCTCATAATCTGCAGTTGTCAGATTCCAGTCCCACCTAGGTGAGCATTGAGATTTATCTCTGCAAAAATCCCCATTTTGACTCAGTCAATAGGGAATACACTTGGTAAAGACCACCATCTGTCAGATGGGATGTTAAACTGTGGCCTAGTATGTGATAGAGCCATACCCTGTGCATGTTAAAATACACACTGGATGACCTTTACATGAGGCTACTATCTGTCTCCTAGCAGCAGCCAGTGGGTACCCTTCTCCCAACCTTTTCTGAGCTTCAAGGTTCTTGTAACCTGGCTACTTAGCCCATTGTGTGCAAAACAGTTCCACCCAGAGGTAAAACAACCCACCCCAATTTGATTAAGATTACAAAACACTGTCTTGAACCATAAATATATATATATATTTTTTTTTGGGGGGGGGGGGAATATTATCATAAATACACCTTATCACCAGAAATTTATTGCAAATACCTTTGAATTTTGCATTTTATTGTAGCTTAAAATAATTTTAAATTGGTTACAATCTAGTTTGCTAAATAATTCCTCTTTGAAATTTATTTATAAATAATATAAAAATTGTTAAATAACTCCTCTTTGAACAATTTTGCTTTTATTGCAAAAAACATTAAAAGTTATAAGTAGGGATTTTTTAACAAAAAAAATGTTGATGCAATAATGTAACCATTATCAAAATATATTACTTTCTCCCAAAAAGAAATATACATGGAGATTCCACTCCTGTAAAATTCAGTCTTTAGAGAAAAAAAAAAAATCTAAACCCAGTTTTATCTTTACTTAACTGTTTATTGCCCAAATTATTATCTAATGATAAAACAGGTGATGATACAATGAGGAAAGATCTAGAGGTTAAAGTGGGCGATATAAAATTTCCCACCCAAAGTTGTATATTTTATTCTGGGTCATTTTTGCCATATGCAGTTTTGTATTATCATGCCGAGAGACAACTTTCCTATTCATGATGTAGGTTTCTTTTGCAGTACTGCACCTTGCACCCATTGCAGTTGTTCCAAGTACACATTCCCTATGATGGTTTTAACCTATGATGGTCATGGGGTAAGAGTTTGCAGTGTATAATTCTTCCATGAACCACCACACACAGCATAATTTTTTTTCTGGTGAAGTGTGGGCTTCAATTATTACTAAGAAAATATCACGAGGAACTTTCAATGAAAAATATTTTGGTGAGAGCTTACTTTGAATACCATAGCATCACAAGAATCTTGTAGTATTCCCAAACATGCTGTACATGGAGTAGGATGATGACGTTTGGCCGAAGGAACTATTTCTTCTTCATCTGATGTGATTAGCTCTTCTGTTATGGAAAAAGCATCAACTTTCTCTAAAAAACAAGATGTAGCCTCGCAGTTGCCACTTAATTGATCTAGTCTCTGCAAAATAATAAAAGTAACTGTGAACACAAATAATCTTGACTTGATGAAAATCAGGTATTTCCTAGATATCACTATTGTCATAAGTTAGTAAAAAAAGAGCATCTCTAAAGTATTGGCTGTTAAAAAGAAACTTATGGATGAATCAACCAAAATAAATGCTACAAGAAATGAAAATACTGAAATTTTTCTTTAAATTTACATGATATCACTTGTATGCTGATAAGAGTGTAGATGTAGCATATAAAATTTCTTATTATTTGTTCATAATACCTTCCACTAAGTAGATAGCTATATCTGCTGTGAAGGGTTATTTGGAGGTCAATCAAATAAAGATATTTTAACAGAAAAATTTTCTTGGGTTATTTTACTGAAGAAAATTTATAATGCAAAAGCACACTAATAAAAAAAAATTGCATTATGCATGTAAGATTCTATCAGAATTGTAATTTAAAATTTACATTTGGTCTTCACCTATAAGAGTGAAAATGGTGTTTAAAAATATTTATTAAATATATATAAGAACCATCCTGATGGAAGAGTGGTTAGTATTATTATCTACTAATATAGAAAATTTCGATTTGAAACTGGATAAGGCAAGGATGTTTTCTTCTTGTGTTATTCTTCTGCTGATGGCTCACCTTTCTCACAGATTTCTTCTATAGTGTATATACACAGTCATATCAGAATAATATGATCACCTACCATACATATACTAGAGTAGGTGGTCATATTATTCTGATACTGTAACGCTCCAAAGAAATACTTTTAAAGTTTGGACCCTTTGTCTGATCCAATTATTTTCATGCTCCGGATAGCTGAGTCGGGCGCCAGGCAATAATTAACAAATTGCCAAAAAAAAAGTTTAATTAGGGTTTGAAATACCAGTGAGCATTTATGAGTAAGAATTCAAAAATATTAAATGATTGTCAAAATTTTATGTTAATGCTAATCAAAACAAACTAACATTGCTCAAGAGAAAAAAATTAGTAAAGATTCAAAAGGTTTAAATAACAAACAATTTATTTCCAAAAAGCACTCACCAAAACTTCAGTAAAGAAGATACTACATCATTTCTTACTTACAAACATCTTCAACAAACTCCAAACTAAAACTGATCTCTAAACTGTGCTGTGCTCTACTACTCTCTGTACTCTACTATCTTCTGTGCTCTACTGTGACAACATGTCACCAGGTTATAACAAGAGGTACAAAGCCCGCACGTGTCATGATGCATGCTGGGAAAGACATTTGCATAATGAGTGGCACAAGCTATGACGCAAGAGTGGGCTTGTCCTTGTGCACGCGCTTTAGCGGGTGACAATCGAAAGTTCGGAGTTGCGCATGCGCAACTCCTAACTCTTGGAAACGAGCACTGTGATGCCAAAAAGGAAATAAAAATCCTCAAAATGATAAATATAATGTAAATTAAGCAAAACTGGTTAAGGTAAAATAAAAGTGAATGAGGGGGCATCACAATACAACTGTGTACATATACTGACAGTATCCAGAAACTTGTTCAAAAACAATTTTTGTTTGAGAGAAATTTGTTCACAATGGAAATTTGTTCGCCAGAATTTTGTTCGAAATGAAAAATTTTTGAAACAGAATTTGTCTGAAATGAAAATTTGCTTGAATTAGAAATTTGTTCAACAGAAATTTGTTCGAAACAGAAATTTATTCGAAATTGAATAAAAGTTGTTTCAGGAAAAGTGTCTGTATCTCTCAATTGCAAACGATTTTAGCGTGGTTTTCAATGGAGAGCTCAGTGACGGTGAGGTTGTTTTTACCTTCCTTTAATTCTGTCAAATAGTGTCTATTTTATTTCGTGTGAAAATGTGGATAGCCATGGCGATAAAGCTCACAGTCATGGAAGCTGTCTTGATGTGCAATAAAAGATTTTTTGGAATGGTCTATATGTATGGGGGGAGGGGGGTAACTCTTCACAGTTGTAGTTTTCTCTGAATTTAAGTGTCCATGGTCATATTAATAATTCTGTATGTAGTCAAAAATGTTAATGATATATATTAATATATATCTTGTAGTTGGAATGTGAGGACTCTGCATATAGCTTATTCTCATGACGTCCTCACACAAGAATTGTAATAATTTAGATATTTCTTGGCTTGCAAGAGACGAGATGGACAGATAAAGGTCAGATTCTTAAAATTAATCTTAAATTTCTCTTTTCAGGGAGGAGTGATAATAAGCATCACCAAGGCATAGGTGTGCTTCTCAGCAGACATGCAAGTGATGCTCTTCTAGGATATGAGTGTATATTAATGAAAGGTTTCTTACAAACATTAAAGACTTGAATGTTATCTGCTGTTATGCACCCACTGAGGATGCCAATGAGGATGAGAAGGATAGGTTTTACAGATATTTTCAGGATATTTTGAATTCTATCAAGAAAGGAGATATTACCCTTGTTCTAGATGACTTCAAAGCCAAAGTTGGTACTGACTCTGACCTTTGGGGAGGGGTGATAGACCCTTTTGGTATTGGAGCTGCAATGGCAATGTCTCCTACTAGTACTATGGTTTGAGAATAACTAACACTTATTACAAACACTACAACATACATAAGTATACATGGGTTTCACCAGATGGGCTGCATAAGAATATGAAATATTATATATTAATCAACAGCAAATGTGCTAGTTCTGTTAGAAATACCAGGGTCATATAGAGGAGTTGAAATAGGATCTCACCATTACCTTGTTAAAAGTGTCTTGCAACTTAAAAAGTGTTGTGCTAAGGTTAAAAAATTTACTTTTAATTCTGAAGTTCTGAAAGACCAAGTTATATATAAAGCTTACCATGATAGGTTACTTAGTCATTATTACAGTCATGGTTTGCTTACTACCGAAGTTTAAGAAAAATGGGACTGCTTTAAACATGCTTTTTGGAAACTAACAGTACTCTTTTAGGAAAAAAGGAGCAGGGGAGGCAGAATTATTTGAGTGATAAGGCACTTGAGCTTATTTCAGAAAGAAAGAACTGCAGGAATGTTCTTAATCAATACCTACTAGTCCTAACAGAAAGCATTATAGAGAGCTTAATAAATGTGTAAAGGATCAGTTAGCTTCTGATAAGAATCTTTGGCTTGATGGCTTGGTATGATAGCCCTGGTATAACAAACTGTCCATCAGCTTTATATTGACAGCATATGATTGGCTTACATCACTGGCATGTGGCTGAACAGTTCCTTTCCCAGTATACACTATAACATTCCAGGAATAGACTGTTTTGCTATCACAAAAAACATAAAGTGTTATGCTAAATTTTTCAGGTTTTTGTGGATTATATGCTCTGAAATAAATTCTGCCTTTAGAGCCAATCAATACTTAGCTCTATATTTGGAACATTTGCTATTCTGAATATTAGGAAACACTTGATAATATTAGGAAACACTTGATCTAGTTTAGCTAGAGGATCATTGCCAGGTTCACCTTGTTTTGGTCTCACAATGCTGTTAGGAATGCCAGGTAATACAGGGTAGCTGAAATTGGATCTGACCATTACCTTGTTAAAAGTGTCTTGCAACTTAAACTTAAGAACTGTTGTGCTAACGTGAAAAAATTTGCCTTTTATTCTGAAACTCTGAAAGACCAAGTTATAGCTAAAGCTTACCATAATAGTTTACTTATTCATTATGACAGTCATAGTTTGCTTACTACTCAAGTTAAGGAAGAATGGGACTCTTTTAGGAAAAAAGGAGCAGAGGAGGCAGAATTATTTGAGTGATAAGGACTTGAGCTTATTCCTGAGAGAAAGAACTGCAGGAATGTCCTTAATCAATACCCTACTAGTCCTAACAGAAAGCATTATAGAGAGCTTAATGAACATGTAAAAGATCGGTTAGCTGCTGATAAGTATCGTTGGCTTGATGATTACCATAACTAACCCTAGAAAGAACCAAACTATTATACAGTCTAATTTTAGTCTTCAGGTGTATGTCTATTTCTCCACATTCTCCATAGATTCCTAAAAGTTCCAGCAGCAATCCCTATTTGTCTGTTAATCTCATGCTGCACATCACAGTATCTGTTACATAGCTCCCAAAATAATTAAACTGAGACATGTGCTCAAGGATGCAACCACTCAGAGCGACTGAAGCACTATCTGCCTGATCAATTTTCATTACTTCAGTTTTATCTCTGTTTATCACCAATCAACTCTATTACCAGTCTCTCAATAGCCCTAATGAAAGACGCCAAATCATCTGCATAATCTAAATCAGAAATTTTCAGATCTAGACCATTTAAAGCCAAAATCTATCCCTTGCAAACAATTTTGCATAACATATCAATAACCAAACTAAAGAGAAAGGGAGACAAAATGCACCTTTGTCTAACACCAGAAGCAATGCTAAACCAATTACTTACAAGCCTTACCAACTCTCACGCACGACTCAATGTTATTTTAGAGAGCTTTCATTATGTTAACTAACTTGTCTGGTATGCCATATGATCTCACAATCAACCACAAATAATGGTGATCAACAGAAAAGCCTTTATGAAATCAACAAGCTAGTAGTCAAAGGTTTCTGAAGCTGTAAACATTTCTCAAGAATCTGCTTGAGTGAAAATATCTGATCTACACATTCCCTACTACTTCTGAATTCACATTGCTCATCACGCAATTGACTATCAACCAAATTCTTAATTCTATTAAGCACAATTGTGCAAAGAACTTTGCCTGGAACAGAAAGTAGACTGCTACCCCTATAGTTATCACAAGAACTGCAACCACCTTTTTAAAAAATAGGGATAATAATAGCTCTGGTAAAATTCTTAGTAACCATTCCTTTATCATAAAAGATATTCAAAATTTCTATCATCCATGTGGTAACTGAAACATTCCCCAGCTCTAAACATTTCTGTAGTAATTTCATCTACCCCTGGGGATTTGAGGATATGATATGAAGGATGGATATGAAGTTTAAGTTTAGAAATAGCCAAAATAACTTCAGATTGTGTTATAGGGCCAACATTAAAGCCAGTAATGCCTCTATCATCATTATAAACAATGGGAGTAGAACTAACCACATTGTTTAGGACATCACTGAAATGTTCAGCCCACTAAGCCATGACAGAATCCTCAACTTCTATAACCTTATCTTATCCTTCAATCCCTGTATAACTGTCCATTTTCCACCACACAAAACATTAACTATCTGGTACAGCTCTCTGCTGTTGTGCTGTCTAACTGCTTCCTCGGCTTTGTCAGCCAAGCCATCAAGCCAAAGATTCTTAGCAACTAACTGATCCTTTTACACATTTATTACACTTTGTACTACTTTCTATTAGGACTAGTATGGTATTGATTACGCTCCTTCCTACATTTCTTTCTTTCTGAAATTAACTCAAGTGCCTTAAGACTCAAATAATTTTGTTTCCTCAGCTCATTTTTTCCCCAAAAGAGTACTATTGGTTTCAAGAAATGCCTGCTTAAAATGGTCCCATTCTTCAACTTCAGTAGTAATCAAACCAGCTTTCTATTAGAACTAGTTAGGTATTGATTAAGGTCCTTCCTGCAGTTCCTTCTTTCTGAAATTAGCTAGAGTGCCTTATTACTCAAATAATTTTGCCTCCTCTGCTCTTTTTTCCCCAAAAAGAGTACTGTTGGTTTCAAGAAATACCTGTTTAAAAAGGTCCCATTCTTCAATTTCAGTAGTAATCAAACCATGTGTGTCATAATGACTAAGTAACCTATCATGGTAAGCTTTAGTTACAAATGGGTCTTTCAGAGCTTCAGAATTAAAGATAAAATTTTTAACCTTAGCAAAAACACTTCTTAAATTGTAAGCCACTTTTAACAAGGTAATGGTCAGATCCAATTGCAGCTCCCCTAGTAGTGACCTAGTATTCCTAACATCTAGCATTGCTATTATTATGTTCAAACTTCCATAATTCTTTAAATCATCATCATCATCCACAAGCAGCCATGGGCTACAGAGGTCCAACCAGAGGGTGCAATTCAGTTCTCCAAGCAAGTCTGTCCTGAGCTACATCTACTGTATCTGGCCACTGCACACCAATTCTAACAAGGTCCTGTTTGACATTTTCTGCCCACCGCATCCTAAGTCTCCCCCTCTTTCTGAGGCCTTTAGGCACACTGTTCATAACCTTATTCGCCAATCTATAATTATTCATACGGGCAACATGCCCAAACCAACGGAGTCTCTCTCTGCACAATATGCTGCTTAAAGGAGGTTGCAAACTTCTTTGTCTAACCTCATCATTAGTTACAAATTTGAACCACCTAAATGCCCAAGATACTGCGTAAGCATCTGAAATCAAAAGCATCTAGTTTCCTGTTACCTTGTTCAAAAGTGTCCAAGTTTCACTACCATAACTAACCCTAGAAAGAACCACACTATTATACAGTCTAATTTTAGTCTTTAGGTGTATGCGCCTATTTCTCCACACTCTCCATAGATTCTTAAAAGTCCCAGCAGCAATCCCTATTCGTCTGTTAATCTCATGCCGCACATCACCAGTATCTGTTACATAGTTCCCAAGGGGTAATTAAACTGACACCTGCTCAAGACTGCAACCATTCAGATTAACTGAATCACAGCCTGCCTGACCAATTTTCAGCACTTTAGTTTTCTCTCTGTTTATAACCAAACCTACTCTACTACCAGTTTCATCAACAGCTTGAATGAAAGAGTTCATCTCATCAACATCATTTGCCAAAAGGGCTAAATCATCAGCATAATCTAAATCAGAAATTTTCGTATCTCCAGCCCATTTAAGGCCAAAATCTTTCCCTTGAAGTGAATTTCGCATAACATAATCAGTAACCAAGCTAAAGAGAAAAGGAGACAAAATGCACCCTTGTCGAACATCAGAAGTAATGCTAAACCAATTGCTACAAGCCTTACCAACTCTCACACACGACTCAGTATTATTATAGAGAGCTTTCATTATGTTAACTAACTTGTCTGGTATACTATATGATCTCACAATCAACCACAAATTATGACGATCAACAGAGTCAAAAGCCTTTTTGAAATCAACAAAGGTAGCAACCAAAGGTTTCTGAAACTCTAAATATTTCTCAAGAATCTGCCTAATTGAAAATATCTGATCTGCAAAACCCTTACCACTTCTGAATCCACATTGCTCATCACGCAATTGCCTGTCAACCAGATTCTTAATTCTACTAAGCACAATCATGCAAAGAACTTTACCTGGAACAGAGAGTAGGCTGATACCCCTACAGTTATCACAAGAACTGCAATCACCTTTTTTGAAAATAGGGATAATAATAGCTCTGGTAAAATCCAAAGAAACCATGCCTTTATCATAAAAGATATTTAAAATTTCAGTCATCCAAGTAGTAACAGAAATCTTCCCAGCTCTAAGCATTTCCATAGTAATTTCATCTACACCTGGGGATTTAAGAAGTTTAAGTTTAGAAACTACCAAAATAACTTCAGATTGTGTTATAGGGCCAAAATTAAAGCCACCAATGCATCTATCATCATTGCAAACAATGTGAGTAGAACTAGTCACATTGTTTAGAACATCACTGAAATGCTTAGCCCACCTAGCCATGACAGAATCCTCACCTTCTACTGAAGGAATATTGCTGAAAATGGATATTTAGATAGAAATGATTTCAAACTTCAATTTACCTTCATCACATTTTCCCATAAAAAAGTTTAGTTTAAAAGTAATAGGACTTCAAAATTAGAGTCCCATTGATATAACATGGGGTGGAGTGGTGATATTTCAATGATCACTCAGCGTATTGTTATGATAGAAAAAATATCAAATGAAAGGTTTCAAAAAATAAAAATAGAAAAAAAAAGACATCAATGTTGTTTACTTCTCAAAAGCCAAAGTTGATTCAAAGAAAATCAAAAATACAAATACTCCATTCAGCCTGAAGCCCCCAGAAGATACCAGATGCACCACCCCAATAAAGCCCACCAACACCACTTCAACATTCCAAAGATAGCAGCTATCCACTACAGACTAATTTGTATTATCCACAGATACAAAGGACATTAGACTCTGCAGCTGAAACCACTCAAGACATAGACAGCTGCCCAAGTTATCCAAGACAAAGTAATCAGAAGAAAACTTACCCAAAAAAGAAAAAAAAAACACAAAAAACTCAAGTTAAAAAAAACACTGAAAATAAATATAATATATAATGATAAAGCCCTAGAAAATAAGAAATTGAAAGAAAAGAACAAAGGCAAATCATATTAGCAAAAATAAGAAATCAAGCTACAAAAGAAAAAAACAAAAAATAATAAACAAAAATTACGACGCACAAAAAATATCATGAAGACAAGATTAATAACACAAAGTTCAATAAAAAAATATGAAACATGAAAAAAATATAATATTAATAATAATATACATGAAACAACCTGAAGAAACCTAACATAAAGACAAAACATGAAAAACTCAGAGCAAATAAGCCCTTTCTCTCTAGCCTACTTTAAACCTTTCCTGCTATTTTCTAACTATAGCTAAACAATCAATACCTTTATTATCAATACTTTAAATTCTGTCTGGGAGAGGTCATACCAACCTAAAATCGGAAAGGAGTATGTTTACAAAATAAAGTATAGTCGCAGTAAATACCCCAGTTTTAAATTTCAAACATTATTCCTCTTCTACAAAGCTCTGAATATAGCTTATAATAATGGTAAAAACAAAGAGAAAGCGAAAAGTGTCTAGATGATCTGTAAAATAAGTAATGTTTTATTCTGCCAAATCTAAAACTGAGCCTATTCTTCTGTCACTTCTCTTTCCAGATCCCCCCCCCCCCCCCCCCGCCACACACACACACACACTTCGAATGATTCCCCACTGACAAACCAGAAGAGATCTTATTGAAGAGTACACTCTCTAGCTGCCTTTTAATATTTCTCAATTCTGAAACTTTCAATAGAATGTTGGTCAAGCAAATTTCCATTTTGAACAAATTTCTGTTTCAAACAAATTTCCATCGAATAAGTTTTCATCGAACAAATTACACCAAACCATATACTGACAGCTCCTGTCAAACTTCTATGGCAAGCAGCTGCTTCATGGGTAATTTATTTTCCTTACATATAATACATAATAAATAAATACATTAAACATCCATTTTATTATTTTAGCTGAAGATGGATTTAAATTAAAATAAAAACAGTAATTCTACACACACCCTAATGTGTATAAAAACAATTCTTTATATTATAGTACTTTGTGCACTATAAATGTTCTTCAATGAAGAATACAAAAAATTTCCTGTGCAAAGAGCTTCCTTTTACATGAACTTGACTCAACAAAAGACTGTACAAGGAGCATTCAAAGTTTCTGGAGTGTATTTGCAGAATAAGAACCATTGCACTTACCTCAACAAAACTTTTACTGTCCTTCAAAGTACCCTCTCCCCCTCCAACATCTATGCAAAGTTGCAGACATCTATGTCAATTCTGGAATGTTTGGTGCTACTCCTGTTGGGGAATACTCCATAACTCTGAATGAATGTGTTTCGCAATGTCTTGCACCCTTGAAAAGGCTCCCCAGCAAGTTCCATTTTAATTTTTGGAAACAACCAAAAATAACATGGTGCAAGATCCAGATAGACCATACCTTGCTGGGTTTTGTGAGAACTGGCATTGTCATGAAGGAGGAGAACCCTTAACATGTCTGTTGTTGGATGCTGCTCCTTCATTTCCTTAACCATTCTGGGCAAAAATGTTGCTATAATATTGTCCATTTATAGCAATTTTTTCAGGTAAGGTGTCCATGGCTATCAATCTTTGGGAACTGAAAAAAATTCTGAACATCCCATTCCTTCACTGAAAGTCTTCTTGGAGAATTTGGGAATACAGTTAATTTTCCACAACTCAAAAGTAGTTGTCCATCTTTCTAAGAGTTGTACAGTAATAAAACAATCTCATCACCTGTGACAATGTCTGTTAACAATTTGGGGCCACTAAGTTCAAGCACTGCCAGCATCTCCTTGCGCAAGTCGACTTTAGTCCTCTTTTGCTGTTCTGTTAGAGTGTGGTGTACCCATTTGGCACAGATCTTTAAGAACTTCAAATGTTGATGAATAATTGTTTGCACATTGCCAATCGATACACTGATATCTAAACTTATTACCTGAATGATGTGTGGGTCTTCCTTAATGAATTCATGAATGACAGCGATGGTTTTCGCATTCACAGCCTCCTTTGATCTGCCTGCATGAAAGAGGTCTTCGAAGCTCTGCTATTTTTCTCTGAATTTGCACATCCATCCTGTCATGATTCCCATATACTTGTGACATATTGGCATTTTTTTTTCCATGTTGCCCACAGCTGCATCCTTCTGAAAATGTAAAATCTTTTCTCATATTTAATAGGCTCAATAAAAACACAGATTTTGCAGACTACTTTAAGCACCTCCAGCTAAGAGAGAAATTATGATATGGCCTTTGTTTTCAACACATAATGACAAGTTTAGAAAAGCTTTCAAATAAGTCATAGCTAGTTAATTTTGGAGGAATGAAGGCAAATCTACAGACACATTTCAAGAACTTTTTGAATGCCCTCCGTACAATACAGATGATATTTTCTAATTGTGAACAGAAAACAAGTGTTTTTACATTTGCAGTCACACATTCTTATCCACTTCAAAGTGATCTCATGTGAACTTATATCATCTCCCACTGAGTTATAGCTTTATTTTATTTTGCCTTTCAATGTAACCCACATCTTATAGTATCACAATATTTACTGGGGAGGGGGTGGTTCAGTCTGTAGGGTGGCAAGCTCATAATGGTCTTCATCTGTCACGCATTATAACATCTAATAAATGCATACATCACCTTGAAGTGATCGCCAGTGCAGATGTGCCAGCCACCAAATACTGGTAACTAGATTTTATCTTATTATTTACTCTAGTTTGCTTTTGAATATATAAAAAAGGGTATATCTTAGAATTATATAATGATTTAGAATGGTTAAGCTGAGTAGATACTACTTAATATTGGCTTAGAGCCAAAGTTGTATTAACCCTGTTGCACTCCTCACGTGTATTAACCCTGTTGCACTCCTCATGACTTGAGAATTGATAGTTTTAGATTATCTTAATGTAACAGACCTATTCGTGAAGATTAAATTTTACTTAGCTGTGTTTATCATTATTCAATAAGTATGATGAGCTTCAATTTTCAAAAGCTGAGGGTAATGTCTCTTTATTGAATGCGACCAGTTTGTGTGTTCTTTCAGCCACTCTTGAAGGGATGATGTATGCAACATGCATTGTTCTATAATGTGGCACAGGACACTCAAGTTAATGATTGACACTAGAGCCACTTTGATTGCCATGGGCTTTCTAAACATCATTTCTTTGTGGGGGCGCACTCAGTTTTATGTTCTTATGATCATCATTACTTCATAGAGTTCTTGTATTGTGATGGTCCACTCATTCACTTTAACTTTTCCTTAACCAGTTATACTTTATTTACATTATATTTATTATTTTGGGGATTATTATTTCATTTTTGGACTGATCACAATTCTTACTTCCAAGCCATAGGAGATGCACAACTCCGACTTTTGATTGTCAGCTGTTAATTTTGTGTGTGTAGGACACGACCCCTCTTGCATCACAGCTAGCGCGATCATCAGATTATGCAGTTTTCTTAGCATGCAACAGATGTGCCGGATTTGTAAGCCACATGTATAACTAAGTGGCATTAGGTCACAGAGTTAGAATTAGTAGAGTATTGTTAGTGGAAGTTGAGTAGAGAATGATGTTAGTAGAATGTTCAGCTGAAGTATGTTGAAGTAATATGCTGAATTAGTATGTGTTGTGTAGACAGAAGGAGTTGTTAGTAGAGATTTAGATAGATGAGAGTTGTTAGTACTCCAACTTTTGTATTCATCAACTGAATTTGGGAGTTTTGAATTTTTTGGAAATAAACTTTGTTTGTTTCAGAAACTTTTGAATTTTTGCTATTTTTCTCTTTAACAACATTAATTAAAGTTCAAATCTAATCCAAAATCAGTTAAACTTTAGAATCCTTTTTGAATTCTTACTTGATAAGTAACGCTAGAGAAATACCTAACGAACCCAATTTCAACTTTATTTGGCAATTTAATATTGTCTGGTGCCCAACAAGCTATCTGGAATTTTGAATAAATTTGGATCAGACAAAAGGTCCAGCTTGAAAAGTTAAGAATCTTTGGAGCATTGCAATATCTCAAAGTTTCAATTCTTTTTACATCATTACCATCCAATAGTGTACACCTTCCTTTGTATGTTTCAATCATGCTCAAAGTAAAAACAACTTTATTGTTGCTGATGGTTGTCGACTAGCCCTGCATCTGTGTTCAGTTGACACTGTTTTTCAAAGGCTATATGACTCGACTAAATGTGAAAATGATAACAGGTAAACAGGGAGGACAAAAATGGCTATAATTATGACTAGGTAAACGTACCTTGCACACAAGTTACAACCAATGTCAATCAGTGTGTAACACAAGCACTGTGAACACTGAAATTAATTCTGATAAAATTGTAGCAATACACTAAGTATAATTATACACAAGTACTGTGACATAGAAATTAGCTTCTGATAAAATTGTAGCAATACACTAAATTTACTGCAAAATAGAATAAATATTTTAAGAAATGTTTCTTTATTACAATATTACATGAAATAGTCAAATAAACATTAATCAAAATGGATAACATGTAGTCTCTACATATCTATTAAATCTTGCCTTTAATACTTCTTCTCTTGTAGAATAATTAATATAGGATCGTTCACCAAGAAATCTTAATATACAGCGCTGGCAAACATTTGCAGATTTCAAGATGTTGATGATGGTACAGCAGTCATTAATATTTTTCACAACTGTCATGGTAACTGTTAAAAAAGGGGAAGAAAATAAAAGTTATAAAATGAACTACAACTTTAAAATTTAACAATGGAAAGGTAAAGAGCAGTATACCACAGCAGTTTAGTCACAGGTAAGATACTAGAAGAGTATAATGATAAAAGATATAAAAATAAAACTAAATGCAGTACTTTGAATGATACGGGGTTTCATCCAATTTCTCTTTTCCACAAAACCTAAAAATATACTTAATTTTTGTTCATGTGAAATTTGATATCTCTCATTTCTAATTAAGTGTTGTTGATAATTATGCATGAACCTCCCACTTTAAGAAATATTTAAAATGACTGAGATACACTTTTCACAATTTTAACTCTTTCAGGGTCCAAGACAAATACAGATATTGACAAAATCCAAAATGAGAGGCCCAAAACGTCTATGTTCATTAATTAATAGATTCTGAAAAAAATTCATTGCTGCCATGGTGGGAATCGAACCCGCATCTCTCCAGATTCATGCCAGAGCGCACTACCATTGCACCACGCATTGGACATGAATCTGGAGAGATGCGGGTTCGATTCCCACCGTGGCGGCAATGAAATTTTTTTCAGAATCTATTAATTAATGTTTGATTTCTATCTGTTTGATTTCTATCAGGGAATACTGTGCATTCACTTTGGGCTGATTTTTAAGTCTATGTTCATTTTTAGTACAACAGAAAAAATTCAATCTTTTAAAAATAGAATTGCCATTTTAATTTTGTTTTACATATATCCGATAAAAATGCATTATTGTTTAAAGATAACACTTTTTTTTCCATTTAATGCATATTTAATTAAATTATGATATAAATAATTTGTTAAAGCTATCTGATTGCCATTTCTTAGCACTACACGTTATTGCAGATTTATTTGTTAACGTTAAGCTTTGCTGAAGCAACCCCCTGATCTAAGCTCACAAGTTTGATTTAAACTATTATTAACAGAATTTAAAGTGTCAAAAATGCAGTACTTTGAATGGTACTTCATAAAAAAAGTGTCATAAACCTCCTGAAAAATTAAAAGAAATCATCATCATCATCCTCAAGCAGCCATGGGCTTACGGAGGTCCAACCAGAGGGTGCAATTCAGTTCTCCAAGCAAGTCTGTCCTGAGCTACATCTACTGTATCTGGCCACTGCACACCAATTCTAACAAGGTCCTGTTTGACATTTTCTGCCCACCGCATCCTAGGTCTCCCCCTCTTTCTGAGGCCTTTAGGCACACTGTTCATAACCTTATTCGCCAATCTATAATTATTCATACGGGCAACATGCCCAAACCAACGGAGTCTCTCTCTGCACAATATGCTGCTTAAAGGAGGTTGCAAACTCCTTTGTCTAACCTCATCATTAGTTACAAATTTGAACCACCTAAATGCCCAAGATACTGCGTAAGCATCTGAAATCAAAAGCATCTAGTTTCCTGTTACTTTGTTCAAAAGTGTCCAAGTTTCACTACCATAACTAACCCTAGAAAGAACCACACTATTATACAGTCTAATTTTAGTCTTTAGGTGTATGCGCCTATTTCTCCACACTCTCCATAGATTCTTAAAAGTCCCAGCAGCAATCCCTATTCGTCTGTTAATCTCATGCCGCACATCACCAGTATCAGTTACATAGCTCCCAAGGTAATTAAACTTCATCATCCTCAAGCAGCCATGGGCTACGGAGGTCCAACCAGACCGTGCAGTTTAATTCTGTTCTCCTTTTCTCCTTCTCAAGACTGCAACCATTCAGATTAACTGAATCACAACCTGCCTGACCAATTTTCATCACTTTAGTTTTCTCTCTGTTTATAACCAAACCTACTCTACTACCAGTCTCATCAACAGCTCGAATGAAAGAGTTCATCTCATCAACATCATTTGCCAAAAGGGCTAAATCATCAGCATAATCTAAATCAGAAATTTTCGTATCTCCAGCTCGCATAACATAATCAACAACCAAACTAAAGAGAAAAGGAGACAAGATGCACCCTTGTCGAACACCAGACGTAATGCTAAACCAATTGCTACAAGACTTACCAACTCTCAGACATGACTCAGTGTTATTATAGAGCTTTCATTATGTTAACTAACTTGTCTGGTATACCATATGATCTCACAATCAACCACAAATTATGACGATCAACAGAGTCGAAAGCCTTTTTGAAATCAACAAAGCTAGCAACCAAAGGTTTCTAAAACTCTAAACATTTCTCAAGAATCTGCCTAAGTGAAAATATCTGATCTACACATCCCCTACCACTTCTGAATCCACATTGCTCATCACGCAATTGACTGTCAACCAGATTCTTAATTCTATTAAGCACAATCATGGAAAGAACTTTACCTGGAACAGAGAGTAGGCTGATACCCCTATAGTTATCACAAGAACTGCGATCACCTTTTTTGAAAATAGGGATAATAATAGCTCTGGTAAAATCTTTAGGAACCATGCCTTTATCATAAAAGTTATTCAAAATTTCAGTCATCCAAGTGGTAACCGAAACATTCCCAGCTCTGAGCATTTCTGTAGTAATTTCATCTACCCCTGGGGATTTATGAAGTTTCAGTTTAGAGATAGCCAAAATAACTTCAGATTGTGTTATAGGGCCAACATTAAAGCTGCCAATGCATCTATCATCATTACAAACAATAGGAGTAGAACTAACCACATTGTTTAGAACATCACTGAAATGCTCAGCCCACCTAGTCATGACAGAATCCTCCCCTTCTATAACCTTACCTTTTTTATCCTTCAATCCTTGTATACCTGTCCATTTTCTGCCACACAAAACATTAACTATCTGGTACAGCTCTCTGCTGTTGTGCTGTCTAACTGCTTCCTCGGCTTTGTCAGCCAAACCATGAAGCCAAAGATTCTTAGCAGTAGCTAACTGATCCTTTACACGTTTATTAAGCTCTCTGTAATCCTTTCTATTAGGACTAGTAGGGTACTGATTAAGGACATTCCTGCAGTTCCTTCTTTCTGAAATAAGCTCAAGTGCCTTATCACTTAAATAATTCTGTCTCCTCTGCTCCTTTTTTCCTAAAAGAGTACTGTTAGTTTCCAAAAAAGCCTGTTTAAAATGGCCCCATTCTTCCTCAACTTCAGTATTAAGCAAACCATGACTGTCATAATGACTAAGTAACCTATCATGGTAAGCTTTAGCTATAACTGGGTCATTCAGAGCTTCAGTATTAAAGGTAAATTTTTTAACCCTAGCACAACACTCTTTAAGTTTAAGTTGCAAGACACTTTTAACAAGGTAATGGTCAGATCCAATTTCAGCTCCCCTATATGCCCTGGTATTTCTAACAGAACTAGCCCATTTGCTGTTAATTAATATATAATCAATCATATTCCTATGTAGCCCATCAGGTGAAACCCATGTGTATTTATGTATGTCGTGGTGTTTGTAATATGTGTTAGTTATTGTGAAACCATTGAGTTTACTTACCTGTAGGAGACGTTGCCCATTGCCATTGCAGCTACCAATACCAAAAGGGCCTATTACTCCTCCCCAAAGGTCAGAGTCAGTACCAACTTTGGCATTGAAGTCACCTAGAACAAAGGCAATATCTCCTTTCTTGACAGAATTCAAAATATCCTGAAGTTGTCCGTAAAACCTATCCTTCTCATCCTCAGTGGGGGCATAACAGCAGATAACATTCAAGTCTTTAATACTTGTCTGAAATTTTGCTGTAAGAAACCTTTCATTAATGCACTCATATCCTAGAAGAGCATCACTAGCATGTCTGCTGAGTAGCAAACCCACGCCTTGGTGATGCTTTCCATCCTCCCTCCCTGTAAAGAGAAATTTAAAGTTATTTTTAAGTATCTCACCTTTACCTGTCCATCTGGTCTCTTGCAAGCCCAGAATATCTAGGTTATAGCGCTGGAATTCCTGCATGAGGACATCAAGAGAATAATCTCTATGTAATGTCCTCACATTCCACGTTCCTGCAGAGAGAAAATGATTAGTAGGATTTTTAAAGAAATTAGGTTTATTGAGATTGGTAGGGCCAACAATATCAAACAGCCCCCTGATTGCAGGCATGGGGCAAAGACCTGTTCCTCCTCTGCTAAAGGCTGAAGTCACCGATGCTGGTAGGAACTTCAGACACCACCTTTTCAAGTGGGCTTTTTCAAGAGCCACATGGCCTGCCTGAGACACATTACTCTAGTTTAGGCTTGACGATGCCCAACTAGCTAAGTAAGGTTCAGGCACCTGCGATGGCCTCTGATTAGGATTATCCACCAGCTGATATAAGGTATCCCATGCCTCTGTTCACTTAGAGCTGGCAACCCAGAAGCAAACAGAAAACACAGCGGCAGACTCTCCCTCAACAGACCCACCAGTGCAGCAAGTCCAGGATCAATAATCAAGTTCAAATCCATAAACAAGTCCAGTCTAGTAGGTATAAATGGTCAGCACCAGGACCCTGTGAAGTTGACCACTCCTCAGCAGGGTTGAAAAAAAAAGAAAAAAGTAGCCATAGATGACCAGATCAGTAGGCCATACTGAACTGGCAGCCCTCCCTTTCCGTTCCCTTCCAAAAGAGAATATCTCTTTTGAAAGGTACTAACGGCCTGCACCACGAGAAGGCGGGGTCGGACATTAGGTGCTAGACCTGGCCGGTTCTGTGCATCATCACTAGAAGGTAACTTCTAAAATAAGTTTTTTTTATTTTGAAAAATGTGATTGCAGATAAAGATTTAAATCAAATAAATCAATATCTCGATTTTCAACAATATTAGTTCAGTATTTAATGAGTTATGGAAGTTTGAATAATTAGTGATAACAATGCCAGACACAAAAATTGACCTCAGAAGTTAATTAAAACTTAGTAATAAGTATTGTATCAAAGTATTTAATAAAATAAGTTTGTATTTTAGAACTTTATGTAAAGAATTCTTTCACTATTATTCAGTTTTGTATAAGTTTCATAAGAGTGGCATTACTGTTGTTAAATATTCAAACTTACATAACTCATTAAATACTGAACGAATATTGTTGAAAATCGAGATTGATTTATTTGATTGAATCTTTATCTTCAATCATATTTTTCATAACAAAAAAAAAACTTATTTTAGAAGTTATAGAACTTTGACATTTGCTTCCCATTGACTTAACATATGGATTTTCCTTAATTTATGGAAATCAGTTTAAAACTAAAAAGAAAAAACACCATAATAGCCAGAGCTTCTTCAATACTAGTTGCAGTGCATGGCATTCCAGGAGAGGAAGTCACAGGTATTCTAATTGCTTGCTAAATACATGCAAGAATGGAGGAGCTTTCTGCTAAGTGGCACGGTAGTTGTTTACATGGTTGATTAAGTCCATATACTTCCTCCCTACATACTGATATCATCTCCCTTCGTAAAGCTAGTATTCTATTTCCTTTTTTATAATTAAACGTGAACAGCTCAAATGGGTTGACTATAAACAAATTAAACTCATGAGCTTAAAAAGAAGGCTGCTTCAAAGTGGAGGAGAGAAAAATGGTAAGCAGAATTTTCACTTTTTGTTTGGCCAATTTGAAAAACTAACCAAAAGCAGTACTGCCAAAATTGAATTTATTCAAAATTTTTATGGTCTATCATGATTAGTCAATTTTCTCCTGGATTGTACACTCCAATTTGGCAAAGAAATAAATCGTAGTCAATAAAAAAAAATTTTATTATAGATACCAACTGATCAAACATTTTTTGATCAGTTGGCTGCCCATAGTTCTCAGCCAAGAGATGGCACTACTGAGGAAATGTATGATGTTGAAATGTAGCGTTACAGTAACTGTGGGTTGTTGGTGGCCTAAGGTTCTATGCTTTGTCTTTTGGGTGGGTAACGTAAAGTTATGTATAACATTTGAGATTTGACATGAATGTGATATTAACGTTTGGATATTTTGTCATTCTTGTAGATAATTTTTGGGAATTCACAGGTAAGTGGATGCATATAATATATATTTTACGAGTTTTTATGCTTATGACATGCAGAAAAGGGTTAATTAAATCCCTCCCCCCCCCCCCTTGTTTTTTAGAATGTGATTAAAACATGGTAAATAACGTTAGTTAAAGTATTTAGGAATTAAAATTATTTAATTTAGGAGTGTTGTTGAAAGTATTATGGAACTGTTTTGCAATGTTATGGCCAGGGCATTTGTAGGATGTAGTAGGTGTTTTGTTGAGAGTATGAAAGAAAATGGCAAAAGATTTGAATGGGGAGAAATGAAGTGGTAAAAATTAGTTTTTTATGGGGGTGTTCAAGTTTTAGGAGAATAGTTTTTGGGGAAACGTGTATGGTGGGTTTTCAGGGAATTCCAAAATAGTATGGAGTGTATAAATGTTTGGCAAAAGAATGTTTAAAGTTTTTGCATATGGGAGTGAACATGGCAGTTGTAACAAGCATGTGTATCTCATTATAGTAGTTTGAGATGACAAATTTAATGATTATTAGTGTGATATATTAATTTTTTTAGATTTTGATTATTTTTTAATGTTATTAATATGACTTATTGGGAATATTTGAAAGTATTTGGTGGCTTTTATATATGGAAATTTTGTTTGTTTAGAATTAATGGTGTAGGAAAATGGCAGTTTGTAATGGAGGCAGGAAGATTAAAGAGTAATTTAGGGAGGCTGAAAATATTATTTTTTAAAGTAAGGAGGGGAGTCTGTAATGGTTTCGACAGCTTAATGCAGAGCTGCCAACCTTGCATAACAAAAAGTAGGATTTGGAAGAATGAAAAATCGTAGGAAATTGGAACACAGTAGTTCTGCAGTTTACAGCACTCAGGCACCATTGTTTAATGCAACGCAATAATGTATGGCATCTTAATGAAAAATCAGCTTCTGGGACTCCTAGGGGCGACCGATGACATCAAACAAATTTCATTTTTTAATCTCTCCAGAATTATACAAAGTTTCTTAAAATTACTTTCATGGAAAAAACCCCCCACTAAATATACGATTTAAACTAATGAAAAGTGTGTTTCAATATCACATTAGAAAGAATATTTAAATTCCTGGAAAGTTCTACAAAAAATAACCTAAACAATTCCATTAAGCAGTGAAGAGGCAGTAAAACGAGAATACGAATCAATATGTAAATATCATTCATTGATCAATAATCGACTAATAGCCTCTGAACGTAATTTTCATGCAGCTCGGATGTAAAACAATGAAAGTACATAACTCTTGTGATCAGCTGCTGGGTAATGAAGTTATGGTAAAACAAAACTGATATTGGCCAACAAACGGCAAGTGAAATGCAATAGCAAGATAAATAACATAACAGTTGGGAACATAAAGTGTATAACTGATTATAATTAAAAATGCCTCAATTCTAGTGAAAGAAAAGTTTAATCCCTTATCAACCCAGATAAAAATAGACATATATGAGGCCCATTCAAGTTGCAATGTCAATCATGGCCCACATATCAGGAAAGTTATGTAATCTGTATTATTTCCTTTGCTCTGAAGTTTCCGATCCTAAGTAATGCAATTAGTGTTTAGTTGGCCAAAGCCAGAAGAACTGGGTATAGATTCAATAATCACCCATTTAGAAACAATTAAACAGCCTTCAACTCTGTAAAAGAATACAGGTGTGGCACTGTGTGTGGGAATGGTCAGCTGGAGTCATAGATTTCCTCTGATTGATGCACAGGTGAGCTCACAAGCAAGAACAGATTAGGGAGTTAGATACAGCTGCACCTTTAGTACATTAAAAGAGCTAAATCAGAAACAATTCTTTCCTTTCATTAACCTTCTCCTTTTAAGAAAAGGGCAAATATACTGTACAATTTGGAGGCAGATATTCATAAGTTTAAAATTGAAAAAACCCTAAAAATCAAATTTTCAAAGGCAAATTGGATTTTTGGATTTTTGGATTTTCATAATTTAATAATTCTTTACACAGCTAATAATTCATAATTTAATACACGATAAAGCTGTATTTACACAAAGCATATCTGCATATATTATCAAAGTATATATAGGCAGCAAAAGGGACTTTTTATAATTTAGATCAGCAGTTGTTTAGGGCAGGAGTTTTAGGTCCCTTTGGCATTGGTTGTTTCAATGGCAATGAGGAACATCTCCTACATGTAAGTAAACTTAATGGTTTGCGAATAACTAACACACACTACAAACACAGGGATATTTATAAATATATATTGGTTTCATCTGATTGGTTGCATAGGAATATGATAGATTATATTTTAATTAACTGCAAATGGGCTAGTTCAATTAGGAATACCAGATCATACAGGGATTTCGAAATTGGGTCTGACCATTATCTGGTCAAAAGTGTCTTGCAGCTGAAGTTTAAGAAATGTTGTGCTAAGGTTAAGAAAATTAGCTATAACACTGAATGTCTGAAAGATCCAGATATAACCAAAGCATACCATGATAGGCTATTTAGTCATTATGACAATCATGGTTTGCTTCTTGCTGAAGTAGAGAAAGAATGGGATCAGTTTAAACAGGCTTTTCTTGAAAACAACAGTACTCTTTTGGTAAAAGGGAACAGAGGAAACAAAATTATTTGAGTGATAAGGATATGGAACTTATTTCTGAAAGAAGGAAGTGCAGGATTAATATGGATCAACACCCTACTACTCCTAACAGAAGGCATTACAATGAGCTTAATAAAAGTGTAAAGGATCAGTTAACAGCTGATAAGATTCTTTGGCTTGATATCTTGGTTGACAAAGCATAGGAAGCAGTTAGACAGCACAACAACAGGGGTTGTTCCAGATTGTTAATGCTTTATGTGGGAAGAAACTGATAGGTACACAAAGATTAAGGGAAAACAAGGCAAGGTGGTTGAAGTACGGATTCTGTGATGGATAGGTGAGCTGATCGTTTCAGAGAAGTTTTAAATAATGTGATTATTTCTACTCCCATTATTTGCAATCAGGATAGATGCATTACTGGCTTTAATGATGGCCCTATATCACATTCCGAAAATACTTTGGCTATCTCTAAATTAAAACTGCATAAATCCCCGGGGAGGATGAAATCACCACTGAAATGCTTAGAGCTGGAAACATTTGTGTTATCACATGGCTGACTGAAATTTTATATCTCTTTTATGATAAAGGAGTAGTTCCTAAGGATTTTAGTAGATTAGAAATTATATTATAGATTAAAAATTATTATTTATTTATTTATTATTGTCCCAATTTTTTAAAAAGTTGATCATAGTTCTTGTGATAATTATAGGGGAATTAGTTTACTTTCTGTTCCAGGTAAAGTTCTTTGCATGATTATATTTAATAAAATTAAGAATTTGGGTGATGGATAACTGCATGATAAACAATGTGGATTCAGAAGTGGTAGGGGATGTATTGATGAAATATTTTCACTTAGGCAGAGTCTTGAGAAATGTTTCGAGTTTCAGAAACCTGTGGTTACTAGCTGTATAGATTTCAAAAAGGCTTTTGACTCTGCTGATCAACATAATTTGTGGTTGATTGTTAGATCATATGGAATACCTGATAAGTTATTTAGTGTAATGAAAGCTCTCTATAATAACACTGAGTCCTGTGTGAGAATTGGTACGTTTTGCAGCAACTGGTTTAGCATTGCTAGTGGAATTAGAGAAGGGTGTATTTTGTCTCCTTTTCTGTTTCGTTCGGTTTTGATTATGTTATGCAAAATTCTTGACAAGGGAAAGATTTTGGCCTTAAATGATCTAAAGGTTTCAAAATTTCTGATTTAGATTATGCAGATGGGTTGGGCCTGTTGGAAAATGATGTTGATTAAATGAATTCTTTCATTAGGGCTGTTGATGAAAGTGGTAATAGAGTAGGTTTGGTGATAAACAGAGAAAAAACTAAACTGACAAAAATTTGTCAGGCAGATGATGCTTCAGTTGCTTTGAATGGCTGCACTCTTGAGCAAGTGTCTCAGTTTAATTATCTTGGGAGCTATGTAACAGATATTGGTGATGTGCAGCACGACATAAATAGAATAGGGATTGCCACTGGGACTTTTAAGAATCTATGCAGAGTGCGAAAAATAGGCGAGCACACCTAAAATTCAGCTGTATAATAGTTTGGTTCTTTCTAAGGTTAGTTATGGTAGTGAAACATGGATTGTAAGCAGGATAACAAGAAACTTGATGCCTCTGATTCTAGATGCTTATGCAGTACCTGAGGCATTAGGTGGTTCAACTTTGTAAGTAATGATGAGGTTAGAAGGAGTCATCAACCTCCTTTGAGCAGCATATTTTGCAGAGCGAGACTGCATTGGTTTGGCCATGTTACCCATATACATAGCTGCAGATTAGCAAACAGGATTATGAACAGTGTGCTTAAGGGTTTCAGAAAAAGGGGGAGACCTAGGATGCGATGGGCAATGCCAAATGGGACCTTGCTAGAACTGATCTAGAGTGGCCAAATGCAGTAGCTGTCTGGAGAGGAAAATTACAGTCTGGTTGGACCTCTGTAGCCCATGCCTGCATCTGATTTGTATGTTGAATGTATGTGTACCGAAAAAATAAGTACATATTTCATATTTACTTCCAAAATTTTCCATTTTTAAAAATAGCAGTATTTTGTTAATTATCAAGAGATTTTAGAAATTTAAAGGAAAGATTTGTTGATAATAGTTCAAATCAAACTTCTCAGCTTAAATTAGGGGATTGCTTCAACATAGAGTAATGTTAACAAACAAATTGGCAATACCTAATTTCGCTTCTCAGAAATGGCAATATGATGGCTTTAACAATTATTTATGTCATAGTTTAATAAAATATGCTTCAAATGAAAAAAACAAAAATTTTTTATCAAGCCTGAATTACATATGTTTTATAAGAGATGTATAAAAAAATGGTAATTTTTATTTTTTAGAAATCTATTTTTTTTATTGTTGTACAAAAAAATGGATATATACGTCCTTGGCCTCTCATTTTGAATTCTGCAAATGCATACAGACATCCTGGACACTGGAAGGGTTAAAAGTTATGTGCCCTTTAACTTACGTAATGGAAAACTCGGATGTCGCATAACTCTGCAGCAGTCAGCAAATTGTTGAAATCAATGAAGTCCTTGAAAACATAAATTGATGATCATAAAAAAATATGTAAAATGGCAGCCATCAGCAGGTAGCATCTATAGCATTTTTATATTCCTACCAATTTTTGCATTTCTAAGATACAGAGTATGGCATTACATAAAAAAATCCCAGAATTATACACTTTATTTCCTTATGGCCTTTTTTTTTATAATACAGAAGGTTGTTGTTGTGTTGGGTTGTTTTACCTCTGAGCGGCACTTTTTTGCACACTATGGGCTAAATAGCCAGGTCACATGGACCCCGAAGGCTCAGAGAAGGTTGGGGGAGGGGACCCACTGGAACAGCTGTTGGGAGACAGATGGTAGCCTCCCGTCAAGGCCATCCAGCGTGTTCTTTAACGTGCACAGGGTATGACTCTCCCGCACACGGGGCCACAGCTTAACGTCCCATCCGACAGATGGCGGCCTTTCCAAGCCCATCGGTGTCCCCTACTGACCGTGGGCAGGGCGGGGAATTTTGCGGAGATAAATCTATACAGAAGGTGAATCGCCTACTGTGAAGAGGAGTACTGCAGCAAAATCCTTTAACTGGGAAAGGATGCAGTCTAAACTAGAACCTATAGTTTCCACAGTAACCCAAATTGAAAACTAACCCAAACAGGGGTTTCTAGACCACAGTAACTTACCATAGTAACGAAAAACCCGAGTTTACGTCAAATGCAAAGTACTGTTACCATGGTAACGGTAATTTGCGTTGTAAAGAAACAACATAAAAAAAGTGATTCCATTAAAAACATCTCACACAACCACAAATTCTTAAAAAAATAAAAATTATATAAAAAAAACCCCCATAAACAACGAAACTACACAACACATTTGCCTTCCCATATACTACAAATACCTGAGATATACTACAATACACCCCCCCCCTCTTTTCCCAATAATTAAAACACTCCACAAACTAAACTAATGAATCCAGTCACATACAATAATTAGCCTAAATAAATCACCAGAATTATTGAAATCGAAAACCAATCTCAAAACCGAGAACACCATCAACAATGCATCGCCAACCGGCATTATAAAAAAAAACCCAAAAGTAAATCTCATCGGTCATAACACATACCAAAAAGCAAAGAAACGGAAACAGTGCACCGCCAACCGAATTATAAAAAAGCCCCAAAACTAAATAATGTCCTCACAGGCAACACAAACTGAAAAACATGAAAATCCGAAACAATGCACTGACGACCGAATTATAAAAAAGTCCCAAAACTAAATAATGTCCTCCCAGGCAACAGAAATAAAAAAAAATTAAAATCAGAAACATTGCACTGCCGACAGAATTATAAAAAAGTCCCAAAACTAAATAATGTCCTCCCAGGCAACACAAACAAAAAACCTGAAAATCAGAAAAGGTGCACCACTGACCAAATTATAAAATAGCTCCAGAAACTGAATAACGTCCTCCCAGGCAACACAAACCAAAAAACATGAAAATCAGAAACATTGCACTACCAACCGAATTATAAAAAAGCCTCCGAAACCAAATAATCTCATCAGATACAAAAAAAAAAAAAAAAAATTTTACAGCTCAAATAGCCTTCCCCTAAATTATTGATTACCTTCCTGACTCCATCAAAAACTACCAAGTTTTTCCACACCAACAATTCTACAATACCCATAATTTCTGCGGTGGAGGTGGCTCAGTCGTTAGCATGCCAGGCTCGTAATCTGCAGTTCCCAGGTTCGAGTCCCAGCTGGGTCAGCATTGAGATTTATCTCCACAAAATTCCCCGCCTTGCCCATGGTCAGTAGGGGACATGATGGGCTTGGAAAGGCCGCTGTCCATTGGATGGGACATTAAGCCACGCAGATTATTAATTCTGTGTGCAGGAGAGCCATACCCTGTGCCCGTTAAAGAACATGCTGGATGGCCTTCACGGGAGGCTACCATCTGTCTCCCAAACAGCTGTTCCAGTGGGTCCTCTTCCCCCAACCTTCTCTGAGCCTTCAGGGTCCTTATGACCTGGCCATTTCGCTTATCGTGTGCAAAAAAGTGCAGCTCAGAGGTAAAACAACCCAACCCATAATTCTACATTAAAAAGCCGCCAAATGCTTCCACATATCCACAATAAATCATATAAGTAACTTCAAAAGACTCCAAAATATATAACAAAACTAATAAATCACCATAATACATTAACAATTATCATACTACACATAACTACTAAAAAACACTCAATTCATTCAAAACTATGATAAATACACGTATTCGTTACTACTGCAACGTTCAGTCTCATACGAAAAAACTTCCAACATTCTTTCCCCAATGCATACTCTCCCCCTACTACATTAGAATCCTGTGAAAACTCTATATGTTTCACCAAAAACTATTCTCCTAAAACCCCATACACTCCATAAAAAACTCTAATTTTTTAAACTTAATCACTCCACATTATAAACTTTTCCCATTTTCTTCCACTCACAAAAATGGGGCGGGGGTGGCTCAGTTGGTAGCGCGCCAGGCTCGTAATCTGTAGTTCCCAGGTTTGAGTCCCAGCTGGGTCAGCGTTGAGATTTATCTCCGCAATATTCCCCGCCCTGCCCACGGTCAGTAGGGGACACCGATGGGCTTGGAAAGGCCGCTGTCCGTTGGATGGGATGTTAAGCCGTGGCCCCATGTGCAGGAGAGACATACCCTGTGCACGTTAAAGAACACGCTGGATGGCCTTGACGGGAGGCTACCATCTGTCTCCCAACAGCTGTTCCAGTGGGTCCCCTCTCCCAACCTTCTCTGAGCCTTCGGGGTCCATGTGACCTGGCCATTTAGCCCATGGTGTGCAAAAAAGTGCTGCTCAGAGGTAAAACAACCCAACTTCCACTCGCAACAAAACACATATACTGCATCATACTAAACACAAAAAATTAAAATAGTTCTATCTGGTTAACCACTCCTCCCTACCCCTTAAAATGCCCCTCACTCCAAAGAACTTACAAAAAATTCCCCCCCTACACACAGCAGTAAAAAACTACCGAACTCCCACTTCCAAACGACATGACCTTAACATTACAAAGCAGTTCACTAACACTATCAATAACAACCCTCCTAATATTAAATAATGTCAATTCCAAAATAACTTTAATAACTTATTATTTACCACATCTTAATGAATTTTCTAAAAAAAACAACATATTAATTATTCTAGCTAGCACTAAAAAACCCTCATTAAATATAGGGTACATACGCACTCCTCTAACCGTATAGGTATGTTATCCTAATGAATGATACATTTGTGTCATACTTTACACATTGACATCCTACTTAACATTCCAACATCATATGCCACTTGAGAAGTACCATCTGTTAGCTGAGAATCGTAACCAATAGACCAACCAAAAAAAGTCCCCTCAAGCATCTGCTTGCCACAGATGTCTAATAGGAGCATGTTAGTTTAATATGCCACAGTAGAAGTTCTATGAGGTTGGCAGGACCTCAGCAGAAAGACAACACAAACATCCATGCCTTACCCAGAGCTCAAACCCAGATCCTGTTGATCAGTAGCCAAGCATTAATACAATAAAAGGCCCGTGTAGTGATTACGGTCCTCAGCCGATAGATGGCATTGCTCAAGTGGCATGTGACGTCGAAGTGTAAAGTATGATGTTGATTTGTAAAGTATGACGTAAAACGTAGCTGTTGGTTGTTGTTGTCCATGGCTCTTTGATTTGTTTCTTTTGGGTGGGTAATGTGGAGTTATGTGTGTGATTTGACGAGAGTATGAAGTTACGTTTGGTTTTTTTCGCCATTTTTTCCGGACTTCTTTGGATAACATACCTATATGGTTAGAGGTAAGTTCGTGTGTATTATATATTTAATATGGGGAGGGGGGGGGGGTGTTCAGTGATAGGTAGGATACGAATAATTAATATGTTCTAGCTTTTTTTTTTGAAAATTGGTTTGGATATGGTTTATAATTAGTTAGTAAAGATATTTAGGGGCCCATGTAGTGGGGGAGTATGCAAGTTTTTTGCGTGTGGGATTGAAAATGGCGATAGTAAAGAACACATGTATTTCGTTAGAATAGTTTGGGGGTGAATTGAATGTTTTTTTAGTAGTTACGTGTAGTATGGTAATTATTAATGTATTATAGTGATTTATTAATTTTGTTGTATATTTAGGAGTCTTTTAAATTTTGTTGTATGATTTATCATTAATATGTGGAAGCGTCTGGCGACTTTTTGATGTAATAATTCTGGGTATTGTAGAATTGTCGGTGTGTGAAAAAACGGCAGTTTTTGATGGAGTCAGGAAAGAATGAAAAATTTAGAGGTGGGGTGAGAGTGGCGGAGTCGGTAGCACGCCAGGCTTGTAATCTGTAGTTCCAAGGTTCGAGTCCGAGCTATGTCAGCGTTTAGATTTATCTAGGCGTATTTTCAAACTCGGCTCATAGTAGGGGACACTGATGGGCTTGGAAAGGCCGCCGTCCGTCGGTTAGGATGTTAAGCCGTGGCCCTGTATGTGGGAGAGTTATACTCTGTGTACGTTAAAGAACACGTTGGATGGCCTTTACAGGAAGTTACTGTCTCCCAACAACTGTTCTAGTGGGTCCCGTATCTTCTGTGAGCCTTCGGGGTTCATGTGATCTCGCCATTTAGCCCATGGTGTGGGAAAAAAGTGGGGGCTCAGAGGTAAAATGACAATGTAATTTAGGGGAGGGTTATTTGAGCTGTAAGATGTTTTTTTTGTCAGATTATTGTTTTGGGGCTTTTTTATATAATTCAGTCGGCGGTGCACTGTTTCCGATTCTCATGTTTTTTGGTTTGTGTTGTCTTGGAGGACATTATTTAGTTTTGGGGCTTTTTTATAATTCGGTCGGCGGTGCACTGTTTCCGATTTTCATCTTTTTTGGTTTGTGTTGTCTTGGAGGACATTACTTAGTTTTGGGGCTTTTTTATAATTCGGTCGGCGGTGCACTGTTTCCAATTTTCATGTTTTTTGGTTTGTGTTGTCTTGGAGGACATTATTTAGTTTTGGGGCTTTTTTATAATTCGGTCGGCGGTGCACTGTTTCCGATTTTCATGGTTTTCCGTTGTGTGTTGCCTTGGAGGACATTATTTAGTTTTGGGGCTTTTTTATAATTCAGTTGGCGGTGTATTGTGTTTTGAAAAGAGGGGAGGGGGAATGGTGGAAGTGGTTTACTGTATGTGGGAAGGCAATCATTTTATTTTTTGTTGGATTTGGCACTTTTATGAGCTTTCATTCTGTAATTGATGGTTACGAGGTTTTTTGCGTTAATTAAATTTTTTTTACGTTCGTTTAAAACGCAATTTTATGTTACTATGGTTACGGTGCGTTGCGTTTGACGTAAACTCGGGTTTTTCGTTACTATGGTAACGAAAAAAACAATCTTTTTTCTAGAAACCCCTGTTTGGGTTAGGGTCTAGGGAGTTGTGAGAATCAACTAAAAGGGCCGTTTTGTTACGTTGCGTCAAAAACAAAATGGCGGCTGAAGCCCGTGATCTGTACTACTGCCCAATAAAATTTACTGTGTCATAAATATTTTAGACTTGATTTGGCTTTCTCTGAAATTTGCTTTATTTCGGAATACCAAGTAAGATGAAACTGACATTTCCTATTTTAAATGACGATTGTTTATTAATGCGGCTCGTGATCTTACCTAATCACAATCCGCATTAATAAACACTCGTGATTTAAAATAGACAGTTTAAGTTTCGTCTTCTTACATATATCAGTGACGAGAAATACATTTACATAGGAAATACCAAAGTTTTGTGTTCAGATATACACGTCTAAAGAACTCTAAAAAAAAATACTTAGGTTTATCCGAAGCTCGAATAATCGAGCCTTATATAACAGAGATTCTATTGTACTTACATTCGAAAAAGATTTTTTATCACATAAATTTTGGCTACTTTCGTTTTCACGTTGTATTTCACGTGTACACCACTACCATCTAATCTTCTTGCCTCTCATGTTGTTGTCTTTGGTTTAAGTTGTTGATTTCCTTCTTCTAGGAAGCTTGATGAAGCTTATCCCAAGTAACGTTAAATATATGCACTTTTACCTTCTACTATGGCATATAAACTGACAGGCTCCTGTCAGACCTCTGTGGCAAGCAGCTGCTTGAGGGGGTATTTATTTTATTTTTTTTTTATACTCTCAACTTTTTAAAAACTAATTGTTAGTCTTAGATTTAAGTTTTGATATCCTAACGATGGAAAATAGTTCTCTACAGAAAGTTAAAAATAAGAGGAACTGTATAGTTTCTGATGTGTCAACCGTAGTCATTGCTTAAATTTGGGATTTGGTAGTAGCAATTGCTACGTAGCCAAGTGTTGGGTTGGGTTGTTGTTTTAGCTCTGAGCGGCACTTTTTTGCACACCATGGGCTAAATGGCCAGGTCACATGGACCCCGAAGGCTCAGAGAAGGTTGGGGGAGGGGATTCACTGGAACAGCTGTTCGGAGACAGATGGTAGCCTCCCGTCAAGGCCATCCAGCGTGTTCTTTAACGTGCACAGGGTATGGCTCTCCCGCACACGGGGCCACGGCTTAACGTCCCATCCGACGGACGGCGGCTTTTCCAAGCACATCGCTGTCCCCTTCTGACCGTGGGCAGGGCGGGCCAGGTGTTGTTAACTTGGTTTAAATTTATTTTATAATCACTTTAAAAAAGTATTTAAGAATTATAGCATATCTGTACATATCTTCCAGGTAACACATTGTGGTGTACAAATCTATTTTTATTGGAAGACATTCGGTTCTTTTAACTGTCAGTAAAACTGATCTTAGTATTGAATTTTCAAAGTAGCTGATTTTTCTTAAATGTGTTTTAAAAGTATTGCCACATACAGTAATCCCATACCTCATGAGAGATTCGCAAATTGTTTTATAAATCAATATGTTGATATGAGAGAGTACGAAATAGTTTACATAGTAAATTTCTATTGCACAAATTCTTATTCGATCACATAACTTTAGAAATATGTGTTGTCAATTTGAAATGCGATCAATGATTAGGCCTAAATAGTTATATTACTTAACGATTTCAAGAGGAACACACGAGCATCCAGAGTCCCAGAGTCGTCATTCCAGGTAAAAGTCGATTATTAATTCTTCCAGAGTAAATGTACATTAATTTTATTGACATTCAGTATTTAATGAGTTACAGCTAAGCAATCTAATGATATTGTTGAAATCAGTTTTGAATTCATATAAAGCTATTGTGTAATCGCGATTATCATTTGCAATAACAATGGAATCAGCATGTAGATCTATACTGGTATTTGTTACAACGTTTGCTATGTCACTAATGTAAAGGGTGGTTATAATTAAACTGAGAGTAGTACTCAGAGCGATTTAGAGAAGGATCTACTCGACAGATCACAGCGAAAAGTGGTAGATGTCAATAAATACATGCTGTAGAGAATTTGCAAATAAAAATTTAGTTAGTGTTAGTGAAACAAAAAAAATTATCTTGGGAGCTATGTAACAGATAATGGTGATGTGCGGCATGAGATTAACAGACGAATAGGGATTGCTGCCGGGACTTTTAAAAATCTATGGAGATTGTGGAGAAATAGGCGTATACACCTAAAGACTAAAATTAGGCTGTATAATAGTTTGGTTCTTTCTAGGGTTAGTTATGGTAGTGAAACTTGGACACTTTGTAAACAAGATAACAGGAAACTAGATGCTTTTGATTCCAGATGCTTACGCAGTATCTTGGACATTAGGTGGTTCAACTTTGTAACTAATGATGAGGTTAGGCAAAGGAGTTTGCAACCTCCTTTAAGCAGCATGTTGTGCAGAGAGAGACTCCGTTGGTTTGGCCATGTTGCCCGTATGAATAATTATAGATTGGTGAATAGGGTTATGAACAGTGTGCCTAAAGGCCTCAGAAAGAGGGGGAGACCTAGGATGCGGTGGGCAGACAATGTCAAACAGGACCTTGTTAGAATTGGTGTGCAGTGGCCAGATGCAGTAGATGTAGCTCAGGATAGACTTGCTTGGAGAACTAAATTGCATGGTCTGGTTGGACCTCCGTAGCCCATGGCTGCTTGATGATGATGATGATGATGATGATGATGAGTGAAACAAGGAGGCGTGGGTGCGCTGGTGTAAACTTTTATTTCAGCTAAGGCAGAAGGAAATCCAAGGTCAGACACACAAATGACAAAATTAAAATTTTATGCTATAAAAAAAGGAAAAATGTTAACATTCATATCATACACACAAAATACAAGAATTGAAGTTACTGCAAAGTATATTTTTGTCAGTGTTTTTTTTGCAAATTTAGATGTTTGCTCTGATATTAATGCCTTTCAATTTTTCTGTCATTTGTGTCTGTAAATGGTTGTCTAATTTTAGCATGTTCATTTGCAATATTTCTTTTTCACATTATAAGCATGACTGTTAACTTCCACATCAAATTCCCTATTAGTGATATGACTCTCTAGTGATTTGAGTACCAACATACGTTGAAGCCTATGTAGGACATTAACCTGAATTTTTTAATTAGATATGAAATACTTGTTGTTGAGAATATAAAATTTTCTCCTAGAAGACACTGTTCGGTAATTTTTGCAATTGCACACACATACTGTGAAAAGGGCAAGTGAAGCTCAGTTTTCAATATTAACCTTTAAAGTGACAGAAGCTAATTAATCAGGTTTCAAAAATCACTACAAATGAACTTGCTCGTGCTTTTTTATGCTTACCTACCATTTTTTTTTCTTTTTATTATTTTTTCCCAGAAATAAATGCTTTTTCTTTTGATATGTAATGTGGACTATTTCATTCATTAGTTTTTCATAATAAGCTCAAAAGTTGTTTCTCAAAGAAAAAAAAATTTCCTCTGTAAGGGTTAATAAGTGCAGACACAGACTATATTAGGTCAGATTCAATTAATGCTAATTTACATTCTATGCAAAAAAACTTTCATAATTTTTTTCTATAAAGACAGCTTATAATGACATTTTCCAGTTTCAGAGAAAGGAGACACAATGACCTTCATTGCTTTACTCTGATTTATTGATATTCCCCACATGTGTAAAACACTTAAAATGTCACTGGGTATTTCATGATTGCTGCCAATGATTTTAATTTCATTGAAAGTTAAAAAATTGCCATTTTTCTTATTATCACCCAGTTAATTATTAAATGCAAGTGTGCACTTTGGAACTAAAGATCATTAGATTATTATAGTTTCTTTCTTTTGCTGTTATAGCTTTAAAAGCAAGTTAAATATGGTCCTGGCTGAATTTGCAAGTAAAAAAGCTATTTTGAGCCAAACAAACCAACTGTTAAAAAAATAACCTATGGGATTTTCCAGATATATAAAACTGAAATAGTAAAAATTAGAGTTTCAGAAGCTGTATCTGAATTTTTATCATTGAAAAGTATTCGTTTCCCAATTGACTTCTCATCAAATAATAAAGTGAATATCACATGTTTCTGTTCACTATCAGTAAGATTTTCCATGTAGAAAACTTCAATAAATCCAGGAAGGCCATCTACAGATCTGCACCAAGTTAAAATTGTGAAGCTATTGGGGAAGAAGTTTTTCTCTTACAAATTCATACCTTCTTAAAAATAAAAAAATAGAATCTCAGTTTTTAATAAGCCTTTTGGAGAATGAAAATATAATATCATGATAAACCTATTTAACTTTTGGCAATAAAATTTACCATTGCTTCAGCATTTTGCTGTGAATTTTTGAACAGGTTTAAAGTTATATCTGGAAACACAGGTTTGATGTTTTGATGTCATCTTGACGAGCGTTTGAACCTTATAAAAAAAACTAATATTTCTGTTAAAGAAAAAGTCCGATTGTTTGACTCCTAGGTGGCAATAATATCACCATAGTATTTTCTTTAAGCTTTGGATTTCATTTTGCACTGACATCAACTTTCTCTTAAAGTTTCTAGCACATTTCCCTCTTACACAGCATGAGTGATCATTTTTATAGGCAATATCTGTTCTCATTGCAATTTCTATCATATCTTCTACAAGTGTTCCTCAATACAGGAGGTTTCCAATTTGACAGTGAATTGAACGTTGCAAATGTGAATAAAGTTGGCACAGCATCATTAATTAATCCTACTGTGCCATTTTCTCAAGCTATATTTTTAAAACAGTAAAATGTTGGGAACAGAGAGTATAAGTTACTGTTTAAAGAGACTGTGGAGCATCTACACTATATAGAAAATAAAAATGTATTCATAACCTATTTAGCCCTTATGCTGATTATACTGGTAAGTTCAACTAATCTAAAGGTATATTATAAACAAGACGTACAATGCATATATTCAATATTTAATTTGTAACATTGTGTCTTTTCTTAATTTTACATTGAAAAATTATTTTAGGGTTGAAAAATTTCTCATGTTGATTTTATACCTCTTTTTTCTTCAGAAAAATCATCTTTGGTGGTAATTTTCTAAGTAACAGACAATTGAGAAACCAACCAAAGACTAATGATGTGCACTTGATAATCAATCATATAAAATGTACATTCATAACATCTGATACCACAATTGTTACAACCTTAGCATTTCAACTCATAAATTATTTTGTAATATATTAAAAGCAAATTTTTAGGCTTCATTTGTCACATGCAAAATTATATAATCCCTATTTCAGGCGTTTCGTTTGAGAAAAAAAAAAAACAATTAGTGTTATTTTGGGAAAATAAAAATGCAAAGCAAAAGTTTCATAAAATTAATGTCCAAGTTTACTATTTCATTTTGAAACAAAATTCACGAAAATATTTTATAAATTCCATGCCGTTGTAATCTGTAAATCACCTTTTCATATGTAAATATTATTTGTTTCATTTATGAAACAAACCGTGAACTACATTTGATATTATACTAGGACAGAACTTTTATTATTTTTTATTTATACCCCCTCAAGCAGCTGCTTGCCACAGAGGTCTGACAGGAGCCTGTCAGTTTATATGCCATAGTAGAAGGTCTGAGAGGATGGCAGGCCCTCAGCAGAAAAACGAGACATACATCCATGCCTTACCCGGGGCTCGAACAGTAGTGTGAAATGCTTTTATTTTTTATTAGGACTCTAACAATTTCAATATAAAAGCATTTAACAATTTACGTAAATAACTAAGCTATGAAATGCCGAATTGCTGCTCTTATCGTACCTTTCAGTAGCTAACATACTATTAATATAAGTCTAAGATCGTGGTGCAAGATTTGTTTACGCTATAGAAACATGCCTCTCTCTGCCTCTCTGAGGAGTAGGCTTAAGATTTGGTACATTTCCATGGCATCCGTTGCCAGTACAATCTCTATTATTACCTCGATGCTATAATGCGAGCTTTCACACTTAGTGACTACCATGGCCATAAATAAATCAGATGGATCAGTTATTTTGTTTGTACCATTGGTTTGTACATTGCCTGTGATATTGTTATGTGCACTTTTTAATAATATGTGATCGATACATGACTGGGTTAAATTTCTCCTTCCATTTCTTCTCTGGTATAACAGTATATAGTTTGCATATATCCAAATTCACTGAGCAAATTTTAATATATTTAAACTACGAATTTTTCGGAATTTCACCAATCAATGTTAAAATCATCGGTCATGATAACTGACGTTAGGTATCTATTTACCAGCATCCGTGAATGAAAACTTTCCAAAAAATGGTTAATATTTGAGCTGGATGATCTATAAAGGCACTAACATTAAATATAGTTTATTTTTTCTCAATATTGATATATATAGCTTCAGAAGGTATTGATATATTCACGATTTTTCAGTTTAAATTATCAGGACTGTATATTCAAATTTCCTAATCTCTTTCAGAAATCAATTGTCAGAAAAAAAAATTTGATATACCCAAGTTTTCAATTTGTAGAACGTACCAAATTAAACTCGACAACTGTGGGGGGCCTGGCCGTTTACCTTATTGTGTGCAAAACAGGCACTACACGGAGGCAAAACAACCCGACTATGGCGAGGCAGAAAGTTTTTTGCATTGATGTGGCATGGAATCACCATTGTTAATAACAAAGTGAAGTTGGGTTTTACCTCTGAGCAGCACTTGTTTTGCACACAATGGGCTAAATGTATCTCTCGCACACGAAACCACGTCTCAACACCCATCCGACGTACAGCAGTTTTCAAGCCCATCGGTGTCTGGACTTGCACCTGGAAACTACAGATTACAAACCTACCGTGCTACTGACTGAACCATCCCTCCCCCAAAACCGAAGATTTCAGTCCGAAAGTAGCTGCAGAACATATGCAGAGAGGACAAAAGTCATGGGAATAGCAATTAAAGTAGAACTAGCACATTGTACTTGTAACCGATGAATTGGATGCATACCACAGAATGGCACTGCAGTAGCCTACAAACCATTCATTTCGGAATAGTTAATTCAGCATGGCTGCATGTGAGTTGTCAGACTTGGAACGTGGCTTGATCATAGGTGGCAGAAGGATGGTCATGCAATGTTGGAGATCGTAGAGGAATTCTGTTTTCCCAGGTCTATGGTGTCGAGTTTATCGTCAGTATTCTATTGATGGCATTTCCACTCACATAAACCAACGAATGGACAGCCATCTGCAATTGACAAATGGAACTCACGTCAGCTGTCACGAATGACAAAAACCAACAGACGGGCTACAGTGCATGAAATCACTGCCAATTTGAATGCAGGCCAAACACAAAACGTTTCTGAAAGGACTGTCCGTCACCACCTCCATTCCATTAGATTTGATGGCCGAATACCCATTCGTGTCCCATTGATTACACGCCGTCACAGAGCTCAACAACTGGAATGGACCCAAAGACATTGAAATTGGACAATAGAACAGTGGCATCGGGTAGCATGGCCTGATGAATGAAGGTTCGTTATTTCGCACTGATGGGGCATGCTAGAGTGTGGCGTAGGCCCCATGAAGCTACAGACCCAGTCTGCAAGGTACTGTTCAGGTTGGAGACGGCTCAGTGATGGTGTGGGGCATGCTCACGTTTCTACATTTGGCTCACTCGTCCGTTAGGAGAACAGCTACGAGATACATGGACATTCTCGCAGATCACCTTCATGACTATCGAGCACCCTGATGGTGAAGGGGTATTCCAACAAGATAATGCAATGTACCACCACTTTGGTTGCTAGGAGGTGGATCAAGGAACTCTCCACGAACTTTCCATGAATTGGCCCCCACAGTCCCCCAATATGAACCCCTTGGAGCATCTATGGGACACAATGGAAACAAGCTTACGATCCATGAATCCAGCACCATCCAATGCAACACAATTATGGTCTACACTGCAGGATGTGGGCTGCCATCCCTGCAGAACTGTCCGGTTACTCGTTGACTCCATGCCTCGACGTGTGGCTGCACTGCTGATGGCTCGAGGAGGACCAACCCATTATTAGGAACGCATCCCATCACTTTTGGCTTCTGTCTACATATTCCAAAATTGCTGCAGAGGCAACAGCACGAATGAGCTCCATTATGCAAAACCACCGAAATTTCTCATTAACCAACCAAAACTCAGGTTCCAGTGATTCAGACATTGTGACCATTAAGTCACTCGATTTTATGCAACTACCAGATATCTAATTTCTGCAATCTTTGCCAGACCTTACGAAGGTCTATTTATTTATATTTATAGCTGCAATACTTAAGTGCAGAACATTATTTACAGCAAGGTTCAGATCTAGAAAATGGGCAGAAGGCAAGATTGAGCCAGAAACCAGTTCTAAAAAAAATTCATTTTAATAGTCATGCACTCCACAACTTTTATGAGGGGCGTTCAAAACAATTCTTGACATGAATCTGAACAAAACTCCTACTGTCCTTCAAAGTACTCCCTGCCAGTATCTACGCAAAGTTTACTTCGTTTACACCAATTCTGGAACGTTTTGTGGTACTCCTGTTGGGAAATACTATGAACTCCGAATGAATGCATTTTGCAAGGTCTTGCGCCTTTGCAAAAGGCTTCCCAGCAAGTTCCCTTTTCAATTTTTGGAAACAACCAAAAATCGCATAGTGCAAGATCGAGTAAATAGGCAGCATGGGGTATCAGTTTGATTTGGTTTTCCTGCTCCAGATAGGCCATAACTTACCGAGTTTTGTGAACACTGCATTGGCATGAACGCTTGACACGATGCTGCTCTTTCATCTCCTTAACCATTTTCAGCAATATAGCATTGGCCATTTTTTCACGTAAGGGCGCACGGCTACCATTTCTTGGGTATTTTAAAAAATTGTGAACATCCTCTTCATTAAGCAAAAGTTTTGTTGGAGACTAGCCATAAAACCCAAAACATAGTTGTCAATATTTCTGGGGTATAGTAATCCCTTGTGATGATGCATAGAACCGGCCAGGCCTAGCACCTAATGTCCAACCTCGCCTTCTCGTGGTGCAGACCGTTAGTAACTTTCAAAAGAGATACTCTCTTGTGTAAGTGAACGGAAGGGGAGGGCTACCAGATTAGTGTGGCCTACTGATCTGGACAACTATGGCTACTTTTCTTTTTTTTTTCTACCCTGCTGAGGAGTGGTCAACCACACAGGGTCTTGGTGCTGACCATATAAACCTACTGGACTGGACTGATTTAAGGCGCTGAGCTTGATTATGGATCCTGAATTTGTTGCACTGGTGGGCTTCTGTAGAGGGAAAATCTTCGGCTGTGTTTTCTGTTTGTGGGTTGACAGCCCCAAGGGAATAGATTCACAGGATGTTTATCAGCTGGTGGATAATCCTGAGCAGAGGTCACCGCAGGCACTTGAGCTTAAATTCTGTATTGGAGGGTCTTCCAGTGTAGATGGCTTCAGCCTTTAGTGGTGGGGGAACGGGTCTTTGCTCCACGTCAGCGATTAGGGGGCTGTTTGATATTGTCGGCATTCCCTCTCTCAATAAACATAGTTTCTTTAAACATCCCACTAACCATTTTCTCTCCATAGGTAGTTGGAATGTGAGGACTCTGCACAGAGCTTTTTCTCTTGATGTCCTCACACAACAATTCCACCATTATAATTTAAATATTCTCGGCTTGCAAGAGACCAGATGAACAGATAAAGGTCAGATTCTTAAAAATAATCTTAAATTTCCCTTTTCAGGGAAGGACGTCAATAAGCATCACCAAGGCGTGGGTCTGCTTCTCGGCAGACACGCTAGTGATGCTCTTCTAGGATATGAGTGCATTAATGAAAGGTTTCTTACAGCAAAATTTCAGACAAGCGTTAAAGACCTCAATGTTATCTGCTGCTATGCCCCCACTGAGGATGCCGATGAGGATGAGAAGGATAGGTTTTATGAACAACTTCAGGATATTTTGAATTCTGTCAAGAAAGGAGATATTACCCTTGTTCTTGCTGACTTCAATGCCAAAGTTGGTACCTTTGGGGAGGAGTAATAGGCCGTTTTGGTATTGGTAGCTGCAATGGCAATATCTCCTAGAGGTAAGTAAACTCAATGGTTTCAGAATAACTAACACTTATTACAAACACCGCGACATACATAAGTACATATGGGTTTCACCCGATGGGCTGCATAAGAATATGATTGATTACATATTAATTAACAGCAAAAGGGCTAGTTCTGTTAGGAATACTAGGGCATATAGGGGAGCTGAAATTGGATCTGACCATTACCTTGTTAAAAGCGTCTTGCAACTGAAACTTAAAAAGTGTTGTGCTAGGGTTAATAATTTTCCCTTTAATTCTGAAGCTCTGAAAAACCCAGTTATACCTGAAGCTTACCATGATAGGTTACTTAGTCATTATGACAGTCATGGTTTGTTACTACTGAAGTTGAGGAAGAATGGGGCCATTTTAAACAGGCATCTTTGGACACTAACAGTACTCTTTTAGGAAAAAAGGAGCAGAGGAGACAGAATTATTTGAGTGATAAGGCACTTGAGTTCATTTCAGACAGAAGAAAGTGCAGGAATGTCCTTATTCAATACCCTACTAGTCCTAACAGAAAGCATTACAGAGAGCTCAATAAACGTGTAAAGGATCAGTTAGCTGCTGATAAGAATCTTAGGCTTGATGGCTTTGCTGACAAAGCCGAGGAAGCAGTTAGACAGCACAACAGCAGAGAGCTGTACCAGATAGTTAATGTTTTATGTGGTAGAAAACGGACAGGCATACAGGTTGGGTTGTTTTACCTCTGAACGGCACTTTTTTGCACACCATGGGCTAAATGGCCAGGTCACATGGACCCCGAAGGCTCAGAGAAGGTTGGGGGAGGGGACCCACTGGAACAGCTGTTGGGAGACAGATGGTAGCCTCCCGTCAAGGCCATCCAGCGTGTTCTTTAACGTGCACAGGGTATGGCTTTCCCGCACACGGGGCCACGGCTTAACGTCCCATCCGACGGACGGCGGCCTTTCCAAACCCATCGGTGTCCCCTACTGACCGTGGGAGGGCGAATTTTGCGGAGATAAATCTCAACGCTGACCCAGCTGGTACTCGAACCTGGGAACTACAGATTACGAGACAGGCATTGAAGGATAAACAAGGTAAGGTTATAGAAGGTGAGGATTCTGTCATGGCTAAGTGGGCTGAGCATTTCAGTGATGTTCTAAACGATGTGGTTAGTTCTACTCCCATTGTTTGCAATGATGATAGATGCATTGGTGGCTTTAATGTTGGCCCTATAACACAATCTGAAGTTATTTTGGCTGTTTCTAAACTTAAACTACATAAATCCGTAGACGAAATTACTACGGAAATGCTTAGAGCTGGGAATGTTTTGGTTACCACTTGGATGACTGAAATTCTGAATATCTTTTATGATAAAGGCATGGTTCCTAAGGATTTTACCAGAGCTATTGTTATCCCTATTTTCAAAAAAGGTGATCGCAGTTCTTGTGATAGCTATAGGGGTATCAGCCTATTCTCTGTTCCAGATAAAGTTCTTTCCATGATTGTGTTTAATAAAATTAAAAATCTGGTCGACAGTCAATTGCGTGATGAGCAATGTGGATTCAGAAGTGGTAGGGGGATGTGTGGATCAGATATTTTCACTTAGGCAGATTCTTGAGAAATGTTTCGAGTTTCAGAAACCTTTGGTTGCTAGCTTTGTTGATTTCAAAAAGGCTTTCGACTCTGTTGATCGACATAATTCGTGGTTGATTGCGAGATCATATGGTATACCAGACAAGTTAGTTAACATAATGAAAGCTCTCTATAATAACACCGAGTCGTGTGTGAGAGTTGGTAAGGCTTGTAGCAATTGGTTTAGCATTACTTCTGGTGTTCGACAAGGGTGCATTTTGTCTCCTTTTCTGTTTAGTTTTGTTATTATGTTATGCGAAATTCACTTCAAGGGAAAGATTATGGCCTTAAATGGGCTGGAGATACGAAAGATTAACAGACGAATAGGGATTGCTGCCGGGACTTTTAAGAATCTATGGAGAGTGTGGAGAAATAGGCGTATACACCTAAAGACTAAAATTAGGCTGTATAATAGTTTGGTTCTTTCTAGGGTTAGTTATGGTAGTTAAACTTGGACACTTTTGAACAAGGTAACAGGAAACTAGATGCTTTTGATTTCAGATGCTTACGCAGTATCTTGGGCATTTAGGTGGTTCAACTTTGTAACTAATGATGAGATTAGGCAAAGGAGTTTGCAACCTCCTTTAAGCAGCATATTGTGCAGAGAGAGAGACTCCGTTGGTTTGGCCATGTTGCCCATATGAATAATTTTAGATTGGTGAATAGGGTTATGAACAGTGTGCCTTAAGGCCTCAGAAAGAGGGGGAGACCTATGATGTGGTGGGTAGACAATGTTAAAGACCTTGTTAGAATTGGTGTGCAGTGGCCAGATGCAGTAGATGTAGCTCAGGACAGGCTTGCTTGGAGAACTAAATTGCACGGCCTGGTTGGACCTCCGTAGCCCATGGCTGCTTGAGGCTTCAAAGGTGATTAGCCATGGCTGCTTATCACCTTTGAAGTCTTAACCTTTTGGGGCCACTATGTTCAAACATTGCATCTCCTTGCACGAAGTCGACTCTAGCATTTTTGCTGTTCTGTTCAAGTGGGATACCCATTTGGCACAGATCTTTAAATGTTAATTGTTTGCATACTGCCAATTGATACAGTGACATCTGAACTTACCTGAACGGTGCTGTGTGGGTTTTTCTTAACGAGTTCATGAAAAGCAGCGATGGTTCTCATTGATAACCTCCTTCGATTTTACTATACGAGGGAGGTCTTCGAACCTCTGAATTTGCGCATCCATACCGTATGGACAGGCACGATTCCCATATAAAAATTAATACCCCCTCAAGCAGCTGCTTGTCACAATGGTCTGACAGTAGCCTGTCAGTTTATATGCCAGAGAGGATAGCAGAACGGCAGCAGAAAAAACGACACACACATCCATGCCTTACTCGGGGCTCGAACCCAGGTCCCTTAGATCAGTAGCCAAGCATGCTAACCACTCTGCCACGGGACGGCTAAAAATACCTCCCTCAAACAGCTGCTTGCCAGAGATCTGACAGGAGCCTGTCAGTTTATATGCCAAAGTAGAAGTTCCGAGAGGATGGCAGGACATCAGCAAAAAAAAAAAACGCGTACATTTGTGATAAATAGGCATATTTTCTGTCGCGTCGTCCCCAAGCTGCATCTTTGCGAATATGTAGTTTTTTCCCCAGCCTCCAATAGGCTCGATAGCAACGCACGGATTTCGCCGGCTGAAGAGAAATACGGTTTTTTTTAAACAGGTAGTTAAAACTTTCAAACAAGTCTGAGGAAAGAGTGCAAATCTGCAGACACGTCAAGAGCTTTTTGAACTCCATAATGGATAGCAATTAAGATGGATACCAGCTTCTTGTTAAGGACACACAAGCTTTTTTTTTTACACATGCTATTGCTCAATAGGCAGAAGGTGGAGATTCTAACCTGGAATAGACTATGGACCTGCTATGCTACCAAACCCACGGAAATAATATACCTGGTTTACGAGAATCAAACTCCAGCACTTCTAGCTTTCTGAAAGGTCCACATCCAGGCACTTTGTAAATATCATGGTATCTTCGAATCTGACCTAATCAGTATGACCCATTCCCATGGATAGCGTCATACAACAAAGAACAAAACATTATGACCATCTACCCAATATGATATTGGTCCTACACATGCCACCAAACAGCTCTTACCTGCTGAGGCATGGACGCTATAAGATTTTTTTAAAGGTTTTTAGTAACACGTTACCAGCTGATTCTTTAACTCTTGCTAGTTACCTGGTTGAGAACCCACAGATTGGATATGCTATTTCAACACACAAACCACAGATGCCCGATGTCTGGGGAATTTGGTGGCCAGGGGAATACCTAGAAGTCATCTTCATGTACCATTCTCGAACAATCCGGGCAATGTGGCATGGCACATTATCTTGCTGAAAGGAAGCACTACTAGAGGGATATACCATTATCATGAAAGGATGTACTTGTTCTGCAATGATGTTTAGGTAGGTGGTGGACGTCAGTTTCCTGCACACGAGTGACTGGACCCAGGGATTCCCAGCAGAATATTGCCCAAAGCATTACATTTCTTCCACAGACTTGTTTTCGTCCCACAGTGCATCCTAGTGCCAACACTTCCCCAAGTAAACGATGCTCACGTACCCAGCCATAATAAATACATCGTGCAAAAGGAAACGAGATTCATCGGACCAGACAACCTTCTTCAAATCATTCAAGGTACAGTTTTGATGCTAGAATGCCCATTGTAGGCACAGCAGGATTCAATGTACTGTGTTTCGATACATTACTTTGGTCACCAGCATTCAAATTACGGGAGTTGCACCAAGTATCCCTTCTGTTGTCTCGTACCATACAGGATAGCCTTCGCTCACCTCTAGCATCGATGACCACATTTCCCTCCTGGACCACATTTTGAAGGTACTAACCACGGACGACAGCAAACACCCTACAAACCTTGCTGTCTCGGAAATGCTCTGACCTAGTCATTTGGCCATTACAATTTGGCCTATATCAAACTCTTACTTCGCTGCCTTTCCCATCTGAAGAAAAAGAATAACACCGATTAACAGAGCTCAGTATCAGGTGTTATTTCTACAGTTTCATGACCTTCACATGTATCGCCGTTTATGCAAATCGAAGCAACTGCAGGTAAAGACGAGCTGGTCATAATGTTTTGGCTCTTCAGTGTACGAGATGGTAATTCCTGGCAGGGATGGTCTGAACTATGTTTGGAGAGTTAGAAGTGTAGAAATTCCAAAAGTAGATTTCTCCTATTAGTGTGGACAACCGAAATAAAATTGCTAATATGGAAAATAGTGTTAAATCTATATTCGACTTTTTCTGTTAATATGTTTTTAAAGTTTTTCAGTTGCACATAAATCTTTATATATATAGAACACAATGTAAATTAAATCTTCCATTTCAGACTTAACTAAGATATTATAAGATGGTTAAACAAAATAGTTAATTCATTGACATAGACTTTATTGATATTACATCTGCAGAAAAATCACAGCTGTATCTTGTGAGGCAACAGTAAGTATACAAAATGGTAACAATGCCTGGATGGCAGATGTTACATCTTCCTGAGCCTACCATTCAGTATGACCCAATGCATAAGGAACTCCAAATAATGACAATTTCAAACACTGACAAAAATTCTAGAAGCATTCAGTCTCAAATAAAGAATTTATGAAGTGGCAAGACAGCCAGGCTGCCAAGCTCCCACTAGGTGCTGAGCTGGACAGAATACAAATATTTAATGACTGACATGGTTCACTGCATTTACTTCCCACCTTTTCTAAAGGCTTCTTCTATTGCTTCCTGGCTGACCTCTTCAAAGTCACAAGCCTGTACATATTTGTACACTCCTACCAGAGCTTTCTTTAAGGCATCATAACTACTAGAGTACAGCATTTTCTGTTTGATTTTTGATCCTTCAGGGCACCTGCAAAAAGTTTTTATCATAAGATAAATGCTTAACCCTAACTTTTGTTAATACATAATCAAATAATGATATGAGTGCAGAGGTAAAAAAACTAAAGTTTATTTTAAATATGTGGTGAAAAGTTGAATAAAGCGTATGTACTAATCCCAGAAATGTATTTCTGCCATATACAACACATAACCTCCACACAAAAAATAATACATTTATTTTACAATGGATTCCCAGCCATGTTGGAATTCAATATAATGGAACTGTTGATAATCTCGCTAAACTGGCACATAACCTCCACACAGTATCACCTACCTACCACTTTCATATCAATACTGCACAGGAGGTAAAACAACTTGAAGCACATCTCACCAGCTAATACTTTCAGGTCCAGGCCTCCGTCAACAACAACTTTAGATAAAAACTTAACCATAACATATCAATTGATAACCTCCCCTTCCCTAGAAAACACATCAAATTACTACACTGATTAAAAACCAATTCCACAATTCGCAACCCTACTCTACATAAATTCAAGCTCACGCTCTCCTAACTGTAGACATTGTAATGTTCCAGAGACGGTTCATCACATCCTACTTAACTGTGACAATACTGCCTCACAGAGACACTCTTTTCAAATCACTCTTTGACCTAAACATTTTGGACATACAAACCAATGTAATTCTGGACCCCTCACCTCCTCTAAACAAAACCTAAATTTATGAATCACTCTTCAGCTTCCTTCTTTCCTCTTCCCTTTGGAACAGAATTTAGCCTTCTCCTTTCTTGTCCTCCATAAAGATTATACATCAATTCTCAACTTACCTCTCATACACATACTCCCGAATGGGACCCTTAATCTGCACCCAAACCAGACACACGCCTAAAATTCCACTAGAAAAAAAAAACGTCACCAGAAGCCATAAACCATACTTCAATGATAAACTATAGGAATAAGGAAAAAAAAAAACATATCTAAAGTGGCTCGAACCCTTCACCTCGGGTCCCACTGGCCCAAACAACCACAAAACATCATCCTCAAGCAGACATGGGCTACGGAGGTCCAACCAGACCATGCAATTTAGTTCTCCAAGCAAGTCTATCCTGAGCTACATCTACTGCATCTGGCCACTGCACACCAATTCTAACAAGGTCTTTTTTGACATTGTCTGCCCACCGCATCCTAGGTCTCCCCTTCTTTCTGAGGCCTTTAGGCACACTGTTCATAACCCTATTCGCCAATCTATAATTATTCATACGGGCAACATGGCCAAACCAACGGAGTCTCTCTCTCTGCACAATATGCTGCTTAAAGGAGGTTGCAAACTCCTTTCCCTAATCTCATCATTAGTTACAAAGTTGAACCACCTAATGCCCAAGATACTGTGTAAGCATCTAGTTTCCTGTTATCTTGTTTACAAAGTGTCCAAGTTTCACTACCATAACTAACCCTAGAAAGAACCAAACTATTATACAGTCTAATTTTAGTCTTTAGGTGTATACGCCTATTTCTCCACTCTCCATAGGTTCTTAAAAGTCCCGGCAGCAATCCCTATTCGTCTGTTAATCTCATGTCGCACATCACCATTATCTGTTACATAGCTCCCAAGATAATTAAACTGTGACACCTGCTCAAGACTGCAACCATTCAGATTAACTGAATCACAACCTGCCTGACCAATTTTCATCACTTTAGTTTTCTTTCTGTTTATAACCAAACCTACTCTACTACCAGTCTCATCAACAGCTCGAATGAAAAAGTTCATCTCATCAACATCATTTGCCAAAAGAGCTAAATCATCAGCATAATCTAAATCAGAAATTTTCTTATCTCCAGCCCATTTAAGGCCAAAATCTTTCCCTTGAAGTGAATTTCGCATAACATAATAACCAAGCTAAAGAGAAAAGGAGACAAAATGCACCCTTGTGTCGAACACCAGAAGTAATGCTAAACCAATTGCTACAAGCCTTACCAACTCTCACACACGACTCAGTGTTATTATAGAGAGTTTTCATAATGTTAACTAACTTGTCTGGTATACCATATGATCTCACAATAAACCACAAATTATGACGATCAACAGAGTCGAAAGCCTTTTTGAAATCAACAAAGCTAGCAACCAAAGGTTTCTGAAACTCTAAACATTTCTCAAGAATCTGCCTAAGTGAAAATATCTGATCCACACATCCCCTACCACTTCTGAATCCACATTACTCATCACGCAATTGACTGTCAACCAGATTCTTAATTCTATTAAGCACAATCATGGAAAGAACTTTACCTGGAACAGAGAGTAGGCTAATACCCCTATAGTTATCACAAGAACTGCGATCACCTTTTTTGAAAATAGGGATAACAATAGCTCTGGTAAAATCCTTAGGAACCATGCCTTTATCATAAAAGATATTCAGAATTTCAGTCATCCAAGTGGTAACCAAAACATTTCCAGCTCTAAGCATTTCGGTAGTAATTTCATCTACCCCTGGGATTTATGAAGTTTAAGTTTAGAAACAGCCAAAATAACTTCAGATTGTGTTATAGGGCCAACATTAAAGCCACCAATGCATCCATCATCACTGCAAACAATGGGAGCAGAACCAACTACATTGTTTAGAACATCACTGAAATGCTCAGCCCACCTAGCCATGACAGAGTCCTCCCCTTCTATAACCTTACCTTGTTTATCCTTCAATCCTTGTATGCCTGTCAGTTTTCTACCACACAAAACATTAACTATCTGGTACAGCTCTCTGCTGTTGTGCTGTCTAACTGCTTCCTCGGCTTTGTCAGCCAAACCATCAAGCCAAAGATTCTTATCAGCAGCTAACTGATCCTTTACAAGTTTATTAAGGTCTCTGTAATGCTTTCTATTAGGACTAGTAGGGTATTAAGGGCATTCCTGCAGTTCTTTCTTTCCGAAATAAGCTCAAGTGCCTTATCACTCAGATAATTTTGCCTCTTCTGCTCCTTTTTTCCTAAAAGAGTACTGTTAGTGTCCAAAAAAGCCTGTTTAAAATGATCCCATTCTTCCTCAACTTCAGTAGTAAGCAAACCATGACTGTCATAATGACTAAGTAACCTATCATGGTAAGCTTTGGCTATAACTGGATCTTTCAGAGCTTCAGTATTAAAAGTAAATTTTTTAACCCTAGCACAACACTTTTTAAGTTGCAACACACTTTTAATAAGGTAATGGTCAGATCCAATGTCAGCTCCCTATATGCCCTGGTATTCCTAACAGAACTAGCCCATTTGCTGTTAATTAATATGTAATCAATCATTCTTATGCAGCTCATCAGGTGAAACCCATGTGTACTTATGTATGTCATGGTGTTTGTAATAAGTGTTAGTTATTCTGAATCCATTGAGTTTACTTACCTGTAGGAGACGTTGCCCATTGCCATTGCAGCTACCAATACCAAAAGGGCCTATTACTCCTCCCCAAAGGGCAGAGTCAGTACCAACTTTGGCATTGAAGTCACCAAGAACAAGGGTAATATCTCCTTTCTTGACAGAATTCAAAATATCCTGAAGTTGTTCATAAAACCTATCCTTCTCATCGGCATCCTCAGTGGGGGCATAACAGCAGATAACATTCAAGTCTTTAACGCTTGTCTGAAATTTTGCTGTAAGGAACCTTTCATTAATGCACTCATTCTAGAAGAGCATCGCTAGCGTGTCTGCTGAGAAGCAGACCCATGCCTTGGTGATGCTTATTGTCGTCCCTCCCTGAAAAGAGAAATTTAAGATTATTTTTAAGAATCTGACCTTTATCTGTCCATCTGGTCTCTTGCAAGCCAAGAATATCTAAATTATAATATTGGAATTCTTGTGTGAGGATATCAAGAGAAAAAGCTGTGTGCAGAGTCCTCACATTCCAACTACCTATGGAGAGAAAATGGTTAGTGGGATGTTTAAAGAAACTATATTTATTGAAAGAGGGAATGCCGACAATATCAAACAGCCCCCTAATCGCAGACATGGGGCAAAGACCCGTTCCCCCACTACTAAAGGCTGAAGCCATCTACACTGGAAGACTTCCTCCAATGTAGAATTTGACGATGCCAATAGAAGCAAAGAGTTGAGGTGCCTGCGATGACTTCTGCTCAGGATTATCCACCAGCTGATAAACATATCCTGTGAATCTATTCACTTGGGGCTGTCAACCCACAAACAAACAGAAAACAAAGCGGAAGATTTTCCCTCCACAGAAGCCCACCAGTGCAGCAAAATCAGGATCCATAATCAAGCTCAGAGCCATATATCTGTCCAGTCCAGTAGGTTTATATGGTCAGCACCAGGACCCTGTGTGGTTGACCACTCCTCAGCAGGGTAGAAAAAGAAAGAAAAGTAGCCATAGTTGTCCAGATCAGTAGGCCACACTAATCTGGCAGCCCTCCCCTTCCATTCACTTCCACAAGAGAGTATCTCTTTTGAAAGTTACTAAGTGTCCGCACCACGAGAAGGCGGGGGTCGAACATTAGGTGCTAGGCCTGGCCGGTTCTATGCATCACCACAAAACAGTCTGGCTCAATACTCCTCAACCTAATTATCTCCATAACCCAAGAACAAATTAAAATCACTCAGGGAAAAATAAAGAAAAATTAATAAATAGTAAATACAATAATAATTAAAACCACAATATTAATTAAAATAAAAAATATATTAAATAAATAAAAAATATATAAAATAATTAAAAAATATTAAAAAGAAAAATTATAAAAAATCTTAAATTATAAGAAAGTTAAATTACTTAAAAGAATAATTAAAAAATATATAAAAAAAATTAAATCTTCAAACTGAATGCTTCCCTGAAAGCATACAGACAAACACTCAAAATCCTACAATATCAGTTTTCACTGGGCAACAATCTCTTGCTTCTTTGTATGACATCAACTATAATTTTATAACCAAAATATTAATATATACACGCGAACCCTAATTTTAAAATAAAAAATATAATACCCACATACATCCAAAATTATCATTCTGAGAAAGCCTGTAGAAGGACCTCTCAAAGCTACGTAACGTTAAACAACAACATTAATACAATCTGAAGGTTACATCTGATGACAGACAACTATGGTGCTCCAGTTTTTTGAATTTATGTGCTATTTAGTCTGATTCTCAAGAGCTGAGTGATAGATATTAGTATTGTGAGTCACAAGATAAATAGGATAATAAGCATTGTTGCTAGGGCATTTAAGAATCTGGAGAAAATAGATTTATGTTTATTCACACTTCTAAAGACTAAATTAGGATATAAGTTTAGTGCTTTCTACAATTTGTTATGGCAACAAAACTTTGCCTTAATTTTAAGTACTTTGGGTGAACAATGCCAAGCAGGGACTTTTTAGAATTGAAATGCAATGAACCAAGACAACATTAATTCAAGATGGATGTGAATGGAGAATTTAAATCTAATGCTGCTACAACCTTGAAAATCCAGTTCACAAAGCTTGCATATATAAAGGCATGAATGACAATCACTTTCATTAGTTTCTCTCAAAAATTCTATTCTGCACTACTGCTACAAAAAAAAAAGTGGCCGTGCAGTGCTATTGGATAGGTAGACTCTACCTGCCTCTAAGGTTCTAGTCTATAACCTAGACAGAAAGGCTGTGGTATAAAAACTGGCAAACTGAGCATTGTGTCTCAGATTAAAAACAGGTACCAAGTTGCATTCTGTAGTGGCACTTTATTTAACTACGAGTTTATTTTAAAATCAGGTTTCGAACTTTAATACTGTACCGTGTTTATAATTATCTGTGCTACATTATCTAGGTTTATTCTGTACTTTAACATTGTGCCTTCAAATTGTCAAAAATTTGTTCTTTAAAAAATAAACTTTAACCATGTCTGGTTGTAAGAGCAGAAGTGCAAGTGACAGTGAAAAAGTTGCTAAAAGACCATTCAAATTTATAACATTAGAAGATTGAAGTTATTAGAAGAAAGCAGGGTAAGCAATCATGTCCTACCGTTTTTAGTGAGCAACATATCACTGTAACAATCGTGAGTTGGGCTGTTGGGTTGTTTTACCTCTGAGCGGCACTTTTTTTGCACACCATGGGCTAAATGGCCAGGTCACATGGACCCCGAAGGCTCAGAGAAGGTTGGGGGAGGGGACCCACTGGAACAGCTGTTGGGAGACAGATGGTAGCCTCCAGTCAAGGCCATCCAGCGTGTTCTTTAACGTGCACAGGGTATGACTCTCCCGCACACGGAGCCACAGATTAATGTCCCATCCGACGGACGGCGGCCTTTCCAAGCCCATCGGTGTCCCCTACTGACCGTGGGCAGGGCAGGGAATTTTGCGGAGATAAACCTCAACGCTGACCCAGCTGGGACTCGAACCTGGGAACTACAGATTACGAGCCTGGCGCGCTACCGACTGAGCCACCGCCGCCCCATGACAATCGTGAAAATTGCTGATAAAATTAAGATAATGGAAACTGCAAGAAGGAAAACTACTACAACTCTTTGACACTCGCATGGTCCTACGATTGGAAAAAATGGAACTCTCATTTTGGGTTGAAGAGTTAAACATTCCTCCCACAAGTGTTATATGATAAAGCAAAGAGTTTAACGAGATAAAAGAATCGGAAGGCTACTACGAAACTTTCATAGCAAGCAAAGGCTAGTTCCTAATTTCAAGCAGCTAACTCAAATTTACAATATAAAACAGGTGAGGCTGAGTGTGTTGATGAAGCAGCAATGACAGATCCTGAGCACTTTAAGCAACTCTTAGAGGAAGGTGAATATCCTCAGATCTCGTTTTCAATGTGGACGATACAGACCTTTATTGGAAGATGCTTCAGGAACTTATCTCCCGTGAAGAAAAACATGCTTCTGTATTTACAGCAGCCAAGGATTAACTCATTTTCTTGTGAAAATGCTTCAGGGGCTGTAAAACTGGAGCCAAGCATACATCGCTCTAAAACACAGATGGTGATGAAGTGACTCAAAGCAAATTCACCAATCATTTAGAAACAGAAGGGCTATGAAGACATCTTGTGTCTGTAAAACCAAGATGTCTTCAGACTGATATACAGATTATTATTGCCCAAAGTTACACTGCTACTGTGACGAAAATAATTATCCACTGGGGGCACTGCTATTGTTGGACAAACATTGGAGAGATAAGGACAGCTGTGGATGTAAAAGTTTAATTTCTGCCACCAAATACCACTTCCCTTTTACAACCAATGGACTACAGTACCATAGGAAATTTTAAAGCCTACTACCTTTGGCAGACATTTAGGGAGATGCTATATCTGCAACATGTCTGTCAAAGAATATTGGAGGTCCTATAATATCCTGAAGGGCATCAACAACATTGATGCTGCTTGGAAAGAGATCACATCATCTTGCATCAATGGAATGTGGCCCGAGTGTGTATATGATTTCCAAGGATTTGAAGAAGTGTCACAGATTGCAAATGAAATAACCACAGCTGCTCAGGAGATAGGCTCAATGTTGTCAAACGCTATGTGACTGAATTGTTGGAGAGCCATTCTGAGCCTCTTACATACGAGGAACTGGAAGATTTGGCTGCACAGTTGATTCAGTAACAGCCTATCTATAAAAATCAATGACTTGCAGGAAATTCTGACTGGAACTAATAGGAACACGCATAAGCTAGGTGACATCAATCCTGACTGCAAACGATGCCTTCTATTAGATGAGGAATCAATGCAGTGTTGCAGCCTTTCCATCATGTTTTGCAGGAAAGGAGGCATTAAGCAATGCAAACAACCCTCCTTTCATATTTTAGAAAGAAATCTGAAAAGCCTTTAACTGATCCAAAGACTGAAGAAGTGATCCAGTCGACCCCTAAATTTCACAATCGGAGCCTTTCTCTAATCAGTAATGCCCACCTATTTATATTAACAGGTACATGTTATGAAATAAATGCAATTTCAATGCAGGGATATAATGTTTAAAATATTAATTTTTGTTATATTGTACAAGAGCCAAGTTTCGTACACCTGGAATGCATCTCATTGAAATACATTATAATTAGTGTTTCATTTATGCCAATTTGATATATGCCAGCATATCCAGGAACCTAACCCTGGTGTAAATCAAGGGTCTAGTATACATAAGTATATTTAAAGTAGAATTAGACTGTATAATAGTTTGGTTCTTTCGAGGATTAGTTATGGTAGTGAAACTTGGATGTTGTGTAAACAAGATAACAGGAACTAGATGCTTAAGCAGTATCTTGGGCATTAGGTGGTTTAACTTCGCAAACAATGATGTTAGGCAAAGGAGTCTGGAACCTCCTTTAAACAGCATATTGCGAGAGAGGGACACTGTTGGTTTGGCCAAGTTGTCCGTATGGATAATTATAGATTAGGCACACTATTAATAATCGCTAAAGGCCTCAGAAAGAGGGGGAGACCTAGGATGCAGTGAGCAGACAATGTCAAACAGGACCATGTTAGAATTGGTGTGCAGTGGCTGGATACAGCAGATGTATCTCAGGACAGAATGCTTGGAGAATTAAACTGCACAGTCTGGTTGGACCTCTGTAGCCCATGGCTGCTTGAGGATGACGAAATAATGCCAATTTTTTCAATTCAGTTGTGTTGTTTTACCTCTGAGCGGCACTTTTTTGCACACCATGGGCTAAATGGCCAGGTCACATGGACCCCAAAGGCTCAGAAGGTTGGGGGAGGGGACCCACTGGAATAGCTGTTGGGAGACAGATGGTAGCCTCCTGTCAAGGCCATCCAGCGTGTTCTTTAACGTGCACAGGGTATGGTTCTCCCACACACGGGCCACGGTTTAACATCCCATTCGACGGACGGCGGCCTTTCCAAGCCCATCGGTGTCCCCTACTGCCCGTGGGCAGGGCGGGGAATTTTGCGGAGATAAATCTCAACGCTGACCCAGCTGGGACTAACTCTGAATAATTTTAAAACTCAGTATATCGCTAAAGAAGAACCTGTCCCATTTCCCGCTTATTAATATTATATATGGAATATGCATTAAATATCATCAAGTCTGTAACTTTCAGTACTTACACAAGCCAAAATTTATGCCTATAAAATATATACAGGGCGAATCTGAAAAAGTGGACAAAACTTTACAGGGTGGTAGAACGCAGCTATACGAGCAATATTCGTCATAGAATGTATGGTCGGAACGCAAACGGCGAGCCGCTAGGTGGCGTTGGAAATGGTATAAAAGGGTCGGTCCTTGCACACAATGGCATTTCTACCGTGGATTGCCGATAGGATGGCTGGTTATACTAACCACGAAATGGCGGATATGCACTTTGTGTACGGTGCGGCGGACGGCAATGCAAGTGAGGCACAGAGACGTTACCGCGACCGGTTTCCGATGAGATGCACTCCAGATCGGAAAACCTTCGAGCGTTTGCATTGGCGGCTGTGTGAAACGGGATCCTTCGCCGCGGCCAAGCAAGACGCAGGGCGTGAAAGGAGTGTCAGGACGCCACAACTTGCAGAGGACATTCTGCGTAGGGTGGAAGAGCGACTGGGATGTAGCACGCGAGCGGTTTCCCGTGCAGTACACGTGTCCCAAATGTCGGTTTGCCGTGTGCTACAGGAGGAAGGAATGCACCCCTATCGTACGCAGAAGGTACAAGCGTTGTCACCGGCGGACTATCAGCCACGTGTCTATTTCGCACGTTGCTACCTCCAGCAGAATGCAGCGCAGCCGGATTTTGGTGCACATGTTCTGTTTACGGACGAGTGCACTTTCACCCGTGAGGGCGTTTTGAATACCCACAATTCACACACGTGGGCATCTACAAACCCGCATGCCACACGTCCTCATTCATTCCAGCAGCGGTTCTCCGTAAATGTTTGGGCAGGGATCCTCCATGTCCATTTGGTTGGCCCATACCTACTGCCACACCGTCTGGACGGCAAATCGTATAACACATTCCTACGAGAGGTGTTGCCGGAGCTGCTGCGTCCGATTCCAACCCCCAGCAGGTCGAGAATGTGGTTCCAGCACGACGGTGCGCCTGCACACTTCAGCTTAGATGTGCTGAACACTTTACATGCAACGTTCCCAGGGCGATGGATTGGTCGAGGTGGTCCCATAGCTTGGCCACCAAGATCGCCGGATCTCTCGTGTTTGGACTTTTTCCTGTGGGACCATATGAAAAGCCTAATCTACGAGTGCCCCATTGAAACCGATATGGATCTAGTTGCCAGGATCGCCGTTGTTGCCGGCGATATTCGGGAAATGCCTGGTGTCTTCGCAAATGTGCGTTGGTCCCTATCCCGCAGGTGTGAAGCCTGCATTACAGCTGGCAGCAGCTCTTTTGAGCAATTTCTTTGAGCATGTACCTCAATTACATTCCTGTTAATAAAATGTTTTCTGAAGTATCTCCTCTCCTTGTGTTCATTCTTTAAATGTGACAGTGGAAAACTACCTTTTAACTTCTCATCGCTTGCGTTCCGACCATACATTCTATGATGAATATTGCTCGTATAGCTGCGTTCTACCACCCCATAATGTTTTTGTCCACTTTCAGATTCACCCTGTATAGATATGAAAATTAAATCCAAATTTCATAAAAATTATAATATAAATATTTAACTAGAGGGGGCAAGCTAAACTCTTAACTTTTAGTCACCTTAGGTTAGACTTAGGGTGGGATCAAAAATCAAGAACTAGAGGCCACACAAACTATTCTAGAGGGGAAAACATTTATTGACAATCCAATAAATTGATAATTCCAATAATTCATAATACATTATAGTTTTTCATCTTATGTTACTTTATACACCTTAAGAATGTTTACTTACTACTTGTGGCACCATCTAGTAAACTGTGTGCCGTAAACTGCAGGTTTACCTACACATTAATTATTAGTTAGTAGTTATTAGTGATTAAAATTTGTATAACATAAAAAAGCTTTGCCACTTTGTGAGCCTCGATAGGCTACAAGTGAAAATAAATTAGCCTTCCCATTCAAACAATCCGAGTTTAGTAATGATCATTTTATCCGATTAAATTAAATTTCCTACCTTATAAAGATATAAAATAAGAAAAAACTTAAATTATTTCAAGCTACATTTTTGGCATGAATACTTTTAGATAAATGAAATTTAACTTAATTGCCGATAATCAACAATATGTAGTAGACATCATCCAATGACTAACAATAGATAACTTTTGCAAAAGTTAACATTTACAAAACAATAGCAACAATTATTGCACCCCTTTCTCCAATGTTTTTTTCCTTTACACAGTGCTTGGATCATTGGCAAGCTTCAAAGCAGAACAGCAAATGGTACTCATCACAGCCAACTGAACTGCATCTGTATATTTTCCCCAGATAAACTACTGGTTCCATGGGATTATAACAAAAATTTACTTAACTTTTAAATCATCAATAATGACAGACTTTTCACTAATTTAAGGGAAAAAAGACAAAGCTGGCATTAATTCAGTGACAGTATTCTGTCATATTTCTGGAGAGATGCAGGTTCAATTCAATCCGTATGTCAGCGAAATTTTTTCCACAAACTATTGAATTATAGATGTTAAAAGTCAATAGGTAACATCGATTGTCATTTATGTTTTAATCACTAATAATTAATATTCAGACTCCTGATCATCCTTGCAGCAGTTTGTCATAAAACACAGGAAGCAATAGCTTACTGCAGCCAAGGCACTGCATCAGTACTTTTTTTATATTAAAAGGTAACATAATGGTTAATAATATCTAACAATCAATATGCAAATATATCATTCATTGATTAATAATCAACTAATAGCCTCTGAAGGACATTTTCATGCAGCTTGGACATAATCTAAATCTATAAAAAATAAATATATATCTCTTCTGATCAGCTGCTGGGTTACAAACTTATGGCGAAACAAAACTGACATCGGCCAACAAATGACAAGCGAAATGCAATAGGAAGATAAGTAGCATGAGTAGTAACATAAAAGTTTATAATTGATTATAATTAAAAATGCCACACTGTAGTGAAAGAAAAGTTTTAATCCTTTACCAACAAAATAGCTCAACCCATAGATAATAGACATGAATGAGACCCAGTCAAGTTGAAAGGTCAATCATGACCCACAGATCAGCAAAGTTCTCAAATCTGTATTATTTCCTGCACTCTGAAGTTGCTGGTTCTAAGTAATCCAATTAATGTTTAGTTGGCCAGAGCTGAGAGAGTTGGGTACAGGTTCAATAAACAAGCATTACAAAACAATCTATAACCTTTAACTGTTTAAAATAATTTAGGTATGGATTTTGCCACATGTTCTGTTTGGAAACTGTTAGCTGGAGTCATAGATTTCCTCTGATCTGCAGGTCAATCTTGCAAGCGAGCACAGATTAGGGAGTGGAGACACAGCTAAACATTTAGTACAGTAAAACTACTATAATTCAGAGGCAGATTTTTGTTAAGTGTAAAACTGAAAAACCCTAAAAATCAGATTTTCAGAGACAATTGAATTTTAAACCAAAAATCAGAGTAGTTGGCAGCTCTTAAAAAATAAGTTTTTATCAAAATAATTTCTTACACAAAGTATAAATGAAACAGCTGGTGAAATAGTCTAATAATTCATTGTTTTGAGCACGAATTCTCATGAAAATCTATGTTTGAAGAGGAATTGTCTAATTAGAGCATAGCTTTGTAGGAGAGGCAGAACTAAACAAGTGTGTGCATGCAAGCAAAGATAGTTGCAACACACTGCTCGAGTGTATAAATATTAATGGGTGGGGCAAATGGTCAATCCTAGGACACCTTTTTCAGGTGAGAACTAAGCCAAGGGTGTTAGTTTGGTTAAGCAGCAAATTTAGAGAAATTTTTCATTTAAACTAAAGCTACTAAACTAACAAGCAATCAATGATCTATAAAACATTTTATATTGTGCGACAAATTAATTTCAACATTAAAAAGATGTTTAGTGGAAAAAATTTCGCCAACATACGACTCAAACCTGCATCTCTGCAGAAACATGCCAGAGTATTTATTCTATCGTAACTATTGAACTAATGCCAGCTCTCTTTTCCACTAAGTATGACCTTTCACTATTCCACAAAACATTTACTGATTTATAGAAGTTTAAAAGTCACAAGTAACTCTGATTTTAATGAATAATTGACTGAGAAACTGACAAACTTTAATATGATGCACAATACTGCCATCGACATCTTTAAACAGAAGCTAGTTGTCGAAGTATCCCTATAATATTGGCAGGAGTTACCATATTGGAAATCTTGTAGCAGACAAAAAAAAATATCGCACATGCCATTATTTTGAAATTTCTTTCCCTCTTGTAAGAGATCAGAATTAAAAAGAAACTAAATTCTATTATAATTGGAGAAGATCTGACAGTCAAAAGGGCAAAACTTGTCAAAAGCCATTGAACTCTGGCTTTAACCCTTTCAGTGCCCAGCATAAAACACTAGAATATAATCACAAAGGTTATTTTTCACTAATCTGCCAAAATTTATTTCGGAACTTTTTTTTCCAAGTAACTAATGGAAGTAATTAAAACATGCCAGATTAATCAGCATTAAATTCGGGCCTTTATGAACATATTTGTCACCCCTTTTTTTCATAAACATGTAGGGGGAAAAAAAAAGCATCTGGCAATGCAAAAGAAAATTTATTAAAAACTACATCAAAACAAACATGTACATGACTAGAAAGGAAATTGCTGAATAATAGTAAAATAACTTTTTACTTGAAACAAAATTTCTTTTAATTTTTTCCCTCTGTACTATACTTTGGGAAATACTCTGTACTATACTTTGAGGATTTTTGCCAATAACTGCCAAGTCAACTTTAGAGATTTTTCCACAAATAACTGAGCAACAGAAATGGGTCATACTATTATTACATCAAATTAGATTTCATTTCTGAATTTTTATGAAAATAAAAACGTTTTCAAACATATCAAAAGTTTGTCAATTTGTTTAAATGAGCCTTTTTCACAGTGATATAGCAAAAATAGGGTTTGGCAAGGCAATTAAAGCTAAACTTTACATATATATATTTTTTAAAGGAAATTTCTAGTATTTACCCAAAACAAGCCTTCTCTTTTTATAATTCTATTCAGATTTCGAGAGGGGAAGGGGATTACTGAATTGGAACTAAAAAGGAAATTGCTGAATAACAGTAAAATAATTTTTTTTTTGAGATAAAACTGATGCTATGAAAAAACGAAAAAGATTTCCCCAGTTATCACAAGTAGCTCTAATGTTTGTCAGTACTAAAAAGTAAAAAAAAATGTTACTCTGCATCAAAACTTTTTTTTTAGTACTTGCCTTTTTCTAACTATAGTGGTGTTCCGAGATTATCATCAGATTACAAAAGGAAGAATTTATCAGTGTATAATATGAAATATCAGAATTCCTCATTGCCATTCCCCCCCCCCCCATTCTGGGATCAGACAGGCAAAGCTATTAGCTTATCTGCAGGTCAAGACAGAACAAATGACCATGTCATACCCAGACTGACAGCTGAAGTGTCACCACAAACCAACACTATACCATTGCACCATAGAGGTGGCAAAAAATTTAATGCAAGAATTAAAAATTTAATCCTAAATAAAGTGAAGTATTTAACATTTGTTCTTTATAACAGTTAAATGGATTGAAATATACCTTGTTGCTGTTGACCACAAATGAAATTTTTAGAATTTGGGAACAAAAAGGAGGGTGAATTTCTCAAATTTGCTCTGTAAATTTTGGCATTTTAGCTAGATTGGTTATCTGAAATTGATCTCCAATAAACTCTGCATCAAAACGATCAATTCTCGGCAGGAGAGAATTTTGATGCTCAATGTCTGCAGGAACAAAGATGATGAAAAGAATAAAATGGTCAATTTCTGGTGAAAGAAGAAACCAAAGAAAAAAAAAGTCAACAGAAGTGATATGGGATTACAGAGGGTTTGGGGTTTTATGGCACAAGGACAATTAAATCCATATTACACCAAATAGGATGCACAGTAAAAGAATAAACAAATGAAAATCATTGAAACAAATTTAACCCAGTGTCCAGATCATATGAATACATTGACATAATTAGAAATGAGAGGATAAGAGTTAGTTTTTAGTGCAACCAAAAAATTAGATTTAAAAATAAAATTCCCATTTAAAATTTTCTTATCTTATAATACAAAATTATATTTTCTTTTTTACTTGATGCATATTTTATTAAACTAATACAAATAATTTGCTAAAACCATCCGATTGCCATTTCTAAGAAGCGCTATATGGTATTGCCAATTTTTTTTTTGTTAATGTTACTCTTTGTTGAAGCAAACTTTGATTTAAGCTCACAAGTTTCATTTGAACTATTATAAAATAATTTTTCCCTTCAAGTTTCAAAAATCTGAAAAATTAATAAACTGCTATTTTTAAAAAGTAAAGATTTTGGAAGTAATTACCAAGTACACAGCTCAGTATTTTTTCTGTTTTACATTCTTTTCTGCCTTAAGCCTATTTTAATATCACTAGAAGTATTTTTTTTATATCATTTATCCCAGCAGTTTATGCATCATTCACACTCCTCAAATTGAAAAATAACTAAAGAGCCTTCTTAGCTTCAAGATTGGCTGAAACTAGGTCACAGGTGACTAATATGTGCAATCTCCATTCTGTGTGTTATAAATGACTCCATAATACTGTTGTTCCCATATATTATATATATATGGGAACACCACAACAGCTGTCCCTTTGTATAGCTAGTATTTACTTTTTATATTTAAACCCTAGTTTTCATTTTAGTAGACTTTCGAAAATTATTGATTTTTTAATCAGTTGATCTATATCAATTTGTCAGAGTCGTGCTCTATCGGATGCGCAGCTTAGAACTTGTTGCTAGGATATTTTATTTAACATTGCATTAGGTTAAATATATTAATTGTTCTTCCATTATTTCTTCATTTTCAAGAAAAAAAAACTGATCATGTATCATTTCCTGAAAATGAATGAGGTTTTAGATACAGAAGCAAAAAATTTGGTAAAAAAAGTTCTAAAGTTAAATTTGGCCTCTGGATGCAAAGTTTTTCAGGCTGGACACTGGAAGGGTTAAGGCCAAGATCTTTCCCTTGTAGTGAATTTCGTATAACATAATCAATAACCAAACTAATGAGAAAAGGACAAAAATGCACCCTTGTTAACACTAGAAGTAATGCTAAACCAATTGCTACAAGCTTTAGCAACTCTCATACACCACTCAGTGTTATTATAAAGAGTTTTCATTATGTTAACTAACTTGTCTGGTTTGCCACATGATCAACCACAAATTATGACGATTAACAGAGTCAAAAGCTTTTTTTGAAATCAAAGTTAGCAACCACCGGTTTCTGAAACCCTAAATATTTTTCAAGGATCTGCCAGAGTGAAAATATCTGATCTACACATCCCCTACCACTTCTGAATCCACATTGCTCATAACACATTGCTACTAGATTCTTAATTATATTAAGCACAATCGGGCAAAGAACTTTACCTGAAATGTGATATCCTATGTGATATCCCTATAGTTAACAGAAGAACTGCAATCACTTTTTTTAAAAAAAGTATATATGGGTACATATAAAAAAAAGTATATACTCTGGTAAAATCCTTAGGAACCATGCCTTTATCATCAAGGATATTCAAAATTTCACTCGTCTATGTGGTAACCAAAACATTCCCAGCTCTAAGCATTGCCATAGTAATTTCACCTACCCCTGGGGATAAGTGTAGTTTAAATTTAGAAATAGCCAAAATAACTTCAGATTGTGTTATAGGGCCAACATTAAAGTCACTGATGCATCCATCATCACTGCAAACAATAGGAGTAGAACTAACCACATTGTTTAGAACAATGATGACACAGAAATGCTCAGCTTACCTAGCCACATCAGAATTCTCACCTTCTCTAATCTAACCATGTTTATCCTTCAATCCTTGTCCATTTTCTACCACCCAAAACATTAAATATCTGGTAAAGCTCTGTTCAGCTGTCAGTTTCCTCAGCTTTGTCAGACAAGACATCAAGCCAAAGATTCTTATCAGCAGCTAACTGATCCTTTTACACATCTTTTATGCTTTATATTAGCACTAGTAGTAGGATACTGATTAAGGTCCTTCAGTTTTCTCTCTGAAATTAGCTCAAGTGCCTTATCACTCAAATCATTTTGCCACCTCTGCTCCCCCCCCCCCCCCCAAAAAAAAAAAGTACTGTTAGTTTCAAGAAATTCCTGTTTAAAATGTTCCCATTCTTCAACTTCAGTAGTAATCAAACCACGATTGTCATAATGACTAAGTAACCTGTCGTGGTAAGCTTTAGCTATAACTGGGTCTTTCAGAGCTTCAGTATTAAAGGTAAATTTTTTAACCTTAACACAACACTAGTTTAAGTTGCAAGACACTTAACAAGGTAATGGTCAGATCCAATTTCAGCTCCACTATATGCCCTGGTATTCCTAACAGAACTAGCCCATTTGCTGTTAATATATAATCATTCTTATGCAGCCCATCAGGTGGGGTGTCGTGATGCTTGTAATAAGTGTTAGTTATTCTCAAACCATTAAGTTTACTTACCTGTAGGAGATGTTGCCCATTGCAGCTACCAATATTAAAAAGGAACTATCACTCCTCCACAAAGGTCAGAGTCAGTACCAATTTTGGCATTAAAGTTGCCTAAAACAAGGGTAATATCTCCTTTCTTGACAGAATTCAAAACATCCTGAAGTTGTCCGTAAAACCTATCCTTCTTATCAAGATCCTCAGTGGGGGCGTAACAGAAGATAACATTCAAGTCTTTAATGCTAGTCTGAAATTTTGCTGCAAGAAACTTTTCATTAATGCACTCATATTCTATAGGGTGTTTAAAAAAAAAGGACAACCCTCCCTTGTATTTTTCTATTTAAACTTGACAAAAGACACAAATTTCAAAAGATGCAAATTAGACATATCTACCTTTATAACAGATGTTGAAAGTGATTTCCTGCAACCTGGATGCAGGTTCGTATCACTTTCACGACATTTGCAGTCACCTTTTGTAATGTTAGTTTTCTGATGCTTAAAATCTCTCAATGTTAGCCTTCAAGTCTTCGTGTACAAGGATTGTTTTGAAACGCTACACATTTGAGATATCCCCAAAGGAAAAAATCTGGAGGAGTAAGATCTGGGGGGGGGGGGGGACCCCACAAATTTTTTGAAAGGTAATGATCAAAAAATTCCTGCAACATGACCATTGTGTCATTTGCAGTATGGGGGGGACCATCTTGTTGAAAACCAACACTCTTGTTCATTCACATCCAATAATGCAATAAACTGTTGGATGAGGCCACGATAAACTTCACCAGTTACAGTCGAGTCAAAAAATAAAGGTCCTATCACACGATGACTGGAAATTGCACACCAATTTTCCGTGCATGTAATGGTCTGGTCGTTCGTGAAAAGAGGATTTTTACTGCTCCATATTAGACTTTCGACTGTTCACATACCCATCCAAGTAAAACCAAGCCTTGGTCACTGAAATAAACATGGTCGTCCAACACCTGAATTCAATTTTCAGCAACAAAAGAATGAAACCAATGACAGCACCATAAACGTTTTTCATGGTCTGGTTCTTTCAGTTCATGAACGACACCAATGCGGTAGGAAAGAAATTTTAACTTCTTTGTAGCCCTGAAAACAGTAGCTGGTGACAATGTTATCTTCACAGGTTGGACTGAGATTTTCTGGGTGAACAAGTGCTGAGACACATCAAGAACTTCAGCAGTTAACAGTGATGGCCTTTCGATCCTGTACAGACCCAGTGTCACGAAATTTATCAAACGAGATATTGTCAACTTATTGAGAACTGCTTACTGAGGAAACTTCAACTCAAACTCCTCTCTTGCATATTTGCAAGATTTGTATGCATAATAAGTCAACAATAAATACACATTCGTGTTTAGAAAACATAGCTGACAACACAAAGGGATGAATGCTTGAGCGAGACTAGCACGTGAAAAGGCCATTTCAACTGCTAAAGGCTGTTAACTTTGAGTACAGTAATGCCAACTGATTAATATTATGGCATAAAATTTACATGCACATAAGTTCTACTCTTATATTTAGGGTTGTGTCCTTTTTGAAACACCCTGTAGAAGAACATCACTAGCGTGTCTGCTGGGAAGCATACCTGTCTTGGAGATAAATTTCTCTTTTCAGGGAGGAAAGTAAATATTTTTAAGAATCTGATCAGAATGAATATGCATGTTATCTGCTGTTATGCCCCCAATGAGGATAGGTTTTATGGACAACTTCAGAATATTTAGAATTCTGTCAAGCAGAATATCCTTGTTCTAGGTGACCTCAATGCCAATATCAGAGTTCCTTATTTATGTATAACTTTTAAATCTATAAGTGACTGATACATTTATAAAATATTAGTAAATTTTAATTATACAATGAAATTGTTGATATAACTTATTACTATACTTAGCACCATGTTTTAAAGGTTTAAATTTTAATTTCCTCCTTGCAATTTCTGAAAAGATGACTGCTACAGTTTGACAACAGGCTTGATCTTGAAGAGCTTGTTCATAAGCCATTCATGACCAATCACAGAAAACTGGACTTTGAGCCACAGCTCATAGCCCAGATTAAGATTATGCATCAAGAGCACATGAAAGCAGTCTTCTGTGGGAAGAAAACTGTCACCCAAACAGATTGTTCAAGGCAGTTGGCATTCAATGGCTCCGATGCCAGAAGAGTAAAAAAAAAACTTTATTAGCATCAACATATAGGGTACAGCCTACAGTCAAAAGTTGCCTAGTAATAGAATTTAGCTCCTCTGCTTTGAATAGCTTGTTGTAGGCCTCCAGATCATTTGAATGGAAAGAGAGTGGATAGTTTTCGTAACTATTAAGGAAAAGACATTCCATGCATTTGCCAAAATTAATCTGAGGCTGCCCAGGAGTCATTACTGATAAATGTTATTGCAAGATACTGTAAGAGTGGAATGACCTCTCTTTAAACCCAGAAATCATTCAGGAGGATGTGTCAAACAATGGTGTGCACTGTAGCCAAAAGACTTCCAATTTTTTATATCCCAATCCTAAGTGCCTACAGGGATTATTTTGAGGAAAAAGTCACTGGATTGTAAACAAATTCTTTTATCCAACTTGCCATAATAATAATACTATATTAATTTTTAATTCTTTAGGGTTGGGTTATCTCTGAGCAGCATTTTTTTTGCATGCAATGGGATAAATGGCCAGGTCAAAAGGACTCCCAAGGGTTCAGAAGGTTGGAAAGAGGGGACTCACTGAACAACTGTTAGGAGAGAGATTGTAGCCTCCTGTCAAGGCCATCCAGTGTGTTCTTTAATGTATACAGGGTATGGCTTTCCAGAACACACAGCTTTATGTCCCATCTGATGGATGGCAGCCTTTCCAAGACCATCAGTGTTTAAAATAATTTAAAAATTCTGTCATTGAGCAATAAAATTTCAGAGTTTATCCTTCAAACTATTTGAATGTTGAAAGTTCTTAGGAGAAAAACTCTCGGAAGCTTTTCGGAGAAAAGACATCACTTCACTGAAGATGGAGCGCTATGTACTGACGTTGGGTCCGTTTAGACAAAGAGCTTCTTTCCACATGTCGTGTAGGGTGATTCCAGTGTCTCGGTTGCAGGTGGGGACTGACGAGGTCATTATTTCAATAGCCTCGCGGACTATGGTTCCGTAGAAAGTGGATGCGCGCGCAAGAAGTGTGCCGCCACTGAGCCAGCAGTGCAACACACGGCAACAATAGACTGGGAGCATGCCACACTTCTTGCGCGCGCATCCACTTTTTACGGAACCATAGTCCGCGAGGCTATTGAAATAATGACCTCGTCAGTCCTCACCTGCAACCGAGACACTGGAATCACCCTACACGACATGTGGAAAGAAGCTCTTTGTCTAAACGGACCCAACGTCAGTACATAACATCACTTCACTGAAGATGGAGCGCTGTCTTTGCTCCGAAAAGCTTCTGAGAGTTTTTCTCCTAAGAACTTTCAACATCCAAATAGTTTGAAGGATAAACTCTGAAATTTTATTGCTCAATGACAGAGAATTTTTAAATTATTTTAAATTAATTTTTGAGCAAGGTCTTTTAATTGTATACCATCAGTGTTCCCCTACTGACAAATAATTAAAGGGGTGGTCTGTCCTCTTAAGTGTCGTGGTTTCTCATTTTCTGGTATTTAAAATTATATTTCACACAAATTCACTTTTTTTTAGCAGGAAAAAAAATTGGAACCTTATCATGAAGCAACATAATAAATGAAAGCATTTAATTTTGAAGTGTCAAATTCAAAAGAAAAACAAAAGCTATGCCAAATTTTAAAACATCCTTCACCATTAGCTGTTAAAATAACTTTTTTCTAATTTTAAAGAGCTCCTATAAAGTAATATTCTACAATCAGACACCAGTATGGTTTCAAGATTACAACATTCATGGAATCAGTTGAAGTTATATGGTACTAATTAAATATTATTAACCAGTTATCATGCATCCTAGCAACATTTCACATATGTTTCTTAAAGTATAACAAGGTAAAAATAGATAGCACAAAAACATATTGCACATGTAAAAATTGTATTTTAGAAAGCAAAACTACAACTTGTTTGAACAGGGAATTTTTTACTTTACTGTTTGTGGACATAATATATATAAAACAAATTTCATCTTTGGTAAACCTACCATGTCATCAAGACCAACCTATCTACACTCATGCGACTCTCCTGTGCACCCTCTACCGGTATATTAGCTGGGAAATCAAACACGCAGTATCGACATTCAGTCTTGAACTGCTGCAGATGTTCTAGGAAGTCACTATAGGTAGAATCCCTTGGGCCTGTGGCTTCCACATCTATTACCTTCTCATCCTTGATGTGATAGATAATGAATCTGTACTTCTTATCCTTCTTCACCTCTTCATAGACAGTTTTGGCTTCTGTTGATACTGTTACTCCAGAAGACTAAAAAAAAAAGTTTTCTTACATTATGATACATTGTTAACAAATTTCATTTAAAGCATTTTGATGACTTGCAACTTCCCAATCCAAAATACTTCCTTGAAAAAAAGTCTGAAATCCAAACTTGCTGCATTTTAATATTGATTTAACTAATCAAACTGTGCAAGAATAAAGCTTTAGTAGAAGTAAATCACAGCATAAATGGAACTCCTTAGTAGTTAAACTAATGATTTTTAACAAAATTGGATTTTTTTTCAGACTTGTCCAATCAGATTTTTAACAAATCTGATTGGTTAACTGGATGATTCAGTATAGGTTCTGGGATGAACAGTAGGTTCAAAAGTGATGGGGATGCATAAACCAAATCTTTTCACTTAGATTCACGAGAAATATTTAAATCAGGCCTAGGCAACTTTAGCTGAAGAGCCAGTAGAAATCAGTTTAACGTGATTATGCTGCAATTTAACTGCTAGTGAGCAAGCTATATGCTCTGAGGTTCAGCTATACATTGCACTTAGGCAAACTGTAAAAAATTTAAATCATTATCATCCTCAAGCAGCCATGGGCTGCTGAGGTCCAACCAGACCATGCAAGTCTGTCCTGAGCTACATCTGCTGCATATGGCCACTGCACACCAATTCTAACAAGGTCCTGTTTGACATTGTCTGCCCACCACATCCTAGGTATCCCCTCTTTCCGAGGCCTTTAGACATTATTCATAATCCTATTCGCTAATCTATTGGTCTGTAAATGGTAGCTAGGCATAATCTATAATTGTCCATATGACCAAACCAACAGTCTCTCTCTGCACAATATGCTATTTAAAGAAGGTTGCCAACTCCTTTGCCTAACCTCATCATTAGTTACAAAGTTGAACCACCTAATGCCCAAAATACTGCATAAGCATCTGGAATCAAAAGCATCTAGTTTCCTGTTATCTTGTATACAAAGTGTCCAAGTTTCACTACCATAACTAACCCTAGAAAGAACCAAACTATTATAGTCTAATTTTTAGGTGTATACGCCTATTTCTCCACACTCTCCATAGATTCTTAAAAGTCCTGGCAGCAATCCCTATTCACCTGTTATCTCATGCCGCACATCACCAGTATCAGTTACATAGCTCCCAAGAAAATTAAACTGTAGCACCTGCTCAAGACTGCAACCATTCAGATTAACTGAATCATAGCCTGCCTGACCAATTTTCATCACTTCAGTTTTCTCTCCATTTATAACCAAACCTGCTCTCCTACCAATCTCATCAACAACCTAATGAAAGAATTCATCTCAACATTATTACTCAACAAGGCCAAATCATCTGCATAATCTAAACCAGAAATCTTAGTATCTCCAGCCCATTTAAGGCCAAAATCTTTCCCTTAAAGTGAATTTTGCATAACATAATCAACAACTAATCGGGAAAGGGAGACAAAATGCACTCTTGTCAAACACCAGAAGCAATGCTAAACATAAATAATGGAATAAACTCTACATATTCAATATCTATTAAAAAAATCAGCACTTTGAAGTCTTAAAATTTTAGAGGAAAAATTGTCTCGCCTTCTATAACTTGTATCCTTGTTTATCCTTCAATCCCTGTATACCTGCCCATTTTCTACCACACGAAACATTAACTATCTGGTACAGCTCTCTGCTGTTGTGCTGTCCAAGTGCCTCCTCAGCTTGGCTTGGCTGACAAAAGATTCTTATCAGCAGCTAACTGATCCTGTACACCAGGCGTGTCCAAACTTTTAACTTCCCTGGGCCACATTGAGTGAATATTTGACTTCCCTGGGCCACACTAAGTGAAGATGAAGTGTTTTGGGCCACACATAAAATATAAAATATAGTTAATGAATATGAATAATAAAACTTCATTTATTTTCTTATGTTTTCTATTATAAAATAAAAAAGGCAATATAAAACTAGTGGGATATCAAAAACTCGCTGAAAATTCAGCGAGAGGAAAGCCAACGGGTCGGATCGATTTGGCGAACTTTTGCACACATTCGATGGCCCCTTTTCTGTGAAGGGCTCCCTTGGCCAAAAGGATTAGGAAATCAAAATACAATGCAATATACTGCATACAAATATTGTAATTCTTCAAAAAATTCGCCGTCGAGTGGATACACACATAATTCGAAACGTAAATTCTCATGGCATACTAAGATGTTTTTATTTAAATTTTTATTTCAAAATAAATGTCAACGAATCGATTATATATGAAAAATATTGCAAACATTTATTTTTTTAATAAAAATGTGTAAATTTAAATATTTTCATAATTTGCGTTTGGGCCGCATTTTAAAGGCTTTTGGGCCACACTTTAGACAAGCATGCTTTACACGTTTATTAAGCTATCTGTAATACTTTCTATTAGGAATAGTATGGTAGTGATTACGTTCCTTCCTACATTTCTTTCTTTCTGAAATAAGCTCAAGTGCCTTATCACTCAAATAATTCTGCCTCCTCTGATCCTTCCCCCCCCCCCCCCAAAAAAAAAACCCTTTAGTTTCTGAAAAAGCCTGTTTAAAATGGTCCTATTCCTCCTCAATTTCAGTGGTAAGCAAACCATGACTGTCATAATGACTAAGTAACCTATCATGGTAAGCTTTAGCTATAACCAGGTCTTTCAGAGCTTCAATATTAAAGGCAAATTTGTTAACCTTAGCACAACACTTTTTAAGTTCAAGATGCAACACTTTTAACAAGGTAATGGTCAGATCCAATTTCAGCTCCCCTATATGACCTGGTATTCCTAACAGAACTAGCCCATTTGCTGTTAATATATAATCAATCATTCTTATGCAGCCCATCAGGTGAAACCCATGTGTACTTATTACAAACATTGCGGCATACATAAGTGTTATTCTGAAACCATTAAGTTTAATGTAGGAGACGTTGCACATTGCAGCTACCAATACAAAAAGGGTCTATCACCCCTCCCCAAAGGTCAGAGTCAGTACCAACTTCGGCATTGAAGTCGCCTAGAACAAGGGCAATATCTCCTTTCTTGACAGAATTCAAAATATCCTGAAGTTGTCCGTAAAACCTATCCTTCTCATCCACATCCTCAGTGGGAGCATAACAGCAGATAACATTCAAGTCTTTAATGCTTGTCTGAAATTTTGCTGTAAGAAACCTTTCATTAATGCATTCATATCCTAGAAGAGCATCACTAGCATTCTGCTGAGAAGCAGACCCACGCCTTGGTGATGCTTATTGTAGTCCCTCCCTGAAAAGAGAAATTTAAGATTATTTTTAGGAATCTGACCTTTATCTGTCCATCTGGTCTCTTGCAAGCCGAGAATATCTAAATTATAATTGTGGAATTCTTGTGTGAGGATATCAAGAGAAAAAGCTGTGTGCAGAGTCCTCACATTCCAACTACCTATGGAGAGAAAATAGTTAGTGGGATGTTTAAAGAAATTATGTTTATTGAGAGAGGGAATGCCGACAATATCAAACAGCCCCCTAATTGCAGACATGGGGCAAAGACCCGTTCCCCCACCACTAAAGGCTGAAGCCATGTACACTGGAAGACTTCCTCCAATGTAGAATTTGACAATATCAGTAGAAGCAAAGAGTTAAGGTGCCTGTGATGACCTCTGCTCAAGATTATCTAACAGCTCATAAACATATCCTGTGAATCTATTCACTTGGGGCTGTCAACCCACAAACAGAAAACACAGCGGAAGAGCTTCCCTCCACAGAAGCTCACCAGTGCAGCAAAATCAGGATCCCCAATCAAGCTCGTAGCCATAATTCCATTCAGGTTGGTATATATGGTCAGGACCCTGTGTGGTTGACCATTCCTCAGCAGGGTATAAAAAAAGAAAAGTAGCCATAGTTGTCCAGTCCAGATCAGTAGGCCACACTAATCTGTCAGCCCTTCCCTTCACTTCCACAAGAGAGTATCCATTTTGAAAGGTACTAACGGTCTGCACCACGAGAAGGTGGGAGTTGGACATTAGGTAATAGGCCTGACCGGTTCTATGCATCATCACAGGGGATTGGTGTATAGCTCTCCTTCCAGTGACTATCTACCTACCATTTACAGACTAAAACTTATTAAGAGTAATTTATAAAAACTTGCTGATATCTTAGATCAGAGATGTTCTTAAGCAAATTATCTTATCAGTGGCATTAGTTACCACTTTTACCTTCTTAATACTAACAAAGTACACCTATCCCTCGATTTACACAGTACTCTGTTCACACAATTTTGGCTTTGCACGGTCAAAAAATGCAACCAGTTTCGATTTACACGGTACTGACCGAGATTTCCGTTTTATGTACGTCTCAGTCAGTACTGTGTAAATCAAAACTGGTTGCATTTTTTGACCGTGCAAAGCCAAAATTGTGTGAACTGAGTACCGTGTAAATCGAGGGATAGGTGTATATAAGTAATTTCAACATAGTTGTTATAGTATTACATTATCATACGCCACTTCAGCATTTACTTTTAATTCATATGCGAGCCAAAATCACACCCAAGTCCTCCACAGTTAAAGATTTCCAGAGTGATGATACAGTTTTTGAATTGTAATCACAGGTAATGGAGATTGTGTCCATTTTTTGTTTGTGCAACATGGAGTCACTGATGACTTTTTGCTGCTGTTGGCACTGGCAGAGTGATTTAATTAGTAGTCTCATTTAGGCTTGATGAAATACTATAGTAGATCACACCCTTCTTGCATTGGCTGGCACACTCTGAAGTCCTGTTGTTATCGTCAGGTTATGACATAACAGGTCAGGTAAAACTTTATTCAATAGAAGCCCTAGAAAACCGAAACTGAATGACAGGCCTCATAGAAAAATTAAGTGGGAAGGGTGGGCTGCCAGAGAATTATATAAATCAATAACTTATGTGCAATGAAAGCATATAAAACTAAGAGAAACAATATAATTTTATTAAAATTATTTTACTGAGCATTTGCTTCACAGAAATTAAACATACATGTTAATCACAGTGTTACCTGTTGCTCATTTGGCATTGATAAATCAATAAATATTCAGCAGAAAAAATTTTCACCAACATATGGGATTTGAACCCGCATCTCTCCAGAAATATGCCAGAGTATTCTTCCAGTTGAACTAATGCCAGCTCATCTTTTTTCCGCTAATTTTAAGACTTAACTCTATCAGAGTTTTTCAGGCCAACCATTGGCGCCATCTATGATCTCTATTTTCTGCTGAATATTTATTGATTTATCACAGAAATTAGACTTCTTGTCCCCTATGTTCTATCTCCTTTACAAATTTGTCATCAGCGTCAATTTTGTGGGCCACATAAAAAGGGGTGGTGGGTTACATGCCTTGTACTTGTGAGCTCTACTTACAGTACTGTGCGAATTAGTTGGGACAAGCATCATGAAACTGCATAAGGAAGCATCATGAAGCCTCCAAAAAGCAGCTTTTGACACCCGCTATGAAGCAAAAAAGGCAATCCTGGGCAAAGAAACATTGAGACTGGACTGTGAGAATTGGGAAAAAGTGATATTTTCCGACAAAACCCACTTTGAGGTGCATGGCTACAGGTTAAATTTCGTCGCCACTCGCCTGTAGAACCTCTTTGACCCGGCCACATCCAGCAATCCCCCCCAAACACCCACCCAATGTTTTGGGGGATGATTCACAGCTTCCGGGCCAGATGCTTCACCCCATTGAATGAATGACGGACAGCAAAAAGTACATAGGCGTTCTGGAGGCAAAAATGGTCCCAACACTGCAGAAGCTGTTTCCTAACGGCGATGGGGTATTTCAACAGGATCTGGCTCCATGCCACAATTCTAAGCTTGCTGAGAGCTTCTTTACCCAGCAACATTTGAAGGTATTGGAGTGGCCAGGAAATTCACCAGATCTAAACCCCATTGAAAATTTGTGGGCCATTATTAAAGCGCACATATTTAAGATGGATTGCACAACGAAAACCAAAGTGATAGAAAGTGTCATGAAAGTGTGGTACCATGACCCTGAAGTGAAGGAGATGTGTGAAAAGCTAGTGGCATCAATGGTTGAGAGGGTGAAAGAAGTAATTAAAGCTGGGGGGGGGGGGTTATATTCACTATTAACACTATTAAACAAATAAATATTTTAGTTGTGTTTTCATTACTGCATTTTCCTATTGTCCCAACTAATTTGCACAGTACTGTAATCCTACTAAAAAAGATGCAGAAGCAAAAATAATTTGAACTTTTTTTTCATTCAGTAGCAAAAGGCAAAAATATAAAATGCATTTCAACCAAGAGTTCACCACTGATTAGGTCTGCATGGTGTGAATTGATGTCACAGCAAGTCTATATAGAGTTAGTTTGGTAGAGTACACTATTTCAGATTATGCTGACCTAGTCATCAATGGCCAACTCTTTGCCGAAATGCATTGGATGTTAGATTTTTAGTTTTTAACCCTTCCAAGTGTCGAAAACTGATTAATCAGTTTATGAAAAGTTTTTATTAACCACAATTATGCAAAGAACTTTATCTGAAAAACTAGACTGATACCCCTATAGTTATCACAAGAACTGAAAGTTTTTTTAAAAATAGGGATAATAGCTCTAGTGAAATCTTGAGGAACAATGAGGATTAGCTCTAGTGAAATCCTGAGGAACAATGTCTATCACAAAAGATATTCAAAATGTCAGTCAGCCATGTGATAACAGAAACATTCCCAGTTGTAAGTATTTCAGTAGTAATTTCATCTACCCCTGGGGATTTATTTAATTTAAGCTTAGAAATAGCCAAAATAACTTCAGACTGGGTAATGGGCAACATTAAAGCCAGTAATGCATCATCATCACAAACAACATTGTTTAGAACATATCTGAAAAGTTCAGCCCACCTAGCATTGACAGAATCCTCACCTTCTATAACCTTACTTTGTTTATCCTTCAATCTGTCTACCTGTCCCCCCCCCCCCCCCAACAAAACATTAAGCTATCCATTATAGCTCTCTGCTATAATGCTGTCTAGCTGCTTCCTCAGCCAAGCTATCAGGTCAAAGATTCTTATCAACTATTAATAAACACGTAAAGAATCGGTTACGATCTTCGCAACAATTTCTGTTGGAACTGGTAGGGTGTTTAAGAATATTACTTTTTTTTTCTTCAAAAATAAGCTCCAGTGCCTTACAACTCAAATAATTTTGCCTCCTCTGCTCTTTTTTTTAACCAAAAAGAGCAGTTAATTTCACAACTTCAAAATGGTTCCATTCTTCCTCAACTTCAATAGTAAGCAAACTACTTTTTCAAAAAACTTTATGGAAAAATTTGTATATAATATTCAAATCAAACTTGCGAGCTTAAATCATAATATTAACAAATCAGCAATACTGATAATGCTTCTAAGAAATGGCAATCAGATGGGGGTCAACTATGCAGCATAGTTGACTCCTCCACAGTTGATCTAGCTGACCACTCTGCATAGTTGGACCTAACAGGTCCTGGGGTGAGGGGCCACCCCAGGACCTCCTGTTTACCCAGAGCAGACACCAAAGCAGTGTATAGCAGCAGCCCCATGACAGATGGGCTCCTCAATGTCAGGACAGCCAAAGGGAACCTCCTCAGTTATGAGCTGAGGAGAGAAGATGAGGACCCCAAGCAACTGCCAGAATCCTACTTTCCAAGGATAATGGTCTCCATGCACAGCAAATACTTGGGAGAGTGTTCAGGACACTGAGCCAGTGCAACCTCCACACGGTGGTCCCTTCACCACGTACAGCAGCTCGCACTGAGAGGTTACATGCAAGTGATTTTATTTATTTTTTTAGCGATATTCTGTTTGAAATCTGTCTTCAACGCGAATATTTATTGTGGATTTTTTTTTTTACAGTGAAGAATGAAAGAGCATATTGCTAAATAACAAACTAGTTGGCTCCAACAAGTTTATAAATTTTTGGGTTTTTTTGTTTGAAAGTAGAATTAAAATTCGCCATACACTAGTTAAAATTGTCCGACGAGATTAAAAAATGTCAAACCTTTTGTTTGTTTTTAAGTGCAGAAGGAATAGCTATTGGTTAGTGATATACGCAGCAGGAAGAATAGACTTCATTTGCCATTGTTGAAGTGTTTAATTGACATTTGGTGATATGCAGTTAAGTATAAATGCCCTAGAGACAATTTGGTGCTGGTATTCATTTATATGCTAAGCAAAAATTTTACATTTAGAAATAAGCATTTATCAAATTCTTTTTGGCAAGGGACCTGGGTTCAAGCCCCGGGTAAGGCATGGATATGTGTGTTGTTTTTCTGCTGAGGTCCTGCCATCCTCTCGTATCTTCTACTTTGGCATATAAACTGACAGGCTCCTGTCAGACCTCTGTGGCAAGCAGCTGCTTGGGGGGTATTAATTTTTTATAGTCTCATAGCATTGTGCCTTCAGCGAGTCGTAATACGAGTTTTAAGTCATTATGTACAACTTGGTTAAATAGTCTTAACACTGAAAGAACACATTATTATTTTGTATATTTAGTGTCGATTTTCTTTATATTTATAGAATTATATTTATTAGTGTGTGTGTGGGAGGGGAGAGAACTGTACTGTGAACTCCAGTACTGCCTATATATATATAACCTCTTGAAAATTAAAAGAAACCCAAATAATAGATTTTTATTGAGTAAAAATTATCAGGTTCATTTTTTATACCATTCTTTTTGCTTGCATATAAAAGAAACTTCGGTACTTCTGCAATTTAAATCACTCAGCTCACCAGAGGGTGCCACACATAGCTGAATATAAAGATGTGTAATTGCAAGTGAAAATTGTTCAGCATGTCAGTGCCATATGTGCGTTCTCACAGTATGGATGGTTTATTATTTTTCCATGGCTTGTCTTTCAATTTATTTTTAGATCGAAAGTTTTTAAGGGGGTAACGGCAGAAATTTGCAGTGTTTTTCACACTATTTTAAATTTTACGTGTACCATGAAGGCTTAAACTGTGTCCTTAGGTAAGCGGAGCAAATTGCAGACTTTTTTTTTTACATGGTCTGCATATGGTACCTAGGCATAACTAGAAGACAAGCTGTGCATTAATCCCTATTGATACACAGATCCAGTACAGCCTAGCACCTAATGTCTGACTCCACATTCTCATGGTGCAGATACCTTTCAAAAGAGATTCTGTTATTACAGAAAAGAATCTCTTTTGAAAGAAAGAGCAGAAAGGGAGGGCTGCCATATCAATATGGCCTACTGATCTAAGGCCACTTTTTTTTTCTGTACTACTGAGGAGTGGTCAACTTCATAGGGTCCTAGTGCTGACCATTTATACCCACTAGAATGGTTTAAAACTTTGAGCTTGATTATGGATCCTGGACTTGCTGCACTGGCAAGCCTTGCAAGGGAAAATCTGCCACTGTGTTTTCTGTTTGCCTATGGGTGGCCAGTCCCGAGTGATTGTAGGCATAAGATCACTTATATCAGCTGGTGGATAATCCTTATCAGAGGCAATCGCAGTAGATCACTCTTGACATCCCCATAAAGGAATTCCAGCATTATAACTTGGATATTCTGGGCTTGCAAGAGATGGACAGGTAAAGGTCAGATACAAAAAACTAAACTTTAAATTTCTCTTTTCAAGGAGAGAATGGAAAGAATCTAAGTGTAGGTTTATTTCTCAGCAGACATACAAGTGATGCTCTTCTAGGATATGATTGCATTAATCCCAGTTTTAAATTTAGCTGCAAGAAATATTTGATTAAAGACTTTAATGTCATCTGTTGTCATAGTCATGGCCCCACAGAGGCCTCTGATGAAAACGAGAAGTTTTACAGTCAACTTCAGGATATCTCTTGTGTTAGGAGACTTCACTGCTAAAGTTGGACTCTGTCTGACCTTTGGGCAGGGGTGTTTGGTCCCTTTGACATTGGTAGTTCCAATGAAAAAAGTCTCTTACAAGTAAGTAAACTTAACAGTTTACTAATAATTAGCATATACTACAAACACCAGGACATTTAAAAATACACGCAAGTTTCACATAATATGTTACATAGGAATATCAATTATATATTAATAGCAAATAGGCTAGTTTGGTTAGGAATACCAGATTATTTAGGGGAACCGTTTTGGGTCTGAATATACAGTCAAAAATGTCTTGCAACTGAAGCTTAAGAAATGTGCTAAGGTTAAGAGAATTACCTTTAAAACTAAAGCTCTGAAAGATCCAGATATAGCCAAAGCATACCATAATCATGCTACTTAGTCATTATGAGTCGTGGTTTGTTTACTACTGGAGCTAAGAATAGGATTAGTTTAAACAGGTTTTCTAGACAGCATTATAAAGAGCTTAATAAACGTGATAACAGGGAGTTTTACCAGATAGTAAATGTTTTGTGTGGGAAGAAACAGTTACAGGGGAGGGGAGGAATTATAAAAATTGTAGGTTGTTGAAGGTGAGGATTCAGTCATGACTAAGTGGGCCAAGCATTTCAGAGATGTTCTAAGCATTGTACAGTAAGTCCTCAACTTACAGATTCGAGTTCAGCAGATTCATAGATATGTAGTTGTGGTACTTTGACTTACGCCATCTATCAAGCGTCACTTTGAACATAACAGATGGCTTTCCTAGTAAGCTAACACAACTGATAGTGTTTTGATTATTTCTACCTTGAGCTTAAGTTGTGTCTTGTCAGTGAACCTACATAATACATATTGTAAACAAAATACAAACCCTAAATATGTCCGAGAAACGTAAAAGTGATGAGAATACAGTATAAACATATACATAAAGCAGATGAGAATAAAGTTTCATTTCTCAAAGCTTCCTTTTCATAAGCAGAACCTGTTTAGCTTTAATTATGCATTGAAAGAAATATGTCAAAAAACAAAAAACATTGTATTCAAGTGCCATTTGAATTACGCGGTTTTTCAACTTGCGTGGAAACCTTCAGAATAAATTAACCATATAAGTCTAGGACTTCCTGTAGTTAGTTCTACTCCCATTTTAATGAGGATGGATGCTTTACTGGCTTTAATGCTGGCCCTATATCACATTCAGAGGTTACTTTGGGCTATTTCCAAATTAAAACTGCATAAATCACGAGAGATAGATGAAATTAATACAGAAATACTTAAGAGCTCAATAAGTTTCGGTTATCTCATGGCTGAACGAAATTTTGAATTTTTTTTATGATAAAAAAGGTATTGTCCTTAAGGATTTTTATGAGAGCCATTATCCAGACGTTTAAAAAAAAAAAAAGGAGACTGCAGTTTGTGATAACTATAGAAATATTACCCTACCTTCTGTTCCAGGTAGAGTTCTTTGCATTATTGTGCTTAATTCTTTCAAGGTCCCTGAAGACCATAGACAGAAACCAAAATGCGAGGTTGAAGACTAAAATAGACATCTCGTGTACAACAAGTTTTTTCAAATAAATAGAAATTGCCATTTGAAAAATTTCTTGTATACCTCTTAAAAATAGGTAAAGTTTGAAAAATAATATTTTCTTTTCATGCAGGTTTTATTAAACTATATAAATTTTATAAATCCATCCAAATGCTATATTTTAAAAGCGCTATACGGTATTGCAGATTTGTTAACATTACTGGTGCCTACATAATGGGAATGCCCCCCAATTTTCACGAATCTCCATGTTAACACATATAGGAAGCTTCAGAACTTGCCACAAGGCAGCACTTCCACAGTATTTTAACCTACACTAATGGTAAGTATATAGCAATCTGGTTGGAGTCATATGGCAAAGACTCAAGACAGATGATTAATCAAATGTTATAAACCAGAATCTTGGAGATTAATGGGAAAATGATTAAAACTAACAAAAATTATGTTTAAAAGTAAAATGTTACAATAGAAAATTATCATCCATTAAAATCCAAAATTTTTAAGTGTTTACTCAATATTATTAATGGTATTTCTTTAAAAAAATTTCCAAAGCGATTTTTACCTAATTTAAGATTGTTAATCATTATTGCAATAGAGCTTATTGTTAAGAGAAATGCATAATCAATAGATTTAAGCAAGATCATTTTGATATTAATACCTTTTTTTTTAAATTAATGAAGTGGAAAATTTGTTAGAAAATAATGATTAAAAGTAATAGCTTTTAAAAAATGCAACAGGCACAAAGTTTATGCTACACCACAGAATTGACTTAATATGTTAGCATTCATCTCACACCACAAGCTTTTATTTATTTAATCAGATATTCAAGTTTCATTTCTGATGACAGCATTTTTCTTGAAAGGTTTAGATTTAGTTAGTTTAGTTAATATTTAGTTAGTTTAGATACTTCTCTACAGCTTCTTCAGTACATTTACTTCCATAATTTGTTCAAAATCTTTAAAAATTTAAGCATTAGTATTTTGCAAAGAATTTTTTTTAGATTTGTTTAGTATTTTTAGAGTATATTCTGCTTTCATGGGAAAAAATGTTTTTTTTCACATGGTATAAAGTAACAAGTTAAAAATTTATCCTAATGTTTCTTTTTAGGGTGAATATCATTGAATTTTCAAAATCGGGTTTCTTCCGACATTATCTCAACTATTTTTTCACTCATGTCAGCCATCGATGATCCAATAATCTTTATGTTTCTGCCAATCTCTTCTCAAATGACGACTTTATTCGCTGTCCATGTTATCATAAATATTATCAGCGGTTTTATAAGCTATCTGCATTCATGCAGGGCTCTAGTCATTTGATGGTAACTGGGTATTTAATTCGATGGTGCAGTATTTAATAGTTCAGAGTAGCTGCAGCATTATCTTTCCATGTTATGTCAATCTAACTCAGAAGCTCTACAACATCTAAAATATGCATTTAATGGAAAAAGGCAATGAAGATAAAGTCTGTACACTGGTATTTGTAGAACTGTCAGGGATAGGTTCTTTTCGAGTCGCTCGTGTGCAAGTGTGTGCAGAAGGATACTTGTCTCTCTACCTTGTCAGGTAGTTGCTATCCATGTGGCTGATAAACACAAACAAGATTTTACATATATGCATTTGATGCATTTTAATGAAAAACTGCAAAGTTAAAGATAATAAAATTTTCAGTAGTAAAGAATCACAGGATGCGTCCTGTAGACATGGAACTCGCGAAATAAGCAGAAAAACTGGCTGGAAAAATGTTAACCGACGACTGTGTAGTGGTAGGCATAACTGGCACATTTCCAGGAGATTAGTTTTGCCACAAGTGGTATTCAAATCCACATCTTTTTCACCTTATTATTTCATAATCAAATTTATATCTCAATATAGCATCAATATTCATTCAGCATTTAAAGAGTTATCAAAACTGGAATATATAATAATAAATTACCTTGTTTTAAGTACGGAAACACTTAGAGCTGGGAATGTTTTGGTTACCACTTGGATGACTGAAATTTTGAATATCTTTTATGATAAAGGAATGGTTCCTAAGGATTTTACTAGAGCTGTTATTATATTGATTTTTAAAAATGATGATTGCAGTTCTTGTGGTAATTATAGGGCAATTAGTTTACTTTCTGTGACAGGTAAAGTTCTTTGCATGATTGTGCTTAATAGAATTAAGAATCTGGTTGACAGGTAATTGTGTGATGAGCAATGTGGATTCAGAAGTTGTAGAGAATGTGTAGATCAGATATTTTCACTCAGGCAGATTCTTGAGTAATGTTTAAAGTTTCAGAAACCTTTGTTTACTAGATTTCAAAAAGGCTTACATTATGCGAAATTCACTTCAAGGGAAAGATTTTGGCCTTAAATGGGCTGGAGATACGAAAATTTCTGATTTAGATTATGCTGATGATTTAGCCCTTTTGGCAAATGATGTTGACGAGATTTACTCTTTCATTCGAGCTGTTGATGAGACTGTTTACAATCAAACCTACTCTATTACCAAAGAAAACTAAAGTGATGAAAATTGGTCAGGCAGGTCGTGATTCAGTTAATCTGAATGGTTGCAGTTTTGAGCAGGTGTCACAGTTTAATTATCTTGGGAGTTATGCAACAGATACTGGCGATGTGCAGCACGAGAATAATCCAGGATTATTTTTGGCTATGTCATTTGGCAAGGGATCTTTCTCTTGCCAAATGACATGGCCCTATAACACAATCTGAAGTTATTTTGGCTAACATTAAAGCCACCGATGCATCCATCATCATTGCAAACAATGGGAGTAGAACTAACCACATTGTTTAGAACATCACCGAAATGCTCAGTCCACCTAGCCACGACTGAATCCTCACCTATAACCTTACCTTGTTTATCCTATAATCCCTATATACTTTTTTTCTACCACACAAAACCTTACCTGGTACAGCTCTCTGCTGTCTAACTGCTTTCTTGGTTTTGTCAGCCAAACCATCAAGCCAAAGATTCTTAGCAGCTAACTGATCCTTTACATGTTCATTAAGCTCTCTGTAATGCTTTCTATTAGAACTAGTAAGGTATTGATTAAGAACATTCCTGCAGTTCTTTCCGAAATAAGCTCAAGGGCCTTATCACTCAAAGAATTCTGCCTCCTCTGCTCCTTTTTCCAATTAAAAGAGTACTGTTAGTTTCCAAAAAAAAAAAAGCCTGTTTAAAATGGTCCCATTCTTTCTCAACTTCAGTAGTAAGAAACCTCGTCTTAATGACTAAGTTACCTATCACGGTAAGCTTTAGCTATTACTGGGTGTTTCAGAGCTTCAGTATTAAAGGTAAATTTTTTTAACCCTAGCACAACACTAAGTTCAAATTGCAAGACACTTTTAACAAGATAATGGTGAAAATCCAATTTCACCTCCCCTATATAACCTGGCATTCTTAACAGAACTAGTCCATTTGCTGTTAATATATAATCAATCATTCTTATGCAGCCCATCGGGTGAAACCCATGTGTACTTATTACAAACACCGAGACATACATAAGTGTTAGTTATTCTGAATCCATTGAATTTACTTACCTGTAGGAGACGTTGTCCATTGCCACTGCAGCTACCAATACCCAAAAGGGCCTATTACTCCTCCTCAAAGGTCAGAGTCAGTACCAACTTTGGCATTGAAGTCACCTAGAACAAGGGTAATATCTCCTTTCTTGACAGAATTCAAAATATCCTGAAGTTGTCTGTAAAACCTATCCTTCTCATCCTCAGTTCCATATATTGTAAAGATATTCATTGTTTTGAGCTAATGGGAATAATTTACAATTTCCCTTGCTTACAATTCCCGAGATTCCAAAATATTGCTTATTCAAAAGGCGATCTTCAAAATTTTTTCAAATTATGTTAACGTTCTGTAAAACATCACTGCATCATTGTTCACAGTTCTGTTAAAAAACAGCAGTAAGCAGGCAGCAATAAATAAGCACATATGAAAAATTTTGTATCAGAAACAAATTTTGAAACTAGCGGTACACAGTCTAATAACATGCTTCTATGAAGCAAGTAGCAAGCAAAACAGTATATCATCAGCACCACAACAGATGAAAATGTAACTATTACTGTAGTCGCTTTACGTGTTGAAATCAGCAGGCAATCCATTATGTAGGCATCGACATTACTCTGTATGGAAGCAACCAGCTGATTTAAGCTCACAAGTTTGATTTGAACTATTATCAACACAATTTGTGAAATTTTAGATTTTGAAAGTAATTGTGAAGTATGTATTTGTCACCCCTTCCTCCATTTTAGTTTTCTGCTTAAACCTATTTCTTCAAATCTCAACTAAATGTAAAACTAAAAATTAAAAGAAACGAATTACCCAGGTGAAGGCCAGAGCTGTTCTTGTTAGAACCTTTACTGTAAAAGCAGTCAGGAGAGACAGGTGCTGAGACACTATTTGTTTGCACATATGGCAGTCAAGTAGCTACAAGGTGAAGTATTTACAGCAAGCACTGTTCTCTTACTTTGGACAAATTCACGAAGAGTTAGGTTTAAGTATAAACCTATAAATACTTTGCTTTTATTTCTGTAAATTACAGATCTTTCTGTCGATCGATTATTATCTTTTTTTTTGTAATTTCACTACATTGGATGGTCCACTTACAACTTTTTGTGGATATTTGATTTAAAATTACTTTAGGTTAAATGTTATTTTTTTTCTTTTATCATTTATTCGTTTTCTAGTATCATTTCCTGAATATGAATAAGGTCTGAGATACTAAAGCAAAAAGAATTTCCTTGGCACGGAAATCAGTCCTGTGGGAGGTTAATTTGACAAGGGTTTTAGGCAGATTGTAGAAAAATGTTGTTTTAGAAACTTGTGGTTACTAGCTTTCAAAAAGCTTTTTAAAAATCAACAAATTTATTGATTGATAATTTTGTGTTCAAATTACAGTTGAACACAAAATTCAAGAAGGAGAGACATAATTTGTTGTTAATCGCAAGATCACATGGAATACCTGAAAAGTTATTATAGAGTTTGCATTATGCTACACCGAATCATGTGTGAGAGTTGGTAAAGCCTATAGCAATTAGTTTAGCATTGCTAGTAGGGTAAAAGGGTGCATTAGGTCTCCTTTTCTCTTTGGTTATTGAATATCCCAAGTGGAATTTTTGCAAGGGAAAGATTTTGGCCATGAATGGTCTAGAGGTCTGAAAATTTCCAATTTAGATTATGCAGAGGATTTGGCCTTGTTGGCTAATGATGTTGACGAGATGAATTCTTTCATTAGGGCTGTTGACAAGATTGGTAATAGAATGTTGGGCGATAGAAAACTAAAGTGATGAAAATTGGTCAGGCAGATGCTGCTTCAGTTGCTTTGAGGGTTGCACTCTCCAGAGTGTCGTAGTTTACACCTTGGGAGCTATGCAACAGATACTGGCGACGTGCAGCATGAAATAAATAGAAGAATAGGGATTGCTGCTGGGACTTAAGAATCTATGGAGAGTGCGGAGAAATCTGCATATACACCTAAAACTAAAATTTGGCTGTATAATAATTTAGGTATAACAATATAACAGGAAACTATGCTTTTGATTCTGGATGCTTAACTCAGTATCTTGGGCATTAAGGTGATTCAACTTTGTAAGTAAATGATGAGGTTAGGCAAGGAGTAGGCAACCTCCTTTGGAGCAGCTTATTGGGCAAAGGGAGATTGCGTTGTTTGAAAATGTTGCCTGTATGCATAGCAGTCTGAGGAAAAGGGGGGGGGGGGACATAGGATGTGATGGGAAGACAAGGTCAAACAGGCCTTGCTAGAATTTGCCTAGAGAAAAAAAAAATTGCATGATGGATGGTGGCATGACTGCATGAAGATTTTGTATGTGTCTGTATTGTTTACATGTTAACCTTTTGCACTCTAAAATTTTCTCGCTATAGGGAAGTAGCAACTCCAAGTTTTTTGTTAACTTAGAACATAAAAATAAATTATACATAGATGTAAAATCAAACTCGTCTTCACTGCTACTAATTTCTTCATTTGGCTCCATTTTTATAACCACTAAAAACAGTTTAAAATAATTTTAATTACACACATTGCTGTACTATGAAGTGCACATACAGATTTACACATCTAAAATATAAAGAGGATAGATTTGTTTATAAAACAGTTATTGTTTCCTCTCAGTTGCCATTCGAGTTGCTGCATCAAACCAAGTGGAGACTAATGGCCACCTCTCTAGTGCAAAGGTTTAAAATTACTTTACAATGAGCTTTAGAATTTCTTCTGATGGAATTATTTAGTTAGTTCTCAAGACTTTAATAATGATGCAGATTGGAGGTGAATATTGGCATTTTCTTGCTTTATAGGTTGTCTCTGATGAGACTATTTGAGGGGGGGGGGGTTCTAAAACACATGTACACAGTGAATTGGCAGTGAATTGTTTATGATAGTTTTAGATTGATCTGTTTCTGACAAAGATAGTATTTTGATCCAGTTTTTTTTTTTGAAAGTATGGAAGGGTGGTTCAAAGTTTAGTAGCAAGTTCAGATTTCATTGGAATCAAACATTAATTTTTAATTGTGGAATGTCAGCTGTTGTTTAACATTATGTGCTTTTAAAAGAAAAAAATTTTAAGTGCCAAAAGAATAATTATTAGCAATAGTATGCTGTTGAAATAGTCTCATTTGGCCATTGACTGACATTATTGCACCTTAGGTGGCATTATTTCTACTAGTTTTATGCACATAATCAAAGCTTTATATTTAGAAATAAGTGTTTACGATGTTTTATTTCACGTATTCTCATTTGGCAGTCTTAGTTTTGTTTCAATGCAAGGTCCAAGAACTCTGGCTGAAAAGAATGCATTTTCCCCCCTGAGAAATGCCAAAAATGGAATAAGCCTGAAATGAAAGAGAAAGCACATCAATTATGGATAAGAGATTTAGGCACAAAAATCATGCCTTGAATTATATAGGAGAAAAATTGTTTATATGTGGGAAGAGTTTTACAACTGAATTCTGAGGAGTAATTTGTTGTTCAAGACCAATACCCCAGTCATTGGAAACCAGATATTGGTTTCTAAAATTTTGGCCCCTAGATCCAGTCTGTCCACTATGTAATTCAAAAGTATGTCTGTTGCAGCTGTTTGGAAAAAAAAAACACTGCACTTAATGGAGCTCTCAACACTTTAGACTTTCTAATGAACTGTAAATGGCAATCACTCATTCACCAAAGCTTATAATCCCAGAAAAATTTAAGGACCAGTACTTCCTTCCACACTCTGAAATAGGAAGGAAAAAATGCTAAGGATTGCAATCTGACAGCAATGATGCAAGATAAGAGATTTGGACTACAAAACATACAATATCTGAAACTCTCCTCCAAGCAAATACCTATTATTTTGATAAACTATTTTCCACACTGCATAATATTATAAATAGCAATACCAAAACTCAAGTGAATAAATTCAACAAAAAACTTAGTTATCCAATAAGGTTAACAAGAATCACTATGCACAAGGTAAAAAAAGAAACCTACAAACTGGTGTTTTTTTAAAATTTAACTAAGGCAGGTCTAAGCAAAGAGGAAACTGAATTATTTGAGAGCGACCCTAAATTTGCTGCACCCACATCTGTACAGTTTTTTTTTTTTTTCTTCATCAAACAATAGTTAACCCCATACCAGATATACAAAAGGAAAAATACAGGTTTAAGCTGCTTCATTCTATAAATTATGCACAGCAAGCAAAGAACAAAACTGCATCCATACAACAAAAAAAAAACTTATTAAGAATAACATCAGAACTTTGCTGGTCGATAAAACTGGCCAATTGGTGCTCATTAATAAAGAACTCAAAAATAGAGCAAATATTACAGGAAATTAAAGCCACACCTATTGATTCTGACCCACTGCCTAAAATGATACATAAACTGAATACTTTAAAGAATAACCCCTTCTCACCCCCTCCTATTAAGAAAGCATGTAGAGATCCCATTTATCCCAACATCCCCCAACTATTCTTCAAAATTAAATTGCACAAGAACTGACCTCTAGTTAATAAATCTAAAGCCCCAACCTACATTGTTCTATAAGAATTCTTTAAATCCCTGTATAATAAATAACAACCAATATATCATAACCTCATCCCATGATTTTGTCCAAACCTTTCAGAACACTACTATCTTTACCCAATTACCCTTTCCATTTATTTGATGTCGCAGTCCTGTATCACAGCACCCCTATTCTGGATGCTAATATGAGAATTAAGACCAAATAGTTGGAAAACTGCGTCTCCCCCCCCCCAACAGAATACTTTAGCATGTACGAGGAATTGGACCTCACCACAACCAATAATTATTTCCAGGTTAATCAGAAAATTTATCACCAAACAAAAGGTGCCACCGTGGGCTCACCCCTTTTGGGGCTTCTAACATGTTGCACTCAGATATATGAGCCTCTCAGAAGCAAACTGATCAACTCCATAAAATGAAAAGTGGAGAAAAATTAACAATTCTCCAAGATTTAATTTAAAAAAAAACTTTACATAATATTTCTTTGTATATTTTAAGCAGAGTAATATTATGGATATAGGTTCTATATTACAAGATTTAAATATACATAAAAGTAACATGCTTGGGTACTAAAATTGCAAAATTTACAAAAAATGGAGTTGATCAGTTTAGCTTCGGAGAGGATCATATAGAGCAGCGGTTCTCAACCTTTTATGCTTCACGTACCCCCTGGAAATGTGTAACTGGTGTACTCCTTGTATAGATAGATAAAACTATAATTATAGTGTATATATATATATACGTTGCCATTGTTATAACATATCTAGACTTTTGAGCTCTCATGGTGTACCCCAAAAACTTTTACCATGTACCCTCAAGGGGTACGTGTACCACGTTGAGAACCCCTAATATAGAAGACAGAGTGCTTAGCTATCGCCCCATAACCCCTATACTTTAGAGAAGATACATTAGATTTTATTTCTTTTAATCTGGCCTGAAAACCTAATACAGCTGGATGAATTAGTAGTGGAACCAATTATTTAATTTACGCATGAAGAAGAGAAAAAAAAAACCGAATCAATAAACTTCCTGGATGCCACTATACAGAGGCAACCCCAATCTGGCGAAACCTCTACACTGAAAATGTTTCTTCGTCCCTAAGGATTTTGCCTAACCCATAAATTACCAAAAAAAAATCAGCATTCCACACCTATTTCTGCGAGCCTACAGATACTGCTCTATACAGAAACTCTTGCAGCTGAAAATAAAATGCATCATTAAAAATTAGGCAAACAAGCAGGATACAATCATAAATTTCTAAATACTATCCTAAAAAAAAAAGGTACAGTCACAACAAAACGCTTCCTTACCTGAATCACCACCACAAACTCTTGGAGGAAAAATTTACTACATCATTCCCACTTATCCCACATCTAACAGACTCTTTGACAAAATATATAAAGGAATTTATTTAGACTATGCCTATAAAAATCCAAAGCACCATCTCAAAATAAATTAGAAATGACTGCGACCAACAAATGCCTTCATGTGGCATTTATGTCATCCACATTGAGGACCACGCGAAGAACTCCAACAAATATATAGGAAAAACCTTCAGACAATTCTCAACCTGACTAGCAGAACACCAGGAAGATTATGGAAAAGAAAACCAAAAAGTCCTAACCAAGTTGCCATCATATGAAATTTGACACCAAAATTCAATGATGCAAGAATATTAATCTCCCCCCTCCCTCCAATGAAATTGGAACCAAATTTTGCTGAAAACCTTTCAATGTACTTGAGCAGAAACAAATATGTAACAATGACATATAATACCCCTCCCCCCCCCCCATCACCTTCAGCATAGAAAAAAAAAATACTCTTCAGTAATTATCCAACATTAAACTAAATTAAGCAACCCCCCCCCCCCCACATTTCCCACCTTTTTTTTTTTACATGCACACAAAACACACCACAGAAAATATCCCACAAATAAGTTTTATTATTGGGGCATTATACCAAACTTAAAAATCCTATATCCCCAACCTTAAAATTCTACCCTTCCCAACCCTTCAATAGAGGGCACTACATGTACTTCCACCCCTCCACACATGCTCAGAGCCCAATGTAAACAAATACTGATCACAGCACACCAACATCTGTGCCTGTCATAAACCAACTATTTCACCTGATGATGCATTGGAGCAACAATGTTAAACGAGTAGTGATTATGTATTGAAATATAATATTTGCATTTCTGGAAAAGTTTAAAATCTAGAAATACATTAATGTGTGCACCAAATCAAGATCAAACTACCACCAGCAGTCCCACAAAATATATATATGAACTTGTATCTGGACTGAACTACCCACCACAGGACAACAGACTCATCTATCCATCGTATATCACCAGAAGAAAAAAACCCAAAGTAAATCACCAGATAGTATTTCCATCTAATTATTTCCAACGATTACAATGATTTAGAGAAAAATTTAATAGTGTTTAATAATAGTTTGAGAGTGACCCAAAATATTCAGAACCAATAGTTATTCTGGGGAACCAAGCATGGCTCTGGACAAACTTAGGTTTCAGCTGGGATTTTTGTCAGCAGACCCACAAGTCATCTAAGACTCTCTGGGATTGGTTTCTTAAAACTGAAGTTGAGAGATTTGAGGAATGAGTCTTCAACAAGCGTTTTGTCAATACAACAATAGTTTTGCGAAATGTCAAGCAAAGTATGGTGAGGCCACCCCCTCCTCCTGAAGTGGAATATTTTTTCTAATGTGTTAATTCAACGAGTTTTTCATTTGTTCATGCATTTAGTGTTGTTCTTTATGGAAGCAACTTGAATTAGACACTTTTTATACAATTCGTTTGAGAAAAGGAAGTTTATTTTCACTGCCATCATTTGGCATTGAAACTCCAGCATTCATCAAAAAGCCCCATTTCATTATGTTGCAACAAAACATGGTGTCCAGTTGATCAAAACTGCAGGTCTACCGAATCAATTAGTTGATCCTGGTTTCATCGTAGTTCAGGTATCAGTAAATCTTTATTTTGGAAGAATCAGTAGCTTCAGTTCCATAAGAGCAAAAAATAATAAATTACCCCTGAAGCAACTGCTTGCCACAGAGGTCTGCCAGGAGTCTTGTCAGTTTAATATGCTGTAGAGATCTGCAAGGAAGGAGCCCTCAGCTGAAAGATAATACAAAACATCCAGGGCATGACCCCAGATCTCATTAATTAGTAGCCAAGTGCAATAACCACTTGCCCACCACGATGGCTAGAGGATTAATGCATACACAAAAAAGTTTTTGAACACTTTGTGACAAATTAGAATTTCAGGCCTTAATTGTATCGCTTTCATTCACTTATTAAGTTATGCGAAAGTCACTTCAAGGGAAAGATTTTGGCCTTAAATGGGCTGGAGATACGAAAGTTTCTGATTTAGATTATGCTGATGATTTAGCCCTTTTGGCAAATGATGTTGATGAGATGAACACTTTCATTCGAGCTGTTGACGAGACTGGTAGTAGAGTAGGTTTGGTTATAAACAGAGAGAAAACTAAAGTGATGAAAATTGGTCAGGCAGGCTGTGATTCAGTTAATCTGAATGGTTGCAGTCTTGAGCAGGTGTCACAGTTTAATTATCTTGGGAGCTATGTAACAGATAATGGTGATGTGCGGCACGAGATTAACAGACGAATAGGGATTGCTGACGGGACTTTTAAGAACCTATGGAGAGTGTGGAGAAATAGGCATATACACCTAAAGACTAAAATTAGACTGTATAATAGTTTGGTTCTTTCTAGGGTTAGTTATGGTAGTGAAACTTGGACACTTTGTAAACAAGATAACAGGAAACTAGATGCTTTTGATTCCAGATGCTTATGCAGTATCTTGGGCATTAGGTGGTTCAACTTTGTAACTAATGATGAGATTAGGGAAAGGAGTTTGCAACCTCCTTTAAGCAGCATATTGTGCAGAGATAGACTCCGTTGGTTTGGCCATGTTGCCCGTATGAATAATTATAGATTGGCGAATAGGGTTATGAACAGTGTGGCTAAAGGCCTCAGAAAGAGGGAGACCTAGGATGCGGTGGGTAGACAATGTTAAAGAAGACCTTGTTAGAATTGGTGTGCAGTGGCCAGATGCAGTAGATGTAGCTCAGGATAGACTTGCTTGGAGAACTAAATTGCACAGTCTGGTTGGACCTCCGTAGCCCATGGCTGCTTGAGGATGATGATGATACAATTTTATATCATTAGAAAAAAAGAAGTGTTTCACTAACTAGTTTTGATGTGTAGATGGATGGGAACGATATATATATGTCAATTAAAAAAGTTTTTCGAATTAAAAAAACTTTGAGGAATTATCATTTTCAAGACAAAAAAGTTCAAATTGCAAGGGGGAAAAATGCATTTATCGTAAAATAGCCCAAAGTCAAACTGAACACAAATATCAACCTTGGTTCTGAGCTGCGAAGTAATCCCTAGTAATATTTCTAGTAATACATATATTCTGCAGGAAAAACTGTGCAAAAAAATTTTTAGGACCCTTGTTCACTTGGCACTAAAATTTTTTTTATCAATAGCCATTCACATTGTATACAAGAATGCATAATTCGCATTTAAAATCAGACATTTAGGAATTTAAAAATTAACACTGTCTATCAAGAGAGAAAATATAACGTTCTTCAGCTTACGACTTTTGCTTAAAATTAAAAAAAAAGAAAAAAAAATGTCATCAGAATTGTCCCTACCTTTTCTAATACCGGTATTTTAACAGTGCTGTAGTTAACGTATGAAAGCATCTATAGTAAATTTCATCTAAACTTGAGTTTAAAGAAGTAAGCAAATAACTGATAAACTTACCATCTTTGCACAGAGAATCGAAAATAATTAAAATTTTCCGTCAAAATAAGCTTGGACAACAGAGATACTTGAATAAGAAACTGTCTTTCACCGCCCGTCCTTAGCGAGGAAGTCGGTGGGGTGGAACAGGCAGGGCCAACGTACTCCCAGATATATATTCTTCCGCTGAACTAAGTCCTTGTCTGGAACATTGTCATTGGCCTTTCTATTGGCAATCTCCAAATGACACTTACTCAAACCAATAAGAACACGCCTTACAACCCATGCATTCAGTCCCAGGTATTTACTTGAAGTTTTTAGTCCTTATATTGCTGATGAACATAGTTCGCACCTGCGCAAGATTTTGAAATTATGCGTTCACGTGCAATTTTTTAACAGCGGGGGTGGCTACGAACGCATTTAGCACCATCGACCGAAACGGCAAGAAGTCACGTGGGAACGACGCTATCTACAGCCCCAATCAAGCTAGAGAAATACGGATATTACCTTATACGGAATCATGAATCTGCAACTGATGTTAAAGTGCGAAAGATTACACTACGCGAAAAAATATTATATTTTACGTAAAAAATATATAATAATAACTATTTTTTACCAATTGTATACTAAGGTCTATTTTTTATTTCCTTATAGCTATTCTGATACTATACAACACGAGGTTGACATTAAACCGATTGAATAAGATCAATGTTCTGGGAAAATAACATGAACTCTGATATAAATATATGTTTTCTACAAATTTTAAGTTAATTCAAAAGTAACATGTGTAGTGCTCTTACTTTAGAAGGAGAAAATTTAAAATGATAAGAAAAATTTTTATCATAATTCAGTCATTAATGGCTATGTTATTCGATTCCGAACAGGCTGGATATGTATGTAAAATATTGTATATTTGGCAATATAATACACTGCGTTACTTTAGATGGCCTCAGGCAAGTAAAATATGGGTTGGTTTTCATACAAACAACAGGGCATTTAGGAAAAATCATACAACCAAACCGGTACATTTAGGAAAATTATACAATGAAACCTGAACATCTAGGAAAAAAGTTTAAAATGAAAGTTGCATGCCAGGTGAATGTAGGTAGAGTGATTCCATTCCGCGAGGAAGTTTCTTGACGGTCACTATCTAGGGGTTCTGACATAACAGGGAGACAAAAGAAAACAAATCCTATAAGAAATGTACTGTAAGATAGATTGTGTTGATAAACTGAATTGAAATTGTATTTTTCTAACTCAAATATTTGTTTTAGATCTACATAGCTCGCAGGGAAGTATTTGTTATTACTGATACAAACAGCGTCCATTTTATTAGGTATAATTCCTTGTTATGTCAATGGTAACTCAGATACAAAACTCAGTGACTTATTTAATAAGCTATTTATGAAAAAAAGTGACTCAAGATAATTTAAAGATCTCAATCAAATCTATTTCAATTTCGATTTTTAACAATATTTGTTCACTATGTAGAGAGTTAAAGATATTGGAATATTGAACAGTAATAATGCGTTTAAATAATTGCTCTAAAAAGTAATAATTGCTCTAAAAAGTTAAAAACTGGTTAAAGTGAAAGCAATATCCGTTAAACCTTACTAACATGTCTAATAGTATTTTTAACAGCTCGCGTGATAATTATGTTAATTTTCGATAATTTTGAATGTTTTTTGCAGAACGAGCTAACTTGCTAAATGTCTCAGCTTCCGTAACTTTTGAAATAATGAACACATATTCGTAGATCGTAGAATCATATTCGATGTACCGGGTAATAATTTTACCCCTAACCATCTCCATCATAAAGATATGCCTATTTGTTATGAGTAAGAACAAAATATATAAGTAAACCACCCTTAGGTGGGTCCTAAGGGCAAACATAAGAAAAGCTAAAAATAGCAGTAAAATTGTATAAGTAACCTAAAACGGGTAGGTCTCCTCAGAGAACGCTACAGTTTTAGGCCTCTTGTACTTGTTCAAAACAATGTCCATATAATACGCACCTCAAAAAGCCCAGGTCTTTATGGAGTTATCTGTTAGTGACAAACCAGGGGGCATCGACCGCAGTTCTCAAAATCTTGTTCTGTAAGACCTGAATCTTACGAATATTGGTGGGTGTAGTATTCGCCCATATGGGTGAAGCTGAAGCAGAGAATCACCGGTCTGATGATCAAGAACACATATTGTTCGAAATCGAGATTTAAACAGTTACCGAGTTCTGTATCAGAGTTATTATGGACATAACACAGAACTATGTCTAATGCATTGGCCCTTTGAGTCAGTATTCATATTATGAATTTCATGATTATAGCATATGTACTTTGTATTAGGCGATTCTAAGTAATTATTTTGATCTTACTCTTAAAATTAAATTCCACAGAATTAAAACCAGATCTCAATTTATTACAATCTAACTTGGTTCCAATTATGTTAATAATCATGGTGAAAATTTAAAAAGAATTCCTATTTTCTACAACCAAAATTAGTTTTCATTTTTTTCCCATGTCGTTATCCAACGAAACTGAAACAGTTTCTGCTTTTTAATTTTTCTTTCACTTGAATTCCGAATTAATTTTAAACCTTTCCTGTTCGGTGGAATATTTTAGTAATTTGGAAACCCTACCCAAGTCTTACTCTCAGACACCCCACCACCATGAAATTAAATTAAATTCTCGATCTTCGAAATTGAATCGGACCTGGTGCACAAGGTCTTGGTGGTCCATATAAACCCACTGGACTGGACAGATATATGGCTCTGAGCTTGATTATGGATCCTGATTTTGCTGCACTGGTGGGCTCTGTGGAGGGAAAATCATCCGCTGTTTTCTGTTTGTTTGTGGGTTGACAGCCACAAGTGAATAGATTCACAGGATATGTTTATCAGCTGGTGGATAATCCTGAGCAGAGGTCAGCAGGCACCTGAACTCTTTGCTTCTATTGGCATCGTCAAATTCTACATTGGAGGAAGTCTTCCAGTATAGATGGCTTCAGCCTTTAGAAGTGGGGGAACGGGTCTTTGCCCCATGTCTGCGATTTGGGGGCTGTTTAATATTGTCGGCATTCCCTCTTTCAATAAATATAGTTTCTTTAAACATCCCACTAACCATTTTCTCTCCATAGGTAGTTGGAATGTGAGGACTCTGCACAGAGCTTTTTCTCTTGATGTCCTCGCACAAGAATTCCACCGTTATAATTTAGATATTCTCGACTTGCAAGAGACCAGATGGACAGATAAAGGTCAGATTCTTAAAAATCTTAAATTTCTCTTTTCAGGGAGGGACAACAATAAGCATCACCAAGGCGTGGGTCTGCTTCTCAGCAGACACGCTAGTGATGCTCTTCTAGGATATGAGTGCATTAATGAAAGGTTTCTTACAGCAAAATTTCAGACAAGCGCTAGAGATTTGAATGTTATCTGCTGTTATGCTACCACTGAGGATGCCGATGAAGATAAGGATAGGTTTTATGGACAACTTCAGGATATTTTGGATTCTGTCAAGAAAGCAGATATTACTCTTGTTCTAGGTGACTTCAATGCCAAAGTTGGTACTGACTCTGACCTGTGGGGAGGGGTAATAGGCCCCTTTGATATTGGTAGCTGCAATGGCAATAGGCAACGTCCCCTACAGGTAAGTAAACTCAATGATTTTAAAATAACTAACACTTATTACAAACATCGCGACATGCATAAGTACACATGGATTTCACCTGATGGGCTGCATAAGAATATGATTAATTTTATATTAATTAAGAGCAAATGGGCTAGTTCTGTTAGGAATACCAGGGCATATAGAGCAGCTGAAATTGGATCTGACCATTACCTTGTTAAAAGTGTCTTGCAACTTAAACTTAAAAACTGTTGTGCTAAAGTTAAAAAATTTACATTTAATACTGACGCTCTAACCCAGTTACAGCCAGAGCTTACCATGACAGGTTACTTAGTCATTATGACAATCATGGTATGCTTACTATTGAAGTTAAGGAGCAATGGGATCATTTTAAACAGGCTTTTTTGGACACTAACAGTACTCATTTAGGAAAAAAGGAGCAGAGGAGACAGAATTATTTGAGTGATAAGGCACTTGAGCTTATTTCAGAAAAAAAGAACTGCAGGAATGCCCTTAATCAATACCCTACTAGTCGTAATAGAAAGCACTACAGAGAACGCAATAAACGTGTAAATGATCAGTTAGCTGCTGATAAGAATCTTTGGCTTGATGGCTTGGCTGACAAAGCTGAGGAAGCAGTTAGACAGCACAACAGCAGAGAGCTGTATCAGATAGTTAATGTTTTGTGTGGTAGAAAATGAACAGGTATACAGGGATTGAAGGATAAACAAGGTAAGGTTATAGAAGGTGAGGATTCTGTCATGGCTAGGTGGGCTGAGCATTTCAATGATGTTCTAAACAATGTAGTTATTTCTACTTCCATTGTTTGCAATGATGATAGATGCATTGGTGGCTTTAATGTTGGCCCTATAACAAAGTCTGAAGTTATTTTGGCTATTTCTAAACTTAAACTTCATAAATCTCCAGGGGTAGATGAAATTACTACTGAAAAGCTTAGAGCTGGTAATGTTTCGGTTACCACTTGGATGACTGAAATTCTGAATATCTTTTATGATAAAGGCATGGTTCCTAAGGATTTTACCAGAGCTATTGTTATCCCTATTTTCAAAAAAGGTGATTGCAATTCTTGTGATAACTATAGGGGTATCAGTCTACTCTCTGTTCCAGGTAAAGTTTTTTCCATGATTGTGCTTAATATAATTAAGAATCTGGTTGACAGGCAATTGCGTGATGAGCAATGTGGATTCAGAAGTGGTAGGGGATGTGTAGATTAGATATTTTCACTTAGACAGATTCTTGAGAAATGTTTACAGTTTCAGAAACCTTTGGTTGCTAGCTTTGTTGATTTCAAAATGGCTTTCGACTCTGTTGATCGTCATAATTTGTGGTTGATTGTGAGATCATGTGGTATACCAGATAAGTTGGTTAACATAATGAAAGCTCTCTATAATAACACTGCGTCGTGTGTGAGAGTTGGTAAGGCTTGTAGCAATTGGTTTAGCCTTACTTCTGGTGTTTGACAAGGGTGCATTTTGTCTCCTTTTCTCTTTAGCTTGGTTATTGATTATGTTATGCGAAATTCACTTCAAGGGGAAAATTTTGGCCTTAAATGGACTGGAGATACTAAAATTTCTGATTTAGATTATGCTGATGATTTAGCCCTTTTGGCAAATGATATTGATGAGATGAACTCTTTCATTTGAGCTGTTGATGAGACTGGTAGTAGAGTAGGTTTGGTTATAAATAGAGAGAAAACAAAAGTGATGAAAATTGGTCAGGCAGGCTCTGATTCAGTTAATCTAAATGGTTGCAGTCTTGAGCAGGTGTCAGTTTAATTACCCCTTGGGAACTATGTAACAGATACTGGTGATGTGTGGCATGAGATTAACAGACGAATAGGGATTGCTGCCAGGACTTTTAAGAATCTATGGAGAGTGTGGAGAAATAAGCATATACACCTAAAGACTAAAATTAGACTGTATATTAGTTTGGTTCTTTCTAGGGTTAGTTATGGTAGTGAAACTTGGACACTTTGTAAACAAGATAACAGGAAACTAGATGCTTTTGATTCTAGATGCTTACGTAGTATCTTGGGTATTAGGTGGTTCAACTTTGTAACTAATGATGAGGTTAGGCAAAGGAGTTTGGAACCTCCTTTAAGCAGCATATTGTGCAGGAAGAGACTCTGTTGGTTTGGCCATGTTGCCCATATGAATAATTATAGATTGGTGAATAAGGTTATGAACAGTGTGCCTAAAGGCCTCAGAAAGAGGGGGAGACCTAGGATGCAGTGGGCAGACAATGTCAAACAGGACCTTATTAGAATTGGTGTGCAGTGGCCAGATGCAGTAGATGTAGCTCAGGACAGACTTGCTTGGAGAACTAAATTGCACGATCTGGTTGGACTTCCGTAGCCCTTGGCTGTTTTGAGGATGATGATGATGATGAATCTTAATGTAAATCTGAATTTACTGCAGTAACTAAAGACTCCACATCTTGAACAGTAATTACTAGTGCAGTATCGTCAGCAAACTCAAATATATTTCAGTTTAACTTACAGCATATACTTTTTTCCATCTGGAATGTAAATTGCTAATATTGAGATTAGAGAAAATAGTAACTTTTACAGCATTAACAGAGGGAGGACATGACAGGTCTTCCTTTTGGAGGTCACATGGTAACCCTAGTTACAGAGGTAAAGAGATTACAACCAAAGAACGAAAAAGTTTCATTCAAAATGTTGCTTAATGGGTCTGATACTGATTCTCCAATCAGTATCAGACCCATTAAGCAACAGGTTAAGTTAACCCATTAAGTTTCAGGTTCTATAATAAGGCTCAATACCCACAATTTCTCATCTCCGTAATCGAGCTGTTATGTGCATGCTTATGTATATTTCTTAAATATTGATTTTTGACTGAAATTTGATACTCTAGGATAGCGGTTCTCAATCTTTTATGCTTCACGTATCCTTTGGAAATGTGTATGTAACTGGCGTACCCCGTGTACACATAGATAAACTTTAGTTATAGTATAACAATGGTTATTTTTACTTTGTTACTAGATCTAGTGACTTTTGAGCTCTCAGGAGGTACCCCAAAAATTTTACCGCGTACCCCACGTTGAGAACCCTTACTCTAGGACATGAAATTAATTCGCAATTTTTTATATAATATCGCAGTATATTTTATAATGAAAGATAGTATTAAACAGTATTTTTTTGCCTTCTTTGTAGTTATATTATGTGTCTGGTCAAATTAAGCAGTGACCAAAAAATATAAGATCACAGAGGAAATGAGTCATTAAAGTGTGGATTTAAAAAAAATTATTCATAATCTCGTTACCGCGTTTTTGGAAAATAACCAAAATTACTGGAGTATCTGCAGAACTTCAGCCATTACATTGCATATCAAATTTATCACAATATTCCGTGATAAACGTCCTTAAACTTATTTTTTTCACATAACACAGTAAAACAAAGTTTAGTTACCATAAACAATAACACACAACAAAAATAAGAACTGCTGATACGCACTTAAGAAAAGCTCCATGGGGTAAATCCAATCGGACAAAACTCATTTCTGGATAACACCAAATATTAAAAAAATTTATAGTAATTTGTTCTCCTTTGTGGGAATTAATATTTTTTTTTACTTTTTTTTCATAAAAGGCAGTTGTGTGAATAGAACTTTAAGTTTTAGTTTATAATGACTTTTATAGAAAAAAAACAAAATGGCAATAAGATTATGCAATTGTAAATAATTACGTACGATACGACTAGGTAAAAATTTTAATATATTGTTCAATTTATTTATACTGAATTATGGTATCACCGACATTATAACGTTTTCTACGATAACTAAGAACAAACCTTAACACTCTCCAAACCATATGCTCTAAGCAAACCTTAATATTACTCCATGCATATCTACCCTGAAAAGAACATGGCGTCCTGCAGTAGCTTTACGATGGAATAACTACTGGTATTCGAATCCAGATCTCCTATGAAATGCAGCAAGCCCATTGAGAGCTCTGTTACTGGGATGATCATCTATTTTAAAACTAGGCAAAACTCAAAACAAATGAAATAGAACGTTGTCGGCAAAATTATATTTTCGAAAAAAGACCACACTACAGAAATAAATCAATTTTGGAGAAATTTTACAAAGCTTATGATGATATATAGTTACATTTGATATCCTTTTTCACAACATCATTTTCAATATATAGTGCGAGAATACTGCATATCCACTATCAAAATAAACAAATATATTCTTAAAAAAATTGTGCTAAACTCCATATCGATGCCAAATGTAGAATATCTAAAAATTATCACATAGGCTTAACTTAGAGAAATATAACAATTGCAATGTAAAAATCTAAACTTATCTACTAGAATAATTGCTACTTACACAACAAAATACTTTACTCATTTTGTCCCATATCATAAATCTTCGAAACTAACTTAATTTTGTAAACTACACATTAACAAACACATTAATAAAAAAACTTTTTCTTGCCGTTTTCCAAAATTCGAATTATTAACACAATGTACTCCCTGGAAGACGGTTTATTTTAACAATTATGATACCAGATTAAAGAGTTAAATACCAACTAAGTAATTAATTGCTTATAACTAGAGGTTTTTTAGATTAAAAATAAAAAATCTTTCTGGGAGGGATTTATCGGGCAAATTATTTTTTCAAACTCGAGTTGAAATCGGGTCGAAAAAATTATAATCTAGTATTGTTTCTGAAATTCGGTTTGAAATAAAAGTAAGCTAAATTTTTAGGTATTAGGAAATAGTTTTATTATTTACATAGAATAACATATGCCTTGACAATATTCTTTCAATGAGATTAACTCTGCACAAATTGTTCCCTCTAATCCTTTTAAATTCACAACAGATATTCATCTATAACTGATGTTTCTAATGCATTTACAATGTTTTGAATATTAACAGAGGCAATCCTCGATTTCTGGACATTGTAAACGGACATCTTAAATCGATTTTTGAATGTGGTCTTTCGAACTGACAAACGAACTTTGCAAGTCATCGCATGTGGTGTGGAGATTCTTGGGCTGAGATAAAGAAATCGATGATGAATGGCTTCTCGAAGCAGTTTTGCCCAGAGTTAGTTGCAAATTTTGAAGGAGATACCTGAAGGTGTCACAAAGGAAGTTCTTTAGTTTATATATCAACTGAACTTGGAAATTAGCCCTGAAAATATGGATGAATTGATGGCATCTCATTCAGAGCCAATGGAGATCCAATTGCCATGCAAGAGGCAAATAAGGCCAAGACGATGATAAAATAATTCAATGTCTTCCCATAAAGACTTCGAATGTGAAGAACCTGATTGAAGCCTTCACGTTCCTTGAGAAGTTCTTCAACATTGTGGAAGAATTTGACCCAAATGCTGAAAGAAATGCAGTAGTTTGTAGAAATGTTGAGTTATATACATATTGCCATAGACTTTGTGAAGAAGCCACGTGTTCAGCTTTCTCTTGACAAATTTTTAAATAAAGTTGATGAGACACCTCAAAGTCATCAGAAGGGACTTCAACATCTACGTCTACATCACAATCGCATGCGAGATCTTCAAAATCTCATACTCAATCCTCTGCAAAATTAACATCAACAAGACCTTCATCCAATTACTAAAATGTGTTCCTTGTGTCAATGTTTAATAAATACTAGTACCAGTAAGATGAGTTGATCTTAAGAGATAGTACGTTAGGTGAATTTTACTCTTTATATTTGATGTCAAAGTAGCTTTTAACTGTTTAAAAATACTTGTATACATTGAATAACACTCAGAATTATGCATTCCATAATTAGGGATTTAATAATTTTCCAGCTCTCTACGAATGGAACCGCCATTGTAACATGAAAGTCTATCGCTCGCATATCGGCTTTCGGACATATTTTCAGGAATGCATTATGTCTGAAATCCGAGGATTGCCTGTAGATATATTATTGCTTTGATTTTATTTTTTACTTTTCGCTATTATGCAGTACTTGAAAAAGGAATAAATTAATTTCTTTTACATTAATATGAGATTTCCATTTTCGTTTAATGAATGGTATTCTTGAACCAATTAATTCCTTATAGTGATAACTGCTTGAATTTAATACGGTGTTCGGCTTATTGCATGAATAGTACACGTAAATTGCCACAGATTAATATTCGTTCTCTTATTTTTGTCTATGACTATGTAGTGTTGCAAAATGACAAATGAACAAATCAACAATATAATAATTTAACCTTTCTTTTCCACATGAAAAAGCAAAAAACTGTTTTGAAATGCATACTTTTGTTCAGGGTTATTTTAAAGTATTAAATCTTTTTTAGGGGGGGGGGGGCGAAAAATAGGGTAAAACCTGAAAACATCATATTTTAGAGGACAGGTCTAGGATATGGACCCAGCCATAGGTGCCAAATGACATTTTTAAGTATACATACATGTTAATTTCTCATATATTGATGTCATTGAATATATATACATATATATACAAACATATATAAAAATTATGGATCAATTGAGTTGTCCTGCTATGGATGAGAGATCCTGTCATTTATGCTGGGCTGTTCCCAGTGACGATCTCAATGGAGGGGATGGTGGTTGTCAACCTCTTTTGCAGCTGAAAGGCATTGTGAAACAGCAGTCATATTGTTTAGATGATTTGCATAACTTTGAAAAGAGCTGTTTTCTTGTGAACCAAGCAAATATCTACTCTACTGCTCACCAGCTGTTTATCCATTCCCGGCACTTGTTCAAACCCATCTGTAACCCAAGCATGACATGTTCTGGGTATCTGTGCTTTCGTCCCATCCACATCATTGCAAAATTGTTTTAGTTGCTGCAGCTCTTTGTTCACTCACTGCGAAAAACCTTACAGAGTAAACTATAAATAATAAAAAAAATATGGTAAGTAAATTCACGGTATACATTTCAGAAACAGTTTATGTATGTTGCAATAATCATTAATAGTAGAGTAAAATCTGCCTAACGATAAACTTGCACATTTAGAAAAATGATCTTTGTCCTACCTAAATTAAGTGTGTTTCACCCTTTGTTGCAAGGTGCCGTATTTGCGCACTCCTGTATAAATCAAGGTACTTGAAAAATTATCTCAAGCAAATGTGATAATACATGTTTTAATGCCTCTTTGCTACACGTGGTCCCCAGAGAAAACTTCTCGAAATCATACATAAAACACATGTATCACCAGACACACTAGTGATGCTCTTCTACGATAGGAGTGCTTAATGAAAGATTTCTTACAGCAAAATTTCAGAGAAGCATTAAAGACCTGAATGTTACCTGCTGTTATGCTCCACTGACGATGCTGTGAGGATGAGGAGAGGTTTTACGGACAACTTCAGGATATTTTGAATTCTGTCCAGAAAGGAGATATTACCCTTGTTCTAGGTGACTTCAATGCCAAAGTTGGTACTGACTCTGGCCTTTGGGGAGGAGTAATAGGCCCTTTTGTTATTGGTAGCTTCAGGGGCGGACTTTGACCATTTGAGGACCTAAACTATGACAAGTTTAAGAAGCCACACAATTTCGAAACTCGAAATAGGTTATATATTTATCATTATGATTGGAGGGACCATTCAAAATAAATATGAAATTTATGTGGCAAAAACATTACACTAGTATTGGTATATAATGATGACTGTGTACAGCTGAGATGAACACTGTTCAACAGATTAATTTAAATATTTAAAAAGAATTCGTGCACAATAAACCTCAAACTTGATTTTCTGAGGCCCCTCATAATCGGGAGGCCCTAAGCTGTAGCTTAGTTAGCTTATGCGTAAGTTCGACCCTGGGTAGCTGCAACGGACAATGTATCCTACAGGTAAGTAAACTCAATTTGTCAGGAGTAGTTCAGCAGAAATTAGATACGCGACGCCTCTTACACCTAGTCAAAGTTTGACTTTTTTTCCTTGTACATTCTTTGTCTTTGGTGAGCAGCAAGGTTTTTTTTGGAGGGTAAATTCAAATTTACGATAATTTCGGTATTAAAAGTGCAAGGTGTATATTTAAATAATAAAATAAATATACCCTCAAGCAGCTGCTTGCCACAGAGGTCTGACAGGAGCCTGTCAGTTTATATGCCATAGTAGAAAGGCTGAGAGGATGGCAGGACCTCAGCAGAAAAAAGACACAAACAGCCAGGCTCAAACAGCCAAACACAAACAGCCACTCGAACCCAGTTCCCTTAGATCAGTAGCCAAGTGCGCTAACCACTCGGCCATGGGACGGCATTACGTATTTTTAAATAAATAAATATGCATCCTTATCATATGAAAAAAATAATAGTAATCTAGAATATTTGCTATGCAGATGAAAAAGTAGGTTTGTAAAGATTCTAGGTCAGAGAACATGACAACGAAATTAATGACGCAGTTCAAATGATGGGTGCAAACTCAAGGCCAAAAGAATACTAGGATAATGAACTGATATTGACAGTATTAATATTTTGGCGAGTAAACAAACTTCATCGTCAGCGCAGGTAGCGGCTCTTTCTATGCTTTTTTCAATGCTTCTTATGCAGACTTATTATATCATGTTCCATATTAGTAGGAATAAGCATTAAGCAATTAAGCACACTACTTGTTCAAAAATATGAGGACACCCCTTCTGAGTAGTGGACTCACCCATATACACTACAGGTATAAAATAACAGTTCAGTGAAGACCCTTTCTTGTACCAGCATGACAATGCCCCCATTCACAAAGCGAGGGCCATACAGGAATGGTTTGATGAGACAACCATTCCTGTAATGGTTTGATGAGACGACCATTCCTGTGTGGAAGAACCTGACTGGCAAGCACACAGCCCTGATCTCAACCCTATGGAACACTGACTGTGAGCCAGGCCAAACAGCCCGACATCAGTGGCTAGCCTCACTAATGCTCTTGTGACAGAATGGCAGGCAATCGTACCAAAATAAAGTGAAAAAAATAAAGTACATAAAAAGCAATGTACCAAAATCTTTCCCTGCAGAATAGAGGCTGTTATAGAAATACTACTACCTTTCCTATTACCAGGAGATTGTGGATGAGAGAGTGTCCAGATACTTTTGATAACATAGTTCACATTAAAGTTTATTTCCTAAATATTTTGTGCTGAAATCGGTGTGTGTCTTATATACTGAAAAGCCAAAACATTATGACCACCTGCCTAATATGATGTTGGTTCCCCATATCGTAGATCGTATAATCATATTCGATGTACCGGGTAATAATTTTACCCCTAACCATCTCTATCATAAAGATATGCCTATTCGGCATGAGTAAGAACAAAATATATAAGTAAACCACCCTTAGGTGGGTCCTAAGGGCAAACATAAGAAAAGCTAAAAATAGCAGTAAAATTGTATAAGAAACCTAAAACGGGTAGGTCTCCTCAGAGAACGCTACCGTTTTAGGCCTCTTGTACTTGTTCAACACATTATGATCGTAAAGAATCAGGGAAGAAATAATCTCATTGGGACTATTGCTTACAGCCTCAAAAATTATTTTTTAGGTGCGTTTTATATGGACAGTGCATTTTATATGGACAGTCTTTATGGAGTTGTCTGTTAGTGACAAACCAGGTGGCATCGACCGCAGTTCTCAAAATCTTGTTCTGTAAGACCTGAATCTTACGAATATTGGTGGGTGTAGTATTCGCCCTATGGGTGAAGCATAGAGAATCACCGGTCTGATCATATCATAGAGTAAAAGCTTATGATCAATCATTAAAATGGAATTTCTCCTAAGGAGTGGGCCTAGCTGGCCCCTGAATGAATTGACTTTGGAGATTATATTATTTATGCGATAGTCCCACTTTAACCTCTTATGTATAACAACCCCAAGATATTTGACTGAATCACTCCAATCAATGGGAATATCTTGTAAATGGAGGCAAGTGGGATTCATAATATGCTTTCCAGTAAAAAAGATGGCAGAACTCTTGTCAGAGTTAATCTTTATCTTCCATTTTTCATACCATGTGCCCAGCTCGGTCAAGCTATGCTGCAGCCTCTTCACAGCGATAGCAGGACCGAGGGAGGGAGATAGTAAGGCAAGGTCATCTGCGTAAAGTGCAAGATGAATACGATCACAGGAAGATAAATCGTATAAGTATAAAGAGAAGAGTGTAGGACCCAAAAGGGAGCCCTGAGGCACACCTGCAGAGATTACTCTTCTTGTAGACATGGCAGAGTTAATTTGCACTTGAAATGTCCTATTGGAGAGATATGATTGGATCAAGCAGATGAGTCCAGATGTCACTTCGGCTTGTATAAGCTTGTGTAAAATGCCGTCCAACCAGACAAGGTCAAAGGCTTTGGCCACATCCAGGAAGACAGCTGCAACGGACTCCTTTGGTCCTCCATGTGCCCCCAAAACAGTTCTTACTCGTTGAGGAATGGATGCTACAAGATTTCTAAAGATGTCTTGTGGTATCTGGTACAAACACGTTACCAGCAGATCCTTTAACTCTTGTAAGTTACATGGTTGAGCCACTGAAAATTGGATATGCTGTTCCAATACAAACAACAAATGCTCGATTGAATTGATATCTGGGGAATTTGGATGCCAGGACAATACCTGGAAGTCTTCCTCATGTTCTGCAAACCATTGTCGAACAATCTGGGCAGTGTGGCATGCGCATTATCCTGCTGAAAGAAGGCACTATTAGAAGGATATTACCATGTCATGAAAGGATGTACCTGATCTGCAATGATGTTTAGGTAGGTGGTAGACATCATAGTTTCCTGCACATGAATGACTGGACCAGGGTTTCCCAGCAGAACATTGCCCAAAGTATTGCACTTCTCCACTGGCTTGTTTTTGTCCCACAGTGCATCCTGGTGCTGACTCCAACACATCCCCAGGTAAACGATGCACATGAACCCAGCCATCCACATGGTGCAACAGGAAACGAGATTCATTGGATCAGACAACCTTCTTGGGGTGGCACATTTTATACTAATATTAACAAATTAATTGTAGCTCAAAATAGAATTATAAAACGCATATTAAAAAAAATATGAAAATGTTAAAAACGTTTATAATGTTGATATTTTAACAGTTAGAAAATTATATATGCATTCAATTTTAAAACATTTGTTTAAAAATTGGTCAGAACAAAATATAAAATTTACAAATTATAACACAAGATACAGTAACTCTATTAATCTCGTTGAATTCTTATCTAAGAAAACTGAGTAAAAAACATTATATTTACCTTACGCCTAAATTATTTAATTTTTTGCCGAACAATATAAAAATGGAAAAAACTTTACATAGCTTTGCTTCAAATCTTGTAAATGGCTATTAGATATTGATAATATTGAGAAATTTTTTTGTAATAAATTTCATAATTTTTAATCATTTTATTAACTTTTTTGTGTCAAATTGTTCAAATTATTTTATTCTTCTATTACTTTATAAACACTTAAATCATTTATTGACTATTGTTGCCAAAATTATAAATTTTATATATGAAATATTATAAAATTCCACAGGCGAGTTATTAACTCTTGTGGATTTCTGTAAGATTCAATTGTAATATTTGTGCCCACTGGGCTGGACCAATGTATCGGATGTATTATGTATTAAATAAATGTTATTTTTATTATTATTATTCCAATCATTCAAGGGCTAGTTTTGATGCTTGCATGCCCATTGTAGGTGCTTTCGAGGGTGAACCGAAGTTAGCAATGGCACTCAGATCAACCTGCGGCTAAGCAGCCCCATTTTCAGCAGGGTTCGAAGTACTGTGTGTTATGACACATTACTCCCATCACCAGCCTTCAAATCATGGGCGAGTTGCGCCACAGTATCCCTTCTGTTGCCTTTTACCATATGGGATAGCCTTTACTCACCTCTAGCATCGACGAGCCATGGTCAGTCCACACCTTGCCAGCAGTTCCTGGTTTTTTCACTCCTTAGACCACTTTTTGAAGGTACTAACCATGACTGACCGTGAGCACTCCACAAGCCTTGCCATCTCGGAAATGCTCTGACCCAGTCATCTGGCCATTACAATTTTGCCTTTGTCAAACTCATTTAAGTCTGCTGTGTTTCCCACCTGAAGAACATGAATAACACTGATTAACAGTGTTATTCTTGTTCTATAGTAATAGCTCAGCATCAGGTATTATTTATACCATTCCATGACCTTCACACATGCTGTCGCTTACCTGCAGTTGCTTCAATTTGTATAAAGACGCACTGGTTATAATGTCTTGGCTGTTCGGTGTATGCTGTATAAAAAGGTATTTTTCTTCATTTTCAGCTTCTGGGTGTTCCGGGGTGAACCTCCTTATATTTCCCTCTCCTCTTTGGTACACCCCTGGGCTCTCTGACCACTAAACTACCAGACGTTGATCAAGAATTTTCCTACTACTGATTATTCTATAGCAGTGGTTCTCAATCTTTTATCTTCATGTACCCCCTGGAAATGTGTTTGTAACTGGCGTACCCCTTGTATAGATAGGTAAAACTATAGTTATAGCATAACAATAGGAATAATAAAATGTATACACACACACCAATGGGCTTGGAAAGGTCGCCATCTGTCGGATGGGACATTAAGCCGTGGTCCATGTATGGGAGAGCCATACCCTGTGCACGTTAAAGAACACACTGGATGGCCTTGACGGGAGGCTACCATCTGTCTCCCAACAGCTGTTCCAGTGGGTCCCCTCCCCCAACCTTCTCTGAGCCTTTGTGGTCCTTGTGACCTGGCCATTTAGCCCACGGTGTGCAAAAAAGTGCTGCTCAGAGATAAAACAACCCAACCCAACATATACACAATTAAATTTTGTATTCATAAATTACATATATCGATAAACACAAAAAATGACATAAAGAATTTAACAAATTCTATAAAAGTATAAACATTTTATTGGGTAATCAGATCTAGCAACTTTTGAGCTCTCATGGTGTACCTAAAAAATTTTTACTGCGTATCCCACATTGAGAACCCCTATTCTATAGTAATGATTATTACCATGTATTAGTATCCTACTTGGTTGAAGATAGTTTTTCGTCTAACTTGGAGTTTTATGGACTATTTCGTCAAATTTCAAGTTTACCTTTCTTTAATATTTTAAGTCTTTTTATATGAACACTATCCGCATTTTGCAAGAAATCGGCAAAAAGAAAAAAAAAAAATACAATGGGTCAAAATATTCGTTTTCTTTTCCATAGTAAAGCAATGGAAAATAAAAAAGCTAAGGACGTTACAAAAAAAAAACATTGTTTTCATCTTTTTTTTATGTAAAAAAAAATTTCAAATCGATGGCTATATTTTTTTTAAATCTCTATGTTAAATGTAGTATTAGTAAACTTCATTTTTCATTTCTATATCAGACAAGACAGAATATTTATAAATGATTCCATATTTTATTTCTATGACTATGTTATACACAATATCTACCTAAGAGTACACATTAAATTGCATGGAATTAGCTCACGAAGAGATTTGTTGGATCATTACGGGATGGATGGGCAAATTCATGGACGGCAGAGCTCTGAATATCTTTCCTCTTGCAGAAAGATCGAAGGAGGCCGTGAATGAGAGGAACTATCATTGCTATTCATGAACTAAAAACACCTCCCAAGATTAACATTATATCACTGTTCAGGCAATAAGTTTAGATGTCAGTGTATGGATTGGCAGTGTAGAAACATTTATTCATCAACATTTAAAGTTCCGAAAGATCTGTGCCAAATGAGTATCCCACAGACAGAACAGAAAAAAAGGGCTACAATCGACTCATGCAAGGAGATGCTGCAATGTTTGATTCTAGTGGCCACAAACGGTTAACATTGTCATAGGTGACGAGACATTGTTTTATTACTATACAACTCCTAGAAAGTTCAACAACTATACTTTAGTTGGGGAAGATAAATGTGTCCCAAAATCCTTTGAAAAATGTTTCGTTCAAGGAAGACTTCAATTCCCAAGGAGTGTTAACCGTGGACACCATACGTGAAAAAAATAACTAGAAATGGCCAATACTACCAACATTGTTTTGCCCAAATTAAGGAGATGAAGGAGTAGTGTCCAACAACAGGGGTGTCAAGGGTTCTCCTTCTTTATGACAAAGCCAGTGCTCACAAATCCCAGCGAGTTATGATTTACCTGGAGCAGGAAAAAAAAATCAAATGTATCCCTTCCTGAATATTTACCTGATCTTGAACCATACGATTTTGGTTGTTTCTAAAAATTAAATGGAAATTGCTGGGAGGTCTTTTTCAAGGGTGCAAGACCTTGAAAAATCCGTTTATGCAGAGTTGTGGAGTATTCCTCAACAGTATCATCAAACGTTCCAGAAGTGGCGTAGACTGTAACTTTGCATATATACTGGAGGGAACTACTTTGAATGAGACAAAGTTTTGATTAGGTAAATGCAATGGTTTTTGTTCTGGAGATGCATGTAAAGAAGTTTTTTGAACGTCCCCCATACAGTCCATTCAGTTATAGTTTCAACAATAACTGGATGTACAAAACGTTAAATAACAATAAAAAATATTTTAGAAAATTTTTATTCTTTTCTGAAAAGTTGGGCACTTTATCGTCTTTGAAAAAAGTAGGCAAGGAAAATAGTACAAATTTTTTACTTTTTAGTAAGCAGGATTATGGATTATCCAAATCGAAATACCTGTATCCGAAAATGCATAAACGCGAATTTTCAGTGGATCATATAAATAGTTACACTGTGTGGAAAAATGCTGGAAAAGAAGTTGAAAGCCTCATTGACGTTAGTTTCCAAAGAAAGGTGGAAAAGAAAACGATAAATGGCATTACATCTTAAAGATAATCTTGAGTTACGTTTTGTAAAGAACAACTTAGCTTTGAGGGTATTATTAGAAAATAAAATTGATGGGAATTTATATTTTGGAATATTTCCCAATTTAATTGAGCTACTAAGCAATTATGATGCAACTATAAAACGATTTTTAACGAATATAGGTTACAGACAACGTCCTAAAGAACAATACGTTATGTCCCAATATGCAAAATGAATGAAAAGAAGCAAAATATTATAGCATTAGTTTTGATTGAACTTCTGATATATCCTAGAAAGAGCATATGTATCAAATTATAAGATATATTGTCGATTCTATTTGTTGAAAGAATAAATTTGGGAAAGACCTAATAAGAGAATTATTAAACTAGTTAAACCCATGCCAAACTTGCAAAAAGCTGGTCTATGTAAAAAAAAAAAGTAGGCAATGGCAGAGACCCCATAAATTTCGCACATTATTACTCCAGACCCACAATAGCTAGGAGACCAATACATTAATGCAACAGAGCTCGAACTAAGTTGGACCAACCACTCAAGTACCCACAGAAGCACAGGGAACCCCAGTGGGGAAGAAGACCCACTGGACAACAGTTAGGAGACAGATAGTAGTCTCCTTTCAAGGCCATATAGCATATTCTTTAACATGTAAAGGTTATGGCTCTCCCACATAAGGGGACCATAGCTTTATGTCCCATCCAATGGATGATGGCCTTTCCAAGCCCATTAGTGTCCACTACTGACTGAAGGCAGGGTGATGGTGGGGTGCAGAGATAAATCTCAACGCTGGGCCAGGTGGGACTGAAATCTGGGGACTGCATATTATGCATCCTAGTTCCCAGCTTTCTCAATATGAAATCAGGCTATTTAACCTAGCTTCTATTCTATTATTTTCCACAGACTATTAATTCGATCACCATTCATAGTGTTTTCCAGGAAATCTCTTCCCTGCATAGTAACCCTGGGCCATGCTGCACATAAATACTTATGCAATATGAATGTGCAACATGAGCATCCTGTTGTTTCATGCAGTTTTATCCCAACTAATAAGGCTGGTTCTGCATTGTTTTTTGGTGGTTCTGAGGCATAAATTAATATTTAATTACAGACCAAAAGGAGCCCACAAGACCTTTAAGAAAACGATGCACAAAGCATTACTCAAAAATTCGAAATAGTACCAGGGACAAATGATTAAATGTTCTAAAAGCTATCACCAAATCAAGTTATTCAAACTCTTATAATTCTTATCTTGCACCATTCCCGAGTTACATTTTGAATACCAATGTTGAAATGTTTTTAAACATTATCCTTCAGAGGAATGATGATCATCGATATGAAAAAATATGACAAAAACATCTATTACTGTACTAATTTTATTTATTGCTATCCAGTTATATGACTGAAAACTGATGTAACCTATGGTATATCCCTTTCACTACCACAGGCCTTGAAAAACGAAGTACCTCAGAATACCATACCGGCCGAGTTTTGAAATGGACTCTTTCTAGTTTGTCGTCCCCCCTTACTTCACCCGAAGGGAGAACGGAGTTAACCACAGCAGAGCTCCCCTCCACGCCGTAAATTGCCTCTCATTAAGCTTAGCATTCCCTTGCCTCTAAACCCATATGGTCATGAGCTACAGACACACATTGAACACGAGATATCAGACTCCTGTGACTTTTGTTCTTAAATCCTTTCCCAAAACAGTTTTTAAAAAACATGCATGTTTGTGAATTTTTGAAAAGTTTTTTAATATTAATTTTTTAATAGTAACTTTAAAAAGCTATTTATTGGTTTTCTATTTAAAAACGGGCATAAAATTGTAATTATTTGAATTACGTCTTTTTACATGAAATAGATGTCAATTAGAAATTTTAGAAAGAAAACAGTTTTAAATATTTCCATTTTTTGGATTCTAATGCCAGTTTTCTTACATCCAACAAAGAGAACGCTGTTATTAATATTCGAATGTATGATGAAAAAAAAAATAAAGAAAGATTATTAAAATAGAGGACCAAAAATAGAAAGCACTAAGAGTGCTGAATTGAGTTTTAAAGAATAGTTTTTAACACAATTGTAGAGAGTACTCTAACATAAGAATCAAAAATAATTTTGAGAGAAAGGTTTGCATCTGAGATAAAAGTAACCGAAGTGAATATTGCAAAAGATAGCCGAGGAAGCGAAGACTAGATAAAATGAGAAATAAAGAAACTGAAGCAATCAGAGATCACATAAAAATATTGGAGGCGGTAAAAAATATTATCAAAATGCGGTTGGCTTATGATTATGATGGCTAATGGAAGATGGCTAAATTTAATATGGAAATGAGAACCCACTGGAAGAAGACAGTGAAAGAGAGACAAAAATGGTATGAAACAAACATTGCCGAAAAGAAGAGTTTAAGAGCAAGAATGCAAAGATAAAAATAAGCGGATAGAGAGAGCTGACTGGAACCAAACAACTAAAACTAGGAAACGTGAAAAAGAATAAAATTTTGTATCATTATATTTTTTATAAACTACATTGTTAAGTAATTGAGTAAGTGATTCAATTCAGCAAATGATTAAATAAAAAGTAGTCTGTTCTATTTTGCATTTTAGATCATCAGTAATGTGCCTAAAAAGTCTTATGGGTGGAGGGTTACATACTCGAGTCCAAGGACAAGATCTAGGGAGGGGGGGGCATCTCCTATTCCTTTTCAGAAACTATCGTAGTAAGGTTAATAGAATCAAAAATTATTAACTTATTTATGTTTCATGAATTTTTCAAAAAAATTAAAAGACATAAAACGAAGGGAAAATGATACATTGCATTGGAAATACAGCCTCTTGCCCCCCCCCCCCCCTCCTTTAAGTTTTTTAGTCTCGATTGTGTTTCTTGTTTCCCTCTCTTCTTGATTTTCTTTTCCTTCAGATCCAGACCTGCTCGTGTCTATTGGGGTGAGGGGATGGAATGATGCTTCAGTTAAAGTATTTCGTCTGAGCGGCTCTGTTTTCTGCACAATGGGCTAAATGTTCTGGTTGCAGCAAAGACCCACTATCAGCTGTTATGAGACAGATGGAAGCCTGCCTCAATCTTACTGTTTTAATGGGACAGGCTATAGTTATCAGTATCTGCACACGAGGCTAAAAATTTAGTTCCCATTTAACTGACGTCGGCCTTCCCAATCCCCTCAGTGTCATATTTTCTCCCCGAGGGTACAAATATTATCTATATACCCTCGTCAAACAGCTGCTTGTCACAGAAGTCTGACAGGAGTCTTTCAGTTTAATACGCCATGGTAGAAGGGATTTGTGAGGATGGCTGGTCCTCAGCAGAAGAATAACACAAACATCCATGCCTTATCCAGGGCTATAAACCTAGGTCCCTTTGATCAGTAGACAAACATGCTAATAAATAATAATAAATTTTTTAAGTTTTTTTTTAATCTATTTTTAGTATTCCAAATGCAACTCTATCTATTTTTAGTTCCAAATACAAATGTTTTGGATTTCAAAGCAGGTAGAGAAGTATGAGATATGAATAAGACAAGATAAAGATTGCAAAGATAAAAATAAGTGGAGAGTAATAGTTGATCTGGACCACACAACCTAAATTTGGGAGGGTGAAATGAATGAAATTGTGTATCATTAATTTATTTATGAACTACATTGGAAAGTAATTCAGTAAGTGATTCAATTAAGCAAATGACTAAAACAAACAGAGAGTATGGAAAATGAAAAGAGCATGGTCCATGCCTAAGGCACCATGGTATAGTGTGTGTGGGGGGCAGAGTCAGCGGGTCCCAACCTAAGACCCAAGGACCACGGAAAACAGAATGGGTGAATAATAATACAAATTTGTGCGCACAAAACAATACAATATTCCGGCCCCCCTGGGTACGTCCCTGTCTCTCTCGTTACACATGAAGCGAGTCAAAAGTTGTTGATGTCTCCATCTTCTAACCACATCATTATTTGCTTAGTCAAACCACCGACACTTAAGCATCTAGAATAGTAGTTAACAGGAGATATTTTCTCGTTGTCGCATTAGAGAGCGACAACAAATGAGCTGCAGCAGCATTAAGAGGAAAACGAATGAAATTGTAAGGTAAACTCAAATAGAAAAAGAAATTCAGGTAACAAAAGCTTCTAATTTTTCTTTCAATGTATAGTTCAATCTCCTCATCAAATAGTTATGTACTGTGTCGGGCAATACACTTAATAATACTGCTTCGGTTGAAGTAAATGCTTTCATAATGAAATAAAAAATGCTTTAAATTTGAATCTGAACACCGGTTCTCGTCCGATCACCGAAGTTAAGCAGCTTTGGGTGCGTTCGGTACCTAGGAGGTGACCATTTGGGAACACCGCGTGCAGTTGGCAAAAAAACTGGAGTGCCCGCCATCCTCACAGATCCCTCTATTATGGCGTAATAAACTGACAGGCTCCTGTCAGACCTATGTGGCAAGCTGCTGCTTGAGGAGGTATTTATTTTTATTTTATATATTAATGCGCTTATTTTAAATTGTTCTTTTGATGGCAAACTTGTATCATAAATAAAAAATATCATTAATTTTTTTTGTTATTTCAATTATCAAGTAGCCTCACTTGAGAACCGCTGATCTAGAATAAAAGACGTTAAGTTTCTTATTATCTTGTCACAAAGGAATTATTTTTCATTTTATAATTTGTTTATTGCAGAGCTCCAAACATGCCAATCATGCAGTATAAAATAAAAAATAAAAATAAATACCCCCTCAAGCAGCTGCTTGCCACAGAGGTCTGACAGGAGCCTGTCAGTTTATATGCCACAGTAGAAGGTCTGAGAGGATGGCAGGACCTCAGAAGAAAAACGACACACACATCCATGCCTAATTCCGGGGCTCGAACCCAGGTCCCTTAGATCAGTAGCCAAGAGTAGGAACTAACTACTCCAACTTTGCTGTTGGAAAAATAAAATCTCCTCTCCCCCCCACCCGAAATTTTAGGATGATTATGTAATAATATCAGATAAAGATTGAACTTATAAAAGTTAACTATTCTGTATATTAATTTTTTTCCAAACCATTTATTATTATATTACGTGAAAATATATGTTTTATCGGAATTAAAATTATGCATCTATATCTATATTTTTTCATTTCCACCACTTTTTAAAAGTTTTGCAAACCATTTTTCCGGTAAATACTTCCTGGCTACATGCTAGAAATACGCTATGAATTCTTTTATAAAAATTGAATATTCCCTCAAGCAGTTACTTGCCACAGAAGACTGTCAACTTATAAAGCCATAGTAGAAGGTCTGTGAGGATAGCGGAACCTCGGCAGAAAAACAACACAAACAACCGTAACTCACACGGGAGTCGAACCCAGGTCCCTTTGATCAGTAGACAAGAGTGCAATTAAATTCTAATTGTATGTCTTAAAATATCAAAAGTTAGAACTAAACAACTTCCACTTTGTTGTTTAAAATAAATCATTATATTTTCCGTGGTCAGTGGTCATAAGTTGGGATCCACTAACATAGCTACTGCTTTAGGCATGGGCCATCCCCTTGCCCTTTTCCTCTCTGTTTCTTTCCTGTACACAGTCTTTATCAGAATTCATGACCCTTGGCCATCCCTTATTTGTACATCTTATCCCAAATCCCCATCCATCGAAAAAATTCATTAGTACTCGTTGCTTCGGGTCTGGCCGATTTAGTATATTATATATAATTCACAAAGTATTTATCATCCAAGTTAATCTTTACAGTCAAGGTAAATATGAAACACTTGAGTAGATTAGTTGAAATAGGTATGAGCTAATTGCCTAGTATTGTACATTGTCATTCAGGATTCTTTCAGGTCTTTACATATTTTTATATCCAAATGCTGTACACAATTTAAAGTCACGAGGAAACAGAAGTCCTTTCATCCTGGAGTGGCAGAGAGTCTAGCATGTTTGATCACTGATCTTGGGTTCGATCCTTGTACATATAGCGTATGAGATTTTAGGTTTAACTCGATTTCACCCAGTTTTCATCCCCCCCTCTCCACCCGTAAAAACAGATAAAATTCTCAGGTATAAAAATAGGTATAAAATAAAAAGATGTGCAGTTCATAATAGGTTGGTGCTTTTTTCTTATAAAAAAAAAAAGATTTAATTAGTATACTGATTTGTTTTAATTTCCTATTTGTAAAATTTTCTTTATAACGCATTACAAGTGAAAACAGTATTACAAGTGAAAAGAACAAACTTGGTCAAAGAGGTTCTGTCTTCTAAATGGGTAGGTACAATTAATAGAAACCTTAATATATCTGTTACGGACTTCTGGAGAAAGGCATCTGATCTAGATTAATTTAGTAAATCTGAGCATAATAAAAATGCATGTGATTATGTAAACCTATTCAGATAATTCGTCGACGTGGACGTTGACTTGATTATTTCAGAATTTTCTGCTTTTTTTTTTGATCTTCCACCAAAAACTATGATTTGAAAATTCTTAAATTTTGGATTGAGATCATCAAGTAAGCAAGGTGGCATTAGCACTGCTTACTTTGCAACAGATGTGATGTAGAGTGATCATTTAGCTAACTAAATAATCTGCCACCGCCTGCCGCAAGTAATTTTGCCAAAGAATTCGTCTGTTTTATCTCTGAGCGGCACTTTTTTTGCACACAGCGGACTAAATGACGTAGTAACAAGTACCCCTATAGTTCAAGAAGGTTGGGAAAGGGGATCCATTGGACAGAGGAGACAGATGGCCCGCACAAGGGCCCCGGCTTAACGTCCCATCCGGTGGATGGATGCCTATCCAAGCCCATTGATGCCCCTTACTAACAGTGGGCAGGGAGGGAGAGTTTTTGCGGAGATAAATCTTAAAACTGGTTCAGTTGGGGCTCCAACCTGGGAACTGCAGATTATGAGCCTTGCGGGCTATCGACTAAGCCACCCCCGCCCCTCTCGCCGAAGAAACAATGGATATGCACATGTAATGCATATGTCAATGGATATGCAATGGATATGCATATGTCAATGGATATGCAATGGATATGCATATGTCAATAATAAAATTTATACCTAATGTCTAAATAGTTCAATTATTTTTATTTCAACACAAATTGAAAAAAAAAAAGTTTTTCCCGGTAATTATCCCCCAAATGGGGTTATTTTTAACCTAAAAAAAGTCGTACCCTATGTATAGATGTGTCTTTCTGCTGCGGTCTCTCCTTCCTCAAAATATTCTCTATAGCGTATTATACTGACAGGTTCCTGTCAGACTTCTCTGAGAAGGAGATGTTTGAGAGATAATTTATTTTCATTTTCATTTCATTCCATAAACTGATTATTTTCCTAGGAAACAGAATTCAGTTTGGAGAAATGAAAGAAATATTTGGTCTTAGTGAAAAATTTTAGAGTCGAAAAGCCATTTTACTAAATTGACTTCTCTAGAAACCGCGTTTCAGATTGTCACTAGAAAGCAACTAGTTGATGAGAATGTGACCTTCAGCTACGAGAAAACAACTGAGGTGTGACTTTGGCTGACATTGTGCATGGAGTGAATATCTGTGAACATTCTTTCTAACTCACCCTAACCTGCAAGGCTCTGCTGCAGGAAGCGGTGAGAGCCGCTTCCTGCAGCAGAGCCCTACAGGTAGGTAGTGCAATAAAAGGGAACGAAAGGCTTGTCTTCCACATTTGCCTTGATTCAGCAGCGAACGCTGAAAAGGAAATAAGTCGGAAAAAAGATGATTTAAATAGAGAAGATGAAATAAAACAGCTTTCAGAAATACATTTTCGAAGAAGAAACTATTGCATGAAATTTAAATACAAAAATTTAAACTATATAGTATCGAACTAATATTAATTAATTAATTAATTAGTTAAATTTAATTATATATATTATCGAAGTTTTGGAAGAAATTATTTCTAGTGAACTTTTATATTCTTCAAGAAAGAATTGTGTTCGAAATAATTCCGTGAGCATAGTGAAACGTCAGTAGTGAAAATTATGACGGAAAATAAAATATTCCACAAGCAATTACTTGCTACCGAGATATTTGGCAGGAGCCTGTTCATATAGTATTCTATAGAGAAATGAGAAAAACCAGACCTCGCAAAATAACAAAACAAAAAGAATGGCGATATTCAAATTTTTCAGATAACTATTCATGAGTTCCGGGTTTACAGGATATTTCCTGTGATACTCAATTACAGAAAAGAAATTTTTATACCTAGCCAATGTTATAACCTTTTTCAATATTTTACAAAATTAATTATTTCTTTTCCAGACAAAGTTTTTAATAAATATTTCTCATGAGTTATGCTTAATTGGAAAAAGAAACCTGTCAGTGAGTGGTATCCATGGGCATCGACCGAGGGGAGGAGGGCAGTCTCCCCTCTTCTGGTAAAATAGATCGAAATATTAATTTGTAGCGAATAATACCGGTTTACCAAATATTAATGCTTTTTTTCCCTTACGAAATGAAATATTAATTATTTTAATATTTTCTTTCGTTTTCATAAACATATCACTTATATTTACTAATGTGAAGAAACATTTTTACATGAATATTTCCGTTTTACTCCCATTTTTCCGTTGTACTTTTTATAATAATAATAATCTTTATTCACATTCATGCTAGTTATACAAAAGTTTCAACAAATACCCAAAAAACATCTGCATCAGAGATGAATAATAAATAACATTACATGAAAATGCATAAATATTGTATAAAACAATGCCATCAACACTTAAATGTATCGATGTGAAATTTCAGTGGAAGCTCCATTGTAATAATTCAGTTTTTTTTTTCATTAATTTTTCAGCCTTGAAAAACATTCCTAACATTATTTTTGATTTCTTTAAATTTGTTTAATGAAATAATTTCTCTTGGTAATTGATTATACCCGTAGGTACTGTAAATGCCTCGTACATTTCCCATAGATATTTAATATTTTTGAAAGATGAAAATTATTATTGGATTGTAACCTTGTGTATTTTTCATGAGAGATTTCAGACTTGAATTGACTGTCAAACAATTTTTTGGAAGTGATGCTCTATTTGAAAAGGTTATTATGAAAGGAAAGTATGACGAAAATATCTTTTTCCATTATAAGCAAGGACGTATCCAGGGAGACCGGTGAGGTTTAGGTCCGACCCCTCCGAAAATCCTGTTATCTCATATAAATCTGAAACTTGTGTACCTGCTTTGAAATCCCTAACAGGTGTCTTTGCATAATTTTCGCCTCATATGACATTCCCGACACTAAAAGTAGATATAAAAAAAAACCTATATAATTTTATCTTATCTAGAATATCATTTTATCATTTCCTGTAGAATCTTTCAGTAATTAGGAACCCCACTTTACCATTTATACCTTTGTACCTAAATACTTTGTACCTAAATTGTTGTACCTAAATCATGAACATTTGACAGATATTTTTATGTATTCTGTAATCAACCATAGTGTTCGGATATATATTTGAGAGACTGTAAATAACTCTACTAAACTAAAGGCATGTACTGTAGAGTGATTTTATAAAATCGATTTTAAAATAACACTTCTGCTAAGATTTTCATCAAATTTTGCTATTTTTTCGAACCGTAATCTGAAACTACTGTACAAAACTTATATACTCCTCCCCCACGAAAAACTATCATGTTCACTGGAAAAACCCAACGATTTAATTTTTTTTTTCCTTTTTAAGTACTAGTAAAGTATTATTATTTAAATTTTCCAAATCATCTGCTAGTTCGAATTATCAGTATTAAAGAGTACAAAATTTGGAAAATGATAAATTTCGTTCTCTTTGAAAAGGAACATCCTATATTCTTCAGAGGCGATATATGTTCTTCCAGTGTTTTGACAGAAATTATTCTTGCCGAAAAAGGCAACGTATGATTTTTCTCTCTATGAAGTGATCTTTCAAGAAGTATTATTACAAAGTATGTATATGGTACATGAAAATCAATATGGTCCCCTTTCAGCTCTCCCCAGAACTACCAGGGCCATAACAACGGTGAGGCAAGTAAAGCACTAGCCTCGGGCGCACAAGATGAGGTGGCGCATAAAAATACAAAATGAGGGGTTCAGAAAAATACAAGATGAGGAGGCTCAGAAAAAGACTGCTATGAAACTATATAGGGGTGCAATTTTCTATTCTTGCCTCTGGCACAAATATAGCTAGTTGACAGAGCTCCAAACTCACAATTTTATTGTCCCAATTTCTACTCCCAAATGCGATTGCATTCAGATTTTCTTCCGTTAACCCTCGTGAGAAGGGGGTCACGGTGGGTTTCTGAAGATTGCCGTCCGTCAGATGGGACATTAACCTGTGGGTAAAACGCCATACCCTATATAAGTAAAAGAATGCACTGAATTCTCTTGATGGGAGATTACCAGCTGTCTCCTAATAGCTGTCCAGTGGATCTCCTACACCAACTTTCTCCAAGCCTTTTTGATTTGGCCACTTAGCCTGTTGTGTGCAAAAGTGTGCAGTTTAGAAGTTAAACCTAAGACTTAATCACCATCCAGTGCTGAGTAAAATAACTTTGTCTCTTTACTATTAACTAGGTTCCTAATCAGAGATACACGAATTTGCACATTGTACAATCATTTATGAGGGTATAATAATATTTCATCCCTGAATTTTCATTAGCTAATAACTAACCGGACGTGGGTCCGAATCCCTGATAAGGCATGGATATTTCTTTTTCTGTGTTTTCTTTCTACTGATGTTTCGCCTTCATCCCAGTTCTTCTCGATAGCGCATTATGCGTACTAACAGGCTTCTCTCACATCTCTGTGACAGGCTGCTCTAATAATTTAATATTTTATTTATTTTTAGTGTGCTCTAAATAATACTAACTACCTATGCTTTATCAGAGAATTTTTTTGGAGCACGTTTTCGGCATGTTCGCACAAAACTTATGTTATATATAACATATTTCCATAGGCTTTGGTTAGCATTGAATAAAAAGTGGGTTAGAACTTTTCGGAATGTTGCAATTTGCAGTAATATATCCATTGCCGATTTAGAAAGAGCATTTCGTGGCATGAAAGGAAAGCATATTCGTAGGTAAATGAAAATTTTAGTGTAAAGTGTTTTATTGAAGATAAATTAGTCATCATAACACGTGACTCATTAATTCTATATTTTCAACATAATTCACTCAATATTTAAAGGGTTATAGAAATTTAAATATTTAACAAGCTCATTGTATCAGAAATCTATTCCAGAAGTACATTAAAACTATGTAATAGTTTTATACAAGTCGGATCTAGAAAAAAAATTATGGGAAGAGCAATTAACTGGATCGAACCGGAAAAGAAATAAACGAAAGATGGAAAATACCTGAATTGATGTTTCAGTATAATATTGCCACTCCATTGTAGTGTTGGTCTTAAATTTGTTTTGAAAAATCGTGTTGCGTATTTGTTTCATATTATTTATATCTCCAATCCGGTTACTAACATTCTGAAGATGAGGGAAAGAGGGACATGCCGTCCCCTCCACCCCAATAATAAATGAAAAAATAAATACCCCCTCAAGCAGCTGCTTGCCACAGAGGTCTGACAGGAGCCTGTCAGTTTATATGCCAGAGTAGAAGGTCTGTGAGGATGGCAGGACCTCAGCAGAAAAACAACACAAACGTCCATGCCTTATCCGGGGCTCGAACCCAGGTCCCTTAGATCAGTAGTCAAGCGCGCTAACCACTCGGCCATGGGACGGCTAAATAATAAATGAAAATGAATGAAAAATAATATGAAACAAATATGTAACCAATTTTATCAAATAATTGTTTATTTTGGAAGTTTGTATAAATAATTATTGCTTTGTTAGTAAAGATTATATAAGTTCCTTACGCATTTCTTCTGTTAAATATTCTAGCATATGCAACTCCTTAAATAATAACAGAATATTATTGAAATTTAATAATTAGCTGCACTAAATGTAGATCATTTTTTTTGTTATAGCATTTTACCATAAAGTCTTATATTTTAAGTTAGAAAGCTCCAAAAGTTAGCATTCTGTTAAAAAAAATGGGGAAATTCTTTTATATTGTTGTCTAAGCATTATATCTATACGTAGGTACTGAACAGAAAAAACGTTTCATGTTATTTGAATATGGAGTCATATTCAGACATCAGTAACTTTTTAAGTAATATTAATATGGACAAACTATGACTATAGTTATATTTGAGGTCTCTATCAAATCTCTTTAAATGTAAAATTATTCACAAATAATTGTTCAGTATCCAAATAATTTTGTAAGCTGGAAAATGTACTCAATCAAAACCTGAAAAATTATTGCAACATATTAAAATGAAAAAGAAACATTCTGTAAACTTTGATAAAATGTATATTTTATCTGCATATGTAATGATTGAACAGTATATGAATTTTGAATGATTTTTGGTTAACAAGGTAAGTTAATGTTAAATATTCCAGATTCTATAACTCATTAAATATTAAAAATATCAAAAGTAGGTATTTGGGCAGACCACAGTCAGATCTTCAAATGTGATTGCCAATAATCAGATTTTTCCATAAAAAGCTCTTTTAAGAAATTGTAAAGTTGTGAATTTGATTCCCTCTTGATCAAACATTTAACAATTACAACTGTTTCTACTTTCTGTAGAGAACCTATCAATGCATGAATATATTATTCAGTCCTAAGACGTTTTTCTCTTCCCTTCAAATCCAAAAAAATTATTCAATGTTTCCTTTGCTCTTTGCTGAAATGTAAGTTTCAAGAAGCAATAAACAACCCACATTCTGCAGTCGACTCTTAGAGTGACCCTGTTGCCTGGAGGGATGCAGGCAGTTTGTCAATTAGACGTTAATTGATGGTCGTTTGAACCCTCTGAGCGGGAGATGCACAAAGATGGGAGGGAGAGTTCACCCGTTCAACCTACCTTCTCCCCGGCCGACGGGCCGGTATGGTAGCGAAAGGGATTCGGCCGGTACTGTAGTGAAAGGGATATAGGTACGGATGTTGCACAGGGCATGTTCTTTCAGATTACTAAATAGCTCGTTTTTGAAAGACAAACTTTTGAAGTTGTTAGAAAATGTACTGATAATATGAATTAAACCACGTAATTCTGACATGATGGAGTGTCACCGGATTTTGTTTTCTGTGCAATAAACATTACATGCAGTATTTTGTAACATCGTCCATCTTGTGCAAGGATACATCCATACATGCTGTGACTATGCATTGTATAGATCTCATGTTGAGATACACTTGTAGAAAACTGTGCATTCCAAGCGTGAAAGAATATAAGGCTAACTGTAGAGCTCTGAAGAAGCGAACGCATGGCTCTAGCAAGGTCTGTTTGCCCCCATGCGAAATTCCTTTTTGACACGTTTCAGACATTTTACATGCTTCGTGTTGTTGAAGGCGTCCCAATACGATGCTTACTGGCCCTGCTTATCAACATCAGAGGTGGGAGTAAAATTTGAATTCTAACCAATGCAGAGAGAAAAATTCTCGTGGCGATTGGACAAGGGACACATTATAATGTCAGAAGGGCACAAATCGGAAACCTGCTACCATACTACGGTTCATTCTGGTAGCTTATGGGCTACCTTCTCTGCATGAAATATACATGTATAATAATTTTTTTTGCATCCATCACCCTTACTAGCATTCTCTGAGGGGAAGGGGGGGGGGGCTTCCTAGATCTAGTTCTACCCTCATCTATCAATCAGCTGAAGCACAGCTACATTAGATATCTGAATCGAAGAAAGGTATTTATCCATGCTGCCATCTAGACACAGAGAAAGGAACAAACATCTGAATTCGGAAGGGCATTAATTATTCCTTCAATTAACTTGGAGGTATGAGTAATCCCTGACTTGGGATCTGAGGCACCCGAGGGAAGTTGATAAACGTCACTAAGAGAGACAACATGACTAGAGCAATTAGGCCAAGGTTTTATGATCTGTCACAAAGTAGTATAATTTCCTGAGAAGTGAATTGGGTGAGGGGAGCCTGTTAATTGCTTCCATGCTCACCATCACCACACACTGGACTTCTTTGTGGTCTAATAAGCTCACTGGATAAAAAAAATTAGTCATCTCCTGTCGAGGGTTATGTCATTTCGACAGCAACACAGGGCGCACCAGTAATAAATGCGCCCTACAATAAAGCTGTGCGGTGCACTATGGGGTTCATACAGTGACAAGTAGTGATTGTGTGCCACGTGTGTGTTAGTCTCTCTGTATAACATGGGTCGCACCAAAGATTTGAATGAGTGGCTAAAAGGTGTTATTGCGTTTAGCCGAGCCAAAGGGCATAGTGTACAAGAAGTTGATCCTTTGCAAGTGTGTCAAAACATAATGTCTAAAGGGTCTTCCAGCAGTGGTGTACATCGCAGTCCACTGCTAATCATCGCCAGAACTGCGGAAGAAAGACTGTGATCACCCTAGGGACCGCCACAGTGTGTCATGCACTGTTAGGGCAAACTGCTTTGCAATAAGGCAGCAATTGCTCCAGTCAGTTAATGCAGGCCTACAACAAGCTGTTTCCAAATGAACACTCCGAAGGGAACTGCATGCAATGGATATCTGGATCTGGAGCAGAGTACTGCGGAAGAGACCCATGTTAATAGCTCTGCACAAGGCTGCATGGCTACAGTGGGTGCTTTGCCACAAGACTGGATTGTTAACTCTTGGGAACATGTGATCTGGTCGGATGAGTCACGTTTTTGCTTGTACTCGAATGATGTGAGGCGACGGGTACATCGTAAGTTGCATGAAGCCTTCCATGCGGACTGTTTGCAAGTTTCTGTTGCTTGTTCAAGCTCTGTGATGTTCTGGGACCGTTTCACGTATGAGGAAATGGGTCTTTTGGTTGCGGTGACATTACACTTGAACCAGAAGGGCTATATAGAGCTATTGGACGACCACATGTTGCCTTTTGTGCAACATCTACCCGTCTTCCAAGACAATTCTTACGTGCACAGGGCTCGAAGTGTGTCGAATTGGCACGATGAGCATTCTGAAGCCTTCGAACATCTCAACTCGCCCGCCAAATCCCCGAATTTGAATCCCATAGAAAACTTGTGGGACTATTTGGGGCAACGAGTGAAGCGCCATCACAGCAGTCCTGGCCAAACTGCGGAATTTGCTGCTGGAAGAGTGGATGAATATTGATATGCACTAATCTGCACACTGGTGGCATCCATGTCTGACAGGACTTCGGCTGTTCTTCAGTTGCATAGAGGTGTTACGCACTATTAGGTGAAATTCAGCCAGGGTGACTAATTTTTTTTCTGGTGAGCTTATCTATAAAAATCAAGTCATGGAAAAAAAACCCATAAAATTTCTCAGGACTAGAGAGAAAAAGGATTGAACAGGCCTGTGCTGCTATAACTCCTGAATGCTGGTTGCAATATCGGAAGCATTCAGCAAAAGCTTACGAATTAATGGTGGTCATTATGTGTTGAACCTATATTAAGTTCACGAGCTTATATTAAGTATGCCATGGCATTCACGGGAAAAAAAAATCTAAAAATGTTCTAAAATAACTCAAAAATGAATAAATGAAAATATTTGAAACATAAATGAGCAAGAATGTATATACAACTATTCTATTTAAGCTGTTGAATTTTAATTTAAATACACTAGGGCAGAGGTTATCAACTGATCTAATGTGGCACACTGGTATTCTGTGAAAGAGGGTTAAGAACATAATGAGAGTCATTCAATATTGTCAAAAAAATTTTAATATTAAGATGCATTAACATTGATGTGCTATGGAAAAGCGAATCCAGTACTAGGTGCACTGTCGTATGAAAAAGATTGAGAACCACTGCATTTGGCAAATGGCAGTTTATTTCAATTCAGACATTTTTATTCAAGTTTCAGCATTTTTGGTTAATTTGAACATAAACACTTCACATTTAAAACTCTGGAATATTTCAAAATATGAGAAAAAAAATCACGAATACAAATTAAAACAGTTTAATGAAGGATTTCAGAATACATTATTAATACATAAGAATACCCGTCTTCCAAATAGTAAAGGTACAGATTTGCCTGAAAACATTGAATTTAAAATATACACGCTGGCCATTAAAAGTGAAACACCAGAAAAGACAAAAGATATCAAAGCCATATTTAGTGAATATATAGCTTATGTTACAAGGATCAAATGATTACAAATACAACTCAGTTAGATTTGTGGAATACAAAGAAATCAGTATCTTGTGTAGCCACTATGAGTGGTAATAACCGCTGCTACACGGTCCAGCATGGAGAGAATGAGATGTCGGATGTGTGTTTTGGGAATGTCAGTCAATGAAATTTCGATACGTAACCAAAGTTCATCTGTTGTAGCAGCTGCTGGTGTCTGGTGTGCTAGTCATTGTAAGATCATGGACCAGACATGTTCAATTGGGGACAGATCTGGTGAATGTGCAGGCCAAGGCAGAAGTGTCACATGGTGGCTATCCAGAAATTGGTGGACGATAAATGGAACCAGAGAGCCCCTGAAGATAAGGTTCGACCACAGGTTACAATACCTCAGTGATTTAACGCTGACTGTTCAAAGTACTGGTAATGCTTATGAGGTGTGTGCGTTTGTGGAGTCCAATGGCACCCCATACCATAACACCAGGGGCAGGGACCTGTAAGGCACTGCATCATGCATGTCTCACTGTGCCTGTCCTGCAGTACCGCCAGATACGGATTCGTCTATCATGGTGCTGCATATTGAAGCAGGATTCGTCTAAAAAGACAATGTGATGCCATTCGCACATCCATGCATGACTTTCTTGGCATCATTGCAATTGCATACACCTGTGTAGTAGAGTCAATGGTAGCCAAAGCAAGGGCTGCCTAGCAAAGATGCCCCAATGCTGCAGATAATGTCAAACCATATGTGCAGACACTGGTTGATGACACCCTAACTGTTGACCTAAGGTGTTTGATGTGGCAATACGATCATTCAAAGCCATGCACACGAGATGTCTGTCCTCTTGTTCGTTTGTGTAACAGCGCCATTGAGATCCCTCATGTCGGTGAGTTCGTTCCTCCTCTACCCACTGATGCCATATACTCATCACTGTGGCAGCATTCTGTCCAACACGAGCACCGATGTCTTGGTACGATAAGCTGCCTTCCTGTAATCCCACAATTCTCCCTCAATCAAAGTCGGAAATCTGGTCATATGGTTCCTGCATTCATTGATGAGGCATACTTGATCCTTTAGTGCACAAGAACTGCAAGCAAACACAATTTCAGTGCTTTACACCAGATCTTTGTAATCTTCTCTTATACCACTTCCAGGGGGTGTTACTGTTACACATGATGTGATGTGCTTTGGATCATTTACATGTTCTCCCATGGGCTACCCATCTTGCATATTTTGAGATAATCTGATGAGGTCTTCCTTGTGTTGCACTTTTAATAGCCAGCAGTGTATTTTCTGAAAAAAATTGAGTTTTTGCTGTGAATGGGACTAATGGGGAAACTCAGTTTTTTTTCAGCAAAAATATTTCTGAAATTTTATTTTATAAGTAAACTGTACCTTTACTATTACTTTTTGCATTAATAATGCTAATAGCATATTTAATCATAATAACGTAATGAATATCTAATTTTCCAAAATCATTTATGGGAATGTTGAAAGGTTTCTGTTCTCAATCATAGATGGCACCACAAGCAACAAAAAACAGGAAGATTTATAGTCACAGTTTGGTGAAAAAGAGCTAGTAGCTGATAGTTTAAGGGTTAGAACACCTGGCATGTTTTTAGGTTCTTATTCACAGTGAAACTCAATTTTTTTTCAGAAAAATATTTCTTAACATGCGATTATGTACATCTTGTCATTTCCAACATTCGAGTTACACACCATATGTCTTCTTTTTTTTTGAATGAGTCTGGAATTTCTTATTGGTTTGCAATAAAGCTTTCAATTATGCCTCTTAAAAACTGATAACTTTATCTCTAAACTAACAGTCGCATTAATGTTCACAATTCATTATTTATAATGCAGTGCATGCTAGATATTTGGGGATATTTTGCATACATAAAATATTTAGTTCTGATTTTATGCAGATTACTTTGTACCAATAATATTGATATATACCTTTCAAATTCATTAAAGAAATAACAGAAATTAAAAACAGTTCTGCTACAGTTTCGTGAAATACTACATTCGCACATTTGATACACCAATACAACTCAGTGTAGTTTAAAGATCTATTTATTGAGAAGCACTCATTAGTTGTCATGGTTTGGTGATAACTGGCTACCAAATTTTTGGGAAAAGGAATCACATTTAGAGAGAATTTTTTTATTGCAAGTTCCAAGTGTCTGAAGAATTTTAGTGATCATGTAGAAAATGTAGTAATATAAAGAGGGAGGTGACATTCCCACAGCAAACACCAAGGGATACCCATGGTTATGATTCTATTAAAAGCTTGTCATAGAGAAATAAAATCGCTATTTTTATTCATATTCTGTGTTGCAAATGTTACATAGTGTAAATTCAATTTACACATATCTCAAAGTCTTTATATAACTGTTATGCTAATAAATTATATTAAAAAATTACATTCATTCAGTTTTTTGATAAAATCTCCACTAACAAGAACTATTAGTTTAGCAAATGCACCTAACTGTGAAACTTAAAAATAAATGAGAAATATTAAAATTGGGTACAAAAATTACATATTTTCTAAATACAGTATTACAGTGGTGTACCCAGGGGTTGTTAAGTCGGAGTTATAGCTCCCTCCTTGAAGGCTCAAATAATGTATATTTTTTAAGGAAGTCCCTAAACATTAGACACTCAAGACATCACCCATCCCCATTAGACTCAAATATGTTAAACAGGACTGGCACAAGATATTTTGCTATCTGGAGTGAACAAACATTTACCACCCTGTTGGTTTGCTTTTCGGTATTAAAGGTTAATGTCATTTTAAAAGTAATTGAAGATTGTTGTGTTGCAAAATTAGTTACATTTACCCCAGTGAACCTTACTGCTGCTGTGATTGTTATTTTATGAGGAAATCTGTTGCCCCTCAAAAAATGCTGCCTGATGCAGTAGCCAACCCAATGTCAAACTCTCCCACTGGAAATTTCTGGGAACACCACTGCTGTATTAGACGATTTATTATTACAACTATTATCCCTTCATGAGTTAACACCGGTTTGTGTAGATTTTGTTAGACTTATGCACAATGTCAACAAAATGGATCTTATAAAATATATACATGATTAGTTACAAGATGCTAGGAGAGCAATACTACACTTCCATTGTCTGCTCCAAGTAATAACAGTCTATTCAGGGGTAACAATGACATTGAAGTAAGCACTCCTTTGAAAGTATCTGAACGTAGTCTGGTACTGGAATATGCTGCCTATTGTTAGAAAAATATTAAAGATATGTAAAAAGACAGCAAAACAAAAATACAAGTGATGACTATAATGCTAAAATTGATTTACTGTACATTTTGAATATGAATTTGTTATCAGTGCCACGACTACAGCAACAAGACTCCATAAAAAACAAGACAGACAGACATGTATATAAACACACACATACTAAAGTAGCTATAGGCTTATACAGGGCCAATCAGACTGCACTAGTTAATTCTTTGACATGTCAATCCTGAGAAGCATATGCTGCATTTGGCTACTGTAGACATTGTTTGACATTATCTGTCCACCTCATTTAAAATCATTCCTTTTTTTTTCTAGCTTACAGGAAAATAGTATGCTTTTATGATCCCAGGAGTTAAGTTCTGAGAGCAAAACTAAAGGCTTATGAGAAAAGTATGGTTAAGGACCAATACTGTACACATATTAGAGAATGTAATGTTTACTTCACTATATATTTCAGTTTAAGCTACACTAAAAAAACCTGAAATGGAAGTTTTTTAAGTACATACTATAGTGTTTAAAATAAAATTTGACATGACAAAGATGATGGTGATTATGTTGGAGGGAGTTTAATGGTTAAAGGTCTCAGTTCAGGGTCAGTGGACAACATAGAGAGATGTAGAGAGATGGTGACAGTGCAATGCTAACAAACTTAGAATAAACCAAGGACATTGAAGTGAAGGCTTCTCACTGCCTTTTAACTTCAGTAAAATTTAAAAAAAAATAATATTGTCATCTTTTCTAAATTATTTTTTTTTTGTATATAATAATTCGTTTTTATTTATTTAGTTTTACATAAAAATTTTACTCTTGCAAATTGGATATTTTAGTGATTGGCAGTCTCCAAGATTATGGTAATACTATCAAAAATATTATTTTACTTTAAAAACTAGGTAATTTAAATAAAAGCTGAAAAATATTTGACTAAAAAGAGTCAACAAAGCTGTGAAAAAATTTAAAATATATGCAAGCAAATAAAGTTTATTTTAATCATTGAAAATGAGATATGCTGATGAGTTTTCCTTGCTTTATTGGCCTTTACAGTCTCCAGATCTAAACCCTATCGAGCATCTATGAGATTAGGTGGAAAGGGCTGTTCACAGCAAGACTATGCTGCCATCCAATTTTCAGCAGCTACACAACACAACCATTTCTTCTTGGTACAACATTCCTGCACAACTCATCCAGCATCTTGTAAGTTCCATGCCCCAAAAAATTCAGGCTGTTCTGAAAACCAAAGGAGGCACAACACGCTACTAGGTTGGTGTACCTAATAAACTGCCATCTCAGTGTACATGTAAGCATTGAGAAGCCTTCACTTCAATGTCCTTGGTTTATTCTAAGTTTGTTAGCATTGCACTGTCACCATCTCTCTACATCTCTCTATGTTGTCCACTGACCCTGAACTGAGACCTTTAACCATTAAACTCCCTCCAACATAATCACCATCATCTTTGTCATGTCAAGTTTTATTTTAAACACTATAGTATGTACTTAAAAAACTTCCATTTCAGGTTTTTTTAGTGTAGCTTAAACTGAAATATATAGTGAAGTAAACATTACATTCTCTAATATGTGTACAGTATTGGTCCTTAACCATACTTTTCTCATAAGCCTTTAGTTTTGCTCTCAGAACTTAACTCCTGGGATCATAAAAGCATACTATTTTCCTGTAAGCTAGAAAAAAAAAGGAATGATTTTAAATGAGGTGGACAGATAATGTCAAACAATGTCTACAGTAGCCAAATGCAGCATATGCTTCTCAGGATTGACATGTCAAAGAATTAACTAGTGCAGTCTGATTGGCCCTGTATAAGCCTATAGCTACTTTAGTATGTGTGTGTTTATATACGTCTGTCTGTCTTGCTTTTTAAGAAGTAAACTTCAGTAAATTTTTTAAAATTCAAAAAAATTTTACTGAAGTTACTGATTTTATTTAGTAAAATTCAGTAAACCTTTGAAATATTTTTCAAAAACACTTATAAAATTTTATGTACGTTTCTTTTCCTCTGAATTTTTGCTTTTTTATTAACCACAATTAAATGGTCTTTCTTTTGGTATATAATAAAAAAAAATATCCCCTCAAGCAGCTGCTTGCCATAGAGGTCTGACAGGAGTCTGTCAGTTTAATATGCCATAGTAGAAGGTCTACGAAGATGGCGGGACCTCAACAGAAAGAAACCAATCCATGACTAATCTGGGGCTTAAACCCAGATCCCTTTGATCAGCAGCAAAGCACGCTAACCATTCGGCCATGGGACAGCTTTTGGTATATAACATATTTCTGTTGTTTTGTTAATTTGGCAAAAAAATTCTGAAGTTCATTCTTTTATTTGACTGAGCACAGTAGACAAAAAGTCTGAACATTTCCAAAGTATATCATTGAGGAAAACGTACAGAAGAAAAATTAGCTTTCTGTTTGAAGTAAAAATTAATTTTCCTATTATTCAGACAGAAATTTTCTTAATGGTGAAAACTGAAATAATTAGAACTTATTTTATTCACTCTCTAAGTTTATTTGTACCACACAGAGGAAAATTACAAATGAAAAGATCCTCCTGTTTCAAGCTTTTTTTTAAAAATATTTTATACTTTTTTGTCAATATAATACTGAAAGAAATTTATTTTTCATTGATATAAAACTATTTTTGTTCCTCATATTTTCCAGAATCAAACTTGAATTGCCTTGCTAGATCCTGATTTGATAACATGGCATATTCCTATTCATTAGTTATTTGGCAAAACAATACTAAAGTAATTTTTTTTTTGCTGTCAAACACAATGAAACAATAGGTGGACTGTGGATATATTCAAATTTTACAGGCTGGACCCTGGGAGGGTTAAATTATTGAAATTGGAAGCACTGTGAGTGATGAATTTACTAGTTATCTTTTGCAATGTATACATTAACACATAAATGATGTTCATTGTGTGAAGTTTAGAAAAATTATATGTAAAATGTGAACCATTCAGTAGCATAGCAAGTTCAACATGGACTTATCCCAGCAAAAGACTGAAATCTCTTATTTAACATTCAATAAATTGCAAAAAATATCAGAATTTCAAAATTTACATTATTAAAGCATGTTGCAAACACTTACCTTGCTATCAATTGCTGTATGTAGACCAATTCTGTTTGCTGTTGTTCCTGATATTACTTCCCCTTTGTAGAAAGAAATACATGTTACTGGCTCCAAAGGTCCTGAATGAAAAGAGGAAAACAGGCATACTTAAGTATGGTTTTACACCACTCTCTAGCCAAAGCTAACACTTATCATTCTATTACGATGTTGACCGATCTGCACCATTATGAATTTGTGTATGGATGAGGCAAGATTGGGTTGTTTTACCCTGAAGCAGCCCGCTTTTTCACACATTGGGGTAAATGGTCAAGCCATAAAGACTGAAATGGGAATCTCTCATCAAGGCCATCCAGCATGTTTCTTCGCATGCACAGGGCTCAGTGGCAAGTGGTAGGAACATGCAATTACTTTATTATTATTGTGTATTTTGAAATGCAGTAATAATAATCTTTATTTGATACATTTCTATTGTAGAAAGCTACATATGAAAACAGTATTGACAGAAATTCTGGACTGATATTCAATGAATATTTGCCCAAAAGAGAATTATTGTATGACAAATTAGGAATTAAACACAGTGCATCACATAAAGACAAATCATAATCTACTGAAAAATGATCAATTTTAAAATAAAAAATATTTAATCACAAACTACACTGTTAAAATGGCTATTCAAATGTCCTTGTTGCTCTTTAGCATGTTCTAACATACGTCGTTCCAATATGGTAATTATGCATAAGGATGTTCCATGCTGCTGGTAGGGAGGTTGCGTCGGTATAGCATAACATTTCTTTATGCAAATGTATTATTAGACTTTCCATAAAATTTAATTGATATTGAGGTGGGGAGGCTATTATTTTATAAATAAAATAAAATAAATAAATACCCCCTCAAGCAGCTGCTTGCCACAGAGGTCTGACAGGAGCCTGTCAGTTTATATGCCACAGTAGGAGATCTGAGAGGATGGCAGGACCTCAGCAGAAAAACGACACACACATCCATGCCTAATTCAGGGGATAATTTAGTTTATTTATGGGTAATTTATATTGCATTATAGCTTGCGATAATGCGGTATGGCCTTTTTGCTGTTGAATGTCATATTCCGCTGCTTGTTCTTCTATGGTTCTATATGTTCTACCAATATATAGAGTAATATATTGGTAGAACTACTTTATATATGGACTATAATAATATATTGGAAAAAGAAAAAGTAAGATTTAAACTATATAAAACCATTAAATATCATGAGGGCAAGCCGCAAAAGCAAGGCAGAAATTAGAAATTTATCTGAATTAAAGAAACTTATTGACATAAATATAGTATTAGCTGATAAAATAGATCAGATTGTCATTATAAATAAAGCAGAGTACGAAGCAAAAATTAAAGAAACGTTAGAACAATTAATTAAAATATCAACCACTTAATCTGAATCCATTATCCCACACTTTACAGAAACTACAAATTTATAAAAATGATCCATTTTTACCTCAAACCATGGCGAGAAATTGTACTGCACCTATATATCCTGCAATGCATCAAATGTTTGTCGAAATTAAATTGCACAAGGAAAATTACCTCTTTTGACCATTAATATCAAAAAGACGATCTACAACGTATAACTTAGAAAGAACTATTTACAACTTTTTTGAACCTTATTTCCCTCCTTATCAGTATAACATTAATTCATGCTACGATGCATTGCAAATTATACAGAATACACCTATAACTGAGAATACTATATTACATTCACTTGATGTCATATTGCTGTATCCCAGCACACCAGTACTGGATGCACGATGAGACTCAAAGGTAGATGGTTAGAAATCGCCAGCCCCACAGCCCAAGAGTACTTTAGTGTACATGAGGCTCTGGACCTGGCCATGCTATCCAAATGATTTCAGATTAACAATTGGTAATCAGCCCAGAGAGAGGGTCCCTATGGGATCCCCTCTCACATCCCCTTCACAGGGTGGTCCCCTCACCATGGACAGGAACTCACACCAAGGGGTAGGGGATGTGTAGATCAGATATTTTCACTCAGGTAGATTCTTGAGAAATGTTTAGTTTCAGAAACCTTTGGTTGCTAGCTTTGTTGATTTCAGAAAGGCTTTCGACTCTGTTGATCATCATAATTTGTGGTTGATTGTGTGATCGTATGGCATACCAGGCAAGTTAGTTAACATAGTGAAAGTTCTCTATAATAACACTGAGTCGTGTATGAGAGTTGGTAAGACTTGTAGCAATTGGTTTAGCAGTACTTCTGGTGTTCGACAAGGGTACATTCTGTTCCTTTTTCTATTTAGTTTGGTTACCGATTATGTTATGTGAAATTCTTTGCAAGGGAAAGATTTTGGCCTTAAATGGTCTAGGGATTTCAAAATTTTGATTTAGATTATACAGGTGATTTGGTCTTGTTGACTAATGATGTTGATGAGATGAATTCTTTCATTAGGGTTGTTGATGAGACTGGTAGCAGAGTAGGTTTGGTTATAAACAGAGAGAAAACTACAGTGATTAAAACTGGTCAGACAGCAGTGATTCAGTTAATCTGAATCGCTGCACTCTTGAGCAGGTATCACACTTATTTCGGGAGCTATGGAATTGATTCTGGTGATGTGCAGCATGAAATTAACAGACGAATAGGGTTTGCTGCTGAGACTTTAAATAATCTATGGAGAGTGTGAAGAAATAGGTGTATACACTAAAAGATTAAAATTATGCTGTATAATAGTTTGGTTCTTTATAGGGTTACTTATGGTAGTTGAAGCTTAGACACTTTGTAAACAAATAACAGGAAACTTGATGCTATTGGTTCTAGATGCTTACGCAGTATCTTGTATTAGATGTGAACTTCTTTTAAGCAACATATTGTGCAGAGAGAGAAAGACTGTTGGTTTGTCCATGTTACCTATATGCATATTTATAGATTGGTGAATAGGGTTATGAACAGTGTGCATAAAGGCCTCAGAAAGAAAGGGAGATCTAGGATGCAGCGGAAAGATTATGTCAAACATGACCTTGTTAGAATTGGTGAACAGTGGCAAGATGAAGAAGATGTAGACCAGGACAGATATGCTTTGAGAACTAAATTGCACAATCTGGTTGGACCTTTGTAGCCCATGGCTACTTGAGGATGATGATGAACTAATTAAAAGCCCATTTAAATTTGACCAGTGAAACTGAATATTTGAAATAGTGAACTAAAAAGAATGAAGGGAAAAAAAGGGTTTGCAAGTTTGAAAATTGGGTTCTATCATCATTATCAAGCAGACATGGGCTAAGGAGGTCCAACTAGACTGTGCATTTTAATTGTCCAAGCATATCTGTCCTGAGCAACATCTCCTTCATCTGGCCACCTGAACACCAATTCTTTCAAGATACTGTTTGACATTGTCTGCCCACTGCATCCTAGGTCTCTCCCTCTTTCTAAGGCCTTTAGGTACACTGTTCATAATCCTTTTCGCTAATTTGTAATTACCCATATGGGCAACATGGCCAAACCAACATTCTCTCTCTCTACTATGCAATATACTGCTCAAAGGAGGTTGCAAACTCCTTTGCCTTTTTTTAAAAAACCGAAGTTTTTTTGCTGTACTAAAAATGAATATAGATGTCTTGGGCCTCTCACTTCAGATTCTCTCAACATCTGTATAAAAAGGTAAGCAAATAGATAATGCATGAGTAGATAAAAAAAAATAAATGATCTGCCCACATCCCCTTATTACATTATTTGCTATGGGAAAAAAATACTTTGTTATCCCTTGAAACTTTCATGTATAAATCCTCAATGGATGGCTGTATTATTACACAAAGTGTCTATATGCTGTTTTGAACCCAAGGCAAATTGTGTTTTCAGTGTCTTAAAACTTAAGAGTCAGTCACTGCCCAATGTACTTGCATAGGCTGTCTACCATGGCTCTGATTGAGTTTATAAACTCAATGACAGGTCAAATGCCTCTGTCATTTTTTACCCTGTGGTGACATCATCATCATCATCATCATCCTCAAGCAGCCATGGGCTACGGAGGTCCAACCAGACCGTGCAATTTAGTTCTCCAAGCAAGTCTATCCTGAGCTACATCTACCGCATCTGGCCACTGCACACCAATTCTAACAAGGTCTTGTTTGACATTGTCTGCCCACCGCATCCTAGGTCTCCCCTTCTTTCTGAGGCCATTAGGAACACTGTTCATAACCCTATTCGCCAATCTATAATTATTCATACGGGCAACATGGCCAAACCAACGGAGTCTCTCTCTGCACAATATGCTGCTTAAAGGAGGTTGCAAACTCCTTTCCCTAATCTCATCATTAGTTACAAAGTTGAACCACCTAATGCCCAAGATACTGCGTAAGCATCTGGAATCAAAAGCATCTAGTTTCCTGTTATCTTGTTTACAAAGTGTCCAAGTTTCACTACCATAACTAACCCTAGAAAGAACCAAACTATTATACAGTCTAATTTTAGTCTTTAGGTGTATACGCCTATTTCTCCACACTCTCCATAGGTTCTTAAAAGTCCCGGCAGCAATCCCAATTCGTCTGTTAATCTCATGCCGCACATCACCATTATCTGTTACATAGCTCCCAAGATAATTAAACTGTGACACCTGCTCAAGACTGCAACCATTCAGATTAACTGAATCACAGCCTGCCTGACCAATTTTCATCACTTTAGTTTTCTCTCTGTTTATAACCAAACCTACTCTACTGCCAGTCTCATCAACAGCTCGAATGAAAGAGTTCATCTCATCAACATCATTTGCCAAAAGGGCTAAATCATCAGCATAATCCAAATCAGAAATTTTCGTATCTCCAGCCCATTTAAGGCCAAAATCTTTCCCTTGAAGTGAATTTCGCATAACATAATCAATAACCAAGCTAAAGAGAAAAGGAGACAAAATGCACCCTTGTCGAACACCAGAAGTAATGCTAAACCAATTACTACAAGCCTTACCAACTCTCACACACGACTCAGTGTTATTATAGAGAGCTTTCATTATGTTAACTAACTTGTCTGGTATACCATATGATCTTACAATCAACCACAAATTATGACGATCAACAGAGTCGAAAGCCTTTTTAAAATCAACAAAGCTAGCAACCAAAGGTTTCTGAAACTCTAAACATTTCTCAAGAATCTGCCTAAGTGAAAATATCTGATCCACACATCCCCTACCACTTCTGAATCCACATTGCTCATCACGCAATTGACTGTCAACCAGATTCTTAATTCTATTAAGCACAATCATGGAAAGAACTTTACCTGGAACAGAGAGTAGGCTGATACCCCTATAGTTATCACAAGAACTGCGATCACCTTTTTTGAAAATAGGGATAACAATAGCTCTGGTAAAATCCTTAGGAACCATGCCTTTATCATAAACGATATTCAGAATTTCAGTCATCCAAGTGGTAACCAAAACATTCCCAGCTCTAAGCATTTCCGTAGTAATTTCATCTACCCCTGGGGATTTATGAAGTTTAAGTTTAGAAACAGCCAAAATAACTTCAGATTGTGTTATAGGTCCAACATTAAAGCCACCAATGCATCTATCATCATTGCAGACAATGGGAGTAGAACTAACTACATTGTTTAGAACATCACTGAAATGCTCAGCCCACCTAGCCATGACAGAATCCTCCCCTTCTATAACCTTACCTTGTTTATCCTTCAATCCTTGTATGCCTGTCTGTTTTCTACCACACAAAACATTAATTATCTGGTACAGCTCTCTGCTGTTGTGCTGTCTAACCGCTTCCTCGGCTTTGTCAGCCAAACCATCAAGCCAAAGATTCTTATCAGCAGCCAACTGATCCTTTACAAGTTTATTAAGGTCTCTGTAATGCTTTCTATTAGGACTAGTAGGGTATTGATTAAGGGCATTCCTGCAGTTCTTTCTTTCAGAAATAAGCTCAAGTGCCCTATCACTCAGATAATTTTGCCTCTTCTGCTCCTTTTTTCCTAAAAGAGTACTGTTAGTGTCCAAAAAAGCCTGTTTAAAATGATCCCATTCTTCCTCAACTTCAGTAGTAAGCAAACCATGACTGTCATAATGACTAAGTAACCTATCATGGTAAGCTTTGGCTATAACTGGATCTTTCAGAGCTTCAGTATTAAAAGTAAATTTTTTAACCCTAGCACAACACTTTTTAAGTTTAAGTTGCAAGACACTTTTAACAAGGTAATGGTCAGATCCAAGAAGTTATTGTGTTACTTAATTATTTTTTCATTATTTGTTGAACATTTTTTGCATTTGAACAAATCTAGAATAAAATACAAAATGAAATTTAAATAAATCAATGATTACTGTCAATTCTGACAGTCATTCAAAGCTAGTAGCAATGTATTCTGTTCTTTGCACATCTTAATTTTTTTATATTTATATACGAAATAGAATTTACTTTTAGGCTGAAATTAAATAGAATAGGAAACCAGCAGCAACATACCTTTAAGGTTGCACTTTGCCTGACTGTCTTCAGCATTCCATACACACAAACTATGGTCTAATGATGATGTTACGAAATAAGAGTTGTTAAATGCCTTCAGCTGTTAAATATGAATTTAATGAATAATTCTTATAATTTTATGTTTAAGCAAAAAATCCTGTTTATTAAAACAACATCACAAAAAACCTTTGCATACAAACACAATGCAATTAAAACAATTGATCTTCAAAATCTATTACATTCAAAAACCAGAAAGCTTTGTTTAGATAGATACAGATTAGAATACAGTGAGTGGTTAGCGAGCTTGGCTACTGATCTATGGGACCTGGGTTCGAGCCCCGGGTAAGGCATGGCTGTTTGTGTCGTTTTTCTGCTGAGGTCCTGCCATCCTCTCAGACCTTCTACTGTGGTATATAAACTGACAGGCTCCTGTCAGACCTGTGTGGCAAGCAGCTGCTTGAGGGGTGTTTATTTATTTTTTTTATTTAATCCTAGACTAAGTAACATTTTTTGCCATGTTGACAGCCTAAATAGATCTTTGCAGACATGGTATGAAAACACAGATTTTGATAAGAAAGATGTTTAATCTTTTAGTATGCAAAGAAAAGTGTAAAAATACAAAATCTGGCCTACTGATCTGACCATCTGTGGTCAATTTTTCTTTTTTTTTCTGTCCTGCTGAGGAGTTGTCAACTTCCCAGGGTACTGGTACTGACCATTTAAACCCATTTGACTGATCAATGGCAAATAGCAACAGAACTGGCTATGAAGAGAACATCTGTACAAAGAATGGTTCATGAATTGGGAACTTTTTCATACTATTTGCAAGTTAAATAGAAGCTATGAGAACCAGATATTTTACAAAGATGGCTGTTTTACGTTTGGACTCATGCTAATGTTTATAAACATTATAATTTCCTCTGCAATGTCTGCTTTTTTTTTATGAATGCCATGTATTATTGCAGGGATATATCAACAAGCACACAGTGAGATTCCTGGGTTTACAGCGACCAGATAAGTCATAGAACATCCACATTACAGTGAGAAAGTCACTATCTGGTGTGCAATCTTTGGCCATTGTCTTATCAGACCTATTTCATTGAAAATAATATCAGACCTTATTTCATTGAAGATAATGAGGGTAATGTGTCATGGTGAATCACACACATTACTTACAGCCATTTCTGCATCAGGTGGGGGCTTGAGAATGCTGATAAGAGTAATAGAGGCAAAAATTGATAAATGCATGTATATTTCATGTATTTTCAAGAAAATTTTTAAAGACAGAGGAGGAAATGTTATACTGTCATGGAAATCCAATCTCTTGCCCCCTCCCCCCTTTTACTTTTTCTGGCTTGATTATGTTTCTTGGCCCCCACCCCATTTCCTTTTTCTAGATCCAGGCCTGCCTATAGCAGATTATTAAGCCCTTTCTGCATGATCTGAAATGCTTCTGCTGAAGAAATTTGCCTTTGGGTATCCTCTGCCTCCAGATGGAGCTACTGTGCACACAGCTAGGAATACATTGTAGGTCATCCAGCATAACTATTTGAATCATCTCATCTCCGGGGGGTAGATTATTTATTCCCTTCAAATTCACCAGACCTCACCTCACCTGACATTTATCTGTGTGGAATGTTTAAAGAACAGGTGCATTGTGTTTTAGTGTATTGTGGTGTAAATGAATACATTTACACTACAAGAGCAAGCTTGTATTATGCAGGTATTAAATTTTGTCCTAGAGCTTATTTATTTCAGGGTGGAAAATAGGATATACCAACAGCAGCATAGCAATAGTGAGTCCCCCCTATCAGGACTACTTGCTGATATTATTATGCATTATGCCAAATGTAAAGTGTTCAAAAACCTAAATGACTACGATATATTCTTGGGCTTGTTTTGTATATGATGTAATCTTCATCTCGGAATATTCAAACAACAAATTAAATAGTTTACAAGAATTAAAGTAGTACTAATGATAAAGTTTACTAAGGAAATGGAAGAAAATCAAGAGATGCCATTTCTTGATATATATATATAGATATATCCTTATTATGTTGAAACTGGTAGAAAAAGAATAGAAAAAGAATAGAAAACGAACTTATCGATGCAATTTTATCCTCCTTATTTTAATGCACTCTAGCATGGCAAAACAAGCAGCCTTTTATACAGTGTTTCACTGTGTGATAAAAATATTTATCAAAACAAATACTACTACTACTAAAAGAAATAAACTATATATAGTGTTATGACAGATAAATCTACTACAATGAATTTATGATGAACGTTCATGAATGCTCATGTATGCTTCTGTGTGAAAATTACGTTATCAACTGTTTAGAATGGAGATGCTTTGAATAATAAGATTTGTGGAGGAGAAACAAAAAGGTGTAGTGGAGTAGTGAAGAAATAAGGATATATTTTATTAAATTAGTGTTGTGTGATACTATATAAGAAGACTGTTATTATTTGATTCAAGACGAGCCTGGTTCCGGTGGTGAAAGGGAATCAACAGTAAAATTATTTTTGGGTCCTGTATCAGGAGAGATCAACATTAAATGTTTTGCATCTATAAGGTATAAAGTATTATTAAGGTAGTCCTCTAACACAAATGAAATTCGGTATAAATTGGTTTGGTTATTGGATGCTACAAAGTAATAGGTTCTATTTTGTCATAGGAACTGAATATTGACAGCACTGTAGTTAAAACATTGAAAATTAGTTAAACATAGTAAATCATTTTTTTTATAGTTTGACTTTATACTAAGAGGAATAGAAATACTTGTGTTTAGATAAGATTGTTTTATTTGTATAATTTTTGTGCCTTTGAAATAAATTACTTCATTCATATTTTAGTTTAGTATACATATATACTATTTTTGAACTCGTACTAAGTTTTCATCTGTTTGAATTCATATCAATATCAATAAGGAAAACAAGCTGGATACCCTGACCTTCACATTCCACCACCAAAATTTCAAATTTCTAGTATAAAACAACGTTTGCAATATTTGTTTGGAATTTTCAATGTTTTCCACTGCTAGAGGGCATAATATAGCTTTAGAGAGATTTGGAAAGTGCATATTGCAATATTTCATCAATACCAATTCAATACAAAAAGAATATTTAATTTTTCTCTAAACGAAAAAGTTCGATTCTACAGACAAACAGATGGACGACAAAGCAAAACTACTATCTTGTTTTCTTTGAAAACAAGATAATTCGTTCATAATCTTTCATAATCAAAATTATGATATTTATATATAATATGATAATAATATAATTTCATATATAAAATTGTATTCTTTCATAATCAAAAATATTATGAAAGAATACAATTTTATAGTGGCATATACTGTACCGTAACCAATGTAATATAATATTGTGCTAAACGACCGTGCCACATTACCCCTCACTGGAGTTATTGCGCCACATTACCCCTCACTCTCTAAAGCTATAATTATGCTATTATAATCTTGATACCATCATCAGAGACAGATATTAAACTTGAAGCGTTAGAAACCCAGCAATATATAGGGTGAACTTATTGACAAATTCAAGAAAGAATAAAGGAATATATGAAAAATGTAGAAAACAAAATGTGACAAAACTTTTATATTGCATTTATAAGACATATCTGATAAATGAGAAAAATAATTTTTAAACACTGAAACAGTTTTAAAATCACAAAATATAGTAAAATGAGGGAAAAAGCATATGGATGTACTTTTGTGCAAAACGTTGAAAACCTACAATAAAAAAAGTTTCCTCAATCTCTCTTTGTTTGACTCAAAACATGCATGGGGGAATTTAACGCAAATAACTTAATTAATGCTTTTGAGCTAGTGCAAGATGGCTGGGGTTGATAGTTAAAATAAGAACAGGCCTGAAGGCAAAAGAATCATCTGGCTGTGCTAATGGCAGTTTGAAGGATCATTACCTTCTGACCCATCAAGTTGAGGAAAAAAATTGAAAAGATCAGCATTATTTAGGAGCTCTGAAATATCTATTTTTAATGTAGTTTTAATACATATTATATATAAAATTTAGCTCAAAATTTCAAATAAATTTAAGTTCCTCTATAATGCACTTTTTGTGTTCCAAGCTGGGTATATTGTTTTCACTTTTCTGATTCTAGTGGTGCAGAGTTGGTCTACTTCCATAATGCAAGATCATAATTTTTTTTTGAGCAGAAATCGACATATTTTTAACTGTTTCTAACCAAATCTTGAAAATAACATTTCAGTCTATGATATACCATATTTCTTCAATTCTAAGATGCACCCCGTTTTTAGAGACGTTTATATGGGAAAAAAAGTGCATCTTAGAATCGAAGAAATACGGTATATTTTTTGCCTGTTTATTCTGCTTGAAAAAAATTATGAAAAGTAAAGACTTATTTGAGCCTGTAGTGATTGTACACACACACACACACACATTGAATCACCTTAAATAGCACCAAGTAGAGATGATTCAGTTTATGTCTTTATTCTGCCTTACCACAGTAGATTATTGATAAGTTTTTGATTTCTGTATGTTGACCTTATAGCTGTAGTAGAGTTGTAATTCTGGTAGTAATTTTATTACTACAGGAAGTTGCATCATCCCTGAACTTTGCAGAATGCTTTCATTCAATATTTTACCAGACTTTCAATTTCAAAGACAGTTGTTTTTTACTCTGGTGCTTCTGGAATTATTTTTACTGCTTTTCAAATGTATACTGTGATTACAAAGAATAATTAATTTGAAATGATCATAAATGAAGCTGCTAGTGATCTCTAATGGTTGATATCAAAAGAATCAAAGGATTGTGCGGTTTTTAAAAGGTGGAACATAATTTTAGCAATAATTTTAATGATATTTTAACCAAATACACAAATTAATGTAAGGAAATTGTGATTTTTAACCAAACATTTTGCTGTAATTTTAAAAGTAAACTTTTTCATAGCAGTTATGCAGCTTTATACTAAAATGATTCATTCTTAATTTCCACACCAGTCAAATTTTAAATGCTTTGAAATATTTTTATTCAGTTTTTTCATTGTTCTTTATCTTTTTTTTTTGATATTTTCTCAGTTTTTATTTAAATTATCTTGTTTTTAAACCGAAATGAATTTTTTTTTATGATACCACTTTTTTTAGGCCTAGAGTTTGCTGATTGCCAAATATCTAAGCACATGCATTATTTGCATAAATGACTAAAAATTTTAGTAAAAAACTAAATAAATGAAAGATTTAAGTATTAATAGAAATATCATGAACTATTTATATCAGGATAATAAAGTAATTTGGGAAAAACGGAAAATAATACTTTTTAATTTTTATGGAATTTTACTGAAAAAAAAAAAAGCAGTAAAATTTTGTAATATTTAAAAGAGAATGTTTAAAAACTTTTACTAGTATTTTATTTTTCTCCGAATTTTTGCCATTTTATTAATCACAATTAAATTCTCTTTCTTTTAGTATATAACATAAGCTTTCCCTTCATTACTTACTTTAGGATGAGGTTCTAAAGTTGTGTATTTTATTTTCTGAAAACACTTCAAAATTAACTTGGCCACCAGAGTGAGATCAGTTTCAAAAACATGACACTTTAAGGGTTGACTCATTAAACGTTTTTGCCCATATATGCAGGCATGGAAGACTGCATTTTTGTGGCTTCAGCAGTTTAAGTTTTAATGAATACTAGAAGCCAAAGGTTAATTGCAAAGGAATACCACAAAACATGAAAAAAGTTTTAATGTAACATTCTCTATCTCATCAATGAGAGTGATTGTACATAAAAACAAAATTCATATTGAAAATACTGTATTTATACTAAGTTAAAAGCACACAAAAGTTGAAATTAAAATTTAATTAGCACAAAATTCACTGTTAATTTAGGAAATTGTACAGTCCCAAAGACTAGCTGGCAATTTAATCAACTGCTATTCTTGCTACTACAGGATTTTTGTTAAAGCCAAAATGAAAAAACTGTAGTAGCAAGGATAGCAAATGATTTTATTGCCAACTAGATCTTTGAGACTGCACAATTTTATAAATTAACATTGTATTTTATGCTAATTAAAATTTAATATTGTATTTTTTACTGTAGAATATTAAATTAAAATTGATAAAGAAAGTGCAAGAAATGCACCGGTGAAACTAGATCTGGTCCAAACATTTGAGTGGGGCCCATATCACACAGTATAAAATTTATTATCATGACATAAAAATAATGTAATTAATCTTGATGTTAATAAACTGATCAAAATACAATATACACCCAGTTCTCTTTTTACATGCTCTCCATTTATGCTTTCTCTGTTCAAAAGTGTATCAGAGATACACTTTTGAACAAAATATCCCACCTCACAAAAATACTTAAAACTTTTAATAGATATATAAAGAAATAAGGAATGTGATGCATCAAAATCAAGGGCTTGCCTGCATTAAAGGGTGCTCATGCAAACATTTGTTGTCACTTTTCCCTTGGTGTCAGCAGACTACTATGACTTCAAAGGATTTTAATATAACAGGTTATTACTTAAAAAGTCACAGGAGAGTTATAGGAGAGCTTGCCAGGTGAAGAGGGAGATGCATCAATCTTCTTCGCCTCAGGGTAAGAAAAGAAATTATGAACCGACTAAGTACTATCTGTCAGCACTAATGGGCAAACTATTTGCACTGTTATCAAGCCAATAAATATTAGATGAACAACCAAAATGGGTACCTACTTTATGTAACCATAAAGGTAAACAGTTTACCTATTCTAGTTATAAAATAGCAGACAGATCTCTATGTTAAAATTGCTTAGCCAGTATAATGGATAATGACTTAGTGTGTTACAACCATAGGGTTAGAACCAAATCACTGTTAAGCTATTTGCTTTGTTAAAGCAAAGATAGCCCACTTGGGTGCATAATTGCTGATTCGTTATAGTATGGTAGCCAAATGTATGGTAATGCAGCTGACTTTTGTTTGAACCTCAATTCCACAAAAACATTTATTGATTTATAGATGTTTAAAAGTCAACAGGTAACGCTGAGATTATCAATTATTGTTTAAATCATTAATAATGCTAAATAGCATGATATGACTTCATTATTTATTTCCATCTTACTCAGTGCACTAAAAAGAAATAGTTGCCACCAGAGATCATAGACGTGCCAAATGGAGGTGCCAAAAATCACGGGAACAATGAAAGTCATAATTAGTGGAAAAAAGACTGAGTTGGCATTAGTTCAATGGTTAGAATACTCTGGCATGTTTCTGGAGAGATGAGGGTTTGAATCCTGTACGTCGCGATTTTTTACGACAAAACATTTATTCATCCTCATAATGAGGTAGCATATCCCCTGACTTATATACAGTATTAACTGTTGAAATTATTTAATTACTACTCAGGGTAAGAGATGCTATTAATAATCTTAATATGCTGTACTTCCTTCTCATCTTTCCATTCAGGGCACTCTTTAGAGAAAAAAATCCAAGTTGGAACCAAGTTTCCATCCTTGTGAACCAAGATTCAGTAGCCTGCAGTTACTCATTGACTAGTCAGCATAGAGGATATCCTCCTCACAGAGTTTGAAGAGGCCCCACTCATAGATGATTCCACGAGAAGTGTTGAGAGAGTTGTGGGGCTGAGCCTGGACAGGCACCCCATCAATCATCAGGGATTTAAGGACTAATTCAGAGTGCTTTTTGACAAGCACATTCCACCAAAAGATTACCAAAGCATTCACAGATTTTGGAGCACCAGCAAGGCCCTCAAGCCTTTTCAAATAAAGAAGGGAGACATATCTCCCATCACCTGCTCACCAGTAGAATGAATGATAAGAAACAATGGATCAAGAGATGAAGGAGACAGAGGAGCCAGGGAATGAGAGGCTTGATGCAGCTGCTTAGCTGAAGAGAGTTTAATGAACTCATGATTAAAGTAGAAGATTTGGTGTCTGTAGTTCCCACTCACCAGGAACTTCCAAATAAGCACCATATCAACATAGTTAGTGAGCCAAGCTCTTACAAATAAATGGAAAAATAAATCAAATGTGAGAAACTCGCAAAATTGCAAGAAACTTGCAAAACCAGACATGGGTAAGGCACTCACAGCACTGCATAGCTGGTCCAAGCAGGTCCAGCCTACCAGCTGATTGATCCTGGGTTGCTACCCCAGGACCTCCCATTTATCTGAAGCAGTGACCAAAGCAGTGAGTAGCAGTGGACCCCAAAAGCACTACCCAGTCCTGCAATGAATAAACTCCCAAATGGCAAGACAGGCCAAAGATGACTATGTCAGTCATGAGGTGAGGAGTGCAACTACCACAATCCACCTATCCAGGAACAAGGGTCACTGTGCACAGAAAACATGCAGCGAGCAATCAGGACTGTGTGAAAGTACCTGAACCTGTGGAACCTTCACAGAGTAGTCCCCCTCACTACATACAGGAGCTCGCACCAAGGGGAGTGGGGGGTAGAACTGGGATTTTCCCAGCTTCAGAAAGTGAGGAAACCATTTGAAGAATAGAAAGTGAGGAAACCTTTGAAGAATAGTTGAGGCCGCTGCTTGAATGATTCAGTCTGCCATCTCCACCACTGTAATGGTGACTGGCTCCTGGCTGACCAAATGGTAGTTGAACTCACAGAGAAGCTTGCAATTATTCTCGGCGGCCCAATCAAACTTGATGGTGATATAGGTGAAGTGTCATTAGACCCACCAAAGGAGAGGGTACATACTGTGGGTAGGTCATTGCTTCCATAAGGGTTGTTCTCAACCTTCCATGTCAAGAGTGGAAGGATATAAGAGGAACAGATGGTGAGACCAATGGCAGTAAAAGTGTGGGTTGGCAAGGCAAGTGAAAATAAGTACAAATATCAATGGTCAATATGGAAGGCAGGTGGGGACACAATCTACAACTAGTTCCTCAAAGACCCCTCTCCTCCCATTGGTGTTAGTACTGTCTCAAAGAGGACTTTGTACATTAAGTACCCTATTAAAAGAAAAGGGGATGGCAGCTGTGAGACAAGATCATCAAGGTCTTATTGGAAGACAATACTTCCAAGTGAAAGATAGACAGAGCATACAGTCAAAGAAAATGCCATGAAGAGGTGGATGACAACTGCCTCTAAGAGTTGGGTTGCTTTACCTCTGAGCAGCACTTTTTTGCATATATTAGATTAAATGATCAGGTCACATGGACCCTGAGGGCTCAGAGAAGGTTGGAGTGAGGGGACGCACTGGACAACTGTTGGGAGACAGATGATAATTTACTGTCAAGGCAATTCAGTGTGTTCTTTATCGTGAACAGGGTATGGCTCTCCAGCACATGGGGCTGTGGATGGCCACTCACCATGGCTTAATGTCCCATCTGATGGATGGCAGCCTTTCCAAGCCCATTGGTGTCCCCTACTGACTGTGCGCAGTAGGAGAGTTTTGTGAAGATGAATCTCAATGCTGACCCAGCTGGGGCTCGAACCAATGAACTGCAGATTGCGAGCATGGTGCATTACTGACTGAGTCACCCCTGACCCCTGCATCTAAGGTCACAGTGATGTCTGGAATGGAGAATGGTGACTTACGAGGATGGCAACACCCCTGCAAGCTGAACCATCTCCATCCTGGTCCCAGTGAATGAGTGAAAAATTCTGGATTATGGGATCAGCGCCTGTCTGCAAGTATATCTCCTGCAGGCAGATGGACTCATGTGCCTGAAGAAGGACATTGATGTTGTCAAGATTCTTCTGGAATCCATGACAATTCCATTGTAGCAGTGTTGCTATTTTTAGATCTTAGAAGAGTGGTGGCCAAACGTTTTCTGTTTAAAACAACTGTTGTGGATGATGGATTATTAATATGAGGGTGGTCTATATCTTCAAAATTGTCCAAGGGAAGTAGATCAGAAACCACCTTTAAAGAGTGAGCAGTGTCTTTTCTTGGCCCCAGTGAGAGCCATTTTGGTTTGGAAGGTCCGACAATCCGCGGTCAAGAATGAGGCTACCTTCCAGAGATAGCTGTGGAAGGAGGTGAAGCAGGAATAAAAACAAGTGCTGATGCAACACCAATCTCAGTTTCACCTGCATAAGGAGGTACTTCACTGCAGGTGAGAAAGATTCAGTTGGTGGTACAGTGTCACTGATCTGCACTGCCATGGAATGACTGCACCAGCATAGGAAATTTTTAAGGGCAGTATGAGTAATGCCATGAGCTATCTCACCTCAGAATAAGAGATGTTGCTAATAGTTTTCTTGTATTGCACCTATTCACTTTGAACAGTCATGGAGACTGCAAGATGGTGACCACTAGAATTCATGCAGCTTGCCTATTCTGCTGTGCAGTCAGGATCTAGGTGATCTTGTCTCCCACAATGAACACAGATGGGTTTGCTATAGCAAGCTGTATGAGCATGACCGTACCTCTGGCACTGAAAACAATGCAAAGGGTTTGGGATATATGGCTATACTTCGCAGTGAGAGCAACCTGCCTTGATGGCAATTGGCAGGCATGGTATGTGGAAAGTAAGCAATAGTACCTGAGTATCTTAGTACCAACTTAACATAATAGTGCTGTGAAACCTAGTGGGCTGCTAAACTCCTTGGGTGGAGAGCTCCAAAAACTTTTTTCTTCAGAAAGTTTGAGAGGCCCCACTTGAAGATAACACCTAGAGAGAAATTTATATATTTGTGGGGAGACACAGACATGCCCCTCCCACTAATCACTGTCACCTGAAGAGTAGCTCTGAATGTTTTGAGCACTTAATTTCACCAAGGAAGTCACCAGATTTTAGGCACTGGACAGATTTCGGAAGTGCTGTGAGAATTTTCAAACTTTTGTTAATGAAAAAATGGGTCATGTTCCCAATTACCTGATCACTTGTGGAATGGATGATCAGGAATTGGGGAACACAAGAAGCAGACAATGATGAGGACCAATTCTCAGGTCAAAACCTCTGTGGATGAAGCTGAAGCAACATAAATTTTTGACTGAGTGCTTATTAATTTTTGGTTCAGTGTCCTAGGTCTACCACTTATCGTGATGATGTTAACAAGAGGATTCTTGATTGGGCATCAGGGCTGTGCTAGCATTATACCTGCACAGCGAGTCCTATCCTTATGAATTAAAAGGAAAAGGTAAGAAACTTTCGAACCTGTATCCAGACATGGGCAAAGCACTAGCTGTACTCCATAGTTGGCCCAAGCAGGTTCAGTCTTTTGATCTGGAATTGTCACTGCTGTATTTCCCACTTACCTGAAGGAGAAGCCAAAGCAGTGTGTAGTAGCTACCCAGCCGTAAAATGAAAAGAAGCTCCAATGGCAAGACAGGGCATGCTAGTCATGAGCTGGGGATAGCAGAAGAAGACCCCCTGAGCAACTTACCAGGATTTATCTTTCCATGGACATGGGTTGCAGCACATGCAAACCTGCAAATAAGATTTCAGGAACCTGTGAAGGTACCTGAAGCAGCTGAACCTTCACAAGGTGATCCCCTCAGCACAGACAGAAGCCTGGATCAACGGACAGCTGAAGCATGGAATAAGTGCATAGCAAGATCAGTTCCTTGCTGTGAATGACCTATTACAAGGTTAAATAACCACTATTATTAATCTTCCACTTAAATAATCATTTAAGTGACATATTTCAATGTAACACTTCTTATACCATAGAAATTTTAAATTGCAATATTTATATATAAAATTCAGTACCTGCAATATTTCTCCTTCATGACCCATCCATGTGCCATACAGAAGTCCTGTCCTTACATCTAGAACTGATATCATTCCAGTAGAGTGACCTACAGCCAACCAATGGCCATTCGGACTAACAGCTAAACAACGAATGAGACCCGCTGGTCCAATGCTTACTTTAAATTCATGCATGTAGCGGCATGTTCTGGCATCCAAAAATCTATAGCATTTAAATAAAAAAACAAATGCTATATACTTATGCAACATATTTTAAAATAGCTTTTGCTGTAATAATGAATTACCTTAATATATGAACATTTTTTAGCATGAATTTAAACACACAATTTTGGAAAACAATATGTTATTAAAGATTCAAAACCAGGAATTTATTTTTTATTATCTTTAATAATTTTGTACTTCTGTTATTATTATGAAACCTCTTTTATGTAGATATTAAAAGGAAGACAGTTTTTCTCTGCTATAATGCATTTTTAATGCTAGTTCAACAAGGAAGCATATTGTTCCTTTCTTCCACAAAACATCAACAATATTTATTCAAGAATTTATTATTTCATATCTGTAAAAAAACTTTCACCTCATAACATTTGAACACTACCGGTAAGAATCTGTCTGTCCATCTGTGCACATCATGCATACATATCCATACAAACCTACATACTAGTGGTGGTGTGTAAATAAGTAGGGCCAGTATATTTTTGTACACAAAGAAACCAACTAGGCAGGAGTGGTGATGGCTCAAAATATGCAAAATAATAATTGTTAATAAAACATTGTTAAATAATTATTGTAAGAAATGAACTGATATGAAAGAGTAAACAAATGCCAAAAAAGAGAAAGCTACAGAATCTTGTAAAATGATATTGTAAGTTAAACAATTTATCTAACAGCATAATGTGATCTAGATTCTTTGCAATGATTATAAACATATAATGAAAACTACACATGGGATAAAGTATAACATGTAGTCATTCAGGGCTGCCAAAGCCCTCTCTACAGAGAGGCCATATGACCTGTGAGTCAGGAACAAAACTCACAGCAATTAATAATTTTACAAACAATACATGGACTGATCTGAACTGAATAATGCTGTATATTAGCATCTTTCACTCTTATATTTTGTTAAACACTTAAATATTCAAAATAAATCTAATGTTATAAGTGTAGGCCAATTTATTAATATACAAAAAGCAATATGTCATTTGTCATTAGTTATTCAACTGAACAACACTGCCATTGCTTGCCATAAAACTCTTTAGTATTTTTTATAGCTACAGCTAGAAATGCACATTATGGAGAGGTGTTTTATAACAATTACAGTGTTAGTTGCTGTTGCAACCAAGCACACAGTATTTCTGAGTTGAGTCATGGTGGTCACGTCTAACAAAGAACTATCATAAAGCAGCTCACATTAAAATTACAATTTATGCTACGTTAACCTCAAAAACATGTAATTTTTTTTATGTTTTAGTTTGAGTATAGTTTAGTGAGCTAAGCTCACTATACATATGGAGGTAGCCAGTGAGAACAAATGAGATGAAAGGCATTGCAAGAGTGGAGAGCCTCTTTTGATATGTCACAGTCACGTGACATCTGGCCTTCTCTGTAGAGAGGTCTTTGGTGCAGTCCACAAGCAATATGATGTTCTATTCATTATCATAGTAACAAACTGTTGCTTACTAACATGGCTTGATTGCAATGATTTCACATGAGTATGGAGGATTGGTCATGTTTAATCAAATATGAAACCACTATAAATGAAGTTTGTTTTGACATCAAAAGTATTTTATATATTTATATAAAATACATAGTAAGTAATGTTTTATTATTGATTAAAATAAAATGAAGTTTCCCATGTATTGATAAGTAACTCATTTAGATTTGAGACCCCTGCACTACACCATAACCAATGCCCATAAAGATATGTGAAAACATTATGTGAGGTGGGGGCAAGTAAATTAATCAAACTGTAACTAAAGGAAATGTCATTCAATTCTACTCAACCAAAATTTTCACCATATTCCAGTCATAGTAACATCCTATGAGGGGAGGGAAGCTTGCACTCTCTCTCTAAACCACAAATATTTATGCACACACTATATTACAAACAGAAAATAAGCTTTCTATGAAAACCTGCTGGAGATAAATTGAAAATCTCATGAAAATCTCCCTAAATCTTTTTTTTTTGCAATATTTATTTAATATTTAAAGAATTATAGAAGCTGAAACATTTAACTTTCACTACTTAATAAAATTTACTTCAAAAGATAAAACACAACACATTTGTTGTAACAAACAGTTCACTATCAAAAATATACCATAGCATGCATAAATTTTTGTTCAGTTTTTAATTTGGGGGGAAACTTAGGAAGTGTGTGACAGTGACATGTGCTGCTACATGTTCCAACTTCTATAACTCTTTAAATATTAAGTAAAAATTGTTGAAAACTGAGATTTGAATTGAATCTTCAATTTTTACCTATTGACATTGAAGAATACTGTGAAAGAGCTTATTTTCAAAGTTAGGCAACTTTGAATGTTGCTGAAAGTGTCTGAATACTCTTTTTAATATAGTGCATAATTTTAGGGGTTTAGAGTGTTCCTTTTATTTGTGTAATTAAGAGCTTAGCAGTTATCAGTTATGTTATAATTTTACAAGGTGCATTTTTTTCTAAACTTACTCAACTTACTGTTGGTTATTATATTGTCTTGGACATTCTTTCCTAAAAGTTCTTAGTACTCAACAAAGTTGAGAATTTTGTTTTCATCACAAACTATGATTAAATTACCAATAGAATATAAATGGAGTAAAATCATATATATAATATATATTAAATGAACAGTAATGGTCTGTGAATTGAGGCTGAGGTGCTCTAGTAAGCTTACAATATCATTTGTAAAAAAAGAATTAATCAACTCCAAAAGATAAAAATGCTTTGTCAGTCTCAATGTAAAGACTCTGGACCAGTGAGGTGTGGAAGGCTCCCATGCAAAAATGGAGGGCCTGGTGATGGAGGAGGTCCAACATGTTCACCACCAAATCCTGGGTGGAGTCGTGCACCTGGAATCTGCAGTCCAGTTTTGACCAGACAAGAACATGGTACAGGTAGAGCAGATAACATCAGTCAACTACCCAGGAGAGAGAGGAGAAGACCTTGATGATGTTCAATGCCCGTGTGCACTTGAGCCTGAGATGATGTATGTGGTAGAAAGGTCAATTTCCAATCGAAGATGAGGCTGAGAAACTTGGTCTCCACCACTACTGGAATGATGCTACCATCGAGCTGTAACTCAGGATCCAGATGAAGATTACGCTTGTGGCAAAAGTACACAGAAGCAGTCTACTGTGGGGAGAACCAAAACCCATTGGCATCGCAAAAACTGAAAGATGGTTCAGGGCAATTTGCAGTTGTCTTTCAATGACCCTCATGCTGGATGAATAGCAAAAGATGCTAAAATTTGCCGATTTAAGTTGTCTAGTAATAGAATTAATCTTGAGAGCAAAAAGTGTAACACTCAGAACGCAGACTTGTGGCACCCCCTGTTCTTGGGGGTATGGCCATGACAGAGTGTTGCCAACACAATAAGAATTTGGAGATGAAGATTGGCATGTGACCTCTCAAGCTGAAGCTATGGAGGTCACAAAGAATGCCAAATCTCCAAGTCATGTTGTATGCGTTTTAGATGTCAATAAAAATTGACACTGGGTGTTCTCTATGCAAAAATGAATTTCTGATTCAAGGTGTATCAGATGGTCAAGGGTTGACTGTTGCCTGCAAAAGCCACACTGGGTGTTGGAAAGAAGGTTGTGGTGTTCTAAATACCAGATGAGTTTGGCACTTACCATTCTTTCCAACACCTTGCACACACAGCTTGTCAACAGAATAGAACGATAATTAGAAGGAATCTTGGAATCCTTTCCTGACTTTGGGAAGGCCAAGATGATGGCTTCCCTCTAGGAGTCCAGAAACTGCTCCTTGAGAAAAATGCGATTGAAAAGTAGGAGAGGTCGATCCTTACTCACTGGGGAAAGATGTTGGGGCATGGCAAAATGGACATTGGCCTGACAACAGATGCATGAGAGGTGTGCTGCATGCAGAGCAAGGAGAAGCTCATCTGCTGTGAATGGCCATTTGAGTGGAAAGACAGTGGAGAGCATTTGGCCTTGCTCTTCTGGGCCAGAAACTCGGTGGAGTAAGGCGAAGAAGAGATGGAGAAAAATGACTCCCCCAGAGTGTTGGCAATTGCTTTCAGATCAGCAATTGCCTGTCCACTGTGCTCCAGGATTGATAACAAGTGGGGCGTGTAGTTCCCACCCATTTTCCAGACTTTATCCCACATGACATTAGAACTGGTCATGCAGGTAATAGAAGATGTATATATTTGATCCAAGATTCCATCTGGCTCTGGCACCAGATGAAACAAGCTTTTGCCCTAGCGCGTTTGAACGCCTCAAGGTTGGAGGACATTGGATATCTCTGAAACACCCCCCAAGCCTTGTTGTGAGCCTTATGAGCTGCGGTGCAACCTGGATTCCACCACGGTTTCAGAAAACAAAGATACCATGTCGAAGTTTGAGGAATTGTGGATGCAGCTGCATTTATGATACAGTTCATGATCTCTGCTACTGCCACATTGATAGGCTCCTGGCTGACAGAGAGTCCATCGAGCTCAGAGAAGAGCTCAAAGCCACTCCAGTCAGCCCGATCAAACCTCCACCATGACCTCCACCAAAAACTCCACCATGTGTAAAGAGCTGCAAGACCTCCCATGGGAGATGGTGTACACCACGGAGAGGTGATTGCTTCTGTAAGGGTTAACCTCAACCTCCCATGTAAAGAATGGAAGGATCGTGGAGCAGCAGATGGTGAAGTCAATGGCAGTGAATGTTCAGGTTGGGGAGTGAATAGGTGGCGGTCTGTATCCATGTCCTCAGAATCATGTGAGGGACATAGATTAATGACTGCTCTTTGTGGAGGATAGATTTTCTTTTTTGGCCCTGGTGGGAGCCCCTTCAGTTTGGTAGATCTTGCTCTGAGGATGGGAAGGAGGCTTTCCAGTGGAGGTGGAAGGCTGGGTTGCAGGAATTGAAACCATGGTTGCTGTCAAACTCGACACCAACCTCGGTTTCACCTGCGTGAGGAGGTATTTAGCTGCAGGTGAGAAAGACTCAGTAGATGGTACACTGATGTCAGTCTGCACTGCCACCGAAATCATTGGAATGATGGGCTTTCCAATGTATGCACTGGCATAGGAAATCCTGCCAAGTGGGGCAGATGGTGCAGCGAACTTTCTTACCTCAGCATATGAGATGTTATTAATGGTTTTTAGGGGTTGCACCTCCTTCCATTTGGGGCAGTCATGAGAATATGTTGGATGGTCACAACTACAGTTCACACAGCTTGCCTTTTCTGCTGTGTAGTCAGGAGGGTTCGGTATATATGGCCATACCTCACAATGCAAAAAACCTGCCTTGATGGAAGAAGGCAGGCGTGTCATATTAAAGGTTATAATCAGTACTCGGTTGGGTACCAATTTTCCATTACGGTATGTCGAAACCTGATGGGCTATTGTTACTCCTTGGGAAGTGAGCTCTGAGAGATTCCTCCTCAGTGATTTTGAGAAGGCCCCATTCAGTGATCAAACCCCGAGAGGAATTCACGTTTTTGTGGAGAGTGACAACGACAGTCACCCCACCAATCTCTGTAACCTCCAGGAGTAATTCTGAATATTATGAACAAGTGGTGTCAATTTGCAAGTTTCCAGATTGTAAGTGCTTGACGGATTTTGGCTCTCCTGCAAGACCTTTTAAACCTTTGTTGACAAAAAATGGGGACAAGTCCCCAGTTACCTGATCACCTGTGGAGTGGATGATTAGGAATCTTGGGGACGAAGACAGTGAAGATGACAAAGACAATGAAGGTGGGAGCTGATGCTGAGCCCTCTTAGTAGCATTGATTGAATGAATTGCATCTTAAACTCTCATATTTGTTTTTGTGTGGTTCAGTGCCTGCTGTCCCCATCCTCTGCAGAGCCCAACAAGGGGACACCCAGTCGGGCCCCAGGGCTATGCAGGCACTATACCCAAACAGACAGTAAGCCAAGCCCTCACAAATAAATAAAAGGAAAATGAAAAGAGAAATGTGCGGAAATAAACTTTCTTTACAAAAGGAACTAAGAGAAAAAATAACAAAATTTTGAACAACCAAATTGGCCTCAAAAAGAAAGGATAACTATAAAAGGAAAATCAGTTGTGGAGAAACTTGCAAACCTGTATCCAGACGTGGGCAAGGTTACTCACCACTCTGCATAATTGACACTAACAGGTACTTCCCACCAGCCAATTACTCCTGGAGGGGCCACCCAGGAGCTCCCATTTACCAGAAGCTGAGGCCAAAGAAGTGTGTAGCAGCAGCCCCGGAATTCACTGCCCATCCCCGTGACGAATAGGCTCCCCAATAGCAAGGCAGCCAAAAGGGACCCTGCCAGTCATGAGTTGAAGAGAGAAAACAGAGACCTCCGAACAACTACCAGGATCCTCCTTTCCCAGGACATGGGTCTTTGCACATGGCAAACACGCATGTGAGCATTCAGGACCCTGTGAAGGTACCCGAGAGCTAGCGGAACCTTCAATGGGTGGTCCCCTCACCGCACAGGAGCTCACAACAAGGGGCATTATCTCAGGCAATTAATAATTTAAATACCTTGGCTTATTCTGGTGTAAGGAGTCACTCATTGGAGGCTAATTTCCCCATGATCTTACATTAACTTGAACTTATACTGCACAGATTCACGAGAATAAAAACTTCTATCTGTGCATCAGAGTCTATGCATTAAAAAATTGGAGCAGCAGTTTCAAATTGTTATTAAAACACTAAGTAAAGCTGAGGAGGTAAATTTCTGCCATGCAAGAAAGATAGTAGTAGAAACAAAAAATACAAATTGATACAGCAGAAAAACAATTTCAGAATTAGTCAAAACAAGAAAAGAGAAGACATTTCATTGGATAACTCTTGGAGAAATTTTCTTAATATATTGAAAACTATATTTAAGCCAGGTCAAATTAAATGTCTTTTGGATGGGGAAAAATTTAATTTTTTTTATTATTGTCATTATGATTATTAACATAGTTGGAAATACTATAAGTTGAAATAAATTAAGATGTGGTGTTTTAATTCGATCAAATTCAATTTTAAGAGCAAGAGCAGAATAATTTCTCAGAGTCATCTACAATGCTGGCCATTAAAAACTCAACACCAGGAAGAACTCATCAGATTGTCCCGAAATATGCAAGATGGTTAGCCCAAGGGAGAACATGTAAATGATTCAAAGTGCAGCACATCATGTGTGACAGTAACACCCCATGGAAATGGTATAAAAGGAGATTACAAAGAGCCAATGTAAAGCACTGGATTTGTGTTTGGTCACAGTTCTTGCACACTAAAGGATCAAGTATGCCCCATTGAAGAACACAGCATCCATATGACCAGGCTTCCAACTTTGATCGAGGGAGAATTGTGGGATTACGGGAAGACGGATTATCGTACCGAGACATCAGTGCTCATGTTGGATGGAATGCTGCCACCGTGATGAAAATATGGTGTCATTGGGTAGAGGAGGAACAAACTCACTAACATGAGGGATCTCAACAGCCCTGTCACACAAGTAAATGAGAGGACAGACATCAAATGCTTTAGCTGAACAGTTAGGATGTGTTGCACATCAACCAGTATCTGCATTCATCATCATCATCATCATCCTCAAGCAGCCATGGGCTACGGAGGTCCAACCAGACGGTGCAATTTAGTTCTCCAAGCAAGTCTATCCTGAGCTACATCTACTGCATCTGGCCACTGCACACCAATTCTAACAAGGTCCTGTTTGACATTGTCTGCCCACCGCATCCTAGGTCTCCCCTTCTTTTTGAGGCCTTTAGGCACATTTTTCATAACCCTATTCGCCAATCTATAATTATTCATACGGGCAACATGGCCAAACCAACGGAGTCTCTCTCTGCACAATATGCTGCTTAAAGGAGGTTGCAAACTCCTTTGCCTAACCTCATCATTAGTTACAAAGTTGAACCACCTAATGCCCAAGATACTGCATAAGCATCTGGAATCAAAAGCATCTAGTTTCCTGCTATCTTGTTTACAAAGTGTCCAAGTTTCACTACCATAATTAACCCTAGAAAGAACCAAACTATTATACAGCCTAATTTTAGTCTTTAGGTGTATACGCCTATTTCTCCACACTCTCCATAGATTCTTAAAAGTCCCGGCAGCAATCCCTATTCGTCTGTTAATCTCATGCCGCACATCACCATTATCTGTTACATAGCTCCCAAGATAATTAAAACTGTGACACCTGCTCAAGACTGCAACCATTCAGATTAACTGAATCACAGACTACCTGACCAATTTTCATCACTTTAGTTTTCTCTCTGTTTATAACCAAACTACTCTACTACCAGTCTCATCAACAGCTCGAATGAAAGAGTTCATCTCATCAACATCATTTGCCAAAAGGGCTAAATCAGAAATTTTCGTATCTCCAGCCCATTTAAGGCCAAAATCTTTCCCTTGAAGTGAATTTCTCATAACATAATCAATAATCAAACTAAACAGAAAAGGAGACAAAATGCACCCTTGTCGAACACCAGAAGTAATGCTAAACCAATTGATACAAGCCTTACCAACTCTCACACACGACTCAGTGTTATTATAGAGAGCTTTCATTATGTTAACTAACTTGTCTGGTATACCATATGATTTCACAATCAACCACAAATTATGACGATCAACAGAGTCGAAAGCCTTTTTGAAATCAACAAAGCTAGCAACCAAAGGTTTCTGAAACTCTAAACATTTCTCAAGAATCTGCCTAAGTGAAAATATCTGATCCACACATCCCCTACCACTTCTGAATCCACATTGCTCATCACGCAATTGACTGTCAACCAGATTCTTAATTCTATTAAGCACAATCATGGAAAGAACTTTACCTGGAACAGAGAGTAGGCTAATACCCCTATAGTTATCACAAGAACTGCGATCACCTTTTTTGAAAATAGGGATAACAATAGCTCTGGTAAAATCCTTAGGAACCATGCCTTTATCATAAAAGATATTCAGAATTTTAGTCATCCAAGTGGTAACCGAAACATTCCCAGCTCTAAGCATTTCGGTAGTAATTTCATCTACCCCTGGGGATTTATGTAGTTTAAGTTTAGAAATAGCCAAAATAACTTCAGATTGTGTTATAGGGCCAACATTAAAGCCACCAATGCATCTATCATCATTGCAAACAATGGGAGTAGAACTAACCGCATTGTTTAGAACATGACTGAAATGCTCAGCCCACCTAGCCATGACAGAATCCTCCCCTTCTATAACCTTACCTTGTTTATCCTTCATTCCTTGTATACCTGTTCGTTTTCTACCACACAAAACATTAACTATCTGGTACAGCTCTCTGCTGTTGTGCTGCCTAACTGCTTCCTCGGCTTTGTCAGCCAAACCATCAAGCCAAAGATTCTTATCAGCAGCTAACTGATCTTTTACACGTTTATTAAGTTCTCTGTAATGCTTTCTATTAGGACTAGTAGGGTATTGATTAAGGACATTCCTGCAGTTCTTTCTTTCCGAAATAAGCTCAAGTGCCTTATCACTCAGATAATTCTGTCTCTTCTGCTCCTTTTTTCCTAAAAGAGTACTGTTAGTGTCCAAAAAAGCCTGTTTAAAATGATCCCATTCTTCCTGAACTTCAGTAGTAAGCATACCATGACTGTCATAATGACTAAGTAACCTATCATGGTAAGCTTTGGCTATAACTGGGTCTTTCAGAGCTTCAGTATTAAAAGCAAATTTTTTAACCCTAGCACAACACTTTTTAAGTTTAAGTTGCAAGACACTTTTAACAAGGTAATGGTCAGATCCAATTTCAGCTCCCCTATATGCCCTGGTATTTCTAACAGAACTAGCCCATTTGCTGTTAATTAATATATAATCAATCATATTCCTATGCAGCCCATCAGGTGAAACCCATGTGTACTTATGTATGTCGCGGTGTTTGTAATATGTGTTAGTTATTCTGAAACCATTGAGGAATCTTTGCTAGGTGGCCATTGCTTCAGCTACTATTGACTCGACAACACAGGCATATGCAACTGCAATGGTGCCAAGAACATCGCACATGGATGTGTGAATGGCATCACATTGTCTTTTCAGACGAATCTCACTTCAGTATGCTACACCACGATGGACGAATCTGTATCTGGTGGTACTGTGGTGACAGGCTCCGTGAGACATGCATGATGCAGTACCATACATCCAGCCCCTGGTGTTATGGTATGGGGTGCCATTGGATTTCACTCACGCATGCATTACCAGTACTTTGAACAGCCAACGTTATGTTACGAGGTGTTGGAGCCTGTGGTCGTACCTTATCTTCAGGGGCTCTCTGGTGCCATTTACCAACAGGACAATGCCTGACCACATGTGGCATGCATCATCCAACAATTTCTGGATAGCCACCATGTGACACTTCTGCCTGTTCACCGGATCTGTCCCCAATTGAACATGTTTGATCCATGATCTCACAACGACTAGCACACCAGACACCAGCAGCTGCTACAACAGATGAACTATGGCTATGTATTGAAGCTGCATGGACTGACATTCCCCAAACACACATCCGACATCTCATCCTCTCAATGCTGAACTGTGTAGCAATGGTTATTGTTGCTCATGGATACACAAGATACCGATTTCTTTGTATTCCACAAGTCTAACCAAGTTGAATTTGTAATCATTTGATCCTTGTAACATAAGCTATGTATTCACTAGATATGGCTTTGATATCTCTTGTCTTTTCTGGTGTTGCACTTTAATGGACAGCAGTGTAATACAAATTCTGTAGTATTCAATATGAAGTACAAATGATATAATTAAGACATCCGTAATATCAACATACACTCAAAGAGCCATTTCATTATTTACAGTTCCAAATATGTCAATATTAACGCAGATTATACAATCAAATATGTCAATAGTAAGCAAATACAGAATTCAGTAACTCCTTAAATATGCTTTTTATGAAAAAATATGATTGATGATAATTTCAAGAACTCAATCAAATCTATTTAAATCTCAATTTCCAACAATATGCGTCCAGTAGTTCAATAGTTGTGGATGCTAAAGCCCTTAGCAAATCACCTTGTTCTACAAAATATTCAAAATTAGTGAAAAATTAATCTAATTGTCATGTGGACTGCTGAAAATACTCTTTGACGCATAACAGTATTTGCTTTAGTTTCAACTTGTGTTTATTTAACTTTTGAGAACAATTACTTAAATTGGAATTATTGCTGTTAAATAGTCCAATTTCTTTAACTTTAAGTAATGAATGATATTGTCAAAAAGTGAGATTGAAATAGATTTATCTGAGATCTTTCAATTATCTTCAGTCACACTTTAAAAAAAAATGCTTATTTAAGATGTTAAATAATTTCAATATCTGAGTTACTATTGAGAGAACATGGAAGTGTGCCTAATAAAGCAGAGTGGGGGTGACTCAGTCGGTAGCATCCAGACTCATAATCTGCAGTTTCCAGGTTCGAGTCCCAGCTGGGTCTGGGGTGGGGGTGGCTCAGTCGGTAGCGTTCCAGGCTCGTAATCTGTCGTTCCCAGGTTCGAGTCCCAGCTGGGTCAGCGCTGAGATTTATCTCCGCAAAATTCCCCGCCCTGCCCACGGTCAGTAGGGGACACTGATGGGCTTGGAAAGGCCGTCGTCCGTCGGATGGGACGTTAAGCCGTGGCCCCGTGTGCGGGAGAGACATACCCTGTGCACGTTAAAGAACACGCTGGATGGCCTTGACGGGAGGCTACCATCTGTCTCCCAACAGCTGTTCCAGTGGGTCCCCTCCCCCAACCTTCTCTGAGCCTTCCAGGTCCATGTGACCTGGCCATTTAGCCCATGGTGTGCAAAAAAAGTGCCACTCAGAGGTAAAACAACCCAACCCAATCCAGCTGGGTCAGCATTGAGATTTATCTCTGCAAAATTCCCTGATACCAATGGGCTTGGGAAGGTCACCATCCATCAGATAGAACATTAAGCCATGGCTACTCTGTAACACTCCAAAGATTAATAACGTTTTAAAGTTTTGGACCTTTTATCTGATCCAATTTATTCAAATTCCGGATAGTTTAAATCGGGTACCAGGCAATAATAACTTGGCAAATAAGTTGAAATAGGTTTCGGTAAAGAATTGCTAAGCGTTACTTATCGAGTAAAAATTTAAAAATGATTGTTATGTTTAAATATTAAATACAATCAAAAATTAACTCACATTGCTCAAGAGAAAAAATAGCAAAGATTCAGAAGTTTCTAAAACAAACAAAGTTTATTTCCAAAATTTCAATTCACCAACATCAAATGAAAATGTCGACTACATCTCGACTCATCACTATCTCACTACACCAACTAACTTCTATTCACTACTCTAACTATCTTCTACTAACTCTGACTTTCCTCTACTTCAACTACTGGTACTTCTTCTAATGTCTTCTAAATACTCTGTAACCTAATGTCACTGTTACATCATGCATTGTAAAAAAGCTCAAGCGCCATGTTGTACACTGGGAAAGGGTTGGGTTGTTTTACCTCTGAGCGGCATTTTTTTGCACACCATGGGCTAAATGGCCAGGTCACATGGACCCGAAGACTCAGAGAAGGTTGGGGGAGGGGACCCACTGGAACAGCTGTTGGGAGACAGATGGTAGCCTCCCGTCAAGGCCATCCAGCGTGTTCTTTAACGTGCACAGGGTATGGCTCTCCCGCACACGGGGCCACGGCTTAACGTCCCATCCGACGGATGGCGGCCTTTCCAAGCCCATCGGTGTCCCCTACTGACCGTGGGCAGGGCGGGGAATTTTGCGGAGATAAATCTCAACGCTGACCCAGCTGGGATCGAACCTGGGAACTACAGATTACGAGCCTGGCGCGCTACCGATTGAGCCACCCCTGCCCCCACCGGGAAAGACATTTACACAAACTGATGAGTGCGTAAGCTATGACACAAGAGAGGGCATGTCCTTGAACATGTGCTTTAGTGGTTAACAGCCAAAAGGTCAGAGTTGCGCATGTGCAACTCCTGCAGCTCGGAAGGAGATCGAAACAGTCCACCAAAAATAAATTAAAAATCCCCAAACTGATAAATATAATGTGAATTAAGCAAAACTGGCTAAAGTAAGGTAAAAGTGAATGGGTGGACCATCACACCATGTGCGGTAGAGCCATACCTTGTGCATGTTAAAGAACATGCTGGATGGTCTTGACGGGAGGCTACCGTCTCCCAACACCTGTTCCAGTGGGTCCCCTCTCCCAACCTTCTCTGAGCCTTCGGGATTCTTATGACCTAGCTATTTAGCCCATTGTGTCTGAAAAAGTGCTGCTCAGAGGTAAAACAACCCAACAACCCAAAAGTCTAATAAAGTTCCACTTAGGGTATATTTACGACAATAAATATTTTCCTGATAGGTAAATAGACCTCAAACAGTAAAAGAAAATTGAAATTGCAATTTTACATTTTTTCTGTCAACAGAAATCTACCTTACTGTACACTTCGTATAAGGTTTGTTCGTAGTCTCCCCGTTGTGACATCAAAACTCTTAGCCAATGACCATCAAGAAATGCTCTCTCATCAAGTGACACCACCCTTCCTTCATTCACCCTGTTTTAACATAACATCAGCAGTAAAGGAGATATTGATCAGCCATTGGTAGCTCACTGGTCATAGCACTTGATCTTCATCAGGAAGTTATGAGTTCATATCTCAATGAGCTCAAAACAATTTTTTCCTCTACACCCATCTTTATCCTGTTACTTACGCAGCTTAATAGTGATTAAATACTTAGTAAATCAATGGTGAGCTGTGGATTCATTTGTCTGTTTTTACTGATCACGCTTTCCAAAATCAAGTCTTAAATACCTAGCCAGATCTACTTTTTACTACATCATTGGGAACAAGTCTTATTTAAATCAATATGTTGCAAATTAGTTCAAATTTTTTATTTTCATAAAATTTGAAGTTAAATTCTGTTTAATTTGGTATGTAACATGACCTACTTCTGTTGATTGGTTTTTTTTAAATTCTAAAGTTAACTTGTTTATATGACCTAGCACAGTTGGCAAATATCCTGAACTTTTCTCAAAGTATAGTACCAAGAAAAAAAATTACAAAAAGAGAGTTTGATATGCACTATAATTAACTCTGTCTATTAACTTTTTAAATATATTTTTATTTTTACTGACAGATGCATTTTTCACTACATACCTCTAAAAAAGATACATTAATATAAAACTAGTCTTTTTTTGGCTAAATATTTCATTTTCAGAAAATACACAATTAAATGCTGATTAGTTTGGTATATAATATGTCATAATTCTTCCTATCATCAGTTAACATGCAAAAAGTTCTAAAATAAGCTTCTTTGGCTGAGTATATTGAAAAAATAGCTTGGCCTCTAAATGTAAACTAGTTTTTCAGGCTGGACCTTGAAAAGGTTAATACCTATCTAACAAAAAAAAACATTTCTTTTCATCATTTGTTCTAAAAACTAAGAGTTGAATACAGACAGATGAAAAACAAAACGAAAACAATAGCTCATATTTTAAAATAGGTAAAAAAAAAACTGCTTTAGAGTGTCTTCACATTACTTATCAAAAAAAAAAGTATTTGTTAAAAATACTAATATTTCGAGGCATACAAAAAAATATTACTTACCGTACAGTGGAACTTGTGGTTGCAGCCAAAAAGATTGTACTTGGAGCAGGCATAGACGTAAGAAATGTGACAGGACTTCCTTTTGTTGACTCTAATTGTTTAATGCATGACCCCATGAAAGGATCCCAGATCTATAGAAGGGAATAAACATTAAACATATGCTAAAAATGGCTTTGTTATACAGATTGGTAAATACTTTATCCTTGAATTGCTCTTTACATCTTTCTTTAAATATGAAATATTTAAGTATATTATGTATATATACTAAATCAAATACATTACTTAATAATGAAATTTGTCACCTAGAATAAGTTGGACCAAAATGCATGTGTTTCTATTACATCTAAATTCTGATAATAATTTGCATTATTACAATATAAATAATCCAGAGCATAAGCTCATCCAAATTATTGTAATAAATACCTGAAAAAGAATATGACAACAGAATTTAACACGTTAATGTCAATAGCAGAAAGAGAAGATAAGATAGACCTAAACTAATAACTAACTAAAATAAAATAGCAGAAAGAGAAGAAAAGATAGACCTAAACTAAACAAATGTTATTTACTGACAAAATGGGAACAATAATTGTATTGGGCCTGTAAATGATAGTTCTTCTTCCAGTAACTACCTAGCTATGTACTAATATGCCTCCTCGTGGTGCTTACTGTTAGTACCTTTCAAAAGAAATACTCTCTTGTGGAAGGGGAGGGCTGCCAGATCAATGTGGCCTACTGATCTGCACTACTATGGCTACTTTTCTTTTTTTTCTTACTCTGCTGAGGAGTGGTCAATTACACTGCTGAGGAGTGGTCATGCTGACCATATACACCAACCGGAATGGAATTAGGACTCTGAGCTTGATTATGGATCCTGGACTTGCTGCATTGATGGGCTTCTGTGAAGGGAAAATCTGTAGTTGTGATTTTTGTTTTGTTGTGGGTTGACAGCCCAAGTGAATAGATTTACAGGATATGTTTTATCAGCTGGTGATAATCTTGATCTGAGGTCATTGCAAGTACCTGAACTCTTGCTTCTATGGGCATCACCAAACCTACATTGCAGGAAGTCTTCCAGTGTAGATGGCTTCAGCTTTTAGTAGTGTGGGAATGGTGGCCAGATGCAGCAAATGTAGCTCAGGACAGTTATGTTTGGGGAACTAAATTGCACTATCTGGTTGGACCTCTGTAGCCCAAGGCTGCTTGAGGATGATGATGGGTCTCCATAGGCATTGATACAGGCTGAAATATATTTTGGTATCAAGTCAATCATGTATTGAGCTGAAATTCTGAAGAATATTTTTCCTATACAACCTATAATTGAACAAAGTATGACAAGAGTTAGGGCTGACTGAGCATGCTGGTAATTGTAAGTTCCATAATGTCCAATATTTGCTAAATTGGTGATCTGATGACCTAAAAGACTAAACCAGAACTAGGCAGAAGAGACCATCAGATGTTAATTATGGGGGCAAGTATTGTCCTATTATAAAATGGCAATGGCACTTGATGGAGGAATCATAGGAGTAGAGCTCATTATATGATGATATATGTATAATGTTTGGGTGTCAGAGTATCATCAGTGAACACCAGAAGTGAAATGCTATTGTCACTGATGATACCCAAAACTATGACACTAAATGTATGTGGAGAATGACACTTCTGAATGCTAAGGGATTGAATGTTTTTTTCTCCCAAAACGTGCAATACCACCCATCATTGAATCCAAAATCAAAAGTGGGAGTTATCACTGAACAACCCACAACATTGAGCTCTCTTTTTACGCTATAAGAGATGATGCTGAAGCAAGCTGGAATGAATCATGGTCTGCAGAATGAATTCTGAGAATATAAGCCAGCTGGTCCAAATTTCTGATTATAGTTCAATTTGTTATTATCATGCCTCTACTTTGATTAGCAGTGATGAAACAGTCCCTTATGTCCAGTTGCCATATATGTTGGTCTGTCTGTATATTATAGATCCTAAATAATGGTTCTAATTGTGGCTCTGTTGCCAATACCTACTAAAAGTTCTGCATCCTGGGCAACATGAGATGTAATTTGGTCTGTTGACCATCATGCTTCATGGAGGTCTACTATCCGACCTGTTCCTGAAAGCCCCGAGTTTCACATAAGATTTTCTAACATTTGTTTTGGGTATTCCACATTACCTCAAAAACAGTTCTGGATGATTTACATTTCATAAACTGTATGATGAGCATACATGTGTGACCTTAAAGTTGGTTTTAATTAAGTTGTTGCCAAAATACTATACACTGTTCAGCACTAGAGTATCACAAAAAATGTCCCGTAGACAAGAAACATTTGAAATAATTAGTTGGAAAAAATTGGTTGTCCTGAGTAAGATTTGAACCCACATCTACCTATCCACTTTTCCTTTTCCTTAACCTGTTTTACTTTTTTTTATGTTATAATTATTATTTTAGGGCCTTATATTTCAGTTGAATCATCATTTCTCCTTGTGTAAGAGAAGTTACGCATGCACAACTCTGCTTTTCGATTGACAGCCACTAATGTGCACTGAAGGACATACTCCATCTTGTGCCATAGCTAGAGCAAGATCATCATTTTATGCAAATGTGACTAACACCAGCATGCTATGCACATGTCAGTTTGCACACATCAAATGTATAGTAAGTAATGTTAGGTCATGGAAGAGTCAGTTGAGCAAACAGTTGAGCAGTCAGTGTTAGTGAAGAAGTTACTGTGAGAAATTTTTTTTTTAGCAAAGAGTTGCTTTTGTGATGAAAAGATTCTTGGTGAGTTTTTTTTTTAATAAACATTATTTGTTTTATGAAATAATTTTGTGATGGTCCCCCCATTCACTTTACCTTAACCAGTTTTGTTATATTTATGTTATAACTATTATTTTGGGGCATTTCTTTATGTTGATCATAATTTCTCCTATCCCATACAGCAAAAGCAGTTGCACATGTACAACTCCAATTTTTAATTGATAGCTGCTAATGCAGGCAGGACACATCTCCTCTTGTGGCTATGAAAGGGCGGTAAGGTAAGAGAGGAACGGTTGATAAAATTTCTGAATCCTAAGACTAGTTTCATGGCTATTATGTGCCAAACAATATATAATATAAAGAATAAAATATGTGAAAACCACAACCACATTTAAATTGAAACACATAAACAAGTTGGGTTGTTTTACCTCTGAGTGGCACTTTTTTGCACACCATGGGCTTAATGGCCAGGTCACATGGACCCCGAAGGCTCAGAGAAGGTTGGGGGAGGGGACCCACTGGAACAGCTGTTGGGAGACAGATGGTAGCCTCCCGTCAAGGCCATACAGCGTGTTTTTTAACATGCACAGGGTATGGTTCTCCCGCACCCGGGGCCACGGCTTAATGTCCCATCCGACGGACGGCGGCCTTTCCAAGCCCATCGGTGTCCCCTACTGACCGTGGGCAGGGCGGGGAGTTTTGCGGAGATAAATCTCAATGCTGACACAGCTGGGACTCGAACCTGGGAACTACAGATTACGAGCCTGGCGCGCTACCGACTGAGCCACCTCCGCCCCACACAAAAAGAACAGATACTAAGTATAAATGTCAAAACAACAAAGAACATAAAACACCCATGTAAAAACAATAAAGAAGTAAAATACAAAAACCAACATGGGTGTATAGGACTCATAATAAACAGCAACAAGTCTAAATGTCAAAAAGGTAAAACATTAAATATGTGCAAAATATCCAGTAAAACATAAAAAGTTGAAAACAGGTGGTATAAAAGGGTGGTCAGATAAAAGGTGACCGAGTATAAGGGGCTTGGCCATAAAATCATGCAAGGTTAAAATCAGGACAAGCAATTAAAATCAGTTTAACTGTTAAAAAAGCATCACAAAACTTACACTTAGGTTCCTTGTCCGCCTGAAGAAGTATTAAACAAATGACCTAGGTGAAGCCAAGCAAGTACAACTTCCTCCTTGCAATTCCTGCGAAAAATGGACTGCATGGTTTCATAAATAGGTTTGATCTTGAAAAGCTTGTTACTAACCTATTCAGACCAATATCACTGCCACTGTGCCCACAGCTCGATGGAAAAACCCTGCTGAAGTCCATGTATGAACACTGTGCAGAGACGGCCAACTTGGCAGAGGTGCCTGCCAGACATTGAAGCTACTGGCAGATCTTGGACAGAAAACAGGGTAAGGCCAATGCCTCTCCGAGATCAAAGCATGTAATGAGCTGAGTCGGTGTAAAGCACACACTGACAATGATGTTTAGCTGCTATGTGGTTCAAGGTGAGATTGATAGCATGCAACTCTGCAGTGAAGATGAAATACTGCTGTGGAATCTGGTCTGCAGTGATAATATCACAGCAGACCATGGGTGATCCCACTGATGTGCAAGACTACAAGCCTTGGACATGCTAACCAAAGGACAAATGGCAATAGGGCAATTCTGGTATAGCATTTCCCAATTAGGACTGAAAACAGTCCCAAATGGAATGACCTAGAAGGAGTCGCAATTTTGGTGTGTATTGTAGGGACAACTGCTGACGGTGAATAGATAATGATGGTTCATCAATCTCAACATAAAAACTCTGGACCAGTGAAGTGTAGAAGGCCCCAGCACAAACACAGAGGGCCTGATGATGAAGAGGACACCAGCATCTTCATCACTGAATCCCAGGCAAAACTGTATATTTGGGATCTGTAGTTTTGACTGGACAAGTGCACAGTACAGGTAGAGAAAAGAACATTGAACATCCACCTCCTAAAAGAAGAAGGAGAGGACATTAATAATGCTGAATGTCTGTGTGCACTTGGACCTGAGATGTCAGATAGTGGGTAGTAAATTTCTGGTTGAAGATATGACCATGAAACTTGGTCTCCTCCACCACTGGAATGGTGATACCTCTGAGCTGCAACTTGAGGGTACATATGAAAATTACATTCGTAGCAAAAGTGCATGCAAGAGGTCTTCTGAATGGAGAACTGAAACCCATTAGTTGTCGCCCAAAGAGATTGTTCAGAGCAGTTTGCAGTTGTCATTCAATGACCCACATGGCGAATAACGAGCAAAAGATGCCAAAGTCATCAACATTGAGGGCATTGCCTACAGTTGGAGGAAGTTGTCATGGAATTAATTTTGACAGTGAAAAGCCTAAGACTCAGGACGCAGCCTTTTGGTACAGATTTGGACAGATTTGGTCTTGGGGGGGGGGGGGGGGGGGGGAAGGCTGCAAAAGAGTATTGCCAACACGGACATGAAAAGAGCAAGATAAAAAGTTGGATATTAAGATCGGCATAAGATCTCTCAAGCTGAAAGCATGGTGGTTACAAAGAATGCTGAATCTCCATGCCATGTCATATACTTTTTCAATATTGGAGAATACTGATGCCAAGTGCTCTCTGCATCAAAAGAAGTTCCTGATCACCAATTTGAGGCAGATCAGGTGGTCTAAGGTAGGCTGTTGCCTGCGAAAGCTACACTGGGTTTTGGAAAGAAGGCCATGGTGTTCCAAATGCCAGACCAGCCTGGCATTAACCATTCTTTCCAACTTCTTGCATATGCAACTCATCAATACAATGGGACAATAATTGGAAGGAATCTTGGGATCCTTTCCTGGCTTGGGGAAGGCCAAAATGATAGTCTCCTGTCAAGAGTTCAGAAACTGATCCTCGAGAAAAATGCTGTTAAAAAGTTGGAGCAGCTGATCCTTACTTGATGGTGAGAGATGTTGGAGCATTGAGTAATGGACATTGTCTGCAGTGCATGCATGGGAAGAGTGCAGAGCAAGGTGAAGTTCCTCTGCTGTGAATGGCCTATTGTAAGCTCCAGGCCATTGGAGCGGAAAGACAGTGGACTGCATTCGTCCTTGCCCTTCAGGGCCAGAAACATTGTGGAGTATAAAGATGAAGAAGAGATTGAGGAAAAAGATTCTCCCATACTGTTGCCAATTGTCTGTCCATTGTGTTCCAGAATCGATAATGAGTGGGACATATAGTTCCCACTCATCTTCTAGACTTTATCCCACACGACTTAAAACTGGTTGTGCAGGTAATAGAAGATGTATATTTGATCCAAGATTCCTTCTGGCTATGGTGCTGGATGAAATGAGCTTTCACTCTGGCATGCTCAAAAGCTTCCAAGTTAGAGGATGTCAGATATCTTCAAAACATCCCCGAAGCCTTGTTCTGAGCCTTATAAGCTGTGATGCAGTCAGGATTCCACCACATTTTCAGAAATCATGGAAAGCCTATCAAAGTCTGAGGAATGGTTGAGGCAGCTGCATGGATGATATTGTCCATGATCTCCACCACTGCAACATTGACTTCTTGCTGACTGAGTGTTCATCAAACTCACAAAGGAGTTCAAAGCCACTCCAGTTAGCCTGATCAAAATGCTACCATGATACACATGAAAGGTTGAAAGGCCCTCCACTGGAGATGGTACACACCACAGGGAGGTGATTGCTTCCATAAGGGTTGTCCTCAACCTCCCAAATAAAAAGTGGAAGGATCAAGGAGGAGCAGATAGTAAGAACAATGGCAGTGAAAGTCCAGGTTGGGGAATGAAAGTAGGTACTGTCAACAGTGTGCAACAGGGGGAGTGATGGATTCAAGTACCACTGCTCCAGGATCTCACTCCTCTTGTTGGTGTCAGTACTGTCTCACAGAAGACTGCGTCCTTTGAAGTGCCCTGTGATGAGGAGAGATATGGCAGCTGCAAGATGATGGTATCAAGGTCTTCCCAGAAGATATTTCTAGACAGGAGGCAAACGGAGCAGACAATCAACGAAAATCACATTAAGAGGCAAATGGAAACTACCTCTAAGTTGGTGGTGAGGGGTACAACCTGGAATGGAGAATGGTGGCTCATGAGGATGGTGACACCCCGACGAGGTGGACCATCCCATCCCAGTCCCGGAAAATGAGAGAAAAGTGTCAGATGGTGGGATTGGTGGTGACAGCAAGTCTGTCTCCTGCAGGCACATGTAGATGGGCTTGTGCACCCTCACCTCATAATTATATGTAGTTGCCAGAATGCATGGCATAGCCAAGACAAGACTTTGACCTTTATCAAAGCTGTGCCAAGTTTAGGAGGCCTCAAAAATCCAAAATATATATATGTTTATTATTCTGACAGAAGGGAACAAAAGGAAGATAATAAAATAAGCAGGAAATTGATGTGGGATAATGTTCATTATATACTATAAATATTATAACAAATTCTTAACTACTAAATTAAAACTTGAAATGAATTTTTTGAGGCTCCTGATATTGTGAAGTTCTAAGCTGTAGCTTAGTTAGCTTATGCTCATGTCTGGCTTTGAGCATAAAATAGTCTAACTTGCCAGTATATATTTAAACAAAGAAAATTATTTTAAAAAAATGTTCTCCTGTATGCCATTGATTTCAGTTTATTGCAGAAGACTGTTTCATACTATACTTACATGAACTGTGCTATCACATGATCCAACTAAACGAAGAGAGTCTAAAAAAGACACAGCAAAGACTGATTTTCGGTGCTGTGTATAAGTCCATTGACATGGAGTTTGTGTAGAACCATCACCACAACTTCTGAGGGACCACAGCTTTACTGTCTTATCTTTGCTGCTAGTAAGGAACGAGTTCTCATTATCTAGAACGTGAATTGTTCTCACACTACCCGTATGACCTAAAGAAAAGGATTTCACCATTTAAACAGAATTTGTTAAAGTAATAACATTAATCTGCAAAACAGATACATTGCTATTTTACTTCAAAATAAGACTTCTCTTACCACTTAAATATTGAGAACTTATCACCACAACACATAACACAAACTAAAATTGTCTCTTTTTACAAGTTTAAACTCTCTATTACTTCTTTTGCAATTACTTTCAAATTAATAAATGTTTAAGCACTTCCATGCACACACCAATGAAAACCTTTCTTCTTTATGCTAATGCACAAAAAAACCAAGAAAAACCTCTTCCTCCTTCACACTAATTTTCCAAACTTCTAACTGTATTCTCTTCCTTTTTTTTAACTTCATCATGTTCAAACTTGTTAATGTCGTGATTCACATTCCATGCTATGTCTTGAATTCCTGTAGTACCCATCTTGTTTCATTGTGCATTTGCAGATTCCATTTCAATGTAAATAATTTGTTAAAGCTACCTGATCACCATTTCTTAGATCTGACATGGGATTTCTGATTTGATTGTTAACAATACTCTATTCTGAAGCAACTGCCTGATTTAAGTGCACAAGTTTGATATTAACTATTATCAAAATTTTTTCTATAAAGCCTAAAAAATTCTTATGGAAATTAACAACTTCTATTTTTAAAATCAGAAGATTTTGAAAGCAATTATGAAGTATGTACTTCTGTTTCTTTTTGTGTTTCACTCTCCTGACTTAAATATATTTCAATATTCCTAAATTTATTTTTATCATTTATCCCAGCATTTATCTCTGCAACTGAAATTGAAACTCTACCAGAGCTTGTTGCAGCCTGTCTGTTTGTCTTGTTGCAGCCTGTCTGTTTGTCTTGTTGCAGCCAGAGCTTGTTGCAAGCCTGTCTGCAGTATAAACCAGGTCACATAAAAGCAAGACACAGGTGCCACTAATTGCTGACACATGTAAGCCATATTAGGCAGCTACATGGTGGATTGTGTACAGCGTCACCCCCACACATTAGATATCATCTACATATTCATCCAGTTAGTGTTTTATTATTTACCTTTAAAATTAAACTTTAGTTTTCATTTTTATATATTTATATTATTTCCATAAACTATAGATCTTTCAGTCAATCGATTATTATCAGTCTTTTGGAGTTATGCAACATTGCTGGCTTACAACTTGCTGCTGCGATATTTTAACATCGCATTAGGCTATATGTTAATTTTCCTTTATTTTTCTAGTCAAAAGTAGTTAGTTTTTTTTTTCTTTTAGTTCTATCATTTCTTGAAAATGAGTTAGGTCTTGGATATGGGAGCAAAAAAGATTTCCTTGGCATGGATATTAGCCCTCCTATGGGAGGGCAATTTTAGCAAGGGTAAACTCCCCCTCCTCTTCCCTGGCTGCTTGCTGCACTGAGGGCTTTTTATTTTCCCCTCTGGAAGAATTTTATTTTTTTATATTATAAGTTTTTAAGTTCATATTGAACAGTTTTAAAATAATTTACTCCAGCCCCCAATGTATTGACTGTGCCACTCTAAGCATAATGACGTTGCTTTTGTCTTAATGCACTAAATTTTTCGCACTTTGCCAAGATATCCAAAATTCAACACCAAAAGAAAATAAATAATACTTAGTAAAATTAAAAACAAAACAAGGAAGTGTTCCTCCATTTCATAACCAGGACAGAAAATCCCATGTATGTGAGGAGCCAAGTCACATTATATAACACTGGCCCATGTTAGTTTTGAAATATACCATACTGAAAAGAATCATTAAAAGAAATAAATATCATGTTTCAGGTAAATATTATATTATTCAGGAAGAAATTTACTTTCGATTAATATAAAATTGAATTTGCAGTTCCCAGGTTTGAATTCCACTTATGCCAGCATTGAGTTGAATTGTTTTATTCATATTTTCAGCTTTGAGTTGAATTGAATGTTTTTATTCATCGTTTTTTTTCCAAATTAAGTCTTAATTGTGTAGTCTGATCTATTTTCCCACTATATCACGGTGAAAAAGTCTTATAAAAATTAATACGTTTTCAAATAAGTTTAGATTTTTATTTTCATAAAATTTGGAATTAAACGCTGTTTAACTGGTATATAATATGACCTATTTTTGAAATTTTTTTTAAAGTTTGCTTGTTTATTCAACTCAGCACAGTTGATGAAAAGTCTGAACTTTTATCAATGTATAGTACTGAGAAAAAAATACAAAAAGAGAGAAATTTTCTTCTTTCAAGGTAAAATTTATTTTCATCTAATTCATAAACAAATAGACTTTCTATTGATAAGCATTATAATTATTTCTTTCTATTAGTTTTTTTTAAATAAATTTTTATTTGTATTGCCAGATGCATTTTTTACTACATGTTTCTAAAAAAGCCCTAATAGAATTAAACGTCTTATTTTTGTAAAATATTTTTTTTTCTTAAAATCTGAAATTAAAAGCTGAATATGTTGGCATATAACAAGCCATAATTCCTTTCATTAGTTTTTTTAGCAAAGAGTTCTAAAATAATTTTTTTAGCTGATCACAGTGAAATTATAGCTTGCTCTATGGTTAAAAACTTGTTTTTCATGCCTGGCACTGTAAGGGTGAAATTAAAATTTCAATTAGGCACTATTATTAAATATTGGTTTTGTAAATGATTCAATTTTTCAGGCCCGGCATCATAAGAGTTAACATTGGATTTGTAGACTATCTCATTCAGCAATATTGAGGCTTTTAACACAACAGGATTAATAGAATTAAACATTTGGTTGATGGATAACTATGGAATGAACAGTGTACCAAATCTTTTCATTTAAATTCTTGAGAAATGTTTCGAGTTTCAGAAAACTATAGTTAGTTTCTTTGTGGAATTTGGGTTGGGTTGTTTTACCTGTGAGCATGCTTTTTTGTACACAATGGGCAAAATGGCTATGTTCCAGGACCCAATGGCTCAGAGAAGGGAACCCACTGGACAGCTGTTAGAAGGCAGATGGAAGCCTCTCATAAAGGACACCCAACAAGTTATTTAATGTACACAGTGCATGGTTCTACTGCAAATAGGGCCATAGCTTTTATATCCCATCCAATAGATGGCAGCTATCCCCTTTCTGACTGAGAGCAATGAGGGAGTTTAACAGAGATAAATCTCAATGCTGGCATAAGTGGAATTCAAACCTGGGAACTGTAAATTACATGCCTGATATGCTACCAACTGAGCCAACCCACCACCCACCCCCCTGCTCACCTTTTGTAGATTTTAAAGTAGATTTTGAATCTGTTGATTATCATAATTTAAGATTGATTGTGAATGGCATTCCTGGCAAGTTAGTTAGCATTATGATGGATATTAAAATATCTAAAATAATATAAAGTCACTCTTGGCTCTGATTTGGCTAAATGATGCTAATGAGATGAAATTTTCATTAAAGCTGTTAAAGAGAATGGTAATAGAGATACATGTGTACCATAAATGAAACAATTCTTCATGCAACAAGCTTTTTTATGATCTACAACATCAACAACCTATCCCACTGAAACTATGGAAATTAATGACGCAAAAGAACACAATACAAAAATGCATTTTTTCCCCAGACACTCAAAAGTAGGATTTCCTTAAGAAAAAGTACTGTGTGCTTGAACTATGTTTTACTTATTGCAAAGTGTAAAATCTTTGTATGATATGCAAGATATTTAAGAATATTCAACGCTACAAGATTCTTCCAGAAAACAAATTTGGGCTTATTTTTTTCAGCATATTAAACTGTGACTTTTAATACACAAACACAATACTTCACCAACTCTTTACCATTATATATATAATATATCAGTGCAAAAGTGTCTTATACACTTATTTTGATAGTATTACTGAGTTACTGTTACCATATTGCAGGAACAGAAATCGGTGCTGGTGTAAAAGTAGCCATGAACTATGGTTTCACCTGCTCTAGGAGGTATTTCATGGCTGGTGAGAAATATGCAGTTGGTGGGACACTGATAACTGTCTGCACCACCACTGAGACCATTGTAATGATGGGATTTCCAGCAACATCAATGGCATAGGAAATCTTGCCAGGCAAGGTGGGCAGTGCAACTAAATTTCTTGCCTCATTAATATTAATAGTTTGGAAGTGTTGTACCTCTTTTACCTGCTTCCACTTGGGATAGTCACAGGTATATACTGAAGGGGTACCACTGCAATTTATGCAGCTTGCTATATCAGCTGGGAAGTCTGGATCAAAGTGATCCAAACTGCCATAGTGAGCTCAGGTAGGTTTATCCTGGAAAGCTGTGTGGGCATGACTATCTCTGACACTGAAAACAGTATAGAAGGCTGAATATATACTTCACAATGCAAGTAACCTGCCTTGATGGTGGTAGACTGGTGTGGAATGTTGAATGCTAAAATTAATACCCTGGTCAGTACTATTTTCCATCATGATGTACCAAAACCTGGTGGACTGTGGTAACTCCTTGGGTAGAGTTTTCAGAGGATCTTCTCTTCAGATAAGTTGAGGAGGTTCCACTCAGAGATCACACCATGTGAGGAATTCAGAAATTTGTGGAAGTTCAGAAATTCCACAATCACCTGATCATCCATGGAATGGATGATCAGGTGAGTGGGGATATGTCTCACAATTCTAGATCATTAATGGAATGGACGATCAGGAATTATGGGACAGCAGAAGATAATGGGACTTCATCGTGTGCTTTTTGTGCTTGAGGCAGAGGAATTATTTATTGAATTCATAATGGTATTAAGGATTCAGTGCCCATGTTCCCTATCCACCACAGAGCCCAATGTGAACAATGATCAAGATGCCAGGTCCATTCAGCTAGTAAGAGTGAATCTGGCACAAAACAAAAAAATAATATATATAAATAAATTTGCAACAAAACTTACAAACCTGTACCCAGACATGGGCAAGGTAATCACTAGTGTTGAAACCCAGTTTTTAAAATTTCTTCAAAAATCGAAAACAAAAAAATCGTTTCTTTGATTGATTTTTTATTTGACTACAGTAATGTTGAATTTTTTACAAATGTTTTTTATTGAAAGAGAGAGAAGGAGAAAGAAAAAAAATGAAAAATGAACAGATTTCAAGGTCATTCAAATAATGAACGAACGCATACATAAAATTTTTTTCCGTTCCAATTTTATATACCGTATATATATATAGAGAGAGAGTGTGAGAGAGAGTGAGAGAATGGAAGCCTATGTGAACAAGCCATCATTTTATGAAACAGACTGCAATGGTAATAGTTTTATATTTTAAATCGTCATTCTCATCCTCAAGCAGCCATGGGCTACGGAGATCCAACCAGACTTTGCAATTTAGTTCTCCAAGCATATCTGTCCTGAGCTACATCTGCTGCATCAGACCCTACACACTAATTCTAACAAGGTCTTGTTTGACATTGTTTGCCCACTGCATTCTAGGTCTTCCTCTCTTTCTGAGGCCTTTAGGCACACTGTTCATAACCCTATTTGCCAATCTATAATTATCCATATGGGCAACATGGCCAAACCAATGGAGTCTCTCTCTGCACAATATGCTGCTCAAAAGAGGTTGATGACTCCTTTGCCTAACACCTCTTCATTAGTTACAAAGTTGAACCACCTAATGCCCAAGATACTGCATAAGCATCTAGAATCAAAAGCATCTAGTTTCCTGTTATCTTGTTTACACAGTGTCCAAGTTTCATTACCATATGTAGAAAGAACCAAACTATTATACAGTCTAATTTTAGTCTTTAGGTGTATATGTCTGTTTCTCTACACTCTCCATAGATTCTTATAGGTCCTGGCAGCAATCCCTATTCATCTGTTAATCCCATGCCACACATCACCAGCATCTGTTACATAGCTCCCAAGATGATTAAACTGTGACACCTGTGCAAGATTGCAACCATTCAGATGAACTGAATCACAGCCTGCCTGACCAATTTTCATCACTTTAGTCTTCTCTCTGTTTATGACCAAATCTACTCTAGTGCCAATTTCATCAACAGCTCAAATGAAAGAGTTCATCTCATCAACATCATTTGCCAAAAGGGCTAAATCATCAGCATAATCTAAATCAGAAATTATCGTATTTCCAGTCCATTTAAGGCCAAAATCTTTCCCTTGAAGTGAATTTCGCATAACATAATCAATAACAAAACTACACAGAAAAGGAGACAAAATGCACCCTTGTCGAACACCAGAAGTAATGCTAAACCAATTGATACAAGCCTTACCAACTCTCACACACGACTCAGTGTTATTATAGAGAGCTTTCATTATGTTAACTAACTTGTCTGGTATACCATATGATTTCACAATCAACCACAAATTATGACGATCAACACAGTCGAAAGCCTTTTTGAAATCAACAAAGCTAGCAACCAAAGGTTTCTGAAATTCTAAACATTTTTCAAGAATCTGCCTAAGTGAAAATATCTGATCCACACATCCCCAACCACTTATGAATCCACATTGCTCATTGTTGTTGTTGTTGTTGTTGTTGTTTAACGTTACGTGGTATTGAGAGGTCCTTCTACAGGCTTTCTCAGAATGATAATTTTGGATGTATGTGGTATTATGTTTTTTATTTTAAATTTAGGGTTCGCGTATATATTAATATTTTGGTTATCAAAATTATATTTGATATCGTGCAAAGCAGTAAGAGATAGTCGCCTAGTGAAAATTGATATTTTAGGATTTTATGAGTGTTTATGTTTGTATATGCTTTCAGGGAAGCATTCAGAGTTGTTTGGAGGATTAATTTTTCTTTTTAGTTTTTTTTAATGCTTTTTTTTAGTTATTATTCTTTTAGTTTTTTGTTTTATTTATTTTTTTTATGCTTTTTTTTATATATTTATTTATTTTTATCATTTTTTAAATATTTTTATATAATTTTCCTTTTTATTTTTTTTTGTTAATTATGTATTATTTTATATATATATATTTTATTATTTATTTTATTTTTTTATTTCATTATTTAATATCTATTTTTTTTAATTATTATTGTGCATTTTTTTAATTATTATTCTTATATTTACAATTTAATAATTTTTCTTTATTTTTCCCTGAGTGGTTTTAATTTATTCTTGGGTTATGGAGATAGGAATATTGAATTGAAGACTATTGATCCCCTGTTTTGTGGCTATTTGGGCCAGTAAGACCTGAGTTAAAGGATTTGAGCCACTTTAGATATGTATATATTTGTTCCCTTATTTCTATAGTCCCTCCATTATTTTTCTTTTTTTTTATTTATTTATATTTTATGGAATTTTTGGTGTGAGTCTGGATAGAGAACAGAGTGAGGGTCCCTTCGGGAACATGTATGCGAGAGGTAAGTTGAGAATTGAAGAAAAATCTTTATGAAGGACATGAAGAGACGATAGTAGAGGGTAAAGGAAAGGTGGACTAAATTCTGTTCCAAAGTGAGGTGGAAAGAAGGAAAGAAAAGAGAGATTCATAAATTTTGGTTTTGTTTAGAGGGTTAATTGTATTAAGCACAATCATGGAAAGAACTTTACCTGGAACAGAGAGTAGGCTGATACCCCTATAGTTATCACAAGAACTGCAATCACCTTTTTTGAAAATAGGGATAACAATAGCTCTGGTAAAATCCTTAGGAATCATGCCTTTATCATAAAAGATATTCAGAATTTCAATCATCCAAGTGGTAACCAAAATATTTCCAGCTCTAAGCATTTCCATAGTAATTTCATCTACTCCTGGGGATTTATGTAGTTTAAGTTCAGAAATAGCCAAAATAACTTTAGATTATAGGGTCAACATTAAAGCCACCAATGCATCTATCTTCATTACAAAAGGGGTAGAACTAACCACATTGTTTAGAACATCATTGAAATGCTCAGCCCACCTAGCCATGACAGAATCCTCACATTCTATAACCTTTACCTTGTTTATCCTTCAATCCCTCTATACCCATCAGTTTTCTACTACACAAAACATTAACAATCTGGTACAGCTCTCTGCTGTTGTGCTGCCTAGCTGCTTCCTCGGCTTTGTCAGCCAAGCCATAATGGCAAAGATTCTTATCAGCAGCTAATTGATCCTTTACATGTTTATTAAGCTGTCTGTAATGCTTTCTATTAGGACTAATAGGGTACTGAAGATGATGATGAAGACTTAAATGAAGATAAGTATGATGTGAATTAAATCCTATACTTAAATCCTATGTTTGAAATAAATATTGAGACAAATGAGGCACAGTGACTTAGTGCAGATAATTTGAGAGTATTTAAGAAACTCAGAAAAATCTATCGAATGTTTCGCAAATCTCCTTGAATAATGGACAGGCTTCAAGATGTCGTAAAGGAGGAATTCAATGGAGAAGAAAAGAAGCTTATCTTAGACAGCAAGACATGGTGGAATAGTCTCCTTTCTATGATTGAACATTTTCTAAAGCTAAGGAATTGCATTCCTAAGGCTCTACGAGTACTAGCTTCAACAAAAAATGTTTTCGAGGAGGAATGGAATTTGTTAGATAATGTTGCTGAAACTCTTCGTCCACTTGAATTTGTTTTGAAAATTCTATACTCTGAAGAAGCAACTTTACTTAAAGCTGACATGCTTATGAAAATTTGCCTCAAGAAACTAGACAATCAGGGAAAATCCTATTGCTGTGAATATCAAAGAATGCCTTATCAAACACTATTCATCAAAATGACAAAAGGAAGTTATTTCATTGTTGAGATATTTAACCAATCCACGATTTTAAAAATGAAATGTCTGATTTATTCCCTTTATAATCCAGGCAAACAGTAAAGAAAATTGCAGTTCATACATTTCTTAGGCTTTTTCATAATGAACGTCAAACCATCAAGGTAGATGATAAAGCAGAGTCAGAAGTGCAAGGTGCAGCTAGCATTGCTAAAATTAATGAAGCATTGCTAATTTAATTTGAGCATTGCTAAATTTAATGAACTTAACGCATGAGTATTTGAACGAAATGAATAAATTAGAAATGCTGCCTATGAAAGATTCCAGAGATTTTATTGTCAACGATGAATTTAAATACTTTGAAGCCACATTGGGAAAGAGCAAAAATTTAGAGCTTTACATAATGCTTTACTTACTGTTAAACCATTGGGTGTTGAATCAGAAATAGGCTTTTCAGCTGCAGGCCTTTTATATCAAAGCTTCGTTCAAGAATGACAGATAATGCCCTTTGTTTCTTAAGATGTCATTTTCAACATAGGGATAAAATCTAAATTTAATTTTATATTTTCCTTACAAGAAGAGTCTATTTTTTGCTTTCTAGGTAAATATTTTTCATTAAAAAATTTTATTTCAATGTTTTTTTCCACAATAAAGATAAATTTTAATTTTATTCTTTATAATTTTTTTTACAAAAAGTTTAATTTTTGTTTTCTAAGTATAGGTTTTTTATTAAATTTTTTTTTCAATTCTAAATTATCTAAATGATGTATTATTTTGGCTAAAATAAAATATGTCAATTGTCAAAGTGTCATTTTCTTTTCATATGCATGCGTATGATGTTGCTTTTTTGGCATTTTTTTTACCAAAAAATAGATGATAAACTATGCTTGTTAAGAGTTTAAGTCAGCACCTTTCATTTTGGCTTTTAAAAATTACTATACTTTTTGGTTAAAACCGACTTTTAAAAAACAGATTGATTAAAAACTGGCTTTGAAATTTTCGATTATTCTTCAACTCTAGTACTCACTGTGTGATGCCCTCTCATTCACTTTTACTTTACCTTAACCAGTTTTGTTTAATTTATATTTTATTTATCATTTTTGGTATCACAGCACTCGTTTCCAAGAGCATAGGAGTTGCGCATGCGCAACTCCGAACTTTCGACTGTCACCCGCTAAAGCGTGTGTACAAGGACACGCCCCCTCTTGCGTCATAGCTTGCACCGATCGTCGATTTATGCAAATGTCTTTCAAGGCGTGCAACATGACATGTGCTGGCTTTGTAGCCTCTTGTTATAACCTGGTGACATGTTAGTAACAGTCAGTTGGAGTTAGAGTTGGTGTGGAGTTGAGAGTAGCAGAGTGTAGTTGGAGTTTTGTTGAAGAGTTTGTAGTAAGATAGAAATGATGTAATATCTTCTTCACTGAAGTTTTGGTGAGTGTTTTTGGAAATAAATTTGTTTGTTATATAAACCCTTTTTGAATCTTTACTAATTTTTCTCTTGAGCAATGTTAATTGTTTAGATTAGAATTTGCATTAGAGTTTTGACAATCATTTAATTTTTGAATTCTTACTCGTTAAGTAATGCTCGCTGGTATTCGAAGCCTAATTGAACTTTTTTTTGGCAATTTGTTAATTATTGCCTGGCACCCGACTCAGCTATCTGGAGCTTGAATAATTATTGGACCAGACAAAGGGTCCAAAACTTAAATAAATTTTAAAAGTATTTTAATTCTTTGGAGCATTACAGAGCCATTAAAAGAAGTGGCGCAACAAACAGGGACGTGCCAGTAGTAAAAGAAGTGTCGCACTGAGAATAGGAATCTGCCAGCAGCAAAAGATAGTGGTCCAAGAATAGGGACTGTACATTTATGTATAAATTGTGTATGTTATTTAACATGATTGTCAAAGATAATAATTTTTGAGCTCATTAGTTGTATGTACTATTTATAGATTTAACGGCAGCTTAAGCCGAAAATATTTTTGTTGAGCTAGAAGCTTAACTTTTTTGTGTATTAGTTTTGTGTATTAGTGTACCGCCACATTGACGAGTTGCCAATCCATCTATTAACTATAGTCCATATGTTAATTGGCCTTTACCTGAGATAAGGTTCGATGGTTCAAAACGTCCGTCATGGTGGACATTTGTCAAGTCCATGGAGGAGCATTTCCGTTTACATGAAGTGCCCAGCAACAAAAAAGTGGTTTTAGCAGTATCTTGTCTAATTGGATGTGCTAAGCAATGGTGGAATAACATAGGATGTTGTCATGGAATTGAATATTGGGAAGATTTTAAAAACGAAATCATGGACATATATCCAGCTTATAATGATTTTACAGAACTAGCTACAGAGTTGTTTTCACGAAGACAAAGGGAAAGAGATGATATAGAAAAATTTATCTGGGGTACAGCAGAGTTATACCAGCTGTACGATGCTGATGCCGCTGAAATTGATATTATAAATTGAATATTGTCCCAATTGCTTTTGCCCATTAGGAAATACTTAGAAGTACGAAACGTAAACTCAATTTCAGATTTGGTCAAACTGGCTCGGCAATATACTGCAAGAAGAGAATCTGCAGCAACTGCATTAAACCAACAATGGATGCAATCCCTGCCAAAGCAGCGCTATCAGGTTGAGTCTCTTAAAATGACTCCCGCATGACCGGAAGTTACACGGTCCCGACAACTTGCGCCAAATGCGCCTAGATCGATGCAGAATGAACGAAGTAGAAAATTTGTTCCATGTCAAGCTTCGAACAATGACACTAGACCTAAAACTTTTTGTATGAACAATAGAGAAATTTTCAGATGTAATTTTTGTGGCCGACTAGGACACACGGAGCAATATTGTTATCGAAGGAATGGAAATTCGGGAGACTTGAATTAGGATCTTTGAAACGAGAGGCCAAAGTTCCTCAAGAAAAGCCCTCTCATGAGTTATGTCTTGCCACTATGGCTTTATATTTTGTTAAGGCTTGTCACGAAGAAACTAAACTAATAGATTGTAACAATACAGAAGCCGATCTTCTGTTTTCAAAGGAACAAGTTTTAGATGATAATTATGACAATTGTCAATTGAATATGCAGCCGCGGTCCTGTGGACTTTTTGAATTACATTGTAGTCCAAAGCAGAATGTTCAAGAAGCACCTACAAAATGTCCCATTAGTGCAATTAATGCAAATTTACAGAACCAAGTTTGTGAAGCAGAACAACCTTATGAGAAAGCCGTTTTAGTTGATGAAAAGGTTTCTGAAGTAGAAGTTTTTAATACTGATGAAAATATTTTTGAGTCTGATTTAAGGGACAATAACATTAATGAAGTAGAAAGCAACCAAGAAATTGTGCCGACTGCAAATAATCCTGACGAGTCTGGAAAGTTTGGAAGTCCCAAACTGTTGAAGCATCATTTGGAGGCGGACACCAATAAACCTAGAAAGTACAGGTCAGGTTCTTCAAAAATCCGCATGTAGTGACTAGATGCTAACAAAACAACCAGAGCCTGCAGAGCGACAACCAGGAGAGATGACGTCATGAGAGAGATCTTCAGCAATGCTTTTACTTGAAGCTAGCGAACGAAATAGGAAAGATGTCATCGGAACCCAACTATATGATTTATCGCAACGGAGTGCCAACAATGAATATTTAAGTATATTATTTTTCTTCCACTTGGCACTTAATGATTTATAAATGTTCTCTTTTCTCTGGAATAGATAAAGAAAGAAGAATGACGAAGCTTTATTGTGATTTATATGGTTAGCAATGTTTAATTTCTTGTTGAAACTTTGGAGTTTCAATATTTATTTTCGGAAAGTGAATTTACTGTAGTTCGAGTTTATACTGTGTGAATAGAATTTTTTTTGTATTCTTGTTCATCGAAGTTCTAGTTGTTATATTGTATTAATATGATTTAAAGTGTATTTTTGTAGATTTTTTCGTTTCAGCTGACTGATAGCTGAAACTTGTAAGTCGACATTAGGAAATTTAGAAATTGTAAAATGTTTATGGATATGAATGAGGAGAGTGAAAGAGAATTAGTGATTTAATATTTTTTCATTTTCAAGAAAAATTTTGCATTGTAAAATAACGTGCATTCCAAAGTGAATTTATGTATGCAACTATGAGATTCATGTAAAATGTGATTGGCTGAAATGTTATCGTCATATATTATAAATTATTTACACATTTGGCAGCATTTATTTGTATATATATGAGCTGACCATGATGATGACTGCAGAATTTTTTTTTTTTTTTTGGGGGGGGGGGGGATTTATCATGTTACACTTTTTGGAGCTGTCCCCAAATGGCCAAGTCTGGTGACTGAGTTGATACCAGCATAACTCCTTTGGGAGGGGGACGTTAAGCTCTGAAAGGGGAGGTAATTAATAAATTATTTTATTTCAGCTAGCTCATGATTGCTGTGTATAGGTGAAGAATTAGCGGATGATTACAATCCCACTTGTTTGTAAAAATTTCAATTTTCTTAGCTTCGCGTGTTTGATGTAATTAGGAGGAGTAACAGTGTTCGAATACCCGTTTTTTTATTTGAATTAGGAGAAGAATTTAGCTTTCACATATTTTTTGATTGTGGTTAGGGGATAAGCAGAAATTATAACCTCACTTGTGACGTATATAATTGAATATTTTTTTTCTTTTCTTTAACCTTTCTACAAGTTAAGAAAGATAGGAGTACATTAACCTTTTTTTACTGTGCAGTTCAAGTTATGCCAATTTCGAGTTTGTATCAGAATGTGATACTAGGTAGGCCAATAATGCTAGTATACAGTTAACTGCCACAGCTATTGGTATATATTTACACTAGGTTAGCTGTCACACACTTTTGTTATGAGATTTGGGAGGAGGTACCTTTGGTTGAGTTGGAAAATTGTGTCGAAGTGAGAATAGATCGTCTTATCAAAATTTGCGTAAGCATACTTTTACTTATTTATGTTCAACCATGTGTAAATGACCTGAGATGTGTTCTTTTATTCAAAATCTGCTCGTCAAAATCTGTTAGGTCAAATTTTTGACTCCCTTTGGAAGGGGGAGTTGTGATGCCCCCTCATTCACTTTTACTTTACCTTAACCAGTTTTGCTTAATTTACGTTATATTTATAATTTTGGGGATTTTTATTTCATTTTTGGCATTACAGCGCTAGTTTCCAAGAGCATAGGAGTTGCGCATGCGCAACTCCGAACTTTCGATTGTCACCCGCTAAAGCGTGTGTACAAGGACATGCCCCCCCTTGTGTCATAGCTTGCACCGATCGTCGATTTATGCAAATGTCTTTCCCGGCGTGCAACATGACATGTGCTGGCTTTGTAGCCTCTTGTTATAACCTGGTGACATGTTAGTCACAGTCAGTTGGAGTTAGAGTTGGTGTGGAGTTGAGAGTAGCAGAGTGTAGTTGGAGTTTTGTTGAAGAGTTTGTAGTAAGATAGAAATGATGTAGTATCTTCTTCATTGAAGTTTTGGTGAGTGTTTTTGGAAATAAATTTGTTTGTTATATAAACCCTTTTCGAATCTTTACTAATTTTTCTCTTGAGCAATGTTAATTGTTTTAATTAGAATTTGCATTAGAGTTTTGACAATCATTTATTTTTTGAATTCTTACTCGTTAAGTAATGCTCGCTGGTATTCGAAGCCTAATTGAACTTTTTTTTGGCAATTTGTTAATTATTGCCTGGCACCCGACTCAGCTATCTGGAGCTTGAATAATTATTGGACCAGACAAAGGGTCCAAAACTTAAATAAATTTTAAAAGTATTTTAATTCTTTGGAGTGTTACAACTGCACTCCACAGTTGGCTCTAGAAAGTCCACCCCACCAGCTAATTGGTATTGGGGAGGGGTGAGAGGGGACTCCAAGACCTCCCACTTACCTGAAGCAGAGACCAGAGTAGTATATATCCTCTAAAGCACTGCCAGGCCCGTGAAAAACAGACTCCCTTCTGCCAATACCGGCCAAAGGAGACCCTGCTAGTCATGAGCTGAGGAGAGCGCAAGAGGATTCCTGAGAAACTACCAGGATCCTCCTTTTCAGGCACATATCTCTGTGCAACAAACATGCAGGCAAACGTTTAGGACCCTGTGAAGGTACACAAACCAAGTCAAGGTGTGACACAAGATTGTACCCTCACCAAGTACAGGAGCTCACTATGAAGGGGGGGGGGGGCTTCAGAGAAAAGAATATTCTGTTTGAAAAGTAGTAATGAAAAAAATGATTGTTGAAAAGTAGCAATGAAATGAAAAAAGGCATAACTTGACTTTAGGTGCTATGCTTGACCAGTTTAATGAATCATCATGGGGGGGGGGGGGGGGGGATTGGTGCACATTTATTCTACAATGTAAGTCCAGCTACCATCAGCAGGATTTTAAGAATTGACACTGAAATAGCATTTACTTGAATTATATCTGAAAATATGTTAAATTTTGATTTATACGAATTTAACTCTCATATCTATCTTTTTGTCACAGTTTTATCAAGTGGACAATATACACAATTTCATTAATTCTGGATTTTAAAAACAGGTAGCTTCCTTTGTAATTAAGAACCTTTCATTACACTCTTCAGCCTGTTAGATAGTGATGCTTCATATTTATTTGTAAATGATTAGATTATTTTAGCACTAGTAGAACCTATTGTTGGAATTTGAGACACCACAGATATTATAGTTTCAGCACAGTTCACCTAATTATTTTAATGATGTTCATGTGAATTGTAAAAATAAACATTTTAGGCAGAGGCATGTCAGCCTCAGGAAAAGAGTATAAATCCACTCATTCTGATTACAAATTCCAAAAAATACAACAAAATATTCATGCCTTACCTGGGAATTCTAAAATGAAATTCAGGATATTAATGATGGGAAATGTTTCATGAATATTTTTTGCAACTTTCAAATAATGGTACATTATTTAAATTCCTATTTATATTAAACAATAGAATACGTTTTACAAGTTACTTTACCTACAAATGATTGTAGTTTTATCTGCTTAAAGTTAAAATGCTGATCTTTTTCACTTCTTCCAATTTCATGTTCCCAATAAGCTAACCAGTTGCCTTTTAAGTGTCTTTGACTGTTATTCATTTTCCTATTAAAAATAAAGAAAAAAAAAAAACCCTGATTTTTCACAAAAAATTTGAAAATTCAATTATAAAAGAGTTAGCCAAATATAGTTATGTAGTTTACATAAAAAATAAGATAAAAGTTTTGTTCGAGTATTTTAGAATACTATATTTTCTTTTATGCATTTAATTTCAATGTCAACAATTCTTTAAATAACACTATTTTACCTACTAAGATAATTTATATTAAATAGAAAATTTCACATTTAACATTATTAAACAATGAAATTACAAATACATTTTAAGTTTCTTCTATGTGAAGAAAGTTTCCATTATTTAAGTCCGCAACATAAAGCAAAATTATTGCATATGAATTTAAATGTCTAAAACATTATTGCCTTAAACCTGTTGTGGCATTTGGTAGGGACATAACTACTAGGGTCCCAATGGTTGAACTGAACCAGGAACCAGTGTTCGATAGGGCCCATGCTACACATACACAGTCGTATCAGAATAATATGACCACCTACTTAATAATGGGAATAACCACCCTTGGCCCGGATGACAGTGGCGAGATGGCGTGGCATGGATGCAATGAGGCCCTGGAAGGTTGCCAGAGGCAAACGTGCCCATTTGGACTCCAAAAGAGCATGGAAGTTCCGGAGATGACGTGGTTGTGGGTCTGAATGCCAAACCTGTTGAACGAAATGATCCCATAAGTGCTGTATGGGATTGAGGTCGGGCAATTTCGCTGGCCAAGGGAGAATAGAGACATCGCTGTTGTGTTCCTGGAACCAGTCATGCACCATCTTAGTGACATGGCAGGGTGCATTCTCCTGTTGGTAGACACCATCACCACTAGGGTAAATGTCCAACATGAAAGAATGCATGTGGTCAGCGAGGATGGACAGGTAGCCATTGGTGTTCAGGGACCCATCCAGTGGTACCAGAGGTCCCAGGTCATACCATGAAAACATCCCCCAGACATGCACACTGCCACCACCGGCCTGTACTTGACCGACAAGCGTGTCTGGGTGTTGGTTTTCATGTGTATGATGCCATATCTGCCACCACCGTCACTTCTGTGGAGTAGAAACCTCGATTCATTGGAGAAGGCAACCTTTTTCCACTCTTCCACCGTCCAATGACAGTAGTCCTGAGTGAACTGCAGGCGTTATTGCCAATGAACCTTGGTTAACATGGGCACCTTTACATAGTGTCAACTTTGGTTGGTTGTTTTGGGTTTAATGGTGCATTAGCATCTAAGGCTATAATGTGCCAAACATATGTCCAAATAAAAGTCATAGGACCCTCAACCAAGTATTAAAAATAAACTATAAACTCATACACAAATTGTAAGACAATAAAAGGAAACAGAGTCGACAACAACGAACAAGAGTATAAATATGTTATAAATATAAATAAAAAAGCCGTCCCGTGGTCGAGTGGTTAGCACATTTGGCTAGTAATCTAAGGGACCTGGGTTCGAGCCCCGGGTAGGCATGGATGTATGTGTTGTTTTTCTGCTGAGGTCCTGTCATCCTCTCAGATCTTCTACTGTGGCATATAAACTGACAGGCTCCTGTCAGACCTCTGTGGCAAGCAGCTGCTTGAGGGGGGTATATAAATAAAAGTAACCTAGGTGTAGGCGACCTGGGTTAAACATAAAGAACAATAAACAATGGAGTAAAAATATAACTGAATAAAATATCCTGTAAATTGTAAAAATTGAAAAACAGCATTAAAACAACAATGATCCGATAACAAATGTCCGAGAGTAAGGGGCTCAGCCATAAAATTCGGAAAGCTAAAAGACATGCATCGTTCAAAATTAAAACAACAAGGACATTCGATTAAAATATGTTTAATACTTAAAATGGTGTCAGAAAACTCGTACTTAGGATCATTGTCAGCCCAGAGGAGAAACAAATGAGTAATAAAAGAATGACCTAAGCAGAGCTGAGCAAGTACAACTTCCTCCTTGCGATTTCTGTGGTAAGAAGACTGCCATGGTGTGATAATATGTTGTCTCAAAGAGCTTGTTGGTAAGCTGTTCTAACCAATATCTCTGCCACTGTGTCTGGAGCTCAATGGTAAAACGCTGCTATAAATCCAGATATGGAACTGGCAATGGACAGCCGGACAGGGGACTTGGCAGCAGCATCTGCCAAGTCATTGCCCCTGATACTGATGTGACCGGGCACCCAACAGAAGAGAACGTTTGTGTTGGCTGCCAGATGATCTAGCTGCTGGCAGATACTAGAAAGAACTGGGTGAGGCCGATACCTCACCGAGATCAAAGCGAGTCGGTGTAAAGCACACACCGACGATGATGCTTAGCTGCCACGTAGTCCAAGGCGAGACTGAAAGCATGCAACTCTGCAGCAAAGATGGAACACTGCAGTAGGATTTGGTCTGCAATGATTACATCACAGCAGACCATGGCTGATCCCACTGATGTGCTGGACTTCGAGCCACCTGTAAAGACAGGGAAGAAGTCCGGGCACTCAGAACAATGGTTGGCAAAGAGTTGCCAGTACACACAGTCAGGTGTAAAGGCCTTCCCCGTCCTGCACAGGGAAAAATCACAGGAAGGGGAAACAGCGAGCCACGGGTGGAAGTGGCTCAACTGTTGACTGTGCAATGCTATTAAGACTGGTGTTGATATCTCTGAGGTAACCTCGGACTCGCAAACCAAAAGGATAAATGGCAGTCGGCCAATTAGTTTAAAGCATTTCCCACTTTGGACTGAAAACACAGTCCCAAGTGGGATGGCCAGGCAGGGATCGTAATTTTGATGCATATTGTAGGGAAAATTGCTGATGGTGAAGAGATAAACATGGCTCATAGGTCTCAACGTAAAGACTGGACTGGTGAGGTGCAGAAGGTTTCTGTGCAAACACAGAGGGCCTGATGATGGAGGGGGTCCAGCACCTTCACCACTGAATCCTGGGTGGTCATACACCTGGGATTTGTAATCCAGTTTCGACCGAAGTGCATGGTACAGGGGGAGCAAAGAACATTGGTCAGCTCCCCAGGAGAGAGCCCTCACGATGTTTAATGCCTGTGTGCACTTGGACCTGAGATGACATGTGTGTGGTAAAAAGGTCAATTTCCGATTGAATATGAGACCGAGAAACTTGGTCTCCACACAACTAGAATGATGTTGCCTCTGAGCTGTAGCTCGGGATCCAGATGAAGATTATGCTTGTGGCAAAAGTGCACACAAGCGGTCTTCTGTGGGGAGAACCGAAACCCATTTGCCATTGCCCAAACCGAAAGATTGTTCAGGGCAATTTGCAGTTGTCTTTCAACGACCCTCATGCTGGATGAAGAGCAAAAGATTCAAAAGTCATCAACATAGAGGGCATTGCCTCTAGATGGAGGAGGTTGTTTAGTAATAGAATTAATCTTGACAGCGAAAAGTGTAACACTCAAAATGCAGCCATGTGGCACCCCCTGTTCTTGGCGGTATGGCTGCGATAGAGTGTTGCCGACACGGACAGAAAAAGAATGTGCCGATAAGAAGTTGGAGATGAAGATTGGCATATGACCCCTCAAGCAGAAGCTATGGAGGTCAGGAAGAATGCTGAATCTCCAAGCTGTGTCATACACTTTTTCAATGTTGAAGAAAATTGATACCAGATACTCTCTACATAAAAATTTATTTCTGACAGCTGATTCAAGGTGTATCAGATGGTCAAGAGTAGACCATTGCTTGCGAAAGCCACACAGGGTGTTGGAAAGAAGGGTGTGGTGTTCTAAATACCAGATGAGTCTGGCATTTACCATTCTTACCAACACCTTGCACACGCATCTTGTCAATGCAATGGGACAATAATAAGCAGGTATCTTGGAATCCTTTCCTGGCTATGGGAAGGCCAAGATGATGGCCTCCTGCCAGGAGTCCAGAAACTGCTCCTTGAGAAAAATGCGATTGAAGAGATGGAGCAGCTGATCCTTACTCGATGGTGAGAGATGTTGGGGCATGGCATAACAGACATTGTCTGGCCTGACAGCAGATGCATGGAGGTGTGCAGAGCAAGGCAAAGCTCCTCAGCTGTGAATGGCTTGTTGTAAGATTCCAGGCCATTTGAGTGGAAGGACAGCAGAGAGTGTTCCGCCCTGCTCTTCTGGGCCAGAAACTCAGGGGAGTAAGAAGAAGAAGAAGAGATGGAAGAGAATGACTCCCCTAGAGTGTCAGCAATTGCTTTGGGATCAGTAATTGCCTGTCTATTGTGCTCCAGGATCGATAACGAGTGGGATGTGTAGTTCCCATCCATCTTCCAGACTTTATCCTACACAACCTTAGAACTGGTCGTGCGGGTGATAGAAGACGTATATTTGATCCAAGATTCCTTCTGGCTCTGGCGTTGGATGAAACGAGCTTTCGCCTTGGCGCGTTTGAACATTTTAAGGTTGTGGGATGTCAGATATCTTCGAAACACCCCCCAAGCCTTGTTCTCAGCCTTAGAAACTGCGGTGCAATCTGGATTCCATGGTTTTGGAAAAAGAGGAAACTGTGTCAAAGTTTGAGGGATAGTTGATGCTGCTGTATTTACGATACAGTCTGTTATCTGTGCTACTGCCACACTGATGGGCTCCTGGCTGACAGAGTGGTCATTGAGTTCAGAGAGCAGCTTGAAACCACTCCAGTGAGCCTGATCAAGCCTCCACTATGAGATGCATGAAGGGCTGCAAGCACCCCCCCCCCACAGGAGATGGTGTACACCAAGGGGAAGTGATCACTTCCATAGGGGTTGTCCTCGACCTCTCATGCAAAGAGTAGAAGGATCGAGGAGGAGCAGATGGTGAGGTCAATGGCAATGACTGTGTGGGTTGGGGAGTGAAAGCAAGTACTGACACAGGTGTTCAACAGGGAGAGAGAAGGATCCAGGAACCACTGCTCCAGAACCCCACCCCTCCCATTGGTGTCAGCATTGCCCCAAAGTGGGCTATGTCCATTGAGGTCCCCCATGATGAGGGGGTACCTCAGTGATCATGATGAAGGGGGACAGCAGCTGTGGGATGAGATCATTAAGGTCTTCCTGGAAGACGATGCTTCCAGGTGGAAGATATAGCAAGCAGACAGTCAGGGAGAACCCCACGAAAGAGGCAGATGGCTACCGCCTCTAAGTTGGTGGTGAGGGGTAAGACCTGGAATGGAGAATGGTTGCTCATGAGGATGGAAACACACCCACGAGCTGGATCATCTCCATCCTGGTTCCAGTGAATTAGTGAAAAGTGCTGGATCATGAGATCTGTGACAGTCTACAAGTATGTCTCCTGCAGGCACACACAGATGGGTTGGTGTGCCTGACGGAGGGCCTTGATGTCAAGGTTCCTCTGGAATCCACGACAATTCCATTGTAGCCATCTCAGGACTTAGAAGAGTGGGCGGATGACAAATTCCTATTCAACTTAACCGCTGCAGAGGACGGTTTAGTGAATAGGGGGCAGCTGGTATCTATGTCCTCAGAAACGTCTGAGGGACATGGATTGGTGACTGCCCTTTGCAGAGGAGTGATAATTTTATTTTTTGGCCCAGTGGGGGCCCCTTTGGTTTGGAAGGTCTAGCTATCTGAGGAAGGGGAGGAGGAAGTCTTCCAGTGGAGGCTGAGTTTCAGGAATGGAAACCGGGGTTGATGTCAAAGTCGACACCACCCTCAGTTTCGCCTATGTCAGGAGTACTTAGCAGCGAGTGAGAAAGACTCAGTAGGTGGTACACTGATATCAGTCTGTACCACCACTGAAGACATTAGAATGATGGGCTTTCCAATGACTGCATTGGCATAGGATACCTTGCCAGGTGGGGCGGGCGGTGCAGCGAGCTTTCTTGCCTCAGCATATGAGATGTTATTCATGATCTTTAAGCATCGTACCTCCTTCCACCTGGGGCAGTCGCAGAAATATGCCGGATGTTCACCACTACAGTTGACACAGCTTGTCTTTTCTCCTGCGCAGTCAGGATTGAGATGATTCTTACTGCCACAGCGAGCACAGGTGGGTTTGCCCCGGCAAGCTGTGCGGGCATGACTGTAGATCTGACACTGAAAGCAGTGCAGACGGTTCGGAATATATGGCCATACCTCACAATGCAAATAACCCGCCTCGATGGAAGAAGGCAGGCATGGCGTATTAAATGTCACAATCAGTACCTGGGGGGGGGGGGGGGGGGGGACCAATTTCCCATCATGGCGTGTCAAAACCCAATGGACCATTGTTATTCCTTGAGGCATGAGCTCTGAGAGGATTTCCTCCTTGGTGACTTTGAGGAGGCCCCATTCAGCGATCACACCCCAAGAGGAATTCAAAGTTTTGTGGGGAGTGACCTCGACAGCCACCCCACCAATCTCTCTGACATTCAGGAGCAGTTCCGAGTGTTTGGAACAAGTGGTCTCAACCTGCAAATTGCCAGATCATAAGTGCTTGATGGATTTCGGCTCTCCCATAAGACCTTTCAAACCTTTGTTCACAAAAAATGGGGACATGACCCCAAGTACCTGATCACCCGTGGAGTGGATGATCAGGAATCTTGGGAATGAAGACGTAAACAAAGAAGATGACGGCATAGATAACAAAGATAATGAGGTAGATGGGGGCTCATGTCGAGCCCTCTTAGTGGCATTGATCGCATTAATTTCTTCATCTACTCATGTTTGTTTTTGTGTGGTTCAGTGCCCGCTGTCCTGACCCTCCACAGAGCCCAACAAGGGAATACCCAATTGGGTGCCAGGGCTACACAGCCACTATAATCACACAGACAAGTAAGCCAAGCCCTCACAAATAAATAAAAGGAAAAGGAAAGGAGAAATGTCCAGAAATATACTTTCTACACAAGAGAAACTAAAAGGAAAAGAACAAAACTGTGAATGATCAAACTGGCCTCACAAAGAAATTATAACTACAAAAGGAAAATAATTTGTGAGGAAACTCGCAAACCTGTACCTGGACCGTGGGCAAGGTTACTCATTGCTCTGCATGGTTGACCCTAGCAGGACCAGCCCACCACCCCAGGAGTTCCTGTTTACCGGAAGCAGAGGCCAAAGCAGTGTATAGCAGAGGCCCCAGGATCCGCTGCCCAGCCTCGTGATGACAGGCTCCCAATGGCTTGGCGGCCAAAGGGGACCCTGCCAGTCATGAGCTGAGGAGAGAAGACAGGGACCCAGCAACTACCAGGATCCTCCATTCCCGGGACACACATCTCCAGGCATGGCAAACTTGCAGGCGAACGTTCAGGACCCTGTGAAGGTAACTGTGCCAGTGGAACCTTCACAGGGTGGTTCCCTCACCACGGACAGGAGCTCGCACCAAGGGGCGCAGCATCGACTCCAGAGACCATGTGTAACAAGGTTTGTTCTACTGTTATCAGGGACATGTACCTGGGTGCCCAAGTGTTTGAGGAAAATGTTTTCCCAGCGTGCAACAGACACATGCTGGATTTGTACACCACGCTATAACTAAGTGATGTTAGGTCACAGAGTCAGAATAAGAAATAGTAGAGATGTAAGAGTTAGTAGAGAATGAGTATTGTGAGTGATAGAGATGTAGGAGTCAGAATTAGTATTGTGAGAAGAGAGAGAATTAGTACTGTTAGTAGTATGTGTTGTGTGGATAGAAGTTGTTAGTAGAGATTTAGATAGATATGAATTGTTAGTACTCCAACATTTGTATTCATCAATTAAGGGTAAGTCTTTGAATTTTTTGGAAATAAACTTTGTTTTAAAAACTTTTTGAATTTTTGCTATTTTTCTCTTGAGCAATGTAAATTGATTTTTTGATTAGATTTAAATTTTAATTAAACATTGACAATCCTTTTTGAATTCTTACTCGATAAGTAACGCTAGACAAATACCTAACGAACCCTATTTCAACTTTAATTGGCAAGTTAATATAGAAATTAAAGTTATTTAATTCTCTATGACACTGTTAAATGTTTTTAAGCACTTCAACACATGGACTATGCTATCAAGTATCAACAGTTATTAAGGAGAGATATAGGTACCATGATGTAGAGGATGGGTAATAACAGGAACTTCCGGGATACTTTTGGTAGCAAATTTAATAATCGACGTTCTTGCCGGCAAGTGACAGTCTCAGTGGAGATTAAAAGAAAGATAATGGCACACAATGGTTTATTCATCTTGACGAAGGAGAAAGCAATTTATACCTTTGATAGCATATAGTGCTCAAAAAAGTTTTCGATCCATGATGTGCGTTTCGCGCCCTTTCTTTCGGCACTTCATCAGGTGTGAGCTTTGTCAAGTGAGGAGCTTAAACTAATGCAAGAGAGGCAGTTAGTTGTTGAGTGCGAGGAAGGGGTGGGGTGCCATAAATTGAAATGTCAGTGGCTCAGCTCCGCGTGGTCAGCGGATGTGCTGGGTGGCCGTAATGCAATCTGCATGTGACGGAGGTTGGGAGAGGGTCTGGGATTATAGGAAATCACCAAGATCAGCGAGTGTTGAGGGAAGCTTCACTATTTGTGGCTAGTAAGTCATAATTATAATGAGTGGGGTACTTGTAGTGAATTTATGAATTTTATAAACTGAAATTTGGGGTTAAGATAATTATGTTAGTGAGGGTCTGAATAATGGTTTTCATATCGGTATTGCGATTGGGAGTTATGTGTGTGTGTGTGGGGGGGGGGGGTACATTAATTGCCGATTTTAGAAGGCATTATGGAAGTGTTCTAAAGGGTTTGGTGGGTGTGCATTAGTGCAGGTGGCAGATGGGGATCAGCAATGAAAGAGGAGAGTGTTTAGGGGGTATGGTATTTCCGAGGTGTATGCTATATCCCTTAAGGATCAGATGCCACGCTGGGGGAAGAGGGACAATGTCTGTGTTGCAGAGTTCGGTCAGTTTAACATTAATGAGGATATTTTCAGTGATGGCTAGTTGGAATTTGGTAGGTGGGATACTATAATTTTAGGAGAGTGAAAATCAGTGTGCAGATTGTTTTTGGTGATTGCTTGAGATAGTGCTTTTTTTGTAGTTTATTTAAGATGTCGTATTTATGCTCTTTATGTCGGGTATTAAATGGGCATGAGGTTTTACCTATGTATTTGTCTTTGGGGAAAATTTTACCTGTGGGATCTTTGAGTTGGATGTAGTAAACTCCTCCGAGCTGGGTATATGGTTGCGATCATTTTGAATGAGTTTGGATATTGTGTGTGACATTTTAATTGTGACTTTATAATGGTAAGGTTTTAGGTTATTTTTAACAGAGTATGTGAAATTATCATTGATGTATGGCAGGGTTATTATGTATTTTTGCATTTCTTTATTTACAGGTGTTGGAGGGTTTTGGGATTGTTTGCATTTGATTCGTTTGTGAATTTTGTTGATGGTGTGTGAGGTATATCCGCCCTGTTTAGCAAGTTCAAAAATGTGTTTTATTTTGCTGTTGAGTGCTTCTTGTGTATTGCAGTATTTATAGGATCTGGTGAAGTGTGAGTAGAAGGTTGATAATTTGCAGTTGTTTGGGTGGGTGGAAGTGCTAGTTATTATGTTAAGCATGAATGTAAGTTTCCTGTACACAGATGTGTATAGTTTAGTGGAGGTACGGTGTAAGTTGATGTCTAAGAATGGTAGGTGTCAGTTTTGTTCCTCTTCATGTGTAAATTTAATGTTTGGGAGGACTGCTTTAAATTCAGATAGCAATTTCTTTAACTCTTCTTTGGAATGTTGCCAGATGATTAATATATCGTCAATATATCAGGCATAAAGTAGTGGGCGGATTTGACATGCATGAGTTGGGTTGGGTTGTTTTACCTCTGAGCGGCACTTTTTTGCACACCATGGGCTAAATAGCCAGGTCACATGGACCCCGAAGGCTCAGAGAAGGTTGGGGGAGGGGACCCACTGGAACAGCTGTTGGGAGACAGATGGTAGCCTCCCGTCAAGGCCATCCAGCGTGTTCTTTAACGTGCACAGGGTATGGCTCTCCCGCACACGGGGCCACGGCTTAACGTCCCATCCGACGGACGGCGGCCTTTCCAAGCCCATCGGTGTCCCCTACTGACCGTGGGCAGGGCGGGGAATTTTTGCGGAGAAAAATCTCAACGCTGACCCAGCTGGGACTCGAACCTGGGAACTACAGATTACGAGCCTGGCGCGCTACCGACTGAGCCACCCCCGCCCCTGACATGCATGAGGAACTGTGGTTTCTACATGACATAAAACCATTTCCACCAACAATCCAGAGTGTGGGGGGGGAGCCCATTGGGACACCTTGGTTTTAGACAAAGATTTTTGACATCGATTTGAAACCAGTTGCTTTTAGTGGCTAGGTCGAGGGCCTCCTGTGTGCTGAAATATCAGGTGGTTTGGGTCTGGCGCTTCAAGCCATTTGGATTTCACATAGTTGCATCGAGTACCGGTGTGTTAGGGTAGAGTGTGATGACTTTAAATGAGTGTAGGCTGCAGTTGGGGGTAACAGTTATGGTTTTAAGTTTGTTGATTAGGTCCACATCTGATTGTATTGTACTGGGTGTAGGTGGGAAATATGGGATAAAGAACTGAAAGTGTGCTTTCTCTAGGTTATATGTGGGAGAATTTCGTTTGACAACTAGTGGTCTAAAGGGTTTTAGAGGTTTGTGTAATTTAATTTTGACAAATAACTGGTGGACATTCGGGTATAATGGGGGTTTGCAGGTTTTGACTAAGTTTGCTGGTAAACAAGGGTCAGTTTTCAAGTGTGCTAGTTTAGTTAAATTTGTAGGGAGTGGGTCCAGAATTTTAAATCAATTTGGATCAGACAAAAAAGGTCCAACGTGAAAAGTCAATAATCTTTGGAGCATTACACAACAATTGTAGCAAAGAAGTTTATAAATAAATTTATGTGTAGGTATGGGGTACCCAAGAGTATAGTTTTGGACAATGGGCCCCAATTCATTTCAAATGTGTTTGCTGGAGTATGTGAAACGTTTCAAATAAAACACATATATACAACTCCATATCATCTAATCAAATTTAACTGAAAAAATTAAATGAAATATTGGAAGAATGATAGCTGTATATGTTGAAAATAGACAAAGTACCTGGGATAAATATTTGCAACAGTTTTCATTTGCTTCACACACTTCATTACACGAAACAACTAAATTCATGCCTTCAAGGATATTTATAGGAAGAGAGCTGACATTATCCTGGGAGAGACTTATTGGTCAACCTGCATTTCACAATCCATTGACTTTAAAATGGAAGAACATATTCAAACCATTTCAAAGGCACAAGATAATTCCCTACAAGCACAACAGAAGCATTGAGAAGTTTATAGCAAAAGACGATGGAATATGGAATTTAAAATAGGTGATAAGGTCTTAAATTAAAACACACCATAAGTGATAAAAAAAGAGGATTCATCAAGAAATTTGCTCCATTGTATGCTGGACCATATATTACAAAGAAAAAACTTTCCAACTTATTGTATGAACTAGCCAACATAACCACTAATGCCTCAATAGGATATTACAATATAGTAAACATTAAACAGTATAAAAGTTCTATGGAATTTTCCAGATCTGTCTCAAATGATTCGGATGCTTCACAACAAAGCTTGGAAAATGATGTCTCGGAGGATGATGATGAACCATAAACAACCAGACGAGAGAAGATTGGATCCTAACCTATTGCATACAATGGTAAGAAGATAGTAAAGCCAGATTCAGCTGTTCTACCAATGTCAATGAGATGAGGACAACTTGCAGAGCAACAACTGGTATCCTAGTAGTCAACATAGAGTAGATGACATCACAAGCAATATCTTCAGAAGCACCTACACCTAGCTTATTGATCAACCTGGGAATGAAGTCTCTGAGAAATGACTGCATGATGATTTATCAAAACAGAGTGCCAAAAAGGAAAATTTAAATATATTATTATTCTCCCATTGTGGCACTAATTATTTATGATGTTTTATTTCTTTTCTCTGGAATAGATGAAGATGGAGACAATTGAGAATTAATTTTTATTGTTTATACTTAAGAGATTTTCAAATGTTCCAATTTTGTGTTGAAACTTTAGAGTTTCGGATAAATGTTTTTTGGAAAAGTGAATTTATTATTCAAAGTTTATAGTTTGAGTTTACAATGTGAAATGATTATATTTTTTTATGCATTCTGGTTCATCTGAAGTTCTAGTTGAACCATAAAGAGTTATATTGCATTAATGTGATTTCAAGTCTAAATTATGAATTTGTAGTTTTTTGTTTCAGCTGACTGATAGCTGAATTGAGTGTTGCAAATTAAAACATTAAGGATTTATAGAATTATAAAAATGTTTATGGATGTGAATGATGAGAATGAAAGAGAATTTAACTCTTTCATTCTCATCAGAGAGATTAATTAAACAGTGATTATATGTCATATTTTGAAGTATATAAATTGTATTTGAAGGGAATTTTTTGTATGTAAAGTGTTTTTTTTATGTAAAACATAGATGGAATTGTATTGGATAAAATGTTAGCATCATATATGATAAATTATTAATACAGCTTTTCTTTACTCTTAGATTGATGTATATGTGCTTAAATCTGTTTGCTGTCATCAGTGATATTGATGCGTCAATGATGCATAATTATCCAGATGACATTGGCAGCATTCATTTGCATATACAGGGTGATTCAAAACTCTTGGGCCAAACTTTAAGGGGTGATAAAACACACCTAAACAAGCACTTTTCGTCATACAATGCATGGTCAGAACTCAAGCGGTGAAGTGCTAGAAGGCGCTTTCCAGTGAACACTTATAAGCGCTGGTTTTCGCACTCGTTGTCATTTCTACCGTGGATTGCAGAACGGATGGATTGTTTCACAAATCAGGAGAAGGTGGACATGCATTTCACGTACGGAGCTGCAGACGGGAATGCGAGGAAAGCCCAAAGACAGTACCAGGAGCACTTTCCGACCAGACGCGTGCCTGATCGTAAAACTTTTCAGCGATTGCACCAGTATCTGTGCAAAATGGGCTCCTTTGTCAGCAGCTTGCAGGATACAGGGCGTGTAAGGAGTGGAGGACGCCATGTGTTACAGAGGAAATTCTACATAGGGTTGGAGATTGTTCCGAATGTAGCACGCGAGAAATTTCCCATGCCATAAGTGTGCCCCAATTGACGGTGTGGCGAGTCCTACAATACGAATGATTACACCCCTAACATGCACAGAGGGTGCATGCCTTGACATCTGCAGATTATCGGCCTCATGTGGATTTTGCATAGTGGTTCCTGCAGCAGAATGCAGCGCAACTGGACTTTGATGCACGTCTTATTCACTGACGAATGCACCTTTACATGTGAGGGCATTTTTAATACCCACAATTCACATGTGTGGGCCACCAGTAATCCGCATGCCATACGTCCACATTCGTACCAGCGACGTTTCTCCATAAATATTTGGGCTGGAATCCTCCATGACCATTTGATTGGCCCATACCTTCTGCCAGCCCAACTGAAAGGGAGAATGTACCTCGTATTTTTACAAGAAGTCTTGCCAGAATTACTGAATCCTGTTCCAGCAAACATTCAAACACGTATGTGGTTCCAACATGAACAACAGAGTGCCCCCCCATTTCAGTGTGGATGTGCGGAATGCCTTGGATGCAACATTTCCAGGACAATCGATTGGTCGGGGTGGTCCCATCGCTTGGCCGCCACAATCTCTCATGTCTGGGCTTTTTCCTATGGGGCCATATGAAAAGCCTGATCTACGATAGCCCCATCAATTCCAATGAGGACCTTGTTGCCAGGATTTCTATTGCCGCTGCTGCTGTACGAGAAATGCCTGGTGTTTTCGCCCATGTACGCCAATCACTATGTCGAAGGTGTGAAGCCTGCATTAATGTTGGCAGTCGCTCTTTTGAGCAGTTTCTGTAATTTGTTCAATAAAATTCTGTACTTTCTGTTCTGTAATTTCTTCCATTGTTTCAAACCTCTTCTGTCATTCTTGTGTTACTTCATTTCCTGACACAGTAACTGCTAACCCCTAGCGCTTCACCGCTTGAGTTCCGACCACGCATTGTATGACGAAAAGTGCTTGTTTAGGTGTGTTCTATCACCCCATAAAGTTTGGCCCAAGAGTTCTGAATCACTCTGTAGATGAGCTGATCATATCTTGAAGTTTTTGTACCCTTTTTGAGTTGTCCCCAATGACAAAGACTAGTTTGATTGAGATGGTCACTATCAAAACTCCTCTGGAAGGGGATGTAAAGCTTGATAAAGGGGGGGGGGGGTAATTAATGCTATTTTTATTTCAGCTAGATTGTGTTTATTATGTTTAGGTGAAGTTTTAGTGGATGATTACACTCCTGCTTGTTTGCAAAATGAAATTAGCTTCGCATATTTGAATGTAGTTAGGAGGATTTAACGGAGTACCAATACTCGATTTTTTTATGTATGGCAGGCACGAAAGAAGATTAGATTTTGCGCATTTGATTGTTAGGGGAATAAGCAGAAGTTTGGTACCTCACCCTCACTTAATGCACCTGTATTTATATTCTGTGAAAGAATAGAATTGCTGTATTATTTCATTTTTCTTCAACCTTTTTTAGAAATTAAGCAGATTAGGAGTAAATTAACAAGCTTTGTACAGGTTACAGTACTTTAGGAATTGTATCAGAATGTGATACTAGTTAGACCAATAATGCTAGTATGCAGTTAACTCCCACAGCCATTGGTATGCATTTATACTATGCAGATTTTACACATTGTTAGGAGGAATGGGAGGAGGTACCTTTGGTTGTGATGGAAAATTGTGTCAAAGCAAGAGTTGATCATATTATCAAATTTAACAAAGAAGGAATATTTGAGTGATCCTGAAGATTACACTTATTTTTCCCCAATAAGTTTATAATAATTTGTCAAATGTGAGTTTACTCAACATGAGGATTATCAGGAAATTAACACTTGAATCGAAAAATGCTTTACTGTATATGTTGTCCCTGCATCTATATATATTATAATACATATGCCATATGGAAAGAGAAATCCTCACCTCCTAAGTAAAGTTATATCATATTTAGGTCCCTCAGTCAGTTTAGTACCACTGGAAGAGTATGAACTTGATAATGGTTCAGATACTGTGGTCAATAAATGACTTTCTTCTCCCAGATGAACATCCAATCTATTCCCAACTACAATTACATTCTTACCAAACACTCCACTCACAAATGAATCATCTTGTCCTACCAGTAAAAAAATTAAATAAATGTATTAAATCATTTACATTTAATCAAAACTATATTTCTAATTACTGAATCACAATTAATCACATATATTTAATGTTTTAAAGTCAATTAAAGTACTAAGTTTAAAAAAACATAAAACACTTTTCTAAGCTGTTATGAATTACGAAAATAGCCTTCAGTTTTTATTTGCATTGAAAGCATTTAAAAAAAATTTAAAATTTACTTGGCCAAGTGGTTAGCGCGCTTGGCTACTGATCTAAGGGACCTGGGTTCGAGCCCCAGATAAGGCATGGATTGTATGTGTCGTTTTTCTGCTGAGGTCCTGCCATCCTCTCAGACCTTCTACTATGGCATATAAACTGACAGGCTCCTGTCAGACTTCTGTGGCAAGCAGCTGCTTGAGGGGGTATTTATTTTATTATTTATTCTCTATCAAAATCTTTGGACATGATAGTCACTTGCTGTAGACTTTTATTAATTTGTTGTTAAAATAATTTACTCAGAATGTTAATAATTCAGTGGCAAAGCATCCATGGAAGCAAGGGAAGCAATGCTTCGCTTAAAATCAAAAGAAAAAGGTATATTAATATTTGCATAAGATATGTTTTCACATAAAAGCAAAAGCATTTTCTTAACTTTAATAAGCTTTTTCTAACACAAATTTACATTTTTATAATATTCTGTGTATTTCTGTCATATTACACTGCATAATAGATAGAAGCACCAATCTGCCAGGTTAATGGAGCTAGAAGTGTATGAAAAATCTCACTTCACTGCTATTGCACTGGGCATCATATTATACAGTGCAAGTTCCAGTTTCCATCCTCAACAAGCAGAAATTGCTGCTAAAGATGTGATGATTCTATTTGCTTCTTTGCATCAGACCCGCTCCAAATAATTTGTATTCTGTTACAGATGTACAGTGTATGCTCTACTCCTCGCTCTAAACCAATCAGCATTAGTTGACTGTTCACTTAGGCACATAGCAGAAGCTATTAAATCCTGACAGAATAACAAGAGTTTTGATTCACTGTTAATAAGTGGAAGACAAGTTTCCCTTTCTCTTATTGTTCTATGTTTGGTAGCATCTTAAGTGTACTTAATATTGTATGTATACTATATATATATTTGATATTTATATATATATTTCACTACCTCTAAGCTCTATGTGAATTTCCTTTAACATACTGTTCCACCAGTGAATGTATTCATTCATGCACAAGAAGCATAGATCAGCATCCACTGAAGTGATCTGTTGGTTGGTTGGGGTTTTATGGCACAAGGGCAACTGAGGCCATGCTATGTCAAATACATAATTACAGATAAAAGATAAAAATAATCTATCTCCTCAACCACCAAAAGTTGAAATCAGGCTAATAGTAAAAAGGTGTAAAAACAGCAAAGAACAAATGTAAAAACAACAAGTAAAACAACAAAAATGTATATAGAAAAATGGAACTGACCCAGGAATAAAAGACCCAGGTCAGACAAAGTACAAACAGCAGTGTGATATATTAACAGCCTGCTAAAATATCCAGTAAAACATAAAAAATCAAATATAGCAGCTAAAAACAGAGTCATCAGATAAAAGATGTCTTAGTGTAAGGGGCTCAGACATAAACTGGACAAAATTGTGCAAGTTAAAATATAGGTAACATTCAGTTAAAACTTCGACACGAAATTAAAATGTGTTTAATAGTTAAAATAGCGTCACAAAACTTGCACTTAGGTTCATTGTCCACTTAAAGAGGAAAAGAATGTGTAATAAATGTATGACCTAAGTGGAACTGAGCAAGTACAACTTCCTCTTGTGATTCCTGCAAAAAACAAACTACCATGGTTTGAAAATGGACTTGATTTCAAAAAGTTTGCTTCCAATCTGTTCTGACCAAGATCTCTGCCACTGTGCCTGGAGTTCAATGGCTGCTGGAAGTCCATGGATGACAGTGGAGAGTCGATCAGGGGCTTGGCAGCAGCATCAGCCATGCCCTAGTCTGGTAGTAGCTGCCAGATGGTGGTAGTAGCTGTCAGCAGACAATGGAAGCGCTGGCTGATCTTGGGAAGAACAGGGTGAGGCCAATGCCTCAATTAGCTCACTATAGGCTTTGATCTCTGTGAGGCATTGGCTTACAGAGATCAAAGCCTATAGTGAGCTAAGTAAGTCGATATAAAGGACACACCAATGGAAGTGATCTGCAACTTGCTTGACTATGCTCATATTATTACTGTAATAACTAATGAGCATATTTAAAACTACCATATTTATAATACAGGGTACATAAAAATTTTTAAACAGTTATCAGAGGACAAATGAGGGAAACATAGAGAGTATAATTAGCTAAGGTTATAGTTGTAACTCAGTATAATGTGAAAGATATTTCATATGGTACATTTCAGTCATTTCTTGAAATGAAGGCATGCTAAAAGAGATAAGTTAAAATATGGCAGAATTATTACTAATGTATTTTTTAAATATTTTTTTCTATATATGATGATAGTGTTTTAGAGTTGTAAGAAGTAAGATGGTCACAATTCTTAATTATATTTTGTTAAATTTAGTTCTTTCACATCCCCCATTTTCAATTCTGATTAAAAGTGCCAATGTACTTCTAATACAAAGATTAACATTTTATGTACATGGTTTCCATAAATTATGAACTTGAAAACCATTTGGATCTGCTGCATGTGAATTGGAAGATAGATGCATATAAAACACTATGCATAAGAACAGTTGAAAAATGGAATAACAATTTTAATTCCCAAATCTATATACAAATATAGAACCATGGTCAAAACATGGTCAAATGAGATAACTCAAATGGTTTGATAACATGAGTGTGGCCATCTCTTGCCACTCTGCAGCAATATATCATGCTGTTGATAAGACTGTCCAGCAGCACTATGGGTAGTAATCTCTATTGCTCCTCTAAAGCATGTCAAAGCCCCATGAGGCTTGCACGAGTGGTCTTTGGGGGAGTAACCCATTTCTTGAGAGCATTCCAAGCATGTTTCATGGAATTTAAGTCAAGAGATTGGACTGGCCACTCCATTAAGAGTGCTATTCTACAGATAACAATCAACAAGGCAATAACAGTGTAGGAGTGTATTATCATCTTGCAAGAGGAAGGAATCACCTGTTGCTACCACATATGGTCACAAGAAAGGGACCAAGATTTCACCCCTGTGCCTGCAATTGGTGAATTAACCTGTTGGAAACATGTACAGATCTGTGCAGCAGCCCAAAGATATCCCTCCCAAAACCATTGGTGTTCCATCATAGATATTTGTAGCATGATAGCATGTTCCTGGTTCTCTTCTTATCAACTGATACTGCAAACACTGGGGAGGGCAAATCATGATTCATCTGTGAAGAACACAGACTGCTATTGCTCCTGGGTCCAAATTGATATTATGCCTGTAATAGTTTTAATGGCCTCACCTATGGTGTCGAGTCAGGGATAGGCATAGCACTGGCCGCCTAGAATACAAGAACACTTCATGAAGTCTTTGGTGTACAGTTGTAGTGGATAAGACTGTGCCACTTACTGCTGCACGGTCTGATCCCAGTTGATACATTGCTCCTCTAGGTGCATGACACCATATATGGATCCTTCCTTGGGGTTGTTGTCCATTGCTGAATTGCAACTCTGTCCTTGTTTGCCAATGTCAATGCACTATTGAATGTCTCATATTAAACCATCTGGCAACATCTGCTTGACCTTGGCCTACCTAGAGCTGACCGATAGTTTGCCACCTCATTTTTTACTACAAATGATGTCTGGTAGGCAAATTCAACAAATCTGTTATCTCGAAAACTCCACCTTATACTTTGCAGGAGAACAGCTTTGAAATGCCAGCTCTTAATGCTCGAGGTATTTGCCTATACTGCTGTCAGGCCATTCATTTGCATGCCATACCTCAATCCTGCATTTATTTGACATATATTAATGACTTTCATGCATTTCTATCACCCGAGTTTCATATCATTTTTTTTCATTTGTTCTTTAATTTATGGAAACCAATGTGTATTGTTATTGGTAAGATATGCATATCTAGAGGAATTACTTTTGTTAAGATGTTTCATATCACTGTTCTATTAAGGTGATATAGTTCTTGTAAACAAAACATATGCTCACTCTGGTTGCAGAAAGACATACTGGAAATGACTGCCAGATCATTAACTTTAAGCAGAAACTTTTGCTCTTAGCTAACAAATTTATAACAGAATTGTGCAATGTTTCAATATTTTTGGTACTCAAGAATTACTGATGTTTGCAAATATTGTCTATCAGGATATGATTTAATTATGTATTTTTTTTAATTTGAACATATAAATATAATTGAGGGTCTGGAATGTAATATATTTTAATACTGAAACAAGATGTTTTTTAAGAACTCATTGCTGAGCATAAATCACCTTGTGTGGAAAATGCAACTCTCTACCTGTAATAGAAAAAAGGTTTCAACTTGAAATAGTTTAAATTGCAATACATAATTCTAAATACAAATTAAGAAATAAGGGATCACCCTGTGTAAGAATGATCAAAGTAAAGCAATATTACAGTTCAAATTTATATCAAAAATTCCATCCCATTTCAAAAAACATTTCATTTATAATAAAATTATGTTTACTAATTACATGTTTTAAATTAAGAATTTCCATTGAATTTTCAACAAGCATTCAATTATTTTCAAATGCTACAAACATTTTTCTCCTTTTTTGAGTCTTTTGACAATCAAGTCTATATTATCAGGTTACTACTACAGCTCACTGAGTACAATCTATTTTTTCCCCAGCTCATTACAAAAAAAAAATGAGAAAATGTTTTCACTTTGTCATTTGACTGTCTTTAGACATTCACTTTTTTTCTAGAGATAAATATTCTTTTTTTGGGTTAAATAAATATTGTAAAAATATTATGATTCATATTTTTTGCATCTTCTAATAGCTTTAATAGCACCCTGTAACAGTGGAAAATGCCAAAACTTTAAAATATTGCAAATGGCCCATTTATACTAGAAATTTGAAATTTTTGTGGTAAAGTGTGAATGTTAAAAGGTTTACAATGGAAGTAATGATTTGCCCTCTTAACCCAATGCAACCTTTTTACTTTAAGTGCCAAATGAAAAATTATTTTTGTATTTTATAGGAGCTAATAAAATATTACTATTTGCATTTTCCCAATCATCCATTAGTTTGAATTTCCATTGTTAGATGGTGCTAAAGGTAGAAAATATAAGAGATTCAATAGTGCTTTCTAAAGTAGGAAAGTTTGGAAAATGGAAATCTTAAACAAATATTGCAAATGATCCATTTAAGCCAGAAATTTGAAAAATGGTAGCTAGGCATAAACTGGAAGGAGAGCTGTGTACCAATCCCCAGTGATAACGCACAGAACAGCCAGGTCTAGCACCTAATGTCTGACACTGCCTTCTCACGGTACAGTCCATTAGTACCTTTCAAAAGAGATATTCTCTTTTGGAAGGGAACAGAAGGGGAGGGTTGCCAGCTCAGTGTGGCCTACAGATCTGGTTATCTATGGCCACCTTTTCGTTTTTTAACCCTGCTGAGAATGGCCAACTTCATAGGGTCCTGGTACTGACCATTTATACTTACTAGACTGGACTGATTTATGGATTTGAGCTTGATTATGGATCCTGGGCTTGCTGCATTGGTGGGCCCCTGTTGAGGGAGAATTTCCCATTGTGTTTTCTGTTTGCTTGTGGGTTGCCTGCCCTAAATGAACAGAGGCACAGGATACCTTTTATTAATGAAAGGTTTAGCTGGTGGATAATCCTGATCAGAGGCCATTGCAGATACCTGAACCCTCACTTAGCTAGTTGGGCATTGTCAATCCTAAATTGGAGTAATGTGTCTTAGGCAGGCCATATGGCTCTTAAAACAGTCCACTTGAAAATGTTGTGCCTGAAGTTTCTGCCAGCATCGGTGACTTCAGCCTTTAGCGGAGGAGCGTTATCGACCTTCTCATTAACATCTAAAATTCAATAGCAACAATTGAAAAAAGTTGCACCTTCTTGAGTATAGATAGCGCTGTGTCAACCATGTCTCAGTGAAGAATTGTAAGGTCTTATTTTTTGTCCGAGGCGTGGAAAATTGTAAGGAAAAATTTGGAAGGAAAGGAAAATTGTAAGGAAAAATTTCATTGTCCGAGGCGTGGTACAATGGTAGTGCACTCTGGCATGACTCTGGAGAGCTGCGGGTTCAATTCCTGCCGTTATATGCTCTTCTAGGATATGAGTGCATTAATGAAAGGTTTCTTACAGCAAAATTTCAGACAAGTATTAAAGACATGAATGTCATCTGCTATTATTGCCCATTGAGGATGAGGATGAGAAGGATAGGTTTTATTGACAACTTCAGGATATTTTGAATTCTGTCAAGAAAGGAGATATTTCTCTTGTGCTAGGTAACTTCAATGCTAAAGTTGGTACTGACCCTAATCTTTGGACAGGAGTTTTAGGTCCCTTTGGCATTGGTAGTTTCAAAGCCAATGGGGAATGTCTCCTACAGGCAAGTAAACTTAATAGTTTGCGAATAATTAACACATACTACAAACACTGGGACATTTATAAATATACATGGGTTCACCTGATGGGTGCACAGAAATATGATAGATTATGTTTTAATTAATAGCAAATGGGTTATTTCATTTAGTAATACCAGATCACACAGGGGAGCAAAAATTGGGTCTGATGATTACCTGGTAAAAAGTGTCACATACTACAAACACTGGGACATTTATAAATATACATGGGTTCACCTAATGGGTGCACAGAAATATGATAGATTATGTTTTAATTAATAGCAAATGGGTTATTTCATTTAGAAATACCAGATCACACAGGGGAGCAAAAATTGGGTCTGATGATTACCTGGTAAAAAGTGTCATACAGCTGAAGCTTAAGAAATGTTGTGCTAACGTTAAGAAAATTAGCTTTAACCTGAATGCCTGAAACATCCAGATATAGCCAAAGCATACCATGATAGGCTACTTAGTCATTATGACAATTGTAGTTTGCTTACTGCTGAAGTTGAGAAGGAGTGGGATCAGTTTAAACAGACTTTTATTGAAACCAACAGTACTCTTTTGGGTAAAAGGGGACAGAGGAAACAAAATTATTGGAGTTATAAGGAATGGGACTTATTTCTGAAAGAAGGAAGTGCAGGATTAATATGAATCAACACCCTACTAGTCCTAACAGAGGGCATTACAATGAGCTTAATAAACATGTAAAGGATCAGTTAACAGTTGATAAGAATCTTTAATTTGGCTGAGGAAGCTGAGGGCTGACAAAGCTGAGGAAGCAGTTAGATAGCACAACAGGGGTTGTACCAGATTATTAATGTTTTATGCAGGAAGAAACAGATAGGTACACAGGGATTAAAGGATAAACATGGCAAAATGGTTGAAGATGAGGATTCTGTGATGGATAGGTGGGCTGAGCATTTCAGATAAGTTCCAAATAATGTTATTATTTCTACTCCCATTATTTGTAATAAAGGATAGATGCATTACTGGCTATAATGATGGCCCTATATCACATTTCGAAATTACTTTGGCTATCTCTAAATTAAAACTGCATAAATCCCCAGGGGTGGATGAAATCACCACTGAAATGCTTAGAGCTGGGAACGTTTGTGTTGTCACATGGCTGACTGAAATTTTGAATATTTTTTTATGATAAAGGTGTTGTTCCTAAGGATTTTACTAGAGCTATTATTGTACCAATTTTTTAAAAAAAGGTAATCACAGTTCTTGTGATTATTATAGGGGAATAAGTCTACTTTCTGTTCCAGGTAAAGTTCTTTGCATGATTATATTTAACAAAATTAAGAATTTGGTTGATGGATAACTGCATGATGAACAGTGTGGATTCAGAAGTGGTAGGGAATGTATTGATCAAATATTTTCACTTAGGCAGATTCTTCAGAAATGTTTAGAGTTTCAGAAACCTGTGGTTGCTAGCTTTATAGATTTCAAAAAGGCTTTTGACTGTTGATCGACATAATTTGTAGTTGATTGTTAGATCATATGGAATACCTGATAAGTTAGTTAGTGTAATGAAAGCTCTCTATGATAACACTGAGTCATGTGTGAGAGTTGGTATGTCTTTCAGCGATTGGTTTAGCATTGCTAGTTGAGTTAGACAAGGGTGCATTTTGTCTCCTTTTCTATTTTGTTTGGTTATTGATTATGTTTTATGAAATTCTTTGCAAAGGGAAAGATTTTGGCCTTAAATGGTGTAGAGAAATCAAAAATTCTCATTTAGATTACGAGGTTGATTTGTCCCTGTTGACTAATAATGTTGATGAGATGTTTCTACATTAAGACTATTGATGAGACTGGTACTAGAGTAGGTTTGGTGATAAACAGGGAAAAAACTAAAGTGATGAAACTTGGTCAGGCAGATAGTGCTTTAGTTGCTTTGAATGGCTGCACTCTTGAGCAAGTATCACAGTTTAATTATCTTGGGAGCTATGTAACAGATACTGGTGATGTGCACCATGAGATAAATAGAAGAATAGGGATTGCTGCTGGGACCCCTATTATTAGGTGTATACATCTAAAGACTAAAATTAGGCTGTATAACAGTTTGGTTCTTTCTAAGATTAGTTATGGTAGTGAAACATGGACTCTTTGTAAGCAGGATAACAAGAAACTTGATGTCTTTGATTCTAGATGCTTACACAGTATCTTGGGCATTAGGTGGTTTGGCTTTGTAAGTAATCATGAGGTTAGAAGGACTCATCAACCTCCTTTGAGCAGAATATTGTGCAGAGAGAGACTGCGTTGGTTTGGCCATGTTGCTTGTATGCATAGCTGCAGATTAGCAAACAAGATTATGAACAGTGTACCTAAGGATTTCAGAAAAAGGGGGAAACCAATGAAGTGATGGGCAAACAACGTCAAACAGCACCTAACTAGAACAGGCCTAGAGTGGCCAAATGCAGCAGCAGTAGCTCAGAACAGACATGTCTGGAAAGGAAAATTACACAGTCTGGTTGGACTTCCATAGCCCATGGCTACATGAGGATTTTGTATGTATGTATGTATGTATGTAAAGTATGAAAATCAAGAGGTTTACATTGACACTGATATTTTGTATGTTTGATGTGTTAGCATGCTGAACAGTCCAGAAATGATGTAAAAATACATAATGATATTCAGATGTCCTTCGATAGATATCAGGGGGCCTAATGTGTGCCATGAACATTTCCCACACCATCACACCACCAGCATATACTGTTGACACCAGACAAGATGGCTCCATCGCCTCATGTTGCTTGCACCAAATTCTGATCCTTCCATGCGCATGATGCAAAAGGAACCTTGATTCTTCCAATCAGGCTACTTATTTACAGTACTTAACGGTTCAGTGTTGATACTCCCTGTGACCATTGGAGAAATGTTATTGTATTCTTTGCTGACAATATCGGCACTTGACAAAGTCAGAAGCTGTTGTAGCTCATTTGCAAAGAGGTCTGATATATGATTGCATTTGAAGATGACCTCTACACCAATGTTCGTTTCTGCTGTGAAATGCCTTGTTGTGGGCCTTCTGTTTGCTTGCATTATCCTCGCCAGTCTCTTTCGTTCCTTCTGATTTACAAGTTGTTTTTGTCCACAAGATCACTGATCATTGGTACTTTTTTTTTGTTTTTTGCACCATTATCAGTAAATCCTTGAAATGGCTGTGTGTGAAAAGCCAGGAAGATAGCTTTTGGGAGATGCTAGCCACCACTAATCATCATACCACATTTCAACAGGCACCAATAACTATCATGCCAGATTCAAAGTCACTTGGGTTGCTCGTTTTGTTCATTCTGACATTCAATCCAACTCCAAACTGATGCTTGAAGAGCTGTTCCATCTGATTTATATCAAACACTGCTGGCACATGATGTATTATGTATTGGAATGAACCATTTATGTGATGAGGGGTGGCGTACCTAATAAACTGGCAGCTCAGTGTACACTGAAGAGCCAAAACATTATGACCAGCACATCTTTATGCAAATAGAATCAATTGCAGGTAAACAACGGTAGGTGTAAAGATCATGAAATGGTACAAATAACACCTGATACTGAGCTCTGTTAATCAGTGTTATTCTTGTTCTTCACATGGGAAAGGCAGCGGACTTAAGTTTGACAAAGGCCAAATTGTAATGGCCAGACAACAGGGTCAGAACATTTCCAATGTGTGCTGTGGGGGTGCTCACAGTCAGCTGTGGTTAGTGCCTTCAAAAAGTGGTCTGAGGAGGGAAAAACCATGAACTGCTGACAAGGTGTAGGCCAACCACGGCTTATCGATGCTAGAGGTGAGCGAAGACTATCCTGTATGGTATGAGCCAACAGAAGGGATACTGTGGTGCAACTCCTGTAATTTGAATGCTGGTGATGGGAGTAATGTGTCACAATACACCAAACTCTGTTGAAAATGGGGATACGTAGCCACAGGCCACTCTGAGTGCCCATGTTAACCTTGGTTCACCATCAAAAGTGCCTACGATGGGCATGCAAGCATCAAAGCCGGACCTTGAATGATTGGAAGAAGGTCGTCTGGTCCGATGAATCTTGTTTCCTTTTGCACCATGTGGACAACCGGGTATGTGTGTCTCATTTATCTGGGGAAGTGTTAGCACCAGGATGCACTGTGGGACGAAAACAAGCCGGCAGAGGAAATGTAATGCTTTGGGCAATGTTCTGCTGGGAAACTCCAGATCCAGTCATTCATGTGCAGAATACTATGATGTCTACCACCTACTTAAACATCATTGCAGACCAGGTACATCCTTTCATGGCAATGGTATACCCCTCTAGTAGTGCCTTCTTTCACCAGGAGAATGCGCCATGTCACATTGCCCAGATTGTTGGAGAATGGTTCGCGGAACATGAGGAAGACTTCCAGGTATTGCCCTGGCCTCCAAATACCCCAGACATTAATCCAATCGAGCACCTGTGGTTTGTGTTGGAACAGCGTATCTGATCTGCGGTGGCTCAACCACGTAACTTACAACACTTAAAGGATCTGCTGGTAATGTGTTGTTTCCAGATACCACAAGACACCTTAGAAATCTTGTAGCATCCATGACTTGCTAAGAGCTGTTTTGGTGGCACATGGAGGACCATCATCACATTAAGCAGGTTGTCATAATAATGTTTTGGCTGTTCAGTATATATGCAAATGTGTTATGCAATACTGACATAGCACCACTCTAATCAACATGAAACTTGTTGCTGCGGGGCTTCTGATAATGCCATTAAGTGCTCTTACCTCTCATTTTCATATTCTTGACAAAGGCAATAAGAGTTTGATGAAATGCAACACACTTAAGTTAATCTTTTAGACTTTTAACTCTTAGGTTGAAATATATATGATTTAAGTGTTGACATAATGAGTTTAGTTGGGTAATTGTCCTTTACCATCTGGCTTTGAGTTTATACAGTGTCAGCTGGCATCACAGATAGAAAGTATGGATGATATTACTATGTACTAAGTGAATCATACAATGTGTAATGGATCTAACATTTAAGTGGACATCTTGCAAATGAACTGAAGTGAGTCCTTTCGATGATACCAGAAGTACAACCTGCAAGAGTTAATATCTACTGACTACAGACCAGCAAATGGTAACAACTGGTGTGTCACTGAATATCAACTTTTTCCTTCAGAAAGCTATAAAGTGACTGAGACCAGATACATGTCAGCATCAATGGACAGGTTACTTTTAGTGTTATTTAACAGCAAGTTCACAGGTACTGATGTACTGACAAAACAGGTAACTGCTTTATATAAATGTAAAGGTAAACAGTCTACCTATTTTAGTTCTAAAACAGTGGGTAGAACTATATGCTGAAATTCTGCAGTCAGTATAGTTGATAATATCTAACATGTGTTATAACTATAAGGCAAGTAATATATTTAAGCCATATATTTGCATAAAATATCAGTGTTTTATGCTAATGCAAAGTTGACTGGAGTGAACATACAATTGCTGATATATTAGTATTACAGCTAAAAATATATAGTAAATGTAGCTAACTTCTATTTGAACCTTGAACCATCACACCAAGGTGGTATATCCCCTTACATATATAAAATGTAAATTGTAGAAATTATTTAATTATGAAATGTACATACTGTGAATATTAGTAATTTTTTTTATCTAAAAACATACTTTAACACAGAAATTTCGCTAAAAAGGGTCAAATTTAAAAATCTCAAAATTTCTAAGGTTAACTTCTCTTAACCCTATTTACTATATTTAGTTTGTAGTTCAACTCTGCAGTAAAGCAGAATACATTGTTCTTGAAAATTTACAATTGTATAATTTTGAAACCACAAACTTATAATTTACAACACCTAAAATAGTGTAGAACAAAAAATATTATTTTTTGCATTTAAAGCTCATTTAGAGAAATTAGTGTATGTACAATGTGTTTCAGTTTCCCTCCTGAATTTCTCTACTTTTTTAACCCAAAAACTGGCTAGGACTGTTTTTACTTTTGCTTTTAATTTGTAATTTAGTATTAATAGGATATTCAAAGAAACTACTGGGTTTTGACTATTTGATTGACTGCATGAACAGGTCACAGAGATTCTAAAGGGCTCAGAAATGGATAGGGGATGGACAGCTGTTAAGAACAGAAGCTTCCATTAAAACCAGGCCCAGATCTAGTAAAAAAAAATAAGGGAAGAATGGAGAAATATCTAGAATTCCAAAGGTGTACAATTTTATTCTCCGTTTTAGCAGTCTTTCAAAATACGATTTTTAGATTATCAAAAAATATTTGTTACTAAATTTATAGTTGTTTAATATACATTTACATTTGATATTTTTATATTCCAGCTCTCAAACTGTTTTTTAGTTATATTTACTTTTTAACATTCGTTTGATATAATTGGTATGAACTACTTGATGTATTAGGCTGATTTTGATTATTACTGATGACACCACTGCATACATATATATCATAAAAACAATTTCTTTGTTATTTTGTATTTCTACCAAAAATATTTTGTTATACCATTAATCATAATAGAAAACAAAATTAAATTTTTTCTACATCAAAAAGTGACTGCATTTGATTTTTTTTCTGATTTTTTGACTGCAATGAAAAACCATAATGAAATATTTTTCATTCCCTTTGCAAACACCACAAAAAGTCAAAAATTACAAAAATACAAACCAAGAAAATTCATTCAAACCCAACTTTTTTTATTATTTGGCCCATGCAGACTAGTCTAATGGGTACTTTCAAAGGGAATGACAACCTATGATCATGATACTATCTATATAATGAACTACTGGCATCGTATGTTCTGATAACTTTACAAGTTAGTCTACTGGATTTCTTATTGTTTTTTTTTTACATTTATGAAATTTGAATTTTAATGAACTCCTATATGTGTCAATGACAGTTCTAAGGAAAATTTGATTTTGTAACAATTAGAATAAGTTTTTAAACAATCGGTTGATAAACTATTTTTCAATGTTTTCATAATTTATGTAGTCATGTGACACTTCATTTATAATGCAGAAAGAATAAATTAGATTGTTACTGTTATCTTGGATAACATAGTCACTTTATATATAAGGAAGCATCCTTTCACCATCTGTCTGCAAACTTCTCAGTTCTACCAACTGTGTTTTCATCGATTTCAAAAAGTGAACATCTGCAATGACATTTTTATTTCATTTTACAGAATGTTAAAATGATTATTATGGCACCATTAAATATTTAAAATTGGTATCATTCTTACCAAGTGAAGGCACTCTGTGATGTGATTTTACTGCAGTTGGGTTTCTCGATACAGCAAGATCATCTGCTGACTGTTCACCTGGAGTTGTATGTGCCATGTGCATGTCATGCAATACACAAAGTTTTCGGATCAATTCATCATTCTTTAGTGTCTGCTCCATATGAATACTGAAATACAAAAACTTCACTCAACAGTTACTTTTATAAATACATGACACAAAATATATTGAATCAATGCTGTTAAAATCGAATAAATCATTAAACTAGTAAAGAAACTTTGTTCAAATAATGCCTGCCTGCCAACAAAATCCTCATGCAGACGTGGGCTACGGATCTACCAGACTGTGTAATTATCCTCTCCAGACACGTCTATTCTGAGCTAGAGCTGCTGCATTTGGCCACTGTAGGCCAATTTTAGCAAGGCCCTGTTTGACATTGTTTCCCAAAAACATGACCAAACCAACAGTCTCTCTCTGCACAATCTGCTGCTCAAAGGAGGTTGCTGATTCCTTTGCCTAACCTCATCATTATTTATTAAGTTGAACCACTAATGACCAAGATACTGACTGCATAAGCATCTAGAATCAAAGGCATCAAGTTTCTTGTTATCCTGCTTACAAAAAGCCCATGTTTCACTACCATAACTAACCTTAGAAAGAACCAAACTATTATACAGCCTAATTTTAGTCTTTAGGTGTATACACCTATTTTTCCACTCTCACAGATTCTTAAAAGTTCCAGCAGCAACCTCTATTCTTCTATTTCTCTCATACCACACATCCGGTATATGTTACATAGCTCCCATGATAATTAAGTCGAAACATTTGCGCAAGAGTGCAGCCATTCAAAACAACTGAAGCACCATCTGCCTAACCAGTTTTCATGACTTTATTTTTTCTCTGCTTATCATCAAACCTACTCTATTGCAAGTCTCATCAACAGCCCTGTACTTGTCAGTGCAGGTGGCTGCCTTTATTTTACTGGGATTCACTGACCCTATGCATGGAGGAACTGTGTGATAGTGCTCAGTATGCCCACCAAGGGCTAGAGTAAACTGGCTTTGAAGTTGATTTTTACTAAATAGGCAAAAAAATATTAAAATATATCATCTCTCTCATAAAATTTTTTAAATAAAAGTTTGTTTTTAGTTAGGGAATTACGTTCCTAATCACTATGATAATTAGTTCCAGAAGGGAGACAGTGTGTTGGGTTAGCTCTATCTGATGCAATAGTCAGAAATGATTCAGTTTTTGTAGGCCATGTTCTCATATGAGAAGACCCATACAAACTAGCAAGTGGTTTATCATATCTTTTTCAGTACTATATGTTGCAAACCAAATTGGATGGAGGTTTGCATATTGTTTGTCGGAAGATTGCAATCTGTTTTGGGCTATATTTCTGTGATTAATTTTCTGGATTCCCCAACTTTTTTCCTCATTGTCTTCTACTTGTTTTTTCTCCTTTCCCTTTTCACATTTTTTCTGGATTTCGTTCCACTTTCCTTCTTCCACTCATTGGAGTATAGGGGACTAAATAGACCCAAAATTCTATGAGTCTTTGACAATTTTTTTCTCTTTCTCAAGGTTAAATGAGTTTAAGAACTCTTTCTGCTATTGTACTTCATCCCATATCAAAGAAACACGAAAGTTAATTTACAAAATGCTACCCGTGGCCGAGTGGTTAGTGCGCTTGGCTACTGATCTACGGGAACTGGGTTCAAGCCCCGGGTAAGGCATGGATGTTCGTGTTGTTTTTCTGCTGAGGTCCTGCCATCCTCTCAGACCTTCTACTATGGCATATAAACTGACAGGCTCCTGTCAGACCTCTGTGGCAAGCAGCTGCTTGAGGGGGATTTATTTTTTTTTTATTATTAATAGCCTACCTACCCATTCACCCATCACACACATATGCACATACATATATTTTGCATATCATTATAGCTTAAATTTCAATGGTCGTCACATGATGACATGGAGCACATTAAATTTTTTTCAAAAATAAATATATGCCTTCTTTTCTGAACAGAAATATTGCCACATAAGATGTTATACTATGTTTTCTTTGAACAAATGAAGAGAGTTTGGAGTTTTGTCCTGACTGAGATATTAATCCAGAACCCATAGATCACTAAGATTCTCTATTAACTGAGCTATCAAATCACGATTTCAATTTCTATCATGTCATTCTTTTTCATTTAGAACTAATTCAACTCCTCTTTCTAAATTTTGTTCCTTTCATTCAAATTTCCACCTCCACTTGGGCCAATCTTTTACTACTACTAAAGCATTAAGTTTTCTTTAAAATTATCTCACTTGCTACAAAATGGATTCACACAACTGAGGAATTAGACCCATTAGATATCTGTTAAGGATCAATATCAAATCACAATGTTATATCACTCTGATTCCAAATTTCAGTTTACATGCTTGGCACGTTACCAACTGACTTGCTGATACTTACGTTTTCCCATTTTTTTTTTATCTGCCATTATAAATATAAATTGGGCTTGCATAAAAAAACTTAAACTTGTTGTAGCCCTTTGATTTGTATTTCTCTCATTGTGTGAAATACATTACAGGTTACATCAAAATATTTTACTAGTTCTTAATGTAACTAGAAACTTACCCTCCAGCTAATTTGCAGAATGAAATATAAGAAAGATAGGCTATTTCTGGAGTAAATGCAAGTCTAATTTCTTCAAATGCACGTTCTTTCAGTGGACTGTTACCTAGAGTATAAATTTATTACTTTTTTATTTTATACATTTTTCTTTTCCATAGATGATACTGTATGATATAAATAATATACACACTTCACAACAAAATTAAAGCATCAGCTACAAAAATATGATTGCTGATAAAGTTTTGAAGATATATGTGAAATCTACAGCATAGCAATTGTAAGACAGAGGCTACAAGAATGGCAGTGAATGATACGTTCTTTGGCAACATAAAAAGTTACACTAATAATCTGAAATAAAATGAGTCCAAGTTATCTTGTGTAACACTGGTTCATGCTTTAAAATATACCTGAAAAGAATTATAAAAAGAAATAAAAATAATGTTTCAAGTAAATATTATATTATTCAGGAAGATATTTACTTTCCATCAATATATAATTTTACTGTTTCATTCTTCAGGTTTTCCAAAATTAAGCTTATAGCTTTGAGTATGATTACAGATCCTGAACTTGCTGCTTCTGTTGCGGGCTTCTGTTGAGAGAAAACCTGTCACTGTGTTTGTGAGTTGACAGCCTAATGTGAACAGCTGCACAGGATAACTTATATACCGAAGAGCCAAAACATTATGACCAGTGCATCTTTATGCAAATTGAAGCAACTGCAGGTAAATGATGGCATGAAAAAGTCATGAAATAGTATAAATAACACTGATACTGAGCTCTATTAATCAGTGCTATTCTTGTTCTTCAGATGGGAAAGACAGCAGACTTAAGTGAGTTTGACAAAGGCCAAATTGTAATGGCCAGATGATTGGGTCAGAGCATTTCCAAGATGGCAAGGCTTGTGGGGTGCTCATGGTCTGCCGTGGTTAGTACCTTCAAAAAATGGTCTGAGGAGGGAAAAACCATGAACTGCCGACAAGGTGTAGGCCAACCACAGCTTATTGATGCTGAGGTGAGCGAAGACTATCCTGTATGTATGAGCCAACAGAAGGGATACTGTGGTGCAACTCCTGTAATTTGAATGCTGGTGATGGGAGTAATGTGCCACAATACACCAAACTCTGTTGGAAATGGGGATGCGTAGCCGCAGGCCACTCTGAGTGCCCATGTTAACCTTGGTTCACCATCAAAAGTGCCTACAATGGGCATGTGAGCATCAAAACCGGACCTTGAATGATTGGAAGAAGGTCGTCTGGTCCGATGAATCTTGTTTCCTTTTGCACCATGTGGACAACCGGGTATGTGTGTGTCATTTATCTGGGGAAGTGTTAGCACCAGGATGCACTGTGGGACGAAAACAAGCCGGCAGAGGAAATGTAATGCTTTGGGCAATGTTCTGCTGGGAAACTCTGGATCCAGTCATTCATGTGCAGAATACTATGATGTCTACCACCTACTTAAACATCATTGCAGACCAGGTACATCCTTTCATGGCAATGGTATACCCCTCTAGTAGTGCCTTCTTTCACCAGAAGAATGCGCCATGTCACACTGCCCAGATTGTTGGAGAATGGTTCGCGGAACATGAGGAAGACTTCCAGGTATTGCCCTGGCCTCCAAATACCCCAGACATTAATCCAATCGAGCACCTGTGGTTTGTGTTGGAACAGCGTATCTGATCTGCGGTGGCTCAACCATGTAATTTACAACAATTAAAGGATCAGCTGGTAATGTGTTGTTTCCAGATACCACAAGACACCTTAGAAATCTTGTAGCATCCATGACTTGCTAAGAGCTGTTTTGGTGGCACATGGAGAACCAATATCGTATTAGGCAGATGGTCATAATGTTTTGGCTCTTCAGTGTATAAGCTGGTGGAAAATTCTGATCAGAGGCCATTGCATTTGATCTGAATACCTTGTTTAATGAGATTCTGATCAGAGGCCATTGCATAACTGACTCCTTGTTTCTATTGACATAGTCAAACATATATTGAAGGTTGTTTGAGGTTTAATACTGCACAGAAACTGAGCTATTATGCATCAAACAACAGACAAAAGATTAAAAGACACAGAACTCACAAGCAAAAGTTAAAATGCAAACAGAAAAAATGTAAAAGTTTAGACAATAGAGAACGAAGTATAAGTAACAGGTAAAACAGAACAGGTATATATATATATAGTAAATAAAGTCAACTCAGGTTTGGGTTGGGTTGTTTTACTTCTGAGCGGTACTTTTTTGCACACCATGGGCTAAATGGCCAGGTCACATGGACCCCGAAGGCTCAGAGAAGGTTGGGGGAGGGGATCCACTGGAATAGCTGTTGGGAGACAGATGGTAGCCTCCAGTCAAGGCCATCCAGCGTGTTCTTTAACGTGCACAGGGTATGGCTCTCCCGCACACAGCGCCATGGCTTAACGTCCCATCCGACGGACGACAGCCTTTCCAAGCCCATCGGTGTCCCCTACTGACCGTGGGCAGGGCGGGGAATTTTGCGGAGATAAATCTCAACGCTGACCCAGCAGGGACTCGAACCTGGGAACTACAGATTACGAGCCTGACGAGCTACCGACTGAGCCACCCCTGCCACATCAACTCAGGGGTTAAAGACCTGGGTGAAAGATACAGAATACAAAACAACAATACGGTAAAATCAAAGTTGATTAACACAGAGAGTATATCTCAAAAAAGGAAAAACAGCTGGTAAAAAACAATGATCAAAAAGATGTCTGATTGTAAGGGGCTTGGACATAGAATCAGGAAAGTTAAAATAAAATCAATATTCAAGTTTAAAAGCAGGACGTGATTAAAATATGTTTGATTGTTAAAATGGTATCATCAAGTTCACACTGAAGTTAGTCATCTGCCTAAAGAAGAAACGAATAAGTGAGGAAGAAATGAATAAGTGAGAAACGAATGACCTAAGTGGAGATGAACAAGTAAAACTTCCTCCTTGTGATTCCTGAAAAAAAAATAACTGGCTTGATCTCACACAGTTTGTTACCAAACTGTTCCAACCAAGATCACTGCCACTGTGCCCGAAGCTTGATGAAAAAACGCTGCTGGAAATCCATATAAGGAATCAGAATAATAATTAATAATAAATCCACAGTGGAGAGTCAGACAGGGGCATGGCTGACTTGGCAGCAGAATCTGTCAAGTCACTGCCCCTGATCCCAATATGACCAGGCATCCAACAGTAAAGAATGGTGATTGTGGCTGCCAGATGATAGAGCTAATGGAGTATCTTGGAAAGAACATAGAATTGATCTTGGGGAGGCTGATGCCTCCCCAAGATCAAAGCCTGTAGTGACCTAAGGAAGTCAGTGTAGAGGTCACACTGATGGAATTGCACAGCTGCTATGTGGGCCAAGGAGAAGCTGATAGCATGCAACTTTGCAGTGAAGTTTGAACACTGCTGTGGGATCTGGTCTGCAATAATAGTGTCACAGCAGACTATGGCTGATCTCACTGATGTGCTGGACTTCAGGCCATTTGTGAAGACAGGCAGGAAGTTAGGGTGCTCAGCATGGTGGCTGGCAAAGAGTGTGCTGAACATGCAGTTGTGTAAAGGTCTTCCCCATCGTGCAAAGAGAAGAGTTGCAAGAAGGGGAAACAGTGAGCCATGGTGGAAGTGCTCAGCTGTCAACTGGGAAATGATACCAAGACTGATGTTGATATCTCTGAGGTAGCCTTAGACATGCAAACCGAAATGACGAATGGCAGTTAGGTGATTTGTGTAAAGCATTTCCCACTTAGAACTGAAAATGCAGTTCCAAATGGGATGGCCTGGAAGGGATTGCAATTTTGATGTGTACTGTAGGAAAACTGCTGACATTGAAGAGATAAGGATGGTTCATCGGTCTCAACATAAAGTCTCTGTATTGCTGAGGTGCAAAAGGCAACCATACAAACACAGAGGGTCTGATGATGGAAATGGTTCAGCACCTTTACAAGGAGACCCATGACGAATCATATACCTGGAATTTGTAGTCCAATTTTGATTGAAGAAGTGCACAGTAGAGGCAGAGCAAAGAACATTGGTTCGCTCCCCAAGAGAGGAAGGTGAGAAACTTGAGAATGGTCAATGCCCATGTGCACTTGAACCTGAGATAACAAATGTGTAGTAAAAAGGTGAATTTCCAGTTGAAGATGAGAATGTGAAACTTGGGCTCCACCACAATTGGATTGGTAACACTCCCGAGCTGAAGCTTGTGGTCCAGATAAAGATCACACTTGTGTCAAAAGCAGTCTTCTGTGGGGGGAACTGAAACCCATTGATCATCGCCCACACCGAGAGATTTTTCAGGGCAGTTTGCAGTTGTCAATGACCCTGGTGCTGGACGATGAGCAAAAGATGCTAAAAATTGTCAACATAGAAGGCATTGCCTACAATCGATGAAGTTATTGCAATGGGATTTATCTTGACAGCGAAAAGCCTAACACTTAGGACAGTCTTGTGTACTCCCCGTTCTTGGGGGAGTATTGCCAACATAAAATGTTTACATTTTATCGTTTACATTACAACAAAAAAAGCAACAGAGTATTGCCAACATAAAATGTTTGAGAAGTTGGAAATGAAGATCAGCATTTGACCTCTCAAGCTGAAGCCTAACTGGAAGAATTTCCACCAGCATGGGTGGCTTTATTCTTTAGTGCTGGTGGAACAGGTCTTTGCCCCATGCCTACGATTAGAGGGACTATTTAATGTTATTGGTCCTCTTAATAAATATAGTTTCTTTAAAATTCCCACTAATCATTTTCTTTCCACAGGTATGTGGAATTTGAGGACACTTCACAGAGATTGTTCTATTGATGTCCTCACACAGGAATTCCGCTATTATGATCTATATATTCTGGGCTTGAAAGAAACAAGATGGACAGGTAAAGATTGGACTCTTAAAAATAATTTTAAATTTCTCTTTTCAAGGAGGGCAGACAACAAGCTTCTTAAGGCACTGATTAGACAATCAGTGCCTTAAGAGAGACAACGGTTGCAATGGGCAGAAAATGTAAAACAGGACCTTGCTAAAACTAGCCTATGTGGCCAAATGCAGCAGCAATAGCTCAGGACTAACATGTTTGGAAGATTGCAGAGTCTAGTTGGACCTCCATAGCCCATAGTTGCATAAGTATTTTATGTGTGCACATGAGTACATAAGAAATATCAAAAAGTAGGCATAGTGCAGATTTAGGTTATGCCATAGCCTATGCTAGTGTGCTCACCAAGAGTTACCACTGCCAGAATCCATTGCTGTTTTGCAAGCCTTGATATATTGGGTTGATGCAAAAGTTTGTCCCTTTACCAAAATTCACATAAAAATACCCATACATCAGCCATGCTGATGAACCCATGCTGTTGTAATCACCTCGAAATGGTTGATTGATTAATGTCAAGTATTTCTGTGATCTCTCGAGTCATTCAGTGTTGATCGCTTTCAATCAAAGACAAGATTTCATTACTGTCAGTCATGGTTAGCCATCCAGAATGTTATGCATCGCTGAGGTCAAAAATTTCTTCATGAAAAATACTGAACCACTTATGACACATGGAATCGACAACAGCACCCTGTCCATATACAGCATATATCTTTCTTTGAGTCTGTGACACATTTTTGCTTTTCCAGAAATAAAAGAGCATGATATGTCAGAAATGCTCCTATTTTCTGCCATCTTCAGAATTTCATAAAATGCACAACATACAACTAATCACGACAAGTTTTTGTTTTAAATGCTCAGTGAAATGTCACCTTTCAAATGGCATATTACTATTATATGTTTGAAGTTGTTAACAGGTTGATTTTGAGACAGGTCACAGCCAAGTAGAAAAATGGGGCGAAGTATTGCATCAACCCAATATTATGGATGAAACAAAATAATTGGCTTTTCTATTCAAACCATCAGACTTCAGCAATGTAATCAGGGGAGCCTATAGCATTTGGGGGAGGTGGTGCCAAAGTAATGCTCACCAATTTACATTAGTGAAATAAAAATAAAATGAATGTAAATATATTTTTCATACAAAAAAATGACAATAGCAAATAAGGAAGTTATTTAAATTTTCACTTGTCTAGCCTTTACCAAATTGGTCAATAATATTTACATAATCAATTTCACTGGTAATTTTTTGTCCACTAAAGCCAATTGTTCAGTAGTTGCAACCATAGTAGGAGTACATCTCTGGTGTTTTTTTGGCCATCCAGTATAAGGCTTTGCCAACTACACTTCAGTCTACATCATTATAAATCGTATGATCCATTTTGCTGCAATTATCCCAATCCCAAAAGCTGCTGAAATGGATTCCATTAAAATCTGGTAATCTCAGTAAATCTCAGTAAGTCCCCAGTGTAAGCATAGGATAATATGCCCTTAGATTCTATGGTTGGTTTACAATACTCATTAATTGATTATGAATTAAATTTCCTATCTCGAACATGATAACATTTTTGCAGTGCAGAAAGTCCTCAGCATGTGCACATTTTGAATTTAATCACTAAAAATTAATGATCTACATGAAGGCATGTGATTAATAATATATTAATTGATTATTGCAAAATTTAGTACTAGAATATAGAGAGAACAGCAGCAAATGTCATTATGTCTTCTCCTGCACTGAATGTTTGATAAAGTGTTTGGACTGTTGACAGTGGCAGCTTGGCACGTAGCACAGGAAGATGTGGCTTGCGGGTCCAAAACATAAAGTCCACAGCATGCACACTTTTCAATATTAACAAAATTTAACTTAATCGTTAATAATCAATATGTGGGCATCATTCTTTGATTAATAATAGACTAATATATATATATCATGTATTAACACTACATTATTAAACAAACACTGCATGACCTGCAGATAAACCAACTCAGATTATAATATATGATTTCATGCATGAGATCCATTTTTGTGCAATACCAAGCATGATCCACAGATTAGGGAAGTTTTCTAATTGTTACTTTCATAGCCTTCAAGGCATGGGGATCCAAGTAATCTGATTTGTGATAAGTCGTGCATAGTGGAAAGTACGGGGAATAGGTTCAGGTTGTATACACCCATTTAGATACAGTTTGCAGCCTTCAACTCTGTAAAAGAATGTAGGTGTGACGTTTGCCCAGTATTTGTGTCTGGAAATGGTCAGCTGAAATCCAATTAACTCCACCTGACCTGAAGGGCATTAATGCTTAAGTGAGATCACAGTCAAGCACAGATTAGGAAGTGGGGGCAGAGGTATACCTTTGGTGAGGTAAAAGAGCAAAAATAGAAACAATTCTTCTCTTTTATGAATGAATCTTATTATTAGAACAAATTTGCTACAAATGAAATTTAGAATAGTGAGTTCCCCTTGAAGATATTAGTTCATAAAATAAGATTTTACCCAGGCATTATAAATTAATATTAAAGCAAATAAATCTATGAAATTCCTCATGAAATAAAATTTTGCTATTATACTATTAATTTTGTTTACTAATTTATTTAGGTGGATTTTGTGCAAGTCAATTTCCTATCATGTCGTCATTAGATGCAGAATGCTATTAATTCACACAAGCATTCTGCATCTAAACAATTTGTCTTGTGGTAGATAAGTTGGTTCATGTAAAAATCCTACCCATTTTTGCTCTGTCTAAAGTACACACATCAGCCACTGAATTAGAAACCTTTATTCAATACCAAGTTGGACCTCCTTTAGACTGAATTATAATGCGTATGTGGTTTGGCATAGATTCCACAAGGTGTTGGAGTGCTTTTACCTCTCCAGAAAACCAAGCGTTCACCAGAAACTCCTTTAACTGGTTCAGATTTGACGGAAGAGGACTTTACTCCTGGATCTGCTTTTCTAACATGTCCTATACATTCTCAATAGGGTTCAGATCCGGGTTTTGTGGTAGCCAGGGAAGATGGTGGAAGTTGCTGTCATGCTCGTTGAACCACTGCTGAACACATCTTGCGCGATGGGCAGTAGCATTGTTGTCCATGAAACAGCTGTCACCTGCTGGATAAAAATTCAACATTGCAGGATGGACTTGATCAGCAATAATGTTCAGATAATCCTCGGACGACACCCAACCTTCTAGCAATATCAAGGGACCCATTCCGTACCAACAGAATGTGCCCCACACCATGACACTGCCTCCAGAACCTTCAGTTATGTTTACAAGGCAAGCTGGGTCCATTGCTTCGTGGGGCTCCCACCAAACTCTCTGCCTACCGTCAGTACAGAACAAGGTGTACCGTGACTCATCAGACCATGTGACTTTTTTCCAGTGCCAGTCATGATGTTCTTGACACCACTGTAAATGAACTTTCCAGCTCTTCACAGAAATCAGTGGTTTTCGTATAAGCATGTGACTGCTAATACCAATCCTCTTCAATTCCCTGCGCACAGTTCGCTGAGATATGGGTTGGGAACAGCCTTCATTGAATGCTTTGGTCAATTGCTGCAATAAGAAGTCCTGTTTCTCTGTACAAGCCTTCTCAGAGGATGTGATCTCGTTCCTGACAGATTGTCATTGCGCCACACTTACACCTCTTAGACAAGCAATATGGTTTTTTTTCCCACTGATTAATAACCCGAGATATCTCCCCTTTTGAGAAACCAGTCAGCTCTGCAGTTTTTAAACTCATTGCTCCAACCAGAAGGGCACCCACAATAAGCCCTTTATTGAACTCCAAAGGATCCTTTGTTTTTCCCATTGTGATCAACACTACTAATGACTACTGACAAGCAGCAGTCTTAAATAGTTTCCTAGATCACGTGGTGATGCACATGATCACGCATTTTGCATATATGTTGTGCAAGTGATGTTTATGTACATCTGCACAAATGTTTCTAATTCAGTGGCCGGTGTGTGCACATATATAATTTCAGTTACATTTAAATTTAACCTGCTGCCATCAAACCATTTTAATAAATTGTCTAAGATACCTATTTATCATTTGCAATAAATTATTTTTATAGATCAAAAATACATATATTAATATATGCAGATCACATATATAGATGAAAGTAGTGTCACCAGCAAAGGCTACTAATGCACTATTGTACTCATAACTACAAAACTCATTAATATATACTAAGAACAATAGTGGTCCTGATACTGATCTCTGTGGTACTTCATATTTGATTGGTAATTTACTATTCATAAAATTGCCTACTTTAACCATTTGTTTCCTATCTTTTATATAGTTTTTTAACTAGGGCATCATCATTAGTCCACTTGCGGCACTGCTCCACCAAAAATAATCACAAAAAATTATAAATGGATTTAAAATTTAGTATTCATTATTGGCCACATCTAAATCAACACACTTTTTTTAATTCATTTTGTAATAATTATTTGCTGTGTTACATAGAGAATGACAGCATTTACTTTACTTAAATACACAGCACCTACCTGAGAATCAGGGCTACTTCGGCTGTTTTCATACTATTAATATTTATGGCCACCATCCAGAATCTTAGCATTATCTATTATAGTGATGACACAAATGTACATGCAGTGAACTGCAGGAGCCAGGTCATCATTTTGTAGTGGCCTGTGACACTTGATTGGTTGATTCTATCAAAGCAACCAATAGTTGAAGATTTGGTACTTAGCAAAAAATCATCATTTGACCCTGGCTGGCTCAATAAGCCTAAACTTTCCTGATAAGATGTGTTTGAACTGGGTTGCCAACTTTTTATTTTGCCAAGGAAGGATTTTTATGTATGAAGATTTTATGAACAACATTAGATATGAAAATATAAAATGTGTTGAACATTTGTTCAACACATTTTAGAATTTGTTCTAACAAATTCTTTAGAATTTGTTCAACACATTTTAGAGAATGCTAATAATACATTTTAACATGACATTTCATTAGAAACACATAGTTCAGTCAACTAAAATCACTCTCTCTTTTGACTTGCAACTTATAGATGTCCAGTTTGATCACAATCATTGCCATTACAGTTTTTTTTCAGTCATTTCTTTTTATAATCTATTTTATAATCATATCACTTTTTTACAATTCATTGTATAATAAATTAATATTTTAAATTTAATATAGATTTAATATATTTAATATAACCAAAATCGAAAACTGATCTAGTGATAATTTACAATGAATAATTCAGTTTAAAATAATAAATATAAATTTATAATTGGAACAGTGTTTTTTTAAAAAAAAAGTAAACCCATATATTAGAAATAATTTTCACAAAGTTTTTTTTAAATACCATTAGACCTGAAAGGAAAAATGCACATACATAGGTAATTATCACAGTGGAGGGGCAAAATATTAAAATAAAGTAGAAAGGAAAAGAAAACCTTTTCAAGTTTGTCTTTTTTCCAGAAACTTTTTTTTTGGTAAATAATACATTTTGAGAATAACTGAAAAAAATTAATATATGTATTACGAAATATCTTTCCAGGTCCTTTTGGGTTCAATGAATATCAGGCAACTCCCCAATTTATTCTCTTACTTCTGGGCCTTGCCTATAGCAGTCAGAGTGCCCCACCAAAAATTTTAGTCATGAGCTGCTACTGTGTTTAACCAATAAAACAGCTTGCTATTCCCGGTCTGTTTAATTTTTCCAACAAGTCTTGTGAACGAATCGACAGCTTCTTGTATGTCTAAAAATAGCACAATTACTTTCTAATCTATGCCCATATTTTTATTGATTTCCAATTCCATCCATTCCCTTCCCCTTCCTGAAGCCAAATTGTTTGGATAAAAAATATCTGATAGTGCCCCAAATATGCACCAAGTTTTCCTTTTCAATTAATTTTAATAAAACTGTGAGCAACAAAATACAGCAATGATTTTCTAACATATTTTTTGATCACTTTTTTGTAAACTGGGACAATGGCAGTCTTCAGAACCTCATGAGAAACACCATCTTGAAATGATTTATTTACGAGGTAACATACAATTGTCCTAATTTCCTCATACACATTCTTAATGACACAAGTTGAAATGCCATCTATACCAGAAACTTTATTAATATCACTGTTTTACTTTGACCATGAATTTCATAAATAAAAATAAAATAAATATCCCCCCAAGCAGCTACTTGCCACAGATGTCTAACAGGAGTCTGCCAGTTTATATGCCATAGTAGAAGGTCTGTGAGGATGGCGGGACTTCAATAGAAAAACAACACAAACAACCTTGCTTTACCCAGGGCTTGAACCCAGATCCCTTTGATCAGTAGTGAAGCACACTAACCTTTCAATAATGGAATGGCAGGAATTTCATACCTATGAATATAAGGCCTATAAAAAAATTTATTTCACTGTCTATATTTTGCAAAATAGAGTTTATGTCATTTGAATGATTTAATTTGACTCTTGTAATCCCTTAAATATGTTTGTAGAATATTTGTTAAACTTGATAAGATATGTACTTGCCTTCTCCTATAAGGTAACTGTACCCTTGTCATCTGTTATGCTTTTTGGAATAACCACTTTTCCACACATTTCATCCATAGTAATCCAGTTCTGTTTGCAATTATTTCCATTTCTTACAAATTTTGCTTTGTTGTAGTAATTTTTAGCCTTTCTAATCAAAATTTTTAACATATTTTTATACCTCTTAACATGATCAATTTTGCTTCTGTGGTTAATTGAGGTTACCAAAGTATCTGCAATCCATGGTTTGATGTTTTAATTTAGGAAAATTTGCCACTATTGTTGGCTTATTAATTTTCTTTGTAATAATAAATTATTATATAAATAATTTTCTTTGTAATAATAATTTTCTTTGTAATAATAATAATTAAATTTCTTTGCTGATAAATAAATCAAACAAAAGCTGCATTTATTAAAATACTTAATCACTATTCAAGCTGTTTTATTATTGTTCCAGTAGATCAAAATAGCATTTTGATCAGTGAATACAGGATAGTAGGGATGTTAGTCACTTCTTGTTGAAATATATGAAGTAAGTCCTTTCCTGTTGCACGGATCACACAATGATATTTAGCCACCATAACTTGACATGTTTTGACTATTAACGTCATCTTCAGAAGTTGGGTAAACAGTTCTGCTTTAGAGATTGTATGTGTGTGAGTTGTTGTGTGGGCTGCGCCGTATGGTTTTCAGTGGGTGGTGCTGTTGCAGTTTTGTGGTCCTTCCCATGTGCCTCGGGTAGAGGTGGGGGTGCAGTGGTTGCTTTATCAGTACTAAACAGTGCAGCATTGCTAAAACAACCCCCCCCCCCACCTGAGGCACATGGGCAGGACCACGAAACCGCAACAGAGCCACCTGCTGCAAACCATACGGCACAGCCGCACAACAACTCATACACATACAATCTCCAAAGTAGAACTGTTTACCCAACTTCTGAAGATGACGTTAATAGTTGAAACATGTCAAGTTACAGTGGCTAAATATCATTGTGTGATCCGTGCAACAGGAAAGGACATACTTCATATATTTCAACAAGAAGTGACTAACAACCCTACTATCCTGTATTCACCGATCAAAATGCTATTTTGATCTACTGAAACAATAATAAAACATCTTGGATAGTGATTAAGTTTTTTAATTTAACTCAGCTGTGTTAAATCTGTCAAGCTGCATTTATATTATTCTGTTTTCTGATCTCTTTCCATTATATGTTACCCAAATTCTCTCACAATGTTTCAAATTTTACCTAATTTTAAAGTTGGTTTTGCTGTTTGTGGTGCAACCACTTTGATTAGTTGCACATGCTATACTGTGGCTGATATATTAATGATCTGAGATATTGGTTTTGATAAGGTATGTAGTTACTGTATTTAGTTTACTAATGTACCAACAAGTGATCTAGACATGTTTTGGATACTTCCCTTGTAATACATTTGTGACAGATCATAAAACCATTTGAATTCAGCATCTGTATCAAGATTCAGAATATCAATATTAAAATCTCTTGTTAGTATAATGTAGTTTGATTAAATTCCCTCTATCCAGATTTTGAATTTGTCTACAAAGTTTGTGTTAGTAAAGCTATGAGATTTATCTACTATAATTAAACCAATATCTATATTATATACATTTAAGTAAAGTAGCACACAGTCAACCAATCTGAAGTAATGCATTTGTTGCCTAACACTTATGCATCTCTTTATGCAAATCACGATTTACCCTGATGTATCTGTTTCCATATATTGGTAAAATTTATTATAACCATTAATTTTGTAGAGTGAAATTTCCTCTTCTTTAACTGATATTTCAGTTAAGATTATAATGTCTGGATTTGAATCCACTAAATTTAAATAACCAAAAAATAATCAAAGTTTTCCTGAGACTTCTTATGTCACCTTGTATTAATTTTATACCTTTAACCTATGTGTAATACATACATCCTGTCATAAACAATTTCACTTTCAATAATGTTAATACTAAGTCATCTTTATCTAATAATAATGAATCTTTGCTTACTAAACAATCAGCCTCACTTAAGGAGTCTAAATCAACTATTACCTCCATTTTAAAACATTAGGAGTGAAACATAATTTTGCTAATTAAGCTTTCTTCTCCTTAACTTATTTAAATACTGAGTACTGCTTATTCTAATCATATCAGATTCTTCCTCTCTTCTCATATTTATATTAGCATCTCTCAGCCACACATATTTGTAGCCAAGTTCCTTTTGTGCCTCTTTGGCTTTAAATAATAACTGTTTGTTCTGTTGTGAGATGATCATTAATGTATATTCATTCATACTCATATTTGACATTTCTTTCCTTTGTTTTGAGAATCATTTTGGTCTTCCAGTTATTCTTCCATAATTCTTTAGTAATTCTGTTCCCAAACTGTACTATGATAAGTCTGATTCAATTAGGATTTTTTTCAGGAATTCTATGCATGGCTTCAATGTCCATGTGATCTGTTTTAACTTTTAACACCATTGCAATATTAGTTACAATATTTGTAATATTTTCTTGCATAGATTCAGGTATACTCCTACTATCTTGATATTTTTGTTCCTAGAATACTGTTGAAAGTCACTGATCTTTCACTTTAATTCATTTAGCTCCTTTTCTAAAGTTGGATTGCTTCCCACAATAAATTATTTTCAATCTGTATGTCACCGATTTATTTCATTAATTCTTTCATCAAGTCATTCATTTATCTAATTTATTACAACAGTAAGTTATAATTTTTTTAAATTCCTCCATTTCCTTTATAATTTCATCCCTAAATTTTTGTTTGTTCCAAAAAAAAAAATATAAAAAAAATATGCAGATCTAAATTGTGTAAACTGCTCTTTCATATCTCAATGATTCTCAGGCTTTGATCAAATTTGCTTTGCTTCTCATCTGCTTCGTTAGCATCTTATCATCTTTTTCACTTTTATATTCTTATCAGATTCACTTATTGCATCTGTTTTTCTTTTTATTATCAGCAGATAAATACTTAAAAAATTTTCTTCTTTCAAGCTTAGGCAGTAGAATTGAAACCCTTTCTTGCAGACCATGCATTTCACTAAGTCACTGTCCAAAATATTGCCAGTGCAATGAGCACAAGACATTTCAATTAATTCAGTCACAAGAATTCTTAACTGTTGCTCTTTGCTCCCCAGAGCAATAAGCAGAGAGTAGCAGGATGCTAACAGGGAGATGGGGCTGGATTTGCTCAGAGCCAGTAATAGGACACAGGGCAAACAGGTGTTGGATTGAGGTCAAGGTCAAAGGCTATTCGAAGCCTCTTAGTGAAAGCCAATGGCATGAACAAATAGTTCACTTTTTATAATAAAATACAAGATGTGAATCACCAAAGCACGTAGGGAATAAAAAAATATTTACCAGGCGACTCTTCAAAGTTTCATAGAACTTCACACCAAAATTCAGACTCCACACTAAGTACTATATTTTTTAAAAGAAGTAAGGAATTGAAGAGAGCAAAGATATGCTTGACTGTGAGCAGACTGTGTTACTGCCAATTTTATTACCATTCTCCTTTTGAAAAAAGGGGAATATATTGGAAATTTTGGAAATTTTCTTAAAAAAGAGCAAAAGATGAAAAAAAAAAGGTAACAAAACTTGGATTTTAATAATCAGTTTGGAAAAAAGCCCCCTCCCCCCCCCAAAAAAAAGGCAGTTGACAGCTCTGACTTCAGATCAGCTAAATAAATGGACACTGCAGGTGTTGAAAAGTTACACTTCAGCCATTCAAAATGCATATGGGATTGGCTAAAAGACTAGTGGCTCTATCAGATTCAAAAAAGCACACTAAATCACACTCTGCCCAGGGGACTGATATTCTCTATTTTTTTACATATAGAATTTATTGTATAGCATCAGTTTGAAGCATTTAAAATGTTACAATATCTTTACTTAAAAATACAAAAATATTAAATTTTCCATAATATATCTTTTTGAAGAGGAGTACTGAAAAACAAATTATTAGCTCCTTATATGAATATTTTTTTTAATTCAATGTGTCAAATAGTCTGATTAATTAAAATATGTTGGCTTACCTGGAGTCACAATGTTAGGAACATCTAGAGAATTTTTCACTTTACTATTTCGATCATAAACTTTGTCAAAACAAGAGAAAAATCTTTGAATAAGACTAGATAAATGTTTTCGAGTCATTTCAAACCCAATACGCAACCCAATGAGATAGATGATATCAGTGAGTCTACATATAACTATCCAGCGTGACTGGCCCCCACCAGGAAAAGTAAGCCGTAGAGATGAAACAAGACGGACAACTAGATTAAGAATATCCTTGATGATGACATCCTGAAAAGCACAGAAAGGAATTTTATATAAAGCAGTTTGAATAGAACATTGAACATGCTTTTGCAAATGTTTATCATCAAATACATACACAGCATAAAACCCAATGAATTTGAGAGAACACTTAAACACGCTTGAATAAAAATTTAGTATAAATACCATAAAATATTAGCAATACAGTCAATGACATCTATGGGGAATTCAATTCTAGATTTAGCACAAGCAATGTAACTTGTTATCAACACAATTAGTTCAATTCAATTGAGTGAGCTAAAATTCAGGGTGTTTTCTTGATGGGAATCCATTAAATATCTATTAGCCCTTCCAGTGTCCATATCATCTGTAATGAGAGGTCGAGGATGTATGTATACACCTTAAGTACAGCACAAAAAAACCCCAACAAACTAACTAATTATTCAAAAATAAAAATTGCCATTGTAAAATTTTCTTATGTATATCTTATAAAAAAATATATATAATTCAGACTTGAAAAATAATATTTTTTTTCATTTGATGCATATTTTATTAAACTACAATATAAATGACTTGTTATATCTGATCACCATTTCTTAGAAACACTATACACTATTGCAGATTTGTTTGTTAACATTATTTCTGCTGAAGTAACCCCTTTATTTAAACTCTAAAGTTTAATTTGAACTATTATCAACAAATTTTTCCTTAAAGTTTCGAAAATATCCTGAAAATTAACAAAAAACATACCATTTTTAAAAACGGCACATTTTGAAAGTAATTATGAAGTATGTATCTCCCTTTTTTTTCCCGTTTTACCTCCTCTTTTCTACCATAAATCTATTTCAATATTCCCAGAATTATTTTTATCATTTATTCCAGCATTCCACGCATCTTTCCCACTCTTAAAATAGAAACTGTAAGTAATAAAAGCTTTCTTGGGCTTTTCAATACTGGCTGCAGCTGCAACTATCCTCACATACCTGCAGCTGAGGGGGAAGGTGGCCGACACGTGCTATCTCCATTCTGTGTGCTATAAGTGGCTCTACAATACACTGGCGGAAATTGAAAAAAGAACACCATTAACAATTAAAGCGTAATCTATGAGATTTATTTAGTAAAAACAACTTGTTGAGAAAGGACAGTAATCACACGCATGAAGTGATTCAATGTTTATTGTACCTTTTAACGAGTATTACATTTTACAGAAAGCACACTTCAATAAGGTGTTGAACTTCCTCAAGCAGCAATACAAGCTTCCAATCTGGCATGCAATGGTCATAACAAATGCTGGATATCACACTGCAGGATACCATTCCATGCGCTTTCAACTTGGATGCATAATTCAGTGATGGTCGTTGCCTACTAAGGTCCGCGGAAGAGTCTTTGTCCAATCCCAGACATGCTCGTTCGGAGACAAATCCGGAGAGCATGTTGGCCAAGTGAGTTGGTGCAGTGCCTGAGAAGCATATTGAGTTGGTGGGGGTGGAGTGTGGGTGGGAGTTATCCTGCTGGAATATTGCATTTGGGATTACATTCGAATATGGTAGGACGACCAGCTGTACGATGTTGCTGATGTACATATTGCTATTCAGTGTACCCTGTACTAACACCAGACATGTAGGAGAGTGATAGCTAATCATTCCCTATACCATGATGCCTGGTGTATTCCCTGTGTGTTGCTCGCAGATGCACGATGGAAGAAGTTGTTCTTGTAGACACCTTTAGTACGATAGAGGATCGAATTTGTGACGCCATAGTTGTCCGTTCTGCCACCCTCCTGATGCACCGATCCTCTCGTGCATCCATAACTCTGTGTTGTACGGAACCATGTCTGCGAGTGTGTAAATGCTCTTCTGACCATCGACGCCACCATCATACCACTGCTGATACCTCTCATCCAACACAGTATGCAATTTGAAGAAAATACAAACCTGCTTCCCAAAGACCCACTATACAATCTTGCTCAAACTCTACTAACTGAACAAATGTTGCATGCCTGCATCGTCCAGGCATGGTAGCTTCTTCAAAGAGCACTGAACAACATGACACAAGATGAATAACTTCTTACTTCATGCCCTAGTCCTTAAATATGCGCTGCATACATTTGCATGTTGTCGTTCTCAGTGACGTCAATATTTCACTCAATGGCTTTCAATCTTGGATCACAGTTTCTGCTGTCCTTAACAATTAACATATTATAATATGACATTCCTAAAGGAATTCCTTTCTGGGTGTTCTTTTTTCAATTTTTGCCAGTGTAGATTGTTTACACTGTTTTTCCAATAAATTGGATAACCTTAGTAAAGTTAGTTAGTTAGTTGCATTTTTTATATTTAGACCTTAGTTTTCATTTCAGTAGATTTTTTTTATTTTCGTAAATTATCAATCTTTTGATTGGTTGATCTATTGATATAATTTTTGGAGTCATGCTATAATGGACAGTTGCCTCACCACTTGTTGCTATGAATATTTTATTTAACATCACATTAGGTTATATACTAATTTTTATTTTATAATTTCTTTGTTTTCCATTGAAAACTCTGATCATGTATCGTTTCCTGAAAATAAATGAGGTCTTGGATATGGAAGCAAAAAAAAAAATCCTTGGCCTAGAAATCAACCCTTCTGTGGGAGGACAATTTCGGCATAAGTGTTCCCCCCCTACCCTCAATAACTTGGCTATGCCATTCTAGCGATATATAATTTTTTATTTCGTTTTGGTGCACTAACTTTTCGGCACTTAGCCAAGACCTCCAAAATTCAACACTCAAAGAAAAAAATCATACTGTTTAGTAAAAAAAAAAGCCTAAGAAAGCATTCCTCCACTTCATAAACAGGGCTGAAAATCCCATTTTGAATGAGCAATTCAAGTCACCTTATGTAACACTGACTTGTGCTTTTAAAATGTACCATACTGAAACGAATCATTAAGGAAATAAAAATTATATTTCAGGTATAATATAGTAAGTATATGGAATGAATTTTACTTTCGATTAATATATAATTTAACTGCTTTTATACAACACATTTTCCAACGTTAAGCTGTATTTGCATAGTCTGATCCATTTTTTCACTATATCAATGTTAAAACGTCTTATTATAATTAATATGCCTGTAATTTTTTTAAATTTCGAATTGGTAATAATTCTTTTATATCCTTTATATTGTATAAATTTTTTTGCATATAGTTGATATCAAGGTAAAATCAGCATAATAAGATCAATTTCAGATATTGCACTTGTGGCAATTTAACTTTGATATTAAGCAAAGACAACCCAGTAAAATCATACCGGGAGAACTGATTGAGTTTTAACTATTGTATAGCTAAAGATAGTGAATATTAAACTAACATAGAGTAGCTGTGGTGTAATTTTTTAATTGTATTTGGAGTTAAATTTTGTTTTATTTGGTATATACCATAACATATTTCTGTTGATTGGTTATTTAAAAAACAAACTCTACAGTTGACTTCCTTATCTGATTCAGCACAACTGGCTAAAAGCTTGGACATTTCTCAAAGTATAGTACTGAGAAAAAAAAATACAAAATGGGAGAAATATTTACTTGAAACATGAAAATTAAATTTTTTGTTATACAGAAATAAATAGCCTTTATATCTATGTCCATTATAACCATATCTGTCTATTAGTCTTTTTTTTTAAAAATAAATTTCTCTTTGTGTTGCCAGTTGCATTTTTTTACTATATGACTATAAAAAAAATCTTATTAAAATGTAACTAGTCGTCTTTTTTGTAAAATATCTTATTTTCAGAAAATCAAGAATTAAATGCTGATTAATTTGGCATATAACATGCCATAATTCCTTTCATTAGTTATTTGGCAAAAAAGTTCTAAAATTAATTCTTTTATTGGTTGAACATAGGGAGAAAATAGCTTTGCCTCTGGATGTAAACCAGCTTTTCAGGCTGGACACTGGAAGGGTTAATTATTGAAGAGTTCATGTAAGCATCTAGAATCAAAATCATCAAGTTTTGTCTCACCTGCAAATGATCCATTAAAGTGACATCAGACAAATAAGGAATTATGTGATGAAGGAGTGCCATGGCTCCCAGCAAACCTGCTTCCAGTGTCTCTGTTAGTCTTCTTTTACACAGGACCAACTTCATAAAAAGATCAGAATCCAAAGCAGTGCATTTTCAACAAAGCAATAAATCATATTTGCACATATGTACTATACTGATATATTTATCATTAACAATTTATAGGCAATTGTCAGCAGTTCAAAGAACAATTTTAATTAGTAGAAGAACTGACTTTAGCTAAATGGGATATGTACTCATACCCTTTTCATGATATGTCAGATGCTCTGACCACTGAACTATCAACTGTTTATAAAGATCTTCAAAAATAAGGACTGTAAAGAATATCTGATTAACAGAATCACCGTAACATTTTATGCATTAATCAAGTTGCATAGGACAGATTCAGTGTCACTTACAAACATGCTAATTTTAAAAACTGTGATAATGAGATCATCACTAATAACCAGCAGGCCTAACTTACCTGCAGTTCGTTGTACAATTATATGTTTTGATATACACAGAGATTTGACCAATCAGATGGTAAGAGCACTCATCATGCAATCAGTTGGCATTAGGATTGTAACTGTTGGGTTCAAGCTAATTTTTTTCTGAACTCTATTTGATATATATTCTATATACACTGGAAGGAGAACAGTGCACTATTTATATGCAGTGATTGGGCAAGGTGGTTCAGTCAGCAGTGTGCCAGGCTCATAATCTGCAGTTCCCAGGTTCAAGTCCCAGCTGGGTCAGCATTCAGTTTTATCTCCACAAAACTCTCCAAAATGCACCCTTGTCAAACACCAGAAGCAATGCTAACCAATTGCTACAAGACTTACCAACTCTCACACATGACTCAGTGTTACTACAGAGAGCTTTCCTTATGTTAACTAACTTGTCTGGTATGCCATACGATCTCACAATCAACCATAAATTATGACTATCAACAGAGTTGATAGTCTTTTTGAAATCAACAAAGCTAGCAACCAAAGGTTTCTGAAACTCTAAACATTTCTCAAGAATCTGCCTGAGGGAAAACATCTGATCTACACATCCCCTACCACTTCTGAATTGCTCATCACGCAATTGACTGTCAACCAGATTTTTAATTCTATTAAGCAAAATCATGCAAAGAACTTTAACTGGAACAGAGAGTAGGCTGATACCCCTATAGTTATCACAAGAACTGCAATCACCTTTTTCCAAAATAGGGATAACAATAGCTCTGGTAAAATCCTTAGGAACCATACCTTTATCATAAAAGATATTCAAAATTTCAGTCATCCATGTGGTAACTGAAACATTCCTAGCTCTAAACATTTCCATAGTAATTTCATCTACCCTTGGAAATTTATGAAGTTTATTTAGAAATAGCCAAACTAACTTCAGACTGTGTTATAGGGCCAACATTAAAGCCAATAATGCATCTATCATCATTACAAACAATGGAAGTAGAATTAACCACATTGTTTAGAACATCACTGAAATGCTCAGCCCACCTAACCATGACAGAATCCTCACCTTCTATAACCTTACCTTGTTTATCCTTCAATCCATGTATACCTCTCCATTTTATACCACACAAAACATTAACTATTTGGTACAGCTCTCTGCTGTTGTGCTATCTAACTGCTTCCTCAGCTTTGTCAGCCAAGACATGAAACCAAAGATTCTTAGCAGCAGCTAACTGATCCTTTACATGTTTATTAAGTTCTCTGTAATGCTTTCTATTAGGATTACTAGGGTATTTATAATGCTCCAAAGAAATGAAATACTTTTAAAGTTTGGACCCTTTGTCTGATCCAATTATTTTCATGCTCTGGATAGCTGAGTTGGGCACCAGGCAATAATTAACAAATTGCCAAAAAATAAAGTTTAATTAGGGTTTGAAATACCAGTGAGCGTTAATGAGTAAGAATTCAAAAATATTAAATGATTGTCAAAATTTTATGTTAATGCTAATCAAAACAAACTAACGTTGCTCAAGAGAAAAAAATTAGTAAAGATTCAAAAGGTTTAAATAACAAACAATTTATTTCCAAAAAGCACTCACCAAAACTTCAATAAAGAAGATACTACATCATTTCTTACTACAAACATCTTCAACAAATTACAAACTAAAACTGATCTCTAAACTGCTGTGCTCTACTACTCTCTCTACTCTACTATCTTCTGTGCTACTGTGACAACATGTCACCAGGTTATAACAAGAGGCACAAAGCCTGCACTTGTCAAGTTGCACGCCGGGAAAGACATTTGCATAAATTGACAAGCGGCGCAAGCTATGATGCAAGAGTGGGCGTGTCCTTGTGCACATGTTTTAGCAGGTGACAGTCGGAAGTTTGGAGTTGCGCAAGTGCAACTCCTAACTCTTGGAAACGAGCGCTGTGATGCCATAAAGGAAATAAAAATCCCCAAAATGATAAATATAATGTAAATTAAGCAAAACTGGTTAAGGTAAAGATAAAGTGACCGATGGGGCATCACAACTCCCCCTTCCAAAGGGAGTCAAAAGATTTGACCTAACAGATTTTGACAAGCAAATTTTGAATAAAGGACACATCTTACGTCATTTACACATAGCTGAACATAAATAAGTAAAAGTATGCTAGCGCAAATTTTGATAAGACGATCTATTCTCACTTTGACACAATTTTCCAGCACAACCAAAGAGGTACCTCCTTCCAAATCTCCTAACAAAATTGTGTTGCAGCTAACCTAGTATAAATATATACCAATGGCTGTGATAGTTAACTGTATACTAGCATTATTGGCCTACCTAGTATCACATTCTGATACAAACTCGAAATTGGCATAACTTGAACTTCCCAATGAAAAACGGGTTAATACACTCCTAGCTTTCTTAACTTGTAGAAAGGTTAAAGACACGAAAAGAAAAAAAAAAAAATTCAATTACATACGTTGCTAGCGGGGTGATAATTTTTGCTTATCCCCTAACCACAATAAAAAAATATGTGAAAGCTAAATCTTTTCCTAAATTACATAAAAAAATAGGTATTCGAACACCGTTATCTCTTCCTAATTACATCAAACACGCGAAGCTAAGAAAATTCAAATTTTTACAAACAAGAGGGATTGTAATCATCCGCTAATTCTTCACCTATACACAGCAATCATGAGCTAGCTGAAATAAAACAATTATTAGATACCTCCCCTTTCAGAGATAAACATCCCCGTCCCAAAGGAGTTATGCTGGTAACAACTCGTTCACCAGACTTGGTCATTGGGGACAGCTCCAAAAAAAAAAAATCTGCAGTCATCACCATGGTCAGCTCATATATATACAAATAAATGCTGCCTATGTCATCCCAAAAATAACACATCATTGACACATAAATATCACTGATGACACTGAACAGATTTAAACACATATACATAACATCGTATCTAAGAATAAAGAAAAAAATGTCCAAATAATTTATAATATATGACGATAGCATTTCAGCCAATCACTTTTTACATGAATCTCATTTTTTTCATACATAAATTCACTTGGGAATGCACGTTATTTTACAATACTAAATTCTTCTTAAAAATGAAAAAAATATTAAATCACTAATTCTCTTTCACTCTCCTCATTCATATCCATAAACATTTTACAATTTCTAAACTTCACAATATCGACTTACAAATTTTTAGCTATCAGTCAGCTGAAACGAAAAAATCTACAAAAATACCTTTTAAATCACGTTAATACAATATAACAACTAGAACTTCGATGAACAAGAATAAAAAAAAAATTCTATTCACACAGTATAAACTCAAACTACAGTAATTTCTCTTTCCGAAAATAAATATTGAAACTCCAAAGTTTCAACAAGAAATTAAACATTGCTAACTATATAAATCACAATAAAGCTTCTTCATTCTTCTTCGTCTTCATCTATTCCAGAGAAAAGAGAACATTTATAAATCATTAAGTGCCAAGTGGAAGAATAATAATAATATATTTAAATTTTCATTGTTGGCACTCCATTGCGATAAATCCTCCAGTCAGGTTCCAATGACATCTTTCCGTTGTCGTTTGCTTGCTTCAAGTAAAAGCGTTGCTGAAGATCTCGCTCGTGATGTCATCTCTGCTATGTTGACTGCTTCGCTGCCGGTTGTAGCTCTGCAGGATCTGGTTGAGATAGCAGAGATGACATCACGAGCGAGATCTTCAGCAACGCTTTTACTTGAAGCAAGCAAACGACAACGGAAAGATGTCATCGGAACCTGACTGGAGGATTTATCGCAACGGAGTGCCAACAATGAAAATTTAAATATATTATTATTATTATTCTTCCACTTGGCACTTAATGATTTATAAATGTTCTCTTTTCTCTGGAATAGATGAAGACGAAGAAGAATGAAGAAGCTTTATTGTGATTTATATAGTTAGCAATGTTTAATTTCTTGTTGAAACTTTGGAGTTTCAATATTTATTTTCGGAAAGTGAAATTACTGTAGTTTGAGTTTATACTGTGTGAATAGAATTTTTTTTTTTTGTATTCTTGTTCATTGAAGTTCTAGTTGTTATATTGTATTAACGTGATTTAAAAAAGTCGATATCTCGTCACGCTCTTGACGTCGATGGAACAGCTGAATCTGGCTTTGTCAGTCTTTGTCCTGTCATATGTAATAGGTGATAATCTAACCTATTCTTTTCTCTTCTGCTTGGTAAAGTTTCAACATCATCATCAGAGCCACATTCTCTGGGTTTGTTGTGGAGCACCTACTTTTGATCTGGAAAATTCTATAGAATGGTTATATCTTTTGATATTTATGATATTAAAGTATCCCACTGAGGTATTTGTGGTCATATTGGCCAATTCATACAGAAGAGGAGAAAGTTTCTTCCTTATAATATATGGTCCAGCATATAATGGTGCAATTTCTTTATGAATCCTATTTCTTCATCACTCTTATGATGTGTTTTAATCAAGACCTTCTCACCTACTTTAAATTCCATATGTTGTTGTCTTTTATTATAATCCTCTCGTTGCTTTTGTTGTGCTCGTAGGGAATTATCTTGTGCCTTTGAAATGGGATCTAAATATGCTGTTCCGTTCTAAACTCAATGAATTGTAGAGATGCAGGTTGGCCAATGAGTCTGTCCCAGGGTAATGTCAGCTCTCTCCCAAGAAATATCCTTGAAGGCGTGAATTTGGTGGTTTCATGTAATGAAGTGCGTAAAGCAAAGGAAAACTGTTGCAAATATTTATCCCAGGTACTATGTCTGTTTTCAATGTAAGCAGCTATCATCCAACCAATATTTCGATTTATTCTTTTGGTCAAATTTGACTGTGGATGATATGGAGTTGTATATATGTGTTTTATTTGAAACGTTTCACATACTTCAGCAAGCACATTTGAAATGAATCGGGGCCCATTGTCCGAAACTATACTCTTGGGTACCCCGTATCTGCATATAAATTAATTAAAAAATTTCTTTGCTACGATTGTTGCTGTTGCATTTTTAATGGGAAATATTTGGATCCATTTTGAAAAACAATCTACTAACACTAGAATATATTGGGATCCGCTTGCGTTTGTGGATATGGGCCCATTAAATCCATGCCAACTAATTCCATGGGTTCATTGGAGGTCGTGCTTTTCATAAGACCACAAGGGCGGTTCTGATCGAATTTTATGGTTTGACAAATTAAGCATGTTTCTACATAGGTTTTTATGTCTTTTTTCAAAGCTGACCAATATGATCTTTTGGCCACTTTCTGATATGTTTTCTGTGTACCTAAATGTCCGGCTGAAGGTACATCATGTAATTCTCGGAGTATGTACTCTCTTAAATTCTTGGGAATAAATGGGCGATAACTGCCTGTTTGACTCTGTCGTCTGCAGTAGTACAAAATATCATTAATTAATCTGAAATGTCTGGCTCTTCCAACAATACTAGAAGCTATACTAGGATCTACAGGTAATTCATCAGTTTTCAAATAATGGTACACGTTTCCAGATTCTAAATCTCTTTGTTGTTCCTTAATTAAGTGTTCCTTGTATTTGATGGGAACTATTGTGGCGAGTGAGGGAGAAAAAGGCTTACCTTCCAGCTCTGGCGTAACTTTTGCCGGCAACACAGGAGCATGGGATAATGCATCTGGTAGCTGATGTGCACTTCCCTTTCGGTGCTCAACCTTGAAATTGAATTCCTGTAGGCGTAATGCCCAGCGCATTAGACGACCTGTTAGATTGTGGATGTCTGCAACCATTGTAAAGCAGCATGGTCAGTAAAAATAGTAATGTCGGATGTGTCTAATTGTACTTTGAATTTTTCTAGAGCCCATATTACACTTAGACATTCTTTTTCAGTCACTGTATAGTTTCTTTCAGTGTGCTCAAACTGCGACTGGCATACGTGATAACGTGTTCACAACTGTCATTCTGTACTTGGCTCAGCATGGCACTGAGAATGACATCGGAAGCATCAGTGTAGATGTTAAAAGGTTTGCCCAACTGCGGCAAGGCCAACATGGGAGCATGACACAATGCATCTTTTAAGGTCTGAAATGCTGTGTCGCAAACAGGTGTCCAGTGGAACTGTTTTCACTTTTGGCATAATTCACATAAAGGTTCAGCCAAATTAGCAAAATTAGGAACAAATTGTCGGTACCAACCCCACATTCCTAGAAATTTACTAAGTTGTTTCGAATTGCGCGGTGTGGGAAATCGTTCTATGGCTTTGACCTTATTAGGTAATGTTCTTACTCCATCTGTATTAACATTGAAACCGAGGTATTGAACATCTTCTTGGAGAAATGTGCATTTAGACAATTTTATGGTGAGTCTGGCTTCTCTTAACCTTGCAAATACCAAATTTAAATCACGTAGATGTTCTGAAAAATCAGTAGAAAAAATAACTATGTTGTCTAAGTATACTTCACAAATTTTTCCTTTTAGATCACCCAGAACCACGGACATAAGACATTGAAACATGGCGGGTGCTCCTGATAAGCCAAATGGTAAGCAACGAAATTGGAATAATCCATCTTTTGTGAGGAAAGTTGTTTTGGGCCGATCTGGTGGATATACAGACACCTGCCAATATCCTGAAGACAAATCTAGTGTGCTAGCCCTTGTGTAACAGAGTTCCAGATCAGGAAACAGTTGTGAATACTGTACTTAAAAGCTTGAAGAAAATGGGCAAGTGAAGAATGAATTAGGCTGAGAACATAAAACTACCTTTCTAGGACAAAATTTTAACCCTTATGCTGCTACAACCTTGAAAATCCAGTTCAAGAAGCCTGTGTATATGGATATGAAAGATAAACTCTATGGATATGAAAGATGTTATTAGTACCATAAAAAATAATAAAATTAAAAAAATTAAAGTTTGAACTAACTTTTTTTTATATATATATTTAAAATACACATTTCAGAGCTCATAAATAATGCCAGTTTCTTCATTTTATTCCTAAACTTGATATATCAGTAAATAAAAAGCATTTTTTTTTCTTGCTCAAACTGTCATTGTACAGTGCAGGAGATGGGATTGCTGGGGGCTAAGTTAGCCCTACTACCACTTCCCCACTAGCTGAACAGAGAGTTCCAGCAAGTCAATTGAGTTATTTACTGAATGTCTGACTACCTGTGTTCTGAAAAAAAAAAAAAAATCCAATGTCAAGGAATTTTTTTTTATTGAGGATTTCAGTGATTTACATGAAAATAAATCTTCATACATTTTTGTATCAATTTAATATATTTTGCAATTAAAATTATTTTACACTTTCTAAATTACTTTTATCTATTATCAGATATATTTTACAAAAGAAATATGAGGAGGAAAATCGATAATTCTTTAATCACATGATTGGCAATGTCAGGAGTGTGATATTGATTGACAGACATCTGGTTTCATTTTTAAATTTTAGTGTGTCTGCATGTTAGGCTGTACAGATAGATATTTATACTGGTGTTTCTCATGTTTTCTTTTGTTCATTAAATATAGTTTTCGAACGATAAATAAGTAAATACCGCAATGGATATTTTAGCAAACATTGAACCAGAAAAAAAGGGTTTTTTCTACACTATTTCATTGGCTCTGATAGTGATTCAGATCAATTGTTCAGTTTTTCAGGCCTGGCATTGTAAGGGTTAAATGCTAAATGCAGAACTGGTGGCTTATAAAACAAATAAAGCAGATGACACTAGTTTAATGCTTTCATATCATTTAACTTGTAACTAGCAGTATGGAGTATCTTCTGTCATTTAAGTACTTTTAATTTGTACACATTATAGGACTAGAAGAATACCCGTGAGAAATACAGTTTTCATTACTACAAACAAATGAATATGTTTCACTTACCAGATCAGCTATATGAGGAAGGTACTGCAGCATGATAAATTGTTCACCATAAAGGGCTGCTACACGGGAAAGACAATCCAAAACTTTAGATGCATTTTTATCACCACTGATACATCTACCAGTGATACTAAGTGAGGACTTTGAATCTGTGAAATAACAAGTATTAATTTAAGTAGTAGTTCTGAGTATGCTAGTGACTGACAACATTATATAAATTTAGAGACATAAATTTAATTGCTTTAACTATTCATTATTCAAAATGCAAATTATCCCATAGTTAAATTACAGTAAAGGGTGGTTGCATATTTCTTGGTTACTGATCATATGGATATTTGCGTTGTCTTTCTGCTGAGGTCCCACCATCCTCAAAGACCTCTATGGCATATAAAACTGACAGGCTCCTATCAGATCTCTATGGCAGCAGCTGCTTGAACAAGTATTTTTTTTTTCATTTATTATTTTAAACCATGTTCAGATTGAAAATACTCTTATTTAATGTAAATTTGCATTGCAATGAATGCCTTTTTTTTAACTTTTTGCTTTTAAAAAACCTCTTGAGAATACTATTATTTTGAAGTAAATTAAGTAGTAATCAAATATATTAGGAGATTTAAGCATGTCAAAATATTCAAAATTTCAGTTTCAAAAATTTGTTTTAAATTAATCCCAGCAAAATAAAATCACAATGTTAAATGATTTTAAAATTTGTAAAAATAAAGTATGGTAAAACAGGTTTAAGTATTTAAATATTCATATTGGCTTCAATTTACACTTTCTTATTATCCACAAAAACCATTGATTCTTAATCTTTTTAGACATCAGAAATTTAAATCTCATACAGAATGAAAAACTTTGGATTCTGCTGAAATAAAACTACTGAATATCTTTAAATTAGGAAAAGTGCTATATGAACTAAAGTACTGTACACTAACATTTGAAACTTGGTTATTAAAAATTAAAATTTTTAATACACGATTATGCTGTAATAACATTAATTGCTCCTGAGCAACACTATTCTATATCTAGCTTATCACTATTTGCATAGTCAAGCGATGAGTATTTTCACCATGGTATAACTTCACTTAAGGATACTTTTAATCCTTGCAAAAAGTTTCCAAGTAAATATGTGGAAAATATTACCATTTTAGGTGTCTTCAAAACTTCTTATGCTGGCTCAGCTGGTCTTGTTCTTATCCTTACATTGTTCTTGCAATGGCCCTTCGTTGAAGATCTTAATTTGGCTGCCGGTGATTTTCTCTTACTGGCGGCCAATCCTGATGTATTAACATTGACGTTATCACTTGATAATTTGATACTGGATACCAGTCCAAGTTTTTAAATAGGTAGACACTGTCCATAAGGTCGTTTATCACTAACATATTGGTTACTTTGATTGCATTTTTTATGACTCACAATGCAGAACTTGGTTACTCAAAAAGCTTCAACTAACAATTAAGCACCTTAAAAACAACAAACTAAGTTTTAATTTAAAAACATTAAAATCCATAAACATCAACATCGCAATTTAAGGAACTGACTATCCTCTCTATGTGGCAACATGTTTCTCCCCAGCCACCAGCAGGGCTTCATCTGGCACTATACCTCCCAATGTTACAGCTTTAAATAAGAATCTCCCTCTATCAGTGGTTTTGGTTTTCACTGTGCTGCTTGCTCAGCAGAAGGTTCCACACTGCTGGAAGGAGCAGAATTTCAATGTTACACACATGATCTTTATGTAAATTAATCATGATGTTTTCCATGTACTGCAATTGGTATTTATCAATTGGTATTTTCAAGAATTGTTTGTGATAAGCTGTATTAAATTTTTTATATCCTGCTGATGTTCTAATAAGCATTGTTCATATGTTCTTCTTATATATTGATTTTTTCTCCCCAATTTATTTTTCAGTGTCGGGTATTTCAACATTATAAACCTCTCCCGTTGAGATGTTTATCTCTATCATTAATGATTAAATTTTTAATTGTATTAGTTACCATATGTGGCATTTTTAATTTGTATTTACTTATTGTATTTTTCATAATTTTAGATATATCCAGGATATAAGGAAACTATGTGAATATTGTGTTTTACTTGTATGCCTTTGCAAGAACAACATAAGAATAACAAAAAGACTGGATGAGCCTGCATAAGAAGTTTTGAAGACATCTAAAATGGTAATTTTTTTTCCTGTTTACTTGGGAACGTTTTGCAAAGATTAAAAGTATCCTTAAGTGAAATTATACCATGATGAAAATACTCATGACTTGACTATGTAAATAGTGATAAGCTAGATGAAGAATAGTGTTGCTCAGGAGCAATTAATGTTATTATAGCATAATTGTGCATTAAATATTTTTAAACATTTTGCTACGCATTTCATATTAATAACTCAGTTACTAATCATATATTCTATAATTTAAAAATTGTAGCTGTAAATGGTAGCTAGGAAGTCACTGGAAGAAGAGCTATGCACCTATCTTTGGTGATGATGCACAGAACCAGCCAGGCCTAGCACTGAATGTGTTTCAGCCTTTTTCCACTGTGTTTTCTATTTGTTTGTGGGTTGACAGCCCCAAGTGAATATATTCACAGGAAAACGTTTATCAGCTGGTGGATAATACTGATTAGAAGCCATTGCAGGTACCTGAACTCTTGCTTCTATGGGCATCTTCAAACCTACACTGGAGGAAATCTTCCATTATCATCTATGTTTAAATAGTTTCTTTAAACATTCCGCTAACCATTCTCTCCACAGGGAGTTGGAATGTGAGAACTCTGCACAGGTACTATTCTCTTGATGTTGTCACATAAGAATTCCACCATTATAACTTAGATATTCTTGACTTGCAAGAGATCAGATACTTAAAAATAATATTTTCTCTTTTTGGGGAGGGAAGATAAAAAGCATCTCCAAGGAGTAGGTTTGCTTTTCATGAGACATGCTAGTGATGCTCTTCTATGATATGAGTGCATTAATGAAAGGTTTCTTACAGCTAAATTTCCAACAAGCATTAAATACTTGATTGTTAAATGTTGTTATGCCCCCACTGAGGATGAGAAGGTTAGGTTTTATGGACAACTTCAGGATATTTTGAATTCTGTAAAGAAAGGAAATATTACCCTTATTAAGAGACTTCAATGCTAAAGTTGGTACTGACTCTGACCTTTGGGGAAGGGAATAGGTCCTTTTGGTATTAGTAGCTGCAATAGGCAATGTCTCCTATAGCTAAGTAAACTTAATGGTTTGAGAATAACACTCATTACAAACACTGCAATATATATAAATAAGTACATGTGGGTTTCACCATATGGGGATGCATATGATTGATTATATATTAATTAACAGAAAATGAGCTAGTTCTTTTAGGAATATCAGGTCATAAAGTGGAGCTGAAATTGGATCTGACTATTACCTTGTTACATAGGTCTTACAACTTAAACTTAAATGTTGTGTTAAGGTTAAAAATGTTACTTTTAACACTGAAGCTCTAAAAGACCCATTTGTACCTAAAGCTTACCATGATAGGTTACTTAGTCGTTTATGAGTTAGAGAGTAATCGTTTGCTTACTGCTGATGTTGTTTGGGGCAGGGGTGGCTCAGTCGGTAGCGCGCCAGGCTCATAATCTGTACTTCCCAGGTTCGAGTCCCAGCTGGGTCACTGTTGAGATTTATCTCCGCAAAATTCCCCGCCCTGCCCACGATCAGTAGGGGACACTGATGGGCTTGGAAAGGCTGCCGTCCATCGGATGGGACATTAAGCTGTGGCCCCGTGTGTGGGAGAGCCATACCCTGTGCACGTTAAAGAACACGCTGGATGGCCTTGACGGGAGGCTACCATTTGTCTCCCAACAGCTGTTCCAGTGAGTCCCCTCCTCCAACCTTCTCTGAGCCTTCGGGGTCCATGTGACCTGGCCATTTAGCCCATGGTGTGCAAAAAAGTGCCGCTCAGAGGTAAAACAACCCAACCCAACTGCTGATGTTGAGGAAGAATGGGACCTTTTTAATCTTTCCAGGGTCAAGGATGTCTGTATCCGTTTTTAGCACACACACACACACAAAAAAAAAATTCAAATTAAAAATTGCTGTTTTAAATTTTTTTTACAGATATCTTATAAAAACATATAATTGAGGCTTGATAAATAATGTTTTCTTTTTTATTTGATGCATATTTTATTAAACTATGACGTAAGTAATTTGCTAAAGTCATCTGATTGCCATATTTTAGAAGTGCTATAAGGTATTGCTGATTTGTTTGTTAATGTTACTGTGTAATGAAGCAATCATCTGATTTAAGCTAATATCAATATATTTTTACTTAAAATTTCAAAAATCTCCTAAAAATTAACAAAAAAACTGCTATTTTTAAAAATGGAAGATTTTTGGAAGTAATTATGAAATATGTATTTTTTTTGTTATACAACTGTAAAAAGTGCTATTAAAACTAATATGTTAGTACAATGTTCATATTTTTTACTTGAATAAAATTTAGAATTAAATTATCTTTAATAGGACATATATAACATGACCTACTTCTGCTGATTAGTTATTTATTAAAAATATTCTAAAACTGACTTGTGTATTGGACTGCAAAAACCCTGGACTTTTCTCAAAGTATGGTATGGAGAAAAAAAAGTTACAAAATGGAAGAAATGTTCATTTTAAGCAAGAAAATTATTACTTTTTATTGTTATTCAGAAATAGTCTTTCTATTTATGTGCATTATAATAATTTCTCTCTATTAGTGTTTTTTAAAAAAAATATTTGTTTTTCCAGATGCATTATTTAAAATTAAATATTGAATAAACTCGAATTTTTTTAGTATATATTAAATAATTACCATTTTTGGGGTCGTTTCAAATTTTAGAGGAAAAGTTGTCTTGAGCCAGGTGGGATACGAACCCATGACCTCCTGATAACATATCAGGTGCTCTGGACCATTGAGCTACCAGCCACCAACAAGATATCCTCTAATTGATGATATGAACATTTCTACCTACAGTACATATTCCATTATGTCACATGTAGGCTCTGTTCAGGCAATCTAGCCACAAGCGTCAGATAAATGCCATATAGATAAAAAATAAAAAATAAATACCCCCTCAAGCAGCTGCTTGTTACAAAGGTCTGACAGGAGCCTGTCGTTTATATGCCGTAGTAGAAGGTCTGAGAGGATGGCAGGCCCTCAGCAGAAAAACGACACAAACAGCCATGCCTTACCCAGGGCTTGAACCCAGGTCCCTTAGATCAGTTGCCAAGCGCACTAACCATTCGGCCATGGGACGGCCTAGCCACATAGATGGAAAGTATATATTACAGGTATACAGTTGATTAAATATTGAATAAACTCGACTTTTATGGTATACACTAAGTAATTACCACTTTTGAGGTGATTTAAATTTAGAGGAATAATTGTCTTGAGCCAGGTGGGATACCAACCCACAACCTCTTTAAATCGACTCAAAAGTAGTAATTCCTTAGTGTATACTAAAAAAGTCGAGTTTATTCAATATTTAATCAACTGAATACTTGTAATGTATACTTTCCATCTATATGGCATTTATCTGCTGCTTGTGGCTAGATTGCCTGAACAGAGCCTACATGTGACATAATGGAATATGTACTGTAGGTAGAAATGTTCATATCATCAATTAAAGGAGATCTTGTTGGTGGCCGGTAGCTCAGTGGTCTAGAGCACCTGATATGTTATCAGGAGGTCATGGATTCGTATCCCACCTGGCTCAAGACAACTTTTCCTCTAAAATTTGAATTGACTCAAAAGTGGTAATTACTTAGTGGTTTTTTTACTACATGACTCTAAAAAGTCTTATTAAAATAAATCTTGTCCTCTTTTTTGCTAAATATTATTTTCAAAAAATCCAGAAGAAAATGCTGATTAATTTGGCATATAATATGTCACAATTCTTCTCTTTAGTAATTTAGCAAAAAAGTTCTAACATTAAATTTGGCCACTGGATGTAAACCAATTTTTCAGGCTGGAGTCTGGAAGAGTTACATAGGCTTTTCTTGAAACTAATAGCACTCTTTTAGGTAAAAGGGAGCAGAGACAGCAAAATAATTTGAGTGATAAGATGCTTAAACTTATTTCAGGAAGAACTGCATGAATGTCTTTAATAAATACCCTTACTAGTCCTAATAGAAATCATTATAGAGAGCTTAATAAAGGTGTAAAGGATAAGTTAGCAGCTGATAAGCATATTTGGCTAAATGGTTTGGATTACAAAGCTGAGGAAGCAGCTAAACAGTGTAACAGCAGAGAGCTGTACCAGATAATGTTATGTGTGGGGGAAAAAAGGACAGGTATACAGGGATTGAAGGATAAACAAGGCAAGGTTATTGAAGACAAGGATTCTGTCATGGCTAAGTGGGCTGAGCATGTAACGCTCGAAAGATTATTAACTTTCTCAAGTTGGACCTTTTGTCTGATACAAAATAGATTCAAACTCCGGATAGCTTATCAGGTGCCAGGCAATATTAACTTGCCAAATAAAGTTGAAATAGGGTTTGTTATGTATATAGCATCACTTATTGAGCAAGAATTCAAAAACGATTGTCAAGTTTAATTAAAGTTATATTTAAAACAAAATCACTAATCGTTGCCCAAGATGAAAAAAAATACAAAAGTCAAATATTCAATTAACAAAGAAAGTTTATTTCCAAAAAGATTCAGACTCACCAATTCAGTTGATGAATACAAAAGTTGGAGTAACTAAAAAAACTCCATCTCTAAAACGACTCACAAAAACTGACTACTAATATCTTCTTCCTTCACCACCTTCCTACTAACATCTCTCATCACACTCTCTCTGTGACCTAACGTCACTTAGTACATGTGATGTACAATCTGGCACGTATCTGCTGCACGCTGGAAGAAACATTGCATAATCTGACGATCGTAGCGCTAGCTATGATGCAAGAGGGGTCATGTCCTTAACGTGCTCATTAGCAGTTGACAATCAAAAGTTGGAGTTGTGCATGTGCAACTCCTTCTGCAGCTCGGAAGAAAGAATTGTAATTAGTTCAACTGAAATAAATCCCCAAAATAATAAATATAATGTAAATAAAGTAAAACTGGTTAAGGAAAAGTAAAAGTGAATGGGTGGACCATCACAAGCATTTCAGAGATGTTCTAAACAATGTGTTAGTTTTACTTCCATTGTTTGTAATGAGGATAGATTCATTACAGGTTTTAAAGTTGGCCCTATATCACAGTCTGAAGCTATTTTGGCTATTTCTAAAGCCACATAAATTCTCAGGGGTAGATGAAATTACTATTGAAATGCTGAAAGCTGGGAATGTTTTGGTTACCACATGGATGGCTGAAATTTTGAATATATTTTATTATAAAGGCATTATTTCTAAGGATTTTACCAGAGCTATTATTATCCCTATTTTTTAAAAAGTTGACCACAGTTCTTGTTATAACTATAGGGGTATCAGCCTACTTCTGTTCCAGGTAAAGTTCTTTGCATGATTGTGTTTAATAGAATTAAGAATTTGGTTGACAGGCAATTGGTTATGAGCAATGTGGATTCAGAAGTGGTAGGGGATATGTAAATCAGGTATTTTTACTCAAGTAGATTCTTGAGAGAAATGCTTAAAGATCAGAAACATTTGGTAACTAGCTTTGTTGATTTCGAAAAGGCAGTGGTGAAGCATGACATTTTGAATAGGGGAAGCATTTAACAAAAGCACTACTGCAACAAAATGAAACACAGTTCTGTTACTCTCTGCCTCTGAATCATTGAACCAGAATGCCATTCCACTACTCTGCTTCCAAATCATTAAACCAGAACACCATTCCGCTACTAGATACTTTCGAATCATTGAACCAGAAGTGCGTTCCGGTATTTGATGTTTCCAAAATGTTGAGTGAAAGCAGTTCTATACTTTCTAAATCAAATGTTAGCAATATATATGTTACCGCTAAAGTGCAGAAATCAGTTATTCTACAGATTATCTAGGTATTGTGCAGATTAACTAGGGTGATCCGTTAACGTGCGGAAAATTGTTTCATTTCTCAAATTACCTAGGTAATCTGCAAATTACCTGGATAATCTGCACATTACCTACTAGGCACTCGTTAAAGTGAAAATAAGATCTTTGCTGGAACAACAGGAACGTTTCTGTACCTGTACGCTTAAATTAACATAATGTTATTTATCTAGTGTCCGAGAGTAGAGTTGAAACCAGGGTCATCCCTCTGTCAACATGAATGAGTCGTCCGAATTATAAAAAACGCCACCAAAATGAGCAGGCCAAGTGAGAACGAATCATTCTAGTGATTCGTTATGAAGAATGAATCACTTTACCAATTCGTTCTCACTTGGCCTCCGCTCATCCGGGGCGTTTTTTATTATGCGGACGAGTGAATCACGTGACACGAAGATTCATACTCAAGAGATTCACTACTATGAGAGAAACAAACTTTTGAACTTTAACGATACGGAAGCCGTTTATGTGCACATTACCTAGGTAAACTGCGGAAAACTCTTGATTCCGCACGTTAACGGAGCAAATCAGTTAATCTGCAGATTAGCTAGGTAATGTGCACATTAACGGCTTTCGAGCTTTAGCGGTAACATATATATATATACAATGTAGGAGCAAAGTAGGGGTGGGGGTTGAGAGAGCAATCTCCTCGTCATTGAGGAAAGTTATTTTTAACAAACTGTTCATCGGTGTTCTGATGGTCGGATGATTAACGTGCTGGTTAACTTTAGGAACCTAGGTTCGAGCCTCATCTATAATGTATGAATATTCTCTTTCTACTGAGGTCTCACCTTTCTCACAAACCTTCTCTATGGTGTATTGTACTGACAGACTCCTATCATATTTCTGGGGGCAAGCAACTGTTTGTTCATTAACTGTTATTAATAAAAATGTCAACAATTTTTTTGAAGAATCCCATACTTCCAAAAAGTAGAACTGACAGAGAATTAATTTGATTCTCATTTAATTTAGCCTAAATTAAATTTCAAAAATTTTAACACATTGAACTACTGTGCAAAAGCATTATTATGTCAAAAATTTTGAATAAACTTGTATTATGTAAATAGTAAAAAAGACAAAGCAATTTTTGTGTGATTAAAAAACCAGCATTATTCATAGAATTATATGCATTTAATGTTTTACAATCTTCACCCATTTGCTTTTTTGTCCCATAGCCCAGTGGTTAGCATGCTTGGGTATTGTTGAAAGGGACCTTTTATTTTTTTAGACAGGGCCGAATTTACACCTCACGTGTCTCTAGGCACACGAAGTGGTAGTCCACCATTATCAACAAAACTTCTTTCCATTTATTTCGCATAAAAATATTTTCTTTCTTTCACAACCACGAATAATGGAAATAATTTATCGAAATAAATGAATGTGGAAATTGTAATAATAATAGTTTTTTTTAATAAATAGTGAAACTAATGTAATAACATACTTTGAAACATGCCAAAATTTTTACAAGCTTTTTTTAAAACGTTGCTTCATTTCAATATTACCGTCCTTTATTTCCCAGTTTGTATTTAGAATCTGCATCATAGTTTTTTAGCCTTCCCATGGCTGAGTGGTTAGCACGCTTGGCTACTGATCTAAGGGACCTGGGTTCGAGCCCCGGGTAAGGCATGGTTGTGTGTGTTGTTTTTCTGCTGAGGTCCTGCCATCCTCACAGACCTACTACTTTGGCATATAAACTGACAGGCTCCTGTCAGACCTCTGTGGCAAGCAGCTGCTTGAGGGGGTATTTATTTTATTTTATTTTTTTATCATAGTTTAAATTAATTTCGAGTTCGAAACTGTATTCTATTACAGTTAAAGAGTTGATATGGATAACACATAACTTATTGTATACAGTACACAATATATATATATTACACAATCAAATTAATAATTTAAATTAAAAAAATATTTCCTTGCTTTAGCGCTCTGAGAATAATTAAATTACACGTAATTATCAAAAATATTTAAGACACTTTCATATTGTGTGAAAACTGCTTTTGAATCTTCATACTTTAAATTAGGTTTTTGTAGCAAAATGTTACGAGAAATGGAAAATCTAAAAATAAATCTAAAAGAAAATACTCTTGTAAGAATTTACCTTAAAATTAAAACATATCGTTTATTGAAATAAATGTAATCTTAAAAGTTTGGGTATAGTTTTTCACTTTGCATCAGTTTTGAAATAGTGTTTAGGATTGACTGTCATATATTTCAGCTTCAACAACTTTTTTAAATAATAAATTAATATTTTCTAAAACCTAAATTTCGATAAATTTGATTGAGGATTTACAATTTATTTTCTGCAACATTTTCCTTTAAAAAAGCTTAGTTTCAAAGTTAGAGAGCTTTGAATATGGTTTTGTTTTCACATAACATACAAGTATCCCAATAATTTTGGAAACAGAATGTATAGCCTCACAATTTGAATTCTTTTAAAAAATTTCCACTTTCATGAGAGAAAGAATACTTTGAAAAGATAGTACTTGCTCTCCATGGATACTTGCAGGTAGTTAACTGGCTGCGGTCAGCTACTTTAGTAGTTTTACATTGATGTAAAGTAGTTTGAAGATTAATATATTATGTATTCTTGTTCCCTATGTTTGCGAGACGAGAGTGCACAATACTTTATTTATCATTGCAATGCCAATGAGGGCCTCTATCTGTGACTAAGCTTTTTTGTTCATTATTTATTTCAGATTTGAATCATATTTGTTGAATGGCTGTTGAAAATTCTGACAAACATTAGTAAAATTATATAATTTTACCTTAAACAATTAAAATCCAAAGTGAATGAACAGTATTCCCTGTTAAGAAACAATAATTAATAGATTCTGAAAAAAATTCATCGCCGCCACGGCGGGAATCGAACCCGCATCTCTCCAGATTCATGCCAGAGCGTTCTACCATTGCACCACGCGTCGGACAACGAATATTTTCAGAATATGACCTTTTAAGTTTTTCTTCTTGAGACGTGACTGAGACAGCGCCATCTATACTCAAGGAGATGCAACGTTTTACAGTCGTTGCATTTGATTATCAGATGTTAATGAGAAGGTTCTGAAAATATTCGTTGTCCGACGCGTGGTGCAATGGTAGCGCGCTCTGGCATGAATCTGGAGAGATGCGGGTTCGATTCCCGCCGTGGCGGCGATGAATTTTTTTCAGAATCTATTAACTTAAACAATTACTTCGAAACATGCCAAAATTTTCATACAAACTTTTTTTAAAATGTTTTGTATTTTCAATATTACCATTTTTTATTTCCTCATTTGTATTAAGAATTTACATCATAGTTTAAATTAATTGAGAGTTCGAACCTGCATTCTATCAAAGGCAAAGAGTTGAATTTTTAAGACAATATGATGTGGCTTATATTGAAGGTTGTGTTACTAGGAAAAATCTGTATAAGCAAATCTTGTTTGAATAGGAAATGTGAGATAATCCCGATTCTCCCCCATTTCATATCTTTGTTTTAAAAATATTGTTAAATTCTTATTGCGGCCTGCAATATGTTCACTCAACATGTAAATTCGTGAATACTGAAGAAAGCTAAACAATGCACAATTCTGCTTTATAGATTTGTTAAGGGCCCTACAAACGTCAGTTTTGCTTTCAGCTCTAATGGAAAGTTTCAGGACTGAACAGTTCAGCATGCAAGTTAGCTTGTGTCTTCTATGTGAATGGTTCTAAATATGGTGAGCTTTGATGAATTGTTGTATTTCACTGTCAATTAGAGAGTAAAATTATATCGTTTACTAATCATTTTGTTATAATTAATAATATTAAGTGTGCCCGCATGAGAAATAAATGCGACCCTGTCTAAAAAATAAAAAAACAGGTCAGACAGGAAGATGCGGGACCTCAGCAGAAAAATAAAACAAACATTCATGCCTGGAGCTCAAACCCAGGTCTCTTTGATCAACAGGCAAACATGCTAACCACTAGGCTATGAGGTAAGAAATATATTCTGCATCTCTTCAAAAATTCTGACATTTGCAAAAATAGAACTATATTTTCGAAAATGAACTATGAAAAGCAAATGGGCGAAAATTGTAAAACCTTAAATATATATAATTTTATGAATATTGCTAGTTTTTTCATTCACACAAAAATTTATTTGGCTTTTACTAAGTTGTGCTTTCGACAAAAATAAGAAATCAAAAAATGAAAATTATGGCAAGCCTAGTTATATGTTACATATCAAACATCAAATGCACTTTATAAATTAACATGTAATTCTTAACTTATGTGAAACTAAAGTTTTATACATTAAAATCTCTTGGATATTTCCAGCGCACAGGTAAACAGTTAATCAATGAAATGTTTATTACGACAAAAGAGCATAAACTTCATTATAAAATAATTTCCTGTCAAACTTGCGAATGGCAGATTAATTTATCAACTTGCGCTATGACCTGCATTACTTGTAATCTTATTCCCCGAATGTATGGTTTCTAGACCATTTTTTTACTTTGTAGGATTTTTTTGGAGAATGCCGTCTACATAACTATGAAGAACACAAAATAATTCAGCGATATTGAATGCTTTCAAAGAGAATGAAGTTTACAGTTTTGTGACTTGAATACCCACAAATAACAATAATTTCAATTAATGGATGAATCGGATAATGCAAATCGCAATATATTAATTTTATCTACAAAGCGCAAAAAAGTTTTATTTCTTAAAACAAAATGAAGCTAAGTGCCTGCATACGAACAGAAGGAAAAGGGGAAATAATAACTTTTTTTGTAAAACTAGCTATAGCATTGGTCTGTAAAGGTAGCTAGGTAGTCACTGGAAAGAGAGCTATGCACCAATCCGTGATGATGCATAGAACCGGCCAGGCCTAGCACCTAATGTCCTACCCCGCCTTTTCGTGGTGCAGACCGTTAGTACCTTTCAAAAGAGATACTCTCTTGTGGAAGTGAACGGAAGGGGAGGGCTGCCAGATTAGTGTGGCCTACTGATCTGGACAACTATGGCTACTTTTCTTTTTTTTTCTACCCTGCTGAGGCGTGGTCAACCACACAGGGTCCTGGTGCTGACCATATAAACCCACTGGACTGGACAGACTTATGGATCTGAGCTTGATTATGGATCCTGATTTAGCTGCACTGGTGGGCTTCTGTGGAGGGAAAATCTTCCGCTGTGTTTTCTGTTTGTTTGTGGGTTGACAGCCCTAAGTGAATAGATTCACAGGATATGTTTATCAGCTGGTGGATAATCCTGAGCAGAGGTCATCGCAGGCACCTGAATTCTTTGCTTCTATTGGCATCGTCAAATCCTACATTGGAGGAAGTCTTCCAGTGTAGATGGCTTCAGCCTTTAGTGGTGGGGGAACGGGTCATTGCCCCATGTCTGCGATTAGGGGGCTGTTTGATATTGTCGGCATTCCCTCTCTCAATAAACATAGTTTCTTTAAACATCCCATTAACCATTTTATCTCCATAGGTAGTTGGAATGTGAGGACTCTGCACAGAGCTTTTTCTCTTGATGTCCTCACACAAGAATTCCACCATTATAATTTAGATATTCTTGGCTTGCAAGAGACCAGATGGACAGATAAAGGTCAGATTCTTAAAAATAATCTTAAATTTCTCTTTTCAGTGAGGGATGACAATAAGCATCACCAAGGCGTGGGTCTGCCCCTCAGCAGACACGTTAGTGATGCTCTTCTAGGATATGAGTGCATTAATGAAAGGTTTCTTACAGCAAAATTTCAGACAAGCGTTAAAGACCTGAATGTTATCTGCTGTTATGCCCCCACTGAGGATGCCGTTGAGGATGAGAAGGATAGGTTTTATGAACAACTTCAGGATATTTTGAATTCTGTCAAGAAAGGAGATATTACCCTTGTTCTTGGTGACTTCAATGCCAAAGTTGGTACTGACTCTGACCTTTGGGGAGAGGTGATTGGCCCTTTTGTTATTGGTAGCTGCAATGACAATGGGCAACGTCTCCTACAGGTAAGTAAACTCAATGGTTTCAGAATAGCTAACACATATTACAAACACCGCGACATACATAAGTACACATGGGTTTCACCTGATGGGCTGCATAGGAATATGATTGATTATATATTAATTAACAGCAAATGGGCTAGTTCTGTTAGAAATACCAGGGCATATAGGGGAGCTGAAATTGGATCTGACCATTACCTTGTAAAAAGTGTCTTGCAACTTAAACTTAAAAAGTGTTGTGCTAAGGTTAAAAAATTTGCTTTTAATACTGAAGCTCTGAAAGACCCAGTTATAGCCAAAGCTTACCATAATAGGTTACTTAGTCATTATGACAGTCATGGTATGCTTACTACTGAAGTTGAGGAAGAATGGGATTATTTTAAACAGGTTTTTTTGGACACTAACAGTACTCTTTTAGGAAAAAAAGGTGCAGAAGAGGCAGAATTATTTGTGATAAGGCACTTGAGCTTATTTCGGAAAGAAAGAACTGCAGGAATGTCCTTAATCAATACCCTACTAGTCCTAATAGAAAGCATTACAGAGAACTTAATAAACGTGTAAAAGATCAGTTAGCTGCTGATAAGAATCTTTGGCTTGATGGTTTGGCTGACAAAGCCGAGGAAGCAGTTAGACAGCACAACAGCAGAGAGCTGTACCAGATAGTTAATGCTTTGTGTGGTAGAAAACGGACAGGTATACAGGGATTGAAGGAAAAACAAGGTAAGGTTATAGAAGGTGAGGATTCTGTCATGGGCAGGTGGGCTGAGCATTTCAGTGATATTCTAAACAATGCGGTTATTTCTATTCCCATTGTTTGCAATGATGATAGATGCATTGGTGGCTTTAATGTTGGCCCTATAACACAATCTGAAGTTATTTTGGCTGTTTCTAAACTTAAACTACATAAATCCCCAGGGGTAGATGAAATTACTACCGAAATGCTTAGAGCTGGGAATGTTTCGGTTACCACTTGGATGACTGAAATTCTGAATATCTTTTATGATAAAGGCATGGTTCCTAAGGATTTTAGCAGAGCTATTGTTATCCCTATTTTCAAAAAAGGTGATCGCAGTTCTTGTGATAACCATAGGGGTATTAGCCTACTCTCTGTTCCAGGTAAAGTTCTTTCCATGATTGTGCTTAATAGAATTAAGAATCTGGTTGACAGTCAATTGCGTGATGAGCAATGTGGATTCAGAAGTGGTAGGGGATGTGTGGATCAGATATTTTCACTTAGGCAGATTCTTGAGAAATGTTTAGAGTTTCAGAAACCTTTGGTTGCTAGCTTTGTTGATTTCAAAAAGGCTTTCGACTCTGTTGACTGTCATAATTTGTGGTTGATTGTGAAATCATATGGTATACCAGACAAGTTAATTAACATAATGAAAGCTCTCTATAATAACACTGAGTTGTGTGTGAGAGTTGGTAAGGCTTGTAGTAATTGGTTTAGCATTACTTCTGGTGTTCGACAAGGGTGCATTTTGTCTCCTTTTCTCTTTAGCTTGGTTATTGATTATGTTATGCGAACTTCACTTCAAGGGAAAGATTTTGGCCTTAAATGGACTGGAGATATAAAAATTTCTGATTTAGATTATGCTGATGATTTAGCCCTTTTGGCAAATGATGTTGATGAGATGAACTCTTTCATTCGAGCTGTTGATGAGACTGGTAGTAGAGTAGGTTTGGTTATAAACAGAGAGAAAACTAAAGTGATGAAAATTGGTCAGGCAGGCTGTGATTCAGTTAATCTGAATGGTTGCAGTCTTGAGCAGGTGTCACAGTTTAATTATCTTGGGAGCTATGTAACAGATAATGGTGATGTGTGGCATGAGATTAACAGACGAATAGGGATGGCTGCCAGGACTTTTAAGAATCTATGGAGAGTGTGGAGAAATAGGCATATACACCTAAAGATTAAAATTAAGACTGTATAAAAGTTTGGTTCTTTCTAGGGTTAGTTATGGTAGTGAAACTTGGACACTTTGTAAACAAGATAACAGGAAACTAGATGCTTTTGATTCCAGGTGCTTATGCAGGATCTTGGGCATTAGGTGGTTTAACTTTGGAACTAATGATGAGGTTAGGCAAAGGAGTTACCTCCTTTAAGCAGCATATTGTGCAGAGAGAGACTCCGTTGGTTTGGCCATGTTGCCCGTATGAATAATTATAGATTGGCGAATAGGGTTATGAACAGTGTGCCTAAAGGCCTCAGAAAGAAGGGGAGACCTAGGATGCGGTGGGCAGAGAATGTCAAACAGGACCTTGTTAGAATTGGTGTGCAGTGGCCAGATGCAGTAGATGTAGCTCAGGATAGACTTGCTTGGAGAACTAAATTGCACGGTCTGGTTGGACCTCCATAGCCCATGGCTGTTTGAGGATGATGATGATGATGATGATGAGCTATAGCAAATACCTATATTTTACAAGACATTGAGTGTGTCCCTCATTGTCAGCATCAACAATGAATGTGGTCATTTGCTATCAGCACAAGGGATATTACAGTTTAATTCAAAAACTTTTAGTCAATTTTGGAGACCCCAGAACTTTTCAGAAAATTGTCTGATATGTCCCATATTTTCCATATGGGGTTTCCTTGGGAAATACTGTATTGTGTTTGAAAATCAAGTCTCTATCTTTAATAGAACCGCAGACAGAATTTTAGAGCGCATTTTTTTTTTACCATTCTCCTGTCTAAAGCTGTAATAGAAAACCAGAGTTCAATTTTGAGACTGCTGAATGACATATGCATTTCCATCCCCTCTAAACATTGGTGGGCTATCTGTTAATTAGATACCAAAATTAAAACTTTTTAAATGAATAAATAACCATTAATTTATTAGCTTCTGTTTTTCACCGCTTTCACTGTCATGCATATTAGAAGACAAACTCACAGGAACATTCTGAGCAACGAGACACATTAAATTATCACATTACCATAATTTAGATATGTAAAACGTCATCTGTGTCGGTATCAGACAACCTAGATTTCTTAACTTCCTTCTGTTCTTTTCGGAAAGAGCTTTGCAGATTATTTAAACAAAAATAATAATTGAACCAGATCACTGCCTATATTTTGCTTTTAAATATTTTAAACTTTCCAATTTCCAATTTTCGTATATTTTTCCTATATTTTCAAAAATTTTAATGCATCTAATTATATGTATATGAATGTAGTGCAATACATACTGCTCACAAAAATTTAGGTTTATATTATCACTTCATATTCATTTTGAAATATCCCTAATTTTTGTGAGCAGTGTAATAGGTATCCACTTAACATCATTAATTGTTAATTTGTTCTTTAAAACATGAAGTTAATTGAAAAACATTAAACTTATCGATGTGAGTGAAACGAATTACAATACGTATTTTTCACAGTATACCGACTGAATGTAGCCTTGACAAATTGTAGTATTAGTACATGTAGGTTACTTTATTCATAAAATATTTTAATTATTTTGTATATTTTCTATTATACCTATAGTAGTAAATGTGAACTTCATCAACTGTGAATCGGAGAAATTAAGCTGGCAGATATAGAACACGATAGGACACAGTTTACGTTTACTTTAAATACATTCAATGGTACAGCAATACTATCAATACATAAGAAATTCATGTAATTTGAAATGATAAAGCTGCACATAGGACAATAAAGGAGAATTCCAACTCGTTTTTCAAAACTCTTCCTCCTTACTCGGCGCCATTACTGATGATAGTGGCAATAACTCTAGTGGCTAATAAGAAGAGGATGTGAAATATTATGCAAAGCAATGGGAAAAGTGCTTTCAATGAAAGAAATTTCTGCTCATTGAATTCTGTGAGTTGAAAATGGAAGATGTAACTGCCACTGTAAGATATGATAAGCAATGTAGCAGCGATGAAGTGAGATTCTTCATACACTCCTAGCTCGACTAGCCTGGTAAATTGGTGTTTCTATTAATTTTACAGTATAGCAGAAAAATTCGAAGAATATTATATAAATGTAAACTTATGTTAGAATAAACTTATTAAAGTTATGAAAATACTTTTACTTTTATGTCAAAACATTTAAATATATTTAATTTATATTTCTTATTTTTTTAATTAGAATTTTAAGGGAATTGTTGTTTCCCTTGCTTTCATGGACACTTCGCCACTGCAAAAAGACTTGATCATCATAATTTGTGGTTGATCATGAGATTGTATGGCATACCAGACAAGTTAGTTAATATAATGAAAGCTCTCTATAACAACACTGAGTCATATGTGAGAGTTGGTAGTGACTGTAGCAATTGGTTTAAAATTACTTCTGGTGTTTGACAAAGGTGCATTTTGTCTCCTTTCCTCTTTAGTTTGGTTATTGATTACGTTATGCAAAATTCACTGCAAGGGAAAGATTTTGGGCTTAAATGGTCTACAGATCTCAAAATTTCTGATTTAGACCTTTTGGCAAATGATGTTGATAAGATGAACTCATTTCATTAGAGCTGCTGATCAGACTGGTAGTGGAGTAGGTTTGATGATAAACAGAAGACAAAAGTTATGAAAATGAGTTTAGAAGAGAGAAAACTAAAGTCATGAAAATTGGTTAGGCAGGCTGTGGTAGTTAATCTGAATGTTTGCATTCTTGAGCAGGTGTCTCAGTTTAATTATTTTGGAAGCTATGTAACAGATACTGGTGACATGCAGCATGGGAAAACAGGATATACACCTAAAGACTAAAATTAGACTGTATAATAGTTTGGTTCTTTCTAGAGTTAGTTATAGTAGCGAAGCTTGAGCACTTTGTAAACAAGATAACAGGAATTTTGATTCTTGATGCTTACGCAATATCTTGGGCATTAAGTGGTTCAATTTTGTAAGTAATCCTTTTATTATTAAAGGAGTTGGCAACCTCCTTTAGATTCAACCTGTGTTGCAAGTATGCATATTGTTTAGAGAGAGACTCCATTGACTTGGCTATGTTGCCCATATGCATAACTATAGATTAGAGAATAGGGTTATGAACAATGTGTCCAAAGGCCTAAGAGGGGTAGACCTAGGAATAGGTTGGGCAGACAGTGCCAAACAGGATCTTGTTAGAATTGGTCTACAGTGGCCAGATGCAGCATATGTAGCTCAGGACAGATGCATTTTTGAGAATGAAATTGCATAATCTGGTTGGACCTCTATAGCCCCCGTCATCCTCCTCCTCAAGCAGCCAATGGGCTGACGACAATGACGCATGCTTTAGAGAGCACCCAAACTCATGAGAAAATACATAAATTGAAGATGCAACCTGAAAAATTGTGAGAAAATTCTAGCACAAGCTATACAAAAGTTTTAAAATTTAACTCTTTAAGTCTAAGGGAGTAATAATCATGCTCAATAATAGAACCTATAAATTCTTTGGGACTGAGTTCTGCATACATTGATCTGTTTTTACCTATCTTCCTATTGCTTTTAGTTTCTCATTTGTTGTTTATTAGTTTATGGATTTGTCAAAACAGTTGTACTACCATATCTTTTGAATACAGTAGACAAACTTAACAATTTATGTGTAAAATGAAAGCTTGTGAAATGGGGATTATCATAACTTGGCTGTCTGAGGTCAAGAAGGAGGATGCCCTCCAGAGTTGGAAGTGGAAGCCCTGAAGCAGGGGGCTTCCACTTCCAACTCTGGCATCAACTTTCAACATCGTCCAACATCAACTTCGAATGATGTTGAAGTTGACACCATTTTTGCTTTTGCATGCATGAGAAGGTACTTTGTAGCAGGTGAGAAAGATTTAGTATGTGGTACACTGATATTAGTCTGCACTGCCACAGAAGTCATTGGAACAATGGGCTTTCCAATGATTGCACCAGCATAGGAAACCTTGCTGTGTGGGGCAGGTGGTGCATCGAGCTTTCTCACCTCAGGATAGGAAATGTTATTAACTGTTTTGAGGCATTATACCTCCTATTCCTCCAGTCACTTTGGGCAGTTGTGGGAGAATGCCAGATGGTCACCACTGCAGTTCCAACAGCTTGTCTTTTCTGACCAGGATCAAGGTGCCACAACAAGCACAGGTGGATTTGCCCTGGCAAGCTGTGCAGGCATGGCCGTACCTCTGGCATTGAAAACAACACAGATTTTGAACATAGAGCCATACCTCATAGTGAAGGTATCCTGCCTTGATGGTGCTAGGCAGGTGTGGCACATTGAAAGTAAGTATTAGTATCTAAATGAGTACCAAATTAATATCATAGCAATGTGAAACCCACAGGAATGCTATCATTCCTTGGTCTGAGAGGCAAAGAAACCTTGAGGATGCCCCACTTAGGGATAACACATCTAGAGGAATTCAGTGATTTGTGGGGTGACACAGTGACACCCATTCCACCAATCACTGTCACCTTAAGGAGCAGTTTGGAAGGTCTCAAAAGCTAGTTGCCAGGTCTTAGGCTCTTGACAGATTTCAGGCACCTGCATGACCTTCCAAAGTGGAATCATCAGTGGAATGGATGATCAGGAACTGGGGAATAGATAAAACATATGATGAAGTGGATGGATCCTCAGATCAAGTCTCTTAGCAACACAAGTTGAATCTAATGAAATTTATTATTTGATGGTTGTTTTATTTGTGGTTCAGTGCTCATGGTCCACATTATGGGGACACCCTATTGTATGATAGGGCTGCATGGGCACTATACCCAAACAGCCAGTGAGCCAAATGCTCAAAAATACAATAAAAAAAACTACAACAAATGTTTGATGAACTAACCTGTCCTCACAAATTAAAAAAAGAAGAAAAGTAAAGGAAAACTGTGAGGGAACTCGCAAACCTGTACCCAAATATTGGCAAGGTACTCACTGTACTGCACAGTTAGCCCTAGACCCAGCTAACCATCTAATTGGCCCTGGGAGTGGGGTGTACCCCAGGAGATCCCACTTACCTGAAGCAGAGATCAAAGCATTGCATAGTGGTGGCCCTCGTAAGTGCCGCCAAGACCCATGATGAACAGGCTCCCCAATGGCAAACAAGCCAAAGGGGACCCAGTTAGTCATGAGCTGAGGAGAGCAGAAGAGGACCCCTAACAAAGAACATTTTCAAACTTGGAGGTCTACATAATTCTGATTGCATTGCATGCAATGGTAGCATCAGTGAAAAGTTCTTCAAAAGCAGTTCCAATCCATGCATTTTATTTTCTCATTCATTAAATTTAAATGTTTATACCCATTTGTTATTATTATTATTGTTTTAGTTAAGTTTGCTAATTAGTCTAGTTTGGTTATTAGCAGTCAATCTGATACAAAGTCTTTGTAATGATACGGAAAGATATTTTAGACAATGTGTTCAAGAGTTGCAACATCATTTAGGAATTCACAAAGAGATGCATGTTAGAACAAACAGTTAATAAATTATTGACTTTTTTACAAAAAAATTCTTTATCAAAAGAAATTATTGACTCTAATTACAAAGTAAATTTCTTTCATATAATGTTTTTTTTAATTGCATTTCAGTATAATGAATAAGTTTTGGTCACCCACCCAATTTTGTTATACTGACATTTCACTGTATGTGCAAAAAAATTTGAAACAGGAATTTCAATTTTTAAAAAATCAAAGTTTCATTTGCTGTGCTAGCAGCACTCACCAGCACCTATGCTACCAACCTGCAAAATTTTGACAAGTCCTACAAACACTGATGGCTCTGGAAGATATATCAAAGTTCCACAAGCTTTCTGTTATATACAGTTTTCTCATAATGTTGAGTGGAATGACTGTGACAACAACTTCAGGATTTTGCTAGATATGCAGTTTAATGAATACTACTCTGATAAGTTGAGTAGCAATAATAAATGAATACAATAAATAACTGAAAGATAATCAGAGTGAAGGTAAAAAGAACTTCAAATAAAACTATAGAGAATGCATGATACATAGCAAATGTAATGTATAAATATGCAGAAAGAATTACTAACCTACAGCATCTGAAAGAGCATACATTTCTCTCTGTTCTAAACCATGATAGCACAATGTGAGCATACGCAAAAGATTTCGAGTCAGATATTTGGCAGTGAGTACTGGTCCAAGACGATGAGCTAGCCACAACACACTCTCTGAAGAAACATCTGAGATATTGAACCCTTGAGCTAATTTTTGATTTATTTTATTTGATGTGCCAGTTTCTTTCTCTACTCCTGCCTGATTTTTGTGATTGCTAAAATTCCCTACATCTTCAACAACACTGTTATCCTCTGAAGATTCAGATTTTGGCCAGCGGCTTAGATGAGAAGGAAGATTAGGTGCAGAATGGGAATAAATGGATGTACTTTGTGGTTGCTTCAATTTTTCACAGGAAGAAAAATTATCATCATCTTGATTATGACTGTCACACAATGGTAAAGAAACATCCATTTCTGGCTCATCTAGCTGCTCATCAGCTTCATCATCTGTCCTCCATTTGTCATCATCATGAACTAATAAAGATGGTATACAGTCTGGGTGGTGACTTTGTTCTATATTTTTTTCTTTTTCATCCTTAAAAACAAGGAAAAAATATTAAGTTAATTAGCACATATCTTGAAACTGATCTAATCCCTTAGAGAACTAATAGTTAAATTAGCACCTCTTTTGGATCTTGCTTAAAAACAAATATGGAGAAACTTGTCTAAAACATTTGAAACAGAAATCTGTATAAAATGAAATATTTTAGTCTTGCCAATTAGTACGATAAACACATATTAACTTTAATAATAAGCTATATTTTGCTGAGACTTCTGTTTCAGAGTTACAGAGGGATATGCAGAATGATCCCTTTTCAATTAGTATTAAGATTTTGCAATTTTATATGCTTTTACACAGCATCTAAAAGTAATGCTAAAACAGTATTTGTGAAATGTTCAGACAATTTTTTTTCTTAAAGTAGTCTGTCTTGATGTTTTAAAAATTCTACTGCATATATTATCATTATTTATGAAAGATGGTATAATTTAGCAGTTTATGCTTGCAAATGTGACACTTTGCACATACTGAAAAAACTAATTTTCCATTTCTGATGGGCAACATGTACTTATTTTGTGTGAAAAATCTCTAATCTGATAATTCCAGCAATCAGGAATATTAGATGAGTCTGAAACTGATGTTTCTGTTTCACAATTATTTTCTAAGTTAGATGTAGATGTTGCAGCTATAGCTACAGTTGACTGTTTGATAGCTATAGAAGCCATAGTTCCCCTACTACTATTATGGTCTATGCTGTAACTAATAGTTATTTTCTTGCTTTTAATTAAAGATGAAATTGTATTTTGTCATTTTTATATATAACTGAAAGAAAAAAAAAATTCTACATTCAACTATTGCAACTATGGCTATAAAGTGTCAAACAAGATAAAAATGGAAAAAATATATTATATCACGTTGTATGCTGTACATTTAAATGGTTTAAATACTCCTATATCTCAAATTGTGAGGAGTGGAAAGTTATTATAATTCAACATGAGTTTGTGACCCTTTTATGTCACAAATTATTGTAATATATATACCAAATAATTACTAACATGTCATAAATATATCATTAATATATATTCATAATGTATACTAGACAAACAAGAAATGCAAATATAATTACCAATAATTCATAGGCTGGTACATCTACTTTGCTTGATACTTTAGCGTCATTTGATGACACAAAAACTTGTTTCTCACGATATGTCCAAGCTCTTCTGTTGGTACATTTGCGGAGCTTATTGCAAATCATTACACGTAGCCAATGATGTTAAATTATGTAAAGAAACCAGTTCTTTGAAGATACAGGTATGATATTATATCGATGTAGTCATCACTTATACAGTCAGTAAATATATAAGATATTACTTGCGTTTGAAGAACGTAGAATCACTTCAATTAACTGCATTTGAAGAATACTGTATCACTTCTGCTATGCTGAAGTCATTACATTTTTCCATAAACTAAGATCTTTAAGTCATAACAGTTGTTTAAGTCTGAAGGTTTATATCTAGTTATATTGCACTTTCTTATTTATGATACATTTTGGTACAAAGTTCTGATGGAAAAGAACTTTTGCACTATCCTCATATTTTGCAAACGGAGTTATAATATTAAACATTTAAAATTGTCTAGAAGTTTAAAATCTTTTAAAAACATATTTACTGCTGCCCAGATGTTGTTGGCATTGGCTATTCCGGTACTCCCGTTCAAAAGAGCAACACGTTTCACTGTTGTTCTGATAGTACGGCGTCTTCACAAACTTCTGGCCGATTTTAAATATTTAATATTATAACTCCATTCGCAAAATCTGAGAATAGTGCAAAAGTTCTTTTCCATCAGAACCCTGTACCAAAACATATCATAAATAAGAAAGTGCAATATAACTAGATATAAACCTTCAGACTTAAACAACTGTTATGACTTAAAGATCTTAGTTTATGAAAAGATGTAATGACTTCAGCATAGCAGAAGTGATACAGTATTCTTCAAATGCAGTTAATTGAAGTGATTCTACGTTCTTCAAATGCAAGTAATATCTTATATATTTACTGACTGTATAAGTGATGACTACATCAATATAACATCATACCTGTATCTTCAAAGGACTGGTTTCTTTACATAATTTAACATCATTGGTTACATGTGATGATTGCAATAAGCTCCACAAATGTACCAACAGAAGAGCTTGGACATATCATGAGGAACAAGTATTTGTGACATCAAATGACGCTAAAGTATTAAGTAAAGTAGATGTACCAGCCTATGGATTATTGGTAATTATATTTTCAATTCTTGCTTGTCTAGTATACATTATGGATATATAATGATATATTTATGACATGTTAATAATTATTTGGTATATATTACAATAATTTGTGACATAAAAGGGTCACAAACTCATGTTGAATTATAATAACTTTGCACTCCTCACAATTTGAGATATAGGAATATTTAAACCATTTGAATGTACAGCATACAATGTGATATAATGTAATTATACTGTTAGCTATGTACCTTTTATTATTTAATAAAAAAGGAAAATATATAAACCCACAACCAAAGTTAAAAGCACACATGGAAAGACAAAAACAACAGATGTAAATCATAGAAATAAAGCTAAAAATATGTAGAACAATGTATATACTGCTGGCCATTAAAAGTGCAACACCAGGAAGAACTTATCAGATTGTCCTGAAATATGCAAGATGGGTAGCCCATGGGAGAACATGTAAATGATTCAAAGTACAGCACATCGTGTGTGACAGTAATGCCCCCTGGAAATGGTATAAGAGGAAATAATAAAGAGCCAATGTAAAGCACTGAAATTGTGTTTGCTAACAGTTCTTGTGCACTAAAGGATCAAGTATGCTCTGTCGAAGAACACAGCATCCATAACCAGGTTTCAGACTTTCATCGAGGGAGAATTGTGGGATTATGGGAAGGCAGATTATCGTCGAGACATCGATGCTCATGTTGGACAGAATTTTGCTACAGTGATGAGTATGGCGTGAATGGGTAGAGGAGGAATGAATTCACTGATGTGAGGGATCTCAATGGCCCTGTCACACAAACGAACAAGAGGACAGACATCTTGTGCACATGGCTTTGAATGATCGTATAGCCACATCAAACACCTTAGGTCAACAGTTAGGGTGTCATCAACCCATGTCTGCATGTATGGTTTGACATTGCCTGCAGCATCATGGTTTCTCTGCTAGGCTGCCATTGCTTCGGCTATCATTGACTCTACAACACAGGTATATGTTACTGCAACGATGCCAAGAACGTGGTGCATGGATATGCGAATGACATCGCATCGTCTTTAAGATGAATTCCACTTCAGTATGCAACACCATGATTGACCAATCCGTATCTGGCACTACCACAGTGACAGGCTGAGTGAGTTATGCACGATGCAGTGCCATATAGGTCCAGCCCCTATTGTTATGGCATGGGGTGCCATTGGTTTCCACTCATGCACACACCTCATATGCATTACTGGTACTTTGAACAGCCAGCATTACATCATTGAGGTGTTGGAGCCTGTGATCATACCTTATCTTCAGGGGCTCTTTAGTGCCATTTACCAACAGGACAATGCCTGATCACATATGGTCCAACAATTCCTGGATAGGCACCATGTGACGCTTCTGCCTTGGCCTGTGAGTTCACTGGATCTGTCCCCAATCGAATATGTCTGGTCTATGATCCAACGATGACTAGCACACCAGATATCAGCAGCTGATACAACAGATGAACTTTGGCTATGTATTGAAACTGCCTGGACTGACATTCCCCAAAAAACATTTGACGTATCCTCCTCTCAATGCCAGATCATGTAACAACAGTTATTGCCACTCATGGTGGCTACACAAGATACTGATTTCTTTGTATTCCACAAGTCTAACTGAGTTGTATTTGTAATTATTTGATCCTTGTAACACTAAATATGGCTTTGATATCTCTTTTCTTTCCTGGTGTTGCACTTTTAATGGCTGCAGTGTATATATATATAAATAAGATAAAACAATCCAGTCAGACAAAACAAAAAATACAAAGCCAAAAAATCATAATCTGTTAAAATACCCAGAAAAAGTGAAAAAGGCAAAAATAGGAGGTAAAAGTGAATGGATAAAATATTTCCGAGTGTAAAGAGCTCAGATGTAAAATCATGAAAGGTAAAATTATAAATATCATTCTGGTTACTGATGATTTAAATTCATCAGGTTAAAAAATGACAATCAATTAAAATGCTTATTGGTTAAAATGATGACACAAAATTCATATTTAGATTTGATGTTGGCATTGTGGAGGGAAAATCTTCCACTGTGTTTTCTGTTTGTTTGTGGGTTGACAGCCCTAAGTGAATAGATTCACAGGATATGTTTATCAGCTGGTGGATAATCCTGAGCAGAGGTCATCGCAGACACCTGAACACTTTGTTTCTATTGGCATCGTCAAATTCTACATTGGAGGAAGTATTCCAGTACATATGGCTTCAGCCTTTAGTGGTGGGGGAACGGGTCATTGCCCCGTCTGCGATTAGGGGGCTGTTTGATATTGTCGGCATTTCCTCTCTCAATAAATATAGTTTCTTTAAACATCCCATTAACCATTTTCTCTCCATAGGTAGTTGGAATGTGAGGACTCTGCACAGAGCTTTTTCACTTGATGTCCTCACACAACAATTCCAATATTATAATTTAGATATTCTCAGCTTGCAAGAGACCAGATGGACAGATAAAGGTCAGATTCTTAAAAATAATCTTAAATTTCTCTTTTCAGGGAGGGACGACAATAAGCATCACCAAGGCGTGGGTCTGCTTCTCAGCAGACACGCTAGTGATGCTCTTCTAGGATATGAGTGCATTAATGAAAGGTTTCTTGCAGCAAAATTTCAGAGAAGAGTTAAAGACATGAATGTTATCTGCTGTTATGCCCCCACTGAGGATGCCGTTGAGGATGAGAAGGATAGGTTTTATGGACAACTTCAGGATATTTTGAATTCTGTCAAGAAAGGAGATATTACCCTTGTTCTTGGTGACTTCAATGCCAAAGATGGTACTGACTCTGACCTTTGGGGAGGGGTGATAGGCCCTTTTGGTATTAGTAGCTGCAATGGCAATGGGCAACGTCTCCTATAGGTAAGTAAACTCAATGGATTCAGAATGACTAACATTTATTACAAACACCGTGGCATACATAAGTACACATGGGTTTCACCTGATGGGCTGCATAAGAATATGATTAATTATATATTAATTAACAGCAAATGGGCTAGTTTTGTTAGGAATACCAGGTCATATAGGGGAGCTGAAATTGGATCTGACCATTACCTTGTTAAAAGTGTCTTGCAACTTAAAAAGTGTTGTGCTAGCGTAAAAAATTTTACTTTTAATACTGAAGCTCTGAATGACCCAGTTATAGCCAAAGCTTACCATGATAGGTTACTTAGTCATTATGACAGTCATGGTATGCTTACTACTGAAGTTGAGGAAGAATGGAATCATTTTAAACAGGCTTTTTCAGACACTAACAGTAGTCTTTTAGAAAAAAGGAGCAGAGGAGGCAGAAATATCTGAGTGATAAGGCACTTGAGCTTATTTCGGAAAGAAAGACCTGCAGAAATGTCCTTAATCAATACCCTACTAGTCCTAATAGAAAGCATTACAGAGAACTTAATAAACGTGTAAAGGATCAGTTATCTGCTGATAAGAATCTTTGGCTTGATGGCTTGGTTGACAAAGCCAAGGAAGCAGTTAGACAGCACAACAGCAGAGAGCTGTACCAGATAGTTAATGTTTTGTGTGGTAGAAAACGAACAGGTATGCAGGGATTGAAGGATAAACAAGGTAAGGTTATATAGAAGGTGAGGATTCTGTCATGGCTAGCGGGCTGAGCATTTCAGTGATGTTCTAAACAATGTGGTTAAGTTCTACTCCCCATTGTTTGCAGTGGTGATAGATGCATTGGTGGCTTTAATGTTAGCCCTATAACACAATCTGAAGTAATTTTGGCTATTTCTAAACTTAAAGTTCATAAATTCCCAGGGGTAGAAGAAATTGCCACGGAAATGCTTAGAGCTGGGAATGTTTCGGTTACCATTCGGATGACTGAAATTTTGAATATCTTTTATAATAAAGGCATGGTTCCTAAGGATTTTACCAGAACTATTATTATCCCTATTTTCAAAAAAGGTGATCGCAGTTCTTGTGATAACTATAGGGGTATCAGCCTACTCTCTGCTCCAGGTAAAGTTCTTTCCATGATTGTGCTTAATAGAATTAAGAATCTGGTTGAGAGGCAATTGCGTGATGAGCAATGTGGATTCAGAAGTGATTGGGGATGTGTGGATCAGATATTTTCACTTAAGCAGATTCTTGAGAAATGTTTAGAGTTTCAGAAACCTTTGGTTGCTAGCTTTGTTGATTTCAAAAAGGCTTTCGACTCTGTTGATCGTCAAAATTTGTGGTTGATTGTGAGATCATATGGTATACCTGACAAGTTAGTTAACATAATGAAAGCTCTCTATAATAACACGGAGTCAAGTGTGAGAGTTGGTAAGGCTTGTAGTAATTGGTTTAGCATTACTTCTGGTCTTGGACAAGGGTGCATTGTGTCTCCTTTTCTCTTTGGTTATTGATTATGTTATGCAAAATTCACTTCAAGGGAAAGATTTTGGCCCTTAAATGGGCTGGAGAAACTAATATTTCTGATTTAGATTATGCTGATGATTTAGCCCTTTTGGCAAATGATGTTGATGAGATGAACTCTTTCATTCGAGCTGTTGATGAAACCGGTAGTAGAGTAGGTTTGATTATAAACAGAGAGAAAACTAAAGTGATGAAAATTAGTCAGGCAGGTTGTGATTCAGTTAATCTGAATGGTTGCAGTCTTGAGTAGGTGTCACAGTTTAATTATCTTGGGAGCTATGTAACAGATAATGGTGATGTGCGGCATGAGATTAACAGACAAATAGGGATTGCAGCCGGGACTTTTAAGAATCTATGGAGAGTGTGGAGAAATAGGCATATACACCTAAAGACTAAAATTTGACTGTATAATAGTTTGGCTATTTCTAGGGTTAGTTATGGTAGTGAAACTTGGACACTTTGTAAACAAGATAACAGGAAACTAGATGCTTTTGATTCCAGATGCTTATGCAGTATTTTGGGCATTAGGTAGTTCAACTTTGTAACTAATGATGAGGTTAGGCAAAGGAGTTAGCAACCTCCTTTAAGCAGCATATTGTGCAGAGAGAGACTCCATTGGTTTGACCATGTTGCCCATATGAATAATTATAGATTGGTGAATAGGGTTATGAACAGTGTGCCTAAAGGCCTCAGAAAGAGGGGGAGACCTAGGATGCAGTGGGCAGACAATGTCAAACAGGACCTTATTAGAATTGGTGTGCAGTGGCCAGATGCAGTAGATGTAGCTCAGGATAGACTTGCTTGGAGAACTAAATTGCACGGTCTGGTTGGACCTCCATAGCCCATGGCTGCTTGAGGATGATGATGATGATGTAGAAGAAACAAAAGTGTAAGAAATGAATGATCTAAGTGGAGCTGAGTAAATACAACCTCCCTCTTGAAATTCCTGCAAAAAAGATGACTGGCATGGTCTGATAACAGACAATCTTAAATTGTTTGTTATGAATTGTCCGTACCAAGATCTCTGCCATTGTGCCCTGAGCTCGACGGAGAAATGCTGCAACAAGTCAGATATGGTACCATCAGTGGATATCTGGAGAGGGGCATAGCTGACCTAGCAGTTGTACAACAGACAATGTAGCTGCTGGCAGATCTTGGAAAGAACAGGGTGAGACAGAGGCCTCACTAAGATCAAACAGACAGTGCAAACAAACACTGATGATGAGATGTAGCCACTGTTGTCCAAGGCGAGACTGATAGCATGCAACTCAGCAGTGAAGATGGAACACTGAGGTGGGATCTGGTCTGCAATGATAATATCACAGCAGATCATGGTCGATCCCACAGACACACTGGAGCTCGCAACTGTGAAGACAGGCAAGAAGGCTGAGGGCTTAGCACAATGGCTGGTAAAGAGTTGCTGATACATGCAGTCAAACATAAAAGCCTTTTCTTTCTCCAAAAAGAAAAGAATCAGAGGAAGGAGAAACAGCAAGCCACAGTGGAGAGACTGATTTTAAGGTCTCTGAAATATCCTCAGACATGCAAACTGAAAGGGCAAATGAAAGTTGAGCGATTACTGTCATCCTATTTTGGACTGAAAGTGCAATCCTAAGTGGGATGGCCCAGCAGGGATTAAATTTATATGCATACTGTAGGGACAACTGCTGATGACAAACAGATGATGTCGGCCTCAATGTAAACTCTGGACCAATAAGGTGCAGAAGGCCTCATGTAAACATGGAGAGCCTGATGGTGTAGAGGATCTAATACCTTCACCACCTAACCCAAGTGGAATCATACACCTGGGATCCACATTCCAATTTTGACCAGACAAGTGCATGGTACAAGTGGAGCAAAGAACATCGATCTGTTCCTCAGGAGAGAGAGGAGAGGAACTTTATGATGTTCAATGCCTGCATGCACTTTGATCTAAGATGATGTATGTTTGGTAAAAAGGTGCATTTCAGCCAAAGATGAGACTGAGAAATGTGGTGACCACAACTGAAATGATGGTACCCCCAAGCCATAGCTTGGGGTCCTGATAAAGATTACACTTGTGGCAAAAGTGTGCACAACCAGTCTTCTATGGGGATAAACGAAACCAATTGGGCATCAATCAAACTGAGGGACTCTTCAGGGCAGTTTGCAGTTGCCATTCAACGACCTTCATGCTGGAAGAACAAAAAATGCTAAATCATCAACATAGAGAGCATTATCTATAAGTTGAAGAAAATTGTTGAGTTGTAAAATTAATCTCGACATCAAAAGTGTAACACTCAGGACACAGTCTTTTGGTACCCCATTCTTGATGGAAAGATGGTAAGAGAATATTCCCGACACAGACACAAAAACAAGAAGATAAAGTTGGATTTGAAGATTATCATGTGATCTTTCAAGCCAAAGTCATGGAGGTCATGAAGAATATGAATCTCCACATTGTGTTGTACCCTTTTATGAGACAAAGAATATTGACATGCAATGTTCTCTACTTAAAAAAGAAGTCCTTATTGCTGATAAATGGTGGATAAGGTGGCCAAGTGTTGCATTGCCTGCAAAAGCTACACTGGATGTTGGAAAGAAGGTTGTGGTGTTCTAAATGCTTGATGAGTCTGATATTGGCATTCTTTCCAACACTTAGCACATACAGCTCATTAATGCGATGAGATGATAATTTGAAGGAGTAGTGGGATCTCATCATTGCTTTGGGAAGGTCAAGAGAATAGCCTCTCATCAGGTGTATGAAAACTGCTCCTCAAGAAAAATGCAAATAAAAAGCCAGAGCAGCAGTACTTGATGGTGAGAGATACTGGAGCATGTAATATAATGGACAGTGTGTAGCCATTATACCATTGCTAACCAGTGTTGCTAAAGGGACAATTTATACAATAAAAAGTTATACATTATTGAATCTTTTTTTATAGAATATACAAAAAAATTGCATAATATTTGAAAAATAAAAGTATTTAAACAATGAAAAGTTTTGAATCATAAGATAATCACACATTACACTTTGCATTAGGCTCCATGATTTTCTAACTTAGCCACAGTTGCAAGGTTCCCATGAGAAATGCAATACATCGTGGGGAGATGATCATTTCTGTACAGATTATCCTGGACCTGCCATGTAAGGAGTGGAAATATTGAGGAGGATTAGATGGAAAGATCATGACAATGAAACTATGGTCAGGGAGAGCAACAGATTCCCTAAGTCAGTGCTTGAGAATCCAACCTCTACAAGTTCTGTTGGTACTGCCCCAAAGAGGAGTGTGTCCATTGAAGTCTTCCATGAGAAGGGGGATAGCAGATGCATGACAATGTCATCCAGGGGGAAGATAAATTGAACAGAGAGTCAATAAAAATCCCATGGAAAGGAATATGGCTATTGCCTCTAGAGTGACAGTGAGGGGGATGGACTGGAATGGCTCACGAGGATGGCAACAGCTCTGAGAGCTGGACATCTCCATCATCCTGCCAGATAAGAGAAAATTGCCTGAACATGGAATCATTTACTGCCTACAAGTATAATCTACTGCAGGCACAAGCAGTAGGGTTGTGTGTCTGAAGCAGGACCTTGACATCATGATTTCTGTGGAATACATGGAAATTCAAATTGAGTGTGACTATCTTAGGTCTTTGAATTTTGTGAACATGAAGATTTTATTCTATAATCCTTCCAAGGTCCCCAATAATCATAGACATTGACAGAATCCAAAATGAGAGACCAAAGACGAACTTAGACGTCTTTTGTACAACAGATGAAACTTCGGTTTTTTAAAAGTAAATATTGATGTTTGAAAATTTTCTAAGGGACAATGCTGATTAGATACATCTTTAAAAAATACAGCAATTCTAGTTTGAAAACTAATATTTTTTTTACTTGAGTAAAACAGCCTTTTGGTGCCACCCTATATATATATTCACCCAGGCACTACCCACCCTTCCTGGCAAGATTTCTTATACCAATGTAGTTGTTGGAAAGACCACTGTTCTAAACCTTCGATGGGGGGGGGGGGGGGGGTATAAACTGTCATAAGTGTACCACCTTCTGGGTCTTTCTCATTTGCAGTGAGATATCTCTTACAGCAGGTGAAATCCAAGTCAGTGTCTGCATCAAGATCAACACTGGTTTCAGTTCATGCTTCTTTGCATTCCACTTCCAACTCTTGAAAGTAACCTTCCCATTTGCAGACATTGTAACCTTCCAAACAACCAGGCCAAAAGAAACAGCACCTCCTCCTCAAATGGCAGTCTCACATTCATGTCCCTCAAACAGCTCTAAAGACATGGATTGCCCTGATTTAATAGAACTGTCACGATGACAGTTATTTTATCCCTTCCAGGATCCCACCTAAAAAACTAGTTTACATCCAGAGGCCTAGCTATTTTTTCATTATGATCATCCAAAAAAAAAATTACTTTAGAACTTTTTTGCCAAACAATTAATTAAAGGAATTATGCCATGTTATATACCAAATTAATCAGCATTCAATTCAGTATTTTCTGAAAATGAAGTATTTTACAAAAAAGATGACTATTTTTATTTTAACAGGGCTTCTTTTTAAAAAGGCTATATAAGGTACATGAATAGGAAGGCTATTTATTCAGTACTAAATTATCAGAGGAAAATCCTGTAGACAAGGAACACTTGAAAAAATGAGTTGAAAAAAAACTGGTTGTCCTGACTGGGATTCGAACCTAGGTCTCCCAGAAGCATATCAGCGTCTTAACTGCTAGACCATTGAAGAGCTGACCATCTCTCCAACTAAGTGGCAAATAGGCTTTCTTATTTGATTCACCAGTGGCACCATCTATTATCAGGAGTTGGGCAGCCAAACTGCCACATATTTGATGGTAGTAATATTTGTCACTCACGCTCACAGCATTATATATCTGAAAAACAAAAAAATATTTACTTGAAGCAAGAAAATTACTTCCGTTTTGTAATTTTTTTCTCTGTACCATACTTCAAGAAAAGTCCAGTTTTTTTGCCAACTGTGGTGAGTCATATCAACAAGTTAAATTTGGATTAAAAACAATAACTAATCAACTGAAATAGGTAATGTTATATACCAAATTAAATAGAATTTTTAAATTTTATAAAAATGAAAATTTCAGCAAATTTTAAAGCATATTAATTTTAATATGACTTTTATTATAACAATAAAGTGAAAAAAAAAATAGATGCAATTAAGGCTTAATTTTGGAAAACTGGATGAATAAAATAAGCTAAATTATATATTCATCGAAAGTAAATTTCTTCCTGAATAATATAATATTTACATGAAACATGATTTTTATTTCTTTAAATGATTCTTTTCAGTGGGGTATATTTTAAAACATTGGTCAGCTTTAAACAAAATTACTTGGATTGCTTGCATTAATGGGATTTTCTATCCAGTTTAGAAGTGGAGGAACACTTTTTGGCTGCTTTTTTTTACTAAACATTACAATTTTTTTCAGTGGGTGTATTGTCAGAATGGCACAACTAATAAATTGAGGGAAGAGGGGGGGGGGGAGTAAAATTAACACATTGAATATGAACTTAAAAACTTATAATTTATTTTAAAACAGGAGCACTGATTTCCATGCAAAGGAAGCCCTTTTTTTGCTTCTATATCCAATACCTCATTTCATTTTCAGGAAACAACATAAGATCAAAGATTTTTTTTACTAAAAACGAAGAAATAATGAAAAAAATATTAACATATAACCAAATGTGATGTTAAATAAAATATCCACAACAACTTGTAAGCCAGCCATCCAATGTAGCATACTCCAAATGATCAATAGATCAGCTGACAGAAAAATCGATAATTTATAGAAATAAATCTACAGAAATGAAAACGAAGGTTTAATTATAAAAGTATAAATACTAAGTAGATGCATGGTCACATTATCCAGGGGGTGAGAGAAGAACCCTTGCCGTAAACATCCACTAAATAGCCACTTGACTGCATGTGTGAGCAATAACTAGGTTACTGCACTCAAAGAACTGCACCTGCTCTGCTGTGACTTACTTTATGCTGCAGGTAGCTTCATAGCAACTCTGGCTAAGAAGGTTCCTGTTACAGTTTCGATTGTAAGAGTGGGAAAGACGAATAGAATGCTGGGATAAATGGTATGATAAAAGTAATACTGGAAATATTGAAATAGGTTTATGGCAGAAAAGAATGTAAAACTGGGGGGGCAGAGGTATGTACTTCACAATTGCTTCCAAAATCTGCTATTTTTAAAAAATGGCAGTTTTTTTTTTCTTTTTCAGAAGATTTTTGTAACTTTAAAGAAAAATTTGTTGATAATAGTGGAAATCAAACTTGTGAGCTAAAATCAGAAGGTTGCTTCAGCAAAGAAGAATGCTAACAAACAAATCGGTAACACTGTTTAGCGCTTCTAAGAAATGTCAATGAGATGGCTTTAACGAATTATTTAATAAATATGCTGTTGATGCACGAACTGAAACCAGTGTTGATGCAGACATTGACTTGGATTTCACCTGCTGTAAGAGATATCTCGCTGCAAGGGAGAAAGACCCAGAAGGAGGTATATTTATGAGTTTATACCCCCATCGAAGGTTTAGAACAGTGGTCTTTCCAAAAACTATATTGGTGTAAGATATCTTGCCAGGAAGGGTGGGTAGTGCCTGGGTGAATATATATAGAGTGGCACCAAAAGGCTGTTTTACTCATATGAAAAAAAAAAGAAAATATTAGTTTTCAAAGTTGAATTACTGTATTTTTTAAAGATATATCTAATCAGCATTGTCCCTAATAAAATTTTCAAATATCAATTTTTACTTTTTAAAAAACTGAAGTTTCATGTGTTGTACAAAAGATGTCTAGGTTCGTCTTTGTTCTCTCATTTTGGATTCTGTCAAAAGGCTGTTTTACTCAAATGAAAAAAAAGAAAATATTAGTTTTCAAACTTGAATTACTGTATTTTTTAAAAATATATCTAATTAGCATTGTCAGTAAGAAAATTTTCAAATATCAATTTTTTCCTTTTAAAAAACCGAAGTTTCATGTGTTGTACAAAAGATGTCTAGGTTCGTCTTTGGTCTCTCATTTTGGATCTGTTAATGTCTATGATTATTGGGGGCCTTGGAAGGATTATAGAATAAAATCTTCATATTCACAAAGTAGTACCAGGTCACATTATCCTAGGGGACTACACAGGGTGAATATATATAGGGTGGCACCAAAAGGCTGTTTTACCACGATCATTCCAATGTCACTGAAAAGGTGTGCTCCATGACTCACAACGGGGATAGTTGAGCAAAAGGAATTACATAATCATCCATTCTTTCATGTCTTTGTTATTAGCTTGGAGAATTAGCTTTTTCTCTGTGAAGTCTTTCACATAATTTTTTTTTTATCGTGACAAACTGTGCAGTAGCAAAATACACAAATAATTTTTCTAATAAGAAAAGCAATGTTTCATATATATTTCCATCTGAAGCAAAAATTAGTATGAAGTGGGTGCTGCACTGTTAGCATGAGGACAAATTCGATCACGGCATGCTACGTAGTAAACATTTTTCAAATGCCTGTTATGAACGTAACCTATGAAGTGAACTCTTAGGATTACCTTTTATATGTAAACTAAATAATAATGCCATTCCAGATAAAAAAAGAACTTGCACATGAAAATTCAGTCTTGTCCTTGAGGACTGATTCTACTCTGACCAAATAATTGCTATCTTGGGTAAACACGAAAAAGATTGTTGAAAAAAATAAACCAATTGCTCTGACAACTATGACACTGTACCCAATAAAAGAGTAGCATTATCTCAGGAAATTAATAATTTAAATACTTTGGCTTATTCTGGTGTAGGGAGTCCCTCACTGGAGGCTAATTTCACCAAGATCTTACATTAACTTGAACTTGTACCACACAGATTCATGAGAATAAAAACTTCTGTCTATGTGTCAGAGTCTACACATTAAAAAATTAGAGCAGCAGTTTCAAATTATTATTAAAACACTAAGTAAAGCTGAGGGGGGGGGGAACTCTGTCTTGCAAGAAAGATTATGATCAAAGAAACAACGGTAGAATCACCATAAATACAAATTGATACAGCAGAATAACAATTTCAGAATTAGTCAAAACAAGAAAAAGCAGATGTTTCATTGAATAACAATTGGAGAAATTTTCTCAATAAATTGAAAACTATATTTAAGCCAGGTCAGATTAAATGTCTTTTGGATCGGGGAAAATTTAATTTTTTTTATTATTGTCATTATGATTATTAACATAGTTGGAAATACTATAAGTTGAAATAAATTAAGATGTGGTGTTTAAATTCAATCAAATTTACTTTTAAGAGAAAGATCAGAATAATTTCCTATAATCATCTAATACAAATTCTGTAGTATTTGACATGAAGTAAAAATTATATAATTATATCTGTAATATCAATATATACTCAAAAGGCCATTTCAATAGCTATAGTTCCAAACATGTCAATAGAAATGCAGATACTGAACTCAGTAACTCCTTAAATATGCTTTTTATGAGAAAATATGATCGATGATAATTTCAAGAACTCAATCAAATTTATTTAAATCTCTATTTCCAACAATATGCATCCAGTATTTCAATAGTTTGTGGATGCTAAAACCTGTAGCAAATTAGCCGTCAATCAAATCTATTTAAATCTCGATTTCCAACAATATGCATCCAGTATTTCAATAGTTTGTGGAAGCTAAAACACGTAGCAAATTATCTCGTTCTACAAAATATCATTCAAAGTTAATCTAATTGTCATGTGAAATGCTGAAAACACTCTTAGATGTATTAGTAAAGTACAATTGCTTTAGTTTTAACTTGTTTTTATTAACTTTTGAGAGCAATTACTTAAACTGTGATTATTGCTATTATAATATAAATAGTCCAATTTCCTTAACTTTCAATAGCGAACGAATTTTGCTAAAAAATGAGATTGAAATAGATTTAATTGAGATCTTTCAATTATCCTCACACTTTTTCAAAAAATGCTTATTTAAGATGTTACTGAGTTCTATATCTGAGTTACTATTGACATAACACAGAATTGTACCTAATCAAGTGGCTACTGAGGGTATATTTATAACAATATATTTTTCGCTAATAGCTAGCTAGACTTCAAATAGTTAAAGAAAATTAAAAAAAAATTAAAAATTTTTTAAATAATTCTTTAACTGGCATAGTGGTTAGGGAGCTAGTAACTGTTCCAGCAAGGCAAACTTTGGGGTGTTGTGTTAGCGCTAAATATAGCAGTTGTCAGCAGTGACTTTGGTCTTAGTAAGGCATGTCCTTATATGAGAAGACCAGTAAACGCTACTAATAGCTTTTAGAATTCTTCTCTGTTGTATATGTAAGAACGAAAAAAAAAATTGTAATTTTACACTTTCTCTGTCAAGAGAAAAAATTCTATCTTACTGTAAGCTGCTTATAAGGTTTGTTCATCATTGTCTCCCCATTGTGACATCAAAACTCCTAGCCAATGACTGTCAAGAAATGCTCTCTTGCTGAGTGGCACCATCCTTCCTTCATTCACCCTGGGTAGTGCAGTGAACTTATTTGCCTCAGAGTAAGAGATGCTATTTACCACTTTGAGATGCTGTACCTCTTTCCTATTATGACAGTCATGAGAGAATGCTGGATAGCTGCTAATGTATCGACACAGCTTGCTACCTCAAATATTCAGTGTGGAACAAAATGATCCCGACTGTTAAGGCGAGCAAAGGTAGGCTTATTAGGGCAAGCTGTGTGAGCTTGGCAATACCTCTGACACTGAAAACAATGCAGAAAGTTGGGAATGAATGGCCAAACCTTACAATGAAAATATCCTGCCTTGAAAGTCTGATATGTATGGTCTATTGATTTGGTGTTATTATGGACATTTTTTTCCCACCCTGCTGAGGAGTGGTTAATTTCAGATTTAAGCTCATATTTTAACCCATATTGTTTGTTAGCTTTGATTATGATAGGACTATTTTCTATAATATCTGTTCAATTGATAACTAAGAAACTTTGCATTCACTTAATTTTATCTAAGTTACAAGAAACTTAGATAATACATTCATTCAATGGATAACTAAGAACCTTTTCTATAATATCCATTCAATGAATAACTAAGAACCTTCGCATTCACTTAATTTTATCTAAGTTAGAATTCACATCCTATATATTCAATAATGTTGAATGTCATGATGGATCTTAATTTTAATGTTAGCATTACAGGTAGGATTAAATATTACATGCAGTGCATATAGTTTTTTATTCAAATTTTATACTACATCAACATATTCTGCTTTAATTTTAAAATTATATATATTGTTACAACAGATAAACGTGCTACAATGAACCGTGATGTGATGTATCATCTTGATGCTCGAGTAAACTACAGCATGAGAATTATGTCACCAATTTCGAACAAAGAACCTAACTGAAAAATAAGGAAGAAAGAATTGTATGAGTTAGAGTGTGAAAAGAAACATAGTTAGTCTCAGTTTGTTCATGATAAGATGGTCTAAAGAAGAAGTGTTTTATGTGGTGTGTGCATGGGAGATTAAATAAGTTAATAGTATAGATTCACTAGTGGACTGACAAGAAAAATAAGGATGTATATTCACACTTAAAAGTGTGAATGAGGAGATTATGTTAGTCAAACATACAGAGCTGATTTCAAGTGTTCTGTAGGAAGAGTTCATCAATTGGTGTATAGTTACATTTAGTTTGTTTACAGAATTGGTAAGGTTATTCTTGATAGATTGCAGATTTGTTTACAAATATGATTGTACTGCTCATCGACTGATATAAACCTTATTTTATGATTTGAGTGTAAATAATAATAAGACACTAAGTTCTTTTTAAAATTTATTTTAATACTGATATAGAAATGCTCTTGGTAAACTTTAGTTTATATAAATGATTTTATCAATACTTTTGAAATAAATTACATTGTTTTAGAATTAGAATTGTTATATACTATTTATTTGAACTCACCTTCAGTTTTCATCCATTTAATTCGTAACAATATATATATATAGAAAATTAACACAGATTTAAACACATGATCACTTTTAATAAAAGATATCTATAAGTGTATTCTGGACAATCAATAATATCAAAAATATATTTGCTCTATGATGACATGAACAACTGCAAGATCTGTGAGCAACTATTTGAATTGCCATTAGCAAAGATTCTGTGGTGAAGATAGAGCCAGTTTAGCATTTCCTGTTGGAATGCAACTAATCTGTGAGAATAGGAAGATCATAGATGTATGTAATCACTTTTAGTTTAACATCAATATAAAAAATTTTGAGGAAAAATCATTTTGAGCCAAGTGGGATACAAATCCATGACCTCCTGATAACATATTAGGTGCTCTGACTGCTGAGCTACCTGCCACCGATCAAGATGTTCTCTACTTGATGATATGAATCTTCCTACCTGCAGTACACAATTTTGTGTCTCTTGAAGGTAGTGTCTTTTCTGTTTACAAGTGGCATCCTAAAGTAGATAGCAATGGATGTCACGAGATACTAGTTCAATCGCTTAAAAAAATTTCTTCACATTAATTTCATCAGAAATGTATGTAATTACTCTTAGTTTAACACTGATTAAGAAAGAATGGATCAAGACCCAGAATTGTGTACTGCAGATAAGAAGGTACATATAATCAAGTAGAAGAGATCTTGATCATTGGCTGGTAGCTCAGTGGCGGAAACACCTGGCATGTTATCAGGAGGTTATGTGTTTGTATCCCACCTGCATCAAGACAATTTTTCCTCCAAATTTATTATCAATGTTAAACTAAGTGATTATGTACATTTCTGATGAAACTAACATTTAGTGAAATTTTAAAAACTAAAAAAAAAATTAGTTATTAATTACGTGAAAGGAAGATACTGCTTTTTTTTAAAAACCCTTTGTGTGTCCAAAGCTTAGTGTGCTATTTACCCTTTTCTGAATCCAGTGACAAATAGAACATTTACTGTTTCATAATGCAAAACTGTTAGGGGTCTTCTTCCTGGTCTCTGGCACAGGACATCATCTCCTGCACTCATTATTATTCAATAATTCCTGGCACAGCTCTGTGGCAGTTTGGTGTTATGATCAGTTAACAACAGTCATAACACCAAACATCTGATACACGACACAAGAAAGTAGACAAACTTTTACTTCATATTAAGAAACTTTATCAGCATATTTCGGATCACTCTTGATCTGTGATCACTGTAAATGAAAAGAGTTTAAGGGTGCTGCCTGTTACTTTATTAGTTTACATTTGGTGCACGACTCTTGGACATAGGCTGTTGAAGTGTGCGTGGTCAGTCATTTAATCTGTAGTTAGGAGTGGGGGTTGGGATTTCTATTGATAGAGCATGCAGTCACCTAAAAAAATATAAAGAAAGTAGATATCATGAGCTGACAGTTACTTTTGACAGGTCTCAGACAATAGTAGTGTTCACGGATGTGGCAAGTGTTGTATTCGTCATTCCAATTGTTGACATTCCTGTTCAATCGTTCTGTTCTTCACACTGATTCTCTTACCTGTTCTTTATTTCACACTGATGCTCTTTTAATCTTGTTACTGCCATTTTTTTTTTCCTACATATGGTGTGTAAGTATTGTTTGTTGGGTTATATAACAGTATACCAACTTGTTTTGTGGTTAAGATCCGTGGTCAGATCTTCAACAATGTTTCCTCTTCTGTGTGTATCCCCTGTCACATCTGATTAATTGTAATAAAGTTTTAGTGGCAATGGCTATATCATATTGCTGTAATGTTTTCTTCATATGTTGTAATCATGGTATACTGGAGAAGTTTCCTATGTACTTCTTCATTCCTGCATGAGGTTGCTGTGCTGCCTGCTTTTGGGATGGTTGGTATGAGTGGTATTTAGTTTGGTATCCTAGCTTTTTTATCATTGAATATGGATAACCAGCTACTGATACAGCTTCATATATGGTTCACCACTCTTTGCAATGCAAGTGAAGGGTATAAGCATATCAGTAATTACTAAAAACTACTCTTTTAGTGTTTGACTTTCTGCTATGAAGTAGATGAGCTGAGTGATATTGTATAAATGTTAGATTCGATTGCTTTCTATAATTTGTGAAGTGATTATTGCATCTAATGAATAATATATTCAGGAAACATAACCATTGCCTTGCTCATGCTTGGAGGTAAAGTTTATGGTGGGAAAAATATTGTTTGGTTCAGTCTACAATTTATCGTCAATCTTTGAGTATCATAAATAACAAGAATATCACATACACACAAGATAGCACAGCTTATTTTCACCATAATTTTTAGTACCACCTGTTTAATATGTCATAGTCAGATATTGGCAAAGATACCAGATAGCGGTGAGTCCATTATCATAGTCAATTCAATATGTCACAGTGAGATATTGGCATAGACACCAGAGAGTAGTGAGCTCATTAGGATTCCAAACTTCTGCTTGTATATATTGTCTTGGATTTTAAAATAATTGTTGTTTGTTATGAAAGCCAAAGTGTGGACAATTCCATCTATGTTTTGTGGATTATCATTGTACATTGATAGGATTTCATTTGTACTAATAAGGTGGTTGAGAACAGGTTAATTACTCCAGCTACTGGAATGTTAGGGTATAGTGATACCACATGTATCTATGGTGCATCTTGGTACAATGGATATGCTTTTTTTCTTCCAGAATCTTACTGTAGATTTTAGATTATATGGGCTGTCAGGATATATTTTGATTACACACCGTAATAATGCTTTTTTATGTTAATAACTGGTGAAGAATATTTTGTGACTAAGGGCCTCAATGGCACACTATTTTTGTGTGTTTTTATCTTTCACAAATAAAGTGGGTATTGTAGGATACATAGTGTGTGTGTGTATTTTTTGGCCAGTTCCTTAGGTAAGAATTCATGATTTTTAATTTTCGTTACTTTGTTATCAGGTGATTGATGGGATCTTTTTTAATTTCTTCTATCTTAAGTTCTCCAAGCACTTATTTTGTCTTGATGTTGAGGTGATTGGTACAAAAACAACCATTACATTCGATTTGCCTGCAGAAATATTTTTATGTTGCTTGTTTTTTTTAATGTTATCAATTGCGTTTAGGTCAATAGTTATTATTTGTGGCTTCAGGTCTTTTCATTTTGCTCGACTTCCAGATATATTTGGTACCATATTCTGTCTCTTTCTCTTTTTGGAATTGCTGCAAAGATTTGCTCAATTTCAGGTAAATAAATAATGAATAAACTCGACATATTTGGTATTTGCCTATAAATTGCCACTTCAAAGTCAATTCAAATTTTTAGAGGAAAAATTGTCTTGACCCGGCTCAAGATAATTTTTCCACTAAAATTTGAATCAACTTCAAAGTGGTAATTTAGAGGTTTCTTCAGGTTTCATATTATATGATGGATATGCATATTTAGTTCCTTGGTGGATGATATTAATTTCCACTTCACTGAAATGATGTTGAGACAGATTAACAAACTGTACTGGTTTTGGTTGCACAGTCATTATTGGTATGAGCTCTCTGTAGTAGTAATTTCAGTTTTCTTTGGTGTCTTTTGGATATGCACTGTTTATTTTTCTAGGATGGACTGTAACTTTTGTAAGTATATGGCAAATTCAATCTGAGTGTTTACTTTAAGTACTTCATTGTATTTTTGGTAGGTGATATTTTCTTGGTTTAGCTACCGACCTACACATAATGGTTTGGTTCAACAACTTATGCTCTGTTTGTTTCAAGATATCCCATAGTTATTTATCATAAGTATTTCTCTTAACCCTTCCAGTGTCCAAGCTGAAAAACAGGTTTCCATCCAGGGGCCAAGCTATTTTCTCACTATGCTCAGCCAAAAAAACTTTAACTTTAGAACTTTTGCCAAATAACTAATGAAAGGAATTATGGCATGTTTTATACCAAATTAATCAGTATATAATTTTGAATTTTCTGAAAATCATGTATTTGACAAAAAATATGACGTTTTATTTTAATCCTCCTCCTCCTCCTCAAGCAGCCATGGGCTACGGAGGTCCAACCAGACCATGCAGTTTAATTCTCCAAGCATATCTGTCCTGAGCTACATCTATTGCATCCGGGAACTGCACACCAATTCTAACAAGGTCCTGTTTGACATTGTCTGCCCACCACATCCTAGGTCTCCCCCTCCTTCTGAGGCCTCTAGGCACACTGTTCATAACCCTATTTGCCAATCTATAATTATCCATACGGGCAACATGGCCAAACCAGCGGAGTCTCTCTCTGCACAATATGCTGCTTAAAGGAGGTTGCAGACTCCTTTGCCTAACCTCATCATTAGTTACAAAGTTAAAAAACCTAATACCCAAGATACTGCGTAAGCATCTAGAATCAAAAGCATCTAGTTTCCTGTTATCTTGTTTACACAGCGTCCAAGTTTCACTACCATAACTAACCCTAGAAAGAACCAAACTATTATACAGTCTAATTGTAACACTCCAAACAAATGCAAAATACTTGAAGTTTTATGCTCCAGATAGCTTAGACGGGCACCAGGCAATAATTAACAAATTGCCAAAAGTAGAATAAGTTGATAATAAGTTGATTTAGGGTTCAAATACCAGCGAGCGTTTATGAGTAAGAATCAAAATCATTGTCAAGTAATATAAAAAAAAATCTTAATTCGCGTTGCTCAAGAGAAAAAACTGTACAGACTCAAAAGGATTATAACAAAACAGATTTATTTCCAAAATAATTCAACTCACCAAGACATCAATGAAGAACACATAACTGCTACTCCTGTGCTACACGCACTGTGCTCGTGCACTCACTTGTGCTCTCCTTAGTGCTACTGCACTAACTCCCCAAGTGACTCGCAGGCCATTGGTTTTTGACAATGAGCCGGCGCATGCCGGGAAAGACATTTGCATACTATGACAAATGACGCAAGCTATGACGCAAGAGGGGGCATTTCCTTTGCACGCGCTTTAACGGTACAGTCGGAAGATCGGAGTTGCGCCGCATGCGCAACTCCTAGAAACTTGAAAACGAGTGCTGTGATGCCGAAAAGGAAATAAAAAATCCCCAAAATGATGAATATAACGTAAATTAAACAAAACTGGTTAAGGTAAAGCAAAAGTGAACAATGGGGCATCACATAATTTTAGTCTTTAGGTGTATATGCCTATTTCTCCACACTCTCCATAGATTCTTAAAAGTTCCGGCAGCAATCCCTATTCGTCTGTTAATCTCATGCCGCACATCACCATTATCTCTTACATAACTCCCAAGATAATTAAACTGTGACACCTGCTCAAGACTGCAACCATTCAGATTAACTGAATCACAACCTGCCTGACCAATTTTCATCACTTTAGTTTTCTCTCTGTTTATAACCAAACCTACTCTATACCAGTTTCATCAACAGCTCGAATGAAAGAGTTCATCTCATCAACATCATTTGCCAAAAGGGCTAAATCATCAGCATAATCTAAATCAGAAATTTTCGTATCTCCAGCCCATTTAGGGGCCAAAATCTTTCCCTTGAAGTGAATTTCGCATTACATAATCAATAACCAAGCTAAACAGAAAAGGAGACAAAATGCACCCTTGTCGAACACCAGAAGTAATGCTAAACCAATTGTTACAAGCCTTACCAACTCTCACACACGACTGTGTTATTATAGAGAGCTTTCATTATGTTAACTAACTTGTCAGGTATACCATATGATCTCACAATCAACCACAAATTATGACGATCAACAGAGTCGAAAGCCTTTTTGAAATCAACAAAGCTAGCAACCAAAGGTTTCTGAAACTCTAAACATTTCTCAAGAATCTGCCTAAGTGAAAATATCTGATCCACACATCCCCTACCACTTCTGAATCCATATTGCTCATCACGCAATTGCCTGTCAACCAGATTCTTAATTCTATTAAGCACAATCATGGAAAGAACTTTACCTGGAACAGAGAGTAGGCTGCTACCCCTATAGTTATCACAAGAACTGCGATCACCTTTTTCGAAAATAGGGATAACAATAGCTCTGGTAAAATCTTTAGGAACCATGCCTTTATCATAAAAGTTATTCAAAATTTCAGTCATCCAAGTGGTAACCAAAACATTCCCAGCTCTGAGCATTTCTGTAGTAATTTCATCTACCCCTGGGGATTTATGAAGTTTAAGTTTAGAGATAGCCAAACTAACTTCAGATTGTGTTATAGGGCCAACATTAAAGCTGCCAATGCATCTATCATCATTACAAACAATGGGAGTAGAACTAACCACATTGTTTAGAACATCACTGAAATGCTCAGCCCACCTAGCCATGACAGAATCCTCACCTTCTATAACCTTACCTTGTTTATCCTTCAATCCCTGTATGCCTGTCCGTTTTCTGCCACATAAAACATTAACTATCTGGTACAGCTCTCTGCTGTTGTGCTGCCTAACTGCTTCCTCAGCTTTGTCAGCCAAGCTATCAAGCCAAAGATTTTTATCAGTAGCTAACTGATCCTTTACACGTTTATTAAGCTCTCTGTAATCTTTTCTATTAGGACTAGTAGGGTACTGATTAAGGACATTCCTGCAGTTCCTCCTTTCTGAAATAAGCTCAATTGCCTTATCACTTAAATAATTCTGCCTCCTCTGCTCCTTTTTTCCTAAAAGAGTACAGTTAGTTTCCAAAAAAGCCTGTTTAAAATGGCCCCATTCTTCCTCAACTTCAGTATTAAGTAAACCATGACTGTCATAATGACTAAGTAACCTATCATGGTAAGCTTTAGCTATAACTGGGTCTTTCAGAGCTTCAGTATTAAAGGTAAATTTTTTAACCCTAGCACAACACTTTTTAAGTTTAAGTTGCAAGACACTTTTAACAAGGTAATGGTCAGATCCAATTTCAGCTCCCCACGGCCTGCACCACGAGAAGGCGGGGTCGGACATTAGGTGCTAGACCTGGCCGGTTCTGTGCATCATCACTAGGGATTGGTACACAGCTCTCCTTCCAGTTTACGCCTAGCTACCATTTACAGGTCTTATTTTAATAGGACATTTTTTAGAGTCAAGTAGTAAAAAAATGCATCTGGCAACACAAATAAAAATTTATTAAAAAAAACTAAGACAGAAATGATTACAATGCACATGAATAGAATGACTATATATTTCTGAATAACAAAAAAATTACTTTTTTGGTTTCAAGTAAATATTTTACTTGTTTCACAATTTTTTTCTCAATACCATAGTTTGAGAAAATTCCAGGCTTTTAGCCAACTGTGCTGAGTCAAATAAACAAGTCAACTTTAGAATTTTTTTCAAAAATAACCAATCAACGGAAGTAGGTCATGTTATATACCAAATTAAATATAATTTAATTACAAATTTTATGAAAATAAATAATATAAACAAATTTCCATGCATATTGATTTAATAAGCCTTTTTCAATGTGATATGGTGAAAAAAAAAAGATTGCACTATACAATTAAGGCTTCATTTTGGAAAACCTGCTAAATAAAAATAGTTAAATTATATATTTATCAAAAAGAAATTTCTTCCTGAATAATATAATATTCAACCTGAAATATGATTTTCATTTCTATTAATAATTCTTTTCAGTATCGTATATTTTAAACACGGTCAGTGTTATACAATGTGACTTGGCCTTCTCACATTCATGGGATTCTCTGAAATGGTTATGAAATAGAAAAAAACTTCCTTGGCTGCTTTGTTTTTTTACTAAACATTATGAACTTTTTCTTTGGGTGTTGAAGTTTGGTGATCTTGGCTAAGTGCAGAAAGGTTTGTGCACCAAGGACCAGCCCTTCCTGAAATTGCCCTCCCAAATGATGGCTGATTTCCATAGCAAGGAAGTTTATTTTGCTTCCGTATCCAACACATTCAATTTCAGAAAACGGTACAATCTCAAATTTTTTTTATAAAAAAAAAAAACCAACAAGAAATAATAAAAGAAAAATTACATATAACCCCTAATGGGATGTTAAATAAAATATTTGCAACAACTTTTAAGCCAGCCTCCGATCTAGCATAACTCGGAAAGATCGATAAATCAGCTGATTGAAGATTGCTAACTAACGGAAGTAAATATACAGAAATAAATTTGCTTTCATATCCAAGACCTCATTTATTTTCAGAAAATGATACTATATATCAGTTTTACTGGAAAAGTAATAAATAATAAAATAAAAATTAACATATAGCCTAATGCGATGTTAAAATATCCACAGAAAGAAGTTGTAGGCCGGCCATACGATATAAGAAAACTATGAAAAAATCAATACTTCTCGATCAGCCAAAAGATCACTAATTTCCGAAAAAAAAATCTATTGAAATGAAAACTAAGTTTAAATATATATATAAATAAAAAACTAACTTTACAAAGGGTATCCAATATGCTGTAAAAAAACTTATAGCATACGGAACAGAGATAGTATGTGTAAGCCATCTGCGTCTTGTTTGACTCAGTGAAGCATAACTAATAAAATGTAGGTGCAACCAGAATTTCTAAGAAGGATGTGTTTACTTTCAGTTTCGATTTGACGGATGATGGGAAAAATAATAAAAATAACTTGGGAATACTGAAATAGGTTTATGACAGAAAAGAGTGTGAAATGGAAAAAATAAATTGCAGTACGTATTCTGTAATTACTTCCAAAATCTACCGATTTTAAAAATAGCATTTTTTTTGTTAATTTTTAGGAGATTTTCAAAAATTTAAGGAAAAATTTGATGATAATAGCTCAATTCAAACTTGTGAGCTTAAATTAGAAGGTTGCTTCAGCAGATAGTTACAAGCAAATCAGCAATACCATTTAGTGCTTCTAAGAAATGGCAATCAGATGGCTTTATAAAATTATTTATATTGTAGTTTAATAAAATATGCATCAAATTAAAAAACAAAATATTATTTTGAAGCCTGAATTATCTATTTTTATAAGATATATATAAATTACAATGGCAATTTTTATTTTTAAAAAATCGTTTCTTTTGTTGTACTAGAAACGGATACAGATGTCCTTGGCCTCTCAATTCAGATTCTCTGAACGTATACAGATGACGTGGACAATGGAAGGGTTAAGAGTCAATATTTACATATTATCATTTCTGTTGGATTTTACTGCCTTATCCCACTGTGTTTTAGTAATATACAGTGTTATAGAGATTTTAACAAAGTTGTAATACATACACTGTGAAATTGTAATGTAAAAGTCATGAAACCCTCAACCAAAATTTAAAAGACAGTGTAAAATCACAAACACATGAATAGTAAAAGGTGAAAAACAACAAAAATAAACACAGTAAAGAACAAAAGTATAAATAAGAGGTAACCAACAGGAAATATATAGAAAAATAAAAGCAACCCAGGAGTTAAAAACCCAGGTTAAATATGTAAAATAACAAACAAGTAAAAATCAAAGACAATTAAAATATTTAGTATAGCATAAAAATTCAAAAACAGGGTAAAAGAGCAATGTTCAGATAAAATAAGTATGAGTGTAAGGGGCTCGGATGCAAAATCATGAAAGTTAAAATAGAACTGAGATTTGAGTTTAAAAGCAATGCAATTAAGTAATGTGTGTTTAATAGTTAAAACTGGGTCACAAAGTTGGCACTTACAGGGGTTTATCAAAATAATGGAAACAGAGGGCAACTGGAATACATGAAATGTGCCATATGCATATCACAGGGACAATGTCACCCACAATGTGAGGTATATGAAGGAGAGAAGTATGATGTTGGCTATCACATAGAAGTGCCGCAGGTGAAACAGCTGTTGTGGTGTAATTGTCAACAATGTCAGATCTAAGTGACCTTGAAAAAGGCATTATTATTGGTGCGCATCTTGCAGGAGCTTCAGTAACCAGAATGGCGGAAATAATAGGTGTAATACAAGGAACTCTATCGAAGATTATGACTACCTATCAAAAATGGCAGGACATTGCCTCCAAACATGCAAATTGTGGATGCCATACAAAGTTATCAGATGGGGATAGGCGAACATTGGCATGGATTTTACAATGGAAGCACAAGACCACAACACTGCAAATAGCAGTAGAGTTGGACACCATTTGGAATGGTCCCATTTCTGTCATAACAGTTCGTTGGGAACTTCATTGTGCCAGTATTTATGGCCATGCTGCAATCCACAAACCTCTGATTACCAACATCAATGCAGCAAAACATGTAAAGTGGTGCTAAGCACATAAAAACTGGGATGCTAAAGACTGGCAAAGTGCCATCTGATATGATGAATCGTGCTACACATTGTTTCCCACCACTAGTAGAGTGTATTTCTGGCAAAAACCTGCAGAAGCACACCTGATGTCAGAACCAAAGAGTCAGGTTCTGACTGTGAAGCATGGAGGTGGATCTTTGAGGCTGTGGGGTGCTATATCATGGCATTCCTTAGAGCCATTAGTTATTCTGCAGGTTGTGTCACATCCACAACATACGAATCCATCCTTGGGGGCCATCTGCACCCACTGATGCCAGTATTGTTCCCTAATGACTGTCCCTGGTTTCAAGTGGATAATGAACCTGTGCATTGTGCAAAATGCGTCAAGTTGTGGTTTGCAGAAGATGAGGTACAGCAGCTACCCTGGCCACCTCAATATTATTGAAAATTTGTGGAATATCTGGAGTGCAAGGTCAAATCACACTTTCCACCTCCAGCATCACTGGCACAGTTGGGCCATATTTTACAGGAAGAATGATCCCACATTCCATTACCACATGTGCATGACTTGTATAAGTCTATTCCACATCGAATTGTGTTTGTTCTGAATGCCCAAGGTGGGCCTACAGCTAATAAATAAAATGTTATCCACAAACTGTACAAGTTTCCATTATTTTGATAAACTCCTGTAGATTTGCTGTCTGCCCATAAAGAAAAGAATGCATTAAAAACAAAAGACCTAGGCAGAGCTGAGAAAGTACAACTTCTTCCTTGTTATTTCTGCAAAAACAGGACTGCCATGGTTTGACATTACACTTGATCTTTGAGAGCTTCTTTGAAATCTGTTCATATCAAGCTCTCTGCCATTGTGCCCAGTGCTCAGTGAAAAAACTGCTGGAATTCCAGATATGGAATTGGCAATGGAGAGCCGGACAAGGGCATGGCTGACCTAGCAGCTGCATCTGACAAGTCATTGCCCCTGATGCCTATATGACCAGGCATCCACTGCCTATGCACCACCTTGTGTATGTAGATGATTATGTATGAAGTGGCTGCCAGAAGATGTAACTGCTGGTGGATCTTGGAAAAAACAGGATGAGGCAGAAGCCTAACCAAGATCAAAGCTTGTAGCAAGCTTAGAGAGTTTATGTAAAACACACATCAATGATGACACTTAGCTGCTATGCAAGGTTCAAAGTTACATTGATGGAGTGAAACTCTGTAGTGAAGATGTAGCACTGCTGTGATAGTATCGCAGCAGACACTTTAAGGGGTAGCATCAATGAAGACTGAGTGTCATCCATTCTCTGAAAAGGTTCTGAGTTTGCTCCTGAAAACTTTTTAATATGCAAATGGTTTGAAGGATAAACTTTCAAACTTTAGTGCTCAACAATAGGAAGCTTTCAATTATTTTAATTAATTTATGTTAAATAATATCAATTGTAACAAAATTTAATTTTTTTTTCTTTAGAGAAATGCAGAATTTTTTTGAATTTTCTTTTGTTGTCATAAGTATTTCACTTATTTTTATTTATCATTATGAAAAACATTTCTTACATGTATTTTCATTAATGAGTTCTTTTTGTTTTTGGGAATCCCATGTATTATGGTTTAGTTGCTTGGGATTTAATGATGTAAGGGCAATGAAGGTCATGCTGCACCAAATAAGTTATATAATAGGAAATATAAAGTAAAAAGATGTGGACCAAAGAAAGTAAAAAAAAAAAGGTTAAAAGCAACAAAGAAGAAGAATAAATGAAAACAACTAAAGCTGTACACAAAGAAAAATTAAAAAAAAAAAAATAACCCAGGTAACAGTATAATATATAAAAATTTAACAATGGGCATATTGGAATGCAAAAAACAAAACGAGTTTAATATTCTAAAATCAAAGTAAAAATAATAAAAGTGTTTAAAATATCAAGTAAAATATAGCAATTTGAAAACAGCTGTTAAAATGATTCATCAGATAAAAGGTTCTGAGTGTAAGGGGCTCAAACAGAAAATCCCAAATGCTAAAATAATGTTAAAGTTTGAAGTTAAAAGAGATACAATCAATTAAGATATGTTTAAGGGTTAAAACGGTATCACAAAATTGGACTTAGGTTCTTCATCTGCCTGCAGATGAATGGAATGTGTAATAAAAGAATGATTCAAGAGGAGTTGAGCAAGTACCATTTCCTACTTGCGATTCCTGTGAAAAGATGATGGTTTTAAAAAGAGGTTGGATCTGAAAGAGTTTGTTATAAATCTGCTCCAGTCAAGATTTCTGCTACTGTACTGGAACTCAGTGAAAAAACACTGCTGGAAGTCCAAACATGGAACTGGCAGTGGAGAGTCCAATAGAGGTGTGGCTGACTTGGCAGCAGCATCTGCAAAGTCATTGCCCTGATGCTGATGTGACCAGGCACCCAACAGAAGAAAATGATGATAGTGGCTGCCAGACAACAGAGCTGCTGATGAATCTAGGAAAGAACATGTTGAGGCCTCACCAAGATCGAAGCCTGCAGTAAGCTAAGTGTGTCAGAGTTAAAGGACACGCTGACAATAATACTTAGCCAATAGTGGTCCAAGGTGAGGATGATAATGTGCAACTCTGCAGTGAAGATGGAACACTGTGTTCAGATCTGGTCTGCAATGATTACATCACAGCAGACCATGGCCAATCCCACAGACTTGCTGGATTTTGAGCATCTGTGAAGACAAGCAAGAAATCCTGGTACATGCAGCTCTTGATGGTTCAATGGCTAAGACACTGGTATGCTGGTACATGCAATCCAGTGTAGATGCCTTCCCTGTCCTGCAAAGAGAAAAGTCACATGGAGGGGAAACAGCAAGCCATGGTGAAAATGGCTCAGCTGTCGATTAGGCAAGGCTATTGAGACTGATGTCTCTGAGGTAGCTTCAGACACACAAACTGAAAGGATGAATGGTACTTGGGCCATTTGTAAAAGGTATCTCTCACTGATGACTGAAAAGGCAGTCCCAAGTGGGATGACCTGTCAAGGATCACAATTTTGTAGCATACAGTAGGGACGACTTGTTATGGCGAATAGATGATGATTCATCAGTCTCAATGTAAAGACTCTGGACTGCTGAGGTGTGGAAGGTTGCAGTGCAAACATTAAGAGCCTGATGATGGAGAGGGCACAAGCACCTTTACCACTGAATCCCAGGCAGAATTGTGTACTTGGGATCCGTAGTCCAGTTTTGACTGAACAAATGCACAGTACAGGATGAGCAAAGAACAGCAGTCTGCTCCCCAATAGAGTGGACTAGGAGGACCTTGAGGACGTTCAATTCCCACGTGCACTTGGATCTCAGATGAGGTATATATGGTAAAAAGTCAATTTCCTGCCAAAGATGAGACTGAGAAACTTGGTATCTGCCACAACTGGAATGGTAGTATCCCCAAGCTGCAGCTCATGGTCCAGATGAAGATTACACTTGTGGCAAAAGTGCACACAAATGGTTTTCTGTGGGGAGAACTGAAACCCATTGGCTATCACCCCAAACTGAGAGATTGTTCAGGCAGTTTGCAGTTGTCTTTCAATGACCCTCATGCTGGACAAAGAGCAAAATATGTTAAAATTGTCAACATAGAGGGCATTGCCTACCATCAAATGGTTGGTTGTTTTTACCTCTGAGATGCACTTTTTTGCACAAATTAGGCTAAATGGCTAGTCACAAGGATTCCTAAAGCTCATAGAAAGTTGGAGGAGAGTACCGACTGGAAGCTGTTGGGAGACATCGTAACCTCCTATCAAGGCCATCCATGTGTTCTTTAACATGCACATGGTATGGCTCTCCAATACACAGTGCCATGGTTTAACATCCCATCTGATGGATGGTGGCCTTTTCAAGCCTATTGTGTCCCCTACTGATTTAGGCTACAGTCAGAAGTTTTGCAGAGATAAATATCAATGCTGGCATAGTTGGAACTTTAACCTGGGAACTGTAGATTATGAGCCTGACACACTACTGACTGAGCCACCCTCCGGCCCACTCCAAAGACAAAAAAAAAAGAGGTAGAAGACATTTAAACCATAACCAAAGTTAAAATCAACACACAAACTGTAAAGGATGATACAGAAACAAAAACAGGAAAACAACCAGGAGTATAAATATCCAACAAGAATAAAAGTCAGCAATGAGTGTAAAGGAAACATTTCAAATCAGAACAAGTGTCAAATCTATATGAAAAAAAGAAATAGAAATATTATTAGCAGTTAAAATATCCTGTAAGTCATAAAAATGCAAAAACTGGGTTAAAAACAAGTCATCATAAATAAAATGCATCCAAGTGTAATGGGCTCAGAGATAAAATCATGAAAGTTAAAATACAGTCTATGGATGATTAAAAAGCTGGACAATGAATTAAAATATGTGTATGAATAAAATGATATTACAAAACTTACACTTAGGTTCATACTCTGCTCAAAGACGAAAAGAATGTGTAATAAATGAATGACCTATGTGGAGCAGAGCAAGTAAAACTTCCCACTTGCAATTCCTGTAAAAACAAGACTGACATGATTTGATAATGGGCTTAATCTTGAAAAGTTGGTTTGCAATCTGTTCTGACCAAGATCTCTGCCACTGTGCTTGGAGTTCGATGGAAAAACATTGCTGGAAGTACATGTATGAAACCAGCAGTGGTAAGTCAGACATGGGTGTGGCTGACCTGACAGCAGAGTCTGCCAAGTCGGCCCCTGATGCCAACATGACTGGGCATCCAACAGAAGAGAATGGTGGTTATGGCTGCCAGATGGCAGATCTGCTGGTGGATCTTGGGCAGAACAGGGTGAGGCTGATGCCTCACTGATATCAAAGCCTGTAGCAAACTAAGCAAGTTGGGGCAGAGGATACACTAACGATGATGCATAGCTGGCATGTGGTCTAAGGTGAGACTGATAGCATGCAACTCTGCAGTGAAGATGGTACACTGCTGTGGAATCTGGTCTGCAATGATAGTATCACAGCAGACCATGGCCAATCCCCACTGATGTGCCAGACTTCAAGCCATTTGTAAAGACAGGCAAGAAGTTCAGGTATTCAGCATGATGGCTGGCAAAGAGTTGCTGGTACACACAGTTGGGAGTAAAGGTCTTCCCCATCCTACAAAGTGAAAAGTTGCAGGAAGGGGAAACAGCAAACCATGGTGAAAGTGGCTCAGCTGCCAACTAAACAATGTTATCAAGACTGATGTTGATGTCTCTGAGGTAGCCTTGGACATGCAAACTAAAAAGTGAATGGCTCTGGGCGATTTGTGTAAAGAATCTCTAACTGATGACAGAACAGTCCCAAGTGGGATGGCACAGCAGGGATCATAACTTTGATGCGTACTATAGGGATAACTGCTGATGGCAAATAGATAAAGATGGTTCGTTGGTCTCAATGTAAAGACTCTAGACCAGTGAAGTGAGGAAGGCCCCTGTGCAAACACAGAGGGCCTGATGATGGAGAGGGTGCAGCACATTCATCACTGATCCATAGTACACACCTCAGATCTGTATCTAGTTTTGACCAGACAAGTGCATGGTACAGGCAGAGCAAAGAACATCAGTCCACTTCCCATGAGGAGGAGGAGAGGAACTTGAGAAAATTCAATGCCCACATGCACTTGGACTGTAAATGACGAATGTGTGAGAAAAAGGTAAATATCCCAAAGAAGTTGAGATTGAGAAACTTGGTTTCTGCCACAGTTGGAATGGTGGTACCCCAAAGCCATAGCTTGGTGTCCAGATATTTACACTCATGGCAAAAGTGCATGCAAGTGGTATTCTCTGAGGAGAACTGAAATCCATTGCTCACCATCCAAACCAAGAGATTGTTCAGGAGATTTTGCAGTTATCTTTCAATGTACCTCATGCTGAATGATGAGCAAAAGATGCTAAAATCATCAACATAGAAGGCACTGCTTACAGTAGGAGGAAGTTGTCATATAACATAATTGATCTTGACAGCAAAAAGTGTGACACTCGGGATATAGCCATGTGGCAGCCCTTGATCTTCGGGAAAAGGCTGTGATGCAGAGTTACTGACACGGACATCAAAAGAATGTGATGACAGGAAGTTAGAGATGAAGATTGGCATGTGGCCTCTCAAACCAAAGCTATGGAGTTTATGAAGAATGACAAATCTCCAAGCTGTGCAGTATGTATTTTCGATGCCAAAGAAAATTGACACCAGATGCTCTCGATGTAAAAATGAATTCCTGATCACTGTTTCAAGGCGATCTAGTGGTCTAAGGTAGACCACTGCCTGCAAAAGCCTGGGTGTTGAAAACAAGGGTTGGGTTGTTTTACCTCTGAATGGCACTTTTTTGCACACAAAGGGCTATATTGCCAGGTCACAAGGACCTCGAAGGCTCAGAGAAGGCTGGAGGGGACCCACTGGAATAGCTGTTAGGAGACAGATAGTAGCCTCCTGTCAAGGTCATCTAGTGTGTTCTTTAACGTGCACAGGGTATGGCTCTCCTGCACATGGGGCCACAACTTAACATCCCATCCGATGGAAGGTGTTGAAAACAAGGCTGTTGTGTTCCAAATACCAGATCACTCTGGCATTTACCATTCTTTCCAACACCTTGCAAATGCAGCTTGTTAATGCAATAGGATGATAATTGAAAGGAATCTTGGGATCCCTTCCTTAGTAGGGGGAGGCCAAAATGATAGCCACCCGTTAGGAGTCTGGAAACTGCTTCTCACGAAAAATGCGATTGAAAGGTTTAAGCGGCTGATCCTTACTTGATGGTGAGAGATGTTGGATTGTCCTTCTTTACAGCAGATGCAAGAGAATGTGTAGAGCAAGATGCAGCTCGTCCATTGTGAATGGCCTGTTCTAAGGCTCCAGGTCACTCGAGTGGAAAGACAGTGAGAAAAGTTGTGATGCCCCACCGTTCACTTTTGCTTTACCTTAACCAGTTTTGTTTAATTTACGTTATATTTATCATTTTGGAGATTTTTATTTCCTTTTTGGCATCGCAGCACTCGTTTCCAAGTTTCTAGAAGTTGCGCATGCGCCGCAACTCCGATCTTCCGACTGTACCGTTAAAGCGCGTGCAAAGGACACGCCCCCTCTTGCGTCATAGCTTGCGTCGTTCGTCATAGTATGCAAATGTCTTTCCCGGCATGCGCCGGCTCATTGTCAAAAACCGGTGGCCTGCGAGTCACTAAGGTAGAGTAAGCAGTAGAGTTAGTGCAGAAGCTAAGCACAAGTGAGTGCACGAGCACAAGGTGCGTAGCACCAAGCACGTGCGTGTAGCACAGGAGTTATGTGTTCTTCATTGATGTCTTGGTGAGTTGAATTATTTTGGAAATAAATCTGTTTTGTTATAAACCTTTTGAGTCTGTACAGTTTTTTTCTCTTGAGCAACGCGAATTAAGGATTTTTTTATATACTTGACAATCATTTTGATTCTTACTCATTAACGCTCGCTGGTATTTGAACCCTAAATCAACTTATTATTAACTTATTCTACTTTTGGCAATTTGTTAATTATTGCCTGGCGCCCGTCTAAGCTATCCGGAGCATAAAAACTTCAAGTATTTTGCATTTGTTTGGAGCGTTACAGAGTACAAAAAAAGAAGTGGCGCAGCAAACAGGGTCTCGCCAGTATTTAAAGATAGTATATATATTTGTGGATAAATTTTGTATGATTGTCAAAGATAGCAATTTTTTGAGCTCAGTAGTTGTATATACTAGTTGTAGATTTAACGGCAGCTTAAGCCGAGAATTTTTGTTGAGCAAGTAGCTTAACATTTTTTGTGTATTATTCAAAGGTACTGAAGTTTCAGCGTAGATATTGCTGAATATTTAAGATATTTGTTCTATGTAATGATTAGGAGTGTCCGGGCACACACGTACGTAGGCACGATAAGAAAAATCTTTTTTTTGATAAGCAAATTTATATTTTTGTAAGCTTAGTTATAGCTTTAGTATTGTTGTATAGCAGTACCTTTGAGCGCTGCTCAAGATTAAAAAAGGTTTTCAAAATTTCCAAAATTTCGGCAGACCGCTAAACATGTCTGCTAACAATATGGCCGATTCCGCCATAATGACTCCCGACATAGAAAGAGTAAAGGGTAGATTGCAAGATGTAATGATGGAAGCAGAAGTGCTAATGAATCTGCTTGATGATAATCGGGAAAAAAGGGGAACGACAACAACCCCTAAATTTGCTGACAATGCTACGTCAGTTCACCAACGAAGAAACTTTGAACGTAAGGTTCCATTTTCTGTTCCGTCAGAAGCAAGCGATAGAACAGAGTATTTTCAACCGCCACAACGACGATTTGCCACCCCATCCATTAACTATAGTCCTTATGTTAATTGGCCTTTAATAAACGTAGGATTTAATTTTTAATGTAAAATTTTAATTTTTAATAACGTAGGATGTTGTCACGGCATAGAACTTTGGGAAGAATTTAAAAACGAAATCATGGACATATATCCGGCTTATAATGATTTTACAGAACTAGCTACAGAGTTGTTTTCACGAAGACAAAGGGAAAGAGATGACATAGAAAAATTTATATGGGGTACAGTAGAGTTATTATACCAGCTGTACGATGCTGATGCCGCTGAAATTGATATTGTAAATTGCATTTTGTCTCAATTGCTTTTGCCCATTAGAGAATTCCTAGAATTACGAAATGTAAATTCAATTGCAGAGTTAATCAAATTGGCTCGGCAATACACTGCAAGAGAATCTGCAGCAAATACACATAACCAACAATGGATGCCATTCCCGCCAAAGCAGCGATATCAGGTTGAGTCGCGTAGAATGACTCTCGCACGACCGGAATTTACACGGTTCCGACAATTTGCGCCGAACGCGCCTAGAACTATAGAATATGAACGAAGTAGAGACTTTTTGCCACGTCAAGCTTCGAACCATAACACTAGACCTAAAACTTTGGTTAAACAACCTCAATCTTTCACTTGCAATTTTTGTGGCCGACTGGGACATACTGAGAATTATTGCTATAAAAGGAATGAAAATTCGGGAAACTTTCATCGGGATCTTTGAAGCGAGAGGCCAAAGTTCCTCAAGAAAAGCCCTCTCAGGAGTTATGCCTTGCCACTATGGCTTTACCTTTTGTTACTGATTGCCACGAAGTACCTAAAGTAACAGATCAAAACGATACAGAAGTCGATCTTCAGTTTGCTAAGGAACAAGTTTGCGACGATAATAATGTCGATTGACAGTGCAGCCGCGGTCCCGTGGACTTTTTGACTTACCTTGTGGTCCAGAACAGATTATTTCAGAAGCACCTATAAAATGTCCCGTTAGTGCAAATAATGAAAGTTTAAATAACGAAGTTTGTGAAGTAGAACAACCGTATGAGAAAGCCGTTTTTGAAAAGGTTTTTAAAGTAGAAGTTTTAAAAGAAAGTAATAACAATGAAAATAATTTTGAGTCTGATTTAAGTGAAGAAAAAACCAACCAAGGAGTTGTGCCGACCGCAAGTATTCCTGACAAGTCTGGAGGTCCTCAACTATTAAAGCGTCATTTGGAGGCGGACACCAATAAGCCTAGAAAGTACGAGAAAAGGCTCTTCAAAAATCCGCACGGAGCAACGAAAAGCCGACGAAACGACCAGAGCCTGCAGAGCGACAACCGGTAGCGAACATCGGGAAGATGACGTCACGAGAGAGATCTACAGCGACGACTTGACTTGAACGAGATCTTCAGTAATAACTTTACGTGAAGCCACCCAACGACGATCGGAAACGGACTAGATGATTTATTGCCACGGAGTGTCAAACAATGAAATTTAAGCATATTTTTCTTTCACTTGGCATTTGATTGAGTTATAAAATGTTCTGTTTTTTTTCTGGAATAGATGAAGACGAAGAAGTTTATTGTGATTTATATAGTTAGCAATGTTTGAATTCTTGTTGAAACTTTAGAGTTCGATATTTATTTTTGGAAAGTGAAATTATTGTAGTTCGAGTTTATACTTGTGTGAATAGAATTTTTTTTTTTGCTTTCATCGAAGTTCTAGTTATTGTATTTACGTGAGTTAAAATGTATTTTTGTAGATTTTTTCGTTTCAGCTGACTGATAGCTGAAAATTTTGTAAGTCGATATTGGAAAGTTTAGAAATTGTAAAATGTTTATGGATATGAATGAGAAGAGTGAAAGGGAATTAGTAATTTAATATTTTTTATGTTTAAGAATTTCTATTGTAAAATAACGTGCATTCCAAAGTGAATTTATGTAAAAAAAAAAAGGAGATTCATGTAAAAGTTATTGGATGAAATGTTATCATCGTATATTATAAATTATTTACACTCTTTTTTCTTTATTCTTAGATACGATTTATGTATATGTGTTTAAATCTGTTCAGTGTCATCAGTGATATTTATGTGTCAATGATACGTAATTTTTGGGATGGCATTGGCAGTATTTATTGGTATATATAGATGATGACCATGATGATGACTGCAGAATTTTTTTTTTGTGTGTACCTTTTTGGAGCTGTCCCGAAATGGCCTAGTCTGATAACCGAGTTGTTACCAGCATAACTCCTTTGGGAGGGGGACGTTAGCTCTGAAGGGGGAGGTAACTAATGATTTTTTATTTCAGCTAGATCGCGATTTCTGTGAATAGAAGAAGAATTAGCGGATGATTACAATCCCGCTTGTTTGTAAATTTTGAATTTTCTTAGCTTTGCGTATTTGAATGTAATTAGGAGGTGATAACGGTGTTCGAATACCCTTTTTTTTATGTGATTTAGGAGAAGATTTAGCTGTCACATACTTTTTTGTGGTTAGGGGAAAAGCGGAAGTTATCACCCCGCTAACAAGAATTGTAATGAATTTTTTTCTCTTTTCATATAGTTAACAATTAGAATCTAAGTAAGTTTAGGAGTTTATTAACCTATTTTTTCTGTACAGTTCAAGATATGCCAATTTCGAGTTTGTATCAGAATGTGATACTAGTTAGACCGATGATGCTAGTATAAGTTAACTGTCACAGCCACTGGTATATACTGACACTAGGTTAGCTGTTAATTACATATTTTTGTCAGGAGGAAAAGGGAGGAGGTACCTTTGGTTGTGCTGGAAAATTGTGTCAAAGTGAGAATAGTTCGTCATATCAAAATTTGCGCTAGCATACTTTTACTTATTTATGTTCAGCCATGTGTAAATGACGTAAGATGTGTCCTTTATTCAAAATTGCTCGTCAAAATTTGTTAGGTCAAATCTTTTGACTCCCTTTGGAAGGGGGAGTTGTGATGCCCCACCGTTCACTTTTGCTTTACCTTAACCAGTTTTGTTTAATTTACGTTATATTTATCATTTTGGGGATTTTTATTTCCTTTTTGGCATCGCAGCACTCGTTTCCAAGTTTCTAGGAGTTGCGCATGCGCCGCAACTCCGATCTTCCGACTGTACCGTTAAAGCGCGTGCAAAGGACACGCCCCCTCTTGCGTCGTTCGTCATAGTATGCAAATGTCTTTCCCGGCATGCGCCGGCTCATTGTCAAAAACCGGTGGCCTGCGAGTCACTAAGGTAGAGTAAGCAGTAGAGTTAGTGCAGAAGCTAAGCACAAGTGAGTGCACGAGCACAAGGTGCGTAGCACCAAGCACAGTGCGTGTAGCACAGGAGTTGGAGTTATGTGTTCTTCATTGATGTCTTGGTGAGTTGAATTATTTTGGAAATAAATCTGTTTTGTTATAAACCTTTTGAGTCTGTACAGTTTTTTTCTCTTGAGCAACGCGAATTAAGGATTTTTTTATATTACTTGACAATCATTTTGATTCTTACTCATTAACGCTCGCTGGTATTTGAACCCTAAATCAACTTATTATTAACTTATTCTACTTTTGGCAATTTGTTAATTATTGCCTGGCGCCCGTCTAAGCTATCCGGAGCATAAAAACTTCAAGTATTTTGCATTTGTTTGGAGCGTTACAGAGTACTCCTTACAACAGATGTAAGGATTAATATCAGGGTGGGTACTAACTTCCCATTGCAGTGCCATGAAACCTGGTGGACTGCTGTTACTCCTTGGGATGAGAGCTCTGTAAAGTTTTCCTCCCCATAATCCTTGAAGAGGCCTCACTCAGAGATCACATCTTGGGAGGAATTAAGCAATTCAAGAGGCATCGCAGAAACAGATACCCAACTAATCACTGTAACATTAAAGATGAGCTCAGAATGTTTCAAGCAAGCAGTTTCCACCAGCAAATCACAGGATTTTAGGCACACGACTGATTTCATAACTCCTGCAAGATCATCCAAACTTTGCTTATGAAAAAGAAGGATATGTCTCCAATCACCTGTGAAATGATTAGGAATCATGAGGACAAAGAAACTAACAATGATGACAAAGATGATGGTAATGAAGAAGACTGTGATAAAGATGATGGAGATAGTGGGGAGCCCTCTTTGCAGCACTAATGGAATCATTTGCAATTTTGAACTCATGGTGTTTGATTTGTGGTTCAGTGCCAATGGTCCCCATCCACTACAGAAACCAACAAGGGAACACCCAATCAACTACCAGGGTTAAATGGGCACTACACCCACACAGCCAGTGAGGAGAGCCCTCACAACAAATAAAAGGAAATATAAAAGAAAAATAAGAGGAAAAATAAAAGTGTGAGGACTGAACTGTCCACACAAAATAACATAACAGTAAAAGTAAAAAAAAAAGGTTGGGGAAACTCATAATCTTGTACCCAAACATGCAAATCATACTGCACAGTTGGCCCTAGCAGGTCCAGCCCACTAGTTGATTGATCCTGAGGGGGGGGGGGGGGGGGGAGGACACAGGACCTCCCTTTACTTGAAGCAAAGGCCAAAGCAGTGGCCTTTGAAAGCACTGCTCAGTCTTGTGACAAATAAGCTTCCCAATGGCAAGATGGCCAAAGGGGACCCATCGGTCATGAGCTGAGGAGAGCAGACGAAGACCTCCAAGCAATTACTAGGATCCTGCTTTCCAGGGACACAGGTCACTATGCTGCATAGTAAATATGCAGATAAACATTCTGGACCCTGTGAAAGCACTCAAACCACCAGAATCTTCATAAGGTAGTTCCCTCACTGCAGATAGGAGCTCATACTGAGGGAACCCTCTGAAGGTTCTGTTGGTCAGGTGCCTTTACAGGGCCCAAAATGCTCACCTAGAAACTTGTACCGAGGGATGCCATTTTTTTATAAAAAGGCAAAAAAATTTACCTTACCTTTTTTTTAAAATTTTCGCCATTAACCATAAATGCTTTTATTTGAGTAAAAATTAAAAAGATAGTTGATGTAGCATATAACAGGGTAATGGAATAAAAATAAGGACTATATTAAAACTTTCTCATCATGTCAAAATGACAGGATTGTAATATGTATATTTTTATATCTTGCACTATTGTTAGTAATTTAATAAGTTTACCAATTGTAACAAAAGATAGGAATCACATAAGGAACCACACAAAACTGTTACATTATCTCTCGTTTTTGATGCTGTAAAATACCTTTTGTGGATATTCCCTTGCTATTTCAAGGTAAAACATTTCAGATTCTTTTTCTGATTCATTTTCAGGATGACAAACTGGGTCAGTATTTGAGGAATCATCATCATATGGGGAAGAAGTGGTTTCTGAAGTGGCAGCAGTGCCTTCTAAGGCTTTTCTAAAATCACTTTCTTGAACTAGCTGCTGTAATTCAGGTGATTGCAGGTGGGAACCCTTGCGAATAGATACTGTATCAGGTGTTTCTGAGTCTATATGAGTACTGAGAAAAAAAAATCAATAAAAACATTTGATTTATTAATAGGTGAATTTGTCAAAAAATACAAAAAGTTATCACATTACCCATTACAATCAGCTCTCAATTTATATGAGGGATGAATTCTTAAAAGTGGCCAAGTAAATCACAAGAATAATTTTCTCATAGGAAATAAAGCAAATGCTAGGGATAGGGGGATTGGGTTAGTTTACCTCTGAGTGGAACTTTTTTGCACACAATGGGCTAAATGGCCAGGTCACAAAGATCCCGAGGTCTCAGAGAAGGTTGGGGGAAGGGGATCCACTGGACAGCTGTCAGGAGACAGATGGTAGCCTCCTGTCAAGGCCATCCAGCATGTTCTTCAACATGCTGATGGTAACACACAGGTGGGTATGGCTCTCCCATACAGAAATGGAGCCATGGTTTTCCATCCCATCCGAAGGACGGCAGTCTTTCCAGGCATAACGATATCCCCTACTGACTGAGGGCAGGGAGTTTTGCAAAGATAAATCTCAACACTGTCCCAGGTAGGACTCAAACCTGGGAAATGCAGATTACAAGTCTGGTGTGCTACCAACTGAGCCATCCCCACCCTGTATAGCAGAGAGGAGGGGAGAACATGCCTCAAAACCCATACATACATTGCTTTCATCCACTATTTTAATTTTCACTACACAATATTTATTTGATACAATAATAAAGACATTACATACATTACAACAATGCTAAAGACAAAAGAAACAATCTACCTAAAAAAAACACAGCGTATCTCCTATAAGAATATAATAACTGGTTATGAAAATTGTTTCTAACACACACTGAGCACTGTTTCTGATGGCTTGCTGGTTGTGGTGGGATTGGAGGAAGATGGGAGTTACAGGGTTATCGATCACATGGTTCAATATGATGATTCATTTGAACCACACAGTGCTTTCTGGTACCAACACTTCCCCAGGTAAACAACACACATGTACCCAGCCGTCCACATGGTGCAACGGATATGAGATTCATCAGACCAGATGATCTTCTTCCAATCATTCAAGCTCCAGTTTTGATGCTCATGTGCCCATTATAGGCGCTTTCGACAGTGAACTGAGGTTAGATGGGCACTCGGAGTGGCCTGTTCCCATTTTCAGCAGGGTTTGATGTACTGTGTGTTGTGACACATTACTTCCGTCATCAGCATTTAAATTATAGGCGAGTTGCACCACAATATCCCTTTCGTTGGCTCATATCATACTGGATAGCCTTCACTCACCTGTAGCATTGATGAGCTGTGGTCGGCCCACACCTTGCCGGTGGTTCTGGTTTTTCCCTCCTTGGACAACTATTTTGAAGGTACTAACCATGGCTGACTGTGAACACCCTACAAGACTTGCCATCTCAGAAATGCTCTGACCCAGTCATCTGGCCATTGCAATCTGATCTTTGTCAAACTCATTTAAGTCTGCTGCCTTTCCCATCTGAAGAACAAATAACACTGATTAACAGAGCTCAGTATCAATGTTATTTATACTGTTTCATGACCTTCACACACACTGTTGTTTACCTGCAGTTGCTTCGATTTGCATAAAGTGCTGGTCATAATGTTTTGGCTCTTCGGTGTATACCAATCTGAATGGAATAATGGCTCTGAGCTTGATTATGGATCCTGAATTTGCTGCACTGGTGAGTTTCTGTGGAGGGAAAATTTCCCACTGTGTTTTCTGTTTTGTTTGTTTGTGGGTTGGCAGCTTCAAGTGAACAGATACATAGGATATGTTTTATTAGCTGGTGGATAATCCAGATTAGAGGCCATTGCAGGCACCTGAACTTTTGCTTCTATGGGTGTCGTTAAATCCTACATTGGAAGAAGTCTTCCAGTGTAGATAGCTTCAGCCTTTAGTAGTAGGGGAATGGGTCTTTGCTCCCATGCCTGTGATTAGGGAGCTGTTTCATATTGTCAGCATTCTCTCTCTCAATAAACATAGTTTCTTTAAACATTGCATAGACCATTTTCTCTCCATAAGTAGTTTGAATGTGAGGACTCTGCACGAAGATTATTCTCTTGATGCCCTCTAACAATAATTCTACCATTATAATTTAGATATTCTCAGCTTGTAAGAGACCAGATGAATGGATAAAGATCAGATCCTTAAAAACAATCTTCAATTTCCCTTTTCAGGGAGGGTATAGAATATTAATCATTGTGCTTAATAGAATTAAGAATCTGGTTGATGGACAACTGTTTGATGAGCAGTATGGATTCAGAAGTGGTAGGGGATGTATTGATCAGATTTTTCCACTTAGGCAGATTCTTTTTTGTGGATTGATTGTGAGATCATATGGCATACCAGACACATTAGTTAACATAATGAAAGCTCTGTATAATAATATTGAGTCAAGTGTGAGAGTTGGTAAAGCTTGTAACAATTGGTTTAGCATTGTTTCTGGTGTTCGACAAGGGCGCATTTTGTTTCCTTTCCTTTAATTTGGTTATTGATTATGTTATGTGGAATTCATAGCAACAGGAAGAATTTGGGCTTACATGGTCTAAAGATCTGAAAGTTTCTGATTTAGATTAAGATGAAGATTTGGCCCTTTTCATAAATTATGTTGATGAGATGAGCTCTTTCATTAGAGCTGTTGATGAGAATAGTAGTAGAGTCAGTTTTGTAATAAACAGAGAGAAAACTAAAGTGGTGAAAATTGGTCGGTCAGGCTGTGGTTTAGTTAATCTGAATGGTTGCACCCTTGAGCAAGTGTCTCAGTTTAATTTTGGGAGTTATGTAACAGATACTGGTGATGTGTGGCATGAGATAAACAGAAGAATAGGTATTTCTGCTTGGACTTTTAAGACTCTATGGAAAGTATAGAGAATTAGGTGTATACACCTAAAAACCGAAATTAAGTTGTATAATAGTTTGATTCTTTCTAGGGTTAGTTATGATAGTGAAACTTGGAGCCTTTGTAAACAAGATAATAATAAACTCGATGCATTTGATTCTAGATGCTTACACAGTATCTTGGGCATTAAGCGGTTCAACTTTGTAAGTTAACAATGAGGTTAGGCAAAGGAGTCGGCAACCTCCTTTAAGCAGCATATTATGCACAGAGAGACTGTTGGTTTGGCCACTGTTGCTTGTATGTGTAACTATATATTAGTGAATAGGGTTATGAATAGTGTGCCTAAATGCCTCAGAAAGAGAAGGAGACCTAGGCTGAGGTGGGTAGACAATGTCAAACAGGGCCTTGTTAGAATTGGTGTACAGTGGTCAGATTCAGAAGATGTAGCTCAGGACATATGTTTGGAGATCTAAATTGCACAATCTGGTTGAATCTCCTAAGTTCATGGCTGCTTGAGGAATACGATAATTTCAACTCTTTAATTACCTTAATAGAGGTTTCAGTTAGCATATTTTGCATTCTACAATTTTATTCTGTGTTAAAATATTACTGTATATTGTTTCCAAAATAATGTAGATATAACACATTTTGCATACAAACTCTCCACATATGCAGCTATAGCTAGAAGTTCAATAATGGAAAACTGAAATTAATAGTACTTACTTATAGGTATCACTTGGTAAATAATCTCTAAAACCTCCAATAGCTTCTATTAGAAGAGTCATAAAGTGGGCAAGAAAAGTGTTTAAACCTAACCTAACAATCAGTTGCAGCAAAAATGAACGATGATATAATTTCATGTGCTTTGAAGATGGAACATCTGTATCAAACAATTTTGTAAGGGTTACTAGTAATTTCTGGGCTGTTTGCTGAGGACCAAGTGACTGAGCAACTACATTAAATAAATGCCACGATGAAAGTAAAGAAGTGTGTGGGCTCTCAAACATTTCCTGGATATATGGTATAATCAGTTCTATTCCCTCAGCATTAAGCATGGGTAGAAGAGACAGAAGTCTCTGTGCAGCATAATGGACCTGAAAAAGCAAAAATTTACATTAAATAAATAAATATTACCATTTCTTTTCACTGGCAATAAAACAGTGGACATAAAAATAATGAAAAGTGACATTTAAAAAAAAATATCCAATTCATTTTATTTAGACCATTAAAAAACAACTTAATCTATTAAAAAATCCCTTTGTAATTACACTGGTTTCTGAAACTCAAAATATTTCTAAAGTATCTACCTAAGTGAAACAAAAATTAACCTATACATCCCCCTATCACTTCTGAACCCACCCTGTTCACCATACACTTGCTAATCAACCAAAATCTTAATTCTATTAAGCACAATAATGCAAAGAACTCTACCTAGAACAGAAAGTAGAATAATTCATCTATAATTATCACAACAACTGCAATCACCTGTTTCCAAAATAAAGATAATAATAGATAAGTTAAAATCTTTAGGAACATAATCATTTTATCATAAAAAATTCAATATTCAGTCAGCAATGAGACTATAAAAACATTCCAAGCTCTAAGCATTTAAAAATTTAATGGGCAAAAAAATACTGTTATGGTTCAAAGATTGTACTGATGCTAAGGATTAATCAAATAATGTTAAATCTTTGTTACTACAGATTTCCATTTTGACTCTGGTAAAATGTCTGGTAAGCAAGGAAGGAATTTAATATAAGGCAATATATTTCTCTTTAAACTCAATAGATATGTGTCTGAAATTTAGTGTTAGAAGGATGATGATGAAACAAAGAGATGTTTCATTTATTTACCAAGTCTTGTGATGCATAGTTGCTGGCACACTCTGACACTGATGACTGAAGATGTTGTTATTTCATGTTTATAACTATATATGGGATACTCATTGATAGTTGATATTTTGCTGGCAGTAGTTGAGTTCACAAATTATATAATAGTTGCTAGATTGCAGGATTATTGGGGAAAACAGTCCATTTTTGCTGCATTTACTTGGTGCAAACCGGATGTTATAAGGTACCTTACACACATTAACTACTGGAGTAATATTGTGTCCAAAATATACTTTTGGCTAAATACTATACTGATTTCTGAAATCATGTTGTTAGGAATCATCAACTTAACCCTTTCAAGGTCTCTGACAATCATAGATGTTGACAGAATCCGAAATGAGAGACCGAAGATGAACATAGATGTCTTTTCTACAACACATGAAACTTTGATTTTTTAAAAATAAAATTGCTGTTTGAAAACTTTCTCAGATATATCTTTTAAAAATATGTAATTCAAGTTTAAAATATAATATTTTATTAAAATAAAATAATTTGTTAAAGCCATTTCTTAGAAGCACTAAACGGTATTGCCAATTTGTTTGCTAATAGTGTTCTTTGCTGAAGCAACCTTCTGATTTAAGCTCACAAGTTTGATCTGAAGTATTATCAGCAAATTTTTTCTTCAAGTTTCAAAAATCTCTTAAAAATTAAAAACAGAAGCTTATTTTTAAAAATGGAAGATTTTGGAAGTAATTACAAAATACAAGTCAGTATTTTTCCCCCAGTCTCATACTCTTTTCTACCATAAACCTCTTATAATATTCCCAGAATTATTTTTATAATTTATATCATTTATCCCAGCAGCCCATGCATCTTTCCCACTCTTAAAATCCAAACTGTAAGTAACATGAACCTTTTTAGCCAGATCAAGCAAGCCCAGAGTTGTAAGTTCCCTGCAGTGTAAAGTACATCACAGTAGACTAGGTGCAGTTGAGTGCAGTGAGCTAGTTTTGTTCACATGTGCAATTAACTGGATATGTGACCATGCATTTAGTTAGTTTTATACTTTTATAATTAAACCTTCATTTTCATTTCTGAAGATTTATTTTATTTCCGTAAATTATTGATTTTTTTTTTATTGGCTGATCTATCGATCTTTTGGAGTTATGTTACATCAGATGGCTGGCTTACAAGTTTTGCATATATTTTATTTAACATTGCATTAAGTTATATGTTAATATTTCATTATTATTGTAGTAAAAAAACAACTTTGATCTTATATTGTTTCCCAAAAATGAATGAGGTATTGAAAATGGAAGCAAAGAGGACTTCCTTGACAAGGAAATCAGTCCTCCTGTGGGAGAGCAATTTTGGCAAGGTTTATTTTACCTCCCCCCCCCCCCAGCAGAATATTTTTCAATTATAACTGTTTAAAATTTATATTGACCAGTTTTAAATATTTAACCACCTCCCACCCTCAATATATTCGCTGTGTCACTCTAACAATAGTTTTTTTTTGCTTTGGTGCACTGACTTTTTTGGCACTTAGCAAAGATTGCCAAAATTTAACCCAACTTTTTGGCCCTTTTCCCAGATCCCCAAAATGCAATACCCAAAGAAATATGATGTATAATGTATAGTAAAAATAAGGCCAAGAAATTATCCCTCCACTTCATAAATGGGACAGAAAACACCATGAACGTGATCAGCCCAAGTCACCTAGCATAACACTGTACCTTGTTTTAAAATATACCACACTGAAGGTAATATTATATTATCCTGTCTTTTGAAAAATATACAATTTAGCTGTTTTAGTTGATCAGGTTTTCGAAAATTAAACCTCAACTGAATAGTCAGATCTATTTTTTCACTATTATTTCACTGTAAAAAAATCTTATTAATATTAAGCTGTTTATAATTTTGTTCGAATTTTCTATTTTCATAAAATTTGGAATTAAATTCTTTTTAATTTGGTACATAAATAAAAATAAATTCTGAAGTTGACTTGTTTGACTCAGCACAGTTGACAAAAAGCATGGAATTTTCTCAAAGTATAAAGCAAGGAAAAAAATTAAAAAAGTTATTTTCTTATTTCAAGTAAAAATCTTTTATTTTTGTTATTCTGAAATAAATAGCTTTTCTATTCATATGCATTATAATCATATCTGTCCATAATTTTTTTCTTCAATAAAATTTTATTTGCATTGTCAGAGATATTTTTTTCATTACACAACTAAAAAAGCCTTATTAAAACAAGTTGCCTTTTTGTTAAATACTTTATTTACAGAAAATCCAGAATTAAATGCAGATTAATTTGGCATATTACAGCTTGTCATAATTACTTAAATTAGTTATTTGGCAAAAAAGTTCTAAAGTTAATTTTTTCCTTTACTGAGCAGTAAAAAAATAGCTGGAGTCCTGGATGTAAACCAATTTTTCAGGCTGGACCCTAAAAAGATTAATGATCTGATCTCTGTAAACGACAGATGGTCTGTAAATGGTAGATAGGTAATCACTGGAAGGAGAGCTATGCACCAATCCCCTGTGATGATGCATAGAACCGGCCAGGCCTAGCACCTAATGTCTGACCCCACCTTCTCATGGTGCAGACCATTAGTACCTTCTAAAGAAATACTCTGTGGAGGGCTGCCAGATTAGTGTGGCCTACTGATCTGGACAACTATGGCTACTTTTCTTTTTTTTTTCTACCCTGCTGAGGAGTGGTCAACCACACAGGGTCCTGGTGATGACCATATAAACCTACTGGACTGAAATATGGCTCTGAGCTTGATTATGGATCCTGAATTTGATGCACTAGTGGGCTTCTTTGGAGGGAAATCTTCCACTGTGTATTCTGTTTGTTTGTGGGTTGACAGCCCCAAGTGAATAGATTCACAGGATATGTTTATCAGCTGGTGGATAATCCTGAACAGAGGTCATCGCAGGTACCTGAACTCTTTGCTTCTATTGGCATCGTCAAATTCTACATTGGAGGAAGTCTTCCAGTGTAGATGGCTTCAGCCTTTAGTGGTGGGGGAACAGGTCTTTGTCCCATGTCTGTGATTAGGGGGCTGTTTGATATTGTCGCCATTTCCTCTCAATAAACATTGTTTCTTTAAACATCCCACTAACCATTTTCTCTCCATAGGTAGTTGGAATGTGAGGACTCTGCCAGAGCTTATTCTCTTGATGTCCTCACACAAGAATTCCATCATTATAATTTAGATATTCTTGGCTTGCAAGAGACCAGATGGACAGATAAAGATCAGATTCTTAAAAATAATCGTAAATTTCTCTTTTCAGGGAGGGAAGACAATAAACATCACCAAGGCATGGGTCTGCTTCTCAGCAGACATTCTAGTGATGCTCTGTTGATTGTGAGATCATATGGTATACCTGATAAGTTAGTTAACATAATGAAAGCTCTCTATAATAACACTGAGTCGTGTGTGAGAGTTGGTAAGGCTTGTAACAATTGGTTTAGCATTACTTCTGGTGTTCGACAAGGGTGCATTTTGTCTCCTTTTCTGTTTAGCTTGGTTATTGATTATGTAATGCGAAATTCACTTCAAGGGAAAGATTTTGGCCCCTAAATGGGCTGGAGATACGAAAATTTCTGATTTAGATTATGCTGATGATTTAGCCCTTTTGGCAAATGATGATGAGATGAACTCTTTCATTCGAGCTGTTGATGAAACTGGTATAGAGTAGGTTTGGTTATAAACAGAGAGAAAACTAAAGTGATGAAAATTGGTCAGGCAGGTTGTGATTCAGTTAATCTGAATGGTTGCAGTCTTGAGTAGGTGTCACAGTTTAATTATCTTGAGAGCTATGTAACAGATAATGGTGATGTGCGGCATGAGATTAACAGACAAATAGGGATTGCTGCCGAGACTTTTAAGAATCTATGGAGAGTGTGGAGAAATAGGCATATACACCTAAAGACTAAAATTTGACTGTATAATAGTTTGGTTCTTTCTAGGGTTAGTTATGGTAGTGAAACTTGGACACTTTGTAAACAAGATAACAGGAAACTAGATGCTTTTGATTCCAGATGCTTATGCAGTATCTTGGGCATTAGGTGGTTCAACTTTGTAACTAATGATGAGGTTAGGCAAAGGAGTTTGCAACCTCCTTTAAGCAGCATATTGTGCAGAGAGAGAGACTCCATTGGTTTGGCCATGTTGCCCGTATGAATAATTATAGATTGGTGAATAGGGTTATGAACAGTGTGCCTAAAGGCATCAGAAAGAGAGGGAGACCTAGGATGCGGTGGGTAGACAATGTTAAAGAAGACCTTGTTACAATTGGTGGCCAGTGGCCAGATGCAGTAGATGTAGCTCAGGATAGACTTGCTTGGAGAACTAAATTGCATGGTCTGGTTGAACCTCTGTAGCCCATGGCTGCTTGAGGATGATGATGATGATGGAGATTACGGAAAAATAGTCATATACATCTGAACACTAAAATTAGGCTGTATAATACCCTGCGGGTCATTAAAAGTTTAACACCAGGAACAACTCATCAGATTGTCCTGAAATATGCAAGATGGGAGAACAGCTCATCAGATTGTCCTGAAATATGCAAGATGGGAGAACAGCTCATCAGATTGTCCTGAAATATACCCATGGGAGAACATGTAAATAATTCGAAGTGCAGCACATGACGCACATCATGTGTGACATTACTGCCCCCTCGAAATGGTATAAGAGGTGATTACAAAGAGCCAGTATAAAGCACTGGAATTGTGTTTGCTAGCAGTTCTTGTACACTAAAGGATCAAGTATGCTCCGTCGAAAAACACAGCATCCACAACCAGGTTTCAGATTTTGATCGAGGGAGAATTGTGGGATTATGGGAAGGCAGATTATCGTACTGAGACATCGATGCTCATGTTGGATAGAATGTTGCCACAGTGATGAGAATATGGCGTGAGTGGATAGAGGAGGAATGAACTCACTGAAGTGAGGGATCTAAATGGCTCTGTCACACAAACGAACAAGAACACAGACATCTCATGCACATGGCTTTGAATGATCGTATAATCATCAAACACCTTAGGTCAACAGTTAGGGTGTCACCAACCAATGTCCGCATGTATGGTTTGACATTGTCTGCAGAATCGGGGTTTCTCTGCTAGGCTTCCATTGCTTTGGCTACCATTGATTCTACAACACAGGTGTATGTGACTGCAATGATGCCAAGAATGTTGTGCATGGATGTGCGAATGACATCGCATCGTCTTTTCAGATGAATTCCACTTCAGTATGTAGCACCATGATCTACCAATCTGTATCTGGCAGCACCACAGTGACAGGCTGAGTGAGAGATGCATGATGCAGCGCCACATAGGTTCAGCCTGTTATTATGGTGTGGGGTGCCATTGGTCTCCACTCACTCACGCACGCACCTCATATGCATTTCTGGTACTTTGAACAGCCAGCATTACATCATTGAGGTGTTGGAGCCTGTGGTCGTACCTTATCTTCAGGGGCTCTCTGGTGCCATTTACCAACAGGACAATGCCCGACCACATGTGGCATGCATCATCCAACAATTCCTAGATAGTCACCATGTGACACTTCTGCCTTGGACTGCATGTTCACCAGATCTGTCCCCAATTGAACATGTCTGGTCCATGATCTCACAATGACTAGCACACCAGCAGGTGCTGAAACAGATGAACTTTGGCTACATATCGAAACTGCATGGACTGACATTCCCCATGTAGCAGTGGCTATTGCAGCTCATGGTGGCTACACAAGATACTGATTTCTTTGTATTCCACAAGTCTAACTGGGTTAAGACGCTCCATTGTTGAATTTAGAAAATTTTAATCAACTTTTTATGAGAATTTCTGGTCCATTTAAACGTGGGATTCTATTTTTCTTCCATGACACATTATTAGTCAAAACGATAGCTTCGCTTATGATTCCTGCTGAAACACTGAATACATCTACAAGGGTATTTTAACTTTCAATTTACTTGCTATTACAGATCACCAAGCTCAGACATTAACATCTTTCTTTCTAACCTCAAAAACTGGTTGCAAACAACTGATAAACATCGCAATCAAATACTAGTTGTAGACTTTAATTTAGATATCAAAAATATCAAAAAACATGGAGTTGCCAAATACGTAGAGTTGCTAACTGAGTTTGATTTCTCACCTATCATTACTGGCATCACCAGGGAAGACATCATTGGTGACTCTCTCTCTCAGACATGCATTGATCACATTAACGTCTGACTTTACATTAAATTTTTAGTATTTCCTGATTTCAATGATTTTATGTAATAGGATAGCAGATTACTACTTAATTGCGTCAACTTGAGGGGAAAAAAATTTGCAAATTCGTACATCACACTAAAAACCAAGACAGCAATTTTAACACAAAAACTATCTTAGATCATAAAAACATATACAAAGAAATAAGCCTAATAAACTGGCTGGACAGATGCACTGGAAACGAAACCCAAAATTCAGAACCAAGAGATGTACTTTATGAAGCATTCATAAAAAAATATACGGCGATTGTTAACAATAACAAAATTAATAAATTATCAGATGGCTCAAAAATTAAACAATGCAATTGTAGAAAAAAATTGATAAATCAGGAAATAATAAACTTAATACAAAAAAGAGACTCGGCTTGGATTGACTACAAAAATAACAAGAGAAACAGAAATTTTAAATTACTATACACAAACTTAAGAAACACAGTCACGTCCCTTATTAGGCAGGAAAAGAAAAAATATTACTTCAAACAATTTGAGTCCTGTAAGTATAAATGCAAATTTGCAAAATTGGGAAATTTCCAAATTTTGGGAGCAAAATTGGGAATTAATCAACCAAAGCAAAATTGGGAACTAATCAACCAAATTATTATCAATAAACCTAAAACTGCCATTGATGATTTTATCATGAAGAATATGTCAAAAGGTATGTCTGAAACTCAAGCAGAAGAGAAATTTAACAACACCTTTGCAGATATTATTGTTGATTTTAGAGATGATAACCGTACACAGAATCTCTCTACAGTTCCTAAACATATCCAACCTTCTATTCCCTCAATTTTTATTCCTCCCATCTCAAAACAAGAAACTTTCAAAATTCTAAGTGACTTAAATGAAAGAAAATAATGAGAATATGATCAGGTACATATAAAGCACATTAAAGCATTCAAAATCTCCTTAGCTGATCTCATGACGAACTTTATTAATGAAGCATATCTACAGGAAACATCCCTAATAAACTTAAAATTGTTATTTTAAGGCCAATTTACAAAAGTGGAACTAAATCTGATTGCATTAACTATAGCCCATTGCCATCTTACCCGTTCTTCACAAAATCCTTGAAAGATATGTAGCTAATGTTCTAGCCAATTTCTTGAAAAAACATAACATTATTAATGAAAAACAATATGGTTTCCAAAGAGGCAAAAAAGCAATTACACTTTTAATGGAGTTTTCTGACATCATTAATGGAACTTTAAACAACGGAAAAAAAAGAAGCTGCTATCTTTCTGGACTTTCGTAAGGCATTTGATATGTTAGATTATGATATTTTACTTCAAAAATTGTATACCTATGGTATCCGAGGCATTATCCTTAAATGGTTTGAAAATTATTTAAAAAATAGAGTGCATGTTACTAAAATTAATGGCGTTTTTAGTGGGAATAGAATGGTGTACACTGGTGTCCCATAAAGCTCATTTTTAGGTCCGCTCTTATTCATTATTTATATTAATGATCTAGCTAACCTTAAACTGAAGAGCTCTCATTATATATATGCTGATGACACCACCTTGGTTAACATGAATCACAATATAGGAGACACAGGATGATTTTAACAAAATTATTAACTGGTCTCACATTAATCATATTTATATAAACTCAGATAAAACCAAATGGATGAGCTTTCATTCACCAGGATATTATGATCTTTCATCTTATGCAATAAAAAACCACGAACCCTTGTGTCCTCATAACATAACTCATGACCCTGACTATTGCGGCTGTGATGTTATTGAGAATGTTGAGAGCCATAAATATCTTGGACTTTACATGGACACAACCTTCTGATGGAATACAATATTCAAAAGTTAGCAGGGAAATTGCATCTATGTGCATCTAAACTTTACAAACTACAATTTGCTGCAAGCACACATACATGTATTTTGGTTTACAAAGCTATCTGTGAATCTATATTGACTTATGGTTTGACAATATGTGGCTCAACTAACCTCATAAATATAAAGAAAATAGAAACTATTCAATCATCCATTGCTAAAAATATAATCCCATAAAATTTAAGAAATTCATTTTAACATAGCGAAGAAAGACTAAATTATCTAGGCATACTTTCTTTTCACAACTTTTACAAATACAGCATCACTTTAAAATTTTTTTGACAATCAATTTAAATCTAAAATCTCTCAAAGGAAAAACACAAGGTTACAATCCAAAAATTATTTCCAACTTCCAAAATATTAAACAATTAAGGTAAATGTACAAGGGCATATACAGTATCTTAAATGTTCAATCAATTACCAAGGGAAATTATTTTATTAAACAAATTTAAAGAAATCAAAAATAAGACTAAAAAATTTTCTTCTAGGCACTAAAATCAATATAAAAATTTGAACCACCACAATGGAGCTTCCACTGAAATTCACATAATTCGATGACATTGTTTTAAGCTATATCTTATGTATTTTCATGTAATGTTATTATTCTTCTCTCCTGCAGATAAGCAGATGCTTTGCGGGTTATTTGTTTAAACTCTTGTATAACTAACATGAATATAAATAAAGATTATTATTAATATTATTAATTGTATTTGTAATCATTTGATCCTCGTAACATAAGCTATGTATTCCCTAAATATGGTTTTGATATTTGTCTTTCCCAGTGTTGCACTTTTAATGGCCAGCAGTGTAATACAAATCCCTATATATCACAGGGAAGGGGGGAGAGAAATCATAGAGAGAGCACTCCAACTGCAAAAAATTAAATGTGAACACTAAATATAGAAGCACAGTCTATGTAATATGAAAACCCTATTGCTATCTATTCTTTGGGCTATCTGCTGAAAGTGCAGCTGGTTTGACAGTTTCAAAAGTTTTATGAATTGTATAATCCCTCATGTAAAATATCCTTACATTGAATGTTAGTTCAAAGAGAAACCAAAAAGTTTGTTACATACTTCAATTAATGTCACTGAAAAGAAATCACTGAAGTTTATAAGTGTTAATGCATTAAAAATCAGTTGATTTTTTTTTCTGGCACCATAGCTGACAGCTCTTAGGACATTGCACATCCAGATTTGGGTAATACTTCCTTGGGTTGCCTAAAGCAGCCAACCTTTGAAGACATATACAAGAAATATAAAACAAAAAAAAAATGGTGGAAGTATCGATTCTTGCGACATAAACACTGACATAAAAACAAAGGCCCATATTCAAACAAAATAAAGTTACATTAAGGCTTTCATTCTGCTAAGGTTCACAACAACTAAAATAAACACAAATACAAAATGCGGTATCATATTAATGGTCAGAATAAGTGATCACACACTGATTCTGAGTCTACATAAATGACATGTGTACCATAGAATGTTATGGAACACCTTATTTACAACAATTATGCTTCCGCAGCATGACTCAAGGAGAGCAACATGTGTAGCTGTAAGCTCAACACACAATCTATCGAAATAAAACTCAACTGAATAAAACAGACTTAGCAGCTTATCTCATTTTGTTAATTAACTATGTCACAGCTTTTTGATGTCGATTCTAATTTTAGAGGAAAAATTGTCTTGAGCCGAGTGGGATACGAACCCACAACCTCCTGATAATGTGTCAGGTGCTCTGGACCACTGAGCTACCGGCCGCCGATCAAGATCTCCTCTAATTAATGCTATGAACATTCCTTTTATGTCACATATAGGTGCTATTCAGGCAATTTTAGCCACAAGCGGCTTTTCTATTTGCCATATAGATGGAAAGCATGTCTTACAAGTATGCTAATGATGATAAATAATGAATAGCGCCTATATGTGACGTAAAAGGAATGTTCATAGTGTTAATTAGAGGAGATCTTGATCGGTGGCCGGTAGCTCAGTGGTCCAGAGCACCTGACATGTTATCAGGAGGTCATGGGTTCGTATCCCGGATCAAGACAATTTTTCCTCTAAAATTAGAATCGACATCAACATGCTGATTTATTAGTGGATGTTGAACAGTCGAATTTATCTCATTATTTTTCATCATTAGCACACTTGTGAGACATGCTTCACATCTATATGACAAATAGAAAAGCCGCTTATGGCTAAAATTGCCTGAATAGCGCCTATATGTGACATAAAAGGAATGTTCATAGTGTTAATTAGAGATCTTGATCGTGGCCGGTAGCTCAGTGGTCCAGAGCACTTGACATGTTATCAGGAGGTCGTGGGTTCGTATCCCACCTGGCTAGATTTAGTGGAAATTAGAATCGACATCAACGTGCTGATTTATTAGTGGATGTTGAACAGTCGAGTTTATCTCATTATTTATCATCATTAGCATACTTGTAAGACATGCTTTCCATCTATATGACAAATAGAAAAGCCGCTTGTGTCTAAAATTGCCCGAATAGTGCCTATATGTGACATAAAAGGAATGTTCATAGCGTTAATTAGAGGAGATCTTGATTGGCGGCTGGTAGCTCAGTGGTCCAGAGCACCTGACATGTTATCAGGAGGTCATGGGTTCGTATCCCACCCGGCTCAAGACAATTTTTCCTCTAAAATTAGAATCGACATCAAAGTGCTGATTTATTAGTGGATGTTGAACAGTCGAGTTTATCTCATTATTTATCAACTATGTCACAGAATAGTCTTAGCCACAGTCAAATACTAAAATTCTCTAGTCTCCACAACAGTGCATAATCTGATTTACACCACTCTCAATTCTGTTCGAGAGCAATTCCGTTGGAGCCATAATAAGCACAATGCAGCCATGACATGATAGTCATGTTTGTTCACATTGACTGCCCTGCAATGGGTATAAAGGAAGGGGTTATGTCATGCTGACAAATACTGATAAACTGTTATGAATAAACTGGTGATTACATTGATCATTGCTTCATATCAAAACACAGCCATTATTTCCATCCAAACCAAGACACTAAAATACTCCTATACTCTCAGTTACATAATAGGGTATTCCCAGCTTTTCGAAAATTTGCTTTACACCACATCGTTTTTATGAAAAACCTATATTAGTACCTGTTTTCGCTAACAGAAAGAAATCCAAAGAGGATTTTCGCTTTTACAAATAAGGCAAAAAAGTAAATAACATTCAGCGTTCGTTTTGCAGTGAGCTGTTATAGAGGCAGCGCACACCCTGAGCAGCGAGAGTAGTGCTGCCAAGCTCCTTCCCTGGGAACAACACTCAGCATTTCAGCATCAAGTCACCATAGCTTTGAACTGTATCTGTAAACATCTGTGCTTTATCTCAATTTATTTTGTGCATCCGTTAGCAAGATGTGTCCTAAGAGAGCTGGTAAGGGTGTTACACTTAGCGTAAAACTAAATGTAATTAAGTGTTTCGATCGTGGTGAATGAAATAAAATTATACGTGCACTGAACTTGCCTGCATTCACCATTCATACTATTTACATGCAAAGAGAAAAATCTTTAAAGCTGCCGAAGTCACTATTGGTTCTGCTAGCAGCAAAGTGGTCTCTTTTAGTCGGTATCCAGTAATGGATAAAATGAAAAGTCAATTGCTTGAGTGGGTTGATGGGTGTACAAAGTGTGGTGTTCTGTTAAGTTATCTTAAACTTAAGGAGAAATCAGTCAGTTTTTTTAATAAGCTGAAACAGAAAGCACTGGATGATGGTGATGAAAGTGTTGCAAAAGTGGAATTTAAAGGTAGTCATGGGTGGTTTGATCAGTTTTTGAGGCGAGGGCAGCTTCATAGTTTAAAAATTACTGGAGAGAGTGCTTTGGCTGATACTGAAGCTGCCGAAAAGTTCCCAAAAGAAATGAAGATAATAATTACAGAAGGTGTTTATTCGTAGAAGCAAACATTTAGCTGTGATGAAACTGCAATTTATTGGAAAAAATTGCCGAGCAAGACATTTATTTTGATAGAAGAAAAGTAGGCTAAGGGACACAAGGCATTGAAGGGCAGGTTTACTCTAATGTCTATTATTAACATCACTGGTGATGCTGTCCTTAGACCTCTACTAGTGTACCATTCAGAAAATCTGAGGGCACTTAAAAGCATTGATAAGATTACACTTCCTGTTGTGTTTCGTTAACATCCAAGCAGTTGGAATACCCAAACTATTTTTTTCTGAGTACATGAGTGGATACGTTAGTCCTTTCGTTGAAATATACTGTAGAGAAAATAACCTCGATAATAGGTGTCTTGCAAAATTGTCGATAATTGTGCTGGCCATCCACCTGGCATTACCGAGTATGGCGGTAACATTCGTGTTGTGTTCTTACCATCGAATATGACGTCGTTGCTGCAACTGTGTGACCAAGGCCTATTAGCCACGATTAAGGCTTACTGTACACAAAATGTGATGCATTTTATTGTAAGTGCCATTGACAGAGAGGTCAACTCCAAAGCATCTTTGCAAGAGATCTGTAAAGACTACAATATAAAATTGGCAATCACCAACCTTGGAGATGCTCTCAATAGGCTAACAGTCTCAATGAGAAATGGTATTTGGAGGAAACTGTGTCCCGAAGCAGTGAATGATTTTAAAGGCTTCGAACCAACAACAATAAATACGGCAATAGTGACTTTGGCTAAGGAGGCTGGGTTTATGAAGTTGATGAAGATGATGCTGAAGAGGTTTTGGCATCCCATGACCAAGAACTGACAGATGAAGAGCTCATACAGTTGCAAGAGGAAAAAATACGAATCGAAACTGAATGCAATAGCAAACAGCCGAAAGTGACATCATCCAGGAACTGATTGTGAAGCACTTGCATGAGAATAAAATTTTGCCCATATAAATTAATGGTAATTGTTTCTTCACTTTATGCCATTTTGACTTACGAAAGGTTTCGTAGGAACATTCTACTTTGCATAGCTGGGGAAACCTGTATATGTTTAATAACTTCCCTAATAAGATGCTTTATAAGCCCATATGGAGAAACATTTCTGTGTTGTGAGCTCTTACAACTCAAATCTTTTCCACGATAATTTTTTAAGTTTACATCAAAATAAACATAAAATGGCATAAACTGTAGAATTACCTTTTTATAAAAATTTGGGTTATAGCAGTTGAATTTTAAAAAATAGAACCCATAAAATGAACTTCATGGATCGTGACAATACTTAAGTAAAAGATTTACATCACCTTCCTTAACTAAATTAATTCTATATAACAGTATCCAATCAATAAGCAGGTTCTTATAACACTAACTTTAGTGACAATTCTCAAATTTTGACAGTAAACTAGCAGGTCCTATGGAACTCAAGTATTGGGTTTAGTCAACCAAAAAAAAAAAATGTGTGTGAGTGTAATAGTGGGGGGAGGGGATATCAGAAGCATCCTGTCATATTCCTAGTGCTGTGCAAACTACCATCTGTCCTGTGACCCCTTTGATGTGAATGTGACACCTTTACAAACATGGTTGTTGTGCTGAGACAGTTGCTGGCACAGGTACAACATATCCAGCATTATCTCGGGGATTGTAGGAATGACTGGATTGAGGTTTAGGTTCATCATCTGTTTCTCTAATTGTCGAAACATAGGTGACAATCACAGCATTACCTGGTTGACATTTTAATGTCAATATATCAATAAATATTTTGTGGAAAAAATTTTGCCAATGTACGGGACTTGAAGTTGCATCTCTCCAGAAACATGCCAGAGTATTCTTATCGATTGAACTAATGCCGGCACATCTTTTTTCCACTAATTTAAGACCCTAAACCCTTCACCGATGATTTTCAGCACCTACCATTGGTGTCATCTATGATCTACAGGTGGAAACTATTTCTTTTTATATTGTGCTGAGTAAGATGGAAATAATAAGTTCACCCACTTCAGTTGAGGCACTGTCGACATGTACTATCTCTGTCTTCATAGGTCGGACTACAAGGCTTATTTTGAAGTTCACTGGAGATAATTTCTTAATCACCCTCCACAGTCCAGTAGAGAGCCTGGCCAATTTTTTTGTTTACCTCAACTTACTTTCAGAGCATAAAGGAAGACTAGGTCTCTTTCCTTGATCTGTTTTTCATATGTTGCTTTTCACCACTGGCCTTCTTGCCTCTCAGCTGCCTTTTCTAGATTGTGTTTCACGATTTCATATGCCCTTTGCATCTTTGTTATGTATTTTCATAGTTTTCAGATGCGAAATACAAGGATGCCCTCTGTGTCATCCAGATCTGATAAGGAAGTACCAAAGTGTCCATAAATCAGATAATATGGGGATTCTTTAGTTGAGCTGTGCTGTGCTAAGCCATTGAGATGAATTTATACCTTTCATGCTAGTGTCCTTGTGTTGAATCTATGGTGTGGAATATTATATATTGAGAATGCTTGCATTCATCTATTCACATAACCCATTACTTTGGGGTCGATAGGTGTTGTCTAACAATTACAAACACCGAGCTTTTCATAAACGGAAGTCATTACTTTGCCAGTAAAATTCTTTGCATTGTTCCTTATGATGAACTGTGGAATGCCATGTTTGACGAAATAGTCTTTGACAAATATTTTTGCCACACCTTCAGCTGTCTGTCTTATCCTGCATAGGGTACACTTCTGGCCATTTCGTGAAATAGTCAGTGATTACCAGAATATATTTATTGCCTCTTTCTGTCATTGGCAAGGGCCCTAAATAGTCCATGGCAACTCTTTCAAATGGGTGAGAGGTGATCAGTGATCTCATTAGATTTGCATTATGGCTAGTTACATAGCCTCGATGCTTCAAACAGGAGATACAAGTCTGCACATAGTTATGCACATCTGCATACATTCCCCACCAAAAATATTGAGATCAAACACAATGCATCATCTTAAGCTCCCCCAAATGACTGGAGCATGGCAGGTCGTGGCAGAATTTCAAAATCTGCCCCGACTAAACTCTTGGGTATAACTAGTTGCTGTGTGAGCTCATTTCTGATATCCTTCTCATGCGGCACTGAGTAATGGAAAAGCAGCCCAACTTCCATGTAAAAATCATCAGTCACCTTTTGCTGGGGCTTGCTGCTAGCCCCCTCTAAAAATTCTATCATGTCTCTTAACTGTGGGTCTTCCCTCTGTAGTTCCTGAAGCTGTTGCTTGTCAGGAAATTTGCTATGCAAAATGACATTTCCCTCAACAATATTTATATTATGAAATAAGACATCTGCAGGGATATTATGTTTCACAGGCCTGTAAATAATATCAAAGTCATAGCCTTGAAGGATTAAATTCCACTTTGCGAGACTACTGGAGGCTCCTTTAGTTTCAAGAGGTATATGATAGTGGGGTGTGATCACTAATAACTGTGAACCTTTTTCCATATAAGTAGGGTTTAAAATAATTTATACCATATTTAATTGCTAGAGCCTCCTTTTCAATGGTGGAATATCGGATTTTTGTAGCCTTTAATTTCCAGCTAGCTGATCTAAGGGACCTGGGTTCGAGCCCCGGGTAAGGCATGGTTGTATGTGTCGTTTTTCTGCTGAGGTCCTGCCATCCTTTCAGACCTTCTACTTTGGCATATAAACTGACAGGCTCCTGTCAGACCTCTGTGGCAAGTAGCTGCTTGAGGGGGTATTTATTTTATTTATTTATAGGCAACTGGTTGTCTAACTCTGCTTTTTCCCTCTTGCTCAATTACTGCAGCCACAACTTCCCACTGGCATCAGTGGACAAAAAGAATTTCTTTTCGAAGTTAGGATAAAGCAATACAGGTTCTGTCATTACTTTCTGTCTCGGCTTGCAAGAGACCAGATGGAAAGATAAAGGTCAGATTCTTAAATATAATCTTAAATTTCTCTTTTCAGGGAAGGAAGATAAAAAGCATCTCCAAGGCATTTGTTTGCTTCTCAGCAGACATGCTAGTGATGCTCTTTTAGGATATAAGTGCATTAATAAAAGGTTTCTTATTGCTAAATTTCACACAAGCATTAAAGACTGGAATGTTACCTGTTGTTATGCCCCCACTGAGGATGCCGATGAAGATGAGAAGGATAGGTTTTATGAACAACTTCAGGATATTTTGAATTCTGTCAAGAAAGGAGATATTACCCTTGTTCTTGGTGACTTCAATGCCAAAGTTGGTACTGACTCTGACCTTTGGGGAGGAGTAATAGGCCCTTTTGGTATTGGTAGCTGCAATGGCAATGGGCAACGTCTCCTACAGGTAAGTAAACTCAATGGATTCAGAATAACTAACACTTATTACAAACACCGCGACATACATAAGTACACATGGGTTTCACCTGGTGGGCTGCATAAGAATATGATTGATTACATATTAATTAACAGCAAATGGGCTAGTACTGTTAGGAATACCAGGGCATATAGGGGAGCTGAAATTGGATCTGACCATTACCTTGTCAAAAGTGTGTTGCAACTTAAACTTAAAAAGTGTTGTGTTAGGGTTAAAAAATTTACTTTTAATACTGAAGCTCTGAAAGATCCAGTTATAGCCAAAGCTTACCATGATAGGTTACTTAGTCATTATGACAGTCATGGTTTGCTTACTACTGAAGTTGAGGAAGTATGGGACAGTACTCTTTTAGGAAAAAAGGAGCAGAAGAGGCAAAATTATCTGAGTGATAAGGCACTTGAGCTTATTTCGGAAAGAAAGAACTGCAGGAATGCCCTTAATCAATATCCTACTAGTCCTAATAGAAAGCATTACAGAGACCTTAATAAACTTGTAAAGGATCAGTTAGCTGCTGATAAGAATCTTTGGCTTGATGGTTTGGCTGACAAAGCCGAGGAAGCAGTTAGACAGCACAACAGCAGAGAGCTGTACCAGATAGTTAATGTTTTGTGTGGTAGAAAACGGACAGGCATACAAGGATTGAAGGATAAACAAGGTAAGGTTATAGAAGGGGAGGATTCTGTCATGGCTAGGTGGGCTGAGCATTTCAGTGATGCTCTAAACAATGTAGCTAGTTCTACTCCCATTGTTTGCAATGATGATAGATGCATTGGTGGCTTTAATGTTGGACCTATAACACAATCTGAAGTTATTTTGGCTGTTTCTAAACTTAAACTTCATAAATCCCCAGGGGTAGATGAAATTACTACGGAAATGCTTAGAGCTGGGAATGTTTCGGTTACCACTTGGATGACTGAGATTCTGAATATCTTTTATGATAAAGGCATGGTTCCTAAGGATTTTACCAGAGCTATTGTTATCCCTATTTTCAAAAAAGGTGATCGTAGTTCTTGTGATAACTATAGGGGTATTAGCCTACTCTCTGTTCCAGGTAAAGTTCTTTCCATGATTGTGCTTAATAGAATTAAGAATCTGGTTGACAGTCAATTGCGTGATGAGCAATGTGGATTCAGAAGTGGTAGGGGATGTGTGGATCAGATATTTTCACTTAGGCAGATTCTTGAGAAATGTTTAGAGTTTCAGAAACCTTTGGTTGCTAGCTTTGTTGATTTCAAAAAGGCTTTCGATTCTGTTGATCATCATAATTTGTGGTTGATTGTGAAATCATATGGTATACCAGACAAGTTAGTTAACATTATGAAAGCTCTCTATAATAACACCGAGTCGTGTGTGAGAGTTGGTAAGGCTTGTAGCAATTGGTTTAGCATTACTTCTGGTGTTCGACAAGGGTGCATTTTGTCTCCTTTTCTCTTTAGCTTGGTTATTGATTATGTTTTGCGAAATTCACTTCAAGGGAAAGATTTTGGCCTTAAATGGGCTGGAGATACGAAAATTTCTGATTTAGATTATGCTGATGATTTAGCCCTTTTGGCAAATGATGTTGATGAGATGAACTCTTTCATTCGAGCTGTTGATGAGACTGGTAGTAGAGTAGGTTTGGTTATAAACAGAGAGAAAACTAAAGTGATGAAAATTGGTCAAGCAGGCTGTGATTCAGTTAATCTGAATGGTTGCAGTCTTGAGCAGGTGTCACAGTTTAATTATCTTGGGAGCTATGTAACAGATAATGGTGATGTGCGGCATGAGATTAACAGACGAATAGGGATTGCTGCCGGGACTTTTAAGAATCTATGGAGAGTGTGGAGAAATAGGCGTATACACCTAAAGACTAAAATTAGACTGTATATAGTTTGGTTCTTTCTAGGGTTAGTTATGGTAGTGAAACTTGGACACTTTGTAAACAAGATAACAGGAAACTTGATGCTTTTGATTCCAGATGCTTACGCAGTATCTTGGGCATTAGGTAGTTCAACTTTGTAACTAATGATGAGATTAGGCAAAGGAGTTTGCAACCTCCTTTAAGCAGCATATTGTGCAGAGAGAGACTCCGTTGGTTTGGCCATGTTGCCCTTATGAATAATTATAGATTGGCGAATAGGGTTATGAACAGTGTGCCTAAAGGCCCCAGAAAGAAGGGGAGACCTAGGATGCAGTGGGCAGACAATGTCAAACAAGACCTTGTTAGAATTGGTGTGCAGTGGCCAGATGCAGTAGATGTAGCTCAGGATAGACTTGCTTGGAGAACTATATTGCATGGTCTGGTTGGACCTCCGTAGCCCATGGCTGCTTGAGGATGATGATGATGAACAGTACTCATTTAGGAAAAAAGGAGCAGAGGCTGAAAAATCACTTGAGTGATAAGGCACCAGAGCTTATTTTAGAAACTGCAGAAATGTCCTTAATTGATACTCTACTAGTCCTAACAGAAAGCAGTACAGAGAGCTTCATAAAATGTAGAATATCAATTAGCAGATGATAAGAATCTTTGGCTAGATGGCTTGGCTGACAAAGCTGAGGAAGCAGCTAAACAGAATAACAGCTGAGAGCTGTACCAGATAGTTAATGTTTTATGTTGGGGGGGAGGGAAAGGATATGTATACAGGGATTTAAGGATAAACTAGGCAAGGTATAGTCATAGCTAAGTGGGCTGAACATTTCAGTAATGCTCTAAACAATGTGGTTAGTTCTACTCCCACTGCTTGTAATGATGATGTAATATGGCCTTATATCACAGTCTCCTACCATTTTGGCTATTTCTAAACTTAAAATATATAAATTCCAATGGGTAGATGAAATTATTATTAGAAATGAATAGAGCTTGGAATTATCACATGGATGACTAAAATTTTGTGTGTGTTTTATGATAAAGGAATTGTTTTTAAGGATTTTATCAGAGCTATTATTATCCCTATTTTTTAGAAAAGATTATTGCAGTTCTTGTGATAACTATAGGGGTATCAGCCTGCTTTCTGTTCCAGGTAAAGTTCTTTGTATGATTATGCTTAATAGAATTAAGAATCTGGTTGATGGACAACTGCGTGATGAGCAGTATGGATTCAGAAGTGGTAGAGGATGTGTAGATCAGATTTTTTCATTTAGGTAGATTCCTGAGAAATATTGAGATTTCAGAAACCTTTGGTTTACTAGCTTTGTATTTTTCAAAAAGGCTTTTTGTTGATTGTCAAAATTTGTGATTGATTCTGAGATCATATGGCATACCAGACAAGTTAGTTAACGTAATGAAAGCTCTGTATAATAATACTGAGCCAAGTGTGAGAGTTGGTAAAGCTTGTAACAATTGGTTTAGCATTGCTTCTGGTGTTCGACAAGAGTGCATTTTGTTTCCTTTCCTTTAATTTGGTTATTGATTATGTTATGTGGAATTCATAGCAACAGGAAGAAATTGGGCTTACATGGTCTAAAGATCTGCAAGTTTCTGATTTAGATTAAGATGAAGATTTGGCCCTTTTCATAAATTATGTTGATGAGATGAACTCTTTCATTAGAACTGTTGGTGAGACTGATAGTAGAGTAGTTTGGTGCTAAAGAGAGTGAAAACTAAAATGATGAAAATTGGTTAGTCAGACTGTGGTTCAGTTAATCTGAATGGTTGCACCCTAGAGCAAGGGTTTCAGTTTAATTTTCTTGGGAGCTATGTAAAATATACTGGTGATGTGCAGCATTAGATAAACAGAAGAATAGGGATTGATGCTGGGACTTTTAAGAATCTATGGAGAGTGTGGAGAAATAGTGTATACACCTAAAGACAAAAATTAGACCGTATAATAGTGTGATGCTTTGTTGGGTTGGGTTGTTTTACCTCTGAGCAGCACTTTTTTGCACACCATGGCTAAATGGACAGGTCACATGGACACCAAAGGCTCAGAGAAGATTGGGGGAGGGGACCCACTGGAACAGCTGTTGGGAGACAGATGATAGCCTCCTGTCAAGGCCATCCAGCATGTTCTTTTACATGCACAGTTCTCCCATAGAGTCCATTTAACATGCACAGTTCTCCCATACACAGGGCCTTCCCACCCACCCCCAAGTGTGGTGCTTTCAAGGGTTAATTATGGTAATTATGGTTGTGAAACTTGGGACTCTTTGTAAACAAGATAACAGGAAATTTGAAGGCTTTGATTCTAGATGCTTATGTAGTAATTTGGGCATTAGGTGGTTCAACTTTATAAGTAATGATGAGGTTAGGCAAAGGAGTCAGCAATATCCTTTGAGCAGTATTGTGAACAGAGACTCCATTGTTTTGGCCATGTTGCCTATATGCATAACTATAGATTAGCAGTGTGCCTAAGGCCTCAGAAAGAAGGGGATACCTAGAATGCAGTTGGCAGGCAAATTAATTGCAAAATCTGGTTGGTACTCCATAGCCCATGGCTGCTTCAGGATTATAAATATGATGTATAATTTCATTTGGTTCCTTTGTGATTTCTTATTTAGTGCATCATTAAAAAGAACAATATGCAATGGAATTTTCAGATAAAAATACATGATAATTTTGCTAATATCTCCACACTTTCATAGCATTCATATAAATTGAAAGCATATATATATATACATACATTTTTCTTACGTATCCACATGCTATGGAGGTCTGACAAAAGTCTGTTTAAATAATACATTACATAAAAGACTGTCAGAAAGGAAATACTTCAATAGGAAGACAGTCCAACCTTGAAATAAGATACAAATGTTTTCTTGGAAATTTAAAAACCAGGTTCCACAGCTCCACAATCATGCATACTAACTGCTTGGATACTGGTACAGCTACTATCAGTAACCATATATAAAACAGTCTTTATTTCCCTTACCAAAATCCTTGCAAATTCCATTTTCTTACCAAATATTATTATTTCCTCGATTTTCCAGTTCTATACAGATCTTACATCTATAACATTACTTAATAATTATTCAGTGACTGATTACATTTTGATATTACTTACCTTTGAGTTTGCAAGTTTTGCGATCAGTTTCTGTTTTGGGAGCCAAGGAGTATCAGCAGTGGTTACAGATTCCAACAGTTGTGAATGTTTATTTAGCTGTTCTAGAAAAGAATACAGTTCAGAAAAATATTCAGGAAAAGGAATTGTATGAACAAGAGGCTGAAGAAGCTGATGAGCAGATGGTGGTGGAAGCCCTGAAGCAGACACTGGAGGATACTGATCAGGCAGCATTTGTAATTGTGCTTTTTTTACTAAAGAAGTGTCTTGTGCAAAGGATGGTGTCAGTTGCAGAAGAAGTTGTATTACTTGCTGAAAGCATCTGCAATTAAAGAAAATCTGATAATTAAAACCTGATGATTAGTTATATTTTTTTCATACTGGATATATACAGTTTAACTTTTAGGTTACTGCAAATTATATACTACTTAGAGAAAAAAAGATGGAGTTTCCAGATTATGCCAGTGGAATCCTAGTTTCAATGTTCCATAACTTCTAAAATAAACTTTTCAAGGAAAAATATGACTGAAAACAAAGATCTGAATTAAATCTATCTAAATCTTGATTTTTGAATAATAATCATTCAGTATTTAAAGAATCATGGAAGTTTGAATATTTAACATAGCAATGCCAATCATAAAATTTTCCACAGAAGTTAATTAAAACTTAACCCTTTGTGGACCATATATATTAGTTTTATATGACTCTTTTGGATATCCTGAAAGATTTTAAAAAACATTACATTTGCACTATTTTAAAATTTGTCATAGTAAAAGAAAAAATTAAAATATAATTTCAATAGTGCATTACAACAATGAATGGAAAACAAAACATCATATTCTTTTTAACAATGGCAAGTTAAAGAATAACAATATTGTTTATTTGTCCAGTGTATTTATCTACTTACTTACTGTTTACAATTGGTGATGTAAGGTTCGGTCTTGTTGTTTGGGGTTTTATGGACAAGAGGCGAAGGCTGTATTGTGCCAAACAAAGATATATATATAAAGAGATAAAAAGACTTTCAAGGCACAACCAAAGTTAAAATCAACACAAAAACAGTAAAGTAACACAGCGCAGAAACAAAAGGGTACAATAAAGATGAGTATAAAAATTAGGAAGGAAAAGAACCAATAACTGCATATCAACTATAATAATGGGTATATTAAAAAATGGTTATATAAAAAAAAAAACGATTAAAATATCCAGTAAAACAAAAAAGTTGAAATCATCATCATCATCATCATCATGAAGCAGCCATGGGCTACGGAGGTCCAACCAGACCGTGCAATTTAGTTCTCCAGGCAAGTCTATCCTGAGCTACATCTACTGTATCTGGCCACTGCACACCAATTCTAACAAGGTCCTGTTTGACATTGTCTGCCCACCGCATCCTAGATCTCCCCTTCTTTCTGAGGCCTTTAGGCACACTGTTCATAACCCTATTCGCCAATCTATAATTATTCATACGGGCAACATGGCCAAACCAACGGAGTCTCTCTCTGCACAATATGCTGCTTAAAGGAGGTTGCAAACTCCTTTGCCTAACCTCATCATTAGTTACAAAGTTGAACCACCTAATGCCCAAGATACTGCGTAAGCATCTGGAATCAAAAGCATCTAGTTTCCTGTTATCTTGTTTACAAAGTGTCCAAGTTTCACTACCATAACTAACCCTAGAAAGAACCAAACTATATACAGTCTAATTTTAGTCTTTAGGTGTATACGCCTATTTCTCCACACTCTCCATAGATTCTTAAAAGTCCCGGCAGCAATCCCTATTCGTCTGTTAATCTCATGCCGCACATCACCATTATCTGTTACATAGCTCCCAAGATAATTAAACTGTGACACCTGCTCAAGACTGCAATCATTCAGATTAACTGAATCACAGCCTGCCTGACCAATTTTCATCACTTTAGTTTTCTCTCTGTTTATAACCAAACCTACTCTACTACCAGTCTCATCAACGGCTCGAATGAAAGAGTTCATCTCATCAACATCATTTGCCAAAAGGGCTAAATCATCAGCATAATCTAAATCAAAAATTTTCGTATCTCCAGCCCATTTAAGGCCAAAATCTTACCCCTGAAGTGAATTTCGCATAACATAATCAATAACCAAGCTAAAGAGAAAAGGAGACAAAATGCACCCTTGTTGAACACCAGAAGTAATGTTAAACCAATTGCTACAAGCCTTACCAACTCTCACACACGACTCAGTGTTATTATAGAGAGCTTTCATTATGTTAACTAACTTGTCTGGTATACCATATGATTTCACAATCAACCACAAATTATGACGATCAACAGAGTCGAAAGCCTTTTTGAAATCAACAAAGCTAGCAACCAAAGGTTTCTGAAACTCTAAACATTTCTCAAGAATCTGCCTAAGTGAAAATATCTGATCCACACATCCCCTACCACTTCTGAATCCACATTGCTCATCACGCAATTGACTGTCAACCAGATTCTTAATTCTATTAAGCACAATCATGGAAAGAACTTTACCTGGAACAGAGAGTAGGCTGATACCCCTATAGTTATCACAAGAACTGCGATCACCTTTTTTGAAAATAGGGATAGCAATAGCTCTGGTAAAATCCTTAGGAACCATGCCTTTATCATAAAAGATATTCAGAATTTCAGTCATCCAAGTGGTAACCGAAACATTCCCAGCTCTAAGCATTTCCGTAGTAATTTCATCTACCCCTGGGGATTTATCTAGTTTAAGTTTAGAAACAGCCAAAATAACTTCAGATTGTGTTATAGGGCAAACATTAAAGCCACCAATGCATCCATCATCACTGCAAACAATGGGAGCAGAACCAACTACATTGTTTAGAACATCACTGAAATGCTCAGCCCACCTAGCAATGACAGAATCCTCACCTTCTATAACCTCACCTTGTTTATCCTTCAATCCTTGTATGCCTGTCCGTTTTCTACCACATAAAACATTAACTATCTGGTACAGCTCTCTGCTGTTGTGCTGTCTAACTGCTTCCTCGGCTTTGTCAGCCACACCATCACGCCAAAGATTCTTATCAGCAGCTAACTGATCTTTTACACGTTTATTAAGTTCTCTGTAATGCTTTCTATTAGGACTAGTAGGGTATTGATTGAAGACATTCCTGCAGTTCTTTCTTTCTGAAATAAGCTCAAGTGCCTTATCACTCAAATAATTCTGCCTCTTCTGCTCCTTTTTTCCTAAAAGAGTACTGTTAGTTTCCAAAAAAGCCTGTTTAAAATGATCCCATTCTTCCTCAACTTCAGTAGTAAGCAAACCATGACTGTCATAATGACTAAGTAACCTATCATGGTAAGCTTTGGCTATAACTGGATCTTTCAGAGCTTCAGTATTAAAAGTAAATTTTTTAACCCTAGCACAACACTTTTTAAGTTTAAGTTGCAACACACTTTTAACAAGGTAATGGTCAGATCCAATTTCAGCTCCCCTATATGCCCTGGTATTCCTAACAGAACTAGCCCATTTGCTGTTAATTAATATGTAATCAATCATATTCTTATGCAGCCCATCAGGTGAAACCCATGTGTACTTATGTATGTCACAGTGTTTGTAATAAGTGTTCGTTATTCTGAATCCATTGAGTTTACTTACCTCTAGGAGACATTGCCTATTGCCATTGCAGCTACCAATACCAAAAGGGCCTATTACTCCTCCCCAGAGGTCAGAGTCAGTACCAACTTTGGCAATGAAGTCACCAAGAACAAGGGTAATATCTCCTTTCTTGACAGAATTCAAAATATCCTGAAGTTGTTCATAAAACCTATCCTTCTCATCCTCATCGGCATCCTCAGTGGGGGCATAACAGCAGATAACATTCAAGTCTTTAACGCTTGTCTGAAATTTTACTGTAAGAAACCTCTCATTAATGCACTCATATCCTAGAAGAGCATCACTAGCGTGTCTGCTGAGAAGCAGACCCATGCCTTGGTGATGCTTATTGTCGTCCCTCCCTGAAAAGAGAAATTTAAGATTATTTTTAAGAATCTGACCTTTATCTGTCCATCTGGTCTCTTGCAAGCCAAGAATATCTAAATTATAATGGTGGAATTCTTGTGTGAGGACATCAAGAGAAAAAGCTCTGTGCAGAGTCCTCACATTCCAACTACCTATGGAGAGAAAATGGTTAGTGGGATGTTTAAAGAAACTATGTTTATTGAGAGAGGGAATGCCGACAATATCAAACAGCCCCCTAATCGCAGACATGGGGCAAAGACCCGTTCCCCCACTACTAAAGGCTGAAGCCATCAACACTGGAAGATTTCCTCCAACGTAGAATTTGACGATGCCAATAGAAGCAAAGAGTTCAGGTGCCTGCGATGACTTCTGCTCAGGATTATCCACCAGCTGATAAACATATCCTGTGAATCTATTCACTTGGGGCTGTCAACCCACAAACAAACAGAAAACACAGCGGAAGATTTTCCCTCCACAGAAGCCCACCAGTGCAGCAAAATCAGGATCCATAATCAAGCTCAGAGCCATATATCTGTCCAGTCCAGTGGGTTTATATGGTCAGCATCAGGACCCTGTGTGGTTGACCACTCCTCAGCAGGGTAAAAAAAAGAAAAGTAGCCATAGTTGTCGAGATCAGTAGGCCACACTAATCTGGCAGCCCTCCCCTTCCGTTCACTTCCACAAGAGAGTATCTCTTTTGAAAGTTACTAACGGTCCGCACCACGAGAAGGCGGGGTCGGATATTAGGTGCTAGGCCTGGCCGGTTCTATGCATCATCACAGGGGATTGGTGCTTAGCTCTCCTTCCAGTACTACCTAGCTACCATTTACAGACCAAAAAAAAAAAAAAAAATCAAAGCCTGTAGCGAGCTAAGCAAGTCAGTGTAGAGGACACACCAGCAATGATGCTTAGCTGCTATGTGATCCAAGGCAATGCTGATAGCATGCACCTCTGCAGTGAAGATGGAACACTGCTGTGGATCTGGTCTACAATGATTACATAACAGCAGACCATGGCCTAACCTACTGACGTGCTGTATTTCAAGCCATGGATATTGCTAACCAAGAAGGTCAGATCTCATTGATGTTATTAAGTCCAAGTGCTTGAACTGTTCAAAGTAAATGATCTGCTTAACTGATCAAAATACCTTACCAAGATCGATTTACCTATTTCAGTGCAAGGTCTGCTTATCTGCCCTATTACCTTCCCTTACCAATTTCTTTACTTGCACTAACAATTATATATGCAACTAGTATACTATCTAGTTCTTGGAGGTTTTTAGACGTCAGGTAATGTAAAAGGTAATAATACTTTTTTTGTTTATCGTTTAGTGAAATTTTGATATTATAACATAAGACTCAGTTATAAGAATGTATTAAGGATTACCATTGTTTCTTGGATGTCTCTGCTCTGCTGCAAGTGTATGTGTATATACACTGGCAGAAATTAAAAAAGAACATAATTAACAATTAAAGCATAATCTATGAGATTTATTTAGTAGAAACAACTTGTTGAGATAGGACAGTGATCACATGTGTGAAGCGATTCAATGTTTATTCTACCTTTTAATGATTATTACATTTTACAGAAGTCATATCTTAATAAGGTGTTGAACAACAATACAAGCTTCCAATCTGGCATGCAATTGGTCATACAAATGCTGGATATCATGCTGGGGAATACCATTCCTTGCACTTTCAACTTGGATGTGTAATTCAGCGATGGTCATTGCCTGCCGTTGTCCACAGAAGTCTTTGACCAGTCCAATCCCAGACATGCTCGATTGGAGAGAAGTCCAGAGAATGTGCTGGCCAAGGGAGTTGGTGCACCGCCTGAAGAGCATGTTAAGTTGCCCAGGTGAAGAGTGGGCAGGTATTATCCTGCTGGAATATTACATTTGGGATTACACTCAAATATGGTAGAACAACTGGCTGTACAATGTTGCTCACGTACATATTGCTATTCAGTGTACCCCGTACAAATACCAGACATATTTGAGAGTGATAACTAATCGCTCCCCACACCATGATGCCCGGCCTGGGCCCTGTATGTCACTAGCGGATGCATGATGGAAGAAGCCACTCACCTTGTTGCCTTCAGATGTGTAAATGACCATCAGACGCTCCTAAGCTGAATCGGTTTTCATCACTGAAGACCACAGACTGCCATTCATCCCTCCAATGAACTCATTCTTGACACCACTGCAAAAGTGCTCAACAGTGATGAGGTGATAGTGGTAACTGTGCCAGAGGCACTTGTATTCATAGTGCTGCTTCCAAAAGACGATTGCATATTGTTCTTGTAGACACCCCTGGTATGACAGAGGATCGAATTTGTGACACCATAGCCATTTGCTCTGCCACCGCAGCACTCCTAATAAGCTAATCCTCTTATGCATCCTTAACTCTGTGTTGCCTGGAATCACACCTGTGAGTGTGCAAATGCTCTTCTGACCATCAATGCCACCATACCACTGTCAATACCTCTCATCCCACACAGTGTGCAATTTGACATAAAGACCAACCTACTTCCAAAAGACCCACTATTTGACCTCACTCAAACTCCAGTAACTGAACAAATGTTGCACAGCTGCATCGTCCAGGCAGGTAGCTTCTTCAAAGAGCACTGAACAACACGACACAAGATGAATAACTTCTTTCTTCATACCCTAATCTTTAAATATGAGCTGTGTACATTTGCATGTTGTCATCCTCAGTGATGTCATTATTTCATCCAATGACTTTCAATCTTGGATCACAGTTTCTGCTGCCCATAACTATTAACATATTCTAATATGATGTTACTGAAGGAATTCCTTCTGGGTGTTCTTTTTTCAATTTCTGCTAGTGTAAAACCACAGCAGAGCAGAGACACCCAACAAACAATGGCAATCCTTAATACATTCTTATAACTAAGTCCTATGTTATAATATCAATTTTGCTGTTTTAATTACACCAAAGAGTCAAAACATTATGACCACCTTCCTAATATGATGTCTGTCTTCCATGTGCTGCCAAAACAGCTCTTACACAGAGAGGCATGGATGCTACAAGATTTCTAAACATGTCTTGTGGTGTCTGGTACCAACACATTACCAGCAGATCCTTTAACTCTTGTAAGTCATGTGGTTGAGATGCTGCAGATCGGATATGCTGTTCCAACACAGATATTTGATTGGATTGATGTTGGGAATTTGGAGGCCAGGGCAATACCTGGAAGTCTTCCCCATGTTCCGCGAATCATTCTTGAACAACTTAGGCAGTGTGGCATGGCGTATTATCCTGCTGAAAGAAGCACTACTAGAGGAGAATAATGTTTCAGTCTGCAATGATGTTTAGGTCAGTGGTAGATGTCATAGTTTCTTGTACATGAATGACTGGACCCAGGTTTTCCCAGCAAAACATTGCCCAAAGCATTACACTTCTTCCACTGGCTTGTTTTCTTCCCATAGTGCATCCTGGTGCCAACGCTTCCCCAGGTAAATGACAAACATGTACCCAGCCATCCACATGCTGCAACAGGAAATGAAATTCATCGGATCAGATGATCTTCTTCCAATCATTCAAGCTCCAGTTTGTTGCTCACATGCCCATTGTAGGCTCTTTTGACAATGAACTGAGGTTAGATGGGCCCTCGGAGTGGCCTGTGGCTATGCAACCCCATTTTCAGCAGGGTTCGATGTACTGTGTGTTGTGACACATTACTCCTGTCATCAGCATTCAAATTATGGGCGAGTTGCGCCACAGTATCCCTTCTGTTGGCTCGTACCATATGGGATAGCCTTCGATCACCTCTAGCATCGATGAGCTGTGGTTGGCCCATAACTTGCTGGTGGTTCATGGTTTTTCCCTCCTTGGACCACTTTTTGATGGTATTAACCACGGCTGACCATGAGCACCCCACAAGCCTTGCTATCTCGGAAATGCTGTGACCCAGTCGTATGGCCATTACAATTTGCCTTTGTCAAACTCACTTAAGTCCACTGCCTCTCTCAACTGAAGAACAAGAATAACAATGATTAACAAAGCTCAGTATCAGGTATCTGTGCTAGAGATAAGGCATTGCCCGCACAGCTTACTGAGGTTCAACACCTCCTATAATGGAAGTCCTGTGGACCAAGTAATGACATCACCATAGATAATTCTAAGCTCACTCTTTGCCAAACATTTTTTTTGCAAAGGTCTCTGTCTGTATACCATTTCATGACCTTTTTGTGTGGTTAGGTGTTATTTATACCATTTCATGACCTTCACATGCACCATCATTTATCTGCAGTTGCTTCGATTTGCATAAAGGCATTGGTTATAATGTTTTGGCGTTTCAGTGTATCTGGGTTCAAGCCCCAGGTAAGGCATGGATGTGTGTGTCGTTTTTCTGCTGAGGTCCTGCCATCCTCTCAGACCTTCTACTCTGGCATATAAACTGACAGGCTCCTGTCAGACCTCTGTGGCAAGCAGCTGCTTGAGGGGGTATTTATTTTTATTTTATTATACAGTGCTATAGACATTTTATTAAATTAAAATTACACTTGTTTTGTAAATATTATATTAAAAAAGTGTGAATATATATATATATACAGGGCCAGATCTAGGGGGGGGGGAAAGTGGCCGATGACTCCCCTTTCAGAATGCAACTAAGGGCAAAAGAAGTAAAAAATTATTAAAGTTACTTACATTTCATGCATTTTTCAAGAAATATTTTAAAAACCCATAAAATGGAAGGAAAAAAATATTATACTGCAATAGAAATCAAGTGTCTTGGTCCTCTTTGTATTTTTTGGCTGGATTGTGTTCTTCTCCTCCCCCCCCCCCCCCTCAATTTTTTCTAGATCCGGGCCTGCATTTATATGTATGTTGAATTTTTTTTATTTTTTAAGTTTAAAAAAATTAAATATGATTATGAATGTTAGTAATGTTTTTAGAAACATTTACTCAGAATGAAAAGATATTACACTAAAATTTATGGTTGTCACATGCTTTAGTGGTTGCACAAAATGATACTCTTAATTTTCATTAAAAGCCAATTTCAAAGCTCTGTTTCTAAAAATTTTCAGGAGAAAAGTGACCATAAAAGCTACAGGTTCAGTTACTTGCTGGAAATATTCGTATCATATTCTCTATAATATGAATATAAAAGTGCAAATAATACTCATTAATGCTAAAAATTGGAATAAGATTTTAAAAATCTGTACATTGAACAAAACTGAAACGAGAAAAAAAAATGTTTGGCAAAGAGTGAGCTTAGAATTATCTATGGTGATGTCATTACTTGGTCCACAGGACTTCCATTATAGGAGGTGTTGAACCTCAGTAAGCTGTGCGGGCAATGCCTTATCTCTAGCACAGAAAACAACACAGAGGATTAGGAATGGATGGCTGTACCATACAATACAGTGTAATAATGTAAACAACTTGCTTTCATTGTGGTAGGCGAGTGTGTGTTGAAAGTAATAATTAGTGTCCGATGGTGCTAATTTACCACATCGGCATACTTAAATCAGTCAGACTGCAATGACTCCCTGTGGGGCTAATTCAGAGCACAATATCCTTCTCAGAAACAGTGAAGAGGCCCAACTTGGAGGCCATCCCAAGAGAAGAATTCAGGGACTAGTGAGGCATAACCAATACAAGCACCCCACCTATTGCTGTGATATTCATGAGCAGTTCAGAAATGTGTTGTAACATGCAGCCTGAATAAGTAAGTTGCCAGATCATAGACATTTAACAGATTTCAATGAACTTGTGAATACTTCCAAGCCTTTCTGAATAAAACATGGTGACATATCCCCAATGATCTGGTCACCTGTTAATGACCAAAAATCATGGGACAGGAGAAGCTGGAGATGACGACAAAGAAAAAGATGGGCCCTAGTAATGTGCCCTTTTGCAGATGAGGCAGATAAAAGGTTTTGAGTCTCCATGATTAATGGTATAAGATTTAGTGCTTATAGCCCCACCCACCACAGAGCCCAACAAGGAGACACCCGATTGGGCACCACAGTTGAATGGCCCCATATCCATACAGCCAGTTAGCACAGTACTGCACTAAATAAAAGAGAATAAGAGAAACAAAAGTGCAAGAAAACTCTTGAATCTGAACCTAGACATGGGCATTTGTACCTAGACACAGCAAAGTTGGCCCTAGTAGGTCCATCCCATCAACTTATTAGTCCTGGGGAAGGGGCTACTCAAGGAGCTTGTGCTTATTTGAAACAGAGACCAAAGCAGTGCTGCCCAATCAAACAACTAAGAGGCTCCCCAATGTCAAGACAAATCAAAGAGGAGGTTATAAGTTGAGGTGAGCAGAATAGACTCCTGAGCCACTACCATGATCCTCCTTTCCAGGGACACAGGTTACAAAATTACAGTGTGTGGCAAACATGCAGGTAAGAGTTTAGGACCTTCACTGGGTGGACTGCCCAGTGAAGGTCCTAAACTCCTGCCATGAGCAGGCTTGCCTCACCATGAACAGGAGCTTGCCTCTTGTCCAAGAGGTACTTGAATGCAAGAACAAACTTCAGTCATATACACAACATAGATTTATCATTGGCATAGGACATCTCTTGTATAATAAATTCTGCTAAATGTTGGTGCATGCTTCAAATATGTACAACAACAGTAAAAGTTGGTATTTTTGTTCATATCAGCTCTTTGATGTGCAAGGAATAGCTTAACTTCTTATGTTATGCAAATAAACAAATTAATAAGTAAAAATAAAAAATAAAATATTTTCAATGAAGAAAAATAATTGTTATTGTGAATATCTATTATTTTTCATTTATTCTAAGGAGTTAACATGCCTATGTGTTCTTTAGGGCAAGTCACAAATGTCTCATATATTATTACAAAGATTTCTAAAATGATCATAACACTGAATAAAATTAAACTTGAAGAATTTCACTGTTACATTAATTAGCTACAATTTTATAATTAATGTGAACTTTAAGAAAAAAAATCAACTATTACCTTGGTACCTCATGTTTGTTATTTTTGAACAAATGTAGCAGAACTGAATATCTCTCATCAAGAGAAGCATTTTTCGGCATTGCTTTCAAATGTGAGTTAAATGAAATTTCTCCAATAAGGCAGCCCAACACCAAAATATCATGACTTCGACGATGATGTGCATGTATACCATTAGTTTCTGGGCTACTCTGAAACAGAAAAAAAAAATCTTTCTTTATATCATTTCTCGAGCTTATGCTTCCTAGTGCTGAAATATTACCAACAATTAAAGGAAAAGGGGGATAGGTTCCAGAAAATCCTTGTTATTAATAAAATGTACATTGAAAGTTTTATTTATATTATGAACTGAATATAAATTAGAAATTAAACAATTGTACCAACACTTAATGCTTTATTTTTAAATTTGTATTTATTATATTATGAAACAATATACCTATGAATCAGCTGTATTTAGCCCATATAATAGTCTACAAAGTTAAACTTGCTGCTAAAAATGAGATAAAGCAAGGTTTTTACTAGCCTGAAAAATTCAATCTAGAAAAGCCATCTCACTGCTGATTCAAAATAGGCTTCATTTCATTAAGATGTCACAATACAGATTTGCATAACAATGGCAAGAATATAATTTAAGTGAAAAGTTTTAAATATAACTCGTTTCAGATGATGATTTTATTAATATAGGAATTTAATGTTATCTGTTCATTCTTGAAAATAAATGCTATCAAAATCATTTGACTTTTACTTTAGAATGACAGTGTGTCTCCCTAAACACTATGCCAGTGCTACTTTATAATATGTATTATACGGAAATGCATAAAAGAAATCGAAATCTACACTTGTAAATCAAATATGCTGCAAATTGAAGGATAGGTTTATTTAATAATATCCATTTAATAAAGAACATTTAATAATTTCCATTTGTATGTAGAGTAAACCATTTCTAGTCCAGATACAGCTAATACAGATTGGTGGATGGACAGACAGATATTATTGCCCAACACACCCAACAAATATATTTCATTTTGAGTGTTCAGTGGTGTTGTTGGCTCTGTCATGGATGGGTGTTATTGCTTCTAATGCATAATTTGTGTTCTGATATTTAATTAAGTTAAAATATTTGATTTAATTATGGATTGTAAACATTTGAAGTGGTAGCCTGTGGCTGAGCGGCTAGCATGCTTGGCTACTGATCTAAGGGACCTAGATTTGAACCCCAGATAAGGTATGGATGTTCGTGTTCTTTTTCTGCTGAGGTCCCGCCATTCTCACAGACCTTCTATTATGGTGTATTAAACTGACAGGCTCCTGTCAGACCTCTGTGGCAAGCAGCTGCTTGAGGGAATATTTATTATTTTTATTATAAAAAGAAAACATGTTATGTAACACTCCAAAAAAATGAAATGCTTTTAAAGTTTGGACCCTTTGTCTGATCCAATTATTTTTATGCTCCAGATAGCTGAGTCGGGCACCAGGCAATAATTGACAAATTGCCAAAAATAAAGTTTAATTAGGGTTTGAAATACAGCGAGCATTAATGAGTAAGAATTCAAAAATATTAAATGATTGTCAAAATTTTACGTTAATGCTAATCAAAACAAACTAACGTTGCTCAAGAGAAAAAAATTAGTAAAGATTCAAAAGGTTTAAATAACAAACAATTTATTTTCAAAAAGCACTCACCAAAACTTCAATAAAAGAAATACTACATCATTTCTTACTACAAACATCTTCAACAAACTCCAAACTAAAACTGATCTCTAAACTGTGTTGTGCTCTACTACTCTCTCTACTCTACTATCTTCTGTGCTACTGTGACATGTCACCAGGTTATAACAAGAGGTACAAAGCCCGCACGTGTCATGTTGCACGCCGGGAAAGACATTTGCATAAATTGATGAGCGGCGCAAGCTATGACGCAAGAGTGGGGTGTCCTTGTGCACATGCTTTAGCGGGTGACAATCGAAAGTTAGGAGTTGCGCATGCGCAACTCCTAACTCTTGGAAATGAGCGCTGTGATGCCAAAAAGGAAATAAAAATCCCCAAAATGATAAATATAATGTAAATTAAGCAAAACTGGTTAAGGTAAAGTATAAGTGAATGAGGGGGCATCACAGTTACTTTAACTATTGTTAACAAGTTGAAAGTGACAGAACTTGAGAAAGGCATTTCTGAAGGAAAAATTACTATGGTATAAATTTCAGATTTGGGTGCAATTATTCCTGAACAGCCTTCAAATATTTTGAAGTCGTCTACTGATGAATAAATGTGTTGTTCTTTTAATTATTTTTTAACTTAAATCAAAAGTGCAGTCTGTTTGATTCCTTTATTTTTAGAAACAAATTTTAGTGTTTGAGATAAAAATTGAATATTAAAAATAGAGAAAGTGACTCTATGTTTATATACATATTTATTATTAAGATCAGTATTATAAATTTTCCATTTATTTGTGTTCAAAGTTTTTTGTCTTTGAGGGTCATCTTTTGCTTCACTAATCTATACCTCTCCTTCTCCCAATTTATCTGTATTAACAAGGGTTTACTTATTTACTTATAAACGAAACTCTGAAAATGTAATGAATGACTCCAATTAGTGTAACTAAATATTTCTCACCTTCATTTCTCCTTTAAGAAGAACTTTACAATCTTTAGACTGAGCCATGAAAGAACCAAGCAACTCAAGATGTGTGAGGGCAGCAAGAGGACTGTAATCTTTGGGAAGAACTATTGTTTGGTTCTCAGGTCTAGGATCAGCACGAGGCTGATCAGGACAAGCTGGCATTGATTTTGACCTATAAAAAGAAGCAAGTTTTATTTGAGCTGAGAAATGTTACATGAATGCTTAGTGTAAATAATTAATATTAGAATACACAAATGCCATGGTTCACATTATATCATTATTGTGTTGCTGCAAAATAATCATTGCAATGCCAAAAAAGTCAATACTATGTTGTCTGTGTTCTTTTATTGCCTTTTTTAAGATCCAGTTGGCTAGGCCATATAAAACTGTGGAGATCACATTTTTACAGAGCATGAGTTTGAGTTCATTTAGCAGATGGTTATTTTTCTGCATTTTAGATAATATATTTATTCTTGCCCCTTTTATTATAAATCTGTTGTTGATTGTTATTCCTTTATCCAAAGTTTCTGTAATAGTCATATCTAAAATTTAAATATTATTACTTTTTCCATTTTCTAATGTCAATTATGATGATCAGGTTTCCTTTTCCTTTCCCTTATTTCATTACATTTCTTTTCCATCACTTATTTATTCATTTTGCTACATCTTTTTATAGAGCTCATTTAAAATAAAACAAAACTGCAATGCCATTGGCATAATGGATATAAAATTGAATTGACACATTGATTGTTGCATTTAAATTCAATTTTAAACTTGAAATGCTGTGGTTCTTCTAATTAAATAATAAATATACTTCACAATTTCACCATTCAGTCTAAGACTGCCACTGATTTGCATCAATTTCTTCAGGACTTTCCCTAGGTAGATGTTAATGAGAACAGCAAAATTGGGCAGCCATACATTGCTGTTCTCTTTATCTGTATTGGTTCTCTGGTTATATTTCCAAAAACATTGTTTTAAAATCTTTAATACTTCTTTCATTGCTTTAGAATCTTTATCGATTTTCCAAAAAATTTAATATATTATTTCATTTTATTTTAATATCATGAACAGATATTTTCTATTAACTGAGGTCTGTAAATGGTAACTAGGCATTCACTGGAAGGAGAGCTATGCACCAATCACCTGTAATGTTGCAGAGAACTAGCAAGGCTTAACATTTAAAGTCTGACTCTGCCTTCTTATGGTACAGATCGTTAATACCTTTCAAAAGAGATATTCTCTTGTGGAAGGGAATAGAAGGGGAGGGCTGCTAGATCATTGCGACTTACTGATCTGGACAACTATGGCTACTTTTCTTTCTTTTTTTCTACCCTGCCGAGGAGTGGTCAACTATACAGGGTCCTGGTGTTGACCATATATACTAACCAGAATGCAATAATGACTATGAGCTTGAGTATGGATTCTGAATTTGTTGCAATGGTTGACTTCTGTTCAAGTAAAACCTTCTGCTGTGTTTTCTGTTTGTTTGGAGTTGACAGCCCCAAGTGAATATATTCACAGGATATATTTTATCAGCTGGTGGATAATCCTGATCAGAGACATTCACATGTACCTGAACCCTTGCTTCTGAGGGCATTGCCAAACCTACATTGGAGGAAGCCTACCAGTGTAGATGGCTTCAGCCTTTAGTAGTGGAGGTGAACAAGTCTTTACCCCATGCCTGTGATTAGGGAGCTGTTTGATACTGTCAGCACATCCTCTCTCAATAAACATAATTTCTTTAAAGATCTCATCTTTAAAGATCCCAATTAACCATTTTCTTTACACAGATTCTTGGAATGTGAGGACGTTGCATAGAATATTCTCTTGATATCCTCATGCAAGAATTCCACCATTATAACCTAGATATTCTCAGCTTGCAAGAGACCAGATGGGCAGATACAGGTCAGATAAAAATAATCTCAAATTTCTTTTTTTCAGGGAGGGAAGATGAAAAACATCTTTAAGGCCAGGTTTGCTTCTCAGCAGATATGTTAGTGATGCTCCTGGGATATGAGTGTATTAATGAAAGGTTTCTTATAGTTAAATTTAAAAATTTGAATGCTATCTTTTGCTAAGTCAGAGCTACCAACCTTGCATGACGAAAATTCCGATTTGAGAGAGTGAAAAATTGGAGAAAATCAGAGTAGGGCAGTTCTGCAGTTTATAGTACTCAGGCATAATTTTTTCACTGCAATAACACATTGTCTTGATGGAACACTTGACTTCCAGACTCCTAGTGGTGACTGATGGTGATGAAAAAAATCTAATTTTTTCCAAAATTATACCAAGTTTCTTAATAGTACTTCCATAAAAAAAAAACCCCCACTAAATATGCAATTTAAACTAATCACAAAAGTGTTACAATATCATATTAGAAAGAATATTTAACTTCTTGGAAAGTTCTACAAATAATAACCTAAACAATAATATTACTAGCAGTGAAGAGGCCATACAAGGAGAATACACTGAGTAAAGGATATAATGATAAACACTTATTCCTAAGCATAAAATTTTGATCTGTAAATAAAAGAAAACCACCAGAAGAACTGTGACTGGTGACTGGTGTAGGGAGCCACTCAATGGAGGCCAATTTCACCATGATCTTACAACACCTTGGAATTTGAGAAGTTTGGGGATTGAACTGGCCAAGGCAGCACCTGGACACCTTGTAGGCACTATCTCCTGATGATGGCAGTGTGAAGGCAGGCATTAACATATTGAAACTGGGCATCAAGGATACCATGGAGATATGGCAACAAAATGCACTGCATCACCCCATCAACATATTGTTGTACTGTCATTGTACGCACTATGCATATGAATGGTGAATGGCTGTTGATATTGATAGTGCCCCAAACCATGACACCAAGCCGAGGAGCCATATGATGCTCATGAATAGCAGCAAGATCAGCCCTGTGACCACATCATCTCCAAACTCTCAATTGGCGATTATTGGTGCAGAGACAGAAGCCACATCTGTCATTAAATACGACATGGTTTCATTCACCCTGCCATGCATGTCTGGAACAGCATCACTGCAACCTTGCATGACAATGCACTGCATTGAGTGGTAATCGTTTCAATGGCTGGTGAGAGTACTAACCTGCCTTGGCCAATCTGCGATTCACATTTTAATGTCCATGCTGACACAAACTGTGAATTGCAGAGTTCATAGATTCCTAAAGTAAAGTAATTTAATTCTCTATGACACTGTTAAATGTTTTTAAGCACTTCAACACATGGACTATGCTATCAAGTATCAATAATTATTATAGAGAGATTTACGTACCATGCCATAGAGGATGGGAAGTAACAGGAGCTTCTTGGAATGCTTTTGGTGAGAAATTTAAAATTTGATGTTATTGCCGGCAAGTGACGTCTCAGTGGAGATTAAGATAATGATGACTGCTGCCAATGGTCTACCCACATTAGCAAATGACATAATTATTTATACTTTTGGATAAATAGCATAGGGTACTTAAAAATTTTTAGATCCATGACGCGCGTTTCGTGCCGTTGCAATCGGCGCTTCATCAGGTGGGGTGACGTCTCAGTGGAGATTAAGATAATGATGACTGCTGCCAATGGTCTACCCACATTGGCGAATGGCATAATTCTTTATACTTTTTTATAGATAGCATAGGGTGCTGAAAAAGTTTCAGATCCACGATGCGCGTTTCGCACCGTTCCAATCGGCGCTTCATCAGGTGGGAAGTGAGGGACTTAATGCAGTAGAGGCAGTTGGTTGGTGAGTGCGGGAGAGGGATGGGGTGCCATAAATTGACATGTCAGTGGTTCAGCTCCGAGGATCGGAGTGGTCGGCAGAAGTGTGAGTGGCGGTAATGCGATCTGCATGTAACGGAGGTTGGGAGAGTTAGGATTATGGGATATCGCCAAGATATGTGTATGTAGAGGGAAACATCACTGTTTCCGGGTAGTAATTCATCTTCATAATGAGTGGGGTACTTTTAGTGAATTAATAATTTTGGTAAACTGAAAATTGGGGTTAAGATAATTATGTTATTGAGGGTCTGAATAATGATTTTCTTATTGGTATTACTATAGGGAGTTTGTATGTGTGTGTGTATGGGGGGTACATTGATTGCCGATTTTAGGAAGTATTATGCTGGTGTTCTAAAGGGTTGCAATAATACACACCCACCTAACCCTTTAGAACACCTCCATAATACGTCCTAAAATCGGCGATCAATGTACTCCCCCCCCCCACACAAAAACTCCCTATAGTAATATCAATAAGAAAACCATTATTCAGACCCTCAATAACATAATTATCTTAACCCCAATTTTCAGTTTACCAAATTTATTAATTCACTAAAAGTACCCCACTCATTATAAAGATGAATTACTACCCAGTAACAGTGATGCTTCCCTCGACATACGCATATCTTGGCGATTTCCCATAATCCCACACTCTCCCAACCTCCATTACATACAGATCGCATTACTGCCACCCACACTTCCACCGACCACTCCGATCCTCGGAGCTGAACCACTGACATGTCAATTTATGGCACCCCATTCCTCCCCCACGCTCACCAACCAACTGCCTCTACTGCATTACGTCCCTCACTTCCCACCTGATGAAGCGCCGATAGGAACAGTGTGAAATGCGTGTCGTGGATCTAAAACTTTTTAAGCACCCTATGCTATCAAAAAGTATAAATAATTATGTCATTCGCCAATGCGGGTAGACCATTGGCAGCAGTCATCATTATCTTAATCTCCACTGAGATGTCACTTGCCGGCAAGAACGTCAAATTTTAAATTTCTCACCAAAAGCATTCCAAGAAGCTCCTGTTACTTCCCATCCTCTACGGCATGGTACGTAAATCTCTCTATTATAATTATTGATACTTGATAGCATAGTCCATGTGTTGAAGTGCTTAAAAACATTTAACAGTGTCATAGAGAATTAAATTACTTTATTTTAATTACCGCACTGTGTACCTCTACTGTAATTTTTGTCATAGCTTCCTGCATACTGTGTTGAATGTTGTCCGCTGTGGATTGTGGAGCTGCTGTGGCTTGCCATCGAATGCAGTGATCGAGACATTCAGATGTCTGCCTACTGCACCAGTCCATTACAGTGATGCATGTTCCTTCCTCCAACCATTGATGTCAAATTCGGCCAACAACTGTTGCATCCCAATGTGTTTCCGCCACGATGTGATGCAGGAATCAACAAGCCATATGTAGCCCTATGTTGAAGCCTCTGGTAAAGGTGTCCATATGATTGTAGGATTCCCGATGATGTCGCCCAGGCATTCTCACTCCTTACACGTGCTTTCACCACCAAGATCACTTCGATGCAGTGGTCACATGCCCAGGTGAGACTTTCATGTTAACTATTTTGTAATATATATCAAAACATTACAAGGCACCTTAACTAGTGGAAATGGAGCTCACAATGAAATGTTCTTTTTCTTTTGTGGGATAAACACTGTTGCTGTACATATTCATCTTGTTGAGTTGAACCTTTGTCTTATAAACTGATGTTGCAATAGGCTTCTCAACACTATGGATATTAAAAAGCTGCTTATATGCTTGACAACCTGATGATATATCAAGCAGCCTGTCAATGGAATTTATTGGTGAGCCCAGGTAAGTATGCTTTTTTGCAGCAGGCTTGCACAACAATTAATGAGAGAGATATATGTCCAGGTAATAATTCATGTCAAAGTCACATAAATAACAAGTGACAGTGTACTAAACAGCAAATGCAGAATAAAGCCAACAAGTTGAGTTAGAATTAGTAAACTGAAACTTTAATGGCAAAATGTTTAAGATCCATAGTAACAAAAATTTAATTCTTTTAAAAAACTTCTAAATCTGTACTATATATATACTGTCTGGTCAATTCATTTGGTTCATGCACTAATATCATGTTGGACCACCTTTAACACTTCCAAGGTCCCCACTGACTATATATAGTATGATAACAGAATCAAAAATGAGAGGTCCAAGATGTCTATGTTTTTAGTACAATACATGAAGCTACAATTTTTAATAAATAAAAATTGCCATTTAAAAATTTTCTTACATATCTAATATATAGAGAAGAAAGTTTGTTTGTGTTTGTTTGTCTATCAGCTTATGCACTTGGTCCCCATAAGAGCCAGGTCACCAAACTTTGCATGAACATTCCCTTTATCCAGTGGAAGAATATAGGCTATGCATGAACCCGCTGCGGCCAACAAAAATTGGGGTAGGTGGGTTTGAATTTCTCAAAATCCCCATATACTTAATATTAGCAATTGTTGAAAGTTATTCAAAATAACTGTTGCCACTAATAAATTTGAAAGTAGGAATGTATTGAATTAATTTCTTTCTCATTTTGTATAATAAAGTCATTGTTCAGTTTACTGTGTCAAGAGCATAAGCATTCTAATTAGTGGAACATGGAATTCTTTGTTAAAATGAAAGCTTCAAAAACTAAGAATTCATATAAAAAATTAGAATCATTAACTTAATTTGAAAACTATGCAATAGGTAATAAATGTGAAAATTAATAAAAGTTTTAATATGCTAAGTAATAAACAATGCTTTTCAATAATAATAATTTTTTTGTAGTACCTACATATTTTTTGCACAACTTAAATCATATTTAATTTTTTTTCCCTACAAAGTTATATATGCCTGGCAAACTGTATCTGAGGGACTCTGATGGGTATGAAATTATTTGAAAAGTTCGAATATCTGAGCAAAGCAATTCCGTGTTTGATTTAGAAACTTCTGACATGGGGAGGATCATATGGTACCTTGAAATATGTCCATTTCTTTCCTTCATTAAAAGACAAGGAGAAATATTAAACTAGAGGAGACTGATCAAAATGTTTTTTATGCCAATTGAAAACTTGTGACATGGGGAGTGCCATCTACTCTATATTCTAAAGAGTTTCAGACCTGAGCAATGGTGAGTAAATCTGCTAGTACTATAAAAATTCACTTATCTTTGTTTTAATCCTACTAAAAACAAATATTAGGGCTTTTAATGTTACTTTACCCCTTAAGAACGTTCAGTAACCACTCATGGCATCATCTAATGAGCTATTAGTTATTAGGAATTAAAATAATTTACACAATATAAAAAAGTCTCAGACCTGGTTAGCCTTGATTGGTTACCAGTGAAACCTCGGGAGCTTATGAAGCTTCCCATGCAAAACAATCAGAGTTTAGCAACGATCATTTTATGGTACCCAGTAACTGATTTAAATTTCCTATCTTATAAGATAGGAAATATAAGACAAAAAGTTTAAATCAGTTTAGTTACATTTTTGGCATGCATACTTTTTCATATCAATGAAATTTAACTCAATCGCTAATAATCAACAATGTGTAGTAGGCATCAGCCAATGAAATGATTAACAATAGATATATTGCAAAAGTTAACATTTACAATATAGAGAAAATAGCAACAAGTATTGCACCCTTTTCTCCAATGTTTTTTTTTGCACAGTACTTGGATTATTGGCAGTGGCAAGCTTCGTATGCAGCATGGGAAATGGTACTCAGCGTATCCAACTGAACTGCATCCATAAGTTTTACGCAGATATAATCTCATGGAATCAGCAGAAGAGAGTTTTGGATTATTCAATACATATGCATCATCCCCTGATCAATAATAGATCAATCAATATATTTCAAAAGTTAGCATTACAATACACCAGGAATAATAACAAATGCTACTGTGACCATGATTTTTTCTCGTATTTCCCATTTCTTCCCATGCTGATGATTTGTCACATGACTCAGGAAGCAGTGGCTTACCACAGCAAAGTCACTGCATCCATATTTTTTGATATTAATAAAAGTTAACCTAATAACTAATAATAAATAACCAACGATCAATATGTAAATATCATTAATTAATTAATAATTGACTAATAGCTTCTCAGTGGCATTTTCATGCAGCTAGAAAGTAAAACAATCCAAATACATACTTATTGTGCTGCTCAGCTGCCAGGTTACAAAGTTATGGTGAAACACAACTGATATCAGACAACAAATGACAAGTGAAATGCAAGGTAGGGAACATAAAGTGCATAACTGATTGGAATTAAGTGACCAGTGAAAGAAAAGTTTTAATCCCTTATCAACATAGTAACTCAACCCAGATAATAACAGACATGCATGAGACAATTCAAGTTGCAATGTCAATCATGGCCTACAGATCAGGGAAGTTTCTCTTTCATTCTAAAGTTTCTGATACCAAAGTAATACAATTAGCATTTAATTGACCAGAACCAGGAGAGTTGGGTATAAGGTCAATAAACACCCATTTCGAAACAATCTATGACTTTCAGCACTGTAAAAGAATTTAGGTGTGGGTTGGGTTGTTGGGTTGTTTTACCTCTGAGCGGCACTTTTTTGCATACCATGGGCTAAATGGCCAGGTCACAAGGACCCCGAAGGCTCAGAGAAGGTTGGGGGAGGGGACCCACTGGAACAGCTGTTGGGAGACAGATGGTAGCCTCCCATCAAGGCAATCCAGCGTGTTCTTTAACGTGCACAGGGTATGGCTCTCCCACACACGGAGCCACGGCTTAACATCCCATCCGATGGACGGCGGCCTTTCCAAGCCCATCGGTGTCCCCTACTGACCGTGGGCAGGGTGGGGAATTTTGCGGAGATAAATCTCAACGCTGACCCAGCTGGGACTCGAACCTGGGAACTACAGATTACGAGCCTGGCGCGCTACATTTAGGTGTGGACTTTGCCAAATGTTCTATCCAGAAACGGTCATCTGGAGTCCACAGATTTCCTCTGGTTGGTGCACAGGTGAGGTCATAAGCAAGCACAGGAGCATTAGGGAGTGGGGACACAGCTGCATCTTTAGCACAGTAAAAGGGCTAAATGGAAACAATTCTTCCCTTTCATTAACATTCTCCTATTAGGAAAAGGGCAAAAATACTGCACAATTTTAGATAGATTTTTGTAAGTGTAAATAAAAGTAATAAAACCTCTAAAAATCAGATTTTTAAAGACAAAAATCAGAATTTCGGATTTTAAACCAAAAATTGGAGCAGTTGCCAGCTCTGTGTTATGCCCCCAATGAGGATGCCAATGAGGATAGGTTTTATGGAGAACTTCAGGATATTTTGAATTCTATCAAGAAAGGAGATATTACCCTTGTTCTAAGCAACTTCAATGCTAAAGGTTATTACTGACTCTGACTTTTGAGGAAGGGTGAAGGTCTCTTTGCTATTGGTAGCTGCAATGGTGATGGGCAATGTCTTCTACAGGTAAGTAAACTTAATGGTTTGAGAATTACTAACACTTATTACAAACACTGCGGCACATACAAGTACATGTGGATTTCACTAGATGGGCTGCATAAGAATATGACACTATATATTAATTTAACAGCAAATGGGCTAGTTCTGTTGTGAACACCAGGTCATATAGGGGAGCTGAAATTGGATCTGACCATTATCTTGTTAAAGTGTCTTGCAGCTTAAACTTAAGAAGTGTTGTACTAAGGTTAATAAGGTTATCTTTCACACTGAAACTCTGAAAGACCCAGTTATAAGAAAGCTTACCATGATAGATTACTTAATCATTATGACAATCATGGTTTGAATACTACTTAAGTTGAGGAAGAATGGGACCATTTAAAACAATAACTCTTTTGAAACTTTTTTTATTAACAGTCTCTTTTGATAAAAAGTGCAAAGAAGGCAAAATTAATTGAGTGACAAGGCACTGGAGTTTATTTTTGAAAGAACACCAAGAATATCCTTTATGAATACCTTTCTAGTCCTAACAAAAAGTGTTACAAAGAGATGAATCCTTTGATAGGTTTGTAAAATGGAATTCACTCTGGTGGTTGGATTAATTTTGTAATGCTTCCAGCAGAAAAAAAGAACTTTTAAATCTTACACTGAAATTAATAAACAGATATAGGACATGTTATAAACCAAAATAAAAAGCATTTAATTGTAAATATTTAGAAAATAAAGCATTTGAGAAAAACAGCAATAATATTGATTTTGATTATTTAAAACAGCATATTAAAAAAAGTGAAATTTTACTGGATTTCAACTACATTTTGAAATAACTAATGAAGAGACCTTTGGTGATTTCAAAAAGGCTTTTGACCATCATGCTTTGTGGATTGATTGTGAGATCATATGGCATACCAGACCCATTAGTTAACATAATGAATGCTCTGTATAATAATACTGAGCCAAGTGTGAGAGTTGGTAAAGCTTGTAACAATTGGTTTAGCATTGCTTCTGGTGTTTGACAAGGGTGCATTTTGTTTCCTTTCCTTTAATTTGTTTATTGATTATGTTATGTGGAATTCATAGCAACAGGAAGAATTTGGGCTTACATGGTCTAAAGATCTGAAAGTTTCTGATTTAGATTAAGATGAAGATTTGGCCCTTTTCACAAATTATGTTGATGAGATGAGCTCTTTCATTAGAGCTGTTGATGAGAATAGTAGTAGAGTCAGTTTTGTAGTAAACAGAGAGAAAACTAAAGTGGTGAAAATTGGTCGGTCAGGCTGTGGTTTAGTTAATCTGAATGGTTGCACCCTTGAGCAAGTGTCTCAGTTTAATCTTGGGAGTTATGTAACAGATACTGGTGATGTGTGGCATGAGATAAACAGAAGAATAGGTATTTCTGCTTGGACTTTTAAGACTCTATGGAAAGTATAGAGAATTAGGTGTATACACCTAAAAACCGAAATTAAGTTGTATAATAGTTTGATTCTTTCTAGGGTTAGTTATGATAGTGAAACTTGGAGCCTTTGTGAACAAGATAATAATAAACTCGATGCATTTGATTCTAGATGCTTACACAGTATCTTGGGCATTAGGCGGTTCAACTTTGTAAGTTAACAATGAGGTTAGGCAAAGGAATCGGCAACCTCCTTTAAGCAGCATATTATGCACAGAGAGACTGTTGGTTTGGACACTGTTGCCTGTATGTGTAACTATATATTAGTGAATAGGGTTACGAATAGTGTACCTAAATGCCTCAGAAAGAGGAGACCTAGGATGAGGTAGGTAGTCAATGTCAAATGGGACTTTGTTAGAATTGGCCTACTGTGGTCGAATGCAGCAGCTGTAGCTCAGAACACATATGTTTGGAGAACAAATTACAGTCTGTTTGGACCTCTGTAGCACAGCACTGCTTGTGGATGATGATAGAGTTAAAAACTTGTTAAAACCTTATAGTGCCAGAACGGTGAAAATGGAGTTAATGAAGCTTATATATATATATATGGCCATGAATGTATGCTTACCCCATTAATAATAAAATTACCCCATTAAATTTCAAAAAAATTAAAATTTTAACCTAATTTTTATATATATATATTTATTCAATGGACATTTCAGGGCTCCAAGATAATGATAATTTTTTCAGTTTATTATTCAAATTAATGCTTGTTAAGTAATAAAACTTTGAGAGCCTTCAAACTGCGATTAATAGAGCCCATTTGGAATTATCATTGCTAATGTTCTATACAGTGCGGGATGCACTATAAACATTTTTCTGCTCAGGCAAGTTAACCGACTTGTTTAACTTTTCCCTTTTATGTTTTGAATTAGGTCCTTAGAAATGTGCAAATCCACTTTGCTTTTATTGGATGTTTTGAGTCACTATTATTGAAGAGCAGCTGCATTTTTTTCCTTCCATTTTGGTATATTTTATCATTTAAAACTGTTTTAATCTTTCTAAATTATTTTTATCATTTATATCTTATGAAAAGAAAAAAAATTCGATTTTTTTAAGCATATGATCAGAACTTAATAACTATGAAAGTTTTTGTTTTGATTTGAACTTAGTGTATAGTTGACTGTAGTACTTGACTGTGTACTATGGATATGTACATGTTGGATATTGCCAAGTTTTGGCGAAGCATCGAGATTATTCATTCATTTTTTTATTCATTGAATATTTAAATTGTTTGTGATATCTTGTGATGGATATTTCACACGAAGTTGATGCAAGAAACTATGTTTTTTCCAGAAATATTTAATTGCTTCTGATAACGAATCACACAAATATTTAGGCTTTCCTGATTCAGAAGTGAAATATCAATTTCAAGTGAGATAATATTAGTGATATATATATATACACAGTTGTATCAGAATAATATGACCACCTACCTAATAATGGGAATAATCACCCTTGACCCAGATGATAGCAGCACACATGAGAACCAATACCCAGCTCCAAAGGCCATTGACCCCAGAGGACAACATGAAGGGATGTATGTGGTCAGTGAGGATGGACAATTAGCCATTGGCATTCAGGGCGTGGCATGGACGCAATGAGGCCCTGGAAGGTTGCCAGAGGCAAACGTGCCCATTCGGACTCCAGCAGAGCACGGAGGTTCCAGAGATGATGTGGTTGTGGGTCTGCATGTCAAACCTATCGATCCAAATGGTTTCATAAATGCTTTATGTGATTGAGGTCAGGTGATTTCGCCAGCCAAGGGAGAATGGAGACATCGCTGTCGTGTTCCTGGAACCAGTCACACACAACCTTAGCGACATGGCAGGGTGCATTTTCCTATTGGTAGACACCATCACCACTAGGATAAATGTCCAACATGAAGGGATGCATGTGGTCAGTGAGGACAGACAGGTAGCCATTGGCATTCAGGGACCCATCCAGTGGTACCAACGGTCCCAGGTCATACAAAGAAACATCCTCCAGACATGCACACTGCTACTGCTGGCCTGTACTTGACTGACAAGCGTGTCTGGATGTTGGTTCTCAGGTGTGTGTGATACCATATTCGCCCATTACCTGTCACTTCTGTGGAGTAGAAACCTCAATTCGTTGGAGAAGGCAACCTTTTTACACTCTTCCACTGTCCAATGACAGTAGTCCCGTGTGAACTGCAGACGTTGTTGCCAATGGTCCTCGGTTAACATGGGCGCATTTATGCAGTGTCGACTCCGGAGACCCATGCGTAACAGGGTTCACTCTACTGTTATCGGGGACACACACCTGGGTGCCCCAGCATTCATTTGAGTGGTCAATTGCTGCACTGTTGCGCGTCAAATCCCTTTACCAATCGACGGAGTCAACACTCTCCTCTGGGGTCAATGGCCTTTGGAGCTCCACAGTTATGACGTCTGTAGGTACTTGGTGTGCCAGCGGTCCATTCTTGGTACACCCTTACTACAACACCTCACGAACAGCCCACGAAATCTGCTGTTTCGGAGATGTTTTCTCCCTTGGTGAGGTAGCTGATGATCATTCCTTTTCGAATGTCCATCAAATCAATACCTCTGCTCATTGTGCTCTTATTATGTGCTATGTCTCATCTGTCCTGGCCGGCCACTTATATCTCTGTGTGGTCGACCTTGTCACGTGCACTCTGTGATGCGCCTGGGCGGGTACACTGTGATTCTGTGGGTGGTCATATTATTCTGATATGACTGTGTATATTGTGATGGTCTACCCATTCACTTTTACTTTTCCTTAACCAGTTTTATTTTATTTGCATTATATTTATCATTTTGGGGATTATCTTCAGTTGGATTTATCACATTTCTCTCACCCAAGCCGCTAAAGAAATTGCACATATGTAACTCCAACTTCTGATTGACAGCCACTAATGAGCACATAATGATATGCCCCCTCTTGCAGCATAGTGTGTGCGCAATCTTAAGTTTATGCTAATGTTTTTCATAGCATGCAACACATACAAACATTAGTTGCACACCGCATGTATACTAAATGATGTTAGGTCGAGTGAGATAGTAATGAGAGAGTAGTAGGAAGAGTCAGTATAGAGGAAGTCAGTCTTAAGATAAATATAGAGGAAAAATTGTCATTAGCCGGGTGGGATCTGAATCAACTACCTCCTGACAACACATCAGGTGCTCTCATGTTACCAGGAGGTCGTGGGTTCAAACTGCACTAGGTTAATGACAATTTTTAATCTATATTTATCTAACAAATTACTACCGGTGTACCTGAGATATCCTATTATTTGAAGTCAGTCTTTTTAGAGTTAGTAGAGATGTGAACTTTTAGTTGCTCAGACTTTTTAATTCATCAGTTTATATGGTAAGTCTTGAATTTTTTGGAAATAAACTTTGTGTGTTATATGAAACAAAATTAAATTGAAATCTTTAATTCTCCATAACACTGTTAAATGTTTTTAAGCACTTTAATTAATGTTCTATGCTATCAAGTATCAAAAGTTATTAAGGAGAGATTTACGTACCATACTGCAGTGGATGGGTAAGAAGAGGAACTTCCAGGATGTTTGCGAGTGATAAGTTTAATCCTCGATGTTCTTGCCGGCAAGTTACGCCTCAGTCGAGTTTGAGAAAATAATGAGAGATGCTGATAATTTATTTTCTTTAGTAAAGTTAATAACCAATGATACTTTAGGTAGCATAGAGTGCTTAAAAAACTTTTAATTCCATGATGCATGTTTCGTGCCCTGCTTTGGGTGCATCGTCAAGTGGAAAGTGAGCAACTGAAGCTAATATATGAAAGGCAGTTGGTTGTTGAATGTGGGAGAGGGGTGGAGGTGTGGGATTATGGGAACTCTCCAAGATCAGTGAGTCTCAGGGGGAAGTTCCATTTTGTGAATAGATTAAAAATCTTTTCCTTTGGTTTCATGTGCATTGTGTTGGGAGTATAAAGAGTGGGATACCTTTATTAAGTTTATAAATTTCATAAACTAAATTTTGGGTTAAAATAAATATGTTAGTGAGGACCTGAATAATGGTTTTCATATCGGTATGGATATTGGGAATTGTGTGTATGTGTGTGCGAGTGGGGGGATATTTCAATTGTTGATTCATAGGATGCATTATGGAAGATTTCTAAAGGGTTTGGAAGTATGTGCATTAATGCTACGTTAATTGGCCTTTACCTGAGATAAGGTTCGATGGTTTGAAACGTCAGTCATCGTTGACATTTGTCAAGTCCATGGAAGAGCATTTCTATTTACATGAAGTGCCTGGCAACAAAAGGGTGGTTTGTGAAATATCTTGTTTGATTGGGTTTACTAAGAAATGGTGAAATAACATAGGATATTGTCATGGAATAGAATTTTGGGAAGACTTCAAGAATGAACTATTGGAAATTTATCCACCATATGATGATTTTACACATTGAGCTACAGAACTTTTTTCATGAAGACAAAAGGAAGGAGATGATATCGAAACATTCATCTAGGATACTTATAAAAGCTGTACAATGCTCATGCTGCTGAATTCGACACAAACTGCATTATGTTGCACTTAACATAGCCCTTAAGAGAGTTTTTAGAAGACAGAAATGCAACTTCAATTTCAACTTTAGTCAATTGGCTTGGCAAAACACAAATAGAGAATCTGTAAAAATGGTATTAAATCAACAATGGATGCAATCCTCACCAAAGCAATGATATCAGGTTGAGTTTCGCAAAATGACTCCTGCATAACTGAAAGTTACATGGTCATGACAATTTTCAGTGAACACGCTTACAATGATGCAAAACAAACAAAGCAGAGATTACATTCTGCGTCAAGCTTCAAACAATGAAACTAGACCAAAAACTTTTGCTATGAATAATAGAGAAACTTTCAGAGGCAATTTTTTTGGCCGACTAGGGCACACAGAGAAATATTGCTACAGAAAAAAACAGCAATTCAGGAAACTTAAATTAGGATCTTTGAAGCAAGAGGCCAAAGTTCCTCAAGAAAAGCCCTCTCATGAGTTAAGTCCTACCACTTTGGTACACATAATGTTATGAATTACCTTTTGTGAAGCCTTGTCACGAAAAAATTAAATAGTCACAATACAGAAGCTGATTTTTCTTGTCTACATGAGAGATTTTTAGATGATATTAATGAAAGTTGTGAATTAAAATTTCACCACGGTCCAGTTTTTGAACTTGACTTTAGTCCAAAGCAAAATGATCAGGAAGAAACTGAAAATTTTTCTATCAGTTTATGTGAATTTAGAGGAACAAGTTGATGATGCAAAGCAAGTTGATAATGAGAAAGTTATTGAATTAGAAGTTTTAAAGGAAAATAATGTCGAAATTGTTGATGATGAAAAAAGTGTTGAAGCAGTTGGTTTTGAATGAAAATAATGCTAATGAAGAATTTCTAGATAAGCCAAGCATTCCAGAAATTGCTTTGAGTGTAAATAATCTTGGTGAATCTAACAAGTTAAGAAATTTTCAACTGTTGAAGTGTCATTTAGAAGCTGGTAGCAATAACTCTGGAAAGCAAAAAGTTAGGCAGCACATAGCGAGATGTCAACGAGACAACCACAGCCTGCAGAGCGACAACTGGCAACATAGCTCTCAACATGAAATAGATGATGTCACCAATGAGATCTTCAGAATCAAGTCTCTGGGAAATGACTGAATAATGATTTATCTCAACGGAATGCCAACAATGAAAATTTAAGTATATTATTATTCTTCCACTATGACACTAATTATTTATAACGTTTTATATATTTTTTCTCTGGAATAGATGAAGACAGAGACAATTGAAGATTATTTATTGTTGTTCATACTTAGAGATTTTGAAATGTTTAATTTCATGTTGAAACTTTAGAGTTTTGATATTTTTGAAAAGTGAATTTATTATTCAAAGTTATAATTTGAGTTTACAATGTGAAGTGATTAGATATTTTTTTTATGTATTCTGGTTCATTTGAAGTTCTAGTTCAACCATAAAGGATTATATTTTGTATCAATGTGATTTCAAATGTATTTATGAATTGTAGATTTTTTCATTTCAGCTGACTGAAAGCTGAATTGAGTGTTGTAAGTTAGAAATTAGAAATTATAAAATGTTTATTGGACATGAATGATGAGAATGAAAGAGAATTTAGTATACACTGATTGCATAAATTGTATCTGAAGTGAATTTTTTGTATTTAAATTGATTCTTATTGTAAAACTTGGATGGAATTGGATGAAATGTTAGCATCGTATATGATAAATTAATGATACAGTTTTTATGTACTCTTATATTGATGTATATGTGTTTAAATCTGTTCAGTGTCATCAGTGATATTGATGCGTCAGTGATGCGTAATTATCGGGATGACATTGGCAGCAGTTGTTTGTATACATATGAACTGACCATGATGTCTTGAAGTTTTTGTACCTTTTTTGAGCTGTCCCCAACAGCAAAGCCTAGTTTGACTGAGACGGTCCCTAAAGAAACGACTTTGGGAGGGGGACATAAAGCTCTATGAGGGGAGGTAATTAATGCTATTTTTATTTCAGCTAGCTTGCGATTTATTGTTTAGATGAAGTTTTAGCAGATGATTACATTCCCACTTGTTTGTAAAATGAAATTATTAGCTTTGCATATTTGATTGTAGTTAGGAGGATTTAGCAGAATACCAATACCGGTTTTTATACGTATGATAGGCATAGAAGAAGATTAGATTTCACATATTTGATTGTTGTTAGGGAATAAGCGGAAGTTAGTACCCCACTTGATGCACCTGTATTTATATTCTGTGAAACAGCAGAATTGCTGAAATTTTTTATTCTTTTCTTTAACCTTCTTGGAAGTTAAGCAGGACAGGAGTTAGATTAACAAGCTTTATAAAGTTTATAGTATGTAACTTTTGGAATTGTATCAGAATGTGATACTAGTTAGACCGATAATGATAGTACGCAGTTAACTGCCACGGCCATTGATATGCAATTACACTAGGTAGAATTTACACTTTGGTAGGAGAAATGGGAGGTATCTTTGGTTGTGATGAAAGATTGTGTCGATGTGAGAGTAGATAGTCTTGTTAAAATTTGAGTATGCATACTTATTACTTTATTTATGTTCAGTGATATGTAAATGATGTAGGAAGTGTCCTTTTATTCAAAATTGCTCATCAAAATCTGCTAGGTCAAATTTTGACTCCCTTTGGGAGGGGGAGTTGTGATGGTTCACCCATTCACTTTTACTTTTCCTTAACCAGTTTTACTTTATTTGCGCTATATTTATCATTTTGGGGATTATCTTCAGTTGGATTTATCACATTTCTCTCACCCAAGTCGCTAAAGGAGTTGCACATGTGGAACTCAGACTTTTGATTGACAGCTGCTAATGCATGCATAGGGACATGCCCTCTCTTGCATCATAGCAAGCACGTGATTTTAAGTTTATGTGAATGTTTTTTCCAGCGTGCAACACACGTCAGTTGCATGCTGCATGTATACTAAGTGACATTAGGTCATGGAGCAGGATAGTAATGAGATAGTAGTAGGAAGAGTCAGTATAGAGGAAGTCAGTCTTTTTAGAGTTGTTAGTAGAGATGTGAGCTTTTAGTTACTTAGACTTTTGTATTCATCAATTTATATGGTGAATCTTGAATTTTTTAAAAATGAACTTTTTTATTTGTTATATGAAATATTTTGACTTTGCTATTTTTTCTCTTGAGCAATGATAATTTTTTTTATTAAGATTTAACTTTAATAATTTGATAATCTTTTGATTTCTTACTCAATAAGTAATGCCCATATACTTAGCAAACCCTCATTTAACTTTATTTGGCAAGTTAATATTACCTGGTGCCCAATACTATCTGGAAGTTTAGTTTAATTTGGATCAGTCAAAAGGTCCGAAGAGAAGAAGTTTAACTATCTTTTGGAACGTTACAATATATTTTACTTTTCTGCTTCTATAATTATTTAAAAGTACTTCTCAAATATATATTACAATTGCAAAGAATAGTTATTTGAAACTTGATCAAAAATGATATCATTAGATATACATAATCTGAAATGGTAGTAATCGTAAGAGGTATATAAGACATAATGAAAAGTTAAATTTTTAAAGGATAGGACTTTTATATAAACATATATTTAATATTTAAATTCTAAGTCTTTAAACTAAAAATGTCTTAAAAATAAGTATTAAGTTCGATTTTTTTTTCTTTTTGGTGGACTGGTAAACTCACAATACATAATATATAAAACAATATTTAAACACTGTGTATTTATTAAACAGTACAGGTCATATTAAACACAGGATATATTAAACAGCACAGTATTTAAATTGTACAAGAAATAAAAAGATTTCTCATGTAACTATCTTAATATCCCTTTCAATCTGATGATGGATATAAAATATAACTAAAATCATGATAATTGACCTAATTATGTGAAAGTATAGTGTTTATACCATCGTTTTATATGTTCAAGGACTGATGCATTGTTCCACATATTTTATGGCATCATGAAATAAATTTATCACATCTATGTTCCAAAGGGCATTATGGCTTTTTTCTGCTGTGTTTGTGTTTATCTTGAAGACATCATTAATATTTGAACACTTAAAACAACTTCTTGATAATATCAGTGAAAAAAAAGTGTACATTTATATAATTTGGATATTGGACACTGAGATAATATATTTCTGGTAATCACAATTTTAAAGACTATCACAAGAGCTTGCATGTTATGTCATCATTCAAGTGACTGCAGCAGTACAATGCTACATGCAAGTGTACCAGCCAAACATTTTGTATCTTTACTTTGCATATTGGAATGCTTTGAATTGGAGCTATAAAAACTGCTTAAATCTCAGCACTCTTTGTAATGCTCTAAAGTACATTATTTTAAACTGCTGGACAGCTTGTAATTTGGGCAGCAATCAAATAATCTTGACAAAAAAATTAATAAATTAGGGTTCTTTTTTAGAACGTGTAAGATTAGAAAAAACTTAATGACTGTTCAAAAATAATGTTAATCCAATAACACTAAACTTATCTCTGCTCAAGAGAAAAAAATAAAGTCAAATGTAAATTTTTAAAATATAAAAATTTAATTTGAGTATTAACTCGCCAAATAATTTCTTCTACAAAAACTTCATATATACTGACTCTCTACAAACTAAACCACTGACTACTCCTTCACCACCAACTCTCTACTTCACTCTGCAAATTTCTCCTCTAACTCCAAACTCTATTAAATCTCTTCTCATAACTCTCTCTACTTAGCTCCACTGACTTAAGTCAAATGTGGCATGTCTAACAACACACCTGTGAGCACATTTGCATACAAGATTCTGCATTAATGATGATGCAAGGGGTTGTGACCTTGGCGTCAGCAGATAGTTGCCGTCAGTCAAAAATAATTGTGCAATTGGCAAATTACTAATGGATGGAGAGAGGCGATGGTTCAAAGAAAATTAAAGGCCTCAAAATAATAATTATAACATAAATAAATTAAACTGGTTAGGAGATGTAAAAGTGAACCATCACATCTCCAACAAGTGCAACAACAAATGCTATTAGACCTTTACCTTGAAAAACATCTACACAAGCTATATTTATTCAAATGTCCTATTACTCTGATACCTCTATTACTCAGTATAAATCTGATTGTTGAATGTAATCAGCTTATATGGTGGTATGTATAAATGTTACTTCATTGGCACAAAATGGTGAAAAACATTAGTGCATTAAAATATTTATTTTTATAGAGTGAAATTATGCAAAATTTTAACTAAGGCAAACCAAGATAATATTGTAATATTTTAACTAGGTAACCAAGATCTCTCATTTATCTGAAGTAAAGCAATGTGTTGCAGGCTGTCCAGCCACATGACTAATAGGATTCCTATGTGAAAATTAGACAGAAAAAGGAAATTCAAGTTAATATTAGATCATAGTAAAATTAGCCTCCAATAAAGGACTCCCTACACCAGTCAGAACAGAAGGTGGGAGAAAGTAGGGGTTACTTCTAATTCACTAAGGCCTATAAAAAAAATGCAATTTATCCAGAAAAAACAAAGGAAGAAAATCATTAAATCTTGCAAAAGAGTCTGATATTCTCGATGAACTCAATGAGTAGATGCATGTGTGTGTGCTGCAGCTTCCTGTTTTGGTGAGTACCTAAGAGGGGAGTGATGGAGTAATTGGAGATTCCGATGGCATTAAGCTCCCTAAAGAGAACCACTTGACCAGCATAGCAGTGGGAACAGTTTAACAAGATGTAGGAAATGTTCTCAGGTGCGTTGCATGTGATGTAGTTGGGGTTGTTGACTCTACCAAGGATATGAAGAATGGAATTTCTATAGATGACTCTAACTCAGTGATGATGGAGAAGGGTCTCCTCAGCTCTCAAGAAGTTTCCAAAGTTTACAGGAGTGAGAGAAGGTATACATGGAACCTAAAGGAGGAAAGACCAGAGTCCTTCTGCTACTAGGCAATACTACTTCATGAGTTGTGAAAGAAAAATCTTGTAGTTACTGAAAATAAGTGGAAAATTAGATATGTACCTCTAATCCTGGAGCACTTTGCCAGTCAGATCTACAAGATCACTGCCTCGTATTCCCACATGTAAAAGGATCCACTGGAAGTGGACACAACACTAGCAGAGGCAAGAATGGAACACATCTCCATGAGTTCTGTACAAGGAAAGGGTTACAAGTCCTGGAGTCCATCTTCTGGAGTACTTGTAAAGCTGATTTGGAGTTACAAAGGATGTCAAATTTGAAACCTTCAGTGAAGTGGGTTTCAAGGATCATGAATGTAAAGGCAGTAAATAATTTCTCCAGATCAGTGGATCAATCTGTGTAGACTTCAATACACCTGTCATTAGTGGGCATTGACAAATGAGGTTGCAATAAGTTTGATGGCCAAGGGATCAAGGTACTCTTTCATCCTATAGATAGGATCGAGACTTTGATCTTAAGCTCACTGTTCTTTCATGGCAATAGGTCAGGAAAGAGAGTATTGCCAGTTGTAGAGCTAGACAACTCCGAAATGAATGTTGGGTTTGTAGGCTATTGCAGCACCATTCTGCAGTTGACATTCAATGCATCAGTTACAAGTACAGCACGCGAGTTCTACTTTAACTGCTATTCCCCTGACTTTTGGCCTCTCAGTGTATTTATTGTTATAGATACACATTCAGCAGCCACTTTATTAGATACAGTTCCGTGTTATGTCAATAGTAACTGAGATACAAACTCTGGAACATCTTAAATAATTTTTTTGAAAAAGTGTGACTGAAGACAATTTAAAGATCTGAAATCTATTTCAACCTAGATTTTTAACAATATTCATTCTCTATTTAGAGTTAAGGAAATTGGAAAACTTAGCAGCAATAATAGCAATTTAAGTAAATGTTCTCAAAAGTCAATAAAAACTGGTTAAAACTAAAGCAATTAAAGTAGTTAACTAAAACTAAAGCAGTTAAAACTAAAGCAACTAAAGTAACTGTTATGCTGAACTCTAATAATTACATCTAAGAGTGTTTTCAGCAGTTCACGTGAAAATTAGGTAAATTTGTGCTAATTCTGAATGGTTTTTTTCAGAAAGAGCTAATTTGCAAAGTGTTTCAATTTCCATAATATACATTTCCATCTCTTTAAATACTGAAAGCATATTGTTGGAAATTGAGATTTAAATAGATTTGATTATGTTCCTAAAATTATTTTCAGTTATATTATTTTCATACAAATATTATTTAAGGAGTTAATAAGTCCTACATCTGCATTACTATTAGCATAATGTGGAACTGTACCTAATAAAATGGCCCTTTGAATGCATGTTGATATTACGGATATCATAATTACATTATTTGCATTTCATACTGAATTACTATTGAATTTGTATTAGATGATTCTGAGAAGTTATTCTAATCTTGCACATAAAATTACATTCGATCAAATTAAAACCCCATATCTTTATTTCACCTTATCTTTTTACCAAACTATTTTAATAATCATAATGAAAATAACAAAAACAAAATTTTTGCCGTAGTGAGCAGTTGTTTAAATTTTGTCTCTTTCAAAAAACATTTAATGTGACCTGGCATAAATACGGTTTTCAATTTACTAAAAAAAATTTTTTCTGAAGTTATCCAATGAAAAGTTTACTTTTTCTCTTGTTTTTATTCTGCCGCATCAAATTGGATTTACGGTTATTGCACTGTTTTTATTTTGATCATAATCTTGTTTGAAACACAGAGATTTTCCCCTCAGCTTTACTTAGTTTTTAATAGCAATTTGCAATTGCTGGTGCAATTTTTTAATGCGTAGACTGTGATGCAATTGCATAAGTTTTTATTCCTGTGAATCAGTGCAGTATAAACCAAGGTATTTAAATTATCAATTACCTGAGATAATGCTACTTTTTAATTGGGTATACTGTCATGGTTTTCAGAGTGACCAGTTTCTTATTCCAACAATTATTTTGTTCTTTCCCAAGATAACAATCGTTTGGTCAGAGTAGAATCTGTCATGGTAACAAGACTGAATTTTTTTATGTGATAGGTTTTTTAAAATCTGGAATGGCATTATCATTTAGTTTACATTTGATAAAGCAAGAGTTTGCTTCATAAATATTACAGGCGATCGATCTTAACAGCATCTGAAAAATGTTTAGCACATATCTTCATGTGTGCATTGAATCTATCTATCTACATACGACACTGCAATACCTACTTCTTACTACTTTTTGCTTCTAATGGGAATATATATGAAACATTACTTTTCTTATTCTTCAAAGGATTACTTATTAGTTTGCTACTTCACAGTTGGGCATGATAAAAAAAAAATTACCCAAAAGACTTCACAGAGCAAGAAATTCACCAAATAGAAAACAAAGAAAGACATGAAAGAACATACGATTATGTAAATACTTTAGGCTGTGCTCTCCCTGCTGTGATGTCATGGAACATGCCTTCTCAGCAGCACTCAAATGACCTTGGTAAAAATAACCTTTTGGCACCATCTTATGTATTGCACCTTGCCTCTCACTATATGCAGGTGCTCATCATTGAATGATTAAATGCCTCAGAAAAGGTAAGAGTCCTGGGTGGACAATGAAAAACAAGATATTGTCCAAATTCAACCATCTGGTGTAACATGTGTAGCTTATGGTACCCTGACTGTATTAAGAGACAACAAACAAATTACTAACCTTAGAACTTTCCAACGGCCTGACTTATTTGAGCTTTCTGAGGAAGTTTCTTCATCACCACTATCTCTTATGTCTTGTATCTGAAAAATAAACAAACAAACAACAAAAAACATATAATCATTCCATAACTTAATAACTTTTGAGTTTCATAAAAAAAAAGTTCAAAAATTTTATAATCAGAAAGATAACCGATTCTGAGAATTCTCAAATTCGAGTTTCTGAGAGAATTAGCTAGCATGAGCATGAGGATGGTGGAGAACCACTGATCACAGCAAGGAGCCCAGACAAGCATACCTGCTATCACCAAATGATATTTCCTAAGGGTAACTATTTTCCTTACAGTGGCTGGGCCAAACAACAGTGCAGATAGTGGCTTTAAAGAAACAACAAATAATAGTGCACCGTGTTTTATACACTTAAATCAGAAAGATAGCTTTCTCTTTCATAGATGATGCAATATTGTAGATACTTGCATATGTTATAATAAATACAGTACAAAAGGTCATTTGAACTACATGGGGATTGAAAGGCATGAAGAAATGCAGAATGAAAAATAAGTTGTTCTTACATGGAGTTTGTCACTATATTCTCCATGAATGTTCACTAAACTTACTAAATCCTTGTCATACAAATCACAAATGCACTGGTGCTCAAAATCAAAGGATAATGTTGCATCTTAAAAAGTACACAACAGAATGAAGTGATATGTAGTGTATGTATATGAAAATTCTGCAATGTGGAAAAGAAAATGTATGCACTTTTAAACAACAAGAGCTACAACCATATTTATGAGCAAGCAAATTAGGCTTCCTATAAAAAGGTATATGGCTGTAATTACTGCTTATCCCATTCAAGCCATCCTGGCATTAACTTCATAACAATATGATTTCCCAATGTCACAGACATTCATTGATGATTGTGTACACTGAAGAACAATATGTAATATGGAAGTGGATCACTTCCAGACTGGAGGTATCCAGGAACTTTAAATGTACCAGAAAATATTCTTTCAAGACTTTGGATACAACTTCAGAAAACAAAACACATTAGTTGCAGCTCAGGTCAAGGTCATACCAAGGTCATGACATCTGCCTTTTCTAGCAAGAAAAATAAGAAGACAGCTAGGCAACTGTCTTGTGAGCTTGTAACGCTCCAAACAATGCAAAATACTTAAAGTTTTATGCTCCGGATAGCTTAGACGGGCGCCAGGCAATAATTAACAAATTGCCAAAATGTAGAATAAGTTGATTTAGGGTTCAAGTGCCAGCGAGCGTTCATAAGTAAGAGTCAAAAATGATTCTTAACAAAATAAGAGTAATGTAAAAAAGATCCTTAATTAGCGTTGCTCAAGATAAAAAACTACAGACTCAAAAGGTTATAACAAAACAAAATAGATTTATTTCCAAAATAATTAACTCACCAAGACATCAATAAAAAAACATCTCTTGTGCTACACGCACGGTGCTACGCACCTTACTACATCTCTCTGCTCTCTCTACAACTCTGCTCTCAAGTGCTCCAGTGCTCTACTCTCAAGTGCTCAGTGCTCTCAGTGGCTCGCAGGTCATGGTTTTGACAATGGGCCGGCGCATGCCGGGAAAGACATTTGCATACTATGACGAACGACGAGGTATGACGCAAGAGGGGGCGTGTCCTTGGCACGCGCTTTAACGGTTACGGTCGGAAGTTCGGAGTTGCGCGTACGCAACTCCTAGAAACTTGAAAACGAGTGCTGTGATGCCGAAAAGGAAATAAAAATCCCCAAAATGATAAATATAACGTAAATTAAACAAAACTGGTTAAGGTAAAGCAAAAGTGAACGATGGGGCATCACAAGCTGTCATTGGTCAAAGTATGGCAGTTTCTAGATATACTGTGTACAGGAGGTTGCATGAATGAGGTCTGTATGCACAAAAACTAATAGTTTGGGCCCCCTCCATCCTTTTCACCAAGCTATTTTAACATGGTGTTAATATCACTTTTGAAGTCCAAGCCAGTGGACAAATGTACTCTCCAGATTCAATTTAAACACTGATTCTTAATGTGTTCATCTGGAGAGAATGAGGTACTCACCACAACTGCTATAACATCAGAGAAAGGGACCATTTTGGTAGAGGTAGTGTGATGATCTGGTATGGAATGAAGGTTGACTACAGTGGAAGAACTAGGCTGGGATAGTGACCCAGGGTCCAGGCTCAGTTGAAGCCCAGTAAGAGGGCACTTACTGATTTTTCGAGAAATATATTTCTTAACAGAAATTGTTAGTTGAATATAAGTCAAAATGGACAGGAATTTTTAAAGAAAGGAAGGTTATTTCCAGTGCTTGCCCTCCAGGCCTCTTTGTTATAATTTCTGCAGTCATCATTTATTTTTATTTAACTATTGACACAACATAAGATTTATCAAGCAGAGTAAAAATAAGTTTTGATTTTTGTGATGTGAAAATTTCATCCTCCCCTAATGAAAATTCTCATCAATTAGAATTAAAGAATAATTTTTAGGATTTTGGTCAGCCATTGAACAATCTTCCTCTTGCTTAGAGAAACAGATATTTGATTTTATTAAAGAGAAGGGTATTGATATAAAGAAATGTCGTGGGCAGGGTATTTTTCAGGAGTACAAGCCAGGATTTCACGAAAGAACCTTCAGCTGAATATGCCTATTGGGCAGCTTATAATTTAAACATTGCCCTTAATGACTGTTACAAAAGTTTAAAAATAAAGGCAGCAACTAAAATGGAGAAAAAAATTAGGGAATTGAAATAAAATATCAAAGCAAGAACTGATAAAGAGGCGAAAGGGATTTTGAATAATTGTGCAGAGATGACAGATTCACCAATTGTGAAAAGAATTTTTGAGTCAAAACATCTTTAGATTACATAATTAGTCAGTTAAAACAACAATTTCAGAGTCTGCAAAATGTGATCAATATTTTAGCATTCTGTACTTGTGGAAACTGTTTTCTGCTTGAATGAAGAACTGTTTAGGAAAGCAAATAATCTGGCAAATAAGTACTAAAAGGACATTTATTTCGAGTTTCTGAAACAATTAGCTTCTTTCCTCTGATTACTGAATTTCCATGATTTACTAACTGCCATATCATTATTTTTTTTGCCATACCTGTAACTGTTGCTAGTGCTGAAAGTAGTTTTTCTAAATTAAAATTAATTAAAAATTATCTGAGGAGCACGGAGGACATTGGCACAATAATTAAATGGACTGTCTTAATATCAATTAAGAATGAAATGACAAGAAATCTAGACTGAAAGAGTTCATTTATAGTTTTGCCAAAAAGAAAGCTTAAAGAATTAGTTTCAAGTAAAATGGTAAAATAAAATTTGAATTCCATGTGTTATAATAATCAAATGCATTGAATGGCCAAATTATTATATAAACCCCGATAAAAATATGCAAAGCAGAAGTATCGCTTCAGTCACATGGGATGCTGAAACTTGCAATGTTTATAAGGTCTCTACGCATTGGAAACCAGTCACAGAGAAGTAATCATGGGTAAAGGTAGCAACATAAGTGAGCTTGATCATGGCCAGATAGTAGGTACAAGGACAGTCAGATAGTAGGTACAGTTGTTCAGTCACCGCAATTGCTGAACTGTTGAGATTTCCTTGTCACACCATTGCACATGTATACCAAGACTATGTGAAGACTATACCAAGACTAATATGGCAAACCTTCCAACCAGTGGGAGAAATGTGGACATGTGTGAAATTGACTCTCGAGGCGAGCACAGACTGTCCTGCATTGTTACAAGGAATCACATGGATACTGTGGAGCAGATAACATTGGAATTGAATGAGGGTGCATCCACAAGCTTATGCACAAAGACTGTGGACAAGGAAAAAATAGGCTATGGCAGTTGACGTTCACATCATATCCCCTTGTTGACTGTAAAGCACTGAAAGATTAGGCTGCAGTTTGCAAAGGTGTATTGCAATTGGAGTGTGGAGGACTGAAAATGCATCATCTGGTCTGATAAATCACGGTTTCAACTCTATCATGCCGATGGGAGGGTACATGGGTGGTGTAAATCACATGAAGCGATGGACCCAGCTTGCCGAGTTGGGGTCATACAGGCAAGTGGAGGTGATGTAACAGTTTGGGGGTGCATTTACATGGGCTTCCTTGGGCTGCTTGTACTCATCAAGACCTCTGTCACTGGCACAAGGTATGTAAACATCCTCACCGACCACTACACCCATTCACGATGATTCTCTTTCCGCACCATGATGCCATCTTTTAACAGGACAATGCCACACTGCATATTTCCTGAGTGGTTACCAATTGGCTCCAGGAGCATTCAAGTGAGTTTACCACACTCAAATGGCTCTGGATCTCAACTCCATTGAGAATTTGTGGGATGAATTGGAGAGATCTGTTTGAGCCCACCAACCCCCACCAGCAACTGTGGATGCTCTACGATAGGCGATCCTCACTTCATGGGCAGCAATACCACCTCCGCATCTTCAACACCTCATTGAGTCCTTACCAAGACATCTGGCTGTTGTGAGGGCAAAAGGTGGAGCAAAAGGTTACTAAGTAGGTGTATATAATAATAATATGTCCATTCAATTTATAAAGCCAGTACCTAGTCTAGTGGTTAGTGTACCTGACTACTAAACCAAGAGTCATGTCCTCTGTATATGTTTGTATGTTATATGCAGGAGAAACAAATTGGGTGGGGTGGGTGCAAGCAACACAATTGTGCAGGAAAAATGTAAGATGAGAGTGGGGGCTGGTGTCAAGATACTGGATTTCCAATGCAGCATAACAATATTTACCTCTCTGTTTTGTAGGTTTTTAAAAAATTTCTTGAAGATGCATGAAATATAGAAAACTTTGATAATTTTTTGCCTCTTTTACTTTTACTAATATTTTTGGTAGTGGTGGTGATGGAGGGACAACCAGTAAAATCCGATTCATGGAGCCTGCATATATGGACATTAAATGGTGAACTCATTTGTGCTATAAAAAAATTTTAATTTCCCAAAAACATTAGATTTTGAGCTAACTTTTATATTTATATATATATTTAAAACAGACATTTCAGAGTTCCCAAATAATCCTAATTTTTTTCAATTTATTCCTCAACTTGATACTTCAGAAAATAATAAGCCCTTTCTCTTGCTAAAATTGCCATTAACATAGTACAGGACAAGGTGTCACCATGGGCCAAATTTACTTTCTTCCCATTCCCCCTATTAATGAGTTAACCGAGTTGTTTACTAAAAATATGTCGATCTGTTCTCAATAAAACAAAGTCAGACCCAAAGGGAACAATTTTTTTTTATTGGAGGATTTAAGTGATTTGCATGAAAATACAGCCTTATGCATTTTTGAATCATTTTCAAATATTTTGAGATTAGAAACTATTTTAATGTTTTTTAAATTATTTTTATCTATTATCAGATATGTTTTATGAAAGGAAAGGGGAAAAACTCAATATTTCTTTAATCATGTGACTGGCAAGATTATATCGATTGGCAAACATTTGATTTTGGTTTGAAACTTCTAGTGAATATGCAGGTGTTTATCCAGGTTTTTCAGAGGTGTGTGTGGAACCTAAGTTTTTTGGGGTGGGTGAGTGGGTGCTGAACCTAAGGTTCTTTTGGATAGCCTTGAAAAAAAAATCTTGGTGTCTCATAGTGTGCTCAAGATATTTGTGCCATTTGGGGTTGGGAGTGATTTTTTTTTGTGTATATGCATTTGAACCAGTTTATGTAGAAGAAACTTGTTCACTTTTTTTAACCATAAAAGGTGGTTTGCCTTGTTGAAAACAATGCTATCTCTGCTGGTTATTCAGAAAACAAAAATTTAACAAATTCACTGATAATTTCTTCACTTACTAGTCAATGTCTTACTTCCGATTCAGATGGTGTCTACTAGCAAGACAACTGTTCATTTCACAGGTCCAGGTTGGTTACTGCATAGTTGCAGGAGCATTCTGGACTTTGAAATAATGAATTGGCCACCTAGAATACCAGATTTAAATCTCATCGAAAATCTTTGGGATACAAGAGCAGAGTGTTTGGGCCAGTGTCACATCAGCGATGACCTTGGGAGAACTGTGGATAGCTCTATAGGATGCATGGATCGCCATACTTGTGGAACATTTATGCAAGCTTGTGGAGTCCTTGTCGTTATGTTGTGTGATGGCCGTCATCAGGGCCAGAGGGTGTCCAACACATTACTAGGTTGCTATCCCTAATTCAATGGCACTTCAGTGTATAAAGTTACTATTTATAGTGCAGCCAAAATTTGAAACTAATATCTTGCACTGGTTGTTTGCTTGTTTGTGGTTTTTATGGTGCAAGAGCAACAAAGGCTATATTGCACCACTCCAGGTTAAAGAAAAGGGTAAAAGACATTGAACCCACAACAAAGAAAAGGAAAACAACATCACAAGTGAGATATATAGAGAAAACAATACCACAACAGAATTAATAACCCATATCTAAAAACGAGAAATGTAAAAGTTAAAGGATGAACCATGGATGTACAGAACACATGGGAAACAAAAACCAGTACCTAATAAGTAATCTAGAGTATAAAAGGTCAACAAAACCTATTTCAGAAATATATGTACGAAAGAAAACAGCAATGGGTGTAGGAGACCCATGTAAAAATTAGGAGCAAAAGTTCAAAAGTTAAAAGCTTACAATTTATTAAAGTAACCATTATATCATAAAAAATTTTAAAAATGAGTGAAAAAGCAATGATTGGATAAAATATGTTGAAGTGTAGAAGGATCAGATGTAAAATCATGGAAGTTAAAATAAATAAAATGTTCTAGATTACAACATGGGCAATAAATTATATTTCACGGTTAAAATAGTGTCACAAAACTTACACTTATGCTATTTAATCCTTTCCATGTCAGAGCTGAATTATCATTTTCATTTTTCGAATTCTAGTGACATGAGAAGTAAATTTCATTCCCCATAGTACAAGGTTGTAAAAAATTTGCTTTCCGAATAAAAATCTGAATTTTTTTCAACTATATCGAAAATAACATTTAAATCTATGATACATATTATTTGTTTTTACCTGTGAAAAAAATTATGCTAAAGCATATTTTTTTTACATGCAAGTGCATGTTCAGTCACCATAAATAGCATCATGGTGATGCTATTATGATGCATCATAAATCATAATAGCATCATGATTTAGATGCAGATGATATCTATGCAGATAAGTCAGTGACAATTAGTTTTATCCTTTATTCTGCTTACTGCACATAGATTATCAGTGGTTGTGATTCCTGGTACTTTGGGCTATTTATAGCTGTAGTAGAGTTGTAATACTTTCAAAACTTTTAGCATAAAGATATTGATTTTATTACTACTGGAAATTGCATTATTCAAGAACATACAGGTCAGATTCTTAAAAATAATCTTACATTTCTCTTTTTCAGGGAGGAACAATAATAAGCATTACCAAGGCGTGGGTCTGTTTCTCAGCAGACACACTAGTGATGCTCTTCTAGGATATGAGTGCATTAATGAAAGGTTTCTTACAGCAAAATTTCAGACAAGCATTAAAGACTTGAATGTTATCTGCTGTTATGTCTCCACTGAGGATGCTGATGAGAATGAGAAGGATAGGTTTTACGGATAACTTCAGTTGAATTCTGTCAAAAAAGGAGATATTACCCCTTGTTCTAGGTGACTTCAATGCCAAAGTTGGTACTGATTCTGACCTGTGGGGAGGAGTAAGAGGCCCTTTTGGTATTGGTAGCTGCAATGGGTAATGTCTCCTACAGGTAAGTAAACTCAATGGTTTCAGAATAACCAACACTTATTACAAACACCGCGACATACATAAGTACACATGAGTTTCACCCGATGGGCTGCATAAGAATATGATTGATTATATATTAATTAACAGCAAATGGGCTAATTCTGTTAGGAGTACTGGTTCATATAGCTTACCATGATAGGTTACTTAATCATTATGACAGTCATGGTATGTTTACTACTGAAGTTGAAGAAGAAAGGGATCATTTTAAACAGGCTTTTTTGGACACTAACAGTACTCTTTTAGGAAAAAAGAAGCAGAAGAGACAGAATTATCTGAGTGATAAGGCACTTGAGCTTATTTCAGAAAGAAAGAACTGCAGGAATGTCCTTAATCAATACCCCACTAGTCCTAATAGAAAGCATTACAGAGAGCTTAATAAATGTGTAAAGGATCAGTTAATGTGATAAGAATCTTTGGCTTGATGGTTTGGCTGACAAAGCTGAGGAAACAGTTAGACAGCACAACAGCAGAGAGCTGTACCAGAGAGTTAATGTTTTGGGTGGTAGAAAACGGACAGGTATACAGGGAATGAAGGATAAACAAGGTAAGGTTATAGGTGATAACAAGGATAGGTGAGGAATTCTGTCATGGCTAGGTGGGCTGAGCATTTCAACGATATTCTAATCAATGTGACCAGTTCTACTCCTATTGTTTGTAATGATGATAGATGCATTACTGGCTTTAATGTTGGCACTATAATACATTCTGAAGTCATTTTGACTGTTTCTAAACTTAAACTACATAAATCCCCAGGGGTAGATGAAATTACTACGGAAATGCTTAGAGCTGGGAATGTTTCAGTTACCACTAGGATGACTGAAATTTTGAATATCTTTTATGATAAAGGCATGGTTCCTGAGAATTTTACCAGAGCTATTATTATCTCTATTTTCAAAAAAGGTTATTGCAGTTCTTGTGATAACTATAGGGGTATCAGCCTACTCTCTGTTCCAGGTATTCTTTGCATGATTGTGCTTAATAGAATTAAGAATCTGGTTGACAGGCAATTGAGTGATGAGCAATGTGGATTCAGAAGTGGTAGGGGATGTGTGGATCAGATATTTTCATTTAGGCAGATTCTTGAGAAGTCTTCAGAGTTACAGAAACCTTTGGTTGCTAGCTTTGTTGATTTCAAAAAGGCTTTTGACTCTGTTGATTGTCATAATTTGTGGTTGATTGTGATATCATATGGTATACAAGACAAGTTAGTTAACATAATGAAAGATCTCTATAACACTGAGTCATGTGTGAGAGTTGGTAAGGCTTGTAGCAATTGGTTTAGCATTACTTCCAGTGTTCAACAAGGGAGCATTCTGTCTCCTTTTCTCTTTAGTTTGGTTATTGATTATGTTATGTGAAATTCACTTCAAGAGAAAGATTTTGGCCCTTAAATGGGCTGGAGATACGAAAATTTCTGATTTAGATTATGCTGATGATTTAGCCCTCTTGCCAAATGATGTTGATGCGATGAATTCTTTCTTCATTAGGGCTGTTGATGAGACTGGTAGCAGAGTAGGTTTGGTTATAAACAGAGAGAAAACTAAAGTGATGAAAATTGGTCAGGCAGGTTGTGATTCAGTTAATCTGAATGGTTACAGTCTTGAGCAGGTGTCAGTCTTGAGCTGGTGATGTGCGGCATGAGATTAACAGACGAACAGGGATTGCTGCTGGGACTTTTAAGAATCTATAGAGAGTGTGGAGAAATTGGCGTATACACCTAAAGACTAAAATTAGACTGTATAATAGTTTGGTTCTTTCTAGGGTTAGTTATGGTAGTGAAACTTGAACACTTTGTAAACAAGATAACAGGAAACTAGATGCTTACGCAGTATCTTGGGCATTAGGTGGTTCAACTTTGTAACTAATGATGAGGTTAGGCAAAGGAGTTTGCAACCTCCTTTAAGCAGCATATTGTGCAGAAATTCTGCTGGTTTGGCCATGTTGCCCGTATGAATAATTATATATTAGCGAATAGGGTTATGAATAGTGTGCCTAAAGGCCTCAAAGAGGGGGAGACCTAGGATGTGGTGGGCAGATAATGTTAAACAGGACCTTGTTAGAATTGGTGTGCAGTGGCCAGATGCAGCAGATATAGCTCAGGACAGATACAGAGATGCTTATGCTTGGAGAACTAAATTGCATGGTCTGGTTGGACCTCCATAACCCATGTTTGCTTGATGATGATGATGATGATGATGACGACGACGACGACGACGAAAACATCAGTCAAAAGATTTTGTAATTCATATTTATCTTTTAAACACTATAATTAATGAGAAATCAATAAAAACTTAGAAAAATAACCTAGTTCTATTGGGCACATATCCTTTGGAATAGGTTGGTTGGTTAGCTATTTGGGTTTTATAGTACAAGAGCAACAAAGTCTATGTTGCACCAAATAAGGATAAATAAAAAGTTAAAAGACATCAACCTACAACCAAAGTTAAAAGCAACACACAAAAATGAAACCAACAAAAATCAAAAGAACAGAACAAGAAAGAAAAGTGTAAAACAAACAATATGTAAACACAGATGATAATCACAGCATTATCTGCTGCTCTTTTGGTATTGATAAATCAATAAATATTTTGCGGAAAAATTTTTCACTGACATATGGGATGTGAACCCGCATCTTTCCAGAAACATGTCAGAGTATTCTCCCAGTTGAACTCATCTTTTTTCCGCTAATTTTAAGACTAAACTCTATCACAAAGATTTTCGGGTCAACCATTTGTGCCATCCATGATCTCAGGTGGCAACTATTATCTTTACATTGCACTGAGTGAGATGGAAATAAATAATAGTCTCATCATGCTATTTAGCATTATTAATGATTTAAACATAGATGATAATCACAGTGCTACCTGCTGCTTTTTTGGTGTTGATAAATTAATAAATTTTTCCGCAAAATATTTATTGATTTAAACAACATGTATAGAAACCAAGGTAAAAACAGTCAACAAGTAAAAAAACAAAAAAAAAAAAAAGTAAATGTGGGTATACATATGTGTGTGTGTGCCATTGGTTTATACATGTAAAATAACCAGTAAAACATAAAAACTTAAAAACAGGGATTAAAAGCAGGTCATCAGAACTTAACTGCCTGACATAGATGTTCTCGACACGTGGCCACATTGCTTTAAAGCAGTGTTGCCACATTTTCCTAGTATATAAGAGGATTTTCAAACTTTGAGTTCTAAAAGATTTTGATTGTATCACATTGTAATGGTAGCATCCAGCAAAAAGTTCGTTCACATCAATTCCAATCCATGTGCTATATTTTATCATTCATTAAATTTAAGTTACTGTTACATTTGTTTGTTGTTATTATTGTTTGAATTTATTATTATTATTTATTAATTAGTTTATTTTTATTATTAATTATTATTTCTTAATTAGTTTAGTTTTGTTATTAGTAGCCATGGCTGGATCTAGGGGGACATCCCCCCTTTCAGAATGCTAATAAAAGTTAAGAGGCAAAAGATTATGAAACACATATTGTAGGAAATTTTTTAGACTTGTAAAAAGGAGGGGGATAGCAGTGAAAATGCAGTCTCTTGAGGACCTCCCACCCTTTACATTTTTCCAGCTTGGTGGTGTTTCTTGCCCCGCCCCCCTCAATTTTTTTCTACATCCGGGCCTGTTAGTAGCCAATATGGTGTGTAATCTCTGCCATTTCATAATGACATGGAAAGTTATTCCAAACAAGTGTTGCAGAGTTTCATCATTTAAGAATTCACAGAGAGATGCTTGTTGGAACAGAGTTAAAAAAAATTACCAACTTTTTTAAGTAGTAAACTCTAATACATGATATATTTCTTTCACAATGAGTACTTTGTAGTATGTAAACATCATAGCATGTTTTCAATTCCATTTCAGATAACAAAATTTCAGTACAAAAATATTTCAGTATGAAAATATTTTGGTGACCTGCTAGATTTTGTTATACTGACATTTCTCTGTATATACTTTTTTATTGAAAGATTTGAAAAAATATCAGTCTATATATATTAAATTTGTGAAAAATTATGTCCTTACCTTCTGCAATATGCTCCGGAAAGTCTTAGGTGCTGTACTACCATGATACAAAGAAGCACTAAGCTTGTGTGGATGAGGTTGTGTAAATAACTGAACCATTCCATAATTTCTGATTGCAGTGTGTTGATCCACTAATGGTAAGCACACATTTTTTGATTTTACTGCTGCATTACCTGAAAGCTAAAATAATATCAGGATGAAATAATCATGCAAATAAAAACTTACACATATACCTATCCCTCGATTTACACGGTCTCAGTTTACGATCTTTGTTTCAGTTTTACACAGTCAAAATAAAAAGCAACTAATTTTGATATACATGGTGATAGACTCAGTTTTATATGGTACAGAGTCAGTTTTTTTTTAATGTATGTAGATATAATACATATTGTGAAGTAGCAGTATAACATCAAATGAGATTATTGTACTGTAATGTCATTTCAAAGTAAAAATCAACTAAATGGTTTTAGTTGATATCATTTATTTTTAAAAACGAATAGATAATAATAAATTTCTGTATTAATAAAATTGTCATTTGTAACAAGTTATATTTATATTCGTTCACTAAAATTATATTCTTGCCATTGTAATGCCATCTGTCTCATGATATTTTAATGAAGTCTGTTTTAAATTGACAGTGAGATCTGACTTTTCTAGACTGAATTTTTTTAGACTAATAAAAACCTTTTGTGTTATCTCATGTTTTAATAAAATGTTTAACATTGTAGACTATTATATTGGCTAAATACAGATGATTTGTAAGTACACTGTTTCATAAAATATAATCAAAATGCTAATTTTACAAATCAAAGTATTATATGTTAGTACAAATGCTTAATTTCTAATTTATATTCAGTTCATAAATATCCTTTTTTTTTCAAATTTTGCCATCAAATTCAGTAGTGTGCATCTACATTAATGATGAGTATTTTTTGTGGCCAAAAAGAAATGTATGAGAAATTAATCTAAGTTTATCTGAATTAGTGCAAATAAAGTACAAAATAATGTTACATTAATGCTTATTATTACTGCTGAACTGAAATTATAGACAATATGAATAAACAAAACTTTCAATGCACATTTTATTCATAACAAGGATTTTTTTTGGAACCTATCCCTCTTTTTCCCCATAAGTTATTGGTTTTGATTTGCATGGCTGTGGTTTGCACAGTAATTTCCTGGAATCTATCTACCGTGTATATCAATGGATGGGTGTGTACATAATCCTGAAACAGCAAGCACACATAGCTACAAAAAGTGTCCCTTGACCCACCCTCTCTTCCAAATAAACAGAAAATTAGAAGATTTATGTTTTAAAAAGTGAATTTTTTGTGTATATTTAGTTTTTAATACATTAATTATTATATTAATGTTACCCCACTCCAAAATATATATATTACGTCTTCATTAAAATTTTTCTTTACATCACAATTGATTTTGAGTCCCAGACAAAAACTTTGCTTGGGACTGGACTTCAGCTCAATATTTTACCAGATTTTCAATGTTAAAAATTTTTATTTTGGTTGTTTCACCTATCAGCAGTACATTTTTTGCATACAATGAGCTGAATGGCCAAGTCACATGGACCCAAGGGCTAAGAGAAACCTGAGGGAAGGGGACACCCCCCCACCCATATTAAAGAGAGGTGTACATCTGATAACCCTTCTAATGTATTTTTATAAGATACATGAAAGAAAATTTTCAAACAGCAATTCCTATTTTTATAAAATTTAAGTTTTTTGCTATACTGAAATGAACATAGACATCTTGGGCCTCTCATTTCAGATTCTATCAATGTCTATGTTTGTCAAGGGCCTTGGAAGGGTTAAGAGATGATGGAAGTCTCTCTTAACACATTGTGTGCCAAGCTGATTTCACTAAGATTTTCCCTGGGGCCATGCAACTTTTTTTCTTCAACTGTCACCATTTCTACCTCTAAATGTCATTTTAAGTTAATTATTTTATCACTTGTGATGTTAATGCCACATCATTCATATATGAATGACGTGGCCCCTCATGAAAATGGCTGAACTAAAACTGGTCGAACTATTAGAGTCATTCATAAATGAATGATGTGCATTCAATGTGCTAATTCAGTGTCGTTTCATATTGGCACTTTTAACTTTGTACTTTTACACTTATTTTCAACATTCTTAAGATATAGAGCAATTAAAAAAAGATAATTACCTAATATAAATATTTAATGCATATGAGAAATGGTGAGCATACATAGGTTTTTTAAGTTTTCGGTTTGTTTTGAGAGATTTCAGTAACTTGAGATTCCCTAGATACTACCAGTGGGACCAAAACTTTGTACACAGGTCTCTCTGTGCCACCCTGGGTTGCATTAAAAATCAAATCCCTATCTATAATAGATCATAGTTTAGAACCTTTAATGACTTTGTACCTGTATGGAACTTAGAGAAGTATTCTCTTTCTGAGTTATAAATTGTGAATGGAGAAATTGTCAATGCTGAAAACTTCAGTGGGTGACATAACTATATACTATAAACTTTTTTTGCTGACTATAGTCAGTTTTAAATATTAACTTTCCATTCAGACTACTACCTTGATATACTGGTGCTTGTATACCTTAATGACCTGGAGAGATGTGCTATCAGGATCTTATACTCCTGGTAAGGCAAACCAGTAAGAAATGTTGAAAAGTAGAAGTCATATGAAAAGTGGTACTGTCCCTCCTAGACATGGTGTTGTACAATGGGCCAGCTTATCATTCATGTAAAAACAGTTTTAAATGTTAAAGTGAAATAATCTTTATTTTAAATGAAATTAATCTATAATAACGTTATGATTTGCCAGCATGAAATAGCAGATGCCTCAGATGAAGATTCATTATGTATAATATAATGCCAGTTTTCATAAATAAATTTTAAAATACAAGAATTCCTTATTAAAATTCATTATTGAATAAGTCTCAAACAACTAGTAAGAAGATGTGAGAGTTTTATCAGTAACATATGTAGTTCATTTTTTTTGTATCAGATATCTCAAGTGAAAGGTGCAGACTAAACGGAAATGAATATTTTCAAGTAAATGGACTTAAAATTTTGCACCAAATTGCTTACAACCTGAAGAGACTATCATATGTGTCAATAAAAATGATGTGAATATGAATATCAAACACTTTGATCAGTTTGCAAACATGAAAAATTGTGTTTTAGACACATAAAAGACCTATAATTCAGTGGCAATATTGTCACAAAAATTGGGTAGATTATTTCAACAATAAAAATATTTTGTGCTGTTCAGAACCTTGAGCTAGCAGAATTCTTTTTAATGACACCTTTGCCCAATACTAATGCTAGATGAATATTTTCTCTTATAAGTTTCTGGTGGACAGAAAAGCATAAAGGTTAAATATGAGGGTAAAAACACAGTATGCCAAATTAAATAAAGATTAACTCTATAAACACTGCAGGTGCTGGACTAGTCACATAGTATTTGCGACAAACAATCGGCTCATTGACACTAATGTAGTAATTGATCGTCATAGATCAGAAGTTTAGGTTAAATAGTCATACCCTTCATTGTTTTTGTTCTTCAGAGATAGCTTTGCCAGTTGTACAAAGAGGACAAGTCTGGATTGTGTGTTGTTGTTCTCAGAAGCTGGTGTTTTCACAGATCCAGTGTTGCCTGCTGCCTCTCACTGTTTGGTGACAGAGTTCTTATGTATGGTGGTGGTGTTAATCAGCACTTACTGCCTCTGTGGTATGAGTCACTGGATGACATTGGGTTCTAAACTTCATGCTCCTATTAGTGCACTGAGCTGGTTGCCTATAAGAGATGTTTGTGACCAGCATTACTATGCATTTCATGCTTGCCTTACGATGTGCTGAACAGATGGCATGAAATGCGTAGCAATGCCTTTTCATCATATTTCGTATAGGCAACTGGCTCAGCACTGTAATAGGAGTGCAAAATTTAGAACCCAATGATATCCAGTGACTCATACCAAAGAGGTAGCAAGTGCTGATTAACACCACCACACATAAGAACTCTGTCACCAAACAGTGAGAGGCAGCAACACCGACTTGTGAAAACACCAGATCCTGAGAAAAACAGCACACAATCCAGACTTGTCCTCCTTGTACAACTGACAAAACTATCTCTGAAGAATGAAAACAATTCAGATATGATTATTTAACCTAAACTTCAATGCACCGATTTATGACCATCAATTACTACATTAGTGTTGATGAGCTGATTGTTTGTCATGATAACACGTGATTAGTCTAGCACATACAATATTTATAGAGTTAACTTAATATTTATTTAGCATAAAGGTTTTCTAGTGATTAAATCAAGTTACTGGTTTTCATTAAGTTCAATATGAGGGGCATGATGTAAATAATTTTATAACTACATCCTCAGAAAGAAAAATATTTTGATGGCTGAATCATCACAAAAATACATTTCAGGTACATCTGGCTTTCATGAACTTTTTTTATGATATTGCATAATTTCTTTTCTTTATTTGTTTTAACAATTTTTTTGTAATTTTCACTGTCCTGCTATACATTATAGTCTGTCTCTATAATCTTACTAAGTCCTAACAAAAAACATAATAAAATTAATGAGATTAAGTTGAAACATGTACATTTTCTAAAACAACATTTCTTTGATAACTGTTAAAAGATCAATTAAAAATTCCTTCATTAAAAAATGCTTCTTGAAAATAAAAAGCATATTTTATCATATTAAGAAATCTACTTTTATATAGCATTACCCTGTAGCCAAATGTTGTATCAATCCAGTGATGAAGCCTTTCTGATACATGGTCACTCTCTAGCGCTGCTCGATGTTTCTTAATGAAATCTTCTGGATTTTCACACCACCAAGGAATACCAAGATCATTTAAATCTGGGTGGATTGAATAAAATATGGTAGGATCAGAAAAAAATTCTGGAATGCATTCATCTGGTGTCCATTCCTATAAAAATAAAGTAATAACAGTTTTAGTGCTGTTCACAAAGTATTTTATGAACAACTAAATAATTTATCAAACAAAGTTTTAGCATTTATTTCAGTACAGGCATAGGTGAAATTGCATATTTCTGAATGAAGTTAAACTATGGATTAAAAAAATTGCCCATGATTTGGTTGACTGGAAGTTTTATGGCATAAGGGCAACTAAGGCCACACTGCATCAAAGAAGATAGAAAGCAATAGAGAAAAAATAATTCATACCATAACCAAAGTTAAAGTAAAACAGAAAAAGTTAAAAGTAAAACAGAAAAAGAGCACATGACACAACTATAAATACAATAAGATTTCAAAAGAAAAACAATTGTAAAAACCTATGTATAAAACAGAATCAATAATTGTATAATACACAAATCAATATTGGGTGAGAGGACCTACAAAAAAGTAACAAGTGTAATATACGTAGTACAAAAGTTAAACATTAAATGTGGTTAAAATAGACAATAAAACATAAAATTCAAAGACAGGAGTTAAAAATGAGTGATCAGATATAATGTCCTAGTGTAAGGGGGATCAGATGCCAAATCACGAATGCTAAAATAAATATATCAATCAAGGTTAACACAAGAACAATTGATTAAATATGTTTAATAGTTAAAATAGTGTCAAAAACTCCCACAAAGGTTTGTCATCTGCCCAAATATAAGAATGAGTTAAAATTCCATGGCATATATGGAGCTGACAAAGTGTAACTTCCTCCTTGCAATTTCATGCAAGAAATGATTGCAACAGTTTGACAACAGGCATGATCTCAAAGAGTTTGTTTTAAATCTGTTTCAACCATGATCTTTGCCACTGTGCAGAAAGCTTGATGGAAATACAATGCCAGAAATCCAGGTATGGAACTGGCAGTGTTTTTTCAGTGGAAAGTGGGACAGAGTCATGGCCGACTTAGCAGTAGCATTTGCCAAACCATTGCACCTGATGCCGACATAGCCAGACACTAAACAGAAAAGGATGGTCAATGTGGTTGCCAGATGAATGGAACTGTTAGTGGATCTTGGAGAGAAGAGGTCCAAGGCCTTACTGAGATTAAAGCTTGTAGTAAACTGAGTCAGTGTCAAGTGTCAAGCACAGCAACAATGATGCTTAGCCACTATGTGATCCAAGGCAAGACTGATAGCACACAACTCTGCAGTGAAGATGGAATACTCTGATGGGAACTGGCCTGCAATGATGGCATAACAGCAGACTATGGCCAACCCCACTGTGAGCACAATAAATGGGTGGACAATTGAGTGGATGACAATTTGGTGGATGTGACAATTTAGGTGGAAGACAAATGAGAGGGTACAACAATTGGGGAAGAAGGAAATCATGAGAAACAATTTGGATTATTAAGATCAATTCTACAAATCTGCCATAGAGCAAACAAAATCAACACTTATTGGAAGTCACTTAACCTGGCATGCTATAAAACAAAATTATTTAGAAATGAACATAGTCAACATTTTCATTATTTTCACTAATCCATCATTGAATACAGTGAATTTTTTAATACATCTATTCCTTCCAACTGAAATTAAACAAACATACTGCAGGAAACTAGCCAAGTGGGGTATGTATTCTCTTTAATCCATTATTCAGTAAAGAATTTACATCTACCCTTTTTATTTCAAATTACAGTATGGAAGATTCTTTTATGAAGTCTGTTCCTTGTAAACATAGCAAACAAAAATGAAATAACAGTACTATAGAAACCAAATTACATAGGATTATCTACTTTTCCACTAATACAACCTTCAATAAACCAAAATTTTCAAGCATCACTTTTATTCTAAAAGAACCAATAAAAAATCAGTGGAACGTATTATAAGAAATGAAAAATGCTGATATTCAAAATTATTCTTGCTAATCCAACTTTCCATAACACAGATTGTGATATTTCTATTCCATTATGTTTGCTTTAAGTGAAATGATCTCAAATAAAGGAATGACTACAGGAAATAAAAATGCATAACTATCAATATTCTAACTCAGCGCTGTCCAACTAGCGGCCAGCACAAGAATTTTTGTGGTCCGCGAACAAAATCAAGTTTTTACTTTAAATTTTAAATAAATATCCATAATCCACCTTATAATTTTTTTGTCAACTTACATTACTTTGCTTGATATGCAAACTTCAACTTCCTCATTCTATTTGCAATTATTGCATTATTTCAACTTACTCATTCCATTCTTATTGCCCAACAACTATGGCCACAATGTTCCCATTAAATTTATTAAATATTTGATAAGGTTTAGAAAATTTATATTTGCTTATTATTACTTATTATTTTTCGTATAAATAAAATAATTTTTTGAGGTGACATGAACTGACTTTTCAATTACCTATCCTGTCCTATTCTTTTTTTTGGCCTGCGAAATATTGGCGAAAGAAAAAATGGCCCGCGGTCTTAGAGAAATTGGATAGCACTGTTCTAACTAATCCAACACTCAATAAAATGAATATTTTAAAGATCGCTTTCCTCTAAAAGAAACAAAGGGAAATCAATCAAATCTACTACAGGAAATTAAAACAGCTGATATTGATACATACATACACACACACATACATATACAAAATCCTCATGCAACCATGGACTACAGATGTCCAATCAATCAGACTTGTACAATTTTGTTCTCCAAAAATATCTGTCCTAAGTACAGCTGCTGCATTTGATCAACGTAGGCCAATTCTATCAAGGTCCTGTTTGATATTGTCTGCCCATCATATTCTAGGTTCCCCCTTTTCCTGAGTCCTTTAGGCAAGCTCTTCATAACTCTATTTGCCAATCAAAAGTTATGCATGTGGGCAACATGGCCAAACCAATGCAGTCTCTGCAAAATACGCTGCTCAAAGGTGCATTACTCCTTTGCCTAACCACATTACACTAACAGCATTACTTACAAAATGAAACTACCTAATGCCAAAAATACTGTGTAAGCAACTAGAATCAAAGACATCAAGTTTCCTGTTATCTTACTTACAAAGAGTCCAAGTTTCACTACCATAACTAACCCTAGAAAGAACTAAACTATTATACAGCCAAATTTTATTCTTTAAAGTGTACATACGCTTATTTTTCCACAATCTCCAAAGATTGCTAAAAGTCCCTAGAGTAATACCAATTTTTCTCTCTATTTCATGCTGCACATCACCAAAATCTGTTAAACAGCTTCCAAGTTAATTAAATTCACAACACTTTTTCAAGAGTGTAACCATTCAAAACAACTGAAGCACACCATCTGTCTGACCAATTTTCATCACATCAGTTTTCTATCTGTTTATAACCCAACCTACTCTATTACCAATCATGTCAACAGCTTTAATGAGAGAATTAATCTCATCAACATCATTAGTCAACAAGGCCAAATCATCTACATAATCTAAACCAGAAATTTTGAAATCTGTACACCATTTAGGACCAAAATCTTTCCTTGCAAGGAATTGTGCATAACATAATCAATAACCAAACTAAAGAGAAAAGGAGACAAAATGCACCCTTGTCCAACTCCACAGCAATGCTAAACCAGTCGCTACAAGCCTTACCAACTCTCAAAAATGATTCAGTGTTATTATTGAGAGCTTTCATTATGCTAACCAGTCATTATGTAACCACAAATTATGTCAATCAACAGAGTCAAAGGCCGTTTTGAAATATATAAGGCTAGTAACAAGTTTCGGAAAGTCTAAACATTTCTCAAGAATCTGCCTAAGTGAAAATATTTGATCAATACATCCCTTACCACTTTTGAATCTGCACTGTTCATCACACAGTTGTCCATCAACCAAATTCTTAATCCTATTAAGTATAATCATGCAAAGAACTTTACCTGGAACAGAAAGTAAACTAATTCCCCTATAATTATCACAAGAACTGCGATCACCTTTTTTAAAAATTGGGACAATAACAGCTCTAGTAAAATCCTTAAGAACAATGCTTTTAAAATAAAAGGTATTCAAAATTTCAGTTAACATTTCCAGCTCTAAGCATTTCAGTAGAATCCAGTTCATCTATCCCTGTAGATTCCTGTAGAACAATCACCTGATATAGGTTCACAAGTTTAATTGAACTATTATCAACATAATTTTCCTCAAATTTTCAAAAATCTCCTAAAAATTAACAGAAAACTGTTATTTTTAAAACCTGCAGATTTTGGATGTAATTACAAAATACGTACCACCATTTGTTTTTCTCCGTTTTACACTCTTTTCTGTATAAACCTATTTTAATATTTCTAATAGTTCATTTTTCCTTCACCCTGTGTGGGTGAGCTTTTACCTCTGGGTACATTTGCTAATAATTATGTCAGGGTGGAACTACTTGTTTGTGTCAATAACTGGACTCATAAGTATATTATTTACATATCTACATTTATTTCCCCTTCAGCAGAAATACAGTACACAGGCAAATATATATATAAGCTACAGCGACTGCTGCCCCATTTGCTAATAATTATGTCAGGGTGGAACTACTTGTTTGTGTCAATAACTGGACTCATAAGTATATTATTTACATATCTACATTTATTTCCCCTTCAGCAGAAATACAGTACACAGGCAAATATATATATAAGCTACAGCGACTGCTGCCCGGTAGATCACTCAAACAAGACAGCAGGATTCCCAATTCCACTTGCAAGTCTTTAACCAAGCCATCCAGTGTTCCCAACACCAACACAAAGGGGAAATATGCTAACAGGGTGATGTCTTCATGACTGTTCGCTACTTGAGTCCATGGCGCAACTCTCTCTCTGCCTGAAACTCCTGCCAAATGTGGTCATGTAATGTCCACTGGGCATGCAAGGGTCTGTTGACCAATGGAGTATGTTGACATTTTCTGCGGCTGCCGAAACTTCTTGAACTCAGAAGTCAGAAGTCCTTTGCACATTTCACATCTCCTGCCTCCAATGAAACTGGCCCCAATGCTCTTGTTAGACGAAGAGGTCTGTCACAATAGCATTCATTGCTTCCCCCCTTTGCCCTAGCTTGATTGAGCCCTTACATGCCTCCCCTTATTTGAAAAATTTGAAGTAGGGAGCAGACATCACCTGCCTCAATTTCTATCAAGACCATTCAAGGGCTCGAATTTGTCTTCCAAATGTCATTTTGGCAGATTCAATTGGCACAGTCTGTAAAAAAATAATAGTTCAACAAATTAAATTCTGCCTACAAAAGTCACTTTCTTGTTTGTAATCACATACATCAAAGTCTATGTTCTGTTGAGACGAAAGATTTTATGAATAGTCCATAAAAAATTCATACACAATGTAGGTAGCTTTGCAGATATCAGTGGCTTCACTTGTGAAATTAAAGTTCATCCACTAAGAGAATTTTAAGACAAGACATGAAGTCCGAAGTCTGATGCTGTCACACCCAGTTCAACGTAAACAATCATGTGACCTTGTAACCTAACTGGAGGAATTAGATGCTACCTGGTGAGAGGTGGGAATAGTTTGCTCCATCCTGAGACAGTTCCACTGACTTTTGCTCAGTGCTGTGTAATTCTCCCCCCCCCCCCCCCCCCCAACCTGTGAACCCCAAATTCACCTTCGTGGGTGCGCTGGATTCCCAGATGCTTGGCCAGCGGCATGCAGAGGAAATGCTTGGCCATCCTCATTGGCCAAGCATTTCCTCTGATTGCCGCTGGCCAAGCAACAGCTGACGGAGCTTTCATCACCCTACTGCCACATTCGCATACTGAATTTCTGCTGCTCTCATACCGTTTTATGAAAAGCTTTTCCCCTCCTCTCCCAGCATACTGCTGGCTGTATGTACCTTTACTTAAAACTTCCCTTGCATTTAACACATTATTTAGGCTAATCTTAATATTACCTTTTCTCTGTTGCAGCTTGTTTCTGTCATTCACACTTTACTAACTACACTCTAGTCTCTTTATACCTGGTAATAGAAGGTACACTGTTAGCCTTATATCTGCTAACTTTACAATATTTCTCAACTTTATTTTTAATCAAGCACACATCTGTTTCTATGCTTTTAACTTTACCAAAGGAGTGACTCCTTTGGCTTACTTCTTCCTGTCTACCCAACACTTCTCTAACACAGACAGGGTTAATACTCGCCTCTTTCTTTCTTACTATATTTCCGTGCTCTACTACAGACTTGCCAAAAGTATTCACTATATAACATTCTGTAGCTGACTATTTCTGATAATTCACAATTATCAATTTCCTTTCTGTACCGCAGATGTTAACTTCACAACATTTTCACTTTGATCAGTTACATCTGGTTGATTTCTCTCTTTAACCTCTACCAATTCCTCAGCCAATTCATCAGGTGCATAACAATGATCAGAACAGTAATAAAATTCAAAAGGATAGTTTTTAATTTTACACTGAATCTTACCTGTCCTCACATCACAATCACTATCAACCTTCAATGAGCATTTAACAATTTTAATTTTCTTATTTTCTACTCAGTGGCACTTTCTATATTAATTTCACACTTTACCTTCTCCCTTTTCTTAACATCTAAAATCTCACTCAGAGGCTCATTCTCATCTCTAGGTAAATTCAATTCCTCACCATAAACATTAACCATTTTCTTACCCTCTTCCTCCAGTAGAATTTCCATTCTCATATCTCTGCGAGTTACAAACTCCTTAGAATGCAATTTCATTTTTTCACATTCATCTCTAAGGTCTCACAACATAACATTTCTTATCCCTGGCTTTCATCTCTTCATCCTCCTCTGTCTCATTGGCATCCTGACAATTTACCAGCTTCTCTTGCTCATTAGCAATATCAGCTAGCAACATACAGTTACTGACTAATTCCTTATCTACTAGATACTTCTCACTCTCTAAATGTTCATGTTCATTGGAAATACTGGTTGCCGACACATGACTACTTACTACATCCCCATGCTCATTAGCCATACCATCTAACAACACATGATCAGCCACTAAAATTCCATTCTCTACAGTCTTAGTTATTAGGGATTCTAAATGTAAATCTTCATGTTCATTAGGAATGTCAGCTAATGACACATGGTTAGATACCAAAACATTTATCCTCAACTGCTTATTCATTAGAAATCTTACACTTGCCAAGTTTTCATGCTCATTCACAATGCTGGCTAATGGCACATGACTAGATACTAAATTCCTACCTTCTATTGGCTTATTCACTAGAGCATTAACATCTAAATGTTCATGTTCATTAGCAATGTTGGCTAATGATAGATGACTAGACACTAAATTTCCAGTTTCTATTGTTTTATTCACTAAAGACCTCAAATCATTCTTGAAAAATATATAACTTTGAAACTTATTTACTAGGCCAGACGTTACATAACATTTTTCTCTTTTGCATCAAACACCTTTATAAATTTCTTCAATATACGTATATGTCTCATCAAGTAAATTACTTAAAACATTTTTTATATCCCAATACTCTCATTTAGTATAGCCTTCTTTTCAATTTCGACTGGCCTTAGCATCTCAATTCCGCAATTAATTCTTTCAACCTTTGCATTAAACTCATTAATTTCCTCAATGCCTTTGTATAAGGCATATCTAAGCATTACTTCCTCATGATCCAACATCTCTATTCTACCTTGCAAATGCAACAATACCAACTGCAGCACATCATGACCTGCACACAATGCACATATTCACGGGAATGCTGAGCCATTCCGCAAAATAGCAGTTTCTCACTTTTGGCATACTCTTCCAAACCAGATCCCTATCCTACATGTTTTCCTATGATATCTGAATGTTTTCTTTCGAGTTCTATCTTAATATCACTTTCGCATGCCCACATGTATTGTGTCAAATAGCACAGAATAATAATCAAACAAAACTGATCTACAGGCTAGCACTCACCATACCCAAGTGAAGTTCTCGGAGATCTCGTGGCAATGGCTCAATATGATGCATCCTCATAGCTCAGAACTAGATGGCACATTATTCCTCGAAGCTGCCAGATCCAACCTGTAGCTGAGATGTTCCTGAGTCGTTTTATCAAAATCACAGTTTTTCACTGAAACAGTTCTTTAGAACAATAGTTCTTGATCACGTGTTGTTTCATGGCGATGCCTCAGTCTTTCCTTCTTGCAATTGGCAGTTGAAAATTAACACATACTGTCCCTCACTGGAACTCAGCTAAAAAAGCTTCTCTTTCTCACATACACAATCCACTTCTTAACACCAGTGTAATGGTTCGTTCTATCTTCTCCCCATATGTGTGAGCTTTTACCTCTGGGTACATTCACTAATAATTATGTCAGGATGGCACTATTCTTTCACTTCAATAACTGAACTTATATGTATATTATTTACACATCTACATTTATTTCCACTTCAGCAGAAATATAGTGCACAGGTAAATATATATATAAGCTACAGTGATTATTTCCTGGCAAGTCACTCAAACAAGACAGCAGGATTCCCAATCCTACTTACAAGGCTTTAACCAAGCCTTCCAGTGTTCCCAAAACCGGCACAAAGGAGAAAAATGCTAACAGAGCAACATCTTCCCAACCGTCCCCTACTTGAGTCCAAGGCGTAACTCTCTCTCTGCTTGAAACTCCTGCCAAGTGCGGTCACGTAATGTCCACTGAGCATGCAAGGGTCCATTGGCCAATGGAGTATGTTGATATTTTTTGTGGCTACCAAAACTTCTTGAACTCAGAAGTCCTTCAGCACATTTCACATCCCCTAACACCAATGGAACTGGCTCTGATGCTCTTGCTAGATGAAGAGGTCTGTCACAATAGTGTTCATTGCTTCCCCCCTTTGCCCTAGCTTGATTGAGCCCTTACAGTATTCCTAGAATTATTTTTAGCATTTTTCTTAGAATTCTATGCATCTTTCCCACTCTTAAAATCGAAACTGGAAATGAAAATATCCTTCTTGGGTGCAGCTGCGCTTAATTATGTTATGGTTCATTAAAGAGGCAAGTGACTCACACATACTATCTCCATTCTGTGTGTTATAAGTGGCTCCATAATGGATTGTTTACAGTTTTGGTCCAGCGTATTGGATATCCTTTGTAAAGTTAGTATTTACTTTTTCATATTTAAACTTAGTTTTCATTTCAGTTGATTTATTTTTATAAATTATCATCTTTTTGCAAATCGATAAGTATTGATTTTTCATAGTTATGCTACATCGGATGGGCGGCTACAACTTGTTGTTGTGGATATTTTATTTAACATTGCATTAGGTTATACATTAATTTTTATTTTGTTATTTATTACTTTTCCAGTAAAACTTTGATCTGCTATCATTTTCTAAAAATAAATGAGGGCTTGGATATGAAAGCAAATTCATTTCTGTATATTTATTTCTGTAAGTGAGCAAACTTTCAGTTGGCTGATTTACTGATCTTTCTGAGTTATGCTATATCAGATGGCTGGCTCAAAAGTGGTTGTAGATATTATATTTAACATCCCATTAGCTTATATGTAATTTTTCTTTTGTTATTTCTTGGGCTTTTAGTGAAAAAACTTTAAACATGTACTGCTTTCTGAAAATGAACAAGGTCTCAAATACGGATGGAAAGCGACTTCCTTGGCACGAAAATCAGTCCTCAGGTTAGAGAACAATTTCAGGAAGGGGTTTTACTCCCTCCCCCTCCTGCTAAAATAACTGTGAATGTTTCACTCCTCCCATTTAGAAAAATTTCATTAGAAAATATTATGTGTTTTTATGTTTACATTGAATAATTTTAATCCTCCCCCCCCCTCTCAGTTATCTTGGCTGTGCCACTCTGATGATATAATGTTATTGTTTTTTTTTTTTTGCTTTGGTGCACAGACCTTTCTGTACTTAGCCAAGTTTGCCAAACTTCAACACCCAAAGAAAAAATTCATAATGTTTAGTCAAAAAAGCAGCCAAGAAAGTTTTTTCCATTTCATAACCAGTTCAGAAAATTCCATGAAAGTGAGAAGTTCAAGTCACTTTGCATAACACTGGCCTCTTTAAAATATACGATACAGAAAAAAATCATTGAAAGAAATATCGAGAGATCTTTTTTTTTTTTCGCCATATTACATTAAAATCAACATGCTTGTAAATTTGTTTAAATTATTTATTTCCATTAAATTCGAAAATTAAATTTGTTTAATTTGGTATATAACATGGTCTATTTCTGATCATTGGTTATTATTTTTAAAAAAATTCTAAAGTTGACTTGTTTATCTGACTCAGAACAATTTGCTAAAAGCCTGGAATTTTCTCAAAATATAGTACCAGGGAAAAAAATCCAAAAAGGGAGTAATTTTCTTATTTCAAATAAAAATTTATTCTTGTGTTATTCAGAAATAAATAAGTTTTTAATTCATGTGAATTATAAATCATCCTGGAGACTTGGGTTCAAATCCAACTCATGGCAAATCCAAATTTTTTTTTCAGCTCATCATTTCATGAGTTCCATGTCTGCAGGACTTATCCTGTAATTCTTTACTACTGAATCATATCTATTAGTTTTTTTAAAATAAATTTTTGTGTTGTCAGATGGATTTTTTACTACTTAACTCTAAAAAAGTCCTATTAAAATAAAACTTAGTTTTTTTTGTTAAATATTTTATTTTCAGAAAATACATAATTAAATGCTGATTAATTTGGCATATAACATGCCATAATTCCTTTCATTAGTTATTTGGCAAAAAATTTCTAAAATTAATTTTTGTTTTTGCCTGATCAGAGTGAAAAAAAAAACAGCTGGACTTGGGAAGGGTTAAGGAGCAGTTCCAAATGTTTTGAACAAGCAGTCTCAACAAGCAAGTTGCCAGTTTATAGATGCTTGAATGATTTCAGCAAACCCACAAGACCTTCCAAATCTTTATATATGAAAAATAGGGTCATGTCCCCTATTACCTGATCATCCGTGAAATGGATGATCAGGAATCTCGGTGACAAAGATACAGACAAGAAGGGCTGGATTGTTTTACCTCTGAGCAGCACTTTTTTGCACACAATGGGCTAAATGGCCAGGTCACATGGACCCTGAAGAAGGCTCAGAGAAGGTTGTGGGAAGGGACCCACTGGAACAGCTGTTGGGAGACAGATGGGAGCCTCCCTTCAAGGCCATCCAGCATGTTCTTTAACGTGCACAGCGTATGGCTCTCCTGCACACAGGGCCACAGCTTAACATTCCATCCGATGGACGGCGCCATTCCAAGCCCATTGGTGTTCCCTACTGACCATGGGCAGGCCGGGGAGTTTTGCAGAGATAAATCTCAATGCTGACCCAGCTGGGACTCGAACCTGGGAACTGCAGATTATGAGCCTGGCGCACTACCGACTGAGCCACCCCTGCCCTGCACAGAGAAGAAGATGGTGGTATAGACAACAATGGGGGTAACTAGACATGGGCAAGGCACTCATCATACTGCCTAGTTGGCCCTACCAGGTCCAGCCCACCAGCTGATTGCCTTTAGAGTAGGTGCTAAAATTTTCTCCTTTGGCCCCAGTGGGAGCCTTTTCAGTTGGAAGGTCTAGGTGTCTGAGGACAGGAAGGAGGAGGCCTTCCAGTGGTGGAAGAGGAAGGCTGAGTAGCAGGAATGGAAACCGGGGTTGATGTCGAGTTCTACACCATTCAGTTTTCACCTGTGTGAGGAAGATTTTGATGCAGGTAAGAAAGATTCAGCTGGTGGTACACTGATATCAGTCTGCACCACCACTGAAGTCATTGGAACGATGGGCTTTCCAATGACAGCACTGGCATAGGAAACTTTACCAGGTGGAGCGGGTGGTGCAGCGAGTTTTCTCTTAGAAAATTTGTTTATGAGCTTGAGGCCTTGAACCTCCTTCTCCTCCTTCCACTAGAGAAAGTTATGTGAATATGCTGGATAATCACCACTACAATTCACTCAGCTTGCCTTATCTGCTGTGCAGTCAGGATCCAGATGATCCTGGCTGCCACAGCGAGCACAGGTGGATTTGCCCCGGCAAGGCTGTGAGGACATGACCATATTCTCTGGCACTGAAAGCAGTGCAGAGGGTTAGGTATATACAGCCATTACTCACAATGTAAATAACCTGTCTCGATGGAAGAAGGCAGTGTGGCATGTTGTAGTATCAGTAGCCGGGTGGGTACCAATTTCTCTTCACGGTGTGTCAAAACCCAATGGACTGCTGTTACTCCTTGAGGGGTAAGCTTTGACAAGATTTCTTCCTTGGTGACTTTGAGGTGTAATTCAGTGCTAGACTTTGAGAGTCCTCACTCAGAGATCACACTCTGAAAGGAATTCAAAGCTTTGTGGGCTGTGACCAAGATGGCCACTCTACCAATCTCTGTAACTTTAAGGAGCAGTTCCGAATGTTTTGATCATGTGGTTTCAACAAGCAAGTTGCCAGATTGCAGGTGCTTGGTGGATTTTGATGAATTCAAAAGACCTTTGAAATCTTTATTAATAAATAATGGGGATATATCCCCAATTACCTGATCACCCATGGAGTGGATGATCAGGAATTTTGGGTACAAAGTCACAGACAAAGATGACGATGGCACAGATGACAAAGACAACAAAGAGGATGGGGGCTCATGTCGAGTACTCTTGTTGGCATTATATTAATCTCATATTTGTTTTTGTGTGGTTCAGTGCCCATCATCCTGACCCTTCATGGAGCCCAACAAGGGGATGCCCAATCTGGTGAAGGGTTGCACTGGCACTATCCCACACAGACATTCACAAATAAGTAAAAGGAAAAATAAAAGAGAAGTATGAAAAAATAAATTGTCCTTACAAAATGAAATAAGCAAAAAAAAAAAAAAAAAAATTTGTGAAGAACCAAAATGGCCTCACAAATAAAGATAATTGCAAAAGTATGCAAATGTGTGGGGAAACTCTCAAACCTGTAACCGGACATGGGCAAGGCACTCATTGTACTGCATAGTTAGCCCTACCTGCCGATTGGTTCTGGGGGGCGACCCCAGGAGTTTCCATTTGCTTGAAGCAGAGGACAATGTAATTAAATTACATATCACAGTAATAAAAATACGATTTAATTCTACGATTAATTACTGTACAAATTTTAAATTTTAAGCCAAGAGGAGTGCTTTACAATTCCATAGTCACTAAGGCTTTGAACTGTGCAGTTCTTAAATTTGGTTCCTAATACTATCTTCTAACAGCAACCTTTTTTTACCAAAAATCCAAGTACATACCTAATATTATACTGTTTGACTCAGCCCATCCAATAAAGTATAAAAAATCTTCCATTACCCTGTATTTTTTAAGGGCATTTCAATATTGTAAAAAACAAGACATACTCAAGACATATTAATAAAAGAGTTACAATTCATTAAACAAATTTCTTATGATGCAGGATATCTGAAACAATTGAGAGTCAATTGGAAAAAAATGCCAGATATCGCAGTAAACAGGATACTCAACCTGTACCTAACTAGGTCGAAAATAGCCAAAGATATATGCATAGTTTTCCACATACTGAAATAATCTCAAATGCATTAACTAATATATTAAGAAAATATGATATACAATTACCAACAATTATGAATAACTCTATCAAACAATTAGTAATTAATGATAGAGATACAGTTAAGCCAACTGGGGGGGGGGGGGGTATATGAAATAGAGATACCAGATCCAGAAAATAAACTAAAAGGGAAAAATAACTACATTGGAAAAACATATTGTACCTATGAATAGGGAATGTTTGAACATTACACTGATATTAAAAATAAAAATCCATCAACCACCTTGCACAAACAGTTTTGGATAATAAAATTAAAATTGACGAAATTAAATATAAACCTTTGGCTACACCGCAAACAAAATTTCAACTTAACAGTACAGAAAATATGTTGATTCATGTAAATCAGCATCGGCTCTGCAACACGGAGATTCCACCCCTACCAGTGGCGTGGAGTCTCCTGTTGCGTGAGCAGGTGCGCAAAAAAACATGCGTAGGTACAATCTGATGTCAGTGAGAGATGTATATAAGACAGCATAAGATCACTGAGTAGTAGCCTGATGACGCCAGCATGAGAGTACTGGCGAAACGTGTTGCACAGTGGGAGGGACCAGTGGTTTTAGCATGACTTTAAATCTTTTTAAGGTTTCAGATTTAAGTTATTTAAGTTATGAGGATATGCCAACAATCGCTGAGTCAAAATGTGGCATTTGAATAAAAGTGAGAACCTCAAATGAGGCATCCACTGTGCTCTAATGTAAACGGACTGGTATACAGAAGCTGTTAGTGAGACATTTATGTCCTGAAAGCAGTCACGATTTACAACTGAGGACTGATATAGTGCAGCAATGGCATGTATATGTCAATTCCTGCATTAAAGATCAACTGTTGATTCTACATCGACAACAGAAAGAAATACATCTAATTCTGTACCTGTGTCAGCAAGTTTCTACAACTGCAAGATCTGAACTGGTAAATATCGTTTCTTTGCTTTCTAAAGCACCTTTATGAGGAAAAGGTTGCTGTTAAAAGATAATATTAGGAACCCAATTTAAGAACTGCACAGTTCAAAACCTTAGTGACTCTATGGAATTGTAAAGCATTACTCTAGGCTTAAAATTTGTACAGTAATTAATCGTGGAATTAAATCGAGGACAATGCAGTGGGTAGCAGTGGCCCTTGTAATTGCTGCCCAGCCCCCATGACAAGTTACATTGTTTTATCTCTGATTGGCACTTTTTTGCACACAATGGACTGAATGGCCAGGTTACTGGATCCCAAAGGCTCAGAGAAGGTTAGAGGAGGGGACCCACTGGAACAGCTGTTGGGAGGCAGATGGTAGCCTTCCATCATGGCCATCCAGCGTGTTCTTTAACATGCACAGGGTATGGCTCTCCCACACACAGGGCCATCCAAACTCTGTGACAAACAGGGTCGCCAATGGCAAAACGGTAACCAGCTATTTGTGAGATGATGAGAGCAAACAAGGCCCTGAGTAACTACCAGAATCATCATTTCCAGGGACCTAGGTCTCCACTTATGGCAAACAGATGAGTGAGCATTCAGGATTGGTTGGTTGTTTAGGATTTCATGGCACATTAGCATCTAAGGTTATAATGCATGAAACAAATGTCCAAAGAGAAGATAAAAAGTCACGATACCCTTAATCAAATTTAAAAATAAACTACAAAGACACAAAACAAATGTAAAACAATAAAATGAAGCATATTGAACAATAAACAAATGTATAAATATGTTATACATATAAACATAAAAGTAACCCAGGTGTAAGTGACCTGGTTTAAAAAAATATAGAATAATAAAAGGGAGGAAAACTACAGGCGAGTAAAATAACCAGCATATCGTAAAAATTTAAATACAGTGGTAAAACAGCAATGATTTGATAAGAGATGTTCAAGTGTAAGGGGCTTGGATGTAAAATCGTGAAAGGTAAAACACCTGCACCATTCAAAGGTAAAACACGGACAAGAAATTAAAATATATTTCACAGATAAAGTGGTGTCACAAAACTCACACTTAGGTTCGTCATCCGCCTGAAGAAGAGTGTGTAATAAACGAATGACCTAAGAGGAGCTGAGCAAGTACAACTTCCTCCTTGTGATTACTGTGGTAACATGACTGTCATGGTTTGACGATAGGTTTGATCTCAAAGAGCTTGTTAGAAAGCTGTTCTGACCAAGATCTCTGCCATTCTGCCCAGAGCTCGATGGTAAAATTCTGCTGGAAATCCAGATATGGAACCAGCAAAGGAGAGCTGGACAGGGGCATGACTGGCTTGGCAGCAGCATCTGCCAAGTCATTGCTTCTGATACCGACATAACTGGGCACCCAACAGAAATGGATTGTTGTTGTGGCTGCCAGACGATGGAACTTCTGGCAGATCTTAGAAAGAACTGGGTGAGGCCAATACCTCACCGAGATCAAAGCCTGTAGCGAGTTAAGTGAGTTGGTGTAAAGCAAACACCGATGATGATGCTTAGCCGCCATGTGGTCCAAGGCAAAACTGAGAGAGTGCAACTCTGCAGTGAAGTGGAACACTGCCACTGATGTGCCAGACTTTGAACCATCTGTGAAGACAGGCAAGAAGTCCGGGTACTCAGCACAATGTCTGGCAAAGAGTTGCCGGTACACACAGTTCGGTGTAAAGGCCTTCCCCATCCTTCACAGGGAAAAATTACAGGAAGGGGAAACAGTGAGCCATGGTGGGAGTGACTCGACTGTCGATTGTGCGATGCTATCAAGACTGGAGTTGATGTCTCTGAGGTAGCCTTGGACTTGTTAACCAAAAGGACGAATGGCAATCGGCTGATAGTGTAAAGCATTTCCCACTTTGAACTGAAAATGCAGTCCCAAGTGGGATGGCCAGGCAGGGACCGCAATTTAGATGCATATTGAGGGGACAATTACTGACGGTGAAGAGATAAAGATGGTTCATCGGCCTCAACATAAAGACTATGGACCAGTGATGTGTGGAAGGCTCCCATGCAAACACAGAGGGCCTGATGATGGAGGGGGTCCAGCACTATCACCATCGTAGCCCAGTTTCGACTGGACAAGTGCACAGTACAGGTGGAGCAGAGAACATCGGTCAGCTCCCCAGGAGAGAGAGGAGAGGATCTTGATGATGTTCAATGCCAACATGCACTTCGACCTGAGATGACGTGTGGTAAAAGGGTCAAAGATGAGAACGAGAAACTTGGTCTCTGCCACAACTGGAATGATGTTACCACTGATCCATAGTTCAGGATCCAGATGAAGATTATGCTTGGGGCAAAAGTGCATGCAAGCAGTCTTCTGCTGGGAGAACTGAAACCCGTTGACCATTGCCCAAACTAAAAGACTGTTCAGGGCAATTTGCAGTTGTTTTTCAATGACACTCATGCTGAACAAAGAGAAAAAGATGCTAAAATCGTCAACATAGAGGGCATTTTCTACAGATGGAGGAAGTTGCTTAATAATAGAATTAATCTTGACGGCGAAAAGTGTAACATTCAGAATGCAGTCTTGTGGCACCCCATTCTTGGGGGTACGGCCGCGACAGAGTGTTTCAAACATGGACAGATGCATGAGAGGTGTGCAGAGCAAGGCGGAGCTCCTCCACTCTGAATGGCCTGTTGTAAAGCTCCAGGCCATTCGAGTGGAAGGACAGTGGAGAGCGTTCCACCTTGCTCTTCTGGGCCAGAAACTTGGGGGAGTAAGAAGATGAAGAGATGGAGGAGAATGACTCCCCCAGAGTGTCAGCAATTTCCTGTCCATTGTATTCCAGGATTGACAACGAGTGGGACATGTAGTTCCCACCCATCTTCCAGACTTTATTGCACATGACATTAGAACTGATCATGTGGGTAATAGAAGACGTATATTTGATCTAAGATTTCTTCTGGCTCTGGTGTTGGACAAAACGAGCTTTCGCCCTGATTATGCATATTCTTAGACTAGGTAGCTGAACCAGCGGAACCTTCACAGGATGGTCCCCTCACCAGAGATAGGAGCTCAAAGAAGGGTTCAGTGTGTCAGTTTAACCTTTAACTGCTTTGAAACACTTTAATTTTTTTCGTAGTTCTTTATCACTTTCAAGGTTGGGGGACGTCAGATATCTCTGAAACATCCCCAAGCCTTGTTCTGAGCCTTACAAGCTGGAATGCAATCTGGATTCCACCATGGTTTCGGAAAACGAGGGAACCATGTCAAAGTTTGAGGAATTGTGGATGCAGCTGCATCTATGATACAGTCTGTTATCTCCGTTACTGCGACATTGATTGGCTCCTTGCTGACAGAGTGTTAATTGAGCTCAGAGAGGAGCTCAAAGCCACTCCAGCCAGTCCAATCAAGCTTTGACCATGAGACACGTGAAGGGCTGCAAGGCCCTCCCCACACGGGAGATGATGCACACCACAAGGAGGTGATCATTTCTGTAAGGGTTGTCCTCAACCTCCCATGTAAAAAGTGGAAGAATCGAGGAGGAGCAGATGCTAAGGTTAATGGCAGTGAATGTGCAGGTTGGGGAGTGAAAGTATATATTGACACAGTGTTCAACAGGGATAGAAAAGGATCCAGGAGCAATAGCTCCAGGACCCCACCCACTCCCATTGGTGTCAGCACTGCCCCAAAAGTGGACTGTGTCCGTTGAAGTCCTGCATGATGAGGAAGGGGGACAGCAGCTGCGGGACAAGGTCATCCAGGTCTTCCTGGAAGACAATGCTTCCAGATGGAAGATATACTGAACAGATAGTTGGAAAACTCCATGAAGAGGCAGATGGCTACTGCCTCTAAGTTGGTGGTGAGGGGTACAACCTGGAATGGAGAAGGTTGCCCACAAGGATGGTGACATCCCCACGAGCTGGACCATCTCTATCCTGGTAAATGGTGAACTAGTGAAAAGTTTTGGATCGTGGAATCTGTGACTGGCTGCAAGTATGTCTCCTGCAGGTACACATAGATGAGCTGGTAAACCTGAAGGAGGGCCTTGATGTTGTCAAGATTCCTCTGGAATCCACAACAATTCCATTGTAGGAATGTGGCCATCCAGGACTTGGAAGAGTGAGCAGACAACGAATTCCTATCCAACTTAACTGCAGCAGAGGATGGTTTAGTGAATAGGGGATGGTCTGTATCCATGTCTACAGAATCGTCCAAGGGACATGGATCTATTACTGCCTTTTCTGGAGGCAGTAAGATTTCTTTGGCCCCGGTGAGGGTTCCTTCAGTTTGGAAGGCCTAGCTGTCTGAGGACGGGAAGGAGGAAGCCTTCCAGTGGATATGGAAGGCTGAGTTGCAGGAATGGAAACCAGAATTGATGTAGAAGTTGACACCAACCTCAATTTCACCTGTGTCAGGAGGTATTTAGCTGCAAGTGAGAGATTCAGTAGGTGGTACACTGATGTCAATCTACACCACCACTGAAGTCATTGGAACAATGGACTATCCAATGACTGCACTGGAATAGGAAACCTTGCCAGGTGGTGTGGGAGATGCAACAAGCTTTCTCCCTCAGCATAGATGTTGATGGTTTTGAGGCATTGCACCTTTCTCTCCTTCCATTTGGGACAGTCGTGGGAATATGCCGGATGGTGGCCACTACAGTTCACACAGCTTGCCCTTTTTGCTGTGCAGTCAGGATCAAGGTGATCCTTGCTGCCACAGCGAGTACAGGTGTGTTTGCCCTGGCAAGCTGTGATGGCGTGACCATATATCTCACACTGACAGCAGCACAGTGGGTTTGGTATATACAGCCGTACCTCACAATGCAAATAGCCTGATTTGATAATAGAAAGCAGGCATGGTGTGTTGAAGGTTATAATCAGCATCAGGGTGGAACCAATTTACCATCACGCATTGAAACCAGTGGCCGCTGTTACTCTTTGAGGGGTGAGCTCTGAGAGGATTTCCTCCTCGGTGACATTGAGAAGGCCCCACTCAACGATCATACCCCAAGAGGAATTCAAGGTTTTGTGGGGAGTGACCGTGACAGCAACCCCACCAATCTCTGTAACCTTCAGGAGTAGTTCCAAATGTTTTGAACAAGCGGTCTCAACTTTCAAGTCACAAGATCATAGGCGTTTGACAGATTTCGGTTCTCCTTGCAAGACTTTTCAAATCTGTGTTAACAAAAACTGGGGATATGTCCCCAATTGCCTGATCACCTGTGGTGTGGATGGTCAGGAATCTTGGGAATGAAGACACAGACAAGGAAGACAACTGCATAGATGACAAAGACAATGAAGAAGATGGGGGCTCATAACAAGCCCTCTTGTTAGCACTGATTGTATCAATTGCATCTTCAACTCTCATATTTGTTTTTGTGTGGTTCAGTGCCCGTTGTGCCCACCCTCCATGTAGCCCAACAAGGAGATGTTCAGTTGGGCACCAGGGCTACACAGGCACTATACCCACACAGACAGTGAGCCATGCCCTCACAAATAAAAGGAAAATGAAAAGAGAAATTGTGAGAAACTCATCTGGGTTGCCACAAAATAAAAGAAGCGAGAAAATAAAATAGTGTGAGAGACGAACAGTTCTCACAAAAGAAAGCTCTCAAATTAGTTAAAGTGTGAGGAAACTGGCAAACCTGTACCCAGACATGGGCAAGGTTACTCACCGCTCTGCATAGCTGATCCTAGCAGGTCCTGCCCACCAGCCAATTGCTCTTGGAGTGAGCCACCACAGGAGCTCCTGTTAACCGGAAGCAAAGGCCCTGGAATTCACTGCCCAGCCCCACAACAAACAGGCTCCCCAATGGCAAGGCAGCCAAAGGGGACCTTGCTAGTCATGAGCTGAGGAGAGATGGGGACCCCACATCAACTACCAGGATCCTCCTTTCCCAGGACATGAGTCTCCACACACGGCAAACATGTGGATTAGCGTTCAGGATCCTGTGAAGGTACCTGAGCAAGACCTCCACAGGGTGGTCCCCTCACTGCCTACAGGAGCTCACTCCAAGGGGAGCATTCAGGAGCCTGTAAAGGTACCTGAACCAGTGGAACCTTCATAAGATGGTCGCCTCACCAGAGATAGGAGCTCAAAGAAGGGTTCAGTGTGTCAGTTTAACCATTAAATGCTTTGAAACACTTTAATTTTTTCCGTAGTTCTTTATCACTTTTCAGATATATTTTTGAATTCTTATTTAAATTACGTTGTTTTTAAAGCAAAATGAATTTTTATGACACTGTTTTTCTTATGATTAGAGTTTGACGATCGTTGAAAGTCTAAGAATATGCATAAATGACTAAAAAATTCAGAAAAAACTAAATAAATGAAAGATTGAAGCATTAGCAGAAATATTACGAACTGTTTATATTAAAATATAAAAAAAAAGATAAAAACGAGAAATATAAATATATTTTTAATTTTACTAAAAATAAAGCGAAAAAAAAAACAGTAAAATTTTGCAATGTTTAAAAAAATGCTTAAAAAATTTAACATACCATTTTTCTTTGTCAAATTTTTGCCATTTTATTAAGCACAATTAAATGCTCTTTCTTTTGGTATATAACATGACATATTTCTGCTCATTAATTACTTCAGGATGTGATCCTAAAGCTGTTTATTTTCCAAAAACATTTTAAAATAAATCTAGCTACCATAGTGAGTTCAGTTTTAGAAACCTAATACTGTAAGGATTAAGGTTACTTTTTTTTCTATCCTGTTGAGGATTGCTCAACCACACACAGTCCTGACAACATATCCAACCTGAATGGAATAATAACTCTGAGCTTGATTATGAATCCAGAATTTGCTGCAATGGTGAGTTTCTGTTGAGGTTAAATCTTCCACTATGTTTTCTGTTTGTTTGTGGGACTGTCCCTAGTGAATGGATTCAGAGGATACTTTTTATGAGCTGCTGGATAATGCTGATCAGTGGCCATTGCAAGTAGCAGAACCCTTGCTCCTATGGGCATTGTCAAACAAATTTACATTGGAGGTAGTTCTACCAGTGTAGATGGTTTCAGCCTTTATAAATGAAAGTTTACCGAATACCTGCATACACACTTAATATTATATCGGAAAATTCTACACAACCAGCTAATTATAAGAAAGCAGATTTCAACACTTGCTTCACAAGACCATTAAGATACTGCTCTACCAAAGAAACCCTAAATCTGAACTCGAGCATACATTTAAGACAGGTCAACAAGGATATCAGAAGAAAAAAAAATATAGAAATATTTATAAAATAAATAAATATAAATTGAACTCAGAATCAGTACAAAAAATATCTGAAAGAGTGAAATATACTAAATCTTTCCCATATTATAGACTTGGAAAAGCCGCCATTTGTCAGATGGGACGTTAAGCCGTGACCCCATTGTGGGAGAGCCATATCCTGTGCCCGTTAAAGAACACACTGATGACCTTGATGAGAGGCTACATCTGTCTCCCAACAACTGTCCAGTGGGTCCCCTCCCCCAACCTTCTCTGAGCTTTCGGAGTCCTTGTGACCTCATCATTTAGCCCACTGTGCAAAAAAGTGCCGCTCAGAGGTGAAACAATCCAACTCATATTATGGCCCATTAACTGATACACTAAGAACTGTCCCACAGAAATACTAAATTAATATTGCTATAACTATAACGTTAAATCATTAATTATTAATGACCAAGTTAGAGCACCTGCATGGGAGGTGTTTATCAGGTCGAAACCCACAACCCCGAAAACAAACTAGACAACAAGAATAATTATTTAGGTAAAACTTATAGGCAATTTAGAAGAGAAACAAAAAGATGAACTAGACCTTAAAAATCAATAAGGTAAAACAGCTTTAACTCGGATAATATTAAAACACAAAGTACCTTAATGCAAATTCAATCAAAAAATAACATCAGCCTTATCTACAAAATATCAATTAAACTACCTAGAAAATATCCTTATTAACCTTCAGATAAATCATGCAATACAAATATTACACCCCTCCTGCTGGCATGGATTCTCTTCCTAGGTCAAAGGAGAGTCTCCACAGCACCAATAGAGGGCTATCACTATAAATAAAATGAACCCAACATCAGTATTTACAGCTGATGAAGTAATCAGGTGACGGATGAAACACGTTTGGTAAAATACCTTTTTAACGTGTTTTTAAATTGAATTGCATTTTAAATTAAATTTTTTATTTAATTTTTTTTTCAGTTTTAAGATACAAGTTCTCAGAAAACAATGATAGCAATTACGATCTTCAAAATTGTGCTTTCCTACTGGAAATTGCAACATCAGAAATGCAAAACAGCATTGGGAAAGCTCATCAATCACCTGGTAATCATCATATGAGAATATGTCAACATGGGCTGGCTTCTCTGAGGGCATTGACTACGCAATAAACTATCATGTCACCTACCACAAGTGAGTTCATGGACAGCAAGTCAATACTGGACGCTATGAAGAACAATTGTGAGTGTGCCAGCCACTATACAGCAAGGGAGTTCAAAAACAAAAACTAATTATGGTGAGAATTTGGTAAATATTCCATCTTTAGCAAATAGCAGTAACTATACACCGATCAGCCAATACATTAAAGCCACCTCTGTTTTATACAAAGAAGCACGAGTGCAGCCAATTGGTGTCGCATGCCAAGATTGCGAATGGTATATATATAATACCTGGGACGGAGCTCTCGCAGGCAGAATTTTGTTTCGTCTCAACATGGGAAAATCAAAGGATTTATTTGATTTCGAAATTGGCCTTGGTAAGAGAACTGAATTGTTTAAATTGAATTGCATTTTAAATTAAACTCGCCTTGGTAAGAGAATCTCCGAAACAGCAATGCTGGTAAGCTGCTCATGCTATGCAATAGTTTAGTATCTATCAAAGATGGTCAGCAACAGGTGACACTTCGAGCTGTTGACAAGGTGTGAGCCAGCCACGCCTCATTGATGTCAGAGGTCAGTGCAGGCTATCTCATCTTGTCCACAGTAACAGGAGGCCAACTGTGGCTGACATTACCCATAATTTCAATTGTGGTAAAAGGCCCAATGTGTCCGAACACACAGTTCACCATAAGCTCTTGGATATGGGTCTCCGCAGCCACAGACCCATTTGTGTGCCTATGCTCACAGCCATTCACCGTCATCAACACTTGCAGTGGGCATGAAATCATCGACATTGGATCATAGAAGACTGGAAGAGGGTTGCATGGTAAGACGAATCCCATTTTCTGTTACACCATGTGGACAGACAAGCTTGTGTGCAACATTTACCCATGGAAGCCTTCTCACCTGGATGCACTGTGGGACAGATCCAGGTGGCTGGAGGGAGTGTGATGGTCTGGGCAATATTTTCTTAGGGAACACTTGGAACAATTATCCCTGTAGAGCAAACTCTGACAGTTGTCACCTATCTGAACATCATGGCTGACCAAGTACACCCCTTTATGGTGACTATTCCCTGGTGGAGATGGCATCTTTCAACAAGACAATGCCCCATGTCACACTGCAAAGAAGGTTCAGGAATGGTTCCTAGAACATGATGAGGAATTCCATTTATTGCCATGGCCCCCAAATTTGCTGGACCTAAATCCTATTGAGCATTTGTGGTTTAAAAGAGTTGGAGAAATGGGTATGAGCAGCATCACCCTTACCATATAATTTACGGGAACTGCGGGATCGTCTGTTGTAGTCATGGTACCAACACCTACCAACATCTCGTTGAATCTATGCCTCATCGGGTGAAAACAGGTGGTTTTAATGTTTTGGCTGATCGATGTATAAAACTTACTACAGAGACTAAGCATAAAAACTTTGACTAAAAGATGCTCAGTTGTGTCACTAAATGTAAAATTATTTAACTGACATTACTTAAAATCATTGTAGTCTGAGAACTTTTAATGATTTATTAACAGTGAATTTTGTGAATTAAAGTAATTATTAAAATGATCAGTGCACAAACTGTATAATAATCTTAAAATATTTCCTTATGTTCTTTCTATATGCAACTGAAACACTTTGTGATCATTTGAGCACACTGGGTGCTTGTCTAACCTCTTTACTCCTTATTTTACTAAACATTTGATCACTATTAAGCTGTTTATGTAACAGGATGAAGATGGGTGTAGAGCAAAAATTGTCTTGAGCTGGGTGAGATCTGGACCCATGACCTCTTGTGGAATGTCAGGTGCTCTGACCACTGAGCTACCATTCACTGATCAATCTTTTCTCTACTGCTGATGTAATGCTATGCACCACTAGGTCAATCACTGTCTTTGAGTGCATTTGGGAACTATTTCTTCAGAGCCAGCTGAGGCATGTGCACAAGACCAGCCATGCTTCAAGAGCTTCCTCCCTGATATATATTATTTTTGGGAGCAAATCTGTTTCATTTCTGGTATGATCACTAGTACCTAACATTTGGACAAATGAATCCATAGGTCATCATTGATTTACTAAGTATTTACTCACTATTAAGCTATTTAACTAACAGAATGAAGATGGGTGTAGAGGAAAAATTGTTTTGGGCAGGGTGGGATTTGAACCCACAACCACCTGATGATATGTCAAGGTGAATATGAATATGTGAAAAACTTTGTAAAATGTGCTGATGCAGATGAACTACCTGAACTCATGAAAGCATTACTATTTACATGGATGGCCTTCTTTGTCACCAAAAATTTGTGTGTATGAAGATACAAGACTTTCATGAAAACAGAATTCCCAAAGACTTCCTTCCCTATCATCCATTCAAAGGAAATGAACACAAACACTTGTTACTTAATGAAATGGCAAATATTACTGATGATGACCTCAATATTGTGTTTTGGGTAGATAACTCAGTGGTCATAATAGCAGCTACATGTCATGGAGTCTATCCAGTTTCTGTTGTATTGCACTGCTTGCAGGCAGAAAAGAAAAAAAAGCATATGTCAGTTGCCCTGCTGTTTTTGGAGAATACAACCAATTTATGAAACTGACAGAAGACCAGAATGTGTCCTATTAATAAATTTGTGTATGGGGAAAGAAATATTGGTGGTACCTTTTGACATGGATGATACACATTGTGATCCATGATTTGTGACTGCTTCTTTCTCATAAGAAGCCATGAATTGTGGAATCAGGAGAAAACATATTGCATCTTGATTTTAATCACCATATTGTATAGACTTAAAATGCAAAACATTAACCAAAGTATAGTCATATTAATATATGCTTATTATATATACTTATAGTTGGTTGGTTAGTTGGTTGGGGTTTAATAGTGCAAAGGCAACTAGGCCATTTGTGCCATATATTTATATTAATATATATAATATAGTACAATTAAAAATATATGAATCAAGTTGGTATTGTGGAATGCATCACCCCTCCTATGTTTACATAATTTCTTAAGGAAATTGATGTCTGATTAACATGAATTTTTTTAAGATATGCTAATTTCACAGGCCACCCCATCACCTCTAAATGAAGCATCGGGTAGAGCCATACCAGCAATCATGTCTAGATCGAATTGGTCAGCTCATGGCACTCTAATTGACACCACTATGCTGGAAAGGCATGTGCACAAGACCAGCCATGCTTCAAGAGCTTCCTCACTGATATATATTATTTTTGGGTCCAGTACTGTTAGAACCAAGTGCCTCAAATGCAGTGTGGGTCTCTACATCCTACATTTTGTTCACTCTCATATGCCATGAAGTGTCAAACATTGTGTAGATAACTATGAGAGTATTAATTATTGTAGATTCAAATATTTGTGAATATTGCAAAACCAGGTCACATTATTAAAGCAACTGAGAATCCAACTCAAATGCTTACATTTCTGCCTAGTGTGATCATATGAACATAGAATCTACAGATGAAACAGTAAGGCATATGAATGTAAAACACAGACATGTTCAACAAGGAACTAGAAATAATTTCTCTAAGTTGGAAACATAAATTTAAAAAAATTCAGTGTTAAAGGGATAAGAGATTACTGACTGAGCTAATTTCTGTCCAAATTGGGTTCAGAAGGGCAGACAGGAAATGAGATGGTTTTATGTGAGGATAATTCAGAAAGTAAGGTATCCTATTTAATTTATGCAGAGGGTAATTACATCAAAGACAATATAAAGGAAATGTCCCTACATACAAATAATATTTTTAAATACAGTCATCAGACTTCTTGAGACACTTGTTAAAATGGTAGATCAGTTTATAAAAGCCATGCCAAAAGAGTGATGTGTCCACTCCTGAAGCCACCATCAAGCAAATTCATCTTTGATGGTGTCTCAAATGGAAAGCATCATCCTTGGAGATGCTTCTTGCTTCCCAAACAAGTGGAAATCTGACAGCTCCAGATTTGGATTGTATGGTGGGTAATGAATAGTTGCTCATCATGAGCTGAACATTCCCATTCACTACAGTCACACACCATTTTTGAACCTGCAGCACCATTTCCTATCATGTTGTATTGACAAAATATCTGAGCCACACAGTGACAAATTGTCAATGGATTTCCACTAGTTGGGTCTTCTGTGCTCATAGAAACCAAATTAGATTTCCAGCTTCATGTACGTCGAGTATTTTTACTGTATTCACTCTGACTCTGCACCTCACAGTATGGGTATAGTTTGGTTGTATGTGGTTTTATGGCACACAAGCAGCTCAAGCTATAATGTGCCAAACAAGATAAATAAGAGGGTAAAAGACAGAACCCACAACCAAAGTTAAAAATAAACATAAAAAGGATGTAAAAGGCAGAAGCACGAAATCTAAATAATGCAAATAAGAAAAAAAAATGTGGACAATAACATATATTTTTACACAAAAAGACCAACTTAGGTGTAAAAGTCCCAGATCACATATAAAACAGTAAAGCCATGAAATCATATTCTGTAAAAATCCAAGGTAAAAGTAAAATAGAAAGATAGGTGCTTAAAAGAAATGATCAGGTAAAAGATATCTGAGTGTAAGAGGCTTGGACTCTAGATAAGAATTCAAATAAATATGCCATTCAAGGTCAAACATGGGCATTCAATAAAAATATGTTTCACGATTAAAACTGTTTCACAAAACTCACACTTAGGTTCATCATATGCCCATAGAAGAAAAGGAATGTGTAATAAAGGAACAATGTAAGTGGACAACACAGTTGAAGAACAGATTTGATCTCAAAGAGTTTGCTATAAATATGTTCTGACCCAGATCTCTGCCACTGTGCCCAAAGCTCAATGGAGAGACTGCCAGAAGTCCAAGTATGGCATTGATAGTTGGATAGGGTGTAGCTGACCAAGCAGAATCATCTGCCAAGTCATTGTCTCTGATGCTGGCATGATCAGGCAGCAGCACCTGCCAAGTCATTGTCTCTGATGCTGACATGATCAGGCAGCAGCATCTGCCAAGTCATTGTCTCTGATGCTGACATGATCAGGTAGCAGCATCTGCCATGTCATTGTCTCTGATGCTAACATGATCAGGCAGCAGCATCTGCCAAGTCATTGTCTCTGATGCTGACATGACCAGGCACCCAACAAAATAGAATGGTTGAAGTGACTGTCCCTGATACTGATGTGAAAGAATACCCAACAGAAAAGAATGGAACGTGCTGCTTCCAGATGATAGAGTTGCTGACAGATCTTGAAGTGAACAGGATAAAGCCTAGGCCTCAACAAGACCAAAGCCTGTAGTGATATAAGTGAGTTGGTGTAAAACACAGGTGTTTAACAGTGATAATTGCTATCATCTAGTAACATGAGATTGTGGCACAGCTAGAAATAAGTATTTGTTAGTTCAGAGGAGAATGAACTCAGAACCATATATGCTGACTACCCTCATACATTGTTGTAGTAATCCAAAAGTACCTTCACCTTAGATTATTAAACATTTCTTCTTTTGATCTGTCTTCTAAATCCTTCCAGGAATGAGTTGATCAAGTTTTAGAATTTATTTCAATTTATTTAATTTTTCCATTTTATTTTTTAATCTAAAATTCAAATCATGAATTTATATCTCTATTGATACTGTTAAATTGTTTTCCCAACTAAGTGTATAATTATTATACAAACTTACTATTTTTAGAATTGTATTCATGTGATCACATGCTAGATGCACACTCGGATGATTCAATAAATAAAGAAAACTAATAAATCATATTGTAAATACAACTAGCAATTTTTTTTCACAAGCAACACAGAAACATAAAATTGTCTATTTTCACCACTGAAACATATCAGGTTAATCTTATTAAAGAACTTCTGAAATAATGCAAAGCAATATTTATTTACCTGTAATCTCTGTATAGTGGATGGATATTCTGCTGGTACCCATTTTTGCCTAACGTGCTGACACAAAGTAGTTTTCATCATTCTTCTAGCTTTATATACATAATATGTTATATCAGAAAGAATCTCTGAAATGTGGTGAGGAACCTAAAGTAGTAAATATTTTTGAGATCAAATCAAATTTCATGATATAAATTTTAAGATTGGTAATAATAGTAATAATCAGCAGATAAAAAGGTATGATTCAAGTGGTATAGGAAAGAATGATTCATGGGGTGAAATAGAGTTGTTTAAAAGAAAAAATGCAGTTATCTTAATTACTCAAACACTTTATACACAGAAAATTAAATTCATATTATGTAAGATTATAAATCTCAGTGAATATGTAGATATAGAAAAGTTACATTTTTTTCAATACTGATAATAACTTGAAAATATGACTCTTGACACTTTCTGTGATTTAACTCTTATAAAGTGCCAGAACAGATTAATACTATGAAAATTTGTGCAAATTGCCAGGATTGATGAGATCTATCTTCTGTATTTCATATGCAATTTCTTTAAAATCAAGAGATGGCATGAATGGATAGACCAAATTGAAACTAACTGTTACAACTTAAGACTTAACTCTTACACTTAAAGAGTTAATGACTTCTAAATATGGAACATAGTTATGTGAAACAAATGTCTATGTTTATGTCTGTTCTCAATATGTTATGATCAAGATCATTGTCATTGTGCCTAGAGTTTGATGGAAAAACATGCTGGAAATCCAGGTACAGAACTGGCAATGGAGAGCTAGTCAGAGGTGTGGTTGACTTGACAGCAGAATCTGTCAAGTTATTTCTCCAGGTACAGGTCTCCAGGTACAGACAGGGTACCCAACAGAAAAGAATGGGAGATATAGCTTCCAGATGATGGTTGATTATTTAGGGTTTTATGGTGCATTAGTATGTAAGGCTATAATACACCAAACAAACAATAAAAATGATAAAAGTCATAGAACCTTCAACAAAAATTTAAAATCAAACAATACAAACGTCTAAAAGTCATATAATTGTAAAATTAACAACTAACAAAATTTATAAACATCAACAAGTGTAGAAATATATAGTAAAACAAAACCAACCCAGTGTAAAGATCCTGGGAGAAAAATAGAAAGAGAACAATAATGTAGAACTAGAAATGGTTAAAACATCCCATAAAAAAGGCAAAAACAGCTGTTGAAACAGAGTCATTAGATAAAAGATGTCCAAGTATAAGAGTCTCGGATGTAAAATTGTGAAAGCTGAAAAACATATGGCATTCAAGGTTAAAACATGGGCAAAAGAAATTAAAATATGCTTGACAGATAAAGTGGTGTCACAAAACTCACACTTAGGTTCGTTGTCTGCCCATAGAAGAAACAAATGAGTAATAAATGAATGGCCTAAGTGGAGTCAAGCAAATAAAACTTCCACCTTGCAATTCCTGCAAAAACATAACTGCCATGGTTTGACAATAGGTTTGATCTCAAAGAGTTTATTTGCAATATGTTCTGACCGAAACCTTTGCCACTGTACCCCAGAGCTCAATGGTAAAACACTGCCAGAAATCCACGTATGAAACTTGCAATGGAGAGTCGGACAGGGTGTGACTGACCTGGCAGCAGCATCTGTTAGTCATTACCTATGATTTCAATGTGACCTAGCACCCAACAAGAGAGGTTGGTGGTTGCAGCTGCCAGACAATGGAGCTGCTTGGATCTAGGAAAGAAAAGGGTGAGTTTATACCTCACCATGATCAAAGCCTGTGGTGAGCTAAGTGAGTTGGTATAGAGGACACACCAACAATGATGCTTAGCCTCTATGTTGTCCAAGGCGAGGCTGATAGTGTGCAACTCTACAGTGAAGATGGAACACTGCTGTGGGATCAGTCTGAAATGATAATATCACAGCAGACCACTGGCCAATCCCACTGATGTGCCAGACTTCGAGCCATCTGTGAAGACAGACAAGAAGTCTGGGTACTCAGCATGGTGGCTAACAAAGAGTTGTTGGTACACATAATCAGGTATAAAGGTCTTCTTCATCCTGCAAAGAGAAAGGTCACAGGAAGTGGATACAGTGAGCCACAGTGGAAGTGACTCCGCTGTCAACTGTACAATGATATCGAGACTAGTGTTAATGTCTTGCAAGTACCTCGGACATGCAAACTGAAAGGATGGCTGGCAGTCAGGTGATTAGTGAAAAGCATTTTCCACTTAGGATTGAAAATGCAGTCCAAAGCTGTGAAAAGTTCATGCTGTCCTCTGCTATGAAAGGCCTGTTGTGAAAGGTCTGGCAGGGATTGCAATTTAGATGCATATTTTAGGGACAACTGCTGATGGCAAAGAGATAAAGATGTTTCATCAGCCTCAAAGTAAAGATTCTGGACAGGTGAGGTGTGGAAGGCCCCCATGCAAATATGGAGGGCCTGATATGGAGGGGGTTCAACAATTTCACTACCGAACACTGGGCAGATTCATACATCTGGGACCTGTAGTCCAGTTTTCAGACTGGACAAAGTAGAGTCGGAGCAAAGAACATCGGTCCACCCTACCCCTCCAAGAAAGGGAGGACGGACCTTAAGGATGTTCAATGCCTGTGTGCACTTGGTTGGAGATGATGTATATGTGGTAAAGAGGTCAATTTCTGGTTGAAAATGAGACCGAGAAATTTGATCTCTGCTACAGCTGGAATGATGTTACCCCCAAGCTGTAGCTCAGGATTCAGATGAAGATTATGCCTGTGGCAAAAGTGCACACAAGCGGTCTTCTGTGGGGAGAACCAAAACCCAATGGCCATCACCCAAAACCAAAAGATTGTTCAGGGCAATTTGCAGTTGTCTCTCAATGCTCCTCATGCTGGATGACGAGCAAAAGATGCTAAAATCTTCAACACTGAGGGGATTGGTTACTTAGAGAGGAACTTGTCTAGTAACAGAATTAATCTTGATGCAAAAAGCATAATACTCAGAACACAGGCTTGAGGTACCCCCCTGTTCTTGGTGGTAGGGGCTATGATAGAATGTTGTCAACACAGACATGAAAAGAATGTGATGATAAGGAGATGAAGATTGGCATGTAACCTCTCAAGTCAAAGCTATGGAGGTCACAAATAATGCCAAATCTCCAAGTTGTGTCGTATGCTTTTTCGATGTCGAAGAAAATTGACACCGGTACTCTTCTACATCGAGCACCTGACATGTCATCTGGAGGTTGTGAGTTGAGATCCTATCTGGAACAAGGAAATTTTTCCTCTACACCCAAATTTTTCCTCCCCCCCTGTTAATTAAGAACAGCTTGATAGTGGCTAAAATACTTAAATTGTGGTTGTGAATTTCCCTGTTCTACATAAAATTAATTTCTGATAGCCAATTCGAGGCATATCAGATGGTCAAGAGTTGACTGTTGCCTGTGAAAGCCACACTGGGTGATGGAAAGAAGGCTGTAGTGTTCTAAATACCAGATGAGTCTGGCATTTACCATTCTTTCCAACACCTTGCATATGCAGCTTGTCAACACAATGGGATGATAATTAGAAGGAATATTGGGATTCTTTCTTGGCTTGGGGAAGGCCAAGATGATAGTCTCCTACTAGGAGTCCAGAAACTGCTCCTCTAGAAAAATGCGGTTGGAAAGATAGAGCAGCCTATCTTTACTCGATGGTGAGAGATGTTGGAGCATAGCATAATGGACTTTGTCTGGAATGATGGCAGATGCACGAGAAATGCAGAGCACGGCAAAGCTCCTCTGCTGTGAAAGGTCTGTTGCAAGACTCAAGACCATTTGAGTAGAAGGGCAGCAGAGAGTGCTCGGCCTTGTTTTTCTGCACCAGAAACTCAGGGGGAATAGGAAGAAGAGATGGAGGAAAATGTTTCCCCCAGATTGTTAGCAATATCCTGTCCATTGTACTCCAGGATTGATAATGAGTGGGATGTGTAGTTCCCACTCATCTTCTGGACTTTATCCCACACGACCGTAGAAAACTGTACATGCAGGTGATATAAGACATGTATTTGATCCAAGATTCCTTCTGGCTCTGGACAAAATTGGCTTTCTCTCTGATGTGCTTGAATGCTTCATGGTTGGGGGGATGTTGGATATTTCAGACCCCTCCCCCCAAAAAAAAGCCTTGTTCCAAGCCTTACGAGCTGCGGTGCAGTCAGGATTCCACCACGATTTTGGAAACAGTAGAAACTGAGTTGAGGGCTGAGGAATAGTCAAGACAGCTACGTATGATGCAGTCTGCCATCCCCACCACTGCAACATTGATTGGCTACTGGCTGACCGAGTGGGCATTGAACTCAGATAGGAACTCAAAGCCACTCCAGTCAGACCGATCAAGCCTCCACCATGAGATGCATGAATAGCAGGAAGGTCCCCCATGGGAGATGGTACACACCATGGGGAGGTGATCGCTTCTGTAAAGGTTGTCCTTGACCTCTCATGTAAAGAGTGGAAGGATTAAGGAGAAGCAGAAGATGAGGTCAATGGCAGTAAATGTGTGGGTTGGGGAGTGAAAGTACATACTGACATTAGTGCTCAGCAGGGTGGGTGAAGGATCCAGGAGCCAGTGCTAGAGGACACCCTTCCCACTGGTGTCAGCACTGCCTCATGGTGGACTATGTCATTGAAGTCCTCCTTGATGAGGAATGGGGACTGCAGCTGCGAGATGAGGTCATCGAGGTCTTCCTGGAAGACAAAACTTCCACCACTGTGCCAAGTGGGATGGGCCAGCAGGGATCATTACTTAGATGCATATTGTAGTTGTGAATATATAAGGTGACCTGGAAAAGTATGCCATAAATCAGGGAGTGGTATCAGGGATGGAACTGCATCAAAAAGGTCTAGTAAAGCGATGGTGTTTAAAATGCATTATTTATGGAGAGATACAGCTCTTTCAAACTATCCATCTTGTGAGGAGAGCTTTCCACATTGCCAATGAGAAGAGCCCAATGCAAACCTGGTAGGTAGGGAGACCTGATGTGATGTCATGTGTAAATGTTATGTAAAACACACTCATGTGCATTAGTAGTTTGTCACCCATGTTGTCTGTGTATGACAAAAGTTGCATATTGCAACAAAACTGTTGTAATAGCCTAATAAAACAGCATGGGTTAACCATCATAAGCTTAGTCATCTATGATACCATGAATTACACATATTCCGAGTATGCCTGAAATACCCCTGGAGTGTTTGAATGCATTCGGTAGTCCTTATGTCACTGTGTCAATGTACAAGTTTGTGCCAATGGAGGAAGCATTGAGCATCTGTTGTAATGTATACTATTGAATAACATATTTTTTCACCAGAAATTCTGTTCATATCACATTTCCCAAATGTGTCCAGTCCATTTGATGTTTTCACATGTAACTGTTGTATACAGTTTGCATTTGCATGTGATAGCACATCAGGCCACTGTACCTACGGGATTTGTTTTGGGCTCCATGTCATTGTGGGAAGCTCGCTCCTCACAGGATGGGTAGTTTGTCATTATATTTGAATCTCTATAATGACACATTTCATGTACCATGTTTACTAGATCTTTTTGACTCAATTTCATTCCCTGATACTGATCCTTGATTTATGACATTCGCTTCCAGGCCATAATGCATAAAGATGGATGGTCAGTCTCAACATAGACTTTGGACCAGTGAAGTCTGTAAGGCTCCCTTGATGTGGAAGACCCCACAGAGAGTTCGATGGTGTATAGCATAACATCAGCAGTGGAGGAAAGATTGATCAGTGGCTGGTAGTTCAGTGTTCAGAGCACCTGATATGTCATCTGGAAGTCATGGGTTCAGATCCCACCAGGCTCACAATTTTTCCTCTACACCCATCTTCATACTGTTATGTAAACAGCTTGATGGTGGATAGATACTCAGTAGTCATATATATATATACGTATATGCACAACTGTAAATGTTATCACAAAAGCAGTTCCATGGTGGCTGGTAGCTCAGTGGTCCAGAGCACCTGATGTGTTATTAGGAGGTTGTGGGTTCATATCCCATCCGGCAAAAGACAATTTTTCCTCTAAAAATTTCGATCGACTTACAAAGTGGAAATTCCTTGGTGGAAAAGTATTGTTCTGGAAAAATTTTCATTACATAGAATTCCCCCCCCCCCTACATCACTGGTTATACTCTGCCATTAAGCATCAACAATAGAATATTATTACATCTGTACAGAAACAGGAAACATAATTTACTAATTTCTTTAACTCAATTATCACATTGAAAGCTAAAGTACATGTTAACAAAAGACACTTACTTCAACAGCAGAATCTTGCAGCAAAACAGAATAATTAACACAAGTAGAATTACTGAAACCAGAAGTTGCGGCTTCATAAGTAAGATCAAGTTGTTTATCACCTTTATTCAATCTGTATTTTGATTTAGATAAATCTCTCCAGCCTCCATCAGGAACTGTGAAATCCATTATCCATGGCATGACTGGATGACATTTTGGATTGTCCACTATTCTCCCTGCCAACTATATATATATATGGAAACAATTATACTAATGACTAATAACAGGACATTAATTCTACATAAAGTGTGTGCAAATTACATTAAAATTATTTCAGCTGTTTATTAAAAGTCGTGTAAATTCCACAGATTATTTGGTTAATAAGAAACAGATATAAAGATGTTTCATTACAAAATAGCATTCAAATCAAGATAAAAAATGTTCTTACATAAAGTCCATGCAAGAAAGCAAAGCTTTCTGTTCACATATATTGAATATGATGGATTAAAGATGCTTTTAACAGAAGACACTGGTGATTAATCTATTACAAGGTTGTAGGCAATAGTTTAAGTAGAAAACCAGAAGTGGGAATAGGTTAAAACATAGAATAATGTTTACCATCGTTTGGAATTCTAAATCAGGATGATGGCTCTTCTGACTTGTACACTGCATACAGTGATAGTTATTTGCTTGTTTGTTTGGACTTTTATGGTGCATTGGCAGCTAAGGCCATAATGCTATGTATAAAATACAATTGCACTGTTAACCTGTACAAACTACCATTCAAATAATGTTCGAGTTCATAAAGGATTTACCGACTCCGGGCATCTACTTCCTTTGCTCCGTTGGCATCCAGCATGGTCGAGGTCTGTTGTTGGTCCTCCCACTGGCTGTTACTGATGCTTCATTGTGGGGGGTGGGCTTTCTGCAGGCACTCGTCCTTCACAGTGCAGTTCACTAAATCCTGCATAAAACTCGCACTTAGGTTCATTGTTCACCCGAAGAAGAAATGAATGAGTAAGAAACGAATAACCTAAGTAGAGCCGAACAAGTACAACTTCCTCCTTGCAATTCCTGCAAAACCATGACTGTTTGATAATAAACACATGGTTTGAACAGGTTTCATAACCTGTTCCGACCAAGATCTCTGCCATTGTACCCAGAGCTCGATGGACAAACGCTACCGGAAGTCCACATATGGAACCGGCAGTGGAGAGTAGGACAGGAGCATGGCAGACTTGGCAGCAGTGTCTGCCAAGTCATTGCCCCTGATCCACAGTGGTCAGATACCCAACATAAGAGAACTGTGGTTGTGGCTGCCAGACAATGGAGCTGCTGGCGGATCCTGGACAGAACAGGGGAGGCCAATGCTTCATTGAGCTCAAAGCCTGTAGCAAGCTAAGTGAGTCGGTGTAGAGGACACACCGGCGATGGTTCTTAGACACTATGTAGTCCAAGACAATGTTGATGCATGCAACTCTGCTGTGAAGATGGAACAGTGCTGTGGGATCTGGCCTGCAATGATTACATCACAGGAGACCATGGCTGATTTCAGTTCAAGCCACCTGTAAAGGCAGGCAAGAAATTTGAGTGCTAAGCACAATGGCTAGCAAAAAGTTGTTGGTGATTCAGCTGCTGACTGAGCAATGCTATTGAGACTGATTTAATGTCTCTGAGGTAGTCTTTAATACGCAAACCGAAAGGCAGATGGCCAATTCTGGCATAACATTTCTCACTGAGGACTGAAAACGCACTCCCAAGTGGGATGGCCTGACAGGAATTACAACTTTGATGCGCACTGCACAGACAACTACTGGCATTGAATATGTAAGGAAGGAATATATAAGGACTCTCACCAATCCAGAGACTTTATGTCAGCCTTGACATAAAGACTCTGGATTGGTGAGGGTGCAGAAGGACCACATGTGAACATGGAAGACTGATGATGGAAAGGGTTCAGCACCTTCACCACCGAATCCTGGGTGGAGTCATCCACCTGGGATTTATAGTCCAGCTTTGACTGGACAAGTGCACAGTATAGGCAAAACAAAGAACATCAGTCTGCCCTTAAGAGAGGTAGGAGAGGACCTTAAGGATGTTCAATGACTGCTTGCACTTGGATCCGAGATTACAGATGTGAGGTAAAAAGGTCAATTTCCAGTTGAAGATGAGATCAAGAAATTTGGTCTCTGCTGGTATGGTAGCAGCTGCAGCTCAGGGTTCAGATGAAGATTATGCTTGCAGCAAAAGTGCATGTAAGCGGTCATCTGTGGGGAGAACCAGAACCTATTAGCCATCGTCTAAACCGAGAGATGGTTCAGGGCAATTTGCAATTGTCGTTCAATGACCCTATTGCTGGACAATGAGCAAAAGATGCTAAAGTTGCCAACATAAAGGGCACTGCCTACAGTCAGAGGAAGTTATTGTGTAATGGAATTTATCTTGACAGCAAAAAGCATAACACTCAAGATGCAGCCTTGTAGTACAGCCTGTTCTAGGGGGAAAAGTCACGTAAGAGTGTTGCTAACATGGAACGAAAAGAATGAGAAGATAAAAAGTTGGAAATGAAGATCGGCATGTGACCACTCAAGCAGAAGCTATGGAGGTCATGAAGAATGCTGCATCTCCCTGCTGTGTTGAATGATTTTTCAATGTAAAAGAAAATTGATACCAGGTCTCTGAGTAAAAATGAATTCCTGATCACCGATTTGAGGCAGATCAGGTGATCTAAGATATACAATGCCTGCTAATGCCACACTGGGTGTTTGACAGAAGGCTATTGTTTTTCAAATACCAGACCAGCCTGCTATTGACCATTCTTTAAAACTCCTTTCATACATAGATCATCAACACAATGGGATGATATTTTGAAGGAATCTTGGGATTTTTACTTGGCTTCAGGTAGGCCAAAACAATAGCCTCCAACCAGGAGTTTGGAAACTGTTATAACGCTGATTTTTTTTATACAATTTAATTAGAAACATGTATAGCATATAACTTTAATTTCGATGTATTATTTATGCTATTAAAAGGCTTATTTAAAATTTTTATTACTCACTTTGTTTAGTTCCATGAGATAATCATAGTTACTTAAAGAACCTTGTACCCAACTCATTACCAATGAATTAGGATTATTCTTGATCTCAAAATATTCTTTCTGATGTATAACTTTTCCTTTTGAACTTAAGGCTTGATTCTTACTATTACAAGAGTCTTCATCTTCAGAAATAAAACACTGATGGCATATATTTGTTTCTGCATGACTACATTCATTTTCTGAATCATGCCATATATTGCTCCAAATGCAGGGCTTTACCTGGATCCACAGATTTTGCTTAACAGCAATGTCTGATAATGTAATTATACCCATATACAAACCATGATTGTGAACAGCACGAAGCACCTGGAGAAACTGATATATTACAAAAAGTGCACGAATGGTGGATATTTCCACTATGGCAGGGCTAAACATTAAACAGTCTTGAAATGAATATCCTGGTTTGTGGTAGATTAAATAGAATACAGTATCTGTTTCAACAGCACAAAGCATCTGAACAAGATTAGGATGGACAATTTCTGGAAAAGAAAAAATATATATATATAACTTATATATTACATCTTTTTCCAACAAACACGCTTTAATACTAACAAAAAGCAGATATACATGTATGGAATAGCTCTATAAAATAAGCATTTCCTTAAATATAATGCAACAAGAATATAAGCTAGAACTAAATTTTTAAAGGAATATTTAATGAAATATTAGCATATACACTGAAGTGACACTGAATTAGGGGTAGGAGACATTATCCAAATTCAGTACCCCAAGTCCTGCATTTGCACACGGGCATGGCTGAAACTCTGGTCGTATATAGCTGTCAGCTTTGGCTTCCCCAAGCATTCATTGTGAGAAGTGTAATGGGAAAGGTGCGGGATTTAGATGCATTTGATAGAGGGCAGATCGTAGGTGCCTGATAGATGTGACATCAATCTCCAAAACTGTCAATGAACTTGGATTTTCTCGTACAACAGTTTCAAGAGTGTCCTGGGAATATGAAAATTCCAACAAAAAAAAGCACCCGGACAAACTGCAAAGGACAGCCAGCCTTGAATGATCATGGGCTTCGCTGCTGACCCACTTCATATGGACTGATAGGGGCCAGACATCTGAAGTCACCTTCCATCTGAACGAGGGTTCCAGCCGGGAGGTCAGTGCATGGACCGTGCAATGCTCCCTTTATCGTTTCGGCCTCGGGAGCCACCAACCTGCGAGAGTCCCACTTCTAACAGCACGACACCGGGCTGAACGCCTTGCCTGGGCTAAGGAACATCAAAAATTGACAATGGATAGCTTGGAATGATGAATCCCATTTTAAACTTCATCACCCAATGGGAGACTGAGGGTATGGCACCAACCCCATGAAGTCATGGATCCTGCATGTCAGGTCGAAACAGTACAAGCTGGTGGTGCTCAGTGATGGCCTGGAAAGTCTTCAGATGGACATCTGTGGAACCTTTGGTATGTGTACTGATGACTCTCAATGCATCCCAGTATGCAGAACTCATGGCTGACATTTACACCCATTTACAGACATTGTGCATCCCAATGAAGATGGTGTCTACTAGCAAGACAACTGTTCATTACACAGGTCCAGGTTGGTTACTGCATGGTTGCAGGAGCATTCTGCTGACTTTGAAATAATGAATTGGCCACCTAGAATACCAGATTTAAATCTCATTGAAAATCTTTGGGATACAATTGAGCAGAGTGTTTGGGCCAGTGTCACATCAGCGATGACCTTGGGAGAACTGTGGATAGCTCTATAGGATGCATGGGTCGCCATACTTGTGGAACATTTATGCAAGCTTGTGGAGTCCTTGCCTCGTTATGTCGTGTGGCAGCCGTCATCAGGGCCAGAGGGGGTCCAACACATTACTAGGTTGCTATCCCTAATTCAATGGCACTTCAGTGTATAAAGTTACTATTTATAGTGCAGCCAAAATTTGAAACTAATATCTTGCACTGGTTGTTTGCTTGTTTGTGGTTTTTATGGTGCAAGAGCAACAAAGGCTATATTGCACCACTCCAGGTTAAAGAAAAGGGTAAAAGACATTGAACCCACAACAAAGAAAAGGAAAACAACATCACAAGTGAGATATATAGAGAAAACAATACCACAACAGAATTAATAACCCATATCTAAAAACGAGAAATGTAAAAGTTAAAGGATGAACCATGGATGTACAGAACACATGGGAAACAAAAACCAGTACCTAATAAGTAATCTAGAGTATAAAAGGTCAACAAAACCTATTTCAGAAATATATGTACGAAAGAAAACAGCAATGGGTGTAGGAGACCCATGTAAAAATTAGGAGCAAAAGTTCAAAAGTTAAAAGCTTACAATTTATTAAAGTAACCATTATATCATAAAAAATTTTAAAAATGAGTGAAAAAGCAATGATTGGATAAAATATGTTGAAGTGTAGAAGGATCAGATGTAAAATCATGGAAGTTAAAATAAATAAAATGTTCTAGATTACAACATGGGCAATAAATTATATTTCACGGTTAAAATAGTGTCACAAAACTTACACTTATGCTATTTAATCCTTTCCATGTCAGAGCTGAATTATCATTATCATTTTTCGAATTCTAGTGACATGAGAAGTAAATTTCATTCCCCATAGTACAAGGTTGTAAAAAATTTGCTTTCCGAATAAAAATCTGAATTTTTTTCAACTATATATAACTATATTAACTATTTCAACTATATATAACTATATATAACTATATATAACTATATATCGAAAATAACATTTAAATCTATGATACATATTATTTGTTTTTACCTGTGAAAAAAAATTATGCTAAAGCATATTTTTTTTTACATGCAAGTGCATGTTCAGTCACCATAAATAGCATCAAGTAGTGACAATTTAGTTTATGCCTTTATTCTGCTGTACTGCACATAGATTATCAGTGGTTGTGATTCCTGGTACTTTGGGCTATTTATAGCTGTAGTAGAGTTGTAATACTTTCAAAACTTTTAGCATAAAGATATTGATTTTATTACTACTGGAAATTGCATTATTCAAGAACATACAGGTCAGATTCTTAAAAATAATCTTACATTTCTCTTTTTCAGGGAGGAACAATAAATAATAAGCATTACCAAGGTGTGGGTCTGTTTCTCAGCAGACACACTAGTGATGTTCTTCTAGGTTATGAGTGCATTAATGAAAGGTTTCTTACAGCAAAATTTCAGACAAGCATTAAAGACTTGAATGTTATCTGCTGTTATGCCTCCACTGAGGATGCCGATGAGAATGAGAAGGATAGGTTTTACGGACAACTTCAGTTGAATTCTGCCAAAAACGGAGATATTACCCCTTGTTCTAGGTGACTTCAACGCCAAAGTTGGTACTGACTCTGACCTGTGGGGAGGAGTAAGAGGCCCTTTTGGTATTGGTAGTTGCAATGGGTAATGTCTCCTACAGGTAAGTAAACTCAATGGTTTCAGAATAACTAACACTTATTACAAACACCGCGACATACATAAGCACACATGGGTTTCACCCAATGGGCTGCATAAGAATATGATTGATTATATATTAATTAACAGCAAATGGGCTAGTTCTGTTAGGAATACCAGTTCATATAGCTTACCATGATAGGTTACTTAATCATTATGACAGTCATGGTATGCTTACTACTGAAGTTGAGGAAGAATGGGATCATTTTAAACAGGCTTTTTTGGACACTAACAGTACTCTTTTAGGAAAAAAGAAGCAGAAGAGACAGAATTATCTGAGTGATAAGGCACTTGAGCTTATTTCAGAAAGAAAGACTGCAGGAATGTCCTTAATCAATACCCTACTAGTCCTAATAGAAAGCATTACAGAGAGCTTAATAAATGTGTAAAGGATCAGTAAATGTGATAAGAATCTTTGGCTTGATGGCTTGGCTGACAAAGCCGAGGAAGCAGTTAAATGGCACAACAGCAGTGAGCTGTACCAAATAGTTAATGTTTCGTGTGGTAGAAAATGGAAGGTATACAGGGATTGTAGGACAAACAAGGTAAGGTTATAGAAGTTGAGGATTCTGTCATGGCTAGGTGGGCTGAGCATTTCAGTGATATTCTAAACAATGTGGTTAGTTCTATTCCCATTGTTTGCAATGATGATAGATGCATTGGTGGCTTTAATGTTGGCCCTATAACACAATCTGAAGTTCTTTTGGCTGTTTCTAAACTTAAACTACATAAATCCCCAGGGGTGAAGAAATTACTACAGAAATGCTTAGAGCTGGGAATGTTTCGGTTACCAATTGGATGACTGAAATTCTGAATATTTTTTATGATAAAGGCATGGTTCCTAAGGAATTTACCATAGCTATTGTTATCCCTATTTTCAAAAAAGGTGATCGCAGCTCTTGTGATAACTATAGGGTTATCAGCCTACTCTCTATTCCAGGGAAAGTTCTTTCCATGATTGTGCTTAATAGAATTAAAAATCTGGTTGACAGTCAATTGCGTGATGAGCAATGTGGATTCAGAAGTGGTAGGGGTTTTGCAGATCAGATATTTTCAATTAGGCAGATTCTTGAGAAATATTTAGAGTTTCAGAAACCTTTGGTTGCTAGCTTTGTTGATTTCAAAAAGGATTTCTACTCTGTTGATCGTCATAATTTGTGGTTGATTGTAATATCATATGGTATACCTGACAAGTTAGTTAACATAATGAAAGCTCTCTATAATAACACTGAGTCGTGTGTGAGAGTTGGTAAGGCTTGTAGCAATTGGTTTAGCATTACTTCTGGTGTTCGACAAGGGTGAATTTTGTCTCCTTTTCTCTTTAGCTTGGTTATTGATTATGTAATGCGAAATTCACTTCAAGGGAAAGATTTTGGCCTTAAATGGACTGGAGATACGAAAATTTCTGATTTAGATTATGCTGATGATTTAGCCCTTTTGGCAAATGATGTTGATGAGATGAACTCTTTCATTCGAGCTGTTGATGAAACTGATAGTAGAGTAGGTTTGGTTATAAACAGAGAGAAAACTAAAGTGATAAAAATTGGTCAGGCAGGCTGTGATTCAGTTAATCTGAATGGTTACAGTCTTGAGCAGGTGTCACAGTTTAATTATCTTGGGAGCTATATAACTGATGCTGGTGATGTGCGGCATGAGATTAACAGGCGAATAGGTATTGCTGCCGGGACTTTTAAGAATCTATGGAGAGTGTGGAGAAATAGGTGTATACACCTAAAGACTAAAATTAGACTGTATAATAGTTTGGTTCTTTCTAGGGTTAGTTATTGTAGTGAAACTTGGACGCTTTGCAAACAAATAACAGGAAACTAGATGCTTTTGATTCTAGATGCTTATGCACTATCTTGGCATTAGGTGTTTCAGCTTTGTAACTAATGATGAGGTTAGGCAAAGGAGTCGGCAACCTCCTTTAAGCAGCATATTATGCAGAGAGAGACTCCGTTGGTTTGGCCATGTTGCTCTTATGGATAATTATAGATTGGTGATGAACAGTAGGGTTGTGAACAGTGTGCTTAAATGCCTCAGAAAGAGGGGAGACTAGGATGCAGAGAGCAGACAATGTCAAACAGTTCAACAGAAAAACTTGTTAGAATCGGTGTGTAGTGGCCAGATGCAGCTCAGGATAGATATGCTTGGAGAACTAAACTGCACAGTCTGGTTGGACCTCCGTAGCCCATGCTGCTTGAGGATGATGATGATGATGATGATGACACATATCAGCTTTAAATCAATATTTTAACAGACTTTCAATTTCAAAGACTTTTTATAGCCTAATACTTCTAAAATTATTTTTTATTGCTTCTCAAGTGGATACTGGGATTATAAACAATAATTAATTTGAAATGATCAAAAATGAAACTGCTAGTGATGTCTAATGATGGATTATCAGGAGAACTATAGGATTATTAGGCTCAAATAGTGATTTTTAAAAGGTAAGCTTTATTTAGGAACACTTTTAATTACATTTCAACCAAAATAAACTAATAAGGTCAGGAAATTGCAATTACAACATGGACAACAACACAGAATTACATTTTGGTTTAAAAATTTCTGCTGGAATTTTTAAAATAAATTTTTCCATAGCAGTTATGAAGCAACTCATTCTCAAATTCAATGCCTTCACTTAAAATTTAAATGCTTTGAAATATTTTATTGAATTTTTTTCATAGTTCTTTATCACTTTCCAGATATATTTTTCAAAATTTATTTAAATTATCTTTGTTTTAAAGCAAAATGATTTTTATGACACTTCTTTTCTTAGGCTTAAGAGTTTGCGAATTGTCAAAAGTCTAAGAATATGCATTATGTGTTATATGCATTAATAACTAAAAATTTAGAAGAAACTAAATAAATGAAATATTTAAGGATTAATATAAATATTATGAACTGTTTATATTAGAATAGTAAAATAATATAGAAACAAATTACAATTTTTTTTTAATTTTACTAAAGATAAGTGTAAAAACACATTTTTGCCATTTTATTAAGCATATTTAAATGTTCTTTCTTTTAGTATATAACACAACATATTTCTGTTCATTAGTTACTTCAGGATGTGGTTCTAGAGCAGTTATTTTAATTTCTGAAAACACTTCAAAATAAATCAGCAATCACAGTGAGTTCAGTTTCAGAAACCCAACACTGTAAGGGTTAAGTTTGAGGAATAGTAAATTGTAAAGGCAACTGCTCAGATAATACAGTCCATCATTTCCACCACTGCAACATTGATTGGCTCCTGGTTGATGGAGTGGTCATTGAAATCACAGAGGAGTTTGAAGCTACTCCAGTCAGCCCAATCAATCCTCCACCGTGATACTCATGAAGGGCCAAAAGGCCTCCATGGGAGATGATACATACCATGGAGAGGTGATTGCTTTCATATGGGCTGTCCTTGATCTCCATTTAAAGAGTAGTAGGAGCAGAAGGTGAGATCAATGGCAGTGAATTAAAGAGTAAGAGGAGCAGAAGGTGAGATCAATGGCAGTGAATGTGTGGATTAGGGAGTGACAGCAGATACTGACACCAGGTGTTCAACAGGGATTCAGGAGCCATTGTTCAAGGACCCCACCCATTCTGTTTACGTCAGCATTGCCTCAAAGAGGACTGTATCCAATGAAGTCCCCATGATGAGGAAGGTGGGTGGTTTCGCCTGTGTATGGAAGTTCTTTGCAGCTGGCAAGAAAGATTCAGATGGTGATGCTGATATTGGTCTGCACTCACATGGATGCCATTACAGCAATGGGCTTTCTGATCACTGCAATGGCTTTGAGAACTTTGCCAGGTGGGGCAGGCAGTGGTGAGAGAGCTTTTTCACCTCTGGATAGATGTTATTCACAGTTTTGAAGTGCTATACTTCCTTTTCCTCCAGACACAGGAGAAAGTCAGATGGTTGTTATTACAGTTCATACAGCTTGCCTTTTCGTTATGCAATCAGGATCAAGGTGATCCTGGCAGCCACAACAAGCCAGGTGGGTTTGCCCTGGCCAGCTTGTGAGCATGGCCATACTTCTGGCATTCAAATCAATGCAGAGGGTTTGAGATGCATGGCCAAATCTCGTAGTAAAGAAAACTTATCTTGATGGCAGGCATTGCATATCAAACGTAAGGATTAGTACCGGGGTGCGTACTAACTTCCCATTATGGCATTGCAAAACCTGATGGATTGCTGTCACTCCTTGGGATGAGTTCTCCGAGAGGATTTTCTCCTCAGAAATCTTGAGGAAGCCAAATTAGAGATCACACCCTGAGAAGAATTAAGTGATTTGTGGGGTGTCACAGAGACAGATCCCCAACCAATTACTGCAACCTTAAGGAGGAGCTCTAAATGTTTTGAGCAAGCAGTTTCCACCAGCAAGTCACTAGATATTAGGTGCTTGATTGATTTTGGAACTCCTGCAAGACCTTCCAGACCTATACTGATGATAAAAGGGGACATGTTCCCAATTACCTGATCACCCATGAAATGGATGATCAGGAATCTGATCATCCATTTCATTTTTTTTCTTTGAAAAGAACAAGGATGATAAACATGAAGATGGAGACTCTCACTGAGCCCTCTTTGCAGCAATGATGGAATTCTTTGCAGTTTTAGAACTCATGGTGTTTGAATTGTAGCTCAATCCCCATGGAGCCCAACAAAGGTGTGCCATTTGAGTACCAGAGCTCCACAGATATTATACCCACACAGCTAGTGAGCAGAGCCTTCACAACAAACAAGAGGTAATATAAAAAAAAATATAAAGAGCTAAACTGTCCTCACAAAATAAGAAAAAAAAATTAGTTCCAACTGTCTCCTCCATTGGAGAAAACAAGTTTCAGGTAAATCATGTTCATTTGCATAATAACACGTTTCCAACACAAAAGACATCATATAAAAGCAGGAATGCTCACAACACAAGCAAATTGTGATATTGCTCTCAAAAAGAGAGAATGCATGCTGTTAATCAAGTTATTCTACAAGAATCAGAGCAATACAAAGGCTGCACAATGAGAGTATCATCATCTAAAAAGTCTGCAGAGAGGACCTATAATGTTAGTGGCATGAAGAAAGATGGTGAAAATTTTTGAGGCAATGAGAGAGTTAGGGTAACATCAGGAAGAGGATGGCCACTCATTTCAGAAGACGACATGGTGGATGAGTGACAGCTCAATCAGTTAAATGCTTGGGTTGTTTTACCTCTGAGCGGCACTTTTTTGCACACCATGGGCTAAATGGCCAGGTCACATGGACCCCGAAGGCTCAGAGAAGGTTGGGGGAGGGGACCCACTGGAACAGCTGTTGGAAGACAGATGGTAGCCTCCTGTCAAGGCCATCCAGCGTGTTCTTTAACGTGCACAGGGTATGGTTCTCCCGCACACGGGGCCACGGCTTAACGTCCCATCCGACGGACGGCAGCCTTTCCAAGCCCATCGGTGTCCCCTACTGACTGGGCAGAGCGGGGAATTTTTGCGGAGATAAATCTCAATGCTGACCCAGCTGGGACTCGAACCTGAGAACTACAGATTACGAGCCTGGCGCGCTACCGACTGAGCCACCCCTGCCCCTCAGTTAAATGCATTGACTCTTTTGGCTTGTAACTTAAGGTCTCTGGTTTAATCCCAGCAACTGTCACTATAGCTTTTTTTAATAATTCATTTTATTACCATATCACTTTTTTTACAATCGTTGTAAAATAAATTAATATACGTAATCAAATATACATACATAATAAATTAATATTGCAAAATAAATATAACCAAAATAGACAACTTTTCAAGTGATAATTTATAACAAGTAATTTATTTTAAAATAAAAAATATAAATTTATAATAAGAGCAGAGTAAAAGAAATGAAAATCTATATTATAAATTAAGAATAATTTTCATAAATAATTTTTTAAAATACCAACAGAACAGATAGGAAAAATACATATATATACAGGACTGGACCTAGAAAAAAATTGAGGGAAGGGGCAAGAAACACAATCAAGCCTGAAAAATGTAAAGGGGGAGGGCAAGAGACTGGATTTACAATGCAGTATAACATTTTCCCCCCTGTTTTACAGGTCTGTAATGTTTTTTTTTTAAATATGCATTAAATAAAACTGTTTATTATTTGCCTCTTTTGCTCTTACTGGCATTCTGAAAAATGGGGGAAGGGATGTCCCCTCCTCCACCCACTAGATCTGGACTTGCATATATTACAGGGGAGGGGCAAATTACTGAATAGAAGTAAATAAATAAAAATAAATACCCCCTCATGCAGCTGCTTGCCACAGAGGTCTGACAGGAGTCTGTCAGTTTATATGCCACAGTAGAAGATCTGAGAGGATGGCAGGACCTCAGCAGAAAAACGACACACACATCCATTAGAAAGAACAAACACATCTTCTTGAGTTTTTTTTTTCCAAAATTTTTTGTTAAATAATGTGTTTTGAGAATACCAGAAAAAAAAAAAGAATTATATACATTATGAATTATGAAACATCTTTTCAGGCCCATTTAGTTCAATTCAATATCAAATATCTCCCTGATTTTTTCTTATATTCAGACCTTGTCTGTAGTAGTCAAAGTGCCCCACTAAATATTTTAGTCATGAGCCACTGCTGTATGCAGCTCATTTTTACAGAAAACAATGAAAAAGGTAGACACAAACAAGCAAACAAAAAAAGGTTATAGGCAATTTTATTTAGATAAATAGTATGTATAGATGATTAAAAAAAAATAAAGACTGAAAATGTGAAACTGATCATTGTAAAAATTGTCAATTAATTAAGATGACTAACTGAATTTTTAAAGTAGAAACACTTATAAACATATAAATTACCCCTCAAGCAGCTGCTTGCTATAGAACTCTGATAGGAACCTATATGTTAAATATACACAATAGAGTATAATAGAGTATGTTAAATATACACAATAGAGTTGTGATTAAGGTAAGACCTCATAAAGGAAGGTGACTTCTACTTTACACAAGTTATAAACTTTAACTAAATCAAGGTGAATTTGCATATGCATAATTGTCATCAACAGTAACATTTAATTTTTTTTATTACTTAAAAATATATTTTTGTTACAACATACTAATTTGCATAGGCACATGCAAAAAATATTTTTGGAAATGCTGAAATTATGAACAAGGATAGGTCAGATAAGTGAGACACAGAAAGCATCAAAGGTGTATTTTCATATGGTAAATACAATACTATAAATGGTCATACAGAAGTAGCAGAGAAATTATGTTAAATCAAATGACTAGTTGTGTAACTCTTCCAGTGTCCAGCCTGAAAAACAGGTTTACATCCAGAGGGGCCAAGCTATTTTCTCCCTATGCTGCCAAAAAAAAAATTTACTTTTGAACTTTTTTGCCAAATAACTAATGAAAGGAATTATGGCATGTTAGATGCCAAAATTAATCAGCATTTATTTCTGGATTTTCTGAAAATAAAATATTTTATGAAAAAGATAAAACCATTGAATATAAAATTAAAAACTTGTATTTTTTTTTTTATGAAACTTTGTTGGGGGGGGGGGGGGGTACATCCTCAGTGTGTGTGTGTGGGGGGGAGAAACTTATGCTGAAATTGTCCTCCCACAGAAGGGCTGATTTCAAGGCCAAGGATGTTTTTTTTTGCTTCAGTATCCAAGACCTTATTCATTTTCAGGAAACGATATAAGATCAAAGAAATAACGAAGAAATAATGTAAAAATTAATATATAACCTAATGCAATAGGTTATATTAACATATAGGTTAAACAAAACATTTAACATATATTTTTTATTTAACATATAGGTTAAACAAAATATCCATAGGTTTATTTAACATATAGGTTAAACAAAATATCTATAGCAACAAGTTATAAGCCATCCATTGTAGCATGACTCTGAAAAATCAACTGAAAGATCGATAATTTACAGAAGTAAAATATATCTACTGAAATAAAAATTAAAGTCTAAATATAAAAAAAGCAAATACTAACTTTACAAAGGTTATCAGATTTATTGGAAAAGCACTGTAAAAAATCTATTATGCAGCCACTTATAACACATGGAACAGAGATAGCATGTGTCGGTAACCTTCCCCTTCGGCTGCGGGCAATGAGCTGTTACCTAGTTACAGCTGCAGCCAGTATTGGCTATTATTTAGTTTCGATTTTAAGAGTGGGAAAGACACATAGAATGCCGGGATAAATGATAAAAAAAATTCTGGGAATGCTGAAATAGGTTTATGGCAGAAAAGAGTGCAAAATGGAAAAAAAATGGTGGTACAAACTTTGTAATTAGTTCCAAAATGTGCCAGTTTTAAAAATGGCATTTCTTTTGTTAATTTTTCAGGAGATTTTCGAAACTTAAAGGAAAAATTTGTTGATAATAGTTCAAATTAAACTTGTGAGTTTAAATAAGGGAGTTGCTTTAGCAAAAAGTAATGTAAACAAACAAATTGGCAATACCGTATAGTGCTTCTAAGAAATGGCAATCAGACGGCTTTAACAAGTCAATTATATTGTAGTTTAATAAAATATGCATCAAATGAAAAAACAAAATACTATTTTTCAAGTCTGAATTATTATTTTTATAAGATATATATATATATAAAGAATTTTACAATGGCAATTTTTATTTTTTAAAAATCGTTTTTTTTTGTTGTTGTATGTATATCCTCAGCCTCTCATTATGGATTCTCTGAACGTATACAGACAATGTGGACACTGGAAGGGTTAATTAAAAATCAGTCCAAGTTTAAAAACTGTTAAATTGAAATCAGTTGTTAGAATTCATGCTAGTCAAGAACTAGGTGTACTTATACACTGTTTATTCTTTTCTGTGCTTAAAAACTATTGTATTCTGTGAGAAAAAAAAATTATTGATAAAATAAGTCAGTTTACTTCTTGTGCTGAAAATTGTCTATTATTTAATATTAAAGTGGTATGATCAACATCACATCAACAGGAAAAAACTGTTCAAGGTAATAATTGATTTCCTCAATATTTCCTTACCTTCAGGCGTGGAAGATATAAGTGTGATTGAGCAATAACTAGGATCTGCTTTAGTGTCTGAATCTTTATTACTTTTTATTAATGGACAATGGTAAAGTCTTTTAATTATTTCTCTGACTGCCTCATTGTAACTCTGAAAAGGAAGATTATATATTTGATGTAATGATATATAAATAACTAATTGCTAATCTGAAAATTTTGGTTTTATTTTGATATAAATGTTCATTATTACAATGTAAATAACCCAAGAGGTATGCTCATTCAGGGTATTGCAATATTTAGCACAGGAATAAAGTAATGACAACATATTTTAACATATAATATATGCAATCTTCAATGATAGTTAAATGCACACTAACAAAAAAGTATACATATCCTTTTTCTCGAACAACAATGGCAAATATACATAAGTGATCTCACTTTTCTATACAGATTATTTTTATTTTTGTGTTCATGCAGACAGAAAAGTGAAACTTTTAGGAGCTAGCTTAAAGTATGAAGGCAAGGCTCCAAATCAGTTATATTTTGGAGGAACTGTTTCAGTTTTTCTTTATATGTGGAATATCCACAAATGTAATTTCTGAGATCAAGTGGTATAGAATTAAATAACTTAGGTGCAAGATATAAATAATGTTTGTGAAGGATTTCTTTCTTTTTCTGTCTTGAGAACCACATATGGCATTTCTTCATTTCACAAACAATATTTATAAGTTTTCATTTGAAACTCAGAATTATGTTTATAAAGATAAAGCATAAGCTTGTATATATAAAGGTGTCTTAAAGGTAATATATTCAATTCACAGTATTTATTATATATGTTAAATTTTTTTTGTGTGTGTGGAATGGTTATACTCTTTATTATTTTGTAACCTAAACATAGGTTTAAGTGCAGTTTTATAAGTTCCACCATAACACAGGGCAGACTGGATCCAAGAAAAGTACAGTATCCTTATAAATAAATAGCCCTTCAAGCAGCTGCTTGCCACAGAGGTCTGACAGGAGTGTCAGTTTATATATGCCATAGTAGGTCTGAGAATGGCAGGACCCCAGCAAAAAAAAAACACAAACATCCATGCCTTACATGGGACTCATTATTTTACACCAGAGTTAATCATTTTACCGGGGTTAATCATTTTAGAACAACTAAGGTCATGAATTTTAATATTAAGAGAACTATACTTTGTTTTTTAAACAATACAACATATATTTTGTGTCTGAAATGTTGATAGTTCTCATTCAATTTCAACCAATCCTCAATAACATATAATTCATTATTAGTATAAACTTCTGAACCATTGTAGAACAGTTCCTCTGATTCCAATTTGTTCTAGTTTACAGAATAAAATCCCATGTGACACAGTGTCAAATGCTTTTTGAATATCCAGAAACACAGTAAGAGTTTGCTTATTTTTGTCAATATTTTTATAAATGATTTTAGTAAAGTTGAGTAAGACATCTTCGGCACCCAAGCCTTTCCAAAATCCAAATTGATTAGGTGAAAAAAACTGAGTTGTTTTGGGTTGTTTTACCTCTGAGCAGCACTTTTTGGCACACAATGGGCTAAATGGCCAGGTCACAAGGACCTCGAAGACTCAGAGAAGGTTGGGGGAGAGGACCCATTAGAGCAGCTGTTGGGAGACATATGGTAGCCTCCCATCAAGGCCATCCAGCATGTTCTTTAATGTGTGCAGGGTATGACTCTCCTGCACATGGGGCAATGGCTTAACATCCCATCCGACGCCCAAAAACTTATATTACTGATATTGGCCTGTAATCAGAAAATATATTTTTATTTCCCTTTTTATATATAGGTACTACAACTGCTTTTTTCAATTCATCAAGAAAAATTCCTTTTTCAAGAAGTAAATTATAAATATGGTTAGGGATTTGACAATATAATTCTTACACTTTTTTAAAATGATTGTAGATACCCCATCAATCCCCACACATTTGTTATCTTGAAATTTCAGAATTATATTTAATATCTCATCTTCAGTTGTTGAAAATAAAAATTGTATTATCATTTTTGAGTCATTTCTGCTTGCAAATAAATCAAAAATATGTTAATTATGGATATATACATATACATATATATTAATATCATACTTTTATTCAATAACAGGCATATTTCTATTTAAGCTTTTAGACTGAACTCTTCTAATGTTTTCTGTAAGACTAATAACGTGCAGATTAAAGTCATTTGCTAATGCCTTGATCTCCACATCATTGTTTAATTTATCCACAGAATTTGGAACAACTGTGCATTTTTTACTATTATCAATTAAATTATTCACAAACTTCCATTGTTTCTTGCTATTTCCATGACAATTAAGAAATTTTCTTCTATAGCAATTATTTTTAGGATTTACAATTGTCACATTTAGTTTATTTCTAATGGTTTTAAAATTTGTCTCATGCAGAAGATTTATATGGATATTTTTTGTGCAATTGATACATTTTATTTCTTAGTTTATTCATATTTCTGATATCATCAGAAATATGATTAATATATGCTATTACTATTATTATATATTGTTATTTATCTTCCTTTTACCAATGTATTGCTTAGAACGTTCAAACTGTTCCAGTAGTTGGTTCAGAAAAACTTTGCAAGCAGAGTTAGGATTATTGTCATATAATATTGCAACCCAGTTGCATTTCTTTAAATTATTACATATAACAGAAGTTTATTCTATATGTGATATTAAGAGGCTCATTCTGAGAATGGCAACTATTTGAATTACAAAATTCTATTTTAATAGCTACAGGATAATGGTCAGATATATCAATTCTTACTATTGCAGCATTAATATTAACTCCATTTGCTTCCTACCAAAACATGATCTAGACTTGAAACAGTAGTGCTTATTTCTCTAGTCTCACTCGTTTCGTAGGACTGGAATCCCTGAGATGAGAGTAGATCTAAATATTTCATTATTTAGAAAGCATAAAACTCAGTTATTTATAACCAATCCCATAATATGCTTGCAAATCAATCAAAAATATGTTAATTATGGTATATATATATCTATACAGTGGTATCAGAATAATATGACCACCCACGGAATCACAGTTATGGAATCACACCAGACGCATCACAGAGTGCACATGACAAGGTCAACCACACAGAGATATAAGCGGCCAGCCAGGACAGATAAGCCATAATGCATAATGTGAGCACATTGGGCAGAGGTATTGATTTCACGGATGCTCAAAAAGGAATGATCATCGGCTCCTGTACCAAGGGTGGAAGCATCTCAGAAACAGCATACTTCATGGGTTGTTTGTGTATCAAGAATGGACCGCTGGCACACCGAGTACCTCCAGATGTCATAACTGTGGAGCCCCAAAGGCCATCGACCCCAGAGGAGAATGTCACCTCCATCGACTGTTAAAGGGCAATCGATGCGCAACAGTGCAGCAACTGACCACTCAAATGAACGCTGGAACACCCAGGTATGTGTCCCCGATAACAGTAGAGTGAACCGTGTTATGCATGGGTCTCTGGAGTCGATGCTGCATAAAGACACCCATGTTAATCAAGATCCATCAGCAATGACACCTGCAGTTTGCATAGGACTACCATCATTGGACAGTGAAAGAGTGGAAAAAGGTTGCTTTCTCTGATGAATCAAGGTTTCTACTCCACAGAAGTGATGGGCAGTGGCAGATATGGCATCAGACACACGAGGACCAACACCCAGACACGCCTGTCAGTCAAGTACAGGCCGGCGGTGGCAATGTGCATGTCTGGGGGATGTTTTCCTGGTATGACCTGGGACTGCTGGTACCACTGGATGGATCCCCGAATGCCAATGGCTACCTGTCTATCCTCACTGACCACATGCATCCCCTAATGTTGTACATTTACCCTGGTGGTGATGGTGTCTACAACAGGACAATACGCCCTGTCATGTCACTAAGGTGGTGTACGACTGGTTCCAGGAACACGACAGCCATGTTTCCATTGTCCACTGGCTGGCAAAATCGCACAACCTCAATCTCATAGAGCATTTGTGCGACCATTTGGATTGACAGGTTCAGAGTGCGGACCCACAACCACGCCATCTCCATGCTCTGCTGTAGTCCGAATGGGCAAGTGTGCCTCTGGCAACTTTCCAGGGCCTCATTGCGTCCATGCCATGTTGTCTTGCTACTGTCATCTGGGCCAAGAGTGGTTATTCCCTTTTTAGGTAGGTGGTCATATTATTCTGATACAACAGTGTATATATATACCTGCTGGCCATTAAAAGTGCAACACCAGGAAAGACAAGAGATATCAAAGCCATATTTAGTGAATACATATCTTATGTTACAAGGATCAAATGAATACAAATACAACTCAGTTAGACTTGTGGAATACAAAGAAATCAGTATCTTGTGAAGCCACCATGAGCAGCAATAACCGCTGCTACACGGTCGGCATTGAGAGGATGAGATGTTGAATGTGTGTTTGGGGAATGTCAGTCAATGCACTTTCAATACGTAGCCAAAGTTCATCTGTTGTAGCAACTGCTGGTGTCGTGTGCTAGTCATCATGAAATCGTGGACCAGACATGTTCAATTGAGGAAAGATCCGGTGAACGTGCAGGCCAAGGCAGAAGTGTCACGATGACTATCCAGGAATTGTTGGACGATGCATGCCACATATGGTCGCCATTGTCCTATTGGTAAATGGCACCAGATAGCCTCTGAAGATAAGATACAACAACAGGCTCCAACACCTCAGTGATGTAACGCTGGCTGTTCAAAGTACCGGTAATGCGTATGAGGCACGTGTGTGAGTGGAGTTCAATGGTACCCCATACATAACACCAGGGGCTGGACCTGTATGGCACTACATCATGCATGTATCACTGAGCCTGTCGCCGCAGTACTGCCAGATACAGATTCGGCCATTGTGGTTCTGCATACTGAATCAGGATTCGTCTGAAAAGACGATGTGATGCTATTCGCACATCCATGCGCAACGTTCTTGGCACCATTGCAGTCGCATATGCCTGTGTTGTAGAGTCAATGGTAGCCAAAGCAATGGCTGCCTAGCAAAGACGCCCAGACAACATTGAACCATATGTGTGGAATTTGGTTGATGTGAAACACACCCTAACTGTTGAGCTAAAGTGTTTGATGTGGCTGTACGATCATTCATAGCCATGCGCATGAGATATCTGTCCTCTCATTCGTGTTCTCAGACTGGTAGTCTTGAGATCCCTCACGTCGGTGAGTTCATTCCTCCTCTACCCACTGACACCATATTCTCATCACTGTGGCAGCATTCCATCCAACATGAGCACCTATGTCTCAGTATAATAATCCACCTTCCCATAATCCCACAATTCTCCCTCAATCAAAGTCAGAAACATGGTCATATGGATGCCATGTTCTTTGATGGGGCATACTTGATTGTTTAGTGTGCAAAAACTGCAAGCAAACACAATTCCAGTGCTTTACACTGGCTCTTTGTAATCACCTCTTACAACACTTCCAGGGGGCATTACTGTCACATTGACACATTCAAGCACATATGATGTATATATGTGCTTTGAATCATTTCTTACGGTGTGTTACAGTTAGCTTCAACAGTAGGTTTCTCCCATGGGCTACCCATCTTGCATATTTCTTCCTGGAGAGTTCTTCCTTGCGTTGCACTTTTAATGGCCAGCAATATATATTAATATAATACATTTATTTAACAACAGGCATATAAATAGAAAAAAAAAATGAAAATATTATTTAACAAACTCTCTATGAAATACTGTAAATTAGAATGTTAGGTGTAATTAGTGATTTCTAGTGTAAAATAATGAAATGCAGATAAAAAGCTGAATCAACCATTTGCAAATGTGAAAACCCCACCAATGAAAACCTTATATGAAAAGCTGAATTACTTCATTGCACACAAGAGATTATAAAAATATTGTCTGTTCTGCATCATAATGTTAAAAATGCTGAGATGATGGGGAAGTTCAGGTAGTTTCAAAAGTTATTATATACTGCTTAAAGTCAAGTTGATTAAATGGTGTTACAAGAGCCAATACAAAGGTGGTGTTACAAGAGCCAATACAATGGTGTACAAGAGCCAATACAAAGGTGGAGTGGGAACACTCAAACCAGACCCCACAATCAGAGGGGTCTCTATACTTGAAGGATCCTCCTCCTCCTCCTCCTCAAGCAGCCATTGGCTACGGAGGTCCAACCACACAGTGCAGTTTAGTTCTCCAAGCATATCTGTCCTGAGGTAATCTGTTGCATTTGGCCACTGCACACCAATTCTAACAAGGTCCTGTTTGACATTGTCTGCCCACCATATCCTAGGTCTCCCCCTCTTTCTGAGGCCTTTAGGCACACTATTCATAACCCTATTTGCCAATCTTTAATTATCCATATGGACAACATGGCCTAACCAATGGAATCTCTCTCTGCACAATATGCTGCTTAAAGGAAGTTGCTGACTCCTTTGCCTAACCTCATCATTAGTTATAAAGTTGAACCACCTAATGCACAAGATACTGCGTAAGCATCTGGAATCAAAAGCATCTAGTTTCCTGTTATCTTGTTCACAAAGTGTCCAAGTTTCATTACTATAACTAACCCTAGAAAGAACCAAACTATTACAGAGTCTAATTTTAGTCTTTAGGTGTATACACCAATTTCTCCACTCTCTCCATAGATTCTTAAAAGTCACAGCAGCAATCCCTGTTCATCTGTTAATCTCATGCCACACATCACCAGTATCTGTTACATAGCTCCCAAGATAATTAAACTGTGACACCTGCTCAGGATTCTGGTTGGTTGTTTTACCTCTGAGCGGCACTTTTTTTGCACACATGGGCTAAATGGTCAGGTCACAAGGACCCTGAAGGCTCAGAGAAGGTTGGGGGAGGAGACCCACTGTAACAGCTGTTGGGAGACAGATGGTAGCCTCCCGTCAAGGCCATCCAGCATGTTCTTTAATGTGCGCAGGGTATGGCTCTCCCGCACACTGGACCATGGCTTAATGTCCCATCCGAAGGACAGCAGCCTTTCCAAGCCCATCGGTATCCCATACTGGCCATGGGCAGGGCGGGAAATTTTGCAGAGTAACAGTATCATAGAATATTAATTTAATTTTAATTATTGCATTGTGAAGCTCTAGTGGTCTGTAAATGGTAGCTAGGTAGTCACTGAAAGGAGAGCTATGCACCAATCCCCTGTGACGATGCATAGAACCGGCCAGGCCTAGCACCTAATGTCCGACCCCGCCTTCTCATGGTGCAGACCGTTAGTACCTTTCGAGATACTCTATTGTGGAAGTGAACATAAGGGGAGGGTTGCCAGATTAGTATGGCCTACTGATCTGGACAACTATGGCTACTTTCCTTTTTTTTCTACCCTGCTGAGGAGTGGTCAACCACACAGGGTCCTGGTGCTGACCATATACCCACTGGGCAGATATATGGCTCTGAGCTTGATTATGTATCCTAATTTTGTTGCACTGGTGGGCTTCTGTGCAAGGAAAAATCTTCCGCTGTGTTTTCTGTTTGTTTGTGGGTTGACAGCCCCAAGTGAATAGATTCACAGGATATGTTTATCAGCTGGTGGATAATCCTGAGCAGAGGCCATCGCAGGCACCTAACTCTTTGCTTCTATTGGCATCCTCTAATTCTACATTGGAGGAAGTCTTCCAGTGTAGCTGGCTTCAGCCTTTAGTGGTGGGGAACGGGTCTTTGCCCCATGTCTGCGTTTAGGTGGCTGTTTGATATTGTCGGCATTCCCTCTCTCAATAAACATAGTTTATTTAAACATCCCACTAACCATTTTCTCTCCATAGGTAGTTGGAATGTGAGGACTCTGCACAGAGCTTTTTCTCTTCATGTCCTCACACAAGAATTCCACCATTATAGTTTAGATATTCTCGGCTTGCAAGAGACCAGATAAACAGATAAAGGTCAGATTCTTAAAAATAATCTTAAATTTCTCTTTTCAGGGAGGGACTACAATAAGCATCACCAAGGCATGGGTCTGCTTCTCAGCAGACACACACTAGTGATGCTCTTCTAGGATATGAGTGCATTAATGAAAGGTTTCTTACAGCAAAATTTCAGACAAACGTTAAAGACTTGAATGTTATCTGCTGTTATGCCCCCACTGAGGATGACGATGAGGATGAGAAGGATAGGATTTATGGACGACTTCAGGATATTTTGAATTCTGTCAAGAAAGGAGATATTACCCTTGTTCTAGGTGACTTCAATGTCAAAGTTGGTACTGACTCTGACCTTTGGGGAGGAGTAATAGGCCCTTTTGGTATTGGTAGCTGCAATGGCAATGGGTAACGGTAAGTAAACTCAATGGATTCAGAATAACTAAACTTATTACAAACACCGCGACATACATAAGTACACATGGGTTTCACCCGATCGACTGCATAAGAATATGATTGATTATATATTAATTAACAGCAAATGGACTAGTTCTGTTAGGAATACCAGGTCATATAGGGGAGCTGAAATTGGATCTGACCATTACCTTGTAAAAAGTGTCTTGCAACTTAAACTTAAAAAGTGTTGTGCTAGGGTTAAAAAATTTACTTTTAATATTGAAGTTCTGAAAGATCCAGTTATAGCTAAAGCTTATCATGATAGGTTACTTAGTCATTATGACAGTCATGGTTTGCTTACTACTGAAGTTGAGGAAGAATGGGATCATTTTAAACAGGCTTTTTTGGACACTAACAGTACTCTTTTAGGAAAAAAGGAGCAGAGGAGACAGAATTATTTGAGTGATGAGCTTATTTCATAAAGAAAGAACTGCAGGAATGTCCTTAATCAATACCCTACTAGTCCTAATAGAAAGCATTACAGAGAGCTTAATAAACGTCTAAAAGATCAGTTAGCTGCTGATAAGAATCTTTGGCTTGATGGCTTGGCTGACAAAGCCGAGGAAGCAGTTAGATAGCACAACAGCAGAGAGCTGTACCAAATAGTTAATGTTTCGTGTGGTAGAAAACGGAAGGTATACAGGGATTGAAGGACAAACAAGGTAAGGTTATAGAAGGTGAGGATTCTGTCATGGCTAGGTGGGCTGAGCATTTCAGTGATATTCTAAACAATGTTGTTAGTTCTATTCCCATTGTTCGCAATGATGATAGATGCATTGGTGGCTTTAATATTGGCCCTATACACAATCTGAAGTTATTTTGGCTTTTTCTAAACTTAAACTACATAAATCCCCAGGGGAGATGAAATTACTACAGAAATGCTTAGAGCTGGGAATGTTTCGGTTACCACTTGGATGACTGAAATTCTGAATATCTTTTATGATAAAGGCATGGTTCCTAAGGAATTTACCATAGCTATTGTTATCCCTATTTTCAAAAAAGGTGATCGCAGTTCTTGTGATAACTATAGGGGTATCAGCCTACTCTCTGTTCCAGGTAAAGTTCTTTCCATGATTGTGCTTAATAGAATTAAGAATCTGGTTGACAGTCAATTGCGTGATGAGTAATGTGGATTCAGAAGTGGTAGGGGATGTGTGGATCAGATATTTTCATTTAGGCAGATTCTTGAGAAATGTTTAGAATTTCAGAAACCTTTGGTTGCTAGCTTTGTTGATTTCAAAAAGGCTTTCGACTCTGTTGATCATCATAATTTGTGGTTGAATGTAAGATCATATGGTATACCTGACAAGTTAGTTAACGTAATGAAAGCTCTCTATAATAACACTGAGTCGTATGTGAGAGTTGGTAAGGCTTGTAGCAATTGGTTTAGCATTACTTCTGGTGTTCGACAAGGGTGCATTTTGTCTCTTATCTTTAGCTTGGTTATTGATTATGTAATGCGAAATTCACTTCAAGGGAAAGATTTTGGCCTTAAATGGACTGGAGATATAAAAATTTCTGATTTAGATTATGCTGATGATTTAGTCCTTTTGGCAAATGATATTGATGAGATGAACTCTTTCATTCGAGCTGTTGATGAAACTGGTAGTAGAGTAGGTTTGGTTATAAATAGGGAGAAAACTAAAGTATTAAAATTGGTCAGGCAGGTTGTGATTCAGCTAATCTGAATGGTTGCAGTCTTGAGCAGGTGTCACAGTTTAATTATCTTGGGAGCTATGTAACAGATAATGGTGATGTGCGGCATGAGATTAACAGACGAATAGGGATTGCTGCCAGAACTTTTAAGAATCTATGGAGAGTGTGGAGAAATAGGTGTATACACCTAAAGACTAAAATTAGACTGTATAATAGTTTGGTTCTTTCTAGGGTTAGTTATGGTAGTGAAACTTGGACACTTTGTAAACAAGATAACAGGAAACTAGATGCTTTTGATTCTAGATGCTTACGAAGTATCTTGGGCATTAGGTGGTTCAACTTTGTAACTAATGATGAGGTTAGGCAAAGGAGTTTGCAATCTCCTTTCAGCAGCATATTGAGCAGAGAGAGCCTCCGTTGGTTTGGCCATGTTGCCCGTATGAATAATTATAGATTGGCGAATAGGGTTATGAACAGTGTGCCCAAAGGCCTGAGAAAGAAGGGGAGACCTAGGATGCAGTGGGCAGACAATGTCAAACAGGACCTTGTTAGAATTGGTGTACAGCGGTCAGATGCAGTAGATGTAGCTCAGGATAGACTTGCTTGGAGAACTAAATTGCATGGTCTGGTTGGACCTCCGTAGCCCATGGCGGCTTGAGGATGATGATGATAATGATGATAAAGCTCTAGTGTAATTTTTAAAATTTCTTCACATATTATACTTATGGTAAGTTTTCCATTTTCCATTATGTAACAGTTTAATATTTTGTATATACAATTCTTTTTTGCAATATGTATATCTTTCAGTTTAAAAACATTAGGTTATTGATACCTTTAACAACTAATTCCATTCATGCAATTTTAAATTTTCTTTCAACTGACTGTTGTGGGGCAAAGTTTGCTATCATGGGCAAGTAGAGAGATAGTCTCACCATATTTAGACATCATATTTAATGGTGATAATGCACTATTAAAGCTGCAGGTCAGTTTAAAGGTAAACACCTCCATTTGCTAAATACATGGGTTCATGATTAAAGCTCAAATCAGTCTCATGATAATGACAACATAGTTGGTCAAAACTAGTCAGCACATTAAGGAATATTGTGAGTAAATAACCAGTTAATAAGAACTCCTGTGAACTCCAACAGTAAACAATCAGTTATTTAAACTTTACATAATAGTGAAAATAAAAAACTGCTGTGTGTTTTCAAAAAACTTCCTTGGCACAAAACCAAACATCATAGTCCTCGAACATTTAACAACAAATACTAAAAACTGAAGGAAGCTCCAATCACACAACCAGACTTTTTGTGAAATGGTGAACTTATATTGTACATGAATCAAAGAACTAAAAAAGTGCTTTGATAATCCTATAAACAAGGAACCTCCAACTCCATATCTAGGAAAAACTCTGCTCTGAAGAACTGGATTTTGACAATATTCTAAAAATATTTACAATATAATAAAAAATTCTACAATATTCTAAAACAATGTCTAAAGATATTTATAACCAGATATTTAGCCAATGCAGTTGTTTACCTTTAAACTCCCCTACAGCTTTAATAGTGCATTATTGCTAAACTTGTCTATATATTAAGGGGAAAGCTGTGAAATTATTTTGTTTAAACAAATACTCTGTTCAAGCAATTATTACTCAGTTCATTCTAACATGTGGAAAACATTAGGATAGGGTAGGCTGGTTAATCAATACCCTACTAGTCCTAATAGAAAGCATTACAGAGACCTTAATAAACTTGTAAAGGATCAGTTAGCTGCTTATAAGAATCTTTGGCTTGATGGTTTGGCTGACAAAGCCGAGGAAGCAGTTAGACAGCACAACAGCATAGAGCTGTACCAGATAGTTAATGTTTTGTGTGGTAGAAAACAGACAGGCATACAAGGATTGAAGGATAAACAAGGTAAGGTTATAGAAGGGGAGGATTCTGTCATGGCTAGGTGGGCTGAGCATTTCAGTGATGTTCTAAACAATGTAGTTAGTTCTACTCCCATTGTTTGCAATGATGATAGATGCATTGGTGGCTTTAATGTTGGCCCTATAACACAATCTGAAGTTATTTTGGCTGTTTCTAAACTTAAACTTCATAAATCCCCAGGGGTAGATGAAATTACTACGGAAATGCTTAGAGCTGGGAATGTTTTGGTTACCACTTGGATGACTGACATTCTGAATATCTTTTATGATAAAGGCATGGTTCCTAAGGATTTTACCAGAGCTATTGTTATCCCTATTTTCAAAAAAGGTGATCGCAGTTCTTGTGATAACTATAGGGGTATCAGCCTACTCTCTGTTCCAGGTAAAGTTCTTTCCATGATTGTGCTTAATAGAATTAAGAATCTGGTTGACAGTCAATTGCGTGATGAGCAATGTGGATTCAGAAGTGGTAGGGGATGTGTGGATCAGATATTTTCACTTAGGCAGATTCTTGAGAAATGTTTAGAGTTTCAGAAACCTTTGGTTGCTAGCTTTGTTGATTTCAAAAAGGCTTTTGACTCTGTTGATCGTCATAATTTGTGGTTGATTGTGCGATCATATGGTATACCAGACAAGTTAGTTAACATTATGAAAGCTCTCTATAATAACACTGAGTCGTGTGTGAGTTGGTAAGGTTTGTAGCAATTGGTTTAGCATTACTTCTGGTGTTCGACAAGGGTGCATTTTGTCTCCTTTTCTCTTTAGCTTGGTTATTGATTATGTAATGCGAAATTCACTTCAAGGGAAAGATTTTGGCCTTAAATGGGCTGGAGATACGAAAATTTCTGATTTAGATTATGCTGATGATTTAGCCCTTTTGGCAAATGATGTTGATGAGATGAACTCTTTCATTCGAGCTGTTGATGAGACTGGTAGTAGAGTAGGTTTGGTTATAAACAGAGAGAAAACTAAAGTGATGAAAATTGGTCAGGCAGGCTGTGATTCAGTTAATCTGAATGGTTGCGGTCTTGAGCAGGTGTCACAGTTTAATTATCTTGGGAGCTAAGTAACAGATAATGGTGATGTGCGGCATGAGATTAACAGACGAATAGGGATTGCTGCCAGAACTTTTAAGAATCTATGGAGAGTGTGGAGAAATAGGCGTATACACCTAAAGACTAAAATTAGACTGTATAATAGTTTGGTTCTTTCTAGGGTTAGTTATGGCAGTGAAACTTGGACACTTTGTAAACAAGATAACAGGAAACTAGATGCTTTTGATTCCAGATGCTTACGCAGTATCTTGGGCATTAGGTGGTTCAACTTTGTAACTAATGATGAGGTTAGGCAAAGGAGTTTGCAACCTCCTTTAAGCAGCATATTGTGCAGAGAGAGACTCCGTTGGTTTGGCCATGTTGCCCGTATGAATAATTATAGATTGGCGAATAGGGTTATGAACAGTGTGCCTAAAGGCCTCAGAAAGAAGGGGAGATCTAGGATGCGGTGGGCAGACAATGTCAAACAGGACCTTGTTAATATTGGTGTGCAGTGGCCAGATGCAGTAGATGTAGCTCAGGATAGATTTGCTTGGAGAACTAAATTGCACGGTCTGGTTGGACCTCCGTAGCCCATGGCTGCTTGAGGAGGATGATGATGATGATGATGATGATGATGATGATGATGATGATGATGATGATGATGATGATGATGATGATGATGATGATGATGATGAGGCTGGTTGGTTAGTTGGGGTTTTATAGCACAAGAGCAAAAGAGGCTACACTGCATCAAACAGAGGTAAATAAAAAAATAAAAGACATCAAAACCCACAACCAAAATTAAAAGAAACACACAAAGAGGATGAAAGCAATGTTAATAGAAAAGACAGAACAAGGAAATAAAGTGTAAAACAATGTGAATAAAAACCATGGTAAAAAGATTCAACAAGTGTAAAACAGAAAAACATCAATGTCTGTATAGGACCCATAGAATAAAAAAAGTCAAAATATCAAAAGGTAAAAACATTAAAGTTGTGTAAAATAACCAGTAAAAATTTGAAAACAGGTGTTAAAAACAAGTTATCAGATAAAAGATGTACGAGTGTAAGGGGCTTGGACCTAAAATTGTGATGACTAAAATACATTCAAGTTTAAAAGCAGGACCAATGGATTAAAATGTGTTTAATGGTTAAAATGGTCTGTCTGTACATAGGTACAGACAGAAAGTTACTCAGACATAACGTACATATGTAATGTATGTATATGCGCAACTTCACTTATTCTGTGCTTAATGTGAACCAAGAAAAAATTGGTGGAACTTTCAGTTGAAAATATTTTTAATTTGCATAAACAGAACAAATTTTGACACTTAAATCACATTAAATAACATACAAAACCATACCAGGTAAATAAAATTAGTAATATTATGCTTATGTTAGTTTAGCATGCAACTTTTTCTTTTTGTTTTTAATTATAAAATTTTGTTTTATAGAATTATTAGGTTTTATATATTTTTTTTTGAACAACAGATAACAAGTAACAGATATTCAAAAGAAAAAATATAAAATCTCCAAAATAACAGACCTCAACCATTCTGGTTTTTTAATTATGTACTGTATAATTAGTACCAATACTGATTATCATATCCTAACCTGATATTCAGGAAGTTTATGTTTATGACCATAATTTAAACTCTGATATTTCTTCCACGCCTGCTTCCAGAGATTGCGATAATTAGTTTCAGTAACATAGTGAATAAGTTGTGAGTAACTGAGATCTGTGGAACTGGATAAAGCTCTTGGCGACATTTTTGCTAACCTAAAAAAAAATTATATTAAATGTTAGCATATCATTATAAATCAATTGTCATTACTTTATTAATACTTAATACATATTTTTAACTACACAATCAAAGCTCAACAGAAAACAACTTTTGATTTATAACATTACTGAAAATAAGCTGCTTTTAAAAATAAAATATCAAACTGTTGCAAAAGGTCATTAAATATTAACAGCACATTTCCTGTTAAATGAGTTTAACATGTTCAATGCTTCTTTGATACCAATACTTGGAAGACCACGAGAATGAGAAGCAGCCTTCCATCCAACAGACAGTAGCCTTTCCAAACCCATCAAATGCTCCCTTTCTGACCAAGGGCAGTGTGCGGGCAGTCCCAGGTGGGACTCAAAACTTGGTAACTACAGATTACAAGCCTGGAGCACTACCAACTGAACCCCCCCCCCCCCCCCAAGCAAGAGGTAATATTCCATAAAAATGTAGGAAAAATGGGAGGCTGAATATATGGATCAAGCCAATCCAGATATAAAATAATAATAAATACCCTATCAAGCAGCTGCTTGCCATAGAGGTCTAACAGGAGCCTGTCAGTTTATATGCCATAGTATAAAAGGTCTGTGAGGATGGCAGGACCTCAGCAGAAAAACAATGTGAACATCCATGCCTTACCAGGAGCTCAAACCCAGGTCCCCTAAATCAGTAGTCAAGTGTGCTAACCACTTGACATTTTATAATATGTTTTGATAAGTTTCTTATTTTAAGGATTGCTTTATTCAGATTATTCAGATTATTTCATTGAGAATATTTCCATTAACATAGGGTAAAAATTAAGACAGTAAATAATTTTTATACCTTTATTTCAATCAAATCAACATTATTCTATATGATCTGGTTCATCATGCCTCATTAGCCTGAAGAAGAAAGAGTAAGCTTTGATAATGCTAATGACATAGAGGCAAATAGTAGTGCTACAACAAATTCCGTTTGCTCTAACATATTAAGTGTTACAAAATATCAATATAAATTATTCATTATCATAATATCACTAGCCTAAAGAACATATGCTTTATTCTGTAAAATACATAAGTGTAAAATTTTATTCACAGACTGAGATAATGCAAGGTAAATGACAGCTAGAATGAGACTGATACAAAGCATGCTTTGGTCCTCTCTCCTACACAAGACAAAGAATATTAATAGACTTGTTCAACCTACCCTGACTACTACTGCACACAGTGCATATGTACAGTTTCTATTGTCTCCTGAATTGTGATAAACCAAAAATATTCAAATTACGAAATTATTGTATCATAAGTTTTTCTTTAATAAAAAAATCAAGAATTTCCTTATGGATATACTTTTTTTCCTTTAATTTTTACATCATATAGAATAGCATAGTGTTAAAGACTAATTATATTCAATAAGGAGTATGATGAATATACACAAAGAACTTTATATTTATCATGCATTTCCTTATCAGTGTTAAACTTAGGTGTAATTATCAGAGAATTTTATTTTTTAGCTTCATTATTTCAAATAATATTAATACACAATGCAAATGTTTATATTTCTTCAGATCTGAATTAACAAAGATTCACTGATTAGATACTTACTTTTGAATGTTTCCTTTTTGCTTATTCAGAACTTGTATATTGATAAGCTGCCAAGGATGAGAAATATATACATTGTCCTGCTGCAACAAAAACTGACATTCTGCACCTGTGAGTGTTTCATGTTGAATAAATTTTTCAGGAATATAATTTTCTGTCTGCAACTGATTTAACCATTTTGAATGCACCTAATGAATATAATGATTATAAAAAAGTTCTAAAACTCAATCAAATAATTATATAAAAACATTCATAACAGATGTTTATAGAAAACTGCAAATCCCATACTATAGCCATCACTACTACAGCTTATTAAAATTTCTACCAGAAGTTGTTTGAAGCAACTGATGGTACCTACCTTCCTATTATTTTCCATGTTGGGTTGTTTTACATCTGAGTGGCACTTTTTTGCACACCATGGGCTAAATGACAAGGTCACAAGGACCCTGAAGGCTCAGAGAAGGTTGGGGAAGGGGATCCACTGGAAAAGTTGTTGGGAGACAGTAGCCTTCTGTCAAGGCCATCCAGCGTATTCTTTAATGTGCACAGGGTATGGCTCTCCTGCATACAGGGCCATGGCTTAATGTCCCTCCAACAGATGATGGCCTTTCCAAGCTCATCAGTGTCCCCTACTGACTGTGGGCAGGGTGGGGAGTTTTGTGGAGATAAATCTCAATGTTACCCAGCTGGGACTCGAACCTGGGAACTGCAGATTATGAGCCTGGTGCACCACCAACTTAGTCACCCCCACTCCTATTACTTTATGTGCCAATTTGGTTTGTTTGTGGATTTATGAAAACCACTATGAAAACCTCTACGAAAACGGGCAAGGAGCTCAGCATAATGCATGGCAAAGAATTGCTAGTACATGCAGTTGGGTGCAAATGCCTTCCCTGTCCTACAAAGGGAAAAATCACAGGAAAAAGAAGCAGCAAGCCACAGTGGAAGTGGCTGTGAAATGCTATCAAGATTGATGTGAATGTCTCTAAGGTAGCCTCGGACATGGAAATTGAAAGGATGAATGGCAGTCAGGTAATTGTAAAGCATTCCCCACTTTGGAAAAAAAAATGGAGTCCTAAGTAGGGTAGCCTGGCAGGGATTGCAATTTAAATGCATACTGTAGGGACAACTGCTGATGCCAAATAGATAAAGATGGCTTGTTGGCCTCAACATAAAGACTCTGGCTCGGTGAGGTGCAGAAGACCCCTGTGCAAACATGGAAGGCCTGATGGTGAAAGGGATTCAACACCTTCACTTTCATTTTCAGAGAGGAGAGGACCTTGAAGATGTTCAATGCTTGCAGCACTTGGACTTGAGATGTAGGTGTGATAAAAAGATAAATTTCTGATCAAAGATGAGACTGAGAAACTGGATCTCTGCTACAACTGGAATGATGGTATACCCAAGTTGCAGCTAGAGGCCAGATGAAGATTACACTTGTGGCAAAAGTGTACACATTAAGTCTTACATGGGGAGATTTGAAACACATTGGCTCTCAACCAAACTGAAAGATTGTTCCGGGCAGTTTGCATTGTCGTTCAATGACTCTCATGCTGTAAGAAGAGCAAAAAAATGTCAAAATCATTAAGATAGAGAGCACTGCCTAGTTGGAGAAAGTTGTTGAGTTACAGAATTCATCTTAACAATGAAAAGTGTAATAATCAACAAAATTTTGTGGTACCTTCTGTTCTTGGAGAAAAGACTGTGACAGAGTGTTATTGACATGGACATGAAAAGAATGTGAAGAAAAAAAGTTGGGGATGAAGATTAGCATGCAACTCTCAAAAAGAAGTCACGGAGGTTATGAAGAATGCTGAATCTCTATGCCATGTTACACACTTTTAAGATGTTGAAGAAAATGGACATCAAGTGTTGTTTTAAAAATGAATTTCTGATAACTGATTTGAAGCATATCAGATGGTCAAGTGTTGACTGTTGTTTGTAAAAGTCACACTCTGTGTTGGAAAGACGGTGTGATGTTCTAAATATCAGATGAGTCTGGAATTTATAGTATTTCCAACACTGGGTCACTGATCTCACATCTCGAAGTTCAATATTCCAGGAACAGTAACTATGTTTCTGACTCCCTCAAAGCAATTAAGACACACTTATTGAGTTTGGTTGGGTTGTTTTACCTCTGAGCGGCACTTTTTTGCACACAATGGGCTAAATGGCCAGGTCACATGGACCCCGAAGGCTCAGAGAAGGTTGGGGGAGGGGACCCACTGGAACAGCTGTTGGGAGACAGATGGTAGCCTCCCGTCAAGGCCATCCAGCGTGTTCTTTAACGTGCACAGGGCATGGCTCTCCCGCACACGGGGCCACAGCTTAACGTCCCATCTGACGGATGGCAACCTTTCCAAGCCCATCGGTGTCCCCTACAGTTTGAACATGTAATTTTGATCTAAATAAGGTAGTATTATTCAGGACAAAATTTCTTCTAATTCTAATTGAAATTTATTTCCTTTTTCTTAAAATTAAAATCATTAAATTTTTGAATATTTTTAGATATATTGCACCTATGAGAGTTAAAGGCTTGCACATGCAGCTTGTCAAAGGGATAGGAGAGAAACAGGAAGGAATCTTGGGATTCCTTCCTGGCTCAGGGAAGGTGAAGATGATACCTCCTGCCAGGAATGTAGAAATTATTCCTCAAGAAAAACGCAGTTGAAAAGTCAGAGCAGCCTTGCCTAACTCAATGGTGAGAAACATTGTAGCATGGCATAATGGATGTTGCCTGGCCCAATAGCAGATGCACAAGAAGAGTGTACAGCAAGGCACAGGTTCTCCACTGTGAATGGCCTGTTCTAACACTAAAGGCCATTAGAAATTGAAATTTTAATTTCTTTCGCCTCCAGTATTTCGGTTTCATCAAAATAGATTTCCAGCATATCATTTGTTGAGTCATTTGATGACACTGAACTATTTTTATCGATGCTTTCCTGTAGAAGAACTCGTGTAAAATAATTAAATGAGTTTTCTCCAAAATAAACTCCAAAAATAAAAAATAATCTAATGAATACATATAAGTAAAGAAATTGAAAACTTTATCTATTTATGCAGATACACGATGGATTTGCAAACATACATAATAGATTTTTTGGGGAGTGGGGGGTCGAAAGTTTGGTGGGAAGAACAAAGATCAAAACCGAAAGTTTCAACTATTGTCAATGGCCCCTTCCTCCAATTCTCTATCCTATACTGAAATTATCATGTCTAAGATGATTACAGGGAATTACAATATACCTGAGATTTTTACCTACTGTAATTGCCCTGTTTTCCTTCTGCATTAATAGAGACTCATCTTTTCCACTACAGTTCTTATCTGGATATTACAAAGCCCTTTCTCTGAGCGTCAGTTGCAAACAAGGTGGATGAGACAGCTGCTTTGCAAATTCTTTTGGAATGTGTCATTGAGCAGAGTCACTGAAAGTCTTTGTTGATAATAAAAGTAAATTGCACATCTGTCTGTTTAACACAAGTTTTTAAGTACATATTTTAAAGGAAAACAATCTGAAATGTATCAACACAAAAACAGCAAAAATAATGAAATAACAAAAAAAAATTAATTTTGTTATTTCATTTATTACGTTTTATCATTATACACACACAAAATCCTCATGCAGCCATGCACTATGTAAGTCCAACCAGACTGTGTAATTTTCCTCTCCAGATGTGTCTGTTCTGAGCTACTGCTGCTGCATTTGGCCACTCTAAGCCAATTCTAGCAAGGTCCTGTTTGACATTGTCTGCCCATCGCATCCTAGGTCTCCCCCCTTTTCTGAAACTTTTAGGAATACTACTCATAATCCTGTTTGCTAATCTGTAGCTATGCATATGGGCAACAGGCCAAACCAATGCAATCTCTCTCTGCATAATATGGTGCTCAAAGGAGGTTGATGACTTCTTCTAACCTCATTATTATTTACAAAGTCAAACCACCTAATGCCCAAGATACTGCATAAGCATCTAGAATCAAAGGCATCAAATTTCTTGTTATCCTGCTTACAAAGGGTTCATGTTTTGCTACCATAACTAACCTTAGAAAGAACCAAACTATTATACAGCCTAATTTTAGTGTTCAGGTCTTAGTCACCTTATCATTATAAATATTATGAAATTCCATTAACGTTATTCAAAAATCCTTTCATTATTATGTTACAATAATGCTTCCCAACACTGATCCCTGATTTTAGACAAAGGCATATTAACTAAGCAACTGATTTTCATTCCGCACTTGAAAAAGCTCCAAAACACAAATAATAATTTTTCCAGTGTCCATGTCATCTGTATACATTTGCAGAATCCAAAATGAGAGGCTAAGGATGTATGTATACGTTTTTAGTACAACAGAAAAATATATCTTTAAAAAAAATAAAAATTGTAATTTTAATTTTATATATATATATCTTATAAAGATATACAGGGTGATTCAGTTAAGCGTGTACAAACTTCTGGGAGAGGTAGGTTGCACAAAGATGAATCAGAATCATAGCAATGCAGGGTCGGTAACGGCATCTTCACGCGGTAGATGGCGTAATTCGACGCAGTAGATGGCATTGTATGGCCACAGGACTGCACAACGTCCTCACAGATAACCATCATTCGCAAACTGCCCACAGAGATAGTAGGATGGCCGATATGCATCTCATATACAGGATTGCGGACTGCAACAGGTGAGCCGTTGTTTGCATGTACCAGGAACGGTAACCGATGAGGCGTACTCCCAACCACAAGATGTTTGCACGGCTGCATCAGAGGTTATGTGACACTGGTTCCTTCCAGAGACCTGCCAGGAGTCGGGAACGATGGGCACGGACCCCTGACCTGGAGAAGAATGTGATACGTCATACAGAAGACACTCCAAGTGCCAGTACTCAAGCAATCGCCCACTGGGTCGGTCTTTCCCAATCCAACGTATGGGGAATTATGCACGATAACCAATTGCATCCATATCATGTGCAGTGCATCCAGACACTGAAGCCTCAGGATTACCCACAGCACATCGCATTTGCGCAATGGTACCTGCAGAAGAGTGCAGCAGAACCCCAATTTCCTGCTTCTGTGCTGTTCACAGATGAGGCATGCTTTACACAGGAAGGTAGCTTCAATGCACATAACGCACATGCATGGGCACTGGAGAACCCCCACGAGAACCCCCATGCTACACGAACACGTGCAGCACAAAACCGTTTTGCTGTAAATGTTTGGTCTGGCATTGTCAGGAACCACTTAATAGGCCCATACTTCAAGCCTCTTCATCTGGACGGAAGGAGTTATCGAATATTTCTGGAGGATGTCTTGCCAGAACTTTTGGATGAACAACAAGTCCCTCAGTAGCTGTGCCATGCAATGTGGTTCCAGCACGATGGGGCCCCCACCTATTTCAGCCATGAAGTTTGTCAACACTTAAATGTGACATTTGGACAACAGTGAATCGGGCGTTGTGGTCCCGTTCATTGGCCTGCAAGATCGCCGGACCTATCATGCCTTGATTACTTCTTCTGGGGTTAGATCAAAGGACTGGTGTTTGACACCCCTATTGAAAGTGCTGAGGACCTTGTCTCACGCATCTCCGTAGCTGCCTCGGAAGTCCGAGACATGCCAAGAATCTTCCAGAATGTACGTAATTCCATGTGCCAATGATGCCAGGCCTGTGTTACAGCTCATGGTTGCAACTTTGAACACCTTCTGTGACCTCTGTGCATTTCAAAAATGTACCTATTGTGACTAATAAAAAGCATTTTGTTCACTTATGTGCTGCTCTTTCATTCACGTCCTCTGTGCACTAGCACATGTTGATGACATTACTGACCCTGCATTGCTGTATGATCTTTGTGCAACCTACCCCTCCCAGAAGTTTGTACACGCTTAACTGAATCATCCTGTATAATTTATGCTTGAAAAATAATATTTTGCTTTTTAATTTGATGCATATTTTATTAAACTACAATGTAAATAATTTGATAAAGCCATCTGATTGCCATTTCTTAGAAGCATTAAACAGTATTGCCGATTAGCTTGTTAGTGTTCCTATTTGCTGAAGCAACCTTCTGATTTAAGTTCACAAGTTAGATTTTAACTATTAATAATAAACAACTAATCTGCAGCTATGAATATGGGCAACATCCCATATGAATAGCTGCAGATACTTATATATAGAAATTTATTCAAGGCCATCCAGTGTGTTCTTTAATGTGAACAGGGTATGGCTCTCCTGCACACGAGACCACAGCTTAATGTCCCATTTAAATTTTTGAAAATCTCCTAAAATTAACAAAAAAACTGCTATTTTTGAAAACGGTAGATTTTGGAAGTAATTACAAAGTATGTACCACCATTTTTTTTTTCCATTTCACAGCCTTTTCTATCATAAACATATTACAGTATTCTCAAATTATTTTTTATCATTTTTCCCAGCATTCTATGCATCTTTCCCGCTTTTAAAATCGAAACTGAAAGTAAACACATCCTTCTTAGAAATTCTGATTATAGCTGCACATTATATTACGACTCACTGAGGCAAACAAGAGGCAGATGGCTGATACATGCTATCTCAATTCTGTGTGCTGTAAGTGGCTCCCATATTATTTTGGTCCAGCATATTGGATACTCATTGTAAAGTCAGTATTTACTTTTTTATATTTAAACCTTAGTTTTCATTTATGGCATATTAAACTGACAGGCTCCTGTCAGACCTCTGTGGCAAGCAGCTGCTTGAGGAGGTATTTATTTTTTATTTATTTATTTCATTTGGTAGATTTATTTTCTGAAATTAGTGATCTTTTAGCCAATTGATAAGTATTGATTTTTCATAGTTATGTTATATTAGATGGCTGGCCTACAACTTGTTGCTGTGGATATTTTAACATCGCATTAGACTATATGTTAATTTTTAGTTCATTATTTATTACTTTTCCAGTAAAACTCTGATCTGGTATCATTTTCTGAAAATAAACGAGGTTTTCGATATGGAAACAAATTCATTTCTGTAGATTTATTTCTGTTAGTTAGTGATCTTTCGATTAGCTGATTTATTGATCTTTCTGAGTTATGCTAGATCAGAGGATGGCTTAAAAGTTGTTGTGGATATTTTATTTAACATTCCATTAGGTTATATGTAATTTTTCTTTCATTATTTATTATTTTTTTAGTAAAAAATTTTTAGCTTGTACCGTTTTCTGAAAATTAATGTCTTGCATATGGAAGTACAACAGACTTCCTTGCTACGGAAATCAGATGTCATGTAGGAGGGCAAATTCGGGAAGGTGTCCACTCTGCTAAACTCATGAAGAAAGTTTCACTCTCCCCCTCTAGAAAAATATAATTTTTTTTAAATTATGGGTTTTTATGTTTATATTGAAAGATTTTAAAAGTAACTCCCCCCTACCCCTCAGTACCCTGGCTGTGCCACACAGACAAATAAAAAAATAAATAACAAAAATAACACTGTTTTTTTTTTGCTTTGGTGAACAAACCTTTCTATACTTAGCCAAGATATTCAAACTTCAATACCCAAAGAAAAAAATTCATAACATTTAGTAAAAAATGTAGCCAAGGAAGTTTTTTATATTTCATAACTAGTTCAAAAAATCCTGTGAATGTGAGAAGTCCAAGTCACTTTGTATAACAATGGTCATATACGATACTGAAAAGAATCATTAAAGGAAATAAAAATCATATTTCAGGTTGAATATTATATTTTTCTAGAGGAAATTTCTTTTCCATTACTATATAATTTAACTATTTTTATTCCTCAGGTTTTGCAAAATGAAGCCTTAATTATATAGTGTGATCTTTTCTTTTTCACCATATCACATTGAAAAAGGCTTATTAAAATCAATATTCTTGTAAATTTGTTTATATTACATATTTGCATAAAATTCTTAATTAAATTCTGTTTAATTTTGTATATAACATGAACTATTTCTGTTAATTGGTTATTTTTTTAATTCTAAAGTTGACTTTTTTATCTGACTCAGCACAATTGGCTCAAAAAGCTTGGATTTTCTCAAAGTACGGTACCAAGAAAAAAATTACAAAATGAAAAAAATATTTACTTGAAATCAAAAAAAAATATTTTTTTCATTATTCAGAAATAAATAGCCTTTCTATTCATGTGCATTATACTCATTTCTATTTTTTTTAAATAAATTTTTATGTGTTGTCAGATGCATTTTTTTATTACATGACTCTAAAATAGTCCCATTAAAATAAAACTTATCTTCTTTTTTGTTAAATGTTTTATTTTTAGAAAATTCAGAATTACATGCTGATTAATTTGGCATTTAACATACCATAATTCCTTTCATTAGTTATTTGATAAAAAAGTTCTAAAGTTAATTTTTTTTGGCTGAGCATAGGGAGAAAATAGCTTTGCCTCTGGATGGAAACCAGTTTTTCAGGATGGACACTGGTTTGGTTTACCTCTGAGCGGCAATTTTTTTGCACACAATGGGCTAAATGACCAGGTCACAAGGACTCCAAAGACTCAGAGAAGGTTGGGGAAGGGGACCCACTGGAACAGCTGTTGGGAGACAGATGGTAGCCTCCCGTCAAGGCCATCCAGTGTGTTCTTTAACATGAACAGGGTATGGCTCTCCCACATGGGGCTATGGCTTAACATACCATCTGATGGATGGTGACCTTTTCAAGCCCACTGGTGTCCCCTACTGACCATGGACAAGGCAGGAAGTTTTGCAGAAATAAATCTCAACACTGACCCAGCTGGGACTCGAACCTGGGAACTGAAGATTATGAGCCTGGCACACTACCAATTAAGCCACTCCCGCCCTCAATGGACACTGGAAGGGTTAAAGAGAGTATATTTAGTTCTGCACATAAAAAATGCCTCCCTTCCACAATAAATAATTTCATCAAAGGCAACCATTTTAACCAGAACTTATTGCTAAATAACAAATTTTGTTTTGCATTTAAAAAAAACCCTGAAAATAAATATTAATATTGGAGACAATTATTTCAAACAGAGTATAGCACTAATCAATAAGAGGAAGGGGAAAAAAGAATAAAACCAAAAGATAAAGATATAAAATTATCTTACCTGTAAAAACCTAAAACTCTAAAACTTCCAGTTGATAAGGTCTGGCTATATAGATAGTTTGCATTACTAAAAATATTTAATTCATAGCATTTATGGAATTAAAATTTTCCCACATGACAATTTAAAGAAACCCACAAACATTCATTTCAGTTCATACCAAGACTTTTAATAAACTTAAAATATATCAAAATGCAGGATTAAGAGGCCACTGCAAATCTCAACAACAGATGACATGTTTGCTGTTCAATTCTGCAAAAACCTCCAACCATTGTATCATATATTACTTCTTTACAATGCTTTTATTCACATATTCTCTTCGTTCCAATTATTCACATATTCTCTTACATTCCGATTTTTTTTTTGATTTGTGACATATAGGACAGAGAAGAATTCACGTATCTTCCAATTATATTACGTTTCTTTGTGTATCATCATGTTGTAACTGTGAACTGCAGGGTAACCTAAGGAAGTCACTCACACTAAAGTGTTATTCATGAAAGAATAAATCAATAATAAATACACACCTTACTTGTTGACATGTAATTCAAGAAATACTTTTGTGGAGAAAATGAGTTTCACTGATGAGTGGGATTTGAGCCCAAGACCACCCAGTTACATGGAAAGTGCCCTATCCACTAAGCTATCACCAGCTATGTCATTTATCCAATAACCATTGCTTGCATTAAAGTTTGGGAGGATGGATGAGAATGACTGAAAAGTATCATTTTGTTATGTTGTGCTAAAAAATTGTCACTCAAGGCCTGTAAAGTGTATTTCTACCATATGTAATACTGTCAGTTACTTATGTGGTTAAAGAGTTCTTTATTTTTGACTCAGCACAGTGAAAAAAATAGCTTGGTCTTTGGTTTCAGTCATTTTTTAGGCTTGGCACTTTAACCTTTTCACTAGTATACCAGCTGAGATTTTAAATGGACTTATTCCTTCCTCTTCACTACCTCCTACCCCCAGTTTGGGCCAATATGGTACAGAAAAGGTTAAGGGTTAATCATTAATTAAATTTTTTAATTGATCAATAATTCAATATATTGTAAACTGCAAAAAAAAAAGCTGTACCGCCCTTCTTCCTGTGCTTTTTGCAAAATGTGTTTGGACTGGGGCAATGAATGAAATGTTTTGTGAAACCACAGAAGTCTGTGGTATGTTTACTTCATATTAATTAAATATAGTATTATTTCTAATTCACTGGTAATAACTGATATGAAGACATGATTAATTGATACTTCACCTGAGTTTATGTTGAAATATAGCAGGAATAGTGATATATATATCACAGGATGTATGCTGTAGACCTGGTACCCCTGGTTGCTATCTGAATTCATTACATAGATGCAATGTAGGAAAGCACCCAGCTGTTAAAGTACATCACCTTCCAAATGCTGTTTAACACAAGGAGTCAATCTAACTGCATTTAAGCCTACATCACAATTAATTTTAACTCCATGAAACATATCTGTTATAAAACAAAAATTGCACACACGTGTTTTCCACAAGAAAAATAATGTATATAACAAATATTAAATGGAATAATTAGGGGTTTTCAAACTTACCATGCATAACACTTGCCCGTCTTCATCTACCTTAATATATTCACTCGTTATACCAAAATCATCTTGAATTTTTCGCTTTAAGTCCATTTTCTCAATAAATTATCCGGACATTGCAAACGCACGGTTTACAATTGCAATAAACGATAAAACAAACAAACGAAAACAATCATTTAACCATTGTAATCGTAATTACCCTTATGATCTGTCACAACCGAATTTTACGGTTAAGGTTTAACGATTTGAAGCTCCGCCCATATTATATTGTATACTCATACTTCATATTCTTTGACTTTGGTGCCTATCACAAATAAGGGGGAGGGGGGGGGGCAGTTGCTCTTCTTAACTGGTTTCTTTTATTTGCAATATTCTTTAATGTGCTTATTTTGCAATAATACCGGTTTTAACTATAGGTGAAGAGATAAAGAGGGTTCGTCGGTCTCAACATAAAGACTCTGGATCAGTGATGTGCGGAAGGCTCCCGTGCAAACACGGAGAGCCTGATGATGGAGGGGAGTTCAGCACCTTCACCACCGAATCCCGGGTGGAGTCGTACACCTGGGAGAGGACCTTGATGTTGTTCAATGCCTGTGTGCATTTGGACCTGAGATGACGTATGTGTGGTAAAAAGATCAATTTCCGATCGAATATAAGACCGAGAAAGTTGGTCTCTGCCACAACTGGTATGATGTTACCCCAGAGCCATAGTTCGGTATCCAGGTGAAGATTTCGCTTGTGGCAAAAGTGCACACAGCGGTCTTCTGTGGGGAGAACCGAAACCCATTGGCTATCGCCGAACAGAAAGATTGTTCAGGGCAATCTGCAGTTGTCTTTCAATGACCCTCATGCCAGATGAAGAGCAAAAGATGTTAAAGTCATCAACATAGAGGTAATTTCCTACTGATGGAGGAAGTTGTCGAGTAATAGTGTAATACTCAGAACGCAGCCTTGTGGCACCCCTTGTTGTTGGTGGTATGGCCGCAACAGAGTGTTGCTGACATGGACACGAAAAGAACATGGTGATAAGAAGTTGGTGATTAAAATCAGCATGTGACCTCTCAAAACGAAGCTGTGGCGGTCATGAAGAATGGCGAATCTCCAAGCCACTTCGTACGCATTTTCGATGTCGAAGAAAATTGACACCAGCTCTCTATGTAAAAATGAGTTTCGGATAGTCGATTCGAGGTGTATCAGATGGTCAAGAGTTGACCGTTGCCTGCTAAAGTTACACTGGGTGTTGGAAAGAAGTTGTCATGTTTTAAATACCATATAAGTCTGGCATTTACCATTCTTCCAACACCTTGTACATGCAGCTCGTCAACGCAATTGGACGATAATTCGAAGGAATCTTCGAATCCTTTCCTGGCTTAGGAAAGGCCAAGACAATGGCCCCCTGCCAGGAGTCCGGAAACTGCTCCTCGATGAAAATGCGATTGGAAAGTCGGAGCAGTCGATCCTTACTCGATGGTGAGAGTTGTTGGAGCATGGCATAATGGACATTGTCCGGCCCGACAGCAGATGCACGAGACGAGTGCAGAGCAAGGCTCCTCCACTGTGAATGGCCTGTTGTAAGATTCCAGGCCATTCGAGTGGAAGGACAGTAGAGAGCGTTCCATCCTGCTCTTCTGGGCCAGAAACTTGGGGGAGTAAGATGACGACGAGATGGAGGAGAATGACTCCCCAGAGTGTCACTCCCCCAATTGCTTTGGGATCAGCAATTGCCTGTCCATTGTGCTCCAGGATCGATAACGAGTGGGACGTGTAGTTCCCACCCATCTTCCGGACTTTATCCCACACGACCTTAGAACTGGTTGTGCGGGTGATGGAAGATGTATATTTGATCCAAGATTCCTTCTGGCTATGGCGTCAGACGAAATGAGCTTTCTCCCTGGCGTGTTCGAACTTTTTGAGGTTGGGGGACGTCGGATATCTCCGATACACCCCCTAAACCTTGTTTTGAGCCTTACGAGCTGGGTGCAATCTGGATTCCACCACGGTTTTGGAAAATAAGAAAACAGTGTCGATGTTTGAGGAATTGTTGATGCAGCTGCATCTACGATACAGTCCGTTGTCTCTGCTACTGCCACATTGATGGGCTCCTGGCTGACAGAGCTGTGATTGAGCTCAGAGAGCAGCTCGAAACCACCCCAGTCAGCCCGATTGAGTTTCCACCATGAGACGTGTGAAGGGCTGCAAGGCTCCCCACAGGAGTTGGTGCACACCACGGGGAGGTGATTGCTGCCATAAGGTTGTCCTCGACCTCCCATGTAAAGAGTGGAAGGATCGAGGAGGAGCAGATGGAAAGGTCAATGACAGTGAAAGTGCGGGGTGGGGAGTGAAAGTAAGTACTGACACCGGTGTTCAACAGGGAGAGAGAAGGATTCAAGAGTCACTGCTCTAGGACCCCTCCCCTCCCGTTGGTGTCAGCACTCGTCCCAAAGTGGACTGTGTCCATTGAAGTCCCCCATGATGAGAAAGAGGGATGGCAGCTGCGAGACGAGATCATCAAGGTCTTCCTGGAAGACTATGCTCCCAGGTGGAAGATAGACAGAGCAGAGAGTCAGCGAGAACACCACGAAGAGGTGGATGGCTACTGCCTCTAAGTTGGTGGTAAGTGATACGACCTGGAATGGAGAATGGTTGCTCAGAAGGATGGCGACACCTCTGCGAGCTGGCCCATCTCCATCGCGGTCCCAGCGAACTAGTGAAAAGTGCCAGATCGTGGGATCTGTGAATGGCGGCAGGTATATTCTCCTGCAGGCACACACAGATGGGCTGGTGTGGCTGAAGGAAAGCCTTGATGTCATCAATATTCCTCTGGAATCCACAACAATTCCATTGTAGGAGTGTGGCCATTTCAGGACTTAGAAGAGTGAGCGGACGACGAATTCCTATTCAACTTAACCACCGCAGAGGACGGTTTAGTGAATTGGGGGCGGTTGGTATCCATGACCTCAGAGTCGTCCAAAGGACATGGATCGTTTACCGCCCTTTGCAGAGGAGTGATTATTTTCTTTTTGGGCCCTGGAGGTGGCCACTTAGGATTGGAAGGTTTTTCTGTCTGAGGAGGAGGAGGAGGAGGAGGAGGAGGAGGAGGAGGAGGAGGAGGAGGAGGAGGAGGAGGAGGAGGAGGAGGAGGAGGAGGAGGAGGCCTTCCAGTGGAGGTGGAAGGCTGAGTTGCAGGAATGGAAATCGGGATGATATGGCAGTCGATACCACCCTTGGTTTCGCCTGCATGAGGAGGTACTTAACTGCAGGCGAGAAAGACTCAGTAGGTGGTACACTGATGTCAGTCTGCACCGCAACCGAAGTCATTGGAACGATGGGCTTTCCAATGATGGCACTGCCATAGGTTACCTTGACAGGCAAGGCGGGCAGTGCAGCAAGCTTTCTCGCCTCAGAATAAGAGATGTTGTTTACAACTTTCAAACGTTGTACCTCTTTCTGTTCCTTCCACTTGGGACAGTCGTGGGAGTACGCCGGATGCTCGCTACTGCAGTTGACGCAGCTTGCCTTTTCTGCTGTGCAGTCAGGATCGAGGTGATCCTTACTGCCACAGTGATCACAGGTGGGTTTGCCCTGGCAAGCTGTGCGGGCATGACCGTATATCTGACACTGAAAACAGCGCAGAGGTTTGGAATATATGGCCAGACCTCGCAATGCAAATAACCTGTCTTGATGGCAGAAGTCAGGCGTGGCTTGTTAAATGTCACAATCAGTACCTGGCTGGGTATCAATTTCCCATCACGGCATGTCGAAACCTGATGGACTGTTTTACAACACGGCGTGTCGAAACCCAATGGACTACTGTTACTGAGGTGTGAGCTCCGAGAGGATTTCCTCCTAGGTGACTTTGAGGAGGCCCCACTCAGTGATCACACCCCCGAGAGGAATTCAGAGTTTTGTGGGGAGTGACCTCAACAGCCACCCCACCAATCTCTGTAACCTTAAGGAGCAGTTCGGAATGTTTTGAAAAGTGGTCTCAACTTATAGTCACCAGATCGTAAGTGCTTGAAGATTTCTGCTCTCCCGTAAAACCTTTCAAACCTTTATTAACAAAAAATGGGGACATGCTCCCAAGTACCTGATCGCCAGTGGAGTGGACGATCAGGAATCTCGAAAATGAAGACACAGACAAAGAAGACGACGGCGTTGATAACTGAGACAATGAGGAAGATGGGGGCTCATGGCGAGCCCTATAAGTGGCATTGATCTCATTAATTTCATCATCTACTCTCATGTTTATGTTTGTGTGGTTCAGTGCTTGCTATCCCCACCTTCCATGGAGCCCAACAAGGGGACGCCCAGTCGGGCGCCAGGGCTACGCAGACACTATACCCACACAGATAGTGAGCCAAGCTCTCATAAAAAAAAGGAAAATAAAAAGAGAAATGTGCAGAACAAAAACATTCTACACAAAAGGAACAAAGCGTAAAATAACAAAATTGTGAAAGACCAAACTGGCCTCACAAAGGAAGTATACCTTCAAAAGGAAAATAAGTTGTGAGGACACTTGAAAACCTGTACCCGGACCGTGGGCAAGGTTACTCACTGCTCTGCCACGTTGACCCTAACAGGGCCTGCCGACCAGCCGATTGCTCCTGGGGGGGGAGCTCCCCCCCCCCAGGAGCTCCCGTTTACCGGAAGCGTAGGCCAAAGCAGTGTATAGCAGAGGTCCCTGAATCCGCTGCCCAGTCCCGCGACACACAGGCTCCCCAATGGCGAGGCGGCCAAAGGGGACCCTGCCAGTCATGAGGTGAGGAGAGAAGACAGGGACTACAGACAACCAGGATACAACTACCAGGATCCGCACGGCAAACGCGCGGGCGAGCGTTCAGGACCACGTGAAGGTAACTGAGTCAGCGGAAGCTCATTTGTTCCGAGTTTTTCGTGTTTTATTTTTATGTCAGTTTTTTTTCATATTTGAATTGCTATTATATATGATATTGATACTTCATGTTTGATATTTTATGATTGGAATTTATGTTAATCTTGTCATGATATTTTCTCTTTATGTTTCTGTGCGTCCTAATTTTTGTTTTATTATTGCTTTTTGTTTTTGTAGCTTATTTTTCTATATTTTTTTCCCTCTCTTTTTGTCCTTTTCCTTTTGATTTCTTATTTTCTAGGGCTTTATCATTATATTTATTTATTTCCAGCGTTTATTATTATTTAATTATCTCTGGGGGGTTTTTTTCGTGTTTTTTTTTTTCTTTTCGGTAAGTTCTCTCTGCTGATTGTTTTGTCTCACGTGACTTGGGCTGCAGTCCATATCTTGATGGTTTTCAGCTGGAGAGTCTGATGTCCCTTATATCTTGCGGATAACACAGATTTCTCTGGGTGGATAGCTGCTATCTTTCGAATGTTGGAGTGGTGTTGATCGGCTTTGTTTGTTGGGATGGTAATTCCGGTATCTTACGGAAGCTTTTGGCTGAATGCAGTAAGAGAGTTTTTGCTTTTTTTTTTTAACTTCCTTTGACTTTGAGGAGTAAACAGCATTGATGTCTTTTTTTCTTCTTTATATTTTCTTTATTTTTAATTTTTGACTGTTTTCATTTGATATTTTTTCTGCCACAACTATACAGTGAGTGATCATTGAATTATACCATGTTATGTCAATGGGACTCTAATTTCGAAGTCCTATAACTTTTAAAATAAACATTTATGGGAAAATCTGATTAAAGGTAAATAAAAGTTCTAAAATATTTCCATCTAAATATCCATTTTCAAGAATATTCTTTCAGTATTTAAAGAGTTATTGTAGTTTGAAGCTATAACAATAGCAGTGCTACACATTTGAAGTAAACTGAAACTGAAATAGGAAACATCAACTCAGTTCATATACTGTAACATATTTTATAGGTGTATGAAAATAATTTCTTAAATATTCTCTTATTTTTTAAATTTCTTATAACAAGATTACTGCTGTGAAAGGTTTCAACTTCAATACCTGTTTAATTACAGTAAGAATATTATCGATAATCGATTTAGGTATATTTGATTCATACCTTTAAAATATCCTCCGCCACATTTTCTCACAAAACGCGATTTTAGAAGTTAGAGAGCTTTGAAGCTCTTGTCTATTGATATAACATAAGGTGGTCATGTGATGTCAATGTAACGCTAAACTACATTGGCTTCAATGATTCTTATCGCCGATTGCTCCTGGGGCTCCTGTGATCTTTTCTAATAACATAAATTTTGTGAACTGGAGGGATAATATCATCCCGATACTTTTTCTAAAATAACTTTGATTCCGTTTCGAACAAAATTCCGTCGAACAAATTTCTATTTCGAGCAATTTCACATTGCACAAAATTGTATAGGACAAATTTTCGTGTCGAAAAAAAATTCCGTTTCAAACAAAATTCCGTTTCGAACAAATTTCTGTCCAATAAATTTCCGTTTCAAACAAAATTCTGTTTCGGACAAATTTTTATCGAACAAATTTCCGTTTTGAACAAATTTGCGTTTCGAAGAAATTTGCGCTTCGAAGAAATTTCCGTATGGAACAAATTTCCGTCGAACAAGTTACCGGGTTTTGGAACGAAGCCGCTCTCGTCAACTCAGCTGTTCGGTCGAAGCTCGAGCGTTTCTTCTGGGTGCAAGTCGAAGGTCAAACACGTCAGTCCAAGGGTGAAGGGTCAAATTTGTCCATCGGTCCTTTTTGCTGCTTGCTTGGCCCTAGGGCTATGCGCCCTCATTCCCACTGACACAATAGTGATTGCTCGGCACTAGCGAATTTAATATTGTTCTTCAGAATTTACAACTAAAGACTGAAGTTTATTTCCCTCTTTACCTTATTTATGGGAAAACAATATCCCCTGATCACTTGATTAAACTTAAAGAGGAACAAAAATATCATAAGCAATTATTAAAAACATCTAAGTCTTGTTCTGGAAATTTTAGCGTCTGACGCATGGTTTAAGGATAGAGCGCTCTGGTATGTATCTGAAAAGTTGCGGGTTCGATCCCCCTGTCAACGAAAATTTTTTTCTGATATTTTTAATAATTGTTGAAGTTTATTTTTACAGGTAATCTGTGTATTTACTATAGATGGATATCATGCGCAAATTTCACTAAGTAAACAATAACATATACATAAGAAAATAAATTGAGAGAGAGAATTTACAAGTGATATTTTGAATTCTGTCAAGGAAGGAGATATTACCATTGTTCCAGGCAACGTCAATGCCAAAGTTGGTACTGACTGACTTTTGGGAAGAGGTGATAGGTCCCTTTGGTATTGATAGCTGGAATGGCAATGGGCAACGTCCCTATAGGTAAGTAAACTTAATGGTTTGAGAATATCTAATACTTACTACAAACACCGCGACATACGTAAGCACACATGGGTTTCACCAGATGGGCTGCAAAAGAATCATCATCATCATCCTCAAGTAGCTATGGGCTACGGAGGTCCAACCAGAGCGTGCAATTTAGTTCTCCAAGTATATCTGTCCTGACCTACATCTGCAGCATCTGGCCACTGCACACCAATTCTAACAAGGTCCTGTTTGACATTGTCTGCCCACTGCATCCTAGGTCTCCCCCTCTTTCTGAGGTCTTTAGGCACACTGTTCATAATCCTATTCTATATAAGAATATTATTGATTATATATATACGTTTTAACAGCAAATGTGCTAGTTCTCTTAGGAATACTAAGCCATATAGATAGAGGAGTTGAAATTGTATCTGGCCATTACTTTGTTAAAAGTGTCTTGGAACTTAAACTTAGGAAGTGTTGTGCTAAGATTAAAAAAGTTGCCTTTAACAGTGAAGCTCTGAAAGACCCAGTTATAGCTAAAGCTTACCATGAGGTTACTTATTTATTATTATTAGTCTTTATATATATTATTATTAGTCATTATGATAGTCATGGTTTGCTTACTACTGAAATTGAGGGAGAATGCGACCTTTTAAACAGGCTTTTCTTGAAACTAACAGTACTCTTTTAGGTAGAAGAGAGCAGAGCAGAGGAGGCAAAAAATATTTGAATAATAAGACACTTAAGCTTATATCCGAAAGAAAGAATTGCAGGAACGTCATTAATCAACACCTTACTAGTCCTAATTGAAAGCATTATAAAGAGTTTAATAAATGTGTAAAGGATCAGTTAGGATGAAGCAGTTAGACAGCAGAACAGCAGAGCTGTACCAGATAATGTTTTGTTTGGTAAAAAACGAACAGGTACAGAGTGGATGAAGGATATAGGACTGTCATGGCTAGGTGAGCTGAGCATTTCAGTGATTAGCCAAAACTAAGGGAATCAATGCCAAAGTTGGTACAGATTCCCAAAAGGTCAGAGTCAGTACCAACTTTGGCATTGATTCCCTTAGTTCTACTCCCTTTGTTTATAATGATGATGGAAACATTATTGGCTTTAAAGTTGGCTCTATATCACAGACTGAAGTTATTTTGACTATTTCTAAACTTAAACTAAATAAATCCCCAAGAGTAGATGAAACTATTTCTGAAATACTCAGAGTTGGGAATGTTTCAATTACCACATGGGTCACTGAAATTTTGAATATCTTTTATGATAAAGGCATTGTTCCTAAGGATTTTACCAGAACTATTATTATGTCTATTTAAAAAAGAAATGATCACAGTTCTTGTGATAACTGTAGGGATATCATCCTGTTTTCTGTTCCAGGTAAAGTTCTTTGCATGATTGTGCTGAATAGAATTAAGATTCTGGTTGATGGATAATTGCGTGATGAGCAGTGTGGATTCAGAAGTAATAGGGGATGTGTAGATAAGATTTTTTTGCTTAGATAGATTCTTGAGAAACGTTTAGAGTTTCAGAAACCTTTGGTTACTAGCTTTGTTGATTTCAGAAAGGCTTTTGACTCTATTGATCGCCATAATTTGTGGCTGATTGGGATATAATATGTCATACCAGACAAGTTAGTTATCATAATGAAAGCTTTCTATAATAACACACTGACTCGCTTGTGAGAGTTGGTAAAGCTTACAGCAGTCTCATCAACATTCGAGCTGTTAATGAGACTGGTAGTAGACAAAGTTTGGTGATAAACACAGAGAAAGCTAAAGTGATGAAAATTTGTCGGTCAGGCTGTGGTTTAGTTAATCTGAACAGTTTCATTCTTAAAGAGGTGTCTTAGTTTAATTATCTTGGGAGTTATGTAACAGATAATGGTGATGTGCGGCATGAGATTAACAGACGAATAGGGATTGCTGCCGGGACTTTTAAGAATCTGTGGAGAGTGTGGAGAAATAGGCGTATGCACCTAAAGACTAAAATTAGACTGTATAATAGTTTGGTTCTTTCTAGGGTTAGTTATGGCAGTGAAACTTGGACACTTTGTAAACAAGATAACAGGAAACTAGATGCTTTTGATTCTGATGTTTACGCAGTATCTTGGGCCTTAGGTGGTTTAACTTTGTAACTAATGATGAGGTTAGGCAAAGGAGTCAGCAACCTCCTTTAAGCAGCATACTGTGCAGAAAGAGACTCCGTTGGTTTGGCCATGTTGCTCATATGAATAATTATAGATTGGCGAATAGGGTTATGAACAGTGTGCCTAAAGGTCTCAGAAAGAGGGGGAGACCTAGGATGCAGTGAGCCTACAATGTCAAACAGAACCTTATTAGAATTGGTGTGCAGTGACCAGATGCAGCAGATGTAGCTCAGGACAGATAAGCTTGGAGAACTAAATTGCACGGTCTAGTTGGACCTCCGTAGCCCATAGCTGCTTGAGAATGGTGATGGTGATGATATGTTTCTTTGTCTGCCTCCCATTTCGTTTCAGTTTTCTATGTTGTCTGCCATTCCATTTTATTTTTCTATTCAGCCCTTCAGCTAAAAGGTTGGCCCCGGCCTAACCTAAGGCGAACACATTTAAGAATTTGAAGTACGAATTAGAATGGGATTATATGGTAAATTATACATTAACCTATTCCAATGGTCTGCAAATGGTAGCTACGAATGAACTGGAAGGATATCTGTTTACCAATCCCCGGTGATGAGGTACAGAATCGGCCAGGCCTAGTACCTAACGTTTTTAGAAAAAGTCTTGTGCTGTACTCCAATATCAACTGTTTCAGCAAATAAGTTTTCAAATGTATAGCCACATTACTCTGAATCTCAAATGAAATATCTGATATTTCAAGTTCCAACCTAAATGTGAACTGCTCCTGCAGCGCCCCCCCCCCCACCCCCGAGACAAATAATAGGAAGCACACCGGCTATTTCGAATTTCATTGATTCTTAAAAATTTCTTTTGGGAAGAAAACACTTCCTTGTGCAAAAGATTGTCGCATTTCTCTGAGAGGGCGTTGAGCTGCCTACCTAATTAAAGTCAGGGACGAAGAACCTCAAAACTTAGGCAAAAGAAGCCATTTGTGGGAAAGGAAAGGGGTTAGAAGGATCCATCCGCCCCTCCCCCTTCAAGTTCATGCATAGTCTTTAACTTGAGACGAGTGAGGCTCTGCTGCACACGGATCCCTGGCGATGATTTCGTTTTGAACGAGGCTATGCACTGGAGAACACTCTGGGGCTACGAAATGTTTCCCTCTCTAAAGCCTTCCCGGTCCAATGCCGAATTCATGCTCGCGAAGAAATTTCTTTCTCTTCCGAGGATTCTTCCGCCGTCCACCGCTTCGAAAGTTGAAACGCGAGCTTGGAATCCTTGCAGTCGCTATGGCAACATGTTTACGAGGCAAGCAAGCGCGACCCCCATACCAGTGACAATGGATGAGTCTCGCTGCTGGCCTCGATTGGCCGTCGCCGCCAGAGCCGCCGGGCGCTCACACCAACACCCAACGGTCAATCGGGGATTTGCCTCGCCACGTGCGCCACGGAGAGAAGGGGAAGCAGGAATGGGAGCTGCGAGGCTCAGCCCGTCGACGTGGACGACTTTTACCGCTGCCTCTGCACTGAACCCAGTGGACAGAAAGAAGCGCACACGGAGAGGCCATTGAAGAAGAAATAGATTCTTCCTCCTATTCCCAACTGCTCTTCCTTTGCCCTGAAAGTTTCGTTCCAATGCAGCTTGGCAAGCGCTTCCCGTCTTGTCGGCTGTTGGAAGTGCCATGCGTGTTCCGCAGTTCGTCTCCATGAGAGCGATTCCTGTGTCGTCCATCTGCGACCAGAGGCCAGAGCGTGCTCATGTGGGAGGCGACAGACGCACTCGTAGTCGCCGGCGCCGATACTACCAAAAGACCTCCAGATGATGGCGATACTCTGACGACTGCCGAATGCAGAATGATCCAAAGTAAGTCTGTGAAGTTGTGATTCAAAAGCCACAATATTCATTTCCATTCGAACAGCAACTAGAATGCAGAATGGTCTCTTTAGCGAGCATATTTCTCATTAGTTGTTCCTACAAATCGTTCCTACGTAACTTGTCAAACGTCGACTGCTTTCTAGTTTTATCGCTGTAATTGGGTTCATCTGTAAAATGAGTACCTTTAACACGCAGAGCGATCATTTCGATGCCAACAAATAAAAGGAATGTCTTTTGCAAAAATGATCAAATTCCTTTCCGACGTTCGCTTCCATCTGAAACTTTCCATTCTTCGCTTGGAGGCAGATCAGAGAGATATCGACCCTTCTCACTCCTATCTTCGAAAGCTGGCTAAAAAAGCACAGCGATGCCAAGTCTACTTAACCAGTTCCACAAAATGGAATTTTCGATGAAACGTGAAAGAGAAAGTCTTCATTTCAATGCAATTGCATTTATGTCCAGAGTCGCCCACTTTGAACTCTGACAACTTCAAAAATACTAAACCGTTCTTCAGAATCATTTTCGATGCTTTCCTTTAAGTCATCGGTGATGACCCGATGTTCATTTCGAGGTCATTCCCCCAAAATCAGAAGCGGAGAAAAAAAATGCAAACAAAGTACAAAAGACACAAACAATACGGATGAGAATTAACAGAAGAAACGAATCTGTTGCATTTCACTTACTCTTAGTTCGAATAGTGTCTAACCTAAAATTGCTCATCGTCACTTCCACCTTCCCCAGACTTCAGTTTCTATCATCCAACAACAGCTCAAAACTTTATTATCTCTCAAAATACCTTTTACTCCTCCAACTTCCTTTCAGTTTTTCAAACTTTCCCTCACTCACTTACATCAACAACGCCAATAATTCCATTTCTATTCCATTTCTATTCTTTCCAAACTTCTCTCGCTCACTCTCTTCTACTCCTCCAACACCACCTCATGAATTAATATTTTTCTTCTCTTTCCAAACCACAGTACTCACTCCATTTCATTCATTCAACACTTCTTTCGTGCATTTCTTTCTACTTTTCCAAAACCTGTCTCTCTCACTCTCTACCACTCCTTTAATATCTCCCTGAAGCATTCCCTCCTATTCTTTCAAAATCTCTCTCATTCACTCTCTTCCACTCCTCCAAAACTCTACAATCTCCTTCAAGAACTCTCTTCTATTGTTTCCAAACTCTCTCACTCAGTAGCTTCTACTCCTTCGATAACCTCCTTCAAGAACCCCCTTCTACACTTGCAGAACCTTTCTTTGTCACTCCCTCGAACTCTTCCAATATCTCCTTCAAGCATTCTCTTCTATTGTTTCAAAACTCTCTCATTAAGTATCTTCTACTCCTTCAGTAACCTCCTTCAAGAACCAACTTCTACTCTTTCAGAAACCTCCTTTCTCCCTCCTTCTTTCAATATCTCCTTCAAGCATTCTCTTCTATTGTTCAAAACTCTCTCATTAAGTATCATCTACTCCTTCAGTAACCTCCTTCAAGAACCAACTTCTACTCTTTCAGAAGCCTCCTTTCTCCCTCCTTCTTTCAATATCTCCAAGCATTCTCTTCTATTGTTTCAAAACTCTCTCACTCAGTATCTCCTACTCCTTCAGTAACCTCCTTGTATTCTTTAGAAATACAAAATAAAAGAAGCATTCTCTTCTACTGTTTCAAAATCTTCTCACTCAGTATCTCTTACTCCTTCAGTAACCTCCTTCAAGAACCCCCTTGTATTCTTTTAGAATCTTTCTTTATCACTCCCTTTACTCCTTCAATAAACCCCTTCTAGTGTTTCGAAACCTCTTTCTCTCACTCACTCTCTTCGACTCCTCCAACGTCTTTCATGTATTCCCTTCTCTCATTCGAACCCCTTCAATACTTCCTTCATGCATTCCCTTCAACTCTTACAAAAACTCTCTCATTCATTCTCTTCCACTAATCCAATACCTCCCTCATGCATTTCCTTCTACTCTTTCTAACCTTTTCTCATTCATTCCCTTCAATTCGATTAATACTTGCTTGAAACAATCCCATCTACCTCTTCAGAACCTCTCTCACCTACTCGCTTCCACTCCTTCAATACCTGCCATTCCTCCATTCCATTCGAACCCCTTCAATACTTCCTTCATGCATTCCCTTCAACTCTTGCCTCTTCAAATTTTCTTTATCACTCCATTTACCCCTTCAATAACCTCCTACTCACTCTCTCTTGAATGAGAGAGGGGAATACATGAAAGACGTTGCAGGAGTCTAAGCACATTCTTCTACACTTTGAAAACCTCGCTCACTTACTCTCTCCACTTCTCCAACACCTGCCTCGCGCATTCCCTTCTACTATTTCAAATCTTTCTTTCTCCCTCCCTTGAACTCCTTCAATATCTCCTTTAAGCATTCTCTTCTACTGTTCAAAACTCTCTCACTGTGTCTCTTCTACTCTTTCAGAACCTCTCTCACTCACTCTCTTCCACTCCTCCAAAACTCTGCAATCTCCTTCAAGCTCTCTCTTCTACTGTTCAAAACTCTCTCACTCAGTATCTTCTACTCCTTCAGTAACCTCCTTCAAGAACCCCCTTCTACACTTGCAGAACCTTTCTTTATCACTCCTTTGAACTCACTGAATACCCCCCCCCCTTCTACAATTTCAAAACCTCTTTCTCTCCCTCACTCTCTTCAAATCCTCCAACCTCTCTCACGCATTCCCTTCTTCCTTCGAACCCCTTCAATATCTCCTTCAAGTATTCCCTTTTGCTCTTTGAAAAACCTCTTCTTCTCTCTTCGATCGCACTCTGTCCAGCTAAAAAATTATGAACCACTTATTTTTTGCTAGTCTCATTTAACCTAAAAATTATCATCCAGAAGAAGCACTTTATCTTGTCAGTCCTGCTTTTCAAAAATATCGCTCTTTGTCCAGCACAAAATCCACGAACCACTTTACATTTTCAGTGTCATTTGTCATAAAAATTCCTATCCACTAGGGCCGATCTGAACTACTTTTACCTTGCCAGTCCGGGGGGGGGGGGGTACACTGCTACGGTCCACACCAAAAACACGATAACACTAATACATAAGGGGCGGGGGTGGCTCAGTCGGTAGCGCGCCAGACTCGTAATCTGTAGTTCCCTGGTTCAAGTCCTAGCTGGGTCAGCATTGAGATTTATCTCCGCAAAATTCCCTGCCCACGTCAGTAGGGGACACCGATGGGCTTGGAAAGGCCGCCGTCCGTCGGATGGGACGTTAAGCCGTGGCTCCGTGTGCGGGAGAGCCATACCCTGTGCACGTTAAAGAACACGCTGGATGGCCTTGACGGGAGGCTACCATCAGTCTCCCAACAGCTGTTCCAGTGGGTCCCCTCCCCCAACCTTCTCTGAGCCTTTCAGGGTAAAAGACCTACTCTGAGACTTCGGGCCTCAGAGGTAAAACAACCCAACCTTTTCCAGTCCTACATTTCTAAAACATCCAACATATAACCCTGAATCACCTGACATTGTCATTCTTTCATATTCTATTCAGCGTTTCTAAAAGATCTCTATCCATAAGGCACACAGACATACACCCTGAAAGTCTTTGAATTACCATTCTCGTATTTCGAAATCATCTTTATCTTTTGGGCATAATGCAGTTTGCATTGTTAATCGCTTTTCATAAATGCCCCTATCTATCAAGCAGAGAGCCCCGAACCACTTTGCAAAAATCGTTCTTTATGCAGCAATCTTCTCTCCTCTCCCCCTCAAAAACCACTCTGAATCATTATTACAGCACTTCCGAATCATTTCTATCTATAAAGCACTCACAAGTCTACTTCGAAACCTTTCTATTGAAATTTCCTTTTTCTCATGATGTCATTTTTAATATACCCTCGAGTCATATGTGGTGAATTCGTCCCCTTCCCGACAAGTCTATTTCCATTTCAGGAGGAACTGTGTCGCCTTTCTCTGGGGACCAATAAAAGATCTAAATATAGCTCATTCAACTGAGGTCATCGGCATAGAGCCACTGGTCATCCCAGAGCATAAACTTCCTCCTCTGACCAAGTAGGGATTGATCATCTGTATCCTTACGAAGATAATCTTCACAGACCTAGTTGCCATTCGACATTTCCTCTCCTAGAAGCTCTAGAATTTTGCTTCGGGTGAATTTGGTCTCAGCGTGAGAACAGGTCGCCATGGTAGACGAGTCACTTGACCTGGTTGTGTCCCCAGGCAACGAGGATCGATGAGCGCAGCAGTGGTCACCTCTGGATGAGCAACCCCCCCCCCCCCCTCCTCCTCTCCGCAGAGCTTATTAATGAGTGCCCCACCCTCTGCCGAGGAAATAGGAAGAGCTGCCGGAAGGGGTCGCTCGCCTAAATAAAAGATACATCGGAAACAGAAAGCAAAAGAATGTACCGAAATATTCCATCGGATTGGATGACCTTCATGTTCCTCTATTTCACCAGAGATCGTGTTTTTTCTTTTTTCAGGAACGTACGAAACAAAAAAATACCTCCTCAAACAGCTGCTTGCCACAGAGGTCTGACAGGAGCCTGTCAGTTTATATGCCACAGTAGAAGGTCTGAGAGGATGGCAGGACCTCAGCAGAAAAAACACATACATCCATGCCTTATCCGGGCCTTGCCTTATCCATGCCTTACCCAGGTCCCTTATCCATGCCTTTTCCATGCCTTACCCAGGTCCCTTAGATCAGTAGCCAAGCACGCTAACCACTCGGCCACGAAACAACAACATCAAAATCAAAACAACCCCTTATCCTTCTTTGAAATGAATATGATTATGTGATATAATGATGAACAACTTTTTAAACTTTTTAAAGTATACAGAGGATGATAAAATTCTTTTAAATTAAAATTAAATTTGGTTATTATAATCGTACACTTGGGTGCTCCCCTAACTCCACATTCTATCTCTCTCTCTGAGAAAAGGGACAGCGATGAGATATTAAGCGGCGACTGCATGTTCAGGAGAGTTATGTGTGCTTAAAGTCATTTTTATTCATTTGACTTGCACGTTAAAGTCATTTTTATTCCATTGAGAGGAAGGTACAAAATTATACGCTAGCACCGATCAAGAAATATCAACTAGAACAGGCGTGTCCAACCTTTTGACTTCCCTGGGCCACATTGAGTGAAGATGAATTGTTCTGGGCCGCACATAAATATATAATATAGTTAATGCATATGAATAATAAAACTTCACTTATTTTCTTATGTTTTTCATTATAAAATTAAAAAAAGGGCAACATGAAACTAGTGAGATATCAAAAATTCGCTGAAAATCACATAATCGCGTTGAAAGCTTATGTCGTAAACATATAAACTTTACGATTTTGTGGGCCGCGTTACCTTCTGTCCAGGGCCGTGGGTTGGACACGCCTGAACAAGAAGAACGCATATTGCCTATGGCACATATGAGAATCTCGTTTTCAAAGAGAAGGAATTTTTAATTTTTGCAATCAAACTAAAAAAGTTTTCTAATTATCATTTTCAATGTTTCCAATCGAAATTTCATGACGTTCACATTCCACCACCAAAACTTAAATTTTCTAGCTTAAATACGCCATTTGCAATATTTGTTTTAAATTTTGGAATTTGCATATTTTTCTACCGCTAGAAGGAGCAATTAAAGTTTTCCGAAGATTTAAAAAGTGTGAATCATATTATTTTATTAATTCCTACCTAGCCCAAAAAGAATTTTACATTTGTCTCTAAAAACAAACAATTATCTGCTAAAACTGAAAAGATGTGTTTTCCCACCCCCTCTGGGTTTAAGGAGTCTGCTTATTGTTGTCAATGGAAACTTCGTGGTCTTCACATTCCACCACCAAAATTTCAAATTTCTAGCACAAATACATCGTTTGCAACATTCGTTTGAAATTTTGGAATTTTCAACTTTTTCCATCGCTAGAGGGCATAATTATAGTTTTAGAGAGATTCTGAAAGTGCATATCGTTATATTTTATCGATGCCTATCCAATATAAAAAGAATTTTTAATTTATCTCTGTAAACAAAAAAGTTTGATGTCTACAGACGGAACGAGATAAAAACAGAAAATTGAAAATGAGATAAAAACAACGAAATATTTACAATGCGGTTAACATTTCTTGTGGTTTCCAATATGGTTAACACTTTGACAACATATAAATACTATACATAAAGAAGGTTATAGCTTAGAACATTTTAGAAATTTGGCTAAGTCGACTTGATGTAATCGATCTTTAAAAATACGCATTTGGGGGCAACAACAAAATTAGCTTAATGCAGTAAGAGTTCCAAACACGACCAACTCGGCACAAATTTTTTAGAGTGGTAGATATATATCATCATCGTTTTCTTTGAAAACGAGATGTTAGTTTCGCTTTGACGTCTGTCTGTCAATACGTCTGAAGACATCGAACTCTTTTGTTTACAGAGATAAATTTTTGTTTTGTTTTGGATAGGCATTGATGAAATAATACGATATGCACTTCCCGAATCTCTCTAAAGCTATAATTACGCCCTCTAGCGGTGAGAAATGTTGTAAATTTCAAAGTTTCGAACAAATATTGCAAACGACGTATTTAAGCTAGAAAATTTAAATTTTGGTGGTGGAATAGCTACGATGCAATTTCAATTGGCAACAATCAATTGACCTCTTAGACCTAGGGGTAGGTGGGAAGAAACATTTCTTTGTTTTAGCAGATAATTGTTTGTGTTTAGAGATAAATGAAATTTTTTTTTAGGTTAGATAGGAATTGATAAAATATTGTGATTCGCATTTCGGAATCTTTCAACGCTATAATTGCGCACTCTAAAGGTGAAAAAGAGGGAAAATTTCAAACGAATATTGCCACGATGTATTAATGATAGAAATATGAAATTTTGGTGGTGGAATGTGAACGTCATGAAGTTTCCATTGGGAACAATGAAAATGATAACTAGAAAACCTTTTTAATCTAATGAAATTTTTCATTAGATTAAATTTTTTTTCATTAGATTTTTTTTTAATCTAATGAATTTTTATCTAATGAAATATAATTCGCATTTTTCATGCTGAGTAGTTTTAATATATATATATCTTTGTAGATCACTGAAATGATGAAACTGCACAGCTGTTTTCGTGTTTTACAAATAATATGTGTAGAATAGAAATTTGAAAACCTAGTGTTAGTTTTTAAGAGATACTCCATTGACAGCAATAATATACCCACTTTTCTGAGAGAGGTTTGGGAAATGCAACTTTTGGGATTTAAGAATTAAAAGACGGAATACTTCTATGTCGTAAAATTACTAATGAAATACTATTTGCATTTCCCCATCATCCGCTAGCTCAAATTAAAACTTTCAAGGAATGAAACGGAAGGTGAAGGGAAATCTTTCTCTTTGAAAACGAGATTCTCATCTGCGCCAGAGTCGACCTTCGTTCTTCTAGTTCTAGCTAAAAGCAGTGAGTTTTCAAGATTAATTTCGATACCTTTATTTCTAATTATGCAAAAATGGTCGAAAAGATTTCAAAATTTCAAGATTTCCAGTCGAAGAAGTATGTCAAAGGCGAACGATCTCTTTACCTTATCGAAAGCGATTTCGAGATCTTCGAAATAAACGTCGATTGAAAAGCCAGCGTTCAATTGATGTGGCCCAATTGTTAAGGCAGTGAAGTAATTGCACTGCGGAGGAGCGGCTTGCCACGAAACCAAACTGATCACGTGGAATAATATTACGTGACGTGAAAGTAAAGAAGCTCGAACAGTATGCAACGTTCCATTATTTTCGGAACGACGTTCTTCGGAGAGATTGGACGGTAATTGGTAGGATCAGTGGATGAGCTTTTCTCTTGTACATTGGAACGATTATGGATTGATTCCAGTCAGGATGCCAGATTCCAGGGAGGAATTGAAGAGGAAAGATAATTTTTCGCAAGCGACAGAGTTTAACCGCTTATAGAAGTTGAGGCGATTCTATTAGGTCCAAGTGATCATTTCATAGGATTAAAAAAAATAACATTTTGAGTCCTGATGCCACTGATGGGTAACTTCCACCTTCTCTTAAGGTCTCCTCCACCGACGCAGAAGAACCTTTGGGGTCTTAGTGACTCAGCTCGGAGGGGATGCAAACAAGTGGCGCTCAAAGCGAAAACAATAACATTTGTTTGCTCTTTTCATTTCCGTGCAGCAACTTATTATCAAAAATTTATCAGATAATTTCACTTATTATTTTTTTAATAATAATTACCTAAGGAGAAGAAAACGCTTTTTCGCTTTCAAGACTGATGATTGCTGCGAGGCTCAGAATTTAAACCTATTGAAGAAACTTTGGTGTTCAATTCGCAGAACTCATTTGCATCCATCACTCGACCCCTTTCAGTGACGTCATTTCTCTCCTTCTTCCCTATCTCAGAGTACCGCATCCTGGGCAAGAAAGGAGAAGGCAGCTTCGCGGAGGTGATGGCCTGTCAGAACCTCAGGGATGGACAACTTTACGCCTGCAAAAGACTCAAGAAGCATTTCACGAGGTGAGTGCAAATGCCGCTCCACTTCTTTCCGTATCTCTGATCATAAAAAGAATTGAAAGCGGCGAGGGAGAAAGAAATTCCCTCCCCCTCGCCACTTGAAAGGCGGAACAGAAATTCTCTCTCGCCACTTGAAATGCGAAACAGAAATTCTCTCTCGCCACTTGAAATGCGAAACAGAAATTCTCTCCATCTCGCCACTTGAAATGCGAAACAGAAATTCTCTCCATCTCGCCACTTGAAATGCGAAACAGAAACTCTCTCTCGCCACTTGAAATGCGAAACAGAAATTCTCTCTCGCCACTTGAAATGCGAAACAGAAATTCGCTCTCGCCACTTGAAATGCGAAACAGAAATTCTCTCTCGCCACTTGAAATGCGAAACAGAAATTCTCTCCATCTCGCCACTTGAAATGCGAAACAGAAACTCTCTCTCGCCACTTGAAATGCGAAACAGAAATTCTCTCTCGCCACTTGAAATGCGAAACAGAAATTCTCTCTCGCCACTTGAAATGCGAAACAGAAATTCTCTCTATCTCGCCACTTGAAATGCGAAACAGAAATTCTCTCTATCTCGCCACTTGAAATGCGAAACAGAAATTCTCTCCATCTCGCCACTTGAAATGTGAAACAGAAATTCTCTCTCCCTTGTCGTTTGCGATGAGAATCAACGAATAAAGCGACACCTGCGAACAAATAACGTTTCTAGGGCTATAGACAAGCTCACTGACGTCTAATCGATTTCATTTATTTCGCTGATGTCATCCATCGGACCATTTCCTCTCCCTGCCCTCGTTGAACTGGATTTTGCTTTTCTCGATTGATCACAGAGGGGTGATGAGAGCAAAGCCATCACTACCACAACGAGATTATTCGACATGATTGCAACATCACACGAGAAAAGACTTGCTCCTTCCCTCCAACTCTTTCTTGCTCGATCTCCCTTCCCCTTTTGCTCCTTCCCTCCGACCCCATTTTGCTCATTCCCTCCAACTCTTTCTTGCTCGATCTCCATTCCTCTTTTGCTCCTTCCCTCCGACCCCATTTTGCTCCTTCCCTCCAACTCTTTCTTGTTCGATCTCCCTTCTCCTTTTGCTCCTTCCCTCCGACCCCATTTTGCTCCTTCCCTCCAACTCTTTCTTGTTCGATCTCCCTTCTCCTTTTGCTCCTTCCCTCCGACCCCATTTTGCTCCTTCCCTCCAACTCTTTCTTGTTCGATCTCCCTTCTCCTTTTGCTCCTTCCCTCCGACCCCATTTTGCTCCTTCCCTCCAACTCTTTCTTGCTCGATCTCCCTTCCCCTTTTGCTCCTTCCCTCCTACCCAATTTTTCTCATTCCATCCAACTCTTTCTTGCTCGATCTCCCTTCCCCTTTTGCTCCTTCCCTCCGACCCCATTTTGCTCCTTCCCTCCAACTCTTTCTTGCTCGATCTCCCTTCTCCTTTTGCTCCTTCCCTCCGACCCTATTTTGCTCCTTCCCTCCAACTCTTTCTTGCTCGATCTCCCTTCTCCTTTTGCTCCTTCCCTCCGACCCCATTTTGCTCCTTCCCTCCAACTCTTTCTTGCTCGATCTCCCTTCTCCTTTTGCTCCTTCCCTCCAACTCTTTCTTGTTCGATCTCCCTCCTCCTTTTGCTCCTTCCCTCCGACCCCATTTTGCTCCTTCCCTCCAACTCTTTCTTGCTCGATCTCCCTTCCCCTTTTGCTCCTTCCCTCCTACCCAATTTTTCTCATTCCATCCAACTCTTTCTTGCTCGATCTCCCTTCCCCTTTTGCTCCTTCCCTCCGACCCCATTTTGCTCCTTCCCTCCAACTCTTTCTTGCTCGATCTCCCTTCTCCTTTTGCTCCTTCCCTCCGACCCTATTTTGCTCCTTCCCTCCAACTCTTTCTTGCTCGATCTCCCTTCTCCTTTTGCTCCTTCCCTCCGACCCCATTTTGCTACTTCCCTCCAACTCTTTCTTGCTCGATCTCCCTTCCCCTTTTGCTCCTTCCCTCCGACCCCATTTTGCTCCTTCCCTCCAACTCTTTCTTGCTCGATCTCCCTTCCCCTTTTGCTCCTTCCCTCCGACTCCCCGTTTGCTCATTTTTTTCTCCTTTCTTTCTCCCCTCTCGTTTTCTTCTTCCCTCCGACCCCCGTTTCGTTCCCTTTCCTGCGAGGTTTCATGAGTTTCTCCCTTTAAACCCTTTGCTCTCAGCATTCGGTGTTGATTAGAGGAGAATAGAAGAGACGATACGGTCTCCCGCTCACGTGCCATCGTCGTGCGCATGTAGGTCGTCTGGCTTCCCTTTGGAATCGATTCCCGGATGATCATAAAGCGTGATGTTTACCTCTGCGCTCTGTCACGTGACTATCGCGAGATCGCTGGTGAGAAAGAAAAGTGCGAATGTCGGTTCCTTTTCCGCGGAGAGGGAAGACAGAGACACTCCAAGCGAGGAGATGCGAAGGGATTCGCAGCTCCCGACGCCCTTCAACTTCAGGTTGGTCACCGATTCATGAATTGACTCCGCCGATGAACAGGATCTTCACCTTCGTTCATTCCCGTAACGATTCGGATCTTCAGAGAAATGATGCCGTTATAGCCCGGGAGGGGCACAATGCGATAAATGCCTTTACCCCCCCCCCCACTCATTAATCCCTCTGTTGGTGAATGGTCGTCGTGATGAGAACAGGTGCAAGTTAATCTCTTCTGGCTTCACTCATTTAGACACTATCACGTGACTCTGGGATTTCTACTGGCAATCAGGAACTGAATTGGAGCGACGAGGGAGCGGTGGGCGGTCTGAGATCTTTTGGAAACATTGAGAGAAAAAAAGTCTCCATCTCTATCAGCGAATCTCCATCTCCGTTTCCTCATCCCCTGCATGCCGTTTGCCAAATATGAAGAAGAAAAACACGTTAATTTGGTCCACGTTCTCTTTCGCACTCAACTCCAAATGAATCTCTTTTCCCCACTTCCGGTAGGAGAGGAATCGCCATTTCTCGTTCTCCTTTCCGCAGAAGGGGAATCGCCATTTCTCATTCCTCTTTCGGCAGAAGGGGAATCACCATTTCTCGTTCTCCTTTCGGCAGAAGGAGAATCGCCATTTCTCGTCCTCCTTTCGGCAGAAGGAGAATCGCCATTTCTCGTTCCTCTTTCGACAGAAGGGGAATCGCCATTTCTCGTTCCTCTTTCGGCAGAAGGGGAATCGCTTCCGCTTCCTCGCTGAGCTGATACGTGTTGTACTTTACTGAAACGCAAAAGTCACCGTGGGACAGCGACGTACTAAGAGGGGGGGGGGGGCAGAGGGTTGGACCCCTCCCCCTCCGAATATCCAGTTCTCTTATACGAAATCTCAAACTTGTGTAACTATTTTGAAATCCAAACCAATTGTGGTTGTACAATTTTATTTTAGCCCCATAGTAAATGTCCGACACTAAAAATAGATTTATAAAACAACTGTAAAATTCATTCCATATAGAATATCATTTTAATCTTAACTATCTAGTGGACGTTTTATTAATTGGAAAACTCACTCAGGCCTTATACCGCCCCCCCCCCAAAAAAAAAAAAAAAATAAATAAATAAATAAATAAATTGTGGAACCCTCCTCTTTCCGAAACTAAATCCTGGGTACGTGCCTGCTGCAGGAAATGGCGAATGTTCACCGGAAGTGCTTCTCTTTCGTCTCCACAAAATCTCGTAGCCGTTGCCGACGAAGAAAGAATGGAAAACGAGGAATAAAGTCATTTGGGAGCGCCAAGCGAGAGATTTGGAGAGACTGCAGACGACGATGCGAAGAGGAGTCACCGCGAGATTTTTACTTTCCGTTTTCCCTTCCTCTTTCGAAAGAGAGGGAAAATGTTTCGCAGAGAGGGATTTTCTGCTGAATCGGAAGAGAATCCGATTTCGAACGGAGGCTGAGACGAGAGGCGAAGAAGACGCGCAAAGGATGTGACGTCAAGTTCGTAGCATGCGAGGTAAAAGGTCACTCATTGTGACGTCATCGAAGTCTCTGCCTCTTCCGTTCCATTACGGAGATTACACTCTCTCTGTGGCGAAGTGAATGACCTCTCCTCGACAGCCGCTCCCTCGCAGTAAGGTCAGCTGACCACAGCGGTGGCCTCTGCAGACGAGGCGATCCCCTCTGTTTCCCCCTCGGGCAGACCGAGAAATTGGCTCTCTTTCGTGTGCCCATGCGCAGGATTTCCCTCGTGTCGAGCGATTCTCGCGAAGTGTCTTTGAGAAGTGAATTTGCTCTCAGTTCCACACTTTGACCGACACCTCTTAGAAAGAGACGTGGTGCAATTAATGCAAAAATATTAATTCTTGCAATCAACACTCCCGATATCTGATATCTTTAATTAATATTAAGAGCTCTAAGCCAAGGGCTTATATCTCGAAGTCTAAAATAGTACCTGATTGGCAATAACAATGTCAAAACACATAAACCCCAAAGGGGCCACAAGGGCAAAACGAATTTGCTATAAAAAGCACAACTAAAAGTTAAACATGCGGGTGTCATATACCATTATCTTAGGACGCTAGAATTGTTTTAAAACCAATGGATCATAATCAATCAAAGATCTAATTATATCATAAGGATGATCTCCCACTGCCTCGAAAAAGGTCTGAGTGTAGATGTGGTCAGTGCTCCAATCAGCGTGAATGGTCTTGTTTTTCACAAACCATGGAGCACTGACCTCAGATCTGAGGATTTTATTTTGGAAGCTCTGAAGCCTCCTGAAAGAGGAAGGCATTGGTGTTGGTAGTATTACCCCCACACTGGTGAGGCATAATGGTGACCTCTAAATGGTCAGGACAGGTCGCAGAAGAGTCTTATAAAGAAATAATTTCTTTTCTGGAGGCAGTTTCGAGCTCCACCCTATCAGGGGTGCAAGTTGACATCTGATGATTCGAGCCTTTGAGAGCACATGATCAATATGTGCATTCCAACAAAGTTTTTATGTAGAATGACACCAAGGTATTTCACCATTGGTGCCAGGATGTTTCAACTCCAAACATTTCAGGAGAATCGGGATTAACAATCTTCTTTCTAGGGAAGAGAACTGATTGGCTTTTATCTGGGTTAATCTTCATTTTCCATTTGGATCAACACTTCTGAAACACATGTAAGCTTTTAAACTCCGCACGAAGCGGAGCAAATAAAATCTGGAATCAAATTTCAAAACATGATTTTAAAAGTTGACTGCAGTCAGTTCCGGGAAAAATAATTAATTCGTATGTTTTTTTATAAGATTTGATTCTGAGATTTAGCTCGACCTTTTAATAAGAATTAGAAGAGTAGTGACTTGGCAAGGTGATCAAGGTCATCCCGGAAAATTATTCTTTCAGGTGGTAGAGAGTGAAATAAAATGTTTCAGGTAGCAGAGAGTGAAATGAAAATCCCCCAAAGAGGAAGATGGCTGCCACCTCGAAGTCGGTGGTGAGGGAAGCTACTGAAACGGGGAATGGTTGCTCACGAGGATGGCGACACCCCAGAGAGGTGGTCCATCTCCATCCCCGGCGAAAGAGGGAGAAATGCCGGAAAATGGGACATTGGGCTTCTGCAAATACCTCTCCTGCAGGCCCACGCAGATGGGATCGTGTGCCTGAAGGAGGACCTTGATATCGTCGACATTCTTCCTGATTCCACGACTGATTTATTTTAACCGTCACCAGTGATGCTTTAGGAAAATTGGGGTGGTCCGTGTCCATGTCCTCGGAATCGTCTAAAGGACATGGGTCAGAGATCGTCGAACGAGGTTGGGTAATTGTTTTCTTCTTTGTCCCTGATTGGGGGGGGGGTCCCTTGGGTTTGGTGGGGTCGAGCTGTCTGAGGACGGGAAGGAAGAGGCCTTACGGTGGTGGAAGCTGAAAGTGAAACTGGAGTCGTTGTCGGAGCTGATAATGACCTGGCTTCTGCTGCTCCAAGCGGTAGCCTAGCAGCTGACGAGAAAAACTGAGACGGCGGAACACTAAAGTCCGTTTGCACTGCCACAGGAGCTGTGGGAACGATGGGCTTCCCAGCAGCCACACTGGCCTAGCGAAGTTTGTCAGGTGGAGGAGGAGGCAGTGCAACGGTCTTTCTCGCTTCTGGACATCAGACATCCTGTATCGTTTTCACTCGCTGGACCTCTTTTTCCTCCTCCCATTTCAAGCAGTCAGTCCAGTGGCGATGACGAAGACAACGAAGAAGAGGTTGCGAAGAAGATGGGGGTACGTGTCCAGCTCTCTTTTGCGGCATTGCCGGAAGCAACTTTATTAATAGAACTGATGTTGTTTGATTGGTGGTTCATTGCCCATGGTCCCCACCCACAACAGAGCCTAACAAGGCTGCACGGGAACTATCCCCACACAGACAGTGAGTCAAGTCCTCACAAAGAAATATAAAGAAAAAGGAAGAGATAAATGTGGTCCCTCACAAAATGAAATAAGGAAAAAATTAAAAAGAGTAAGGAAACGAAGCGTCCTCACAAAAGAAAGAAAACTACGAAACGAAAATAATATGTGGAGAAACTCGTTAACTAGTATCCGGACGTAGGCAAGGCACTCAACCTTCTGCACAGTTGGTCCTGGCAGGTCCCTCTGCCGATTGAAACTGAGGGGGCCATCTCAGCAGCTGCTGCTTACCCCAAGCAGAGGCCCTCTAAATGGCTGCCCAACCCCGCGACGAACAGGCTCCCCAATGGCAAGAGAGGTCAAAGGGGATCCCGCTAGTCGTGAGCTGAGGAGAGCAGAACTGCCAGCGTATTCCTTTCCAAGGACTATACCGCAAACATGCAGGTGAGCATTTAGGACCCTGTGAAGGTAGGCGAACCAGCAGAACCTTCGCACGGTGGTCTCCTCACGGGGGACAGGAACTCACTCCGAGGGGCTCGCACTGAGGGGATACACAGGGATGTAAAATATCTATTTGTGCATGTTGGTCGTTACCTCATACAACAGATACAGTATGCCGAGCATGCGCAGTAGGTGCAGTATGTGTGTATGCACATTATATGCACAGTAGGTGTACATAAAACAGGAAACTTATTTATTTAGCTACCTTCTTAAAGGAACAGAAATAGGCACCTACCATGAAAACACCGACGAGAACAGAGTATGACAACAAGAAATTTCTATTTCTTTAAAAATTACTGAAATCAACAGAAACAGGGTCTTACAGTGACGAAACATGAGTCGAGTTTTCTCTGTAAGCGGTTGTTCCTTTTCCTTTCTTCACAGTGGGAATGAAAAGTAGTGGCGTTGTGCGGGGAAGAGAGGAAGTCAGAAAGGTGAGCGTTCCAATGAGTCTTGCTTTTGAGAGATGTTCACGGAAAGTGCTTGCTGGGTAAAGGGGTAGCCGTTGCTTACGAAACAGGGTCCACTTTCTCTTTACAGCATCGATAAAAGGATAGAAATTGCTCAATAAAGAAGATTCTTCTTTCTCTTTATACTGCGTATACAAGGATTGATGTTTTTATTAAAGAGAATTTTTTTTTTTCAGCGTGGAACAAGCTCTCAGCCTGACCGAGGTGAGGGCGCTGCGTAGGCTCAGTCCTCATGTCAACATCGTCCATCTGCACGACATCATTTTGTAAGTATTCATGTGACTGAAAGAGTTCCGTTTAGAATTAGATGAATTTAGGAGTCGAGACTGACAGATACATACGTATACACTGCTCAACGTAGAAAACGCCACAGAATGAAGGAATGCACGAAATGAGACGAAACTTCCACACACAAGTAGGTGGGAAAGAAGGGATTTAATTTCTGAGGTATTACCTGACTGTTATGGACGAGTCAGTAGTCAGTCGGTCGTATGACTGCCAATCAGGGCAATATATTCAGCAACACAGCATGGCATCGAGTGGAAATGTTCCCAGATGGTGCGCTGAGGTATCGCAAACGATGCATCATTGACTTGTGTCCATAATTCATCAACATTGCGTGGTGGTCGTACAGAGAAGTCGCCTGCCAATGATATCGACACACGTTCCCTATTGGGGAGAAGTCTGGGGATCGCGCAGGCCAAGGCAGGACCTGCTGATGTTGGCATTGTGTGTGCACGTTACCTACCAGTGCCGCGAAATTCGGCGAACAGTTGTTTCATCCCGATGCGTTTCTGCTGCAATGTGACGCAGGAACCAACCAGCAATATGCAGCCCTGCGATGAAGCCCTGGTAAAGGTGTCCTTCTGATGGTACGATTCCTGATGACGTCGCCCAGGCATTCTCACTCTTTACACGTGCTTTCGCCATCGAGCTCACCCGGATGCAGTGGTCCACACGCCCAGGTGAGGGCGACCAAACTTAGCTGCGTCGAGCCGTTTTGCCCTGTTATCTCCCTCGCCTATCACGCGACTGGTTCGCAACTGCACTCATTTCCATAACCCAACTGTCGACACATATCCACCTATTTGCATGGCGCTCCGACAAATACCTCCTGGTGGGGAAATTCCCATCGAGCAATGTATATTTCATTATAGAAATATGGAGTGTACATAACACGCAGGCAATTGAGTAAAGTGATGAAGTATACGATCTTATGATTTATCCAAATTATGAAGATAACACTGTCAAAAGCTTTTTGAAATCTACGCCGGGAAAAAATTCTACAGATCTCCAAGCATTAGCCTAAGCGAAAAAAATCTGATCAGTGTACATCACCTACCACTTCGGATTCGACACTGCTCATCACGCAATGTCCATCAATCAGATTCTTAATTCTATTAAACACAATCATGCAAAAATGTTACCTGGAACATAAAGTAGGCTCAGGTACATGCAGACACTTACAGTTATCACAAGAACTGCAATCACCTTTTTTTAAAAAAATAGGGATAACAATAATAGCTCTGGTAAAATAATCAGGAGCCATGCCTTTATCATAAAAGATATTCAAAATTTCAGTCATCCATGTGGCAACAGAAATATCCCTAGCTCTAAGCATTTCAGCAGTAATTTCATCTATCCTTGGGGATTTATGTATGTTTAATTTAGAAATAGCCAAAATAACATCAGACTGTGATATAGGGCCAACATCAAAGCCAATAACATGAATTCATGGCAAACAATGGGAGTAGAACTAACCACATTGTTCAGACACATCTCGCTAAAATGTTCATCCCACGTGGCCATGAAGGAAATCTCACCTTTCGCTATCGATCTCATCCCTCAATCCCTGCAGAGCATTCCGTTTATTCGCTACACAAATTTAAAAGTATTTAACTCTCTGTTGTGTTCTCTAGCAGCTTTTTTTTTTAACTTCGTCAATCTAGCTAACAAGCCAAAGATTTTTTTACGGCATTCAATTGAGCATTTATTAAACTCTCTGTAACGCTGTCTGTTAAGAAGAGTAGAGTTTTGCTTCAACTTAGCAGTCCTTTCAGAAATCAGCTGGCTGACTCTATATCTGAAAGGAATCAGTTTCCTACGCTCCGTTTCACCCAAAGCTCTGCTGTTGGTTTCACGACTAGACAATTTTAAATTTGCCCCATTCGTCATCAACCCCAATTGGTTGTCATAATTTGGTTGTCATAATGACTGAGCAGTTTATCATAGTAGGCTTCGGCTATGTCAGGATCTTTCAGTTTCATTATTAAAGGTTTTTATTTTAATCTTAACACAACATTTTTAATCTGCAATTGCAAGACACTTTTAACAAGGGAATGGTCAGACCGAATTTCGGCTGCCCTATTCGATCAGCCTATCCCATTTGGTGTTAATGAATACATAATGAATTATATTCCCATTGGTTGTTAATGAATACATAATGAATCCTATTCCCATTTGGTGTTAATGAATACATAATGAATCCTATTCCCATTTGGTGTTAACGAATACATAATGAATCCTATTCCCATTTGTTGTTAATGAATACATAATGAATCCTATTCCCATTTGTTGTTAATGAATACATAATGAATCCTATTCCCATTTGGTGTTAATGAATACATAATGAATCCTATTCCCATTTGGTGTTAATGAATACATAATGAATCCTATTCCCATTTGTTGTTAATGAACACATAATGAATCCTATTCCCATTTGTTGTTAATGAATACATAATGAATCCTATTCCCATTTGGTGTTAATGAATACATAATGAATCCTATTCCTGTGCAACCTCCTAAAAAGCATTACTAGCATCCCTGCTCAGAGTTACACTTTTAAGTGTTTGCTATCATCACATTGGGAAAAAATAATTGAGATTAGTTTATCTCTTTGATCTTGACCTCTCCATCTGATCTCTCGCAATCGCTAGTCACCAAGGTTATATCCCTGGAATTCCTGTGGGAGAACGTCCAGAGAACAGTATAAGAGAGTCCTCATACTCCAGGCAGCAGCGGAAATGAGTTTCTTTTAAGGAAACTAAGCTTATAGAGAGAAGTACGATCAATATCCAACAGCCTTTAATCGCATGCGTTGGGGCAAGGACCTGCTCCCCGTCTTACCAGAAGCTGAAGCCACCATGTCTGGTGCAAATTCAGACAATCAATGGAACCAACTTTACTGTCAGAATCCATCAAGCCAACATCCAGACACATTAATGCTGATTAAGATCGGCGATGGAGGACATTGGTTTCAAGGACTCAAATACCTCCGATGCCTTCTGATGAGGATCACCCGCCAATTGGTCAGAAGTATCCTTTGAATTTAATCGAAAAAGAAGCAGAAAATTCAGCGGTAGATTCTCTTTCAGCAGAAGCCCAGAAAGGGACAGAGGTCAAGTGGAGGTCAATTCGGACGGATTTTGCATGGACGGAATTCAATGGAGAAGCCTGCAATGCCACTCGCTGATGATTGCGATGCCAAGAGAGTCTCTGCCCACTCACTCCCCCCCCCCTCTCTGTGGTTAATCATAAAAAAGAAATCATATTTGGGATTGAACGAGGGGAAATCATCCTTCCGATGAATCGTCATGCCGTGGTTCAGTGTGCAGCAGGACAGCCCTTCCTGCGCAGATTTAAAGCACTTTAGTCGATTTCGATCGTTAGATGGAATAATGAGAAATTTTTTGTTCCGTTTGCAAAGCGATCCTTCCATATTCACCACGAGACGAAGGAATCTCTTCACTTTCCTTCGTCTTGTGGTGGTACGAAGAGTGATGCTGCGTTACCTGCGAGAGACATTCCTCTGCACACCAGGGGAAAAATAATAGGGTCACATTGACCCCAAAGCTTGAGAGTGGCGTAAAGGATGGGGATCCACTGAACGTTGGGCGGTAGACATAAGACTTCCAACTCAGTTTGTTCTTCAACGTGCACGGGGAATGTCTCTCGTGCGAATGCAGCCATGGCTTAACATCCCATTAAAAGGTCAGTGGCGTTTCCAATCCAATTGATGTCCCCAGAGGGGTAATTAGTGGGGAAAATCTCACAGCAGAAGAACCGTGGGGACATTCGTCTAGAAGGATATCTGAACGGAAGCACAGCCTTTTGTGGAGGAGGAGGGATCTGAACGGAAGCACAGCCTTTTGTGGAGGAGGGGGGATCTGAACGGAAGCACAGCCTTTTGTGGAGGAGGGGGGATCTGAACGGAAGCACAGACTTTTGTGGAGGAGGGGGATCTGAACGGAAGCACAGACTTTTGTGGAGGAGGGGGGATCTGAACGGAAGCACAGCCTTTTGTGGAGGAGGGAAGCACAGCCTTTTGAGGAGGAGGGGGGATCTGAACGGAAGCACAGCCTTTTGTGGAGGAGGGGGGATCTGAACGGAAGCACAGCCTTTTGTGGAGGAGGGGGGATCTGAACGGAAGCACAGCCTTTTGTGGAGGAGGGGGGATCTGAACGGAAGCACAGCCTTTTGTGGAGGAGGGGGGATCTGAACGGAAGCACAGACTTTTGTGGAGGAGGGGGATCTGAACGGAAGCACAGACTTTTGTGGAGGAGGGGGGATCTGAACGGAAGCACAGCCTTTTGTGGAGGAGGGAAGCACAGCCTTTTGAGGAGGAGGGGGGATCTGAACGGAAGCACAGCCTTTTGTGGAGGAGGGGGGATCTGAACGGAAGCACAGCCTTTTGTGGAGGAGGGGGGATCTGAACGGAAGCACAGCCTTTTGGGGTGGAGGGGGGATCTGAACGGAAGCAAAGCATTTTGTGGAGGAGGGGGGATCTGAACGGGAGCACAGCCTTTTGTGGTGGAGGGGGGATCTGAACGGAAGCACAGACTTTTGTGGAGGAGGGGGGATCTGAACGGAAGCACAGCATTTTGTGGAGGAGGGGGGATCTGAACGGAAGCACAGCCTTTTGTGGTGGAGGGGGGATCTGAACGAAAGCACAGCCTTGTGGTCGAGGGGAGATCTGAACAGAAGCAGAGCCTTTTGTGGTGGAGGGGGGACTGAACGGAAGCACAGCCTTTTGTGGAGGAGGGGGATCTGAACGGAAGCACAGCATTTTGTGGAGGAGGGGGGATCTGAACGGAAGCACAGCCTTTTGTGGTGGAGGGGGGATCTGAACGGAAGCACAGACTTTTGTGGAGGAGGGGGGATCTGAACGGAAGCACAGCATTTTGTGGAGGAGGGGGGATCTGAACGGAAGCACAGCCTTTTGTGGTGGAGGGGGGATCTGAACGAAAGCACAGCCTTGTGGTCGAGGGGAGATCTGAACGGAAGCAGAGCCTTTTGTGGTGGAGGGGGGACTGAACGGAAGCACAGCCTTTTGTGGAGGAGGGGGATCTGAACGGAAGCACAGCATTTTGTGGAGGAGGGGGGATCTGAACGGAAGTACAGCCTTCTGTGGTGGAGGGGGGATCTGAACGGAAGCACAGCCTTTTGTGGAGGAGGGGGGATCTGAACGGAAGCACAGCCTTTTGTGGTGGAGGGGGGACTGAACGGAAGCACAGCCTTGTGGTCGAGGGGAGATCTGAACGGGAGCATAGCCTTTTGCGGTGGAGGGGGGACTGAACGGAAGCACAGCCTTTTGTGGAGGAGGGGGGATCTGAACGGAAGCACAGCATTTTGTGGAGGAGGGGGGATCTGAACGGAAGCACAGCCTTGTGGTCGAGGGGAGATCTGAACGGAAGCATAGCCTTTTGTGGTGGAGGGGGGACTGAACGGAAGCACAGCCTTTTGTGGTGAAGGGGGGATCTGAACGGAAGCACAGCCTTGTGGTCGAGGGGAGATCTGAATGGAAGCATAGCCTTTTGTGGTGGAGGGGGGATCTGAACGGAAGCACAGCCTTTTGTGGTAGAGGGGGAATCAGAACGGAAGCACAGCCTTATGGTGGAGGGGGGATCTGAATGGAAGCACAGCCTTGTGGTAGAGGGGGGATCTGAACGGAAGCACAGCTCTTTGTGGTGGAGGGGGGATCTGAATGGAAGCACAGCCTTGTGGTGGAGGGGGGATCTGAACGGACGCACAGCCTTTTGTGGTGGAGGGGGATCTGAATTAAAGCACAGCCTTGTGGTGGAGGGGGGATCTGAACGGAAGCACAGCCTATTGTGGTGGATCTGAACGGAAGCACAGCCTTTTGTGGTGGAGGGGGATCTGAATTAAAGCACAGCCTTGTGGTGGAGGGGGGATCTGAACGGAAGCACAGCCTTTTCTAGTGGAGGGGGGATCTGAATGGAAGCACAGCCTTGTGGTAGAGGGGGGATCTGAACGGAAGCACAGCTCTTTGTGGTGGAGGGGGATCTGAATGGAAGCACAGCCTTGTGGTGGAGGGGGGATCTGAACGGAAGCACAGCCTTTTGTGGTGGAGGGGGGGATCTAAACGGAAGCACAGCCTTTTGTGGTGGAGGGGGGGATCTAAACGGAAGCACAGCCTTTTGTGGTGGAGGGGGATCTGAATTAAAGCACAGCCTTGTGGTGGAGGGGGGATCTGAACGGAAGCACAGCCTATTGTGGTGGATCTGAACGGAAGCACAGCTTTTTGTGGTGGAGGGGGATCTGAATTAAAGCACAGCCTTGTGGTGGAGGGGGGATCTGAACGGAAGCACAGCCTTTTGTAGTGGAGGGGGGATCTGAATGGAATCACAGCCTTGTGGTAGAGGGGGGATCTGAATGGAAGCACAGCTCTTTGTGGTGGAGGGGGGATCTGAATGGAAGCACAGCCTTGTGGTGGAGGGGGGATCTGAACGGAAGCACAGCCTTTTGTGGTGGAGGGGGGGATCTAAACGGAAGCACAGCCTTTTGTGGTGGAGGGGGATCTGAATTAAAGCACAGCCTTGTGGTGGAGGGGGGATCTGAACGGAAGCACAGCCTTTTGTAGTGGAGGGGGGATCTGAATGGAAGCACAGCCTCGTGGTGGAGAGGGGATATGAACGGAAGCACAGCCTTTTGTTGTGGAGGGGGGATCTGAACGGAAGCACAGCCTTATGGTGGAGGGGGATCTGAATGGAAGCACAGCCTTTTGTGGTGGAGGGGGATCTGAATTAAAGCACAGCCTTGTGGTGGAGGGGGGATCTGAACGGAAGCACAGCCTTTTGTAGTGGAGGGGGGATCTGAATGGAAGCACAGCCTCGTGGTGGAGGGGGGGATCTGAACGGAAGCACAGCTTTTTTGGAGGAGGGGGGATCTGAACGGAAGCACAGCTTTTTTGGAGGAGGGGGGATCTGAACGGAAGCACAGCCTTTTGCGGTGGAGGGGGGATCTGAACGGAAGCACAGCCTTTTGTGGAGGAGGGGGGATCTGAACGGAAGCACAGCCTTTTGTGGTGGAGGAGGGATCTGAACGGAAGCACAGCCTTTTGTGGAGGAGGGGGGTTCTGAACGGAAGCACAGCCTTTTGTGGAGGAGGAGGGATCTGAACGGAAGCACAGCCTTTTGGGGTGGAGGGGGGATCTGAACGGAAGCAAAGCATTTTGTGGAGGAGGGGGGATCTGAACGGAAGCACAGCCTTTTGTGGTGGAGGGGGGACTGAACGGAAGCACAGCATTTTGTGGAGGAGGGGGATCTGAACGGAAGCACAGCATTTTGTGGAGGAGGGGGGATCTGAACGGAAGCACAGCCTTTTGTGGTGGAGGGGGGGATCTGAACGGAAGCACAGCCTTTTGTGGAGGAGGGGGGATCTGAACGGAAGCACAGCCTTTTGTGGTGGAGGGGGGACTGAAGGGAAGCACAGCCTTGTGGTCGAGGGGAGATCTGAACGGAAGCATAGCCTTTTGTGGTGGAGGGGGGACTGAACGGAAGCACAGCCTTTTGTGGAGGAGGGGGGATCTGAACGGAAGCACAGCATTTTGTGCAGGAGGGGGGATCTGAACGGAAGCACAGCCTTTTGTGTGGAGGGGGGATCTGAAAGGAAGCACAACCTTTTGTGGAGGAGGGGGGATCTGAACGGAAGCACAGCCTTTTGTGGTGAAGGGGGGATGTGAACGGAAGCACAGCCTTGTGGTCGAGGGGAGATCTGAACGGAAGCATAGCCTTTTGTGGTGGAGGGGGCACTGAACGGAAGCACAGCCTTGTGGTCGAGGGGAGAACTGAACGGAAGCATAGCCTTTTGTGGTGCAGGGAAGACTGAACAGAAGCACAGCCTTTTGTGGAGGAGGGGGGATCTGAACGGAAGCACAGCCTTTTGTGGTGGAGGGGGGATCTGAACGGAAGCACAGCCTTATGGTCGAGGGGAGATCTGAACGGAAGCATAGCCTTTTGTGGTGGAGGGGGGACTGAACGGAAGCACAGCCTTTTGTGGAGGAGGGGGGATCTGAATGGAAGCACAGTATTTTGTGGAGGAGGGGGGATCTGAACGGAAGCACAGCCTTTTGTGGTAGAGGGGGGATCTGAACGGAAGCACAGCCTTGTGGTCGAGGGGAGATCTGAACGGAAGCATAGCCTTTTGTGGTGGAGGGGGATCTGAACGGAAGCACAGCCTTGTGGTGGAGTGGGGATCTGAACGGAAGCACATCCTTGTGGTGGAGGGGGGATCTGAACGGAAGCACAGCCTTGTGGTGGAGGGGTGGATCTGAACGGAAGCACAGCCTTTTGTGGTGGAGGGGGGATATGAATGGAAGCACAGCCTTGTGGTGGAGGGGGGATCTGAACGGAAGCACAGCCTTTTGTGGTGGAGGGGGGATCTGAATGGAAGCACAGCCTTGTGGTGGAGGGGGGATCTGAACGGAAGCACAGCCTTTTGTGGTGGAGGGGGGATCTGAATGGAAGCACAGCCTTTTGTGGTGGAGGGGGGATCTGAACGGAAGCACAGCCTTTTGTGGTAGAGGGGGGATCTGAACGGAAGCACAGCCTTTTGTGGTAGAGGGGGGATCTGAACGGAAGCACAGCCTTATGGTGGAGGGGGGATCTGAACGGAAGCACAGCCTTGTGGTAGAAGGGGGATCTGAACGGAAGCACAGCTCTTTGTGGTGGAGGGGGGATCTGAATGGAAGCACAGCCTTGTGGTGGAGGGGGGATCTGAACGGAAGCACAGCCTTTTGTGGTGGAGGGGGGATCTGAACGGAAGCACAGCCTTTTTTGGTGGAGGGGGATCTGAATTAAAGCACTGCCTTGTGGTGGAGGGGGGATCTGAACGGAAGCACAGCCTTTTGTAGTGGTGGGGGGATCTGAATGGAAGCACAGCCTCGTGGTGGAGGGGGGATCTGAACGGAAGCACAGCCTTTTGTGGTGGAGGGGGGATCTGAACGGAAGCACAGCCTTATGATGGAGGGGGATCTGAATGGAAGCACAGCCTTTTGTGGTGGAGGGGGTATCTGAATGGAAGCACAGCCTTGTGGTGGAGGGGGGATCTGAATGGAAGCACAGTCTTTTGTGGTGGAGGGGGGATCTGAATGGAAGCACAGCCTTGTGGTGGAGGGGGATCTGAACGGAAGCACAGCCTTTTGTGGTGGAGGGGGGATCTGAACGGAAGCACGGCCTTTTGTGGTGGAGGGGGATATGAATGGAAGCACAGCCTTGTGGTGGAGGGGGATCTGAACGGAAGCACAGCCTTATGTGGTGGAGGGGGGATCTGAATGGAAGCACAGCCTTTTGTGGTGAAGGGGGGATCTGAACGGAAGCACAGCCTTTTGTGGTGGAGGGGGGACTGAAGGGAAGCACAGCCTTGTGGTCGAGGGGAGATCTGAACGGAAGCATAGCCTTTTGTGGTGGAGGGGGGATCTGAATGGAAGCACAGCCTTGTGGTAGAAGGGGGATCTGAACGGAAGCACAGCCCTTTGTGGTGGAGGGGGGATCTGAATGGAAGCACAGCCTTGTGGTGGAGGGGGGATCTGAACGGAAGCACAGCCTTTTGTGGAGGAGGGGGGTTCTGAACGGAAGCACAGCCTTTTGTGGAGGAGGAGGGATCTGAACGGAAGCACAGCCTTTTGGGGTGGAGGGGGGATCTGAACGGAAGCAAAGCATTTTGTGGAGGAGGGGGGATCTGAACGGAAGCACAGCCTTTTGTGGTGGAGGGGGGACTGAACGGAAGCACAGCATTTTGTGGAGGAGGGGGATCTGAACGGAAGCACAGCCTTTTGTGGAGGAGGGGGATCTGAACGGAAGCACAGCCTTTTGGGGTGGAGGGGGGATCTGAAGGGAAGCACAGCCTTGTGGTGGAGGGGGGATCTGAATGGAAGCACAGCATTGTTGTGTAGGGGGATCTGAACGGAAGTACAGCCTTTTGTGGTGGAGGGGGGATCTGAGCGGAAGCACAGCCTTTTGTGGTGGAGGGGGGATCTGAATGGAAGCACAGCCTTGTGGTGGAGGGGGGATCTGAACGGAAGCACAGCCTTTTGTGGTGGAGGGGGATCTGAACGGAAGCACAGTCTTGTGTTGGAGGGGGAATCTGAACGGAAGCACAGCCTTTTGTGGTGGAGGGGGATCTGAATGGAATCACAGCCTTGTTGTGTAGGGGGGATCTGAACGGAAGCACAGCCTTTTGTGGTGGAGGGGGGATCTGAATGGAAGCACAGCTTGTGGTGGAGGGGGATCTGAACGGAAGCACAACCTTTTGTGGTGGAGGGGTGATCTGAACGGAAGCACAGCCTTTTGGGTTGGAGGAGGGATCTCAATGGAAGCACAGTCTTGTGTTGGAGGGGGAATCTGAATGGAAGCACAGCCTTTTGTGGTGGAGGGGGATCTGAACGGAAGCACAGCCTTTTGTGGTGGAGGGGGGATCTGAACGGAAGCACGGACTTTTGCGGTGGAGGGGGATATGAATGGAAGCACAGCCTTGTGGTGGAGGGGGATCTGAACGGAAGCACAGCCTTTTGTAGTGGAGGGGGGATCTGAATGGAAGCACAGCCTCATGATGGAGGGGGGATCTGAACGGAAGCACAGCCTTTTGTGGTGGAGGGGGGATCTGAACGGAAGCACAGCCTTATGGTGGAGGGGAGATCTGAATGGAAGCACAGCCTTGTGGTGGAGTGGGGATCTGAACGGAAGCACAGCCTCGTGGTGGAGATGGGATCTGAACGGAAGCACAGCCTTTTGTGGTGGAGGGGGGATCTGAACGGAAGCACAGCCTTATGGTGGAGGGGGATCTGAATGGAAGCACTTCCTTGTGGTAGAGGGGAAATCTGAACGGAAGCACAGCCTTTTGCAGTGGAGGGGGGATCTGAATGGAAGCACAGCCTTGTGGTGGAGGGAGGATCTGAACGGAAGCACAGCCTTTTGTGGTGGAGGGGGGATCTGAACGGGAGCACAGCCTTTTGGGGTGGAGGGGTGATCTGAACGGAAGCAAGCGTTATGGTGGAGGGTGGATCTGAACGTAAGCACAGCCTTGTGTTGGAGGGGGTATCTGAACGGAAGCACAGCCTTGTGTTGGAGGGGGGATCTGAATGGAAACACAGCCTTATGGTGGAGGGGTGATCTGAACGGAAGCACAGCCTTTTGTGGTGAAGGGGGGATCTGAATGGAAGCACAGCCTTTTGTGGTGGAGGGGGGATCTGAACGGAAGCACAGCCTTTTGGGGTGGAGGGGGGATCTGAACGGAAGCACAACCTTTTGGGGTGGAGGGGGGATCTGAACGGAAGCACAGCCTTTTGGGGTGGAGGGGGGATCTGAACGGAAGCACAGCCTTTTGTGGTGGAGGGGGGATCTGAACGGACGCACAGCCTTTTGTGGTGGAGGGGGGATCTGAACGGAAGCACAGCCTTTTGGGGTGGAGGGGGGATCTGAAGGGAAGCACAGCCTTGTGGTGGAGGGGGGATCTGAACGGAAGCACAGTCTTTTGTGGTGGAGGGGGGATCTGAATGGAAGCACAGCATTGTTGTGTAGGGGGGATCTGAACGGAAGTACAGCCTTTTGTGGTGGAGGGGGGATCTGAGCGGAAGCACAGCCTTTTGTGGTGGAGGGGGGATCTGAATGGAAGCACAGCCTTGTGGTGGAGGGGGGATCTGAACGGAAGCACAGCCTTTTGTGGTGGAGGGGGGATCTGAACGGAAGCACAGTCTTGTGTTGGAGGGGGAATCTGAACGGAAGCACAGCCTTTTGTGGTGGAGGGGGGATCTGAATGGAAGCACAGCCTTGTGGTGGAGGGGGGATCTGAACGGAAGCACAGCCTTTTGTGGTGGAGGGGGGATCTGAACGGAAGCACAGTCTTGTGTTGGAGGGGGAATCTGAACGGAAGCACAGCCTTTTGTGGTGGAGGGGGGATCTGAATGGATGCACAGCCTTGTTGTGTAGGGGGGATCTGAACGGAAGCACAGCCTTTTGTGGTGGAGGGGGGATCTGAACGGAAGCACAGCCTTATGGTGGAGGGGGATCTGAATGGAAGCACTTCCTTGTGGTAGAGGGGAAATCTGAACGGAAGCACAGCCTTTTGTAGTGGAGGGGGGATCTGAATGGAAGCACAGCCTTGTGGTGGAGGGAGGTTTGAACGGAAGCACAGCCTTTTGGGGTGGAGGGGGGATCTGAACGGGAGCACAGCCTTTTGTGGTGGAGGGGGGATCTGAACGGAAGCACAGCGTTATGGTGGAGGGTGGATCTGAACGTAAGCACAGCCTTGTGTTGGAGGGGGTATCTGAACGGAAGCACAGCCTTTTGCGGTGGAGGGGGGATCTGAACGGAAGCACAGCCTTTTGTGGAGGAGGGGGGATCTGAACGGAAGCACAGCCTTTTGTGGTGGAGGAGGGATCTGAACGGAAGCACAGCCTTTTGTGGAGGAGGGGGGTTCTGAACGGAAGCACAGCCTTTTGTGGAGGAGGAGGGATCTGAACGGAAGCACAGCCTTTTGGGGTGGAGGGGGGATCTGAACGGAAGCAAAGCATTTTGTGGAGGAGGGGGGATCTGAACGGAAGCACAGCCTTTTGTGGTGGAGGGGGGACTGAACGGAAGCACAGCATTTTGTGGAAGAGGGGGATCTGAACGGAAGCGCAGCATTTTGTGGAGGAGGGGGGATCTGAAGGGAAGCACAGCCTTGTGGTGGAGGGGGGATCTGAATGGAATCACAGCATTGTTGTGTAGGGGGATCTGAACGGAAGTACAGCCTTTTGTGGTGGAGGGGGGATCTGAGCGGAAGCACAGCCTTTTGTGGTGGAGGGGGGATCTGAATGGAAGCACAGCCTTGTGGTGGAGGGGGGATCTGAACGGAAGCACAGCCTTTTGTGGTGGAGGGGGATCTGAACGGAAGCACAGTCTTGTGTTGGAGGGGGAATCTGAACGGAAGCACAGCCTTTTGTGGTGGAGGGGGATCTGAATGGAAGCACAGCCTTGTTGTGTAGGGGGGATCTGAACGGAAGCACAGCCTTTTGTGGTGGAGGGGGGGTCTGAATGGAAGCACAGCCTTGTGGTGGAGGGGGATCTGAACGGAAGCACAACCTTTTGTGGTGGAGGGGTGATCTGAACGGAAGCACAGCCTTTTGGGGTGGAGGAGGGATCTGAATGGAAGCACAGTCTTGTGTTGGAGGGGGAATATGAATGGAAGCACAGCCTTTTGTGGTGGAGGGGGGATCTGAATGGAAGCACAGCCTTGTTGTGTAGGGGGGATCTGAACCGAAGCACAGCCTTTTGTGGTGGAGGGGGATCTGAGCGGAAGCACAGCCTTTTGTGGTGGAGGGGGGATCTGAATGGAAACACAGCCTTGTGGTGGAGGGGGGATCTGAACGGAAACACAGCCTTTTGTGGTGGAGGGGGGATCTGAATGGAAGCACAGTCTTGTGTTGGAGGGGGAATCTGAATGGAATCACAGCCTTTTGTGGTGGAGGGAGGATCTGAATGGAAGCACAGCCTTTAATGGTGGAGGGGGAATCTGAATGGAAGCACAGCCTTGTGGTAGAGGGGGAATCCGAACGGAAGTAATTCAGAAACATCGACTCTGGAGTCTGGTGTTTTCCTCACTGAACCAAACCTTGGCTCGTGTTCAGAAAGTTTCTGTCTTTTGTCGCTTATTATTCTTAATGACTAAACTTTGCTTCGCTTAACTTTGCAGTACTTTTTAATAGCATTTCGTTGTTGCCATGGCGATGCGTGCAATGAGAGCTTAGTGAAGGCTAGGCTTCTCTCATTGGTGCATTTGTCCATCTCAAGAGACCGACGCCAGCGCTTCTCGCTCCGAATGACCTTAAGATAGCTTATGGAAGCACACCTAGTCATGGCGATCGCTTTCCCATCTGTAAGCGCATTTTGCTAATTTGAGCGCACCTGCCAAGAGGTTGCTGAACTTAAAGCTGGTTGCGAAAGTTGCCTCTCGGGAAGGAAGAGAATCTGTTGGAGCATTCGGAGGGAATCGTGTCTTACTTAGTCGACGTTCTGCGAGGAGAGCCAACGTGGACGAAGTGGGCTTCGAAAAGCTGAGAAATGTTCTCGTGACTGTTAAAATAGAACAAAATAGAACACAATATTACGAATGACGCAAAGTGCTGGAAGGACGATTGAAAGACGATCATGTGAAGGGATTTCACGAATTGCAAACTCAGTGATAATTATGAAGAAAAAATTATGTTTGAATAGAGAAAAATTATTAAGCAAGAACTTCTGTGAAATCTTTTTTTTTCTGCCAAACTTCCCTTAAATATAATACAAAAAATTGAATTTACTGAAGTGAAAAATGCTGTTAAATAATTAAATCCATTTTTAAAAGGAAAGATTAAAATTACAAATTGTGAGAAAATGATTCTAAATTAGCCCAAATAATTAAGATCTCGTTTAATTACTGTTTTTTGTGTTCTTAATTTTCGATCATTTTTATGTTCATAATTCGGGAATATCTTCCGTCTGCCTGCAGATGATCCCATTTGAAGCAATGGCCAAACGTTATTTGGATACAGGAAAAGCAAAAAAAAATATTCGCTTTTCTAAACCTAAAAACAATATTTCCTCCATCAGATGCATCAGATACACAAATTTAAAAATTAAGCAGATAGAATATTAAATTAAAGAAAACAACAAAGAAATGAGAATGATGCAAATAACCAATCAGCAAATCCTAATACTATCACGGGGCAGACATTTCGTTGTACTTTCCAAACTTCTTCGTTTCCTCAAAAAAGAACGTGACTTGAAATAATTTTTGACTCGTTTCTGAAATAATGGTTTTAGCACAGAAGGAAATTAATTAAAAAATTTCTTCTTTAAAATTCAATCATGGCAAGAATTAGTCTCAGGAAAAGCTGATGTCCACTCCCCTGGAAATTACCGAAGTTGAAAAACTACACACGAGACGAAGAACAGAATTCTTAAATTATTTCGCTCAGAATGTTCTCCCTGTTGATGTGCAGATGAAAGCAATCACAGCACCAGAACAATGTTAGGACAACTTCTGTTTCGGAAAGATTCGATTACCACCGATCCTGAGTGATCTCTTCGTCTTGTGGGAATCGAGACACAATGCGAGGAATCGATTCGGAATTGATAGAATCACTTAAGATGTCGTTTCACGTCTCAAAGGAAACAAATCTCTAAATACTAGAAATGATTAATTGAGAAAGAGTTTTCGTGTGATAATTTATTACTGAAGAAATCTCTAAGTTTAAAAGGAAAAAGAAATTGAATATTTAATCATTAAAATTCATTCTCTTCTAAACTATATAGAGAGGGAAAGGAATCCTCTGCATTTTCATTTTAGAAAGCTTCAACATTCCACCTCCAAATTAGATTCTTTTAGCAAACGATTTCTCTGATTGTCGGACTTCGTAAACCTCGAACCCGAAATCGTTCTTTACACTTTCAGCAGATCCATTTTTCACTGACGTCGATCGCATTTTTTGTATAGGGGGGGAGGGGGTTGCACGAAAGCCTCGTTTCATTCCCCCCTCTGTGCCACGGGAGGTCGGTCAGAGCGCGCCAGGCTCTTAATCGGCAGTTTCCAGGTTCGAGTCCACCTGAGCCGAGGTTCAGATTTATTCCCCGCCCCCCTCCTCCTTTCCTCTATAAGAAAGAGGATGACGATGGGCTTGGAAAAGCTGCCGTACTTCTAAAGTGACGTAAAACCGTGGTTCGGTGTGCAGGAGAGCCATAATCTGCGAAAAAGAATTTCTTAAAGAGCCCGATGGATTAACAGACCGAAGCTCTCTTAACAGCGTCCAGTGGATCCTCTTGCTCGACCTGCTCTGAGCCTTAGGGACCTTTCAGGTCACTTCAGCAACAGAATTAGAATTCGTGCGATCCCCTGTTGCTCCATCACTCCCAATCGCCTCTGGATGCATTGGACACGATACTTCTGAGATGAAACTTTCTAATGAAAGGGAAAAGCGAGATCTCACCCAGCGAAATGGAGATGAAAGATACAAAGAAGGGGAGTTATTTCGGGGGGGCAGTTACGTAGCAATAGGAAGAGTTATTCTGGGAACGATAAAGGGTCGGGTATGGATTCGGGGAGAGGGAGGCCAAAATCGAATGAAACGTCGCCTCAAAGTCGTCACCGCGAAGAAGTTTTCACAAGAGAATAAAACCCGAGAAACAGAAACTTGGAATCATTGGCCAAAAAGAAAGTTTCGAGTGCTCTAAACAGTCCGTACAATTTGGGCACAAACATCGCCATTTTGAGGAATTGTGATTGACTTTTCCCCAGAACAGAAGAAAACGAAATGGTTACGGAAGTAAAAGAGATTTTTTCTCTTCTCTGAATTGTGTTGGCCATTTCGCCCTCGCGATCTCCTTTCCAACTCCCGCGAGCAAAGAAAGGCGCTTGAGAATCTCTTCTGCTCCCCCCCCCCCCCAACAAGTGACTAGAAAAGAAGCGAGACTCAGGTAGTGTGTCACGTGAGGTGAACTCTTTCTTCGCGTGACCCACTCCGGCGAAGAATTTCTTCGTTGCTGCCCTTTGCGGCTGACCGATTTGGTGAGGGCGAGGGCGATCGGCGGCCGCACGACAGCAGCGATGAAATGACCGAAGCTTTTCTTTCTTTGCAGCGACAAGAAGTCTGGCAGACTGGCCCTCATCTTTGAGCTGATGGACTTGAACATGCACGAGCTTCTGAAAGGTGAGTTGTTGCCATCTGACTCAAGTGAACTTCTTTCTCTGTTTTCCAAAAGCAATTAAAAGAGATTGTTCTCATCACATCTGCGTTAATCCGCGTGCTCTGCTCTTCAAGTAACGAAATTGTTGAATAAAACATGACCACATTTATTGCAAGAGGAAAAAAAAATCCTCATCAGTCCATCTTTGCAACACTTTGGCGTCTTCACTTCTTCTTCGCTCCCTTTTGCCGTTGCCATGACATCCACTCGCTCTCCGTGAGCCATCGCCCTGTCATGTTCCATGTCGTCTTCTGATTCCGTAACCGATGGATGAGGCATCTTTTGGCTCTCCTCTCTTCACATGCCGATGCAGCATTCATCATTTAATCTTTCTCAATTAGGTTATCCGATTCCAGAGAACTTCTTCACAAGTGCTGATTTTAAAACCATCTTGTATCAGACATCTTAAAAAGATGAAACTCTGTTCAGTTTTGAAACCGAATGATCTTGATCTTTTTGCAAAACGTCTTTTTCTCTGATATTATCCCCCCCCCTCCTTGCGAGGAGCAGGGGCGGAGCTAAGGGAGGGTGGTTGGGGGGGGGAGAGAACGAAATTTTGCCAACTGAATAAAAATATACTTCACATAAATTTATTATTGTGTACCTTTCCTTTTATTATTGTGTACCTTTCCTGGATTTCACAAAGTCGCTTTGAATTTTGCCAACTCCGATTTCCTTTGTGTGGAGCCTCCCCTCCAAGCCACGCCTCTGGTCTACGTTGAGAGAAATGTTTTCCCCTAATTGACATTATGAACATTTCTACCTACAGCGCACAATCAGTGTGTCACGTGAAGGCTCTCTTCTAGCAATCAAGCCTCAAGAGGCAGACAACAAGAATGCCAAGTCGAGAATATCCAAATTTAATCAATTGTATTCTCGTGAATATACTTTCCATCTTCATGGCATTCTTGTTGCACGAAGGCACTCGTGTTCCAGCTTGATCGCTGGTGCAAATACCTTCACGAGACACAAGAATTGTGTTCTGTGGGTTGAAAAGGTTCACAGCATTAATTAGAAGAGATCTTGATCGGCGGCAGATAGCTCACTGGTCCAGAGCACCTGACATGTTATCAGGAGGTCGTCTTGCATCCCATCCGACTCAAGACAATTTTCCTCTAAACAAATTCGATCCACGTAAGAGGGATATTTCCCTATCATCTAATCTAAATTTAACGTTTTCCTTTAATTCACCAATAACACTGCCGGCTTCAAAGATTCACAACAACAATAACGGCAAATGACTTTTTTTATGTAGTGGTTCTAGAGTTTGAAAGTAACACACACACATACTCCATCATCTAAATTTTCATGCTAATAAGGCCACACGAGGGTCATACACAATGAAAATGTAATGTGAAAACCCCTTTCGTATGCAATTAAAGCTTTCCGTAATGTGACGTAGTCATCGCTAAGGTCTATCAGAGTGAAATGGAAGTTTTCGGAGCTTGGACATCCAACTGGATGACGTCACATTACCAATCTTCTCGAAATATTCGGTCAGTCGGAGAATGGGACATTCTGAAAAAAATCCTCATTCGAAGCGAAACTCATTCTCTGGTCATCGGCTGCGTCATATTCCTCTTCAACTGTCAATTCAATTTAACAAGGATCAGCGAAATCCTGCAACATCTTCCAGTTCCGTTCCCTAACCTCTTCTCCTTTGCCCCATCTTCACATCACCCATCTTCATTTTTCCAACAATACTTTCGACGTCTTCACCAATACTCTTGCCGAAATATTTTCGTTTCTCCCCAGCAGACGTATTTGGTCGAATGTTTCCAATTTCTCCAATTCATTTAGAATAACTCTTTCAAAGTTTTATTTCATCTTCCGTTTAACCCTGGATGCAGGAGTTGTCAAAATTTCGACGGCCCACGGAGTTCTTTCGGTTGTCGACTATTCGCCAGCTGCCGCTTCGGGAGTTAAGCGCGGCTCTTCGGCACACTCGCAATCCGAGTTACAACCGCGCAGGCGTTGAGATTTTCTCCCCTTAGACCCACTCTGCTCCGAATGGGAAAGGACTCGGAAAGCCCTCCGTCATCGGATGGATCTCCTTCCTCAACCAAGCTCTCGGTCCTTGGGGTCATTGTGACCTGTATGCGCACAAAAAATATCGCTCGCAGATGAAACAACTCAGAGCAACTTTAAACGGGAAAATTTACTCTTGTGATAATTCTGTGATTTTTTCTTTTTCCTGCTCGGGTCACGAAGTTTCGATTCTTTCCGATTTCCAGAAGAATCGATCTTCTGAAGAAAAGAGCCTCCCCCCCACCTCTCCCACCCGAATGGTTCCGATGTATCTTCAATGCAGACCCCATTGTCGCTCTTCGAAAAGGCCAAAGAGCGACGCCGCATCTGTCGCTCGCATTGCGCTCTCTTTTGCTTTTTGCCGCCGCTGACCTTGCTTTGTCTTCTTGCAGCTCGAAAGAAGCCGTTGCCAGAGTTCCGTGTCAAGAATTATATGTACCAGCTTCTCAAGTCCCTCGACCACATTCACAGGTAAGCAAAACTGAGGGGGGGGGGATGAAACTCTAGGTTTATGGGGTGGGGTGGGGGTAATGAACAAAACCGAAACCTCGTGCTGTTAGGAACGCTTTATATTCATAAATTATCCGATTATTAATTTATTATCCGAAATTAATTAAATTATTTATTAAAAAATTAATTTTTGACAACTTGGAAAAGAGTTTTGGAAATCTTCGCTTACAATCGGCGCATCCAGGAGAAGTGATTCGGATGAATGGCATCGTTCGAAAACAAAACACTCTCGGTCGCTTTTCTTCGTTCAAGAAAGGACGGTGTAGGTCATCTAAAGCGATGGCAATGAAGAGGAATGGCTATGAAGAGGAAATGGTTATGAAGGGAGAATTTCTATGGAGGAGGGAATGGCTACGAAAGGGAATGGCCATAAAAGGGAATGGATATGAAGAGGGAATTGGTATGAAGGGGAAATGACCCTGGAGGAAAGAATCATCAGTGCTTGAGGCCCCTCGATTCTTTTGCTGCAGAAAAAATGAGGTCTGATGACCCTTGGTTAAATTCTCGATGATCTGTGAGCAAACTCGTTTGAGGGGACATCTCGTGAACAACGAAGATAATCGAAAGCAAATAGCGATCATCATTCGAAGATCTCACCCTCGGCTACTGATTGTCGTCGTAGATCGAAATTGGAGGGTGAAGAGATGAAAATGAGTCAGCAGACATCAGTGCACGTAACCGATTGACGCGAGTGAAGTGGAGGATCCCTCAGCAGTAAAAGAGTTTCTGCGGAGAAATCCCAACTTATTATTTTTCAACCTCATCTGAGTTTGCTTCTAATCAGCGAAATAAAGTATTCAGCGGAAGAATTCCGTAGTTAGCTCGGGTCACGGGTCACAAAAAAAAAATCGATTTTTTTACTTCTTCCGGAAGATCTTTTACTTTTGAGGTCTCACAAGAGTAGGCTCGCTCGTGAGATCTGTATGCCAAACCAATTTAAATTGTTCCTGTGTGCAGATCTGCATACCAAATCAATTTAAATTGTTTCTGTGTGCAGATCTGCATACCAAATCAATTTAGATTGTTCCTGTGTGCAGATCTGCATACCCAATCAATTTAGATTGTTCCTGTGTGCAGATCTGCATACCAAATCAATTTAAATTGTTCCTGTGTGCAGATCTGCATACCAAATCAATTTAAATTGTTCCTGTGTGCAGATCTGCCTACCAAATCAATTTAAATTGTTCCTGTGTGCAGATCTGCATACCAAATCAATTTAAATTGTTTCTGTGTGCAGATCTGCATACCAAATCAATTTAAATTGTTCCTGTGTGCAGATCTGCATGCCAAATCAATTTAAATTGTTCCTGTGTGCAGATCTGCATGCCAAACCAATTTAAATTGTTCCTGTGTGCAGATCTGCATACCAAATCATTTTAAATTGTTCCTGTGTGCAGATCTGCATACCAAATCAATTTAAATTGTTTCTGTGTGCAGATCTGCATACCAAATCAATTTAAATTGTTCCTGTGTGCAGATCTGCATACCAAATCAATTTAAATTGTTCCTGTGTGCAGATCTGCATACCAAATCAATTTAAATTGTTCCTGTGTGCAGATCTGCATACCAAATCAATTTAAATTGTTCCTGTGTGCAGATCTGCATACCAAATCAATTTAAATTGTTCCTGAGTGCAGATCTTCATACCAAATCAATTTAAATTGTTCCTGAGTGCAGATCTGCATACCAAATCAATTTAAATTGTTCCTGTGTGCAGATCTGCATACCAAATCAATTTAAATTGTTCCTGTGTGCAGATCTGCATACCAAATCAAATTAAATTGTTCCAGTGTGCAGATCTGCATACCAAATCAATTTAAATTGTTTCTGTGTGCAGATCTGCATACCAAATCAATTTAAATTGTTCCTGAGTGCAGATCTTCATACCAAATCAATTTAAATTGTTCCTGAGTGCAGATCTGCATACCAAATCAATTTAAATTGTTTCTGTGTGCAGATCTGCATACCAAATCAATTTAAATTGTTCCTGTGTGCAGATCTGCATACCAAATCAATTTAAATTGTTCCTGTGTGCAGATCTGCATACCAAATCAATTTAAATTGTTCCTGAGTGCAGATCTGCATACCAAATCAATTTAAATTGTTCCTGAGTGCAGATCTGCATACCAAATCAATTTAAATTGTTTCTGTGTGCAGATCTGCATGCCAAATCAATTTAAATTGTTCCTGTGTGCAGATCTGCATGCCAAGCCAATTTAAATTTTTCCTGTGTGCAGATCTGCATACCAAATCAATTTAAATTGTTCCTGTGTGCAGATCTGCATACCAAATCAATTTAAATTGTTCCTGTGTGCAGATCTGCATACCAAATCAATTTAAATTGTTCCTGTGTGCAGATCTGCATACCAAATCAATTTAAATTGTTTCTGTGTGCAGATCTGCATACCAAATCAATTTAAATTGTTCCTGTGTGCAGATCTGCATACCAAATCAATTTCAATTGTTCCTAAGTGCAGATCTGCATGCCAAACCAATTTAAATTGTTCCTGTGTGCAGATCTGCATACCAAATCAATTTAAATTGTTCCTGTGTGCAGATCTGCATACCAAATCAATATAAATTGTTCCTGTGTGCAGATCTGCATACCAAATCAATTTAAATTGTTGCTGTGTGCAGATCTCACGAACGAGCCTATTTTGTGAGACCTCAAAAGTTTTTGTATTACGTTAAACATTATCTGAAATAAAAAAAAATTCTCTCTCTTCCCCTGGGAAGCGATCATCATCACTGTATCTGCAGAGAAGATCATCGTGCAGGGGTTGCCTTTCATTTTTCTCTTTCTGCCTCTTTGCGGGATGATTATTTCAGATGAGAAATAAAATCGCGTTTTTCGTCTCGATTTTGTCAGGCAAAATGGTGATCTTCCATTCGTGTCAGTATCATCATGAAGCTGCAATTCTGCGTTAAAAGAATCACCAACGAAATGATTGAAGGAGTAAACGTTGTTTTTTTCCCAGGAGAGCGAAATCTGCTGAAGCCAAAGGTTGCGTGGGAGCATCTCCTCTCTTGGGATGAATCTTGAACAAGGAGCGAGAAAAGGAGATGAAATATAAAAACGGAATTTTCCTCTTCCATGAAGGTGAGAAGGAGATCTCTTAAGCCTTTTACGATAAATTCTGATAAATCAAATATTATAAATATTTTAGGACGAAGTAACTGAAAAAAACCTCCTGCGCAGAATTCATCTTCGGTAATAGTCCAGACGGTTTTTTTTTTTGGGGGGGGGGGGGAAAGAAAAGTGAATCTTCATTTTCACTTCGAGGGAGGAGTGGGAGAAAGCGAGAAGAGCGGCAGATGAAGAGCGGTGGAGTGCTGAGACACCAGGAGCCATTTTCAGAAAGTGATCTTCAGATGGACAGAGCAAAAGCCCCTCGCCAGATATCTTTGATAGGGAGTAGGCGGGATTCTCTTGATTTCAATGTTATCAAGAGAAATCCCGAATAGGGCAGAGCTGAGTATCTTTAGAGAGGCATTTGGAGATATCGTTGGAAGGACAGAGTTGATCAGATCATGATGTCACAGTCATTCGATTCCGAGGAATGTAATCAGGTCATGCTGTCACAGATGAAAAAGTTCATTTTCAGATATTATAAAAGTAAATGGATGTCATTTGCCTTTTCAATGAGATCTTCTAATGATTTAGATGTTTTCATTCATTTCACCTCTTACTCCTAGCGAACCTTTTATCTCACCAAATGATGCTTTTTTTTCTCTCCTCCTCCTCCTCCTCCTCCTCCTCCTCTACAGGCAAGGGATCTTCCACAGAGATGTGAAACCGGAAAATCTCCTCATCCGGGTAAGTTAATTCCTTCCATTCTTCTCATCACTTCTTTCCTTTGAGAACTTTACACTTTTTATTATTATTATTAGTTTATATTAATGCGCATTATTTAACTTACAATATGCTTCAGAAGAGTCTCTGTTCTTTCTCTCTTCGCCTCCACCTTCCAAAAAGTCTCTTTTCCCTACCGCCCTTTACTTTCCAAATTCCAAAAAGGATGAATGGCAGTCGAGAGAAAAGCATTTTGCACTGGCGACAAAAAAGGCAGTCCCAAATGGGATGGCCCGGAAGGGATCGGAATTTCGATGAATATTGTAGAGAACACTGCTGACGGTGAAGAGATAAAGATGCTTCATTGCTCTCAACGTAAAAGACTCGACTGTAAAAGTGCGGAAAGCCCCCATGCAAACACGGAGGGCCTGATGAGGGTGGGTTCAGAACCTTCACCACCAAATCCCAGGCGGAGTCGTACAGATGGGATCCGTAGTCCAGTTTCGACTGGACAAGAGCACAGTACAGGCGGAGCAGGGAACATCAGTTCGCTCTCAAGAAGAGAGGAGAAGCCATTGACGATGTTCAATGTCCGCGTGCACTTGGACCTGAGATGACGTATGTACGGTAAAAAGGTCAATTTCCAGTCAACAATGAGACCAAGCAATTTGGTCTCCGCCACAACTGGAATGAAATTACCCCCAAGCCGTAGCTCGGGATCCAGATGAAGATTACGCTTGTGGCAATAGTGCACACAAGCGGTCTTCTGTGGGGAGAATGGAAACCCATTGGCCGTCGCCCAAACGGAAAGATTGTTCAGGGCAATCTGCAGTTGTCTTTCAAAGACCCTGATGCTGGGCGATGAGAAAAAGATGCTAACATCGACAACATAGAGGTCATTGCCTACAGATGGAGGAAGTTGTCTAGTAATTGAATCAATCTTGAGAGCGAAAAGCGTAACACTCAGAACGCAGCCTTGTGGCATCTCCTGTTCTTGCGGGTCAGGCCACGACAGAGTGCTGCTGACACAGACATGAAAAGAATGTGATGATAAGAAATTGGAGATGGAGATCAGCATGTAACCTCTGAAGCCGAAGCTATGAAGGTCACGAATAATGCCGAATCTCCAAGCCGTGTCGTATGCTTTTCCGAAGTCAGAAGAAATTGACACCAGGTGCTCTCTACGTAAAAACGAGTTTCTGATAGCCGATTCGAGGCGTTTCAGATGGTCAAGGATTGACCGTTATCTGCGAAAGCTACACTGGTGTTGGAAAGAAGATTATGGTGTTCTAAATACCAGATGAGTCTGGAATTTATCATTTTTTTCAACACCTTGTACGCGCAGCTCGTCAACGCGATGGGACAGTAATTGGAAGGAATCCTCGGATCGTTTCCTGGCTTCGGGAAAACCAAGACGATAGCCTCCTGCTAGGAGTTCGGAAACTCCATAAAAATGCGGTTCAAAAGTCGGAGTAGCCGATCCTACTCGATGATGAAAGATGTTGGAGCAGGGAGGAAAGGACGTTGTCCAACCCGACAGCAGACGCACGAGAGGTGTGCAGAGCAAACCGGAACTGCTCCGCTGTGAATGGCCTGCTGTAAGGCTCCAGGCCACTCGAGCGGAAGGACAGTGGAGAGCATTCGGCCTTGCTCTTCTGAGCCAGAAACTAAGCGGAATAGGAAGAAGGAAAGGAGATGGAGGAGAACGTTTCCCCCAGGGGGTCGGCAATTGCCTGTCCTTTGTGCTCCAGGATCGATAAGGAATGGGATGAGTACTTCCAACCATCTACCAGATTTTATTCCACAGGAAATCAGAACAGGCCATGCAGGTGACAGAAGGTATTTTGATTCAAGATTCCTTCTGGCTCTGGTGTCGGATGAAATGGGCTTTTACCTGGCGCATATGAATGCTTCAAGGTTGGGGACGTCGGATATCTCTGACCCCCCCCCCCCCCCCCCCCCCCCCTCCACCCTCAAGCGTTGTTCTGAGCCTTACGAACTGCGGTCGAGTCTGGATTCCACCGCTTTTCGGAAAACGAGGAAATTGTCGATATTTGAGGATTTGTAGAGGCAGCAGCATGGACGATATAGTCCGTCACCTCCGTCACTGCTACATTGAGTTAAGTCAATGTAGTAGTAGTAGTGGTCGAATCTGAGAGAGGAGTTCAACTCTGAGTAGTGGTCGAATCTCAGAGAGGAGTTCGAAGCCATTCCAGTCAGAATTATCTAGCATCCACCGTGATCCACATGAAGGGGTGCAAGCCCCCCCCCCCACAGGAGATGGTACATACCACATGTAGGTGATCACTTCCATTTGGATTGTTCTCAATCACCCATGGAAAGAGTGGAAGGATCGAAGGTGGGGGGGGAGATGGTCATATCAATGGCAGTGAATGTGCGGACCAGGGAGCGGAAGCAAGTCCTGAGACCTGTGTTCAACAGGGATAGTAGAGGATCCAGGAACCATTGATTCAGGACCCTCCCGTTGGTGTCAGCACTGCTCCGAAGTGGACTGTGTCCATTGAATTCCCTCATGATGAGGAAGGGGGACGGCAGCTGCGAGACGAGGTCATCAAGGTCTTCCCGGAAGATGCTGCTTCCGGGTGGAAGATACACAGTCAGCGAAAACCACACGAAGAGGCTGATGGCTTCCGCCTCTAGAGTGGTGGCACGACCTGGAATGGAGAATGGTTGCTCACGAGGATGGCGACTCCCCCACGACATCCCAGTCCCGGAGATTTGGTATATGGCAATACCTCACAATGAAAATAACCTGCCTTGATGGAAGAAGGCTGGCGTGGGTGGCGTGGTGAAAGTTTGTATCAGCACCTGAGTGGGTGGCAATTTCTCTTCACGATGTGTCGAAACCCGATGGGCCACTGTTACTCCTCGAGGTGTAAGCTCCGACAGGATTTCTTCTGCGGTGACATTGAGGAGTCCTCGCTCAGAGATCACACCTCGAGAGGAAGTCAAAGTTTTGTGGACTGTGACCATGATGGCCACGTCACCAATCTCCGTAACTTTAAGGAGCAGTTCCGAATGTTTTCGTCAGGTGGTTTCAATAAGCAAGTTGCCAGATCACATATGCTTGATAGATTTTGGCGAAAATGTAAGACTTTCCAAACCTTTATTAATAAATAATGGGGACATGTCCCCTGTTACCAGATCACCACTGGAGTGGATGATCAGAAATCTTGGGTACGAAAACAGAAAAAGAAGAGGACGGCATAGATCACAAAGACAAGGAAGAATATGGGGGAGGGGGGGGGGGTCGAGCCTTGTTGGCGGCATTGATAGAATCAATTGCATTAGATGATCTCTTTTTTTGTGTGTGGTTCAGTGCCCATTGTCCCTACCTTCCACGGAGCTTAAAAAGGGAGAGCGGGCAGTGTACCCACACAGACAGTGAGTCAAGCCCTCACAAATAAATAAAAGGAAAATGGAAAGAGAAGTGTGAGGAAGTGAACTTTCTTCGCAAAAGGAACTCAACTTCCATCAGAAAGAAGAGATAACTTCAAATGAATAAAAATGTGCGGAGAAACTCACACACCTTAACCCGGAAGTGGGCAAGGTACCTCACTGTTCTCCATCGTTGGCTATAGCAGGTCCAGCCCACCAGCCAATTGGTCCTGGGGGGGCTATCGCTTACCTGAAGCAGAGGCCAAAGCAGTGTGTAGCAGCGGCCCTCGAAATCGCCGCCCAGTCCAGCGATGAACAGGCTGCCAAAGGGGACCCTTGCCAGTCATGAGCTGAAGAGAGAAGATCAGCAACGACCAGGATCCTCCTTTCCCGGGACACGGGTCTCCGTTCATGGCAAACACGCGGGCGAGCTTTCAGAACCTATAAAGGTACCCGAACCAGCGGAACCCTTCACAGGGTGGTCCCATCACCACATACAGGAGTGCGTAGCGAGGGGATTGTGTAGCGAAACCAAAACTTCTCCCTGGGAAGGAATCCGATCGATTGTGTAGCGAAACCAAAACTTCTCCCTCGGAAGGAGTCCGATTGTTCCAACTTGACCTTTCCCCTCCGCGCGTGAAGGAGCCAGTTACCTTTTTCCGTTTGTACGCGTGATGCTCCATCTCACGCGAAACGAATTCTTTCCTCTTGGCTCCAATGGATGATCGTCTTCCGACAGAGATCATCCTCATCATCACGTGACGGCGCATGAACGGGTCATTTTCTGCCGACTCACTTGGCGATGGAACAATGCCTGATTAGTGACTCGTGGGCCCAAGCACGGACTCATTGTGCCCTTCGTGACCTCGGCGGCCTCGCAAGGGTCAACGAGATTTATCTGATGCGATGAAGAGCGAAAGAAAGGAAATTCCCCCTCCTCACTTCCCCCCCCCCTGGCCTCTGCCAGAGATGGGTTCGCCCTTATCTATGCATCGAAATAAGCAATAAGGTAGATGGGAAATAATGACGAAGAATTTTAGCAGCCGGAGTATTTCACGATGATTTGTTTTTCGGACCAATTTTGTTCTCTATATATTTCAATGATTTCCTTTTTAACGACTTAAAAGTACATTCCATGTCGTTCACTGATGACACTGACAAATTGTGTAGAAACAACAATTTGCAGGAAGTGTAATCAAATAGAGCTCAGGATTCTAGAAAAAAAAATCAATTACGGTTTCATCAAAATTATCTGTCACTAAATATCGAAAAATCCTATTCAATGTATTTTAGTCTATGTGAGAAGAATAATTTTGGAGAAAGAAAAATCACCTCACAGAATTACTTATGAAAGAATGATGTATGTATATATGCAGAAATCAAACAAATTGAAACATTCAAACATTTGGAGATCAATATCGAAATGGAATAACCATAAAAATAGGATTGCAAAACGATTAACGAATTTCTTATTTGGAATATATCATCTAAATAAAATTGTAGGTTCTTTCTCAAAACTCTTTACTTTTCATTATTTTATTTGATACAATCAATCAATTTAAAATATTGTTTAATTAATTGGGGAGAAATGTATTTAAATTCTTTAAATAAATTAATAGCATCACAAATCGAAATTCTGAAGGATATTATGAATAATAATAATATTAATAAATTAAAAATAAGATTGTAGAAACTAAAATTTTAGGTCTAAGACAATTATATATTTATAAAATCCTTTGGTTAATATTTAAAAAAATTGATTGCCGACACAGAGGTAAATTCACGCTACCAAGCGCCCTCTGGCATGAATCTGGAGAGTTGAGGGTTCGATTCCCGCCGTGTCGGCGATAAATCTTTTTCAGAAATATTAACACTGAGATAAATCTAAGAAATAGAGAACTTGATCAAGTGCCTTTTTCAAGAAATGATCCAATGACATTTCGGGATTCTAGATCCGTAAAATGTTAATAAAGTACCGAGCATTTAAGGAAAGTAAAAATGGAGAATTTGTTTAAAATTAAAATTCGACAAGAGTTGCTAGCTATTATATTATCCCAAATGTATTCAAACATTGCTTTATGTAGTTAAGTGAATTACTTCATTTCGTGAGCCATTAACAGACAGATCTGCAATTGTGGATTTTTCATGATTTATTGCCACTCCTAAACGTTCGAATCAAAATCAATATCGCAGAATTAAAATGCAGATCAATAGCAAATAATAATGGAATTTGCCAACCTGAAAGGCCTGAAAGTCTCCTCAGTTGTCCTTATGTGGCTTTTCTATTTCAATGCTTTTAAATGTCGATATTTTCATATGTTGATTTGTTTATATTTGTTCTTATTAATTTGTCCATATATATATGTATATATTCTCTTATTATTTATGCATATTTATTATGTGCATTATGCTTTATATATGGTGAATAAGCAACAATAACAGCTTATCTTACCAACCAAACAAAACGCACCATGGGAAATCATTTCCTTGACAAAACAAACAATCGTTCCGCATTTATTAAACAAGAATTTTTTATCGCTGTACCCGACGGCAACAGGAAAAAAGCAGTCGCCTTGACAACTTATCGGTTGCACGTGAACCACAATTTCAGATTTTTCTATGAGATCAGGAATGAGACGAATTAATTTTTGTCTCCGGATGATCCAGCTGTTCACTGAAATCGATAACAACTGTACGAGATTGGCTGTGCAACAGAAGTACGTGTTCTTCTCCATTTGGGCTTCTCTTTTGAATTTCTATTGCACAATGCGGAGTAAAACTTCTTCCAATAAAGTTCATGCCATTAATAAAAGCAATGCGCCACCCTTGTCCCTGTTCGTACTGCTTCCCCTTTTCATTGGCAACAGATTTGTGCAGAAGTGATCATTCAGCTTCCATCAACCTTTACTAACGTCTGCCAAACAACTAAAAGAAAGATTCGTCGAAAATGAAATTTAAAAAGTATTTATTTTCCAGCACTGCCGTGTATTCGGGGGGGGGGGGAGGAAGAGTCCACTTTTGCTACCCCCATCGATATCTGTATGCTTACGGTTATTCAATAATAATTTTGTTAGCTTACCTAGTATGATTAGGTTAACTCTCATTAGAGTTACGTGAGCATAACAAATTAAGGACGCAAATAGGAATAGTAACAATAGTGTAACATTACTTTCAGCAATGGTGTGAACTTTGTGAAAGACTCTCTTTTCTGATGGGGCGGGGGTGGCTCAGTCGGTAGCGCGTCAGGCTCGTAATCTGTAGTTCCCAGGTTCGAGTCCCAGCTGGGTCAGCGTTGAGATTTATCTCCGCAAAAATTCCCCGCCCTGCTCACGGTCAGTAGGGGACACCGATGGGCTTGGAAAGGCCGCCGTCCGTCGGATGGGACGTTAAGCCGTGGCCCCGTGTGCGGGAGAGTGATTCCCTGTGCACGTTAAAGAACACGCTGGATAGCCTTGACGGGAGGCTACTATCTGTCTCCCAACAGCTGTTCCAGTGGGTCCCCTCCCCCAACCTTCTCTGAGCCTTCGGGGTCCATGTGACCTGGCCATTTAGCCCATGGTATGCAAAAAAGTGCCGCTCAGAGGTAAAACAACCCAACCCAACTCTTTTCTGATTATAGTTTTTATCGGTAAAACTTCCTACTATTTCCTACGTATTTTTTCTCCATGTTCCGCGAATTAAGAAAATTACCCGTGCCTATATATTTTAACCCTTTCCGCCGAAACAGCATAGGTGTTGTGATTTTTAACCGCTTTTCTCTCATACGAAAACGAACGACATGACCATGAAGAGACCATGAAGAGACTCTTCACTGATAGATCCAGTTTACAGCTGCTCGGTGTGAAGGCAGGAATCGATTCCATTGACATCACGGAGAATTTCAATTTCCTTCTGAGTCAGAATGCGCAGAATATCAGCAGTTATTTGGCTGACACACACAGTCATTCTGTCCTTCATTTCAATTGATGGATTTCTGTCATTCTCTACTTCACCTCACTGATGGCTTTCTAGTCATTCTCTCCTTCACCTCACTGATGGATTTCTAGTCATTCTCTCCTTCACCTCATTGATGGATTTCTAATCATTCTCTCCTTCACCTCACTGATGGATTTCCAGTCATTCTCTCCTTCACCTCATCGATGGATTTCTAGTCATTCTCTCCTTCACCTCATTGATGGATTTCTAATCATTCTCTCCTTCACCTCACTGATGGATTTCTAGTCATTCTCTCCTTCACCTCATTGATGGATTTCTAATCATTCTCTCCTTCACCTCACTGATGGATTCCTAGTCATTCTCTCCTTCACCTCACTGATTGATTTCTAGTCATTCTCTCCTTCACCTCACTGATGGATTTATAGTCATTCACTCCTTCACCTCAATGATGGATTTCTAGTCATTCTCTCCTTCACCTCAATAATGGATTTCTAGTCATTCTCTCCTTCACCTCACTGATGGATTTCTAGTCATTCCCTCCTTCACCTCACTGATAAATTCCTAGTCATTCTCTCCTTCATCTCACTGATTGATTTCTAGTCATTCTCTCCTTCACCTCACTGATGAATTCCTAGTCATTCTCTCCTTCATCTCACTGATTGATTTCTAGTCATTCTCTACTTCACCTCATTGATGGATTTCTAGTCATTTTCTATTTCACCTCATTTATGAATTTCTAGACCTTCACCTCAGTGATGGATTTCTAGTCATTCTCTCCTTCACTTCATTGATGGATTTCTAGTCATTCTCTCCTTCACCTCACTGATGGATTCCTAGTCATTCTCTCCTTTACCTCACTGATTGATTTCTAGTCATTCTCTCCTTCACCTCACTGATTGATTTCTAGTCATTCTCTCCTTCACCTCACTGATTGATTTCTAGTCATTCTCTCCTTCACCTCACTGATTGATTTCTAGTCATTCTCTACTTCACCTCATTGATGGATTTCTAGTCATTTTCTACTTCACCTCATTTACGAATTTCTAGACCTTCACCTCAATGATGGATTTCTAGTCATTCTCTCCTTCACTTCATTGATGGATTTCTAGTCATTCTCTACTTCATCTCACTGATGGATTTCTAGTCATTCTCTCCTTCACCTCACTGATGGATTTCTAATCATTCTCTCCTTCACCTCACTGATGGATTTCTAGTCATTCTCTCCTTCACCTCACTGATGGATTTCTAGTCATTCTCTCCTTCACCTCACTGATGGATTTCTAGTCATTCTCTCCTTCACCTCACTGATGGATTTCTAGTCATTCTCTCCTTCACCTCATTGATCGATTTCTAGTCATTCTCTCCTTCATCACATTGATGGATTTCTAATCATTCTTTCCTTCGCTGGTGCATTTCTAGTTGTCCTCTGCTTCGCTGCTGGACTTCTAATGGCCCTGTCCTTCGCCTCATTGGTGTATTTCTAGTCCTCCTGTCCTTCGCCTCATTGGGGGATTTCTAGTCGTCCTGTCCTTAGCGTTGTTGATGGATTAAGAGTCATTTTGTCCGTAGCCTCGTTGATGGATTTCTAGTGATCGTGCCTTCGCCTCGTTGATTGGTTTCTAATCTTTCTGTCTTTCGCTCGTTGCTGGATTTGACGTCGTTGCGCCACCAATGAGGCGAAGGACAGGACCGTATAAATAGTCACAGCCGGTGATAACTTGAACTCTTGATAAAACCTCCCAGAAATAAATCGAGTGGATCCTGTGGTTGGGGATCTACTTAACCCTTCAATAGTCTCGTGGAGTGCTCATCTAATCCGTGGTAATGGTTGAATCCTTTCAATTCGTATCAACAAATGCTCACCTTCCAATTTATCTCCGTTCGCCGTTTCGTTTGCTCTCCTCTGTCGTAAGAAATTCTTCTTAACCGGTGAAACTGATCAGAGTTGGGATTCGGAGTTCCTGTTGGCTGTTTACCGTTTCTCATGAAGGGCAAATGCCTGCAATACTTCCGGTTGGGGAGAGGCGAGGTTTACGGTTGTTTGAGGGTTTTATGGCGCGTAAGCAACAATGATTATAATGCTCGAAACGAAAGAGAAAATGGAAAGCTGAAAATCAACATCAGAGGCACAATTACAATATCAAATAAACAAGCAGAGTTCAATAAATATTAATGGACCTATCAGAGCAACCCAGGTGTAAAAGAACCAGGTAAAGAAATATAAACGACGATACATTAACACTTGAAATAATTAGCTGAAATAATTTTAGCTTAAAAAAAATTGAAAAGATTTGAAAAACTCCGTGAGTGGGAATTTTCTCATTCAAGGCAAAACCGAATTTTTTTCAGTTAATTATTTGAAGTGTTTCGTGTCAAAAGGGACATTTTCCTGTGATACTTTATTACTGGAAGATGCATTAAAATCAGGTGAAACTTAAAAAGTCGAAGATGAGTGTTAAAAAAAAGGACGACGACAGTCGAAACAAAGACGTCGGTCACAGTTGAAAGCAATGCAATCGATTAAACTACGTTGGATGATTAAAATGGTGCTACGAAAAAGGTTCGTTTCTCAGCTCGTGGAAGAAATGAATGTATAATAAAAGAATGAGCGAAGAAGGGTAGAGCAAGTAGAACTTCCTCCTCGCGATTCCTGCGAAAAATGACTGCCAAGGTCTGACAATAGGCTTGATCTCGAAGAACTTGCTCACAGTTTGTTCCGGTCAAGATCTCTGCCACTGTGCCCAGAGCTCGATGGGAAAAAGCGGAACCGGCAGTGAAGAGCCGGACAGGGGTATGGATGATTTGGCAACAACATCTGCCGAGTCATCGTCCTTGATGCCGACATGACAGAGCATCCAACAGAAGAGGATGGTCCAAGTGGCCATCAGACGATGGAGCTGCTGGCGGATCTTGGAGAGAACAGGATGAAGCGAAAGCCTGCAGCAAGCTAAGCGAGTCAGTGTATAACACACACTGATGATGATGATGATGATGATGATGATGATGATGATGATGATGATGATGATGATGATGATGATTAACCACTATATGGTCCAAGGCAAGACTTGATAGTGTGCAACTCTGCAGTGAAGATGGAACACTCTGGTGGGATCTGGTCTGCCATGATCGTATAAGCGCAGAGGATGGCAATCCCATCGACGTCCTAGATTCCGAGCCACCTGTGAAGATGAGCATCAGTCCTGATGCTCATCATCAGAGTTCCTTTAGAGGAACTCTGAATTGTTCCTATAGAATTGAAATTTCCTTTAGAGAATTGTTCCTTTAGAGAATCTTTCTTTTGCAAGAAGTGATGGGAAAGCGAGCCATGAAGAAAGGAATCTTTCTCTTAGGTTGACGTCATTGATTTAGTTGTCCAGCATATCCAAATAGAGGAAACTTCTTTTCACTAAAGGAGCCCGTCAACATTTGCAATGGAAAAACAGATTCGATGCATTTCTCTTCCTTTTCATGCCTTCCTCGTGAAAGCATTCATCGAGGGGTGAATTCCAAGTGGTAAAAGTATTTCGAAATTAATATGTGAAATATGTGGATGCGAATTGACGGAAAATGAGCAACATCTCACAGAACATTTTCCGTATTCGTTTATACCTTTAACTCTACTCATCCAAGCTATAGAGAAGCTCCTCAATATCTCTAGGATCGCATTTTAAGCCATAAAAAGCAAAACGTATAATTATTCATATTATACGATCCTTTCCTCCTCAATATTCCGAAAGGTTTATATTCATCAAGTCTTGAAAGGTTAGTTTTAATACCAAAAGCTAAACATGACTTTCATTTGTTGGCGTTTCGTCTTCGCGACTCCATTCTGCCGCGACCTCATTTGCCGTGGGATCATCGAAGTTCAGTCAATCGGATCATCTGCGCACAATTAGTTGCCAGGATTAGGATGGAACCTATTGCTTGCGGGGCAGAAAGAAGAAATGACTCTGAGGGCGCGCACAGTTAATCCGTTACTTTTAATCTCATGGGGGTGGGCTTTTAGGCACGAACTTCAATTTTTTCTCGTTCCAGACATAATTATTGTCTGCCGATTAAACAGTTAATTGAATTTCAATTGATTACTGCTTCAAAAGATCATCCTTCTGATATGTGACTTTTATTTGGAAATGAGAATGAGACAAAAAATTTCTGACGAAGAAAACTTCTGCTCTCGCTCCTCATTGATGATTCAAAACATTTTCCTAATATGTGAGAAAAAAATTTTAAGCCCAAAATATTTCGCTTGAAATCCTTCGTCTGCAGGAAAAGGAAATCGGTCGAATTTGCTGGATTTTTCCTTCCGGTAAACCTTCGTCTGCTAACTGCTGAAATGAACCCACCCGCCACCCCTTCACTGAATTCAACTCGAGGCTTTAACAAATTAAAGAACAAGTTGAACTTTCCTGTCGCGCATATGCTCATTTCTGCCGGGGAGTGTTTTAATACCCCCCCCCCCCACCCCTCCTCTTTAGGTACACTCCTGATGGAGATCGATTAACTTCTCAACCCGACGATGATTAAAATGGATTGTTTCTCAAGTCATGAAACGCGAAAGTCTTTTCAACTTCGCCATTTCATGGGAGACAGTGAATTCCTGATGACCTTTCCATTGCATGGAACCATGACACGTAATGAAGAGAGAAATCTGACGTCATCAGTTGTTTCCGTGGAGTCATCGTGCCATCCAACACTTCATCTCCAGCTCATATCATCGCCCTTAAAATCTCCTTCGCTGAAGGATGTAGCGAGTCGTGTCTCTTGGCTGAAAATGACTCACCAAACATTGTCTCGAATCTGTGTGCGAAGCGTTGCTAGAGCGACCGAGTCATCCGTTTGCTGCTTCGGCCGTTCGCCCTTCATGCATAATGGAGTGCGACGCCGCTGCGGGGATGGAGCGAGGCACGTTCCACGATCATCGTTTTCTGTGAACGTTTCGGCTGGCCAGCCGATTCTCACATCGCAGACGAAGCGAAGCGTCCAGGCGTCGTCGTCCGTTTAATGAGCGGATGGCATCGACTCTCGTGCGCTTCTTGACCGAGCCCTCGCGCTTCCTGGAAGCACTCGCTGCTCGAGAAATTCTGCACTCACGGAGAATAACTGAATCAAGTGCTACAAACGAAATACTTCGAGTCGAGAAATGGGGAATCAGCGAGATGATTGTCTCTTTTTTTGGCCTTTTTAGTTGCGGGGTTCAATGAATTCAGACCAAAAGAATCTCTGAAGGAGAAGAGGTGCATCAATCGGCTGCAAGATTCAGCCAATGAAATGACTGACACGATCACGCAGATTGAATTCTCGGGACACTCAGCTGAGTCGAGTGGCAATAGCAGATATAGATATAGAGATATAGATATATACAGAGTCCCTCGTCCCCTGCAGCACTCACAGAATCCGTTGCAGAAAGAGAGTCCCTCGTCCCCTGCAGCACTCACATGATCCGTTGCAGAGAGAGAGAGAGAGTCCCTCGTCCCTTGCAGCACTCACAGAATCCATGGTAGAGTCCCTCGTCCCCTGCAGCACTCACAGGATCCGTTGCAGAGAGAGACTGTCCCTCATCTCTTGCAGCACTCACAGAATCCATGGTAGAGAGAGAGTCCCTCGTCCCTTGCAGCACTCACAGAATCCATGGTAGAGAGAGAGTCCCTCGTCCCCTGCAGCACTCACAGGATCCGTTGCAGAGAGAGAGAGACTGTCCCTCGTCTCTTGCAGCACTCACAGAATCCATGGTAGAGAGAGAGAGAGTCCCTCGTCCTTTGCAGTACTCAGAGAATCCGTTGCAGAGAGAGAGAGAGTCCCTCGTCCTTTGCAGTACTCACAGAATCATTGAGAGAGAGAGAGAGTCCCTCGTCCCCTGCAGCACTCACAGGATCCGTTGCAGAGAGAGTCCCTCGTCCCTTGCAGCACTCACAGAATCCATGGTAGAGAGAGAGAGTCCCTCGTCCTTTGCAGCACTCACAGGATCCGTTGCAGAAAGAGACTGTCCCTCATCTCTTGCAGCACTCACAGAATCCATGGTAGAGAGAGAGAGAGAGTCCCTCGTCCCCTGCAGCACTCACAGGATCCGTTGCAGAGAGAGACTGTCCCTCATCTCTTGCAGCACTCACAGAATCCATGGTAGAGAGAGAGAGAGTCTCTCGTCCTTTGCAGTACTCAGAGAATCCGTTGCAGAGAGAGAGTCTCTCGTCCCTTGCAGCACTCACAGAATCCATGGTAGAGAGAGAGAGAGTCCCTCGTCCCCTGCAGCACTCACAGTATCCGTTGCAGAGAAAGAGAATCCCACGTCCCCTGCAGCACTCACAGGATCCGTTGCAGAGACTGTCCCTCGTCCCTTGCAGCACTCACAGAATCCATGGTAGAGAGAGAGAGAGTCCCTCGTCCTTTGCAGCACTCAGAGAATCCGTGAAAGGTATGTGACAGCTATCTCTGTGAAATGGATCAACCGAGGGCCGAAAGTGGACTTTGCGAAATGAGCGAAAGATAAATGAAATATCTCTTTGGAATGAATCAACTGAAGAAAGAACTTCCACTCAAAGTGAAGCATCCTTCCAAGTCTTGAGAAAAATTTTTTTTCCTTTGAAGGAATCAGGTTGCCATACGGAGAGAAACCTCTAAACGGTAAAATAAAGATTTTCTTTCTTTTCTTAATCTAAATCGATTGGAAGTTTCGTCCTGAAAGCACATTTTGCTCTTCGCTTCGTTCTGTGTCTACTCTTTTGCGAAACTCGCCGCTTTAAAATCGACGGGCAAATCTCTGAGACTGATTCTTCTCAAGAGTCTTATGACAGTCAACATTGATGGTATTGATGATTAATCATGAAATGAAATTGATGATTAATTATGAAATGAAACTGATGATTTATTATCAAATGAAACTGATGATTTATTATGAAATTATATTGATGATTATGAAATGAAAATGATGATTAATTATGAAATGAAATTGATGATTAATTATGAAATGATATTGATGATTATGAAATGAAAATGATGATTAATTATGAAATGAAATTGACGATTAATTATGAAATGAAATTGATTATTAATTATGAAATGATATTGATGATTATGAAATGAAAATGATGATTAATTATGAAATGAAATTGATGATTAATTATGAAATGATATTGATGTAATCTAGATGACATCTGTTAAAAAACCCTCTGCATTCCTACTGATAAGCTTCGGCTTAGCGGAATTTTTTTTTAAAGTGAAATAATTGTACAGATGATACTTTGGAAAATAAATTTCAATTGGAATGCCGACTTAAGACTGAATGAGAATTAAAACGCGATTGCTGTTACAGACGAAGCAAATTTCAAAGAATAATTATTTAAAACAGAAAATGGAAGTTTTTTTAATCCTTTTATTAGAAAAATGCAGAAATGGAATTAAAACCGAAATTTCCATTTCGTGTCAGATAATTTCGGAACGAAAGAATCGAGTGCCAAATAATGGTGACTGGGAAAGTTGTCTGGTTCTTCCGTTAGATGTGATGAACCCTAACATTTTCTTTCGGTCATTTGGCACTGACTGACCCCTTAAGCCGAGGAGACATCTCTTTCCCTTTCCTGGCACTGACTGACCCCTTAAGCCGAGGAGACATCTCTTTCCCTTACCTGGCACTGACTGACCCCTTAAGCCGAGGAGACATCTCTTTTCCTTTCCTGACACTGACTGACCCCTTAAACCGAGGAGACATCTTTTTTTTTCCTGACACTGACTGACCCCTTAAACCGAGGAGACATCTCTTTCCCTTTCCTGACACTGACTGACCCCTTAAGCCGAGGAGACATCTCTTTCCCTTTCCTGACACTGACTGACCCCTTAAGCCGAGGAGACATCTCTTTTCCTTTCCTGGCACTGACTGACCCCTTAAACCGAGGAGACATCTTTTTTCCTTTCCTGGCACTGACTGACCCCTTAAACCGAGGAGACATCTCTTTCCCTTTCCTGGCACTGACTGACCCCTTAAGCCGAGGAGACATCTCTTTCCCTTTCCTGGCACTGACTGACCCCTTAAGCCGAGGAGACATCTCTTTCCCTTTCCTGGCACTGACTGACCCCTTAAGCCGAGGAGACATCTCTTTCCCTTACCTGGCACTGACTGACCCCTTAGGCCGAGGAGACATCTCTTTCCCTTACCTGGCACTGACTGACCCCTTAAGCCGAGGAGACATCTCTTTCCCTTTCCTGGCACTGACTGACCCCTTAAGCCGAGGAGACATCTCTTTCCCTTTCCTGGCACTGACTGACCCCTTAGGCCGAGGAGACATCTCTTTTCCTTTCCTGGCACTGACTGACCCCTTAAGCCGAGGAGACATCTCTTTCCCTTTCCCTGACAGTCTTAACTTTCACCTTCAGCATTGGATCTCCTTTTTTTTTTCGTCCGTGCCTCATTTCCAAGTGGCATGATATCATCCAATGAGCACACAGGCCCTTGACCGCCATCTTTCAGCTGCATGCTTTGCCGTAGGAAGCGTCGGCGGGAAAGGATCTCGTAGGAATCAATCGTAGGAATCAGCGGCGGGGCGCTGATTCGCGATTTCTGTCCTCGTGGAGCGAAGAGCTTGGTCGCCTCGTGCCCGCAGCCTCGAGACAATCAATAGTCACCTCATTTTGGCCGAAGCTTCGCGTGCTCAGGCAAGCAAGTGACTCTTTTGGCCCTCGCGTCACGCACGCTCTCTGCTCACGCACACGAGAGCGGGAATTGGTTTGGTGAACGAGGTCGCGTCCCCTCGGGAGAAAAGAAAACCAACGAACGTTGAAGGCGTGGCGCGCAAAATCGCTTCTCCTTGGAAATCGGAGAAAGCGAACTCTTTCGTTCCTGAGAGCCGATTGGCTGCGTTCGGAATGGTGATCTCTGGCTTCCCCTCCTCGTCACGATTTGGGATCTTCCTCGTATCACGATCCTGGGCAAAAAACACGATCCGAAAGTTTCCATTGAGGTCAAGAACGGTCTCCTCATTTGAATCCAGGTCACCTCAATGGCAGTGCGAAATGGAAATGACCGAAGCAGCAACAGAACCCGATTGGCTCCGAGGTCACTGATTTAAATCGATGCTTAACCGCTTTTGGCGCCATTCTTGCGCAATCCGAGCAACTGCCGTCAATCGTCTGCTGAAAAGAATCTTCTCGATTCTTCAAAAAACAAAGCAGAGCAAGCGATGAGCTCACCAAATGTCGTTCGCCTCGCAGATAAGTTTGCAGGATGCAAAAATCTTCCTCTGCTTCATTTCGCTTCCTTCGTAAAATATTGCGCCGTTTCTTTCCATTTCCCGTTTTCCTTTTGTCTACGACAGCGATGACGCAACGGAAATGACCTTTCCCTTGAGAAACCACATCCGGGCATTTCATTGGCGGACGGAGAGACGACGGATCTGCGGAAATGGCAACAACTGAGAAACGAAAACGATGAATTGTTTACGAATTGCAGAATCCTTTCCAACTCACTCTGAAGCAAAAGATGAATCAGCGGTTTTTGCTTCTCTGCAGCATTCCCGTTCATCTGGAAGATGAAATTGTAAATTCACGAACTATTTCTCTCCCATCGAAAGCAATGCGAACAAAATGACATCATTCAACACTGCCACAGCAATGTCAAAATTAGCAACTCGCAAAATCAATTTAACTGCAGCTAAACCAATTCTGTTGAACATCAATCACCGACAAAACATTTCTTGCTTCTGTTAGGTTCGGGGATGTTTTGCCTCTGACCGTCACAGTTTGGAGTACAATGGGTTAAGTGATACAGGTCACGAGGGTCCCAAAGGTCAGAGAAGAGCTCCTTTGGAGAAGACTCAGAGAGTTCGTTATGGAGCACACGGGTCACGGCTTAAGGCACCATCCGTCAGACGACCTTTCCAAGCCCATCGGTGTTCCCTTCCTAGCCGAGTACGGGGTCGGGATCACTTCGACAAATCTCAACGCAATCTCATAACATGGAATTATCGAATAAGTAGCGCCACCTACTGAAACTGTCAATGGGTTTCGTTATCTGATTTATGAAGTCGACATGTTTCATTATCCGACTTGTAAAGTTGCCAGGTTTCCTTACCTGATTTGTAAGGTTAATATGTTTCGTTTTCTGATATTTAAGGTCAATATTGTTTCCTTATATAATTTCCAAAGTCAATATGTTCGGTTTCATGGTTTGTGAAGTCAATATATATCCAGCAAATCTTTTTCCATTTTTCAGGACAATCTCCTGAAATTGGCCGACTTTGGCAGTTGTAGAGGAATGTATACGAAGAGACCTTACACGGAATACATCTCGACGCGGTGGTAAGTATCGCCTGACATTCTCTTCAATCTCCTCAGCCCCATCCTCCCCTTCTTTCCCTCCTCCCGCTTAACTGATCCATCGCATTGGCCATCCGCAGCAGACAAGGATTCAGAGATCGTTTCATCTCGGTAGCATCTGAAAGCCGTTACTTGCTTCACGAAATCATTTCCTTTTGCAGAAGGAATTGAAACGGAATCTTCCGATGCCTCTGGTAGTTTCATATTATACCAGAAAGTCAAGAATATCTGCGGAAAATCAGCACTTGTCAAAGTTGATGAAAAAAAAAGAACGGCTTCAAGGTATTTCGCGCACTACAGGTAGTCTGTTCCAGATCTCCCGCGCATCAAATGGCAATCTCCAACCTCAGAACATTTCTTCCGTATCAGATGAGAAATCCCAACCGTTTGAAAACGAAAAAGCGATATGATTTGATTTCACAATTTAAAGAGGAAAAACCAAACGTCGATATAATTTCTGATGAGCGCCAAACATTTTTCCTATTTCTTTTTCTGAATCTTTCCACATTTGAATCCGAGATCATTTATCGATTTTTGTGCAATGCAGATCTTTTCGCTAGGTTACGTTTCCGCTCCTTCGCAGCTTTAATGTCAGGTTTTCCTTTTGCGTCGATCAGCACACGAGAGTGGCTTGTGATGACTTTCATTAGATCTCGTACTATCCTGTATAATGGAGCATCGGATGGCATCACTCAACCATATCTGCTCTTCCCTTTACATATCACAAATTGTCCTCTTTCTATTTCTCTGAATCCCTCCTCATTAATCTAAGAAATTCTCATTTGAATCCGATCTCATATTTCAATCCTTCCCTCCATTCATCACAAATTGTCCTCTTTCTATTTCTCTGAATCCATCCTCATTAATCTAAGAATTTCTCATTTGAATCCGATCTCATATAATCCTTCCCTCCATTCATCACAAATTGTCCTCTTTCTATTTCTCTGAATCCCTCCTCATTAATCTAAGAATTTCTCATTTGAATCCGATCTCATATAATCCTTCCCTCCATTCATCACAAATTGTCCTCTTTCTATTTCTCTGAATCCCTCCTCATTAATCTAAGAATTTCTCATTTGAATCCGATCTCATATAATCCTTCCCTCCATTCATCACAAATTGTCCTCTTTCTATTTCTCTGAATCCCTCCTCATTAATCTAAGAATTTCTCATTTGAATCCGATCTCATATTTCAATCCTTCCCTCCATTCATCACAAATTGTCCTCTTTCAGTTCATCTGAATCTCTCCCCGTTTATTTAAAAATTTGCAGTTGAATGTTTTTATTTTCTCTTTATGTCCACAGGTATCGGCCTCCGGAATGTTTATTAACCAGCGGCTATTACAGCTACAAGATGGATATGTGGGCATCCGGATGCGTGTTCTTCGAGGCTCTCACGTGAGTAGGCGCTTTTCTTTCTCCTTCTTTCGTTATTTCTCGTTGCGAAAGAAATGGGTTATGACTGGTCAGAGGGGACTTACAGGGAAACAGGGAGGAAGGCATCGGACATTAAGACGCTGTTCTGTGCATCCCCACAGAAAGAGGAGAGAAAATGAGAAAAGTAACACTTGAGCACGCAATAGGCAACCAGATGATTTAACATTTGAAATTTAACAGCTGCAATTAGTTAGCAGGAGAGCAAGTAGTGCTGCTATGTAAAGGAAAGGGATATCACATAGGAGGTAAAGGAAAATCTAATTTATTTCATTGCAGAATAGGGAAGAGGAAATTTTGTGACGAAGTGAAATGAGGTACGCCGTTGAGAGCTCAAAAGTCGATTACACAGTAAAATGTTTATAATTTTATAAGATTTGTTAAATTGTTAATTTTATTTTTTGTGTTTATCGATATATGTAAGTTATGAATACAAAATTTAATGTGTATATATATCAGTTTTATTTTATTTCCATTGTTATACACATAATTATAGTAATATGTAACATAGTATATAACATATAACTATAAACATATAACTATAGTTTTATCTGTCTATACAATGAGTACGCCAGCTACATACAGATTTCCAGGGGATACGTGAAGCATAAAAGGTTGAGAACCACTGAGTTAGCATCCCGTTTCATCAGTCATAATTTGTTAGCATCACGTTTCATCAGCCATAATTTGTTAGCGTCACGTTTCATCAACAATAATTAGTTAGCGTCACGTTTCATCAAACATAATTAGTTAACGTCACGTTTCATCAACCATAATTAGTTAGCGACACATTTCATCAACCATAATTAGTTAGTGTCACGTTTCATCAACCATAATTAGTAAGCGACACGTTTCATCAACCATAATTAGTTAGCGACACGTTTCATCAACCATAATTAGTTAGTGTCACGTTTCATCAACCATAATTAGTTAGCGACACGTTTCATCAACCATAATTAGTTAGTGTCACGTTTCATCAACCATAATTAGTTGGCGTCACGTTTCATCAACCATAATTAGTTAGCGACACGTTTCAACAACCATAATTAGTTAGCGACACGTTTCATCAACCATAATTAGTTAGTGTCACGTTTCATCAACCATAATTAGTTGGCGTCACGTTTCATCAACCATAATTAGTTAGCGACACGTTTCATCAACCATAATTAGTTAGTGTCACGTTTCATCAACCATAATTAGTTGGCGTCACGTTTCATCAACCATAATTAGTTGGCGTCACGTTTCATCAACCATAATTAGTTGGCGTCACGTTTCATCAACCATAATTAGTTGGCGTCACGTTTCATCAACCATAATTAGTTAGCGACACGTTTCATCAACCATAATTAGTTAGTGTCACGTTTCATCAACCATAATTAGTTGGCGTCACGTTTCATCAACCATAATTAGTTGGCGTCACGTTTCATCAACCATAATTAGTTGGCGTCACGTTTCATCAACCATAATTAGTTGGCGTCACGTTTCATCAACCATAATTAGTTAGCGACACGTTTCAACAACCATAATTAGTTAGCGACACGTTTCATCAACCATAATTAGTTAGTGTCACGTTTCATCAACCATAATTAGTTGGCGTCACGTTTCATCAACCATAATTAGTTAGCGACACGTTTCATCAACCATAATTAGTTAGTGTCACGTTTCATCAACCATAATTAGTTGGCGTCACGTTTCATCAACCATAATTAGTTGGCGTCACGTTTCATCAACCATAATTAGTTGGCGTCACGTTTCATCAACCATAATTAGTTGGCGTCACGTTTCATCAACCATAATTAGTTAGCGACACGTTTCATCAACCATAATTAGTTAGTGTCACGTTTCATCAACCATAATTAGTTGGCGTCACGTTTCATCAACCATAATTAGTTGGCGTCACGTTTCATCAACCATAATTAGTTGGCGTCACGTTTCATCAACCATAATTAGTTGGCGTCACGTTTCATCAACCATAATTAGTTAGCGACACGTTTCATCAACCATAATTAGTTAGTGTCACGTTTCATCAACCATAATTAATTGGCGTCACGTTTCATCAACCATAATTAGTTAGCGACACGTTTCATCAACCATAATTAGTTGGCGTCACGTTTCATCAACCATAATTTGTTAGCATCACGTTTCATCAACCATAATTAGTTGGCGTCACGTTTCATCAACCATAATTAGTTAGCGACACGTTTCATCAACCATAATTAGTTAGTGTCACGTTTCATCAACCATAATTTGTTAGCATCATGTTTCATCAACCATAATTAGTTAGTGTCACGTTTCATCAACCATAATTAGTTAGCGACACGTTTCATCAACCATAATTAGTTAGCGACACGTTTCATCAACCATAATTAGTTAGCGACACGTTTCATCAACCATAATTAGTTAGCGACACGTTTCATCAGCCATAATTAGTTAGTGTCACGTTTCATCAGCCATAATTAGTTGGCGTCACGTTTCATCAACCATAATTAGTTGGCGTCACGTTTCATCAACCATAATTAGTTAGCGACACGTTTCATCAACCATAATTAGTTAGTGTCACGTTTCATCAACCATAATTAGTTGGCGTCACGTTTCATCAACCATAATTAGTTAGCGACACGTTTCATCAACCATAATTAGTTAGTGTCACGTTTCATCAACCATAATTAGTTAGCGACACGTTTCATCAACCATAATTAGTTAGCGTCACGTTTCATCAACCATAATTAGTTAGTGTCACGTTTCATCAACCATAATTAGTTGGCGTCACGTTTCATCAACCATAATTAGTTAGTGTCACGTTTCATCAACCATAATTAGTTAGCGTCACGTTTCATCAACCGTAATTAGTTAGTGTCACGATTCATCAACCGTAATTAGTTAGTGTCACGATTCATCAATCATAATTACTTGGCGTCACGTTTCATCAACCATAATTAGTTAGCGACACGTTTCATCAACCATAATTAGTTGGCGTCACGTTTAATCAACCATAATTAGTTGGCGTCACGTTTCATCAACCATAATTAGTTGGCGTCACGTTTCATCAACCATAATTAGTTAGCGACACGTTTCATCAACCATAATTATTTAGTGTCACGTTTCATCAACCATAATTAGTTAGTGTCACGTTTCATCAACCATAATTAGTTGGCGTCACGTTTCATCAACCATAATTAGTTAGCGACACGTTTCATCAACCATAATTAGTTAGCATCACGTTTCATCAACCATAATTTGTTAGCATCACGTTTCATCAACCATAATTAGTTAGTGTCACGTTTCATCAACCATAATTAGTTAGCGACACGTTTCATCAACCATAATTAGTTAGCGACACGTTTCATCAACCATAATTAGTTAGCGACACGTTTCATCAACCATAATTAGTTAGCGACACGTTTCATCAACCATAATTAGTTAGTGTCACGTTTCATCAACCATAATTAGTTAGCGTCACGTTTCATCAACCATAATTAGTTGGCGTAACGTTTCATCAACCATAATTAGTTAGCGACACGTTTCATCAACCATAATTAGTTAGTGTCACGTTTCATCAACCATAATTAGTTAGTGTCACGTTTCATCAACCATAATTAGTTAGCGACACGTTTCATCAACCATAATAAGTTAGCGTCACGTTTCATCAACCATAATTAGTTAGCGTCACGTTTCATCAACCATAATTAGTTGGCGTCACGTTTCATCAACCATAATTAGTTAGCGACACGTTTCATCAACCATAATTAGTTAGTGTCACGTTTCATCAACCATAATTAGTTGGCGTCACGTTTCATCAACCATAATTAGTTGGCGTCACGTTTCATCAACTATAATTAGTTAGCGACACGTTTCATCAACTATAATTAGTTAGTGTCACGTTTCATCAACCATAATTAGTTGGCCTCACGTTTCATCAACCATAATTAGTTGGCGACACGTTTCATCAACCATAATTAGTTAGAGTCACGTTTCATCAACCATAATTAGTTGGCGTCACGTTTCATCAACCATAAATAGTTGGCGTCACGTTTCATCAACCATAATTAGTTGGCGTCACGTTTCATCAACCATAATTAGTTAGCGACACGTTTCATCAACCATAATTAGTTAGTGTCACGTTTCATCAACCATAATTAGTTAGTGTCACGTTTCATCAACCATAATTAGTTGGCGTCACGTTTCATCAACCATACTTAGTTGGCGTCACGTTTATTCAACCATAATTAGTTGGCGTCACGTTTCATCAACCATAATTAGTTGGCGTCACGTTTCATCAACCATAATTAGTTGGCGTCACGTTTCATCAACCATAATTAGTTGGCGTCACGTTTCATCAACCATAATTAGTTGGCGTCACGTTTCATCAACCATAAATAGTTGGCGTCACGTTTCATCAACCATAATTAGTTAGTGTCACGTTTCATCAACCATAATTAGTTGGCGTCACGTTTCATCAACCATGATTAGTTGGCGTCACGTTTCATCAACCATAATTAGTTAGCGTCACGTTTCATCAACCATAATTAGTTAGCGTCACGTTTCATCAACCATAATTAGTTAGTGTCATGTTTCATCAACCATAATTAATTAGCGTCACGTTTCATCAACCATAATTAGTTGGCGTCACGTTTGATCAACCATAATTAGTTAGCGTCACGTTTCATCAACCATAATTAGTTGGCGTCACGTTTCATCAACCATAATTAGTTAGTGTCATGTTTCATCAACCATAATTAGTTGGCGTCACGTTTCATCAACCATAATTAGTCAGTGTCATGTTTCATCAACCATAATTAGTTAGCGTCACGTTTCATCAACCATAATTAGTTGGCGTCATGTTTCATCAACCATAATTAATTAGCGACACGTTTCATCAACCATAATTAGTTAGCGTCACGTTTCATGAACCATAATTAGTTGGCGTCACGTTTCATCAACCATAATTAGTTAGTGTCATGTTTCATCAACCATAATTAGTTAGCGTCACGTTTCATCAACCATAGTTAGTTGGCGTCACGTTTCATCAACCATAATTAGTTGGCGTCACGTTTCATCAACCATAATTAGTTAGTGTCATGTTTCATCAACCATAATTAGTTAGCGTCACGTTTCATCAACCATAATTAGTTGGCGTCATGTTTCATCAACCATAATTAGTTAGCGACACGTTTCATCAACCATAATTAGTTAGCGTCACGTTTCATCAACCATAATTAGTTGGCGTCACGTTTCATCAACCATAATTAGTTAGTGTCAGTTTCATCAACCATAATTAGTTAGCGTCACGTTTCATCAACCATAGTTAGTTGGCGTCACGTTTCATCAACCATAATTAGTTAGCGTCACGTTTCATCAACCATAATTAGTTGGCGTCACGTTTCATCAACCATAATTAGTTAGTGTCATGTTTCATCAACCATAATTAGTTAGCGTCACGTTTCATCAACCATAATTAGTTGGCTTCACGTTTCATCAACCATAATTAGTTGGCGTCACGTTTCGTCAGCCATGTTTAATTAGCGTTTTGTTGCTAAAAGCGCGAAGGATAAGAGTTGGGCCGAAGTTCAGACGAGTAATGAAAGAAATAGAAAGCAATGAGAATTGGTCCTCAATGGCAACCATTGCTCCAGGCAAACCTATCTGGGGAATGCATTTAATGAAAGTGTTTCCACCTCCAGAGACTTTGGTGTGTTTTCTACTGCCTATACGTAGTTGAAGTTTAAAACATTACGAAATTACTTTATTGTTATTTTCCTTTCTGGTGGATAGCAGGTAATATTTCTCCCTCTGTTCCTTTCTAGGAACCTTCCCTTGTTCCCTGGCAGCAGCGAGATCGACCAACTGGCGAAGATCCACGGCATCTTGGGTACCCCGAGGACGACTGTGCTCGCTAAGCTCAGACGTCAGTAAGTTGCTTTCACTTCAATCATTTGCTTCAATTTGTTCCATTCCGTTGCGATTCTCCGCTTCAGTCGTTCAATGAATTGCATCGGGAGAGCTCTGCGGGATCATTCTCTTGGGAGAGACAATAGGGGGATTCATACGATTCTTCGGGATCATTCTCTTGGGAGAGACAATGAGGGGGATTCATACGATTCTTAGGGATCATTCTCTTGGGAGAGACAATGAGGGGGATTCATACGATTCTTCGGGATCATTCTCTTGGGAGGGACAATGAGGGGGATTCGTACGATTCTGCGGGATCATTCTCTTGGGAGAGACAATGAGGGGGATTCATATGATTCTTCGGGATCATTCTCTTGGGAGAGACAATGAGGGGGATTCGTACGATTCTAAGGGATCATTCTCTTGGGAGAGACAATGGGGGGATTGATACGATTCTTCGGGATCATTCTCTTGGGAGAGACAATGGGGAGATTCATACGATTCTAAGGGATCATTCTCTTGGGAGAGACAATGAGGGGGATTCATACGATTCTACGGGATCATTCTGTTGGGAGAGACAATAGGGGGATTCATACGATTCTTCGGGATCATTCTCTTGGGAGAGACAATGAAGGGGATTGATACGATTCTTCGGGATCATTCTCTTGGGAGAGACAATGAGGGGGATTCGTACGATTCTGCGGGATCATTCTCTTGGGAGAGACAATGAGGGGATTCATACGATTCTACGGGATCATTCTCTTGGGAGAGACAATGAGGGGGATTCGTACGATTCTACGGGATCATTCTCTTGGGAGAGACAATAGGGGGATTCATACGATTCTTCGGGATCATTCTCTTGGGAGAGACAATGAGGGGGATTCATACGATTCTTAGGGATCATTCTCTTGGGAGAGACAATGAGGGGGATTCATACGATTCTTCGGGATCATTCTCTTGGGAGGGACAATGAGGGGGATTCGTACGATTCTGCGGGATCATTCTCTTGGGAGAGACAATGAGGGGGATTCATACGATTCTTCGGGATCATTCTCTTGGGAGAGACAATGGGGGGATTCATACGATTCTACGGGATCATTCTCTTGGGAGAGACAATGGGGGGATTCATACGATTCTAAGGGATCATTCTCTTGGGAGAGACAATGAGGGGGATTCATACGATTCTATGGGATCATTCTCTTGGGAGAGACAATAGGGGGATTCATACGATTCTTCGGGATCATTCTCTTGGAAGAGACAATGAGGGGGATTGATACGATTCTTCGGGATCATTCTCTTGGGAGAGAAAATGAGGGGGATTGATACGATTCTTCGGGATCATTCTCTTGGGAGAGACAATGAGGGGGATTCGTACGATTCTGCGGGATCATTCTCTTGGGAGAGACAATGAGGGGGATTCATACGATTCTTCGGGATCATTCTCTTGGGAGAGACAATGAGGGGGATTCGTACGATTCTAAGGGATCATTCTCTTGGGAGAGACAATGGGGGGGATTCATACGATTCTACGGGATCATTCTCTTGGGAGAGACAATGGGGGGATTCGTACGATTCTAAGGGATCATTCTCTTGGGAGAGACAATGAGGGGGATTCATACGATTCTACGGGATCATTCTCTTGGGAGAGACAATAGGGGGATTCATACGATTCTTCGGGATCATTCTCTTGGGAGAGACAATGAGGGGGATTGATACGATTCTTCGGGATCATTCTCTTGGGAGAGACAATGAGGGGGATTGATACGATTCTTCGGGATCATTCTCTTGGGAGAGACAATGAGGGGGATTCGTACGATTCTTCGGGATCATTCTCTTGGGAGAGACAATGAGGGGGATTCATACGATTCTACGGGATCATTCTCTTGGGAGAGACAATGAGGGGATTCATACGATTCTAAGGGATCATTCTCTTGGGAGAGACAATGAGGGGGATTCATACGATTCTACGGGATCATTCTCTTGGGAGAGACAATGACGGGGATTCATACGATTCTATGGAATCATTCTCTTGGGAGAGACAATGAGCGGGATTCATACGATTCTTCGGGATCATTCTCTTGGGAGAGACAATGAGGGGGATTGATACGATTCTTCGGGATCATTCTCTTGGGAGAGACAATGAGAGGGATTCATACGATTCTACGGGATCGTTCTCTTGGGAGAGACAATGAGGGAGATTCATACGATTCTACGGGATCATTCTCTTGGGAGAGACAAAGAGGGATTCATACGATTCTACGGGATCATTCTCTTGGGAGAGACAATGAAGGGGATTCATACGATTCTAAGGGATCATTCTCTTGGGAGAGACAATGAGGGGGATTCGTACGATTCTTCGGGATCATTCTCTTGGGAGAGACAATGAGGGGGATTCATACGATTCTACGGGATCATTCTCTTGGGAGAGACAATGAGGGGATTCATACGATTCTAAGGGATCATTCTCTTGGGAGAGACAATGAGGGGGATTCATACGATTCTACGGGATCATTCTCTTGGGAGAGACAATGACGGGGATTCATACGATTCTATGGAATCATTCTCTTGGGAGAGACAATGAGCGGGATTCATACGATTCTTCGGGATCATTCTCTTGGGAGAGACAATGAGGGGGATTGATACGATTCTTCGGGATCATTCTCTTGGGAGAGACAATGAGAGGGATTCATACGATTCTACGGGATCGTTCTCTTGGGAGAGACAATGAGGGAGATTCATACGATTCTACGGGATCATTCTCTTGGGAGAGACAAAGAGGGATTCATACGATTCTACGGGATCATTCTCTTGGGAGAGACAATGAAGGGGATTCATACGATTCTAAGGGATCATTCTCTTGGGAGAGACAATGAGGGGGATTCATACGATTCTTCGGGATCATTCTCTTGGGAGAGACAATGAGGGGGATTCCACGAGACCTTTTCTGTTGATCGGATGTGAAAAAGGAACACTTACGAAGACTAAGCAGAGGGATTGCAACAGATTTCAAAGGTCTTCCGAGTTGAGGATTACTGAGAAGAAACCGATTCTGTTTCTCTTCTGAATTTCTTCTTCCGCATCACTGATGACGCAGAGAGCGGAAGTGGGGGAGAGATTACCCTTCGATGGATGATGTAACTGATTTCAAATCTTCATCCCAATCTGACGAAGCTCTTGCTTATCTCAGTATCGGCAATCATCACTTGTCAAGGCGCGAAGATAAGCCAATCTGAAACAGTTTGCAAAGAGTTGATCTTGAGACAATTGGAGAATCGCTTCAACATGATGTCTGTGAGTGAATGGCAGGTATTCGTACATCTCTACTGGGAAATAAACAGCTTCACATGTATCGTTTGCTGGGACGACAGAGCTTTGCGCAAATGACACGCGCACATTTTGCGAATAGCACAAGCCTTCCCTTTAACATTCGTCACTTTGCAGCTATTCATTGTTTTCTTGAACAGTCGGTGATTCTATTGGCCATTTTGCTCTACTATTTTTGAACATACAGATCATCTGACACAAATCCAGCCGTCAAGTGGAGATCTCGAAATTTAATTTTAAATCTTTCATATTTCGATAACGATATTATATTGATTCGGAATCCGATTCCTTTCGAACCACTTGTGCAGCGAAGGATTAAAGCGATGAGCAATCCGATTGTTATGGCATCGTCCGTCACTGCTCCCAACAACAGTTCAAGGTTAAAATTAGAACCCAAAGTGATGACGTATCACTCTCGCGCTCTTCATCGATCTTTCTCAATTAAGATGTGAAAAACATTTGATTTTCACAATTCGTCTTTATCTTTGTATCTTAAGCCTTTCATTCTGATTGGTTCCGTTCTTTTTGCAGCCGAAAGCCAACTCGAGTTGACTTCACCTTCCAAATGACGTCGGGAGTGGGGGTCGCCACTCTCTGCCCCCAGGCATCAGGGGAAGCTCACCAGCTGCTGTCGTGGCTGTGCGCCTACGACGAAGACGAGCGCCCGAGCGCCCGACAAGCTCTGCGGAACCCTTACTTCATGGACATCAGGTGAGGAGATGAGGTCATTCTGACGCGTCTTTTTAGTAACAGATTTTTTGAGAAAACGAAATGCGTTAGTCGATGTTGTTTCAATTTACTCCCCCCCCCCCCCAGAAGGAGTGAATGGATTTGGTTGTTTTGGATTTTATGGGGGGGGGGGGGGATTTAACAACTCAGGTTACAATGATCAAAACGAAATAAAAAAGAGGTATAAGACAAGTGGGCCACAACCAAATTTAAAATTAAAAGATACAAAGATTACAGGACACAGCAATTAAGAAAATAAAAATGTGTAACAGAAACAAGGGTATAAAAAGTCCATCTCAAAAATGGGTTTAGAGTATCCATGCGAAAAGCAAGGTGTGGATGGGAAAACAGTTTTCGTAGAGGAAAATCCCATGACCATATGCAAATAATCAGCTGCCCAGTGAGAGCAGTATTGAAATGAGAGAACTTTTGTTATTAGAGCTCCAAGAGGTAATGTGATCTAGGTGTTTGCTCGTTATACAATTCTAGAGGTGCATTGCACGTGCTAGATTAGGGCACCTGCAACTGCTTCCGAAAGAGATCAGAGAGTTGAGACATATGTGAGGCAGGAGGAGCAATGGGTGAAATCGCTTCGTTGGGGTGAGATATCAGTTGGCAAGAGGATCGCAACTCAGTGCTTTCGAAAGAGATCGGAGAGTTGAGACTCCTGTGAGGCAGGAGGAGCAATGGGCGAAATCGCTTCGTTGGGGTGAGAGATCAGTTGGCAAGAGGATCGCAACTCAGTGCTTTCGAAAGAGATCGGAGAGTTGAGACTCCTGTGAGGCAGGAGGAGCAATGGGCGAAATCGCTTCGTTGGGGTGAGAGATCAGTTGGCAAGAGGATCGCAACTCAGTGCTTTCGAAAGAGATCGGAGAGTTGAGACTCCTGTGAGGCAGGAGGAGCAATGGGCGAAATCGCTTCGTTGGGGTGAGAGATCAGTTGGCAAGAGGATCGCAACTCAGTGCTTTCGAAAGAGATCGGAGAGTTGAGACTCCCGTGAGGCAGGAGAAGCAATGGGCGAAATCGCTTCGTTGGGGTGAGAGATCAGTTGGCAAGAGGATCGCAACTCAGTGCTTTCAAAAGAGATCGGAGAGTTGAGACTCCTGTGAGGCAGGAGAAGCAATGGGCGAAATCGCTTCGTTGGGGTGAGAGATCAGTTGGCAAGAGGATCGCAACTCAGTGCTTTCGAAAGAGATCGGAGAGTTGAGACTCCTGTGAGGCAGGAGAAGCAATGGGCGAAATCGCTTCGTTGGGGTGAGAGATCAGTTGGCAAGAGGATCGCAACTCAGTGCTTTCGAAAGAGATCGGAGAGTTGAGACTCCTGTGAGGCAGGAGGAGCAATGGGCGAAATCGCTTCGTTGGGGTGAGAGATCAGTTGGCAAGAGGATCGCAACTCAGTGCTTTCGAAAGAGATCGGAGAGTTGAGACTCCTGTGAGGCAGGAGGAGCAATGGGCGAAATCGCTTCGTTGGGGTGAGAGATCAGTTGGCAAGAGGATCGCAACTCAGTGCTTTCGAAAGAGATCGGAGAGTTGAGACTCCTGTGAGGCAGGAGAAGCAATGGGCGAAATCGCTTCGTTGGGGTGAGAGATCAGTTGGCAAGAGGATCGCAACTCAGTGCTTTCGAAAGAGATCGGAGAGTTGAGACTCCTGTGAGGCAGGAGAAGCAATGGGCGAAATCGCTTCGTTGGGGTGAGAGATCAGTTGGCAAGAGGATCGCAACTCAGTGCTTTCGAAAGAGATCGGAGAGTTGAGACTCCTGTGAGGCAGGAGGAGCAATGGGCGAAATCGCTTCGTTGGGGTGAGAGATCAGTTGGCAAGAGGATCGCAACTCAGTGCTTTCGAAAGAGATCGGAGAGTTGAGACTCCTGTGAGGCAGGAGGAGCAATGGGCGAAATCGCTTCGTTGGGGTGAGAGATCAGTTGGCAAGAGGATCGCAACTCAGTGCTTTCGAAAGAGATCGGAGAGTTGAGACTCCTGTGAGGCAGGAGAAGCAATGGGCGAAATCGCTTCGTTGGGGTGAGAGATCAGTTGGCAAGAGGATCGCAACTCAGTGCTTTCGAAAGAGATCGGAGAGTTGAGACTCCTGTGAGGCAGGAGAAGCAATGGGCGAAATCGCTTCGTTGGGGTGAGAGATCAGTTGGCAAGAGGATCGCAACTCAGTGCTTTCGAAAGAGATCGGAGAGTTGAGACTCCTGTGAGGCAGGAGAAGCAATGGGCGAAATCGCTTCGTTGGGGTGAGAGATCAGTTGGCAAGAGGATCGCAACTCAGTGCTTTCGAAAGAGATCGGAGAGTTGAGACTCCTGTGAGGCAGGAGAAGCAATGGGCGAAATCGCTTCGTTGGGGTGAGAGATCAGTTGGCAAGAGGATCGCAACTCAGTGCTTTCGAAAGAGATCGGAGAGTTGAGACTCCTGTGAGGCAGGAGAAGCAATGGGCGAAATCGCTTCGTTGGGGTGAGAGATCAGTTGGCAAGAGGATCGCAACTCAGTGCTTTCGAAAGAGATCGGAGAGTTGAGACTCCTGTGAGGCAGGAGAAGCAATGGGCGAAATCGCTTCGTTGGGGTGAGAGATCAGTTGGCAAGAGGATCGCAACTCAGTGCTTTCGAAAGAGATCGGAGAGTTGAGACTCCTGTGAGGCAGGAGAAGCAATGGGCGAAATCGCTTCGTTGGGGTGAGAGATCAGTTGGCAAGAGGATCGCAACTCAGTGCTTTCGAAAGAGATCGGAGAGTTGAGACTCCTGTGAGGCAGGAGAAGCAATGGGCGAAATCGCTTCGTTGGGGTGAGAGATCAGTTGGCAAGAGGATCGCAACTCAGTGCTTTCGAAAGAGATCGGAGAGTTGAGACTCCTGTGAGGCAGGAGGAGCAATGGGCGAAATCGCTTCGTTGGGGTGAGAGATCAGTTGGCAAGAGGATCGCAACTCAGTGCTTTCGAAAGAGATCGGAGAGTTGAGACTCCTGTGAGGCAGGAGGAGCAATGGGCGAAATCGCTTCGTTGGGGTGAGAGATCAGTTGGCAAGAGGATCGCAACTCAGTGCTTTCGAAAGAGATCGGAGAGTTGAGACTCCTGTGAGGCAGGAGAAGCAATGGGCGAAATCGCTTCGTTGGGGTGAGAGATCAGTTGGCAAGAGGATCGCAACTCAGTGCTTTCGAAAGAGATCGGAGAGTTGAGACTCCTGTGAGGCAGGAGAAGCAATGGGCGAAATCGCTTCGTTGGGGTGAGAGATCAGTTGGCAAGAGGATCGCAACTCAGTGCTTTCGAAAGAGATCGGAGAGTTGAGACTCCTGTGAGGCAGGAGGAGCAATGGGCGAAATCGCTTCGTTGGGGTGAGAGATCAGTTGGCAAGAGGATCGCAACTCAGTGCTTTCGAAAGAGATCGGAGAGTTGAGACTCCTGTGAGGCAGGAGAAGCAATGGGCGAAATCGCTTCGTTGGGGTGAGAGATCAGTTGGCAAGAGGATCGCAACTCAGTGCTTTCGAAAGAGATCGGAGAGTTGAGACTCCTGTGAGGCAGGAGAAGCAATGGGCGAAATCGCTTCGTTGGGGTGAGAGATCAGTTGGCAAGAGGATCGCAACTCAGTGCTTTCGAAAGAGATCGGAGAGTTGAGACTCCTGTGAGGCAGGAGAAGCAATGGGCGAAATCGCTTCGTTGGGGTGAGAGATCAGTTGGCAAGAGGATCGCAACTCAGTGCTTTCAAAAGAGATCGGAGAGTTGAGACTCCTGTGAGGCAGGAGAAGCAATGGGCGAAATCGCTTCGTTGGGGTGAGAGATCAGTTGGCAAGAGGATCGCAACTCAGTGCTTTCGAAAGAGATCGGAGAGTTGAGACTCTTGTGAGGCAGGAGAAGCAATGGGCGAAATCGCTTCGTTGGGGTGAGAGATCAGTTGGCAAGAGGATCGGAACTCAGTGCTTTCGAAAGAGATCGGAGAGTTGAGACTCCTGTGAGGCAGGAGAAGCAATGGGCGAAATCGCTTCGTTGGGGTGACAGATCAGTTGGCAAGAGGATCGCAACTCAGTGCTTTCGAAAGAGATCGGAGAGTTGAGACTCCCGTGAGGCAGGAGAAGCAATGGGCGAAATCGCTTCGTTGGGGTGAGAGATCAGTTGGCAAGAGGATTGCAACTCAGTGCTTTCAAAAGAGATCGGAGAGTTGAGACTCCTGTGAGGCAGGAGAAGCAATGGGCGAAATCACTTCGTTGGGGTGACAGATCAGTTGGCAAGAGGATCGCAACTCAGTGCTTTCGAAAGAGATCGGAGAGTTGAGACTCCTGTGAGGCAGGAGAAGCAATGGGCGAAATCGCTTCGTTGGGGTGAGAGATCAGTTGGCAAGAGGATCGCAACTCAGTGCTTTCGAAAGAGATCGGAGAGTTGAGACTCCTGTGAGGCAGGAGAAGCAATGGGCGAAATCGCTTCGTTGGGCTGAGAGATCAGTTGGCAAGAGGATCGCAACTCAGTGCTTTCGAAAGAGATCGGAGAGTTTAGACTCCTGTGAGGCAGGAGAAGCAATGGGCGAAATCGCTTCGTTGAGGTGAGAGATCAGTTGGCAAGAGGATCGCAACTCAGTGCTTTCGAAAGAGATCGGAGAGTTGAGACTCCTGTGAGGCAGGAGAAGCAATGGGCGAAATCGCTTCGTTGGGGTGAGAGATCAGTTGGCAAGAGGATCGCAACTCAGTGCTTTCGAAAGAGATCGGAGTGTTGAGACTCCTGTGAGGCAGGAGAAGCAATGGGCGAAATCGCTTCGTTGGGGTGAGAGATCAGTTGGCAAGAGGATCGCAACTCAGTGCTTTCAAAAGAGATCGGAGAGTTGAGACTCCTGTGAGGCAGGAGAAGCAATGGGCGAAATCGCTTCGTTGGGGTGAGAGATCAGTTGGCAAGAGGATCGCAACTCAGTGCTTTCAAAAGAGATCGGAGAGTTGAGACTCCTGTGAGGCAGGAGAAGCAATGGGCGAAATCGCTTCGTTGGGGTGAGAGATCAGTTGGCAAGAGGATCGCAACTCAGTGCTTTCGAAAGAGATCGGAGAGTTGAGACTCCTGTGAGGCAGGAGAAGCAATGGGCGAAATCGCTTCGTTGGGGTGAGAGATCAGTTGGCAAGAGGATCGCAACTCAGTGCTTTCGAAAGAGATCGGAGAGTTGAGACTCCTGTGAGGCAGGAGAAGCAATGGGCGAAATCGCTTCGTTGGGGTGAGAGATCAGTTGGCAAGAGGATCGCAACTCAGTGCTTTCAAAAGAGATCGGAGAGTTGAGACTCCTGTGAGGCAGGAGAAGCAATGGGCGAAATTGCTTCGTTGGGGTGACAGATCAGTTGGCAAGAGGATCGCAACTCAGTGCTTTCGAAAGAGATCGGAGAGTTGAGACTCCTGTGAGGCAGGAGAAGCGATGGGCGAAATCGCTTCGTTGGGGTGAGAGATCAGTTGGCAAGAGGATCGCAACTCAGTGCTTTCGAAAGAGATCGGAGAGTTGAGACTCCTGTGAGGCAGGAGAAGCAATGGGCGAAATCGCTTCGTTGGGGTGAGAGATCAGTTGGCAAGAGGATCGCAACTCAGTGCTTTCGAAAGAGATCGGAGAGTTGAGACTCCCGTGAGGCAGGAGAAGCAATGGGCGAAATCGCTTCGTTGGGGTGAGAGATCAGTTGGCAAGAGGATTGCAACTCAGTGCTTTCAAAAGAGATCGGAGAGTTGAGACTCCTGTGAGGCAGGAGAAGCAATGGGCGAAATCGCTTCGTTGGGGTGACAGATCAGTTGGCAAGAGGATCGCAACTCAGTGCTTTCGAAAGAGATCGGAGAGTTGAGACTCCTGTGAGGCAGGAGAAGCAATGGGCGAAATCGCTTCGTTGGGGTGAGAGATCAGTTGGCAAGAGGATCGCAACTCAGTGCTTTCGAAAGAGATCGGAGAGTTGAGACTCCTGTGAGGCAGGAGAAGCAATGGGCGAAATCGCTTCGTTGGGGTGAGAGATCAGTTGGCAAGAGGATCGCAACTCAGTGCTTTCGAAAGAGATCGGAGAGTTGAGACTCCCGTGAGGCAGGAGAAGCAATGGGCGAAATCGCTTCGTTGGGGTGAGAGATCAGTTGGCAAGAGGATCGCAACTCAGTGCTTTCGAAAGAGATCGGAGAGTTGAGACTCCCGTGAGGCAGGAGAAGCAATGGGCGAAATCGCTTCGTTGGGGTGAGAGATCAGTTGGCAAGAGGATTGCAACTCAGTGCTTTCAAAAGAGATCGGAGATGTGAGACTCCTGTGAGGCAGGAGAAGCAATGGGCGAAATCGCTTCGTTGGGGTGAGAGATCAGTTGGCAAGAGGATCGCAACTCAGTGCTTTCGAAAGAGATCGGAGAGTTGAGACTCCTGTGAGGCAGGAGAAGCAATGGGCGAAATCGCTTCGTTGGGGTGACAGATCAGTTGGCAAGAGGATCGCAACTCAGTGCTTTCGAAAGAGATCGGAGAGTTGAGACTCCTGTGAGGCAGGAGAAGCAATGGGCGAAATCGCTTCGTTGGGGTGAGAGATCAGTTGGCAAGAGGATCGCAACTCAGTGCTTTCGAAAGAGATCGGAGAGTTGAGACTCCCGTGAGGCAGGAGAAGCAATGGGCGAAATCGCTTCGTTGGGGTGAGAGATCAGTTGGCAAGAGGATCGCAACTCAGTGCTTTCGAAAGAGATCGGAGAGTTGAGACTCCTGTGAGGCAGGAGAAGCAATGGGCGAAATCGCTTCGTTGGGGTGAGAGATCAGTTGGCAAGAGGATCGCAACTCAGTGCTTTCGAAAGAGATCGGAGAGTTGAGACTCCCGTGAGGCAGGAGAAGCAATGGGCGAAATCGCTTCGTTGGGGTGAGAGATCAGTTGGCAAGAGGATCGCAACTCAGTGCTTTCGAAAGAGATCGGAGAGTTGAGACTCCCGTGAGGCAGGAGAAGCAATGGGCGAAATCGCTTCGTTGGGGTGAGAGATCAGTTGGCAAGAGGATTGCAACTCAGTGCTTTCAAAAGAGATCGGAGATGTGAGACTCCTGTGAGGCAGGAGAAGCAATGGGCGAAATCGCTTCGTTGGGGTGACAGATCAGTTGGCAAGAGGATCGCAACTCAGTGCTTTCGAAAGAGATCGGAGAGTTGAGACTCCTGTGAGGCAGGAGAAGCAATGGGCGAAATCGCTTCGTTGGGGTGAGAGATCAGTTGGCAAGAGGATCGCAACTCAGTGCTTTCGAAAGAGATCGGAGAGTTGAGACTCCTGTGAGGCAGGAGAAGCAATGGGCGAAATCGCTTCGTTGGGGTGAGAGATCAGTTGGCAAGAGGATCGCAACTCAGTGCTTTCGAAAGAGATCGGAGAGTTGAGACTCCTGTGAGGCAGGAGAAGCAATGGGCGAAATCGCTTCGTTGAGGTGAGAGATCAGTTGGCAAGAGGATCGCAACTCAGTGCTTTCGAAAGAGATCGGAGAGTTGAGACTCCTGTGAGGCAGGAGAAGCAATGGGCGAAATCGCTTCGTTGGGGTGAGAGATCAGTTGGCAAGAGGATCGCAACTCAGTGCTTTCGAAAGAGATCGGAGTGTTGAGACTCCTGTGAGGCAGGAGAAGCAATGGGCGAAATCGCTTCGTTGGGGTGAGAGATCAGTTGGCAAGAGGATCGCAACTCAGTGCTTTCGAAAGAGATCGGAGAGTTGAGACTCCTGTGAGGCAGGAGAAGCAATGGGTGAAATCGCTTCGTTGGGGTGAGAGATCAGTTGGCAAGAGGATCGCAACTCAGTGCTTTCGAAAGAGATCGGAGAGTTGAGACTCCTGTGAGGCAGGAGAAGCAATGGGCGAAATCGCTTCGTTGGGGTGAGAGATCAGTTGGCAAGAGGATCGCAACTCAGTGCTTTCGAAAGAGATCGGAGAGTTGAGACTCCTGTGAGGCAGGAGAAGCAATGGGCGAAATCGCTTCGTTGGGGTGAGAGATCAGTTGGCAAGAGGATCGCAACTCAGTGCTTTCGAAAGAGATCGGAGAGTTGAGACTCCTGTGAGGCAGGAGAAGCAATGGGCGAAATCGCTTCGTTGGGGTGAGAGATCAGTTGGCAAGAGGATCGCAACTCAGTGCTTTCGAAAGAGATCGGAGAGTTGAGACTCCTGTGAGGCAGGAGGAGCAATGGGCGAAATCGCTTCGTTGGGGTGAGAGATCAGTTGGCAAGAGGATCGCAACTCAGTGCTTTCGAAAGAGATCGGAGAGTTGAGACTCCTGTGAGGCAGGAGAAGCAATGGGCGAAATCGCTTCGTTGGGGTGAGAGATCAGTTGGCAAGAGGATCGCAACTCAGTGCTTTCGAAAGAGATCGGAGAGTTGAGACTCCTGTGAGGCAGGAGGAGCAATGGGCGAAATCGCTTCGTTGGGGTGAGAGATCAGTTGGCAAGAGGATCGCAACTCAGTGCTTTCGAAAGAGATCGGAGAGTTGAGACTCCTGTGAGGCAGGAGAAGCAATGGGCGAAATCGCTTCGTTGGGGTGAGAGATCAGTTGGCAAGAGGATCGCAACTCAGTGCTTTCGAAAGAGATCGGAGAGTTGAGACTCCTGTGAGGCAGGAGGAGCAATGGGCGAAATCGCTTCGTTGGGGTGAGAGATCAGTTGGCAAGAGGATCGCAACTCAGTGCTTTCAAAAGAGATCGCAGAGTTGAGATTCCCGTAAGGCTTCACTACCTTACAGCAGGAGACGCAATGGGCAAAACTGCTTCACTGGGTTGGGTTGTTTTACCTTTAAACGGCACTTTTTTGCTTTTCAAGCCCATAGCTGTCCCCTACTGACCGTGTGCAGGGTGAAGAGTTTTGCGGAGATAAATTTCAATGCTGGCCCAGCTGGGACTCGAACCTGAGAACTGCAGATTACGAGCCTGGCGTGCTACAGACTGAGTCACTCCCGCCCTTCACTTCACTGGGATGAGAGATCAGTTGGCAAGAGGATTGCAACTCAGGATACGGAGGAAGCTGATTGATAAGAGCAAGAAGTGATCGACGTATCTGTCAAATGGCCATCAGAAATATCGTTCTGACAGTGCAATTCAAATACAAGGGAATGTATCGTCACCTAAATGCGACTGATTATTCACATTCTGTGAATAATGGTGATTCAAGCTGTGTCACAAACCGTAACAACCTGAAAGCTTAACGTGAGTCCGACTAGTGATGCATCATCGCCATCAAGACATTCCAGATGATGAGGATTGACATCTGTTGTTCTGATGTCAGGAGAGCTCCTACAAAAAAATGGCGTCGTTTGTCATTCAGCGACGCAAACGTGCATTTGCTTAGGATTCGATAATAGGTACAAGTACGTTTGATGCTTATCAAAAGATCTCTGAGGTTCATCGATGCCATTCTAACATACTCAGAGGGCGGTCTCTTTCAACCTCTGTACCTTTCTCTGTAGAGTGAGAGACACCATTTTTCTGACTAGGCAATTCTTGCTCCCATAAAGATGACGTCTCTCGAAAGTATCCTCTTGTACTTGAGGTCATCTTTTGACCTTCTGGATCAGCTGATCTGTCGCGAAGGGTTGGGCATCGGTCATGCCACTACAACCAGCGCTGACTATTGTAGAACCTCGCTTCCAAGTGTTGTGCCCTCCATGCATGTGACGCGATATGTTTCAGCCTGTACTGATGCACGTGGGCACCATACTAGGGTAGGTCTGATTCTGTCACCGAATATAATTTATTCCTCTCTTTAATAATTATCGTTTCTTCCTCTGCCTTTCTCCTGATGACATGCCCAGTGTAGTCAAGCTACAAATAAATAAAAATAAATACCTCCTCAAGCAGCTGCTTGCCACAGAGGTCTGACAGGAGCCTGTCAGTTTATATGCCATAGTAGAAGGTCTGTGAGGACCCCGGTCTCATAGATCAGTAGCCAAGCGTGCTAACCACTCTGGCACGGGATGGTTAGTCAACCTACAAGCACCCTTTATAGGAGGGACAATTTCGATGACGAGTTGTGGTACTTTCGAAATCTTAAAGGATGTCGGCAAATATCTTCAGTTAATGAAATAAAAAACAAAATGTAAATAAATACGTAAAATATTTTTCATGGCAACACAATTCTCGTTTTAAATGAGATAAACAAAATTCTTAAGAATAGGAATTACCAGAATTAAAGAAAAAGAAATATCTCTGAAAACGATGATGATGTTTCATTAATTGATGATGTTTCATTAATTGATGATGTTTCATTAATTTCATCATTGATGATGTTTCATTAATTGATGATGTTTCATTAATTTTTATGTTGAGATGTAAGATTTTACATTTTTGAGCGCTTTAAAAAATCTTTTTCGTGCAATAGATTTTTAGGTAGAAATGACGAAAAAAACCCGCTATGGAATTCTATAAACTTCACTTACTGCTCGTGGAGCAATCATTCTTTCATTTGACGTAATTTCCTGATTGGTTAATTAAGAGTTTGAAAAGAATTTCCTTTTATCAGCTGAGGAAGTGAAATAAATTCACTAACACAAATGAACTCGTGCAGGTACTTTACTTTCCGTATCCAGAACACGAAATTCATATTCTCCCTTTCCAGTATGCAGCAGCGGCAATCGCCTTGTCATTGACGAGGATCAAATCGTCCATGGTACAGGGTTCTCCGATATTTTGGCACGTCAGCAGCTGCGGTGAGTCCTGCATCTCCCCGCAGTCGCACCTCTCGTGTTCGATCTGTATGTTCCACTTCTTCATGGAAGTTCTTGCATCGAGTGACTCCAGTTCTCAGTCTACTTAACGCTTTCCAGACGGTATATGGGAGTTGGTACCCAGGTTCGGGTTCCTCCTTTGGTTCACTCGCACACTTGGGTTTTGTTCCTTCCAGAGGTTGACACAGCATCTTTCTGGAGAGATTTGTATTTGGCAGGTATTCTCATAAAGCTCTTCCTAGACTTGAGTCTTGATCTTGCTGGCTCGTGTCCGTGAAGCAGGTGTCTAAGATCTGTTTCTTGTTTTCGATTTTCCACTTCCATTGCTACTTTCCTCCGAATGTTTGGTGGGGCAATGCCAGCCAATGGGTATATTTTTCCGGTTGGGGTCTTAGGCACACCGTTGTAATGCGACAGATCTCATTTATTGCCACATCAACATGTTTTGTATGTGCTGAGGCGTTCCATACCGGTGCTGCATATTCAGCAGCGGGAGAGCAGAGGGCGAGAGCTTATGTTCGCAGCACATCAGGCTGTGAGTTTCCTCCATCCTCCCCAAGATGTTGCTGTGAGTTTCCGGATAATGTTATTTCTAGAGGAATTTTTTCTTTATTATTCTGGTAGTGTTGTTTGAAGGAAAGAGTTCGGTCAAGTGTTACGCCTAGGTACTTTGGGAGGTCACACGTTTGTAGTTCTTGTCCTCTCCACGTGATCTTTAATTTATGTTTCGCATCCCTGTTCCTTAGATGGAACGCCCATGTCTGGGTCTTACTGGGATTAAGTTTCAGATGATTTTCGTCATAGTATTGACCCAAATTGTTTAGGGCTCTGGATAGTTTAGTTTCGACTTCTTGGAAACTTTCTTCTTGAGTAGTAACAGTGGTGTCATCTGCATAGATAAATTGCTTTGTATGTCGGTATATCGTCTGGTCGTTTGTATCAATGTTATGCAGTAGGTGGTCTACACACTCCCCTGTGGTAAGCCGTTTTTCTGTTCCCTCCATCGACTGTTTTTACCCTGCAACGCGACGTAAAAGCGTCTATTTTGCAGGATTGGATTGTTTTACCTCTGAGTGGCACTTTTTTGCACACCATGGGCTAAATGGCCAGGCCACAAGGACCCCGAAGGCTCAGAGAAGGTTGGGGGAGGGGACCCACTGGAACAGCTGTTGGGAGACAGATGGTAACCTCCCGTCAAGGCCATCCAGTGTGTTCTTTAACGTGCACAGGGTATGGCTCTCCCGCACACGGGACCACGGCTTAACATCCCATCCGATGGACAGCGGCTTTTTCAAGCCCATCGGTGTCCCCTACTGACCGTGGGCAGGGCGGGGAGTTTTGCGGTCCCAGCTGGGACTCGAACCTGGAAACTACAGATTACGAGCCTGGCGCGCTACCGACTGAGCCATCCCCGCCCCTACTATTTTGCAGGAAAGTTCTAATTAAGGTTGTTAAGTGAAAGTCTTTTATAACATTGTATAGTTTTAAAAGTACTTTTTGGTGGTTCGCTGTGACGTCGGTAGCTGTTAAATCAATGAAAACCACCCTTGTAATCTGTTTTCGCTGAAATCCGTCCTCAATATGCTGAGTTAGGTTTAAAATCTGTCCACAGCACGACTTACCATGTCTAAAGCCTGCTTGCTCTGGTGTTATGAGCTCGTCAATGCTGTTCGAGAAACGGTTTAGTACCATTCTCTCAAATATTTTGAAGAGATGACAGAGAAGTGAAATTGGCCGGAAGCTTTTAGGGTTAGCCGTGTCCTTCCCTGATTTCAGAATCACTACGATCCTTGCTTTCCTTCATATTTTTGGTATCTGGATGGTATCGAGACAACAGTTCATCAATTCGCTGATCCACATGATGGTATTTTCTCCAATGTTCTTGATTTGTTTAGTTCTTAGGTCATCAAGACCCGCCGCGTTATTGTTTTTCATCGTGCTAACTGCATTTTTCAGCTCATTTATCGTAAACGGTGTGGAAAGAAAATCGTTTTCATTATTTAAGCCTCTTTGTGTCCTTGTTTTAAAACGTTCTCCCGATGTTTTTCCATTTAATAATAATCGGTATGCTATATGTTTTGGGTCACTTTTGTTAGGTTGAGCAGAGGGCTGGAGGAGTCATTGGCTAAGTTCTTAATTAGCTTCCATGCTCGACTACTTTGTTTCATGTCAAGATTCTCCATCAGTTGGCATCTTCTTTCTCTTCTTGCTTCGGATACGGCTCGTAGGAGTTCTTCACCTGCCTGGATGGTGTCCTCCGAAAACGGGTTATCTTCATAAAGCCTTCGATAGTATTCCATATGACTTTTGGTTTCTCCAGTAAGTCCTGACACATATTCAGTTCTGCAGCTTCTTAGTATGTGTTTCCTGGAGATTTTTTTGGACAAGTTCTATAAAACTGTCATAGTTTCCAGGTTAAGGCTCTAAGGAGGCAATTTTAGAGTCTAGGTCTGAAGAGAAACTGTCCCATTTCGCCTTTTTGAAGTTGAATCTCCTTTTGAAAGGCACGACCTCTGGTCTTACTTCCGCAGCCAGGGTGCAAGTAATAGGTCGGTGTTGTGTTTTGGGGATTGGTTCTTCGATATATTTTGATGTTAAAGGTGCCAGATGGTTCGCTCACGAATATGCTATCTGGATTGTATCCTCTTTTCCATCTGCCACTATTGAAGGCTAATGGTAATTTGGGGTCATGTATGAGTTGCAGGTCTATACGTTCCACCCAATTCACAAGCTCAGTGCCGTTCTCGTCTGTTGCATTATATTCCCATGTTGTACTATGACAGTTGAAGTCTCCCATAACAATTTATAAATTGTGTGATTGGAAATTCCTAGTCTCCTCAAAATCTAAAACGGCATTAGGTGGTTTATATATCGATGATCACAGTGAGGGACTTCAGCGGTCAGGATTTCGATGTCATTTCTCTCAGTTATGATCGGATGACATTTCTGGCTTGGAAAAGATGGCCTGCCATACTGGTCATGTGGCCTCTCCGAAGCCAGTCTCATACCTTGTATCTTGTGTCTTTGGATACTGATGCCGTGGTGAGTTTCTTGTATTAGTAAGAAGTCGCACTTTATGTGTCTGCATAAGTCAGATAATAATATCTCTTTATCTCTAGAGAGGCCCTCTATATTAATAGAAGTTGTCATAGAAGTCCTCGTAGACATGGTTTTGGTGTCTCGGTGTTGGAAGGATTAGGCGATAGTATACTATCGTTTCCAGGGGACGCCCGAATGTACTTTAAAAAAAAAAGAGCAGTATGTTAAGAACAATCTACGAGTAGGCTCCTTCCATGTCCCCCTCGTATAGGTAATGACATAGGGACTCGTGTAGGTGATGGTAGAGGAACTCGTATCGGTGATGCAAGACTGACTCGTGTAGGTGCTGACAGAATGACTCGTGTAAGTGACGGCAGAACTATTCGTGTAGGTGATGGAGTGACTCGTACAGATGATGGCAGTTACTCGTGTAGGTGATGGCAAAGTGACTCGTGTAGGTGATGGCAAAGTGATTCGTGTAGGTGATGACAGAGGGATTCGTCTAGGTGATGATAGAGTGACTCATGTAGCTGATGATTGAATGACTCATGTAGGTGGTGGCAGAGTGACTTGTGTAGGTGATGGCAGAGTGACTCGCATGGGTAATGACAGAATGATTCGTGTAGGTGATGACAAACTAACTCGTATAGATGAAGACAGAGGGACTCGTATACGTGATGACAGCATGACTCGTATAGGTGATGACAGAGTGACATGTCTAGGTGATGGCAGAGAGACTCGTATAGGTGATGGCGGAGTGACTCGTATACATGATGACATAGGAATTCGTGTTGGTGAGACATAGGGACTCGTGTTGGTGATGACATAGGGACTCGTGTAAGTGATGAGAGAGTGACTTGTATAGGTGATGGCAGTGACTCGTATACATGATGACATAGGGATTTCTGTTGGTGAGACATAGGGACTCGTGTAAGTGATGAGAGAGCGACTTTTATGGGCTATGGCGAAGTGACTCGTATACATTATGACATAGGAATTCGTGTTGGTGAGACATAGGGACTCGTGTTGGTGATGGTATAGGGACTTGTGTAGGTGATGAGGAGTGACTTGTATAGGTGATTGCAGAGGAACTCGTGCAGGTGATGGTAGAGTGACTCGTGTAGGCGATGGGAGAGGGTCTCGTGTAGGTTATGGGAGTGTGACTCGTGTAGGTGATAACAGATCGAGTTTTGGGTGATGCATAGTGATTCGTGTAAATGATGCAGAGGAACTCGTATTGGTGATGACATGGGAACTCATGTAGGTGATGATGGAATGACTGTTGTGGATGATATGAACAACAATGCAATTAGAAGAAACAGATTCATTTGCAATTGAGTGAATTGACGATGTTGCAAAGGCTACCTATTGTGGAAGGTACGATGCATAACCTGCTCTTATCTATCGTCTGTGTCCCGCATCCAATATCGAAATATTCTGAAAGTTTGGCCACCCAGAGGCAATGGCGCTGCCTTTGCCTCTTGAAATGCTTTTCAGGAGTGATCAGTCATCCGATGATCCTAATCATCATCTCTTCCTTCAGTTGGATGATGATCTTTCTCTTCCTCTAACATATTCTTCTCCGGATGACTAATGAATTGATTTTGCCTCCACAAAACGACAAAATAATTCGACAATAATTGCACATCTCTCATGTGATGAAATTATCATTTTTAATTGATGAGATTAATCACTTTCTTTTATTAAAGAGAATTTGACAAATAACTGCTCTACCAAAAAGTTTGATAATTCCAAAATTCAAACCAGGTGGGATGGAATAATTGGGCAACTGGCCATTCGAACGATTCGTGAGATCTAAAACTAGAAGGAAAAAGGTGGCAGACGAAAATGCAAGACTTCTCATCCCGTGACTGTAGCGGTGCGCGAGGATTCGCCTTTGCGAGCTTCTTGGAGTTCTTAACGATGATGAGGAGAATTTTCCCCGATTTCTTTGCGTCATTTTCCCTTTCCCCCTTCAGATGCAAGGATCGGTGTTTCCTTCGTTTTGCCTTCGTTCCGATTTCCTCGGCCAAGCCCTATTTCTGCACTCGTGATGAAACTATTTGGATGAGTCGTTAAACCTTGGAACCACGTGAAGAATACATCACGTGCATGTGAAAGAACCCACTGAGTGGTCTACGAGAGGATCGCCTGTCTCTCTCAACATCGGCTTCAGTGGATCCTTTTCCACTACCTGATCCAGTTGGATCCTCCTCACCTGTCCATTTAACCCACTGTGTTCCAAAAAAAGTGTCACTCACAGGTTAAACAATCCCACGGCATAAAGAGAATTGAATTTCTTATGTGAGTAGAATGGTATTACTTAATTACGATTTTTTTGCATAAATAATATTTTTAGGATTATTATTTTTTTAATCATTGTTTTTTATCAACAAAATTAATTTAGTACAACTGGATGAAACTATTAGAGAATCAACAGAAGCAATAATTACTAAATTATTAATTAATAATATTGAAATTAATATCATCGCAGTATATAGATCTCCTAGTAAAAATATTAACTGGTTCCTAAAAGAAATTTCTGAGTATTTATTAAAAAAGGCAGGAATTAAAAATTTAATTATTGTTGGTGATATTAATATTGATGTGGCAAATACTAATAAATATGGTTTTGATATGTAGTTAAATACTTTGATTGAATTTGGTTTAGAAAAAATCGTCAAGGGTTTTACTAGAGAGGACGAAACATTAACTGAATTTACAAGGACGTTAATTCATCATGTTTTGGTTAAAACAATCAGTTTTGATGTTAAAAGTAAAACATAGAAATAAATTTGCCGACCATTATGGTATCTTAATTAAGATTTTCAAAAAGAATATTAGCTCAAATGATGTTGCATTTTTGAACGAGGATTCAAACCTAGGTTTTAAAAAAATTTATAATGATACTCTTATTATTCAAAAATTGCAAATGACACAATGGAATGATATAGTTGATGAAGACATGAGTACAGAATTAGTATATCAGAAAATATTAAGTAAAATTGATTAAATTCGGGAAAATTCTTGTTATAGTAAACAAATTAATAATTGTAAAACTAAGAGAATAAGGAAAGAATGGATTACAGATGACATTATTTTAGCAATTAAAAATAGAGATAAATTATGGAAAAGATATAAAGATAATGTAATCTGCTGAGGTCCTGCCATCCTCTCAGATCTTGTACTTTGGCATTTAAACTGACAGGCTCCTGTCTGACCTCTGTGGCAAGCAGCTGCTTGAGGGGGTATTTATTTATTTTATTTTATAAATAATAAACAAAATTATGACATATAAAATGGAAAGAAATAGGGTAAACATCATTAAAAGGAACCAAAAACGCATATTTTATTCAAATAAATTAGCAATTAATAAAGGTAATAACACTAGAATGTGCAAATTAATTAATGATATTATTGATGATAAAAAAAGGATGTCAATCGACGAAAATGTTGAAGACACTTGATTAGAGATAACACTCCAAATGAAATTCTAAATAGTTTTGTTGTTTTTTGTAACAATTATTAGTGAGATGCAAACAGAATTTGCGACGATGAATACTAGGTCAGATAAGGTTTACGAATTATGTTACATAAATAAGAATTCTATGCATTTTACTCTAGCTAGTAACTTCGATGTTGCCAATATTATAGATCACTTAAAATATAACAAATCTCCTGGATTTGACAATATTAAACCAAAATACATAAAGGAAAGTAAATGCAGTTTTGTTCATGTAATAACAATTCTTATAAATGGAATTTTTGAAAATTCGCAAATCCCAATAGCTATGAAAATTGGAATTATTCGTCCGGTATATAAAAGTGGATCAAAAAAGAATATTAATAATTATAGACCAATCACTCTATTAACAATTTTTGATAAGAATGCAAAAATACGTTGGATATCGCTTGCAAAAGTTTTTGAATAAAATAAATTTTTTGTCGAGTCAGCAATTTGGGTTCCGTAAAGGTCCATACGCAAAGTCTTTTGGAAGATCTTATTAATAATATAAATATTAATTTAAATATAGGAAAGAAATGCGTTGCGGTATTTATGGACTTAAAGCATTTGATTCAGTTGACATTGATATCTTGCTACGAAATTATATTTACTTGGTATAAGAGGGAATATTTTTGAATGGTTTAAAAGCTACTTACTACATAGAGAAATAGTTATGAAAATAAATGATAATTTTAGCGATAAATTTCAGATCAATTTTGGAGTTCCACAAGGATCTTTTCTCGGCCCTATGCTATTCCAAATACACATAAATGATTTGGCTAATATTAATTTCGATAGTAAATTATATATGTATGCTGATGATACAGTGCTAATCAACTTCCACTCTGATTTAGAATACGCTATTTGCAATCTACAAAATGATTTTAATAAAGCAGTTAAATGGTTTGCTCTTAACAAACTGAGTATAAACGAGAAAAAAACTAAATTTATGTGTATTGGTTCTCAACAACCTACACTTAATAGAAGAATTACTAAGCATCGAAGAAGTTGTACTATGCTGGATGGTTTATCACCTGGTATATGCAATTGTTCTAAAATAGAAGAAGTAAACGAAATAATTTACCTAGGCTTGAAAATGAATTCGAAAATGAAATGGAATAAACATATTGATTGGATGTGTTCAAGACTATGATTTGTAGCATTTAAAATTAGGAAACTTGTTTGTTGATACACAGATAACTATTTTAGTATATAAAGCACTTTTTGAATCTATAATTAGATATAGGATAACAGTTTATGGGACAACCTATAAGACAGAATTAAATAAAATTAAAAGAATACAATTTAGTCTGTTAAAAGGATTGTGTAATTCAGAAGTTAAATATTCCCTTACAACGAAAGATGATATATTCAATTTGTTCAAAATTTTACCTATTGAAAGTTTATATGTGTTTGTTTCTGTTATCAATAACTTCTTTGATGATACCTATAAACAAAATATTTGCCACAATGTGTTTACTAGAAAAAAGGCTATGGGTTTTTTTTGAAACAACCAAAATTTTATAATAATTACGGACGAAATTCCAAAGAATATCAAATTCCCTACCTATTTAACTTGCTTCCTAGAGAAATAGTTAACTTAAAAAATATTGTGATGTTAAAGAAAAATTATTTCAGTGGTTGTTGAAATAGTGATGTTTTTATTTGGAAACTTTCATCATTTTGTCGGTTTTCTTTTTCATCTATTCTTTTTTTTTCTCTCCTTCATTTTATGTACTACTGATGTAATCTAGATCATATCTGTAAAACCATATATGTGCATTTCCGCTGATAAGCTTCGGCTTAGTGGGATTTTTGATGTAAAATAATTATAGATAATACTTATTGAAAATAAATTTGAATTTGAATTGAATTCGTATCATTCGTGATAAGAGAAAAATGTCTCATTCTGCATTTTTTTTTTCTTTTCTAGATTAGCCGAGAAGTACCAGTCCGGTCGCAAGGGGGCGCCCCTCTCCACTGGAGGGAAGAGGACGTCAAAGGAGCTGAAGGTTTCGTCCGTGTCTCCGCGGAGTGGTCACGTGTCGAGGGCAGAGGCTGCTGCCTTCGACGCTCAGCACGAGGCCAAGGTGAGAGATGGGGAAAAAATCCTTGAAATATTGATCGACGAAATATCAGAATATTTGTTTTGGGGGATGGGCGAGTCCAGTGGTTTTTTACACTTTGGTGAGACACTCTCGTTCACACGATGGGCTGAATGACCAAGTCACAAGGACCCCGCTGGAAAGGGAAAAAGAGAGGAAAGAGATGGAAATCTGCTGTCGCGACCATCGGGCGTGTTGTTTAATTTGCACCGAGTGCGGAACCAAGGCTCAATAGGAAATTCGCGAGCCTTGGTGTTTGATTCCAGTTCGTGCAAATCTTCGGGATAGGATTTGGAAACGTGGAACTGATCTCGAATGGTCTCGCTACTTCGACACAAAAAGATTTGGACAAAGCATTTCGCTACGGAGGAATGGAGAAAGGAATTCTGCATCAAGCTCTGACCTTCAGACGAACAGAATGGACAGTAGGTTCCGTTAACAGCAGACATTGGCTTACTTTAAACACTTCGTAAGGAATGGATTTTTGAAACTTGAAAGCGTTTTCGTTTCGTTGTTGTCGAATGCAGAAAACATTTTTGATACTTTTTGTATTGTTTAGGCGTAATTTGTTTTGTAATAAGAGAGGACTTCTGCATATGTCGCCATTTGACCTCTTTTCTGCAAGGTTCTTTGAGAATCCCTCTTCTTCCAAATTTCTGCCTCATCTTGGTTCAACCTCTTTCAATATTCGCTCAGTTATTGTCAAATGAGAGCTTGATTTTGGGGATTTTGTCTCTTCTTCATTTTTTATGAGAAGCAATTCCATTTGCGGCACACCTTCAATGTAAGTTATGATGAACTATATAAGGAACACAGACATGTTACTATTCAGGAGGATTTCTTGATCAAACGGATTCAATTATAGAGCAGATTGCATTCGAAATGTGAAGGAGGAATGTTGGTGTTAATTTTCGCCCCCCCCCCCCCTTTTCTCTGTTACCAGAATGGTTGACATCCAGTGACGCGCGCCATTTCTTTTCTTTGCAGAAGCACAGATTAGAGCAGACGTTTCTGTTGCCCGTCCTAGAGGTGAAAGGTCAAGGGGTCGGCCAGAAGGATGCAGACAGCGGAAGCAGCGTCACCTCACACGCCCGGATGGGTCACGTGACTCTTCATCTCCCTTCCATCGCAGCCAAGTCAGGGAAAAAAAAGGTGAGAAGATATTTCGACACGATGGTCTTTTTTTTCGAATCGCTTTTCATCTCTGCAAAGGAGAGCAGAAGGGCTGCGGAGTGATTCTGCGCGCACCACGGGCTAAATGGCGAGGAGGTCACAAGGACCCCAAAGGCTGAGGGAACCGACAGGAAGCTCTTAAGAGTCTAGAGAGGTAGCCTCCCGTCAACATGGTTCTCTCGCACACGCCCCTCGACTTAACGTCCCATTTGACGAACGGCATCATTCCGATGTCTCTCGTCGAGTAAAAGGTTGAGGGAGTGAAATCGGAATGATCCCTGCCAGAGTGGGACTCGAAACCGGGAACATGATGTTGTGAGCAAAGGAACCGAAGTCGACTCCTTATGACTCCTTATGACTCTTTCGACTCCTTATGACTCGTCAACAGTCGGTGAGGTTTGTCTGCCAGTGAAGATGGAAACTGATTTAAATGACGATGCAAAATAAGCAGATGGGATATCAAGCACTCTTGAAACAGAAATCATCAGCTGCTCTCTTTAATTCGCCCGAATATTATGAAATCATTTTAATTTCGCCTTAAAATTTCCTTACTGGTTAATTTTTCTTTTGATTCATTTGAATTTATTAATTGTATTTCATTTCTATTATGTGCATTTCCTTACATCAGTCTTCGGTAATAAAATGTTTCCTTCTCTTCCAGCTTCAGAAATGATCGTCAAACTTCATTGCCTATCACGTTTCATCTTTGAAAAGTGAAATAATTTGCCTTAATCACAGTCGACTCTTATTTGATTATTGCAAATAGAAAAGAAAAACCCCAAATCAGAAAAAGCAAAAATTAATTTTTAAATGTTTCAAAACGTTTTTGTAACAAAAGGACCGGTGACGAGTTCGTTAAGTTCATTTAGAGGCGAATAAGTTCAAAATCCTATCAAAATATTAAAAGATTTCCATGTTATGGCAATCTAACTTCGAAGCTCTCTAACTCCTAAAATATGCACTTAATGGGAAGAGATGAGACTGAAGATAAATTGCAGATGAAAATCAAATGTATTTAAATCTCGTTTTTCAACAATATTCGTTCGGTATTTGAAGAGTTATTGGAATTGGAATATTTCAGAAGAGGAACGAGTCATGAAAAATTTCCTCCGAAATGGAAATTTAAATAACAAGTATTGTTTCAAAACATTTGATAAAATAAACATTCTATGCATTTGTATAATGATCATTTCAATATTAAACAATTATGAATGTTTTTTATAAAATGAGATAATAGTTAAATATTTAACTTCCATAAATCTTTAAATAATGAATGAATATTGTTGGAAATACGAGATTTAATTAGGTTTGATTACGATCATTAACCATTAGTCACATATTTCGTTTATAGAAGAATATTTCAGAAGTTATAAAGAATCGAAGTGAGGTTCCCATTGACAGAGCATGGGAATTAGTCTCAACATTTGGGTAGGAAAGTGCAAATGAATTTTATGACACTAACAGATCGAATAGCAAAGGAAGATACGAAGCGAAGTGAAAGAAGTGACGACTTCGGAGGAAACAAATCTGAAGACGATTAATTCAAAGTCTAAATTTCAGCATCTGCATCAAACAACCAATGCTTAGAAGAGTGTTGCTTATTCGTTTTGTGATGCTTTAGAAGAGTGTTGCTTATTCGTTTTGTGATGCTTTAAAAGAGTGTTGCTTATTCGTTTTGTGATGCTTTAAAAGAGTGTTGCTTATTCGTTTTGTGATGCTTTAGAAGAGTGTTGCTTATTCGTTTTGTGATGCTTTAGAAGAGTGTTGCTTATTCGTTTTGTGATGCTTTAAAAGAGTGTTGCTTATTCGTTTTGTGATGCTTTAGAAGAGTGTTGCTTATTCGTTTTGTGATGCTTTAGAAGAGTGTTGCTTATTCGTTTTGTGATGCTTTAGAAGAGTGTTGCTTATTCGTTTTGTGATGCTTTAGAAGAGTGTTGCTTATTCGTTTTGTGATGCTTTAGAAGAGTGTTGCTTATTCGTTTTGTGATGCTTTAGAAGAGTGTTGCTTATTCGTTTTGTGATGCTTTAGAAGAGTGTTGCTTATTCGTTTTGTGATGCTTTAGAAGAGTGTTGCTTATTCGTTTTGTGATGCTTTAGAAGAGTGTTGCTTATTCGTTTTGTGATGCTTTAGAAGAGTGTTGCTTATTCGTTTTGTGATGCTTTAGAAGAGTGTTGCTTATTCGTTTTGTGATGCTTTAGAAGAGTGTTGCTTATTCGTTTTGTGATGCTTTAGAAGAGTGTTGCTTATTCGTTTTGTGATGCTTTAGAAGAGTGTTGCTTATTCGTTTTGTGATGCTTTAGAAGAGTGTTGCTTATTCGTTTTGTGATGCTTTAGAAGAGTGTTGCTTATTCGTTTTGTGATGCTTTAGAAGAGTGTTGCTTATTCGTTTTGTGATGCTTTAGAAGAGTGTTGCTTATTCGTTTTGTGATGCTTTAGAAGAGTGTTGCTTATTCGTTTTGTGATGCTTTAGAAGAGTGTTGCTTATTCGTTTTGTGATGCTTTAGAAGAGTGTTGCTTATTCGTTTTGTGATGCTTTAGAAGAGTGTTGCTTATTCGTTTTGTGATGCTAGTCTCTCCCTTAAATCATCGAATGAAACCTTCTTTATCAATTCAAATCGGATGAAACGAAGAATCCTGATTTGGTTGTTTCGTTCCAATGGCGCACGAGCAACGAAGGTTGTAGTAACCAAACGAGATATAATATTTTGAATCAAAGTTAAAACCTTGACCCCGGAGGTATTCAGAGGGTCGGTGAAACAAACGATTCAAATGTGAAGAAATGGACGAAATGGAATCGAAGGTAGGGAGGGAAAAAGAAGGTTTAAAAATAATCATTTGCATACGATTGTTGTGAAAAGCAGACTGCCACAGTTTGAAGGTAGCCTCGATATGGAACAATTTGCCCTCGGTGTGTTCTGATAGGTGTGTCGCTGTTTCTCGTGAGCACTAAGGGTTAAGTGGCCACGTTACAAGAACCCCAATAATTCAGAGTTGGGGGGGGGAGAGAAAGGAGATCCGACGGATTATTTTTTGTGTGGATTATCTCAATACTCAAGTTAGGCAACACCAAATGAGAGCCAGGATTACGACCCTTGCACAAAGCACTCCCCCCCACCCTTAATGAAACAAGCTTATATTGTGGTTGACTGTAAACATTATGTTGAGAATGATCATCTTCATTAATGAGCAGAGATGATGGGTCGAGTCCTCACATGCTTTATTCATCTGGTGTTGGATCTTCGTTATGTTTCACGTCACCATCGCCGTCCTATTATGATACGGGGGTCGTGCTTGTGTACACCCATCGGCCACTGATTTAGAAACCTTTATTCAATACCGAGTTGGACCTCCTTTAGCCCGAATTACAGCACGTAGGCGATTTGGCATAGATTCCGTTAGGTGTTGGAGTACCTTTACATCTCCAGGCATTCATCAGATAATTCTTTAACTGGCTCAGATTTGACGGAAGAGGACTTTGCTCCCGGATCTGTTTTTCTAACATGTCCCATACATTCTCAATGGGCTTTAGATGCGGACTTTCTGGTGGCCAGGGAAGATGGTGGAAGTCGCTGTCATGCTCGCTGAACCACTGCTGAACACATCTTGAGCAATGGACAGTAGTATTGTTGTTCATGAAACAGCAGTCACCTGTTGGATAAAAAGTCAACATTGCAGGATGGACTTAATAGGCAACAATGTTCAGATAAACCTTGGAGGACACCTGACCTTCCAGCAATATCAGGGGACCCGTTCCGTACCAACAGAACGTGCCCCACTCCATGACACCGCCTCCAGAACCTTGAGTTGTGTTTACAAGGCAAGCTGGGTCCATTGCTTCATGGGGCTCACGCCAAACTCTCTGCCTACCGTCGCTACAGAACAAGGTGTACCACGACTCGTTGGACCACGACTTTCTTCCAGTCCTTCCAGTCCCGGTGTCCTTGATACCACTCTAGCCGAACTTCCCAGTTCTTCGCAGAAATCAGTGGTTTCCGTATAGGCACGCGACTGCTAAATACCGATCGTCTTCAATTCCCTGCGCATAGTTCGCTGAGATATGGGTCGGGAAGAGCCTTCATTGAATGCTTCGATCAATTGCTACCCACAGGAAGTGCCTTCTCAGACGACGGCGATCTCGTTCCTGACAGATTGTCGTCGCACCACACTTACGCCTCTTAGACAAACAATGTGGGCTATTTTCCCACTGATTAAAGACCCGAGATGTCTCACCTTTTGAGAAACCAGTCAGCTCTTTTTAAAATCTTCGCTCCATCGAGACGGGTCGAACTCCGAAAGATCCTTTGTGGTTTTGCCATTGTGATCAACGCTACTGACGATTACGACGAGCAGCAGTCTTAAATAGTTGCCTAGATCACGTGGTGATGCATGTGACCACGTATTTTGCATACACGCTGCGCAAGTGACGTTTACGTACATCTGCACAAAGGTTTCTAATTCAGTGGCCGTGTGTGTAATTTTACGTTTGCTTTGTATTCCGTAAACATCGTATTGCAGAATTGCAATCGACAATTCCATTAGGGGGGGGGGGACACACCTCTTATCCCTTCAATATCTCTGCCCTCTTTCAAAATATCAAGTTCGTTTTAACATTATTTCAAACCACTCAGGCAGCCGATAATTTCCCATTGGCTGCACGAAGATATAACTGGACGCAATTTCGAAGGTAACCGAGTGATTTTCACCATCACCATTATGGAACTTTTTCTTCAAACAATACATCCCGAATACGTCACCGAAGTTCCGGTCTCAACAACCACTTTTTTTTTGTGTATGGGGGGAGGAACATCAAAAAACGTAACTCATTCTCTCTCGGCCTCCCGCTCTTAGCCTTGTGGGGGGGGGGGGTGAGGCCGTCTCTCCCCTCTTCAGTTGTGCTCTTGTTTCATCGCTGACGTGACCTGAATTTTTTCTCTCTCTGTATCTGCGGGCCTGCGAATGAGAAACTCCGGACAGCTTTCAAATGCAATTGAACAAATGAGTGATGCCACGTGCGCGAGGTTAGAAGATCAACGAGGTCGGATTTTGCAATTGTAGTGGCTGAAATAATAACGGAAGTTGTAAGTTGGCAGAGAAGGAATGGAATTTCTTTGCTTCCGCATTGCACGAGAGGATCCGGGATCTCACCAGTTGGTTTCCGTCATGCAGAAAGGGGCGCACGGCGATGTCTCCATTCGAAAGAATCGGGGGTCATCGGATCGAACTGTCTCTTGGCGCGATGGCTGCCACAACAATTAGGTTGGTTGGGGTTTTATGGCGAGAGGGCAAATAAGGTCACGTGGTGCCAACCGAGGTAAGTGGTAAAAGAATAAACAAATCGCTGCTTTTTTATGCAGGTTGCAAAAGCGGTGGTAGATCTCGCAAAAGACAATAGGATAAAAAAAGAAATGCAGAAATCAACAATGGATGAAGAGGATTATGCAAAAAGTAACAATATACCACGTAAAAAAATTATAAAAGCTTAAAATAATTAGAATATTGTAAAACAGGGTGTAAAGATAAAAGATATCCGTAAATTCGGAAACTTAAAAAAAAGACGTCTTTCTCATTTTAGTCTTTATTTTTTCCTCCGCAGGGTCGAGTGAATGTCGACCACTACGGCCACGTGTCGCAGCTTCCTCCGATCCAAAAGCCCTGGAGACCTTGAAGATGACGACAATCCTCTTCTCGTGATCCAAGTGGAAGAAGAGATCCTGGGAGACGATGACGCAACGAAGTCATCCATCTCATTGTGAAGAGGGGGGATGGGAATCTCATGCCGGGTGCAAATTGAAGGTGGGCATGGCAACGCAAGATCAGATGGTGCAGCGAAGTCTCAGTCTTTCTCGCGGGAAGAACTGAACCCAATGCAGGGTGGAAATAAAACACTGTGCTCAATAATAAGTAGAAAACTTTCAATGGGACATACTAAGGTAAGAGTTGAGAAGGGGGGAGGAGGTGAGACGAGGCCGTTTCAAAGAAAATGTCGGCTGCGTGTGGAGGGAGGAAGACGATTGCTACAACTTCTGGAGCTTTTCACTCATGCTCTCTTCGAGGGAGAAATGCCTCAGTAGCCTCATTTTCGCCTCTCAAGGAGGGAGAAATACCTCAGTAGCCTCATTTTCGCCTCTCAAGGAGGGAGAAATGCCTCAGTAGCCTCATTTTCGCCTCTCAAGGAGGGAGAAATACCTCAGTAGCCTCCTTTTCGCCTCTCAAGGAGGGAGAAATGCCTCAGTAGCCTCATTTTCGCCTCTCAAGGAGGGAGAAATACCTCAGTAGCCTCATTTTCGCCTCTCAAGGAGGGAGAAATGCCTCAGTAGCCTCATTTTCGCCTCTCAAGGAGTGATAACACCCTTGTGAGCATGCGTTAGCTGCAAAAACTTAATACCTTTCTGATTTGGTTCATTCTTAAATCACACTCTTTTCTAGGGAACAATCGAAATCGTAATATAAATGAGAGGACAAGTTACGCACGTGAGGTCACATATTTTTCGTACGGAATTGAAATTATCTCTCTAACAGCGGTATAAAGCGTTATTAGGGATAAAAAACATCTCTTGCAACAAATAAGCTGCAATACATTTAAATGTAATAAAAATTGATTTTAACATTTAAAGAAATTAAGCCCCCCCCCCCCTAGTAGTGTTCTAGTCATCATCATCATCCGAATCGTCGCCTTCTATTTCATAATTTTAGAGATGATTTCGTTCCCTCTTCGGATGGAGATTTCATCTTCTTTTGATGTCTAATACATTTGCTACGCTTCGTGAAAACGCTTCTAATAATTCTATCTAAAGGAAACAAATCCATATTCCCCCCCCCCCCCACCCAGGTACCACTGAATCTGGCACTTGCAACGAGGTAACTGTTTTGAATGGAAAAGATCTGTCTTTAATAGTCTCCTTGGCATGACCTTTCTCTTAATTACCAAAATTATTCCGAAGATTTCTACGTAAGGTCAATGAAAAGGTCAAATATTCGTAGTTTAAGAAATGAAATTTAAAGATTTAAATTTTAATTTTAGAACAGTTGCTAGTTGAATGATGATGGGATAGTGAACAGATAGATTTTTTAAAGTTCTTTAATGATGATTCAGTTTTTGAAGACAACCATTTAGGATGATGACATGAAGATTCCATCGTTTTCTGTTCTGTGGGTAATATCCGGATCGACTTCTTTTCTTAACGAAAATAATCCCCTTCTTTTCGCAACATTCCGAAGAAACGGTTTTTCGCGCTCCTTCTTTTCCCGATCGCCACGTGCAAATAGATTATGATCTGATGGAGCAAATCCGATCAGCATCAGTTGGCGATCGCAAGGGATGCGATCTGAACCTCAACATCTGCTGCACTTGACTTCTCCCCTTCCGAGAGAGCAGACGTCAACAGAAAGAGACTACACGTGCCGTTAATGATTTCCTTTCCGCCAAATCTCTTCATTTCACATCTAAATAATCGAAAGGAATTCACCCCTTCCCTTCTCTTACAGTTTCAGAAACCAACACAATCATCATTTGAGATTCTTTTTTCTTTCCAATCCACTTTTTCTCCCGAATTGCTGAGGAGGCAACATCCTGAAGCAGAAACATTCCTGAAGAGATTTTTTGTAACCAGAGTCAAAAGTTCAGTTATGTTTTTTATGGATTCATAGTTGAAAAATAAATTATCCCTGCAATAAGTCTTAGTTGTCTTTCATGACCTGAAATGTTTGTTGAAAATCTTTGTGCACGAGTTAAGTTGGGTGTGATGAAAATAAATGAATCTGTCTTTTCCGAAATGGCTGCTTTCTAATTCTATTTCCGTGTGACAATCGAATTAATGGGTTGCGCCAATGGTACACGGGAGGATTAGAATGTGGCATCATCAAGTTGGTTGCAAGAAATAAAGAGATAAAATTGCGAGGAATGATGAGATTCATTTATCTTGGTCATCCGTAATGTTGATTCATGTACCAAGATGCAGATCAGAACTTCGTGATCTCTCTGATGGGGCATTGGGATGCTGAAAAAGACTCCAAGCATCGAGGGAAAATGTCGAAGAAATGAGAGATAATTTCTGCATCGATCCGATGTTGAAGCGTCAAAATTGAAAGTCATTTCGGGCAGAATGAGACTGACCTTGAGAAAGGTGAAATTTTCACCTCGGTTTTATTCATCCACCGATGATAGGTGCTATGGCAAAAATCGCCATCTAATGGTAATGGGAAAACATCACGGAGCTGATGCCAACATTCAGATGAAGTGGGAGTGATGTGAGGAAAATGTCCATCCTGGAAACAGAAGTTATTTCCCAAATGTAGAACAAATGAGAAACGGATTTTAATGCTGCGAGAGAGAAGAGTGAATTGGATCGATCTTTCCATTCAAGAGAGAAGAAAAACGTGAATCAAACTGATTTATTCTGCTTTTGGCGAATCTTGCTGACGGTCATTTTCTTCATTTCGGTGGTGCACGTGGCTCTTAGTCGTCATGCCGTGAAACTGAAACGAGACCCAAAAAAGGCCTCTGTTGTTATCCGTTTCAACGCCTGCCACGAATGCAGGAGTTGGGTTGGGTTGTTTTACCTCTGAGCGGCACTTTTTTTGCACACCATGGGCTAAATGGCCAGGTCACATGGACCCCGAAAGCTCAGAGAAGGTTGGGTGAGGGGACCCACTTGAACAGCTGTTGGGAGACAGATGATAATCTCCCATCAAGGCCATCCAGCGTGTTCTTTAACGTGCACAGGGTATGGCTCTCCACGCACCCGGGACCACGGGTTAACGTCCCATCCGGCGGACGGTGGTCTTTCCAAGCCCATCGGTGTCCCCTACTGACCGTGGGCAGGGCGGGGAATTTTTCGGAGATAAATCTCAATACCGACCCAGCTGGGACTCGAACCTGGGAACTGCAGATTAAGAGCCTGGCGCGCTACCGACTGAGCCACCCCCACGAATGCAGGATTCCTCTAGTTTGGTGAACACGATTTCTCACGTCTGCCATTCTTCATGCCCGTTCAATCGGCATGTCGTCCATTCACCGCTGATTAAGAATTCTAATGCTGTCAACAGTAAACATTGCTTTGCATTTTTAATTCTGTGAATTAGTTTCTTAGATTCTGCATTTAATATTAATCTCGAATAAATATTGGACTAAGAATTAAATTTTCAATTCATAGGTGACACTTTTAACTTCACATTCTTCTCATTACCCAATTCTTTTAAACTGGTTCCATCGAAAAGTATTCCAAAATCAGAGGGGGGGGGGGGAAATAGAGGATTTCATTTGTGACCGCGTGTCTCGTGTATCATCTTTTCGCGCTGAAGAACCGCTGAGAGCTGAAACTCCTTCGCTACGTCGAGAAGCGAAGATGACAAAGGCGAATAATCACGAACAACTGATTTCAATATTTATTTTGTTTCAATGCACATACATTTATTCATTCTAAATCAGTTCAAAATTATATTTTCCTTTTCCTAGTAACAAATAAACAATTGCGAGATGAATGAGAGATGACCTCACAATTTTCTTTTACCTCCTCGAATGGTTGCAATAAACGGATTCCGCACGAGGGGAGCACGTGGAGATCTTCTTCCGCTTCTGCAATTCCAGAAGGAATCTTACATTGCAACGGATATCCACAGCAAACGAGTGGCGAGAATCGATGATCGCAGAGGAATCGGTTCATTCTCCACGCAACACAATCCACAACAACAGGTATTTAAAACTTTATTCACCTGTGAACAACCTGTACAGATAAGTTTTATTCCGATCACATTGACGATTGTACAAGTGGGGTTATGAAGTATACAAATGGATTGCACTTAAGCAGCTGTGAACATTCCACTCGGGCCGACAGACCACAAGGTGGGGGACATGCAGATCTGCATCAATTAAGGCAGCTAGCAGAGTTCGTGGCAACGCAGAAAAATTGCATAGGATTGTCCTTACAACGCGGCGGTGATGTGAGTAACGAGTGCTGTAGAGAACAGGTGATGAGAGAGGAGGCCGTGCACGAGAGGGGCGGCAGCGGCTCATCACTTACGAACAGTACGAGACACAATAACCGAAGAGATGATGTGGACTGTGATGAGATGAGTTCTAGCTCGTGCCACCCATCAGTTCGTCTTCGTACTGCTTCCTGAAGCAGTCACCCACGGGGAAGAAGTCCCAACACCTCTTCTGATAAAACTCCCACACGTATGTTTCCTGAAAGAGGGAATGCATTTTAAGAGGGCGAAGCGACGAATCTTTCTTACATCATTTGATATTTTTCACTAACAATAAATAAATGCGACAGTTAAAACTACCATCCAAAATCGAATTGAATTTCTGGCCATTCATTCATTCCTCTATGATAGGGATTCTCAACGTGGGCTACGCGGCAAAATTTTCTGGAGTACGTCGTGAGAGCTCAAAAGTCGCTAGATATGAGTTATATATATTTGCGTGTTTTATTTTATTCCCATTGTTATATTATAACTATAATTTTATCTATCTATACAAGGTGTACGCCAGTTACATACACATTTCCAGGGGGTACGTGAAGCATAAAAGGTTGAGAACCACTGCTCTATAATGTCTTTTAATGACAGATTCGTTTCAACAAAAGAACATTTCAAATATTATGAAGCTTTCGATAAAAGAAATTTGGGAAGCTATTTGGAAGATTAAGCTTAATTCATTTTGAAATGATTTCGGACATCTGCACCTCCGCACTTTAAGTAGTTCTCAGTGAGGCGCCAAATTATTTTGGGGACTATGCCTCTGCGGCCCCCCGCCTCCGAAATCCACGATAATCAATGAATATAAGCGAGATGATATCTGCCGCATTCATCTCGCTTATATTCATTGATTATCTGCAAAATCTTCATTGAATGCAGAGCCCTAAGTAAGGTCAATTAGGAAGTAAAAGGAGTAAGATGTTGCTGACGAACATTTGATCATGCCATGAACTGGCTGTTGCTTTCGACGATTTCATCTTGTCCAAATTGAGCCATTGCTCTCGTGCAACAGATGAACTCTGCTTCAAATTATCCGTTTAATCCTGAATATTTCGGAAGTTATTCCAGCTTCGCTATTCTTTGCGCATGCTCATATGAAGCTCAAAATTGCTCTCTTCCGACGGGGAACTGGCGACTCATTAATTCAAAATCGCCTCTGCGCAGAAGTGAAACTTGACGAAAAGGAAAACGTCACTGAGAATAAACTTAAATCTCTGTAACTCAGGTTTTTCAAAAGAATTTTGTTTAACGTGTAATTATTAAAGGCTAACAACAGAAAGGTTACAATCGTCCAAAACACTTTTCTTCGTAATTAATGAAAACTAAAAAACAAACATTATCCCAAATTCTAAAACGGCATTTATTTTAGCAAATAATTTTTTGTAACATTTATTATTTGTGTGTTGCTAATTAACTTTTAAAGCCAATTTTTATGACAGAAGAAGATGCTCTGAAATGTTTCGTCTCCATATTCTTTAAATATCAAATGAATGTTGTTGAAAATCGAGATTCGGAAAGATTGCACTAAGATATGTTTCCATAGAAAGTTAACTTTTAAAGTTAAGGAGCTCTGATTGGAGATTTCCATTTGAATAAATGCTTTGAAAGAAAAGCCAAAATAGAATTAAACATTGCCGAACAACGAACTGCTAAAGTCAAAATATAAAGAGTGGGGAAACCAAAATATTATGAAACAAACGCCAAAATGATTGGCGCTGTAACCAAATGTCCTGTTAAAAAAGTCAAAATATGAAAAGCATTGTAACAAAATGCTTTAAAATAAAAGCCAAAACACAACGGGCCGTTGATGGGCTCTGGACGGGGCTTGGGCAACCTCGCTCTGGGGTCTCTCGGGGTGATTTGCAGACTGAGATGTGTGTGTCTCCAGCACACTCGTTTGTGAGCTCTCTGAGGCGGTCCCGATGATAAGTAGGTGGACGGATGCTCTTGGGGTGCTTCGGCCCGTTCACAATGGAGAGGACGAAGTTGGAGGTTCGCGGCCCTGTTATTCAGACGGTGGCCAGCGGACTTGTCGATGGACCAGCCAAACTAAGAGTTCCACATGAATGAGATTTGGATTCATGGCTTTTGCAGTGGAGGAACTTGGTTCCTCTGTGAAGTGGGGTCCGGGTGCTGTGGTGTTGCAATATCCGGTAGTTTTTCGGCTGTTGGAGCTGTGGGAGGGTCGCCGGCCGGTTTCTAGTAGCTATGGTTGGCTGGCTAGGTGTCCCCGAAGCAGTTCTGACTTAAAAGTGCCGTGACGGTGAGCGGGCCATGGTGGCCTGGCTTTATGGAGAGGACGATGTTGGGGGTCGTGCCGAGAGGATTGGAGTCCCTCGAGGTGTGGCCTTCTGATGGAAGTACCTTGGGCCTCTGCTGCGGAGGACCCTAAAAGTTAGGACTTCCTTTATTTTTCTGGTTCAAAATTCAAAAGACTAAGATCTTTTTATTTATTTATTGGCAAGTTTCTTGGCAAAATTCAGTGAGTGATGGGCATATTCCTAGGCATCGCTCAAAATTCAAAAGATCCCACTCTCACTGCACCTCAATGATTATACCTTCGAGCAGGCAATATTATCAAGCAGTGCTTCTCTCTTCAGATACAGGTCTTCTCTCGCTGTAGGCAGGACAAATGTAAGGCAAGCTTAATTGACAGGAGCTTTCTAGTTCATAGTGGTTTCAGTGACATCTCCCTTATGGTGATATACAGCCTTGAGTTGTGGTGCACCGGGAATGTCGCGTATTTATTACGTTGTCCCCCGATAGGGGACCACCTTGTCGTGGTGGGGGTAGTCGTCTCAGCCGGGTTGCTGGGCCTAGGGCCCAGCAACCCGGCTGAGGCTTTGCCGGTCGGGATGATCCCCAGCTGGAGCATGCCGAAGGCTTTGACGGCTGTAGTGGGCACCAGCTGGAGCATTGCCAAGGTTTTGCCGGTTGGGGTGGTCCCCGGCTGGAGCATTGCTGAAGCCAACCGAGGTTGAAGATGCTGCTGGCCGGCTTGATTGCCGGTCGGATGGTGACGGCGTCGGAGACCTCACCTATCAGGAGCTCAGTGGAGCTGTTCGAGGGCTCGGCAGAACGGATTGATTCCTAGTAAGCCAGAGCCCTCACAAAAGTCTGGGTCTTACTAAGAGTCTCCACCCCGGGTGCCGATCGAGCTTGGATCTATATATCCTTGCACATTTGCAAACCGGGGAATAGATTAAAGGTTAGGTTTCTTCCGGTGGTCAGCTTTCCTTCTATAGGACTGCTGCCATGTGAGGCTGGGGTTGAGGTGCGCCTATAGGGCGTATTCCTTGCCCCGGCTCTAGATGGTCATGGCTTTTCATAACCAGGTAGTGCTGTACAAGCGGAACCGGGAATTGCCGTGGTTGCATAAGATCGCAACAAAAGAGATTCATTGTTGCTTTTGCCGAATTACAAGAAATAAAAAGCCAAAATATAATCGGCGCTTTTGCCAAATTACTAAAAATATAAGCCAAAATAATGTATAACCAGTGCTGTAATCGAATGCTTTTAAAGCAAAAGCAAATAAAAGCAATGCAGGAACCAAATGTTTTAAGACAAAAAATAAAACAGTAATAGTTGGCAATTCATTCACCAAAATCAAAGTTGGGTGAATATTACCAGAAAATGGAAACAGTTCACGTCATCTTCAGAATGCAAAAATGTTGCCTGTTAATGCTCTACTGCAACTTTTTGGGAGAATAGTGTGAATTCCTGTCAACATATTAAGATTAAATACTAATAAATAGACAATAACACTTACTTGACCAGTATACTCTGTATCTGGTTTGTTAATGAGATGCATGAGGAAAAACCTGTAAAATATGAAAAAATAAAGATCTTTAAAAAAGTAATTGACATTTTCTTAAATAAGTAATATCGATAAGAAAGAGAATTAGTTTTAAAAGAGAACAATTCTTACACAAAATGAAGAAGAAAAGAAGTTTTTCTTTCAAAGAAAATATTTTCGTCTGAATTGTCTGATTTTATGCCCAACATCTGCACTGAAGTGATGTTAGTCTTCCAAAAAAAAAACATCGATCTTTATCTCAACATAAACTCATTTTTCCTCTTGATCGTTTCAATTATGACTTTAAAATGCTTCATTAAAAGTCACCGGTCATCAACAGAATATCACCTATTTCTCTTGCTAACTGTTTCTCATAACGGGATGGACTTCATTTTGTAGCAATCTGCTTTCAAAAAATATAATGGTAACAAATTCTAGTCATATCAATTTATCCAAAAGTAATCGAATTTCACCAAAGGAAATACACGAAGAAGCACCTGATTATTATTCACTTATTTCAGGTGCTCTCACTCTCTGCTGGGATCAGTACCACCTTGAGACTATATTTCTACTCTTCAATAAATAGACACGTTGGGCGGATAGCAAAAGTTCTACCCTCGTCGCAAAAACCTTATCAGCGGATATTGGCTACTTAATAACAGTTAGATATTTTGAAAATGCTCCAAGTTCAGTGTATGTTTCAAAGCAAATCAATATAATGGTTTATTAATAACATATTAACTGAAACTATTTACGGTGATAAAAAAAAGCCTTCAGCACGTAAAAATGTTTTACTAAATATCAGACAAAAATTTACGTAAACCAAATTTTGCCAATTCTCCCGAGTTAATTTTGTTCTTTTAAATGCCGCGTTATCGGCGATTATGGAGAGAGACTCCGTTTCATTAATGAGCAACCCCCCTCTAGTCTGTAAATAGTAGCTAAGTAGTCACTTGAAAGAGAGCTATGCACCAATCCCCTGTGATGATGCACAGGACCGGCCCACCTTCCCGTGCTGCAGACCATCAGTATCTTTGAAAAAGAGATATTCTCTTGTGGAAGCGAACGGAAGAAGAGGGCTGACAAAAGAGGGCTGACAGATTAGTGTGGACTATTAATCTGGACTATTATGGTTCCTTTTTTTTCCCACCCTGTTGAGGTGTGGTCAACCACGCAGGGTCCTGGCGCTGACCATATATACCAACCTGAATGGAATAATGGCTCCGAGTTTGATTACGAACTCTGACTTTGCTGCACTGGTGGGCTTCTTTGTAGGGAAAATCTTCCGCTGTGTTTTCTGTTTGTGGGTTGACAGCCCCAAGCGAATAGATTCACAGGATATGTTTTATCAGTTGGTGGATGATCTTGAACAAAGGCCACCGCAGGTACCTGAACTCTTGCTTCTATATGCATCGTCAAACCTACATTGGAGGAAGTCTTCCAGTGTAGATGGCTTCAGCCTTTAATGGTGGGGGAACGGGTCTTTGCCCCATGTCAGCGATTAGGGGGCTGTTTGATATTGTCGGCATTCCCTCTCTCAATAAACATAGTTTCTTTAAACATCCTACTAACCATTTTCTCTCCATAGGTAGTTGGAATGTGAGGACTCTGCACAGAGCTTTTTCTCTTGATGTCCTCACACAAGAATTCCACCATTATAATTTAGATATTATCGGCTTGCAAGAGACCAAATGGACAGATAAAGGTCAGATTCTTAAAAATAATCTTAAATTTCTCTTTTCAGGGAGGGACGACAATAAGCATCACCAAGGCGTGGGTCTGCTTCTCAGCAGACACGCTAGCGATGCTCTTCTAGGATATGAGTGCATTAATGAAGGTTTCTTACAGCAAAATTTCAGACAAGCGTTAAAGACTTGAATGTTATTTGCTGCTATGCCCCCACTGAGGATGTCGATGAGGATGAGGATAGGTTTTACGAATAACTTCAGGATATTTCGAATTCTGTCAAGAAAGGAGATATTACCCTTGTTCTAGGTGACTTCAATGCCAAAGTTGCTACTGACTCTGACCTTTGAGGAGGAGTGATAGGCCCTTTTGGTATTGGTAGCTGCAATGGACAACGTCTCCTACAGGTAAGTAAACTTAATGGTTTGAGAATAACTAACACTTGTTACAAACATCACGATATACATAAGTACACATGGGTTTCACCAGATGGGGAGCATAAGGATATGATTGAGTGTACATTAATTAACTGCTCTCTTGCTAGCAAATGGGTTAGTTCTGTTAGGAATACCAGGTCATATAGGGGAGCTGAAATTTAATCTGACCATTACCTTGTTAAAAGTTCGTTGCATCTGAAACTTAAGAAGTTTGTGTTAAGGTTAAAAAAATTACTTTTAATTCTGAAGCTAAAATACCCAGTTATAGCTACAGCTTACAATGATAAGTTACTTAGTCTTATGACAGTCATGGTTTGCTTACTGCTGAAGTTGAGGAAGAGTGGGACCATTTCAAACAGGTTTTGCTTGCAACTAACAGTATTCTTTTAGGTAAAAGAGAGCAGAGGAGGCAAAATTATGTGAGTGATAAGGCACTTGAGCTTATTTCAGAAAGAAAGAACTGCAGGAATGTCCTTAATCAATACCCTACTAGTCCTAATAGAAAGCATTATAAAGAGATTAATAACGTGTAAAGGATCAGTTAATCAGTTAATAAGAATCTTTTGCTCATAAAGCCGAGGAAGCAGTTAGACAGCACAACAGCAGAGAGTTGTACCAGATAGTTAATCTTTTGTGTGGTAGAAAACGGACAGTTATAGAGGGATTGAAGAATAAACAAGGTAAAGTTATAGAAGGCGAGGATCCTGTCATCGTTAGCTGGGCTGAGCACTTCAGTGATGAGCTAAAACTTAGGGAATCAATGCCAAAGTTGGTACTGACTCCCCAAAGGTCAGAGCCAGTAGCAACTTTGGCATTGATTGGCACCAGTAAGGATGAATTAATTCACTTGATGTGGTGGCAGGAGTTAAATTGAGTTTCAGAATTGACTCAAATAAATATCACTTGAGCATTACTTAGTTTTATTCCTTCACAGTTATTTGATGCTAACTGATGCAGTCAATGTTAATGCTACGAGTGAATCGCGGTAAGGATCATTTATAACCAAGTACTTAACAACGAATGTAATGCTAGAAAGAAATTTCCCATTGATTCTGCGGGAGAACTAGATGATTTTTTTTTCCTGAACCAATTATAACTGTGCTCTTTACAGGCATAAAAAGTTGGATAACAGAAATGAAAAATCTCTTGGAAATACCTTCCTTATTTTCTTGGGCATCGTTGACTCGAACAATAAAAAATTACAAAATAACAGACTCATTGACATTTCCTGAGAATGAATTCTTCATGACTTCACACAACCACCCACCCCATCGTTGGAGTTTGAATGCCATGGAGCCACGAGGTCCTTTTCCCATCACCACCTCACTGAATAATGATCGAAATGTTTCTTCACCCAGCTGAGCTTCAACCGTCTCTGAATAGATGAACCAGTCTTTCCGTTGCCATAGCGACAGGCCGATCTGTTGGACCCGAGAAGCGACTGACGGGCAATTTCGTCGCTCTAACCTCAACATGACAGAACTGAAAAAAGTTAATTTTTTTAGAGCAACTCCCATTGCCAAGTTGAAGGCAAAGCAATGATGCTGTATGCAATAAATGTGGTTTCACGAATCATTGTCGCTTGCTTCGACGACGGCCGAGATGGAAAATGATCTTCTGCAACAGAAAATGAAGAATTATCGTCAGATCCCATCGAGTTCCTTATGATCAGGAGAGACTGAATTTAAATCCTCGTTTCTTTTCAACATTATGTTTCCTCTTTAATTCCTTTTATTTTTTTATATGAGTAATTTGCAGCAAATAAGCAAAAAAAAATCTTATTATACATTTATATTCTACTCACATGTAATTGGCCAGATTGTGTTCCTTCTGTACGTGAGTGTCGAAGCCGTGAGGAACTTTGTCAAAATAATCTTTTCCCATTCCGCAGATGAAGCAGTTCGACTAGAGAGAAAATGAGAATCAGTATCCAAGGAAATTTCGTCTGCATCTGTTATAACATTGCAAATATGCAAATGGAAGTTTAAAAAACAAACTCTTCAAAACAGAAATACACATTGCCGCTAGTTGAATGTTTGATCACTAAATTACCAAACGAAAATTAGTAATGGTTTCAAACATCTTTCTTTTCCTCCTTACAATTCCCACTTGAAAGGTGGCACCTCACCTGCGATCACGTGGCCTTCTTTTCGAATTCCTCTTTCATTCCTTCATTTGGCTATTAGGCTAAGGAATGAAATCTTACTTAGCGGAACATGCACTTTTTTTGGGGGGGGGGTGGGAGACCAGAATTCCTTCCCTTCCAATTAGGCGAATATGAGTTGCACGATTTGTAGTTTTAAGGCGCAGCATCACATTGCCAGTCAATCTTTTCGCACATGCTCTGTAAAACAGGAAGTTCAATGACGTAAACACGAGAGCAACAGAAAAATGTTGCAACCGAATTTAACTTAAAACGTTTCGTTTGTTAATTACTAGCTGATTTACAAAGCGTTGTTCGGGATTTTTTTTCCTGGAAAAGGTGGAACAAATTCGTCGGAATAATTCATTGGAAAATAATTAGTATTCCAGAATATAATAAATTCTTTCCAGACTAGGTGGAAACAATGCTGTCATGGCAACCAAAGAAGAACAGTTGCATTCATTAACCAATCAGAGAAAAACACGACTTCAGGCCAATTGAAAATGGAAATATATATTATGATAATAGGAAACTGCCTATTAACATCTACTTTATGCCAAAGGGCGCGTGGCATCTGTTATGATGAGACGAATTGTTTCGGTGGCCTTTGAAGAGTTTCTGACTCATCACACGGAATCAAATGAGATGAGAGGAAGTGAATATTGCTTCAAGATGTAAATTTACCTCTAAGAGATTGCTCTGCAGATGGATTTCGTGCTGGTCAGCCAATCACATCAATTTTTTGTGATGGCGAAATATGTGAAATCGTTTTCAAAAAGACGTCAACACTGAGTTTTCTTTTATCTAGGAAGAAAAATTCTAAAATGATCGAAAATGAGGAATCTTTAAGATTTCGTCGAATCGTTTCGATTGCTTTAATGACAGCACAGGCTCAAGATCAATTTACGCAGAGCATCCTCTTAGTAATACCAATTGCATCGAAGCGTGATGAGATGAAGATTACAATTGGCAGTCGAAAAATCATCAGCAGAAATTGTTTTGTAGAAAGAAAATTACAAATCGTAAGCATCACGTATAGTTTAATTCTTGTTTACATTTCCTTCTACAAACAGAAGAAGAATATGTCTCTTGATAAGTCATTAGTGAAATCATGAATACGTTTTGCTAACTTATAAGACTCGAAATGCAGTGTGTTTTGTAAAACCGCATTGTGTAGTTGCTTACCTCCATGTCATCGACGACGCTTTGCAACTGATCTCTGAGTTCACCAAAGGCGTCGATGATCAGACCTGTAAACAGAGAAATTCATCGTTAGATATCGGAAATCAACTTTTTAGGAAAAATTTCACTTCACTTGTCACAGGAGAAATGAAAGCTCCGATTTGAAAAACGAGAATGAACAAGAGCAGGTCATTAAATGATTTTCAGAACACAGTAGATAATTGAGGGCATCCCCATCGAAAAAAGTTTTTCTGCCAATTGTTGCTGCAAGAGACATTCAATTGATCTCCCCTTCAGCATCACCAGCTTCACAATTATTCCATACAATCCAAGGTCGCCTTCTTTTCAGAAAAATCTAAATCGCTTGCTGCATTTTGCAGAGAAGCCACGAGGGCTCAATAACATTTTCAGGAGAGAGGATTTTTTTACCTCTGAGTGACACTTCTTTGCACACAGTGGGCTAAATGGCCCAGTCACAAGGAACACGAGAGCTCGGAGAAGATTGGGGGAGGGGACTCACTGGACAGATGATAGCCTCCCGTCAAGGCCATCCAGTGTGTTCTTTAACGTGCACAGTGTATGACTCTCTAGCACATGATTGCGAGCCTTAGCACATGCTACCGATTGAGCCACTCAGGAGAGAGGTGGGGAAGGGAGTCATGTGGGAATTGAAAAAGCCCACCTGACCTGAATGACTGATTCAAGTGAACCTGAAGCGTACTTTGCAGATAAACAGTGGAGAAATTTTAGATTTCTGGATAGATTGCATTTCTTTTTCAGAATTTTTTTGCATTTTTTTTATTGACGATTGCAGCATCCCTTTAAAAAAAACCCCGTGTAACGTTTACTTCATCTGGTCGGTTGGGGTTTTATGGCGAATCAGTGATTAAGGCTGTAATGCGACAAACGAGATAAGAAGGGTAAAAGACAAAAAAAAAACGAAACCAAAGATAAAAGTTAATACAGCAAAAATTAAACGGCAAAAACCAACATATGTAAAGAATGCAAATAACAATAAATATAGATACAAAAAGATAAAAGCAACCCAGGTTGGACAGAATGTAAATGATAAAGCCATAAAATTAAAATCTATTAAAATAACCTGTGTAGGGTAAAAGATCAAAGTTAGGGGATTGGCTGGTTATATGTTTGGGGTTTTATGGCACAAGAGCAGCGAGGGTTATATTGCACCAAAGATAAATATATAGAAGTAAAAGACATTGAACCAAAGTTAAAAGCAACACACAAACGTTAAAGGACGCTACAGAAATAAAGAGTGCATAATAAAGACGGGGAAAAAGAAATCAGGAATAAAGAGAACCAACAAGAATATAACCAAAGGAAAGACAAGAGGTATAAACAATATAATAACAAACAAATGTAAATACAAAAGCAACAATGGGTGTATAGTGCCCACAATAATACAAGAGCAACATGGTTAATATCGAAAAGTAAAACATATTATATTCGATTAGAACATCTAGTAAAATGCATACAGGTAAAAACAGGTGTTAAATAAGAGTCATCGGATAAAAGATGTCCGAGTGTAAGGGACTCGGATGTAAAATTATGGAAGTTAAAAATGAAAACTGTGTTCCTGGTTAAAAGCACGGCATTTGATTAAAATAAGTTTGATTGATAAAATGGTGCCACAAAACTCACACTTAGGTTCGTCGTCTGCCGGAAGAAGAAATGAATGTGCGATAAACGAATGACCTCAGCGGAGCCGAGCAAGGACAACTTCCTCCTTGTGAGTGCCATGGTTTCACAATGGACTTGATCTCAAAAAGTCTTTTACCAACCTGTTCAGACCAAGACCAATACTACTGTGCCCGAGGAGCTCGATGGAAAAACACTGCTAGAAGTCCACGAATGGAACCCGCAGTGTAGAGTGGGGCAGAGGCACGATGAACTTGGCAGCATCGTCTGCCAAGATGTTGCCCCTGATGCTGACGTAACCGGGCACCCACAGAAGAGAATGGTGGTTGTGGCCGCCAGGTGACGAAGCTGCTGCTGGCAGATCGTGGAGTGAACAGGGTGACTCGCTGATGCCTCACCGATGTCAAAGCCTGTAATTAGCTAAGCGTGACGATGAAAAGCACAGCGGCGAATTTCAAGACCCTGTGAAGGTACCCGAACCAGCGGAACCTTCACTGGGTGGTCACCTCACCACGAACTCACGCAGAGGGGTTTGCTTCATCTGGTCCAAATTGTTTTTAACTCAAAAAGAATGGCTACAAACTTTTTTAAAAAAGAAAATGTATCATTTCATTAAAGTCATTCTGGAAAAGTACTTTGAATATTAAAATATAATATGAAACGTATTGTCAGGATTGACCAGCTGGGACAGTATGTGTCTCCCTCCTTTTTTCCCGTAAAGGAGGAATCAGATCTGCTGTCTTAGTGCAGACGCAGAACCATGGCGAGGGCAGAAAAGACAAAGGAAGCCCCCTCTATAAAGAGGGGTTAAAAACAATGAAGGCAAAACTTGAAGGATTTCTTCTTTGCTTCTTGCTCTGTGATGTCAGCGCTGACAGCCTCACATGACACGGGCCCCGGGTATCATCAAGCGATTTAGGTTAAGTTTTAAAAGATTGGATATAGCGAGATACATATGAGGAGAAGAATAGTGATACCTCGCAGTGTTATTTCTGATGCATCCAGACGAAGTAATAAATTTGATTTTTGGTTATTTAAGTTCAGTAGTCTGATTTGGCCAAGGTACCAGAAAGAAGTGTAAATCGCGCCCAACATCCGGCAATGCCAACCATTCAGCAGGTAAGTTTACGATACGCATCTTGCACTTAATAAACTGGCGGAAATTGAAGAAAGAACACCATTAACAACTGAAGCGTAATCTATGAGATTTATTTAGTAGAAACAACGTTTTGAGAAAGGATAGTGATTACACGTGTGAAGTGATTCAATGTTTATTTTACCTTTTAATGAGTATTACATTTTGCAGAAGGCACATTTTAATAAGGTGTTGAACCTCCTCGAGCAGCAATACAAGCTTCCAATCTGGCATGCAATCGGTCGTACAAATGCTGGATATTACGCTGGGGGATACCATTCCATGCGCTTTCAACTGGGATGCGAAATTCAGCGATGGTCATTGCCTGCCGCAGTCCACAGAAGAATCTTTGTCTGATCCAGTCCCAGACCTGCTCGATTGGAGACAAGTCCGAAGAGTGTGCTGGCCAAGGGAGTTGGTGCACTGCTTGAAGAGCATGTTGAGTGCCCTGGCGGACATTATCCTGCTGTAATATCGCATTTGGGATTACACTCAAATATGGCTGGACGATTGGCTGTATGATGTCACTGACGTACGTATTGCTATTCAGTGTACCCTGTACAAACACCAGACACATACGAGAGTGATAGCTAATCGCTCCCCACACCACCACGATGCCCAACACGGGCCCTGTGTGTCGAGGGCAGAAGCACGATGGAAGAAGCCGCTCACCTTGTCGCCTTTGGACGCATAAGCGACCATCAGAAGCTCCTAAGCAGAATCGGATTTCATCACTGAAGACCACAGACTACCGTTCTTCCCTCCAATGAACTCGTTCTTGACACCACTTCAAACGTGCTCGACAGTGATGAGGTGACAGCAGTAACAGTGCCAGTGGCACACGTGCCTATACTTCTGCTTCCAAGAGACGATTGCGTATCATTCTTGTAGACACCCTTGGTATATGACAGAGGATCGAATTTGTGATGCCATAGCCGTCAGCTCTGCTGCTGCTCCCCTCCTGATATGTCGACTCTCCCGTGCATCCGTAACCACATCTGCGAGTGTGCGAATGCTCATGTGACCATTGATGCCACCATCGTACCACTGTCGATACCTCTCGTCCAATGTGGTGTGCAATTTGATGAAAAGACCAACCTGCTTCCCAAAGACCCACTATACGACCTCACTCAAACTCCACCAACTGAACAAATGTTGCGCGCCTGCATTGTCCAGGCATTTTAGCTTCTTCAAAGAGCACTGAACAACACGACACAAGATGAATAACTTCTTTCTTCACTTCTTTCTTCTTTCTTCACTTTTCTTCTTTCTTCAATTAGCGCTGCAACATTTGCATGTTGTCGTCCTCAGTGACGTCATTATTTCATCCAATGACTTTCAGTCTTGGATCACGGTTTCTGCTGCTCTTAACTATTAACATATTATAATATGACGTTCCTAAAGGAATTATTTCTGGGTGTTCCTTTTTTCAATTTCCGCCAGTGTACATTAATACCCAAACATTTGACTTACTTAAAAATCGGTCATTTCGTTGCTCCCATGTCGCGTGCATTTCAACTTACCTTGGATGATGGCCAACAAGATGACAATGACGAAAAAGAAGAAAGTGATGTCAAACAGGATTCTATAAGATTCATAATCATCTCCATCTGGAGGTTCAATTTCATCACCTGCACAAAGATAAAATTTCTTAATAATGATTCTCCAAATGTTTTGGAGTCTAACAGAAATCATTAACAGTCAAAGTAAGTAAGATCTGAAAAATATTTGATATTATTTTTCGCATTTAATTAGTTTTTCTTTTCACTCAGACAGAAGCACAAAATATTCTGATATTCCTACGAAGAGATCAGACAAAACGAATTTACGCTCTTCAGATGAGTGGTTCACTTCCTTACTTTACTTTTGCATGTACTCTAGCAATTTGCTTATTTAAAAATTTGAATCATCTTGCTTTTTAATCAAAATGACCTTTTTTATTTACAAAAAAACATTTCTAATCCAAAAAATTCGGTCGATAACAATAACACTTAAAAGAAAACAGTTAATGCTTTAGCATTTGTCTTTGTGGAAACGAAGCCAATTCGATAAACATCATTTTGAAAGGACATCGTTTTACTCTTTAGCAAGATAAGCTTTGATGTATGAAATCAATACACAACTAGGCAAAAATATTCATAAGATGATGATGATGATAGTGGAGGAGGAGTTTTTACTCACCGATGCCACCTCCTGCTCGGACTCCTTTGTAGAGGTGGAAGATGAAACACTAAAAGGAAAAGTAAAACAGATCAGAAAATATCGGATGAAAATCTAAAAGCACAATAAAATGGATGATTTTCTAATTAATATTAAGTTATCGAGATGCTCCATCAATATTTTAAGCATCAAACAAAAGGAAATAGTAATTTGCAAGATCAATTGTTTGCAACTAAAAAATCGATGAAAAGTGATTGAAATGAGCTGAAATGGGAAATACAAAAGTAATAATAATTCATATTGAAACATTTTTCTTCAATGCGAATACGCTTATATAGAAAAGAAGCAACTTTGTAGTTTACCGTGAGCATGTTGTGGCACTTTTGATCCACTTGATCCTCTTCCTCTTGAACATAGAATTTCCTAAAGAAGTTGAAGGCGATGACGGTGTAGATGTACACGATAATGGTGAGCAACATGACGGTGAGGACGAGCTATAAAAAGGAAAAACATCAGCTCAGTAATGATCATTGTGAAAATGAATCAGTGAAATTGTCATCCAAGTTAGAAATAATAATATAAATTTTGACCTGATAAATGCCAAGGAAATGAAATCTTGATTAGCAGTTAGCTTACTTTTGCTTGCCTTTGAAATCAAAGGATAATGGACAAGAAAGCGTCCAGAAGGAAAAGTGTTTTTTTCAGCAAATACAACTGAATGTCGCTTGGATAGGAATTGGGTTTTGCGGTAATAAAGCGCACTCCTCCACAAAAGCAGAGCATAGCTCATGGAGGGTTCTGCCGGGGCATCCGACACTTGTTCAATTGGAGGCATCTTGTTGGCCACAAGAATCTGGAGCTCTGAACAGTTTGAATGCCTCCTTGAAAGAGGGGAAGTTCCGTGAGGGTCATCCTTTGTGATGTCAGCCTGGATAAATACGAACAAAGATTTCCCTTTTCTCTGATGCTTCAGCAGAAGTTCGTTCTTCTCTCGAGATGATCAGATGTTGAGAATCGGTGTCCAAAGTGAATCTCATCTGTGAAGATCACATGTGACCACTGGCATCAAAGGTGATGTTGTCTGCACCACATTAAATGAGCTGCCCTGTTGAAGGGAGGGAAATAGACACAATACATTGGTCTTTGTACATTCTCTTTCATGCAGCCTCTTCTTCATAGTATGTTTTTTGAAACCGTCCTCCCTGTAGTCACTGAAAGCTGACGTGAGAGTTGTCTAGCTCTTACATCACTCTGCTGTTAAAGCCGGTTAGTAGTTTGCCATGAGCAATTGTCGTCCTTGTCTTGGTGTATGGTTTAGCTCTCCCGGTATTTCGAGATTGTCTCCAAAGGGCTGGGATGGAAATGAGTAGCGATTATGGTAGGGGCTTTTATAGTAACACAAATTTGAATGCTCGTGGTCGAGTCAGTTAAATGTGAATGCATTTTCTTCTTTCCAAAGTTTACGTTGCATTTCCCGCCATTCCCTTACATACTCTTTGCGGTACGATATTATCATCTAAATTTGAGAACATGTGTATTAAAATATTTTAAGGTTCCTATAAAATGTTTGAGAAAGTAATCGTTTGGTCCTATCACAGTTATAATAACTGATATTCATAGTTGCTACGTCATACTTTGTGTCCACTTTTCCTTATTCGTGATCTCATTCCTGAGGATCCAGAAGGTGACTTGGAATTTCATTCAAATGTAAATACATTCGTTATTTAAAATTTTTAAATAAATATTCCCGGAAAGAAAAAGGCAAAAGAAATTTGAAAGATGAAAAATGAGATTTTAATCGCATCAATATCGATGATAATTATCTAAAGAGCATGCAAGAAATGAGAGTTCAATTTTCAGATTCTCTCTTAGAATGATGTTAAGAGCAAGGCAATGGGAGGGCAAAGTCTTACCTGTTTTCCGTTATGTGTGACTGACTGTAAAATAGTCCTCAAGGTCTTGAAACCCACGGCTATGTCTAACAAGTGGGCAGCAAAAAAGAAATAGTTGAAATTGCCCATCACAGAGAATGTGAAGTACCATAAATTGTAAAGGAATGCCTAAAACGAAAATAAAAAATGTCTTTATCATAAATTTATTCTCATACAAGAAATTAATATTAATAATTAATAAATTGTTAACATTAACTAAACAAATTGAAATAACTGAAACATATGAATTATCCAAATTGAAATATTTTAACGTTACACAAATAAATTGAAGCATGTTGTGACACAAAGTTAGACAGATTAATGTTAGGCATATTTAAAATAAGTTGTTTACAACTTATGATGCAAATGACTTTGAAACGTGAAAACAGAAATACATAGAAAAAGACTTCCATTTATGAAAGAATGTGTGAAGACTTCATTAAGAGTAGAAAATCATATTTCGAAAATTGTTATAAAGCAATGGGTTGGGTAATTTTACCTATGAGCAGCACTCTTTTGTATACAATGGGCTAAATGGCCAGGCCACAAGGACCACGAGAGCTCAGAGGAGATTGGGGAGAAAAGATCCACTGGAACAAGTTGGGTTGTTTTACCTCTGAGCGGCACTTTTTCGCACACCATGGAGCCCGAAGGCTCAGTGAAGGTTGGGGGAGGGGAACCACTGGAACAGCTGTTGGGAGACAGATGGTAGCCTCCCATCAAGGCCATCCAGCGTGTTCTTTAACGTGCACAGGGTATGGCTCTCCCGCACACAGGGCCACGGCTTAACATCCCATCCGACGGATGGCAGCCTTTCCAAGCCCATCGGTGTCCCCTACTGACCGTGGGCAAGGCGGGGAATTTTGCGGAGATAAATCTCAATGCTGACCCAGCTGGGACTCGAACCTGGGAACTACAGATTACAAGCCTGGCGCACTACCGACTGAGCCATCCCCGCCCACACTGGAAGAAGTAGTAGCATAAATGAGAGTTCTGGCACAGTAAAAGGGGTTCGAGAATTCTATGAAAATCCATGGAAAAAGCTATGGGCGGTGAGGAAAAAAGATGTTTCTTGTGGTTTTTTGTAAAAATATGTGTGAAAATTAGAAAAAAATGGGGTATTTTTTAGCATGTGAAAAACTAATTTAAATTTTTTTTTAAAGATGAGGTTTTAAACTAATTTGTGAATTAGTTTAAATGAATTAGGTTGAAATGAGGTGTGTGTATATGAGATAAAAAATGATGTGTTTTGTTGAGTTATCATACACTTCACTGGATACAGCAGAATCAAAACTTTCTAAGCAAAGTCCAAAGTATTAATTCTGTTATCAAAGAACAATATTAAATGTTTATCCAAGAGTGAATAAATTTCTTATCATAGAAAAATATTAAAACTTTCAATCAAGTCCAAAGTAATTATTTTGCTACAAGAATGTTAAAACTTTTATCTAAGCAACGTTCAAGTAATAATTTTGCTATTAAACAATAATATTAAAACTTTTATTTAATAAAAGTCCAAAATAATAATTCTGTTATCAAACCGAAACTTTGGAGACTAAATAAGCTCAACTCTTGAAGGTTTAGGGTGCGTCATTTCAAAAGTCTACATGGTGTACATTGAAACATATCATAAAGGGTAGAATTGAGAATGCAGAGAACCGCCTCTGGACTTGTATAAATATCGAGTGCTTAAACACTGGTCAAGGCTGCGAGTGGATTTTCATGTTGTAAGACAATCGTGCCTGATGCGGAAGCAGCACAGATCCAAGATTCAACCGTCAATAAAACGTGGTCCGTATCGAACGCTGGTCTTTTAGGTCGACCCTATTACCCTTCAATATTTTTCATCATGATCAATAAAACCAGATTTTTTTTTCCTTTTATTAATTTTTTATTAATTTTTAACCCAATAGAATTTTCTGCAGGGGAGTTAAACAGTTACTGCGGGATAGTCCTTATTCTAGTGAAGCTCGAATTCGCGTATGAGTAATTATTGTGAGGCTTGCATCATCCAATCGTTGCCATCCCAAAGTTTATCTGGACTTGGCAAATTTCAGATGAACGTGGACACCAAAGGAGTTTGTGAAGTTTTAATAGAGGGAACTTTTGATTTTTAATAAAGGGGAGTGAATTTTGATAAGAGGGCGATTTAATGAGGGGGGATTAAAAAATTGGGGCTTTGTAATTGAGGATTGCATCATCCCTTTCTGCATGAGGGTGCCATCCCTGCAATTATTCTGAGGCTTGCATCAACCGATCGTTGCCACCCATCAAAGTTTAATTACGACTAAAATCGAGGGTTTTTCCCGACATTATGGTCACTAGATGGCGCCAGGGGTTAAAAGAGGGAGGGAATTTTAATAAAGGGGGCGGAACTTTTGATAGGTGGATTTTTTAATGAGGAGGGTGAATCAAAAATTGGGAAATTAGAGTTAAAATAGGGGTTTTTCCTAATTAATTTTAATTAATTATTTTTGTAATTTTAATTAATTATGGGGTATTAATTAGTTATTAATTAGTTATTAATTGATTATTAATTAGCTATTTATTAGTTATTAATTGATTATTAATTGGTTATTAATTAGGGGTGTGTCCAGAAGTGTGCATGGTCAGTGACGTCATAGGGGGGAAAGCACAGTGCGTGGGGGATCCGTAGGTTGTGATGAACCTCATTTCAACCTAATTCATTTAAACTAATTCACAAATTAGTTTAAAACCTCATCTTTAAAAAAAAATTTAAATTAGTTTTTCACATGCTAAAAATACCCCAGTTTTTTCTAATTTTCACACATATTTTTACAAAAAACCACAAGAAACATACTTTTTTCCTCACCGCCCATAGCTTTTCCCATGGATTTTCATAGAATTCTTGAACCCCTTTTACTGTGCCAGAACTCTCATTTATGCTACTACTGGAACAGCTGGGAGATAGATGGTAGCTCTCGTCAAGGCCATCCAGCATGTTCTTTAACGTGCACAGGGTATGGCTCTCCTGCACACAGCGCCACAGCTTAATGTCCCATCCGACTGAATGGTAGCCTTTCCAAGCCCATCATTGTCCCCTACTGACCATGGGCAGGGCTGAGAGTTTTACGGACCCAGCTGGGACTCGAACCTGGGAATTGCAGATTAAGAGCCTGGCACGCTACTGACTGAGCCATCCCCGCCAAGATGAAATTGGATGAAAAGGATTTCTTTTCATCTCACAGAGAGGAAATTCTTCCAATTGCTGGGAGCTGGTGATTCAGTTATTGAGTTCATAGGTCATCTGTTCCTGTGTAACTGTTAATAGAATGGATAAACAGAATGAATGGCAAGTATTGCTGTTCACTGAACCTGACCATATACGAAGAAAAGAATTATTTACAAAAAACTAACAGTTATTTTCCCCACTTTGCTCGTGTGCCTCACAGTTTCATTATATTCTCTGAAATATTGAACAGATGACACCAACCACGTCACAAGCTCTCATTTGGCATGCAACTGATTATGAGAGACCCCTGTGAACTTTCCCTTCCCTTTTGGGGGGGATTGAGGCAGAAAGAATGAGATATCACTCTGCCTCATGATACTGCCTACTCTGCCTAATAATTCGAGATATCAGGAATTGAAGCTATATCTTATTATGCTCGGGAATCATCTGCAGAATTCTCCTTGTTCTGAGGTTGCCAAGCCCAAACCTTACTTTGCTTTCAGTTGTGATAAGCGGAAGCTGTAATACAAAATTCTGTGATCGCAGCTCTTACAGTTAAAATTCCGTTTTTTGTGGGTGAAGAGGAGAGTTTGGGAGCCAAACATTGACATTTTTAACTCTTTTTTAAAGTGTTTTAAACACCTTTATGTCTTTCTCTGTATTTATGCACCAAACTCGTTTTAGAATCTATTTATTATAACTTGTGTGAATCAATTCATATTTTTCCAACTTACATTATCTGTGATTGTGACACCAGCTTTCCAAATCTGATACTTCCAGTCCATACTCATTATTCTGCATTAAAAAAAGAAAAAAACTTGGTAAGATGTACAATAGAAAAACATTTCAAAGAGAATAATGGAAAAATTTTAGGATTTTTCCCGAATATAAATATATAGTTATTGCCAACTATATTATGATAAATTTAGTGAAATAATATTTTTCATTGCTGTTTTCACTCTAATCATATAAATATAATCAGAATTTATGTTCATTTCGGACAGTGGAGTACTTTGAAAATTTTAATGCTTACATTTATAATACATGGCATAGAAACTTCCTCATAAATTTATTTATTCAAGGGAATTTTTAGTTTAATAAAAAATTCAATTTCTAATCCGTATACACTGGTTTCCATAAATTAAGGAAAAATTAGAAAAATCGCGATAATTCGCAAAATATTTGTGCGATCCTCACCAAACTTGCTCATGTAACCAGTAAAGTAATGCCGAGTGAGCATATCCTATGCAAATTGGTCTAGGTTGCATTAATTTGCATAATCGGATAGTGGCATAAAAACAGGTGTTTTGGATTGGATCGATATTTTGTGTTGTAAATGTGAGCCGTCCCATGGCTGAGTGGTTAGCGCGCTTGGTTACTGATCTAAGGGACCTGGGTTCGAGCCTCGGTTAAGGCATGTATGTGTGTGTCATTTTTCTGCTGAGGTCCTGCCATCCTCTCAGACCTTCACTATGGCATATAAACTGACAAGCTCTTGTCAGACCTCTGTGGCAAAGCAGCTTTTTGAGGGGGTATTTATTTCTTTTTAATAAATGTGAGTAAAGAAATTTGAAAAAGCTATTTTGTAGGAATGACCTCGAAACATCATTTGCTAAATGAACTGCAGTGGAGATCTATTGGCCGGCTCATAGCAGGCCAAAGTCAGTCAGATGTGGCACGATGGCTGAATGGGAGTCCTTCTGTGGTCCATAGACTGTGGAATCAATTTTTTTAGCACGGATTTCGTGTCTCGGAGTTTAGCCGAGGAAGGGCTAGAGTTGTTGGGTTGTTTTAACTCTGCACGGCATTTTTTTGCACACCATGGGTTAAATGGCCAGGTCAAAAGGAACCCAAGGGCTCAGAGAAGGTTGGGGGAGGGGGCTCACTGGAACAGCTGTTGGGAGGCAGATAGTAGCCTGCCGTCAGGACCAACCAGCGTGTTCTTTAACATGCACAGAGTATGACTCTCCCACACACGGGACCACGGCTTAAAGTCCCATCCGATGGAAGACAGCCTTTCCAAGCCCATCAGTGAGTTTTGTGGAGATATATCTCAATGCTGACCCAGCTGGGGCTGTAACCTGGGAATTGCAGATTACGAGCCTGGTGCACTACCGACTGAGCCATCCCAGCCCCAAGGAAGGACTAGAGTTACGACCGCTGTACAAGATCAATATCTGCGATTAACAGTCCGAAGGAGCAGGACTTCCACTCCCTCTCTGCTACGATTCTCTCTTGCAGCAGCCACTGGAAGGGTTGTATCAGCTCCTACTGTGCGTAGAAGGCATTATGAGGGAGGTCTGTATGCTAGGTCAGTAATTTGCATACCCCTCACGTCACGTCATGGGAGAGAACGGTTGAATTGGGCACGCACGTATGTTAACTTGACAGAAGAGCAATGGAAGTCCGTACTCTTCACAGATGAGTCCAGATATTGCTTGCAGAGTGATTCCGGACATTGTATGATATGGAGAGAATGAGGTACCTGCTATCATCCCAGTAACATCGGTCAAAGAGATAGTTATGGCAGAGGTAGCTTGTGTGTTTGGAGTGACATTTCCTTAAGTGGATGCACAAATCTCTATGTGTTGATGTGTGGGAACCTCAATGCTCAAAGGTATAGAGATGACATCCTGGACCCTTATGTATGTCCATACGCTGGTGCAATAGGTGAACGTGTTGCTACCCTCAACCCGCCACCTGAAACAAAGGGGGAGCATATTACTGCTTTAAAGGAACAATGGTCATTACTCCCTACTGAGCTGATTCACAACATCATTCACTTTGCCCATTGCAATCTGACACCTTATTTTTGGACAAGTTCCTGTGTTGTTTTTTGACCGAAAATGTTTCTAGTGTAAAATATTTTGTCATCTTGAAACTAACATTGCAATTCATGTTTCCATCACATTTCATTAAAATAATTCATAATATAGTTTTTTTATCGTAATTTTTCTGAGTTTTCCTTAATTTATGGAAACCAGTGTATTTGGAAGAATTCATTAATCAGATTTACAAATTTTGTAAAATTTGATTTTTAATGATGGCGTTTATCTATTTCATAGATCCTTACGGGAACTGTAAACTTTTGCAAAGCAAAGTGTACATCAGGCAAGAACCAAATCAAGACTTACAATGTTGGAATTAGAGGTTCAAAAAGTGCAAAAACTTGTGCCAACTTCTACCTGCATTTCATTTGGTTCGGAGTTTTATTGTGCAAGGGAAACTAAGGCCATGATGCACCAAAAGAGGCGAAAACGTGAATATACAAAAGTCGTGGAAACCTTCAACCAAAGTTAAAATCAAAAGACAAAAGCAATAAATGACACAATAAGTGAACAATACAACAAGAGTTTTTAGATTAGAGGCATAAAATAGAAATAAATTGTGTGGGGGGGGGGGGGGGCATAAAAGAGAAATAAATGTGTAATACAAAAAATGAACAATGGATGTCTTAGGACAGAAAAGGAGTAAGAAGTCTAAATTTCAAAAAGGTGAAACATTAAATACGATAAAAATAACTAATAAGGTGTAAAAATTCAAAGACGTGCTGAAAATGAGTGACCAGAGTCGCAATGGGGCTCATGTTGGGTTGTTTTACCTCTGAGTGGCACTTTTTTTACACACTATGGGCTAAATGGCCAGGTCACAAGGACCCCGAGAGCTCAGAGAAGGTTGGGGGAGGGGACCCACTGGAACAGCCGATAGCCTCGTGTCAAGGCCATCCAGCATGTTCTTTAATGTGTACTGGGTATGGCTCTCACACACGGAGCCACGGCATAACGTCCCATCTGGCAGATGTCACCCTTTCCAAGCCCATTGGTGTCCCCTACTGAGTGAAGGCAACGCTGGTCCATATGGGACTCCAACCTGGGAACTTCATATTACGAGGCTGGCGCGCTACTCACTGAGCCACCACCACCATAATGCTCAGACAGCAGACGATGAGAGCTAAAACAGATATGTCTTTCAAGATCAAAAGCTATGCAGTCAGTTAAAATGTGTTTAATAGATGAAATGATGGCACGAAACTCGCACATAGGTTCGTCGTCTGCTGGTAGAAGGATTAGATTAGCAGAGTGCCGAAAGTCGGACTTTCTTCTTCCGAAACGATGACTGCTCGCATTTGGCAATAAGGCTTCATCTCGAACGATTTCTTATCTACCTGTTCCTTACCACTGTGCCCAGGGCTCGATGATAAAACATGTCGGAAGTGCAGATATGCATTTCGTTAATTGTAAAAGGAAAAAATACTTTATTCAAGCATAATGCCAGGTTTTAAAATTATTTTATTTAGTATCCAAAACAAAAATGCAATATTAAAGAGGAAACATTATTTACATAATCGTAAAGCAATGTACTTTTAGCTTCTATAATAATTCCAGTAATAATAATTTAAATAATGAAGCTCAGACAAATAATACCGAATAATTCAAGTAATAATAATTTAAAATATGATTTTGGAAGAGCAAACTATTTTCCACTTTAATAAAAGGAAAGTCTCTTACAGTCCGATGATTCCCGAAGCTTCTTCTTGCTGAGCGAAGGCGCTGCCTTTGTCCATTCCGAGCAAATTACTGATGGCATCATAGTCATAAGTCTCGCTGTACGTTTCTCGAACCTGCAATCAGAAGGGGAAAATCTGCTTTACTTTTTCAGAATGCGTGCAACTCATCAATGGGGATCAAAAAGAAGCGTAAAATCATCTTTGCAGAATGTCTGCTTTCGTTTGGGGTTTTATGGCGCAAGGGCAGAATGCATGCACCTCGTGTAAATGAAAACGAAGAGGAAAAATCATCTTTAATTTCAAGGATGTACGCATCTCATATGGATGGGGATGAGAGAGAAGTAGAAAATCATCTTTACCTCTTTAGAATGTTTGCACCTCATGCGAATAGAAATGAAAATGACCTGGAGAGAAAAGCTCAGTGCAATTCATGTGCATGATCATTCATCTCTTTCCTCCTTTGCATTCAGAGGATCGTCTAAAAGTCCCATTTGGGTCCTTCGAGTTGATCATCTCGTTCTTTCGAGATCAATCCATCGAGGGTCTGTCTGCAAACTGAATTTCGCCTCGTCTGTGAATTTCGCATAGTACCTTTCGTCTTCGATCAGACGATAAGGATCATTTTGGAGTGAGAAAATGATTCGTGCTTCAAAAAATATTGAGGATTTGAAATCGGAAGACACCTTTGTATTAAATTATTGGCAAAATCTTTCACTCTGAAGATGATCTGCATGCCCGGGGATGAGAAAGAGATGCTGGAAGCTTTGGAGTGATTTAAAGTGGACGGGAGCAAACGAGGGTGATTTAAAAAAACGCACAATCTCACAGCAGGAACTGCCAAATTTTATGTGCTCGAGGACCACGTGATTCAAATCCTTGAAATGGCCGAGGGTTGTTGATGCACTGAGCTAGCAGGTTGCAATCAGAAAAGGAAATAATACAATAAATTTCGAAGAGGCAAATATAAAAAGATTAACTATGCAATACCACAATTTTAATTATTATTATCAATGAAAAATAGTCAAGACTCGTTAAACATATAAAAATGAATGAAAAATTATAAATGAATTAGTGAATTTTGCTTTTAAAAAGTCAGAAGGTTCCTTTTTTTTAACGAAGCTGAACGCCGTGATAATTGTTGGTCGAATGCTTTCTTTCTTTCAGTGCAGAAAAAATAGCATTTCTTATTCCTTTTATCTTAGCGAAACCAAGTCACTTCGGTTTCCAGATTTTGAAAAAAAAATGCATCCATCAAAAACAATTTCCCCGAATAAAGGTGTTATTCGACGAGCACGCATTTTGCACAGTTCTCTTGTTTTTAAAATAAAAAAAAAAATTGTTCTCCATTAAAAACGTTTTGCAACATAAATTTAATGAGCAACCAAAACATTTTTCATATATAATACATGTATAGAATACTCTTATTCCTTTTTTTTTAATCCTACTTGTATTGATGCAAAATATAAAACGTTTAACTCTCGAATACAGGGAGCTTCGTTTGCTATACCCAAGGCAAAGAAAATATTTTGCAGTGTCATTTTATATTTCTGGCACCGAGATTGTTAAACCCCTAGATTTCGAAATAAGGAAGGAAAAAATAATTTCTGTGTTTAAAAAGAAACTAAGAAACCATATTCAAAGAGAGATGCTTTTAGTGTATAAATTAAACTAGCTCTTTGTTTTTAAAGTTTAAGTAAACAAATAATTTTTGTTAAACTACATTAATAAAATTTATTACTGATGCCCAATGAACAACTGTGGTCAAAAACATTTTCGCAAACAATGTCTTTGATACGTGGATGGGCAATTTCCCCTTTTGGTCATCAGATTTACAATATTTTTTTTTCCTTTTCACTTAACTTTGAACTGATTACCAATTTCAGTTTTTATTTTAAAAATTACTGCTAATTTTGTGTTAGACTGGCAATGTATTCAGAAATGTATGAAGCGAAATAAAATAAGTTCTTAACATCTTCCGCTGATCACATGAATGGATGTCGACGACCGCCAGTTGGCCATCACTGGCTTAGAGAATGACTACTACTGACGACGACTCTGTAGACGCATGCCAGAATGCTCTAACCACTAAACCAACCATTGGCTCTGTAACTTATTTCCGCGCTGCGTTTTTCGTTAGTAATGCTTAAGCGTGAGTGAATTCTCATTCACATCTTATTCCTTAGTAACAACTGTAAAAATAAATTCAATAGAAAACAAAGGTCACATTGCGGAAATAAATTACGGAGCCGATGGTTGATTTAGTGGCATACATCTAAAGAGTTGCAGGTTCGAGTCCCAGCAGTCAGGAAAATTGATTTTTTCCGCATATGTATTTATTGAATTCTATATCTAATCTGAATATTTACTTTGGATTGAACAGAAAGACATTCCTCTCCTCTGTATTGCAGGGAAGTTGCTCACGAAAATGGGAAGGAAATGCAAATAATATTCTTTATCAGGACATTGTTACAGCATCGTGAATGAAATTCAAGGAAGAAGTGAATGAAATGTAAGCAAGCGGCATCCACTAGAAGATAATGAAAATGCACTTACCCTTTTCTTAACAAATTTGTCCCAATAATTTACAGGAAATGATCTGTGGAGGAAACAAAAAAAAAACATTACGGTCGATGTTTTGCTACACCTAAAACAGAAAATTAAGATTCAACAGAGGCATACAGAAAAATAAAGTCGCAGTGAATTGGAGTAATGTGTAAATGACTATAGGTTGGGTTTGACTGAACCAAGACTCGGAGCTATGATTCAGAGACATGTGTGAAACATTTATCAATTCTGTTCTCAGGTGAGCAATTTTGATCCAGTTGTTTGTGTGCAGGTGTACTATGTTCACCCTTGAGTGTTATACAATCCTGAAACCATTGTAAGTTTATTCATTTATTTCTTATTTCTTTATAAACCTTTTTTGACGTCATTGTTTAAAATATTACACTTAATGCCAAAGGTCGGCCTGGTGGTTTTCAGAAGATAGACAGGTCTGACCTCACTATGACCTTGTGCTACAACCAGAAGATCTCGTTTCAGCCCTAGCCCAGAATTGAGAGTCATTTCGCCTAAGTCTTAAAACAAGCCTGTTCATTTGCTACATTTGGTACCATTATTCAAGATTGAAATTACCCTTAGGAATATTTAAATATGGTGAAAAGTTTGATCTTTCATTTGCTTTTTTCCTGCTCAGTGACCTGCATACGAAGATCACAAGGCAATCTGATTTACAGAGACCCACAGAATATCTGATAGACAAATTGGGTTGCAGAGGGTTGCGTTGTTTCACCTAAGAGCGCCACTTTTTGCACACAATGGGCTCAATGGTCAGATCACAAAGACCCCGAGGGCTCATAAAAGATTTGGCGAAGGGAACCCACTGCACAGCTGTTGGGAGACAGATGGTAGCTTCACATCAAGGCATTCAGTGTATTCTTCAACGTGCACAGGGTATGGCTCTCCCACACATGTGCCAAGGCTTAACAACCCATCTGACGGACCCATCTCAGAAAAGATTGGGGAAGTTGCCTGGCCATTTAACATACTGGACAGTTGTTAGGAGAAAGATGGTAGACTTCCATCAAGTCCATCTAATGTGTTTTATAATCTGCTTTCCTGCACACGGGGCCACGGCACTATGTCCCATCCAATGGACGACTGCCTTTCTAAGCCCAGAGGTGTTCCGTACTGACCGAAGACAGATGGGGGGTTTTGCAGAGATAATCTGAATGTTTGTCCAAGTAGGACTTGAATCTGGGAATTGCAGATTATGAGCCTGGCACACTACTGACTGCCCCTTGGTTACAGAGACCCACAGAATATCTGATAGAGACCTCACACAGTTACTTAAAAAATCATCCAAAGTGTTGACTAATTTGCACAGAGTGACTTTTCTTGAAATAGATTCTTCTCACAAAGAAGGCAAAAGCTGGGGAAATTCACGTCATCTGGCATTTTTGGAAATATTTCTTAATTCTAGGGATTTCTTTTCCTCTGCAAAAGAGGAACTAAATCAATTTAGTTTAGAAAGATAATTTCTATTTTGCGTTTAAGCTTTTTATGTAGCCAGACAATAAAAATTGAGAAGAGAGATGAATTTGAAACTTTTAAATAAAGCTTATTTTCTTTTCATTTTTCTTTCAATTGAATTTTCATTTAGTTTTTCTTGCATTTTAAGTTGCCATTAAATGAAACAGAAATCCATAAAAATTAATATCTTGATGAAGAATCTTGTGCAGTGTCTCATTACATAAACGGGGCCATCATTGGACAAAAACGAAATCTCCTCTGGAGGTGAGGAAAGCCATTATTACCTCGTACTGATGACTAATTTATCCCAATGGCCATGGATGTCGTCTTCAGCGGGTTGCTCAGAAATGTACAAGCCATCAAATTCCAAAGCTCGAGCAATCTCCTTTTCCCTTTTGAAAATAGCCAATGGAACCTGGAAATAAAGGCATTTTAAATATTCATTCTCCGAATTCGATTTTTTGAATGATATTAATGAAAGAGATTGTCAAATGCGATATTTTAGCTCATACACACACCAAAAACTTTTTATTTCTCGAAAATATGAAGATTTACGGTGAATAACGAATTACAATTTCGTGAATATTAATTATGTATGAAATGGTTCAAAAAAAGGTTGAGACACAAAACTCCTTAGGAAAGGTGTTACAAAATATATTCCGTTACGACTTACTTTTAGGTGATAATAAGCGATGAGCATACAGAAGGAAATAACCGAATGTAGAATAGCCAGCAACCGAATTATAGGTTCTAGGTAGAAAACTTTCTCTTCTATTACGACCCATTCTTCGACGTCTTCATCCCCGTCCTCTCCCAGGATGCCTCCATCGTCAAAATCATTCGTTAAGTTGCCCAGAATGTCTCCATTGTCATCTCCATTGTCATCTTCGTTCTCTTCTTCTTCATCTCCTTCGGGACTGGTCACCTAGAGGGAAGGAATACACTTCTCAGAATGGAAAAGCAAAACATTTGGAAAAGTGTAGCTTCATCCACAGATTTTCACCTGAAAGAAAGGAGCTGAGATTGGCTCTGTGTAGAGCATCAGAAGAAGCTCGTAATCTGATCTTCCCAGCTTCGAGTACAAATGGTTTCTGCATCGAGAACTGTCTCCACTTTGCCCTCGGTTAGAAAGGGACTTGGAACTCCAGATCCATTAGATGGAACGTTCAGTTGTGTGGCCCCCACATGCAGGAGAGCCATACTCTGTGGCTGCTAATGAACACGCTAGATGGCCTTAACAAGAGGCTGGGTGGGTTGGGTTGTTTTACCTATTGAGCGGCACTTTTTTGGACACAATGGGCTAAATGGCCAGGTCACAAAGACCCCGAAGGCTCAGAGAAGGCTAGGGGGAGGGGACCCACTGGATGACTGTTGGGAGACCGATGGTAGCCTCCCATCAAGGCCATCTAGACTGTTCTTTAACGTGCACAGGATATGGCTCTCCCACACACGGGCCATGGCTTAAGTCCCATCCGACAGCCTTTCCAAGCCCATTGGTGTCCCCTACTGGCCATGGGCAGGGCGTGGAGTTTTGCGGTTTCATTTTAGGTAGCCAATAATCTGCTCGGTCATTTCACCCAGTTACATGTTAACTGCAATTGGAAACTAATAACGATACACTGAAAGTGGCTCTGCCTTTCCAACGGATGATTCCTGCAGAAGCTGTCTACTAATCTTAAATTTGCTTTTTAATGTTGGTGAAATGATGTTCTAAAACTCACCTTATAGAAGAGGAGGATGAAATTGATGCAGAAGGCCATCACAAGAGCAAGATATTTCATCGTGTAAAAGTTCCTGGCCAAGAAGCTCTGCAAAAAATATTTTTAGATTAGAATTCAAACTACGAGGGAAACTAACACTTAGAAGTTTTGACAGCATTCAAATAACTCTGCCATAACTTACCACTATTTTTCGAGAATATTCTCCAAAATTAATAGCAGCCACGGCAGGTGTCTCTGTAGGCTTTGGAGGCTCGGGAGCGATTACCATAGGTGGAGGGGCAGGAGCAGGTGGGGGTCTAGAAAAAGATCATCTTCTGTTATGATCGGAATTGTAAAGATTCAAAATAAAACATTTCAAACTGAGAAAAAAAAAAGTACAGCATAGTTATAGTAACACAACAATTTCATTCAGATAAAAAAAAATCGTGTCGTCATAAGAGAGTGGAAATTAAAAGAAACCCGAGTGAAATATCGCACCAACAATTGCTCATCAGAACCAGTAAGAAAGAGAAGAAAATAGCCACGTGACGAAAACTATGAGGGGGGGGGGGGGGAAGTGAATCTTACGTCATTTATCGTGATAGATATGATCATCTCCCGAAGGGAAATTGTCGGATCAACAGCATTTCAGACACTGGCTCTGCACTGATAGGCAATCCCTATCAAAAGGACTTTATCAAGGCATCAAAATTTTGAAACGGTTTTTTGAGTCTGTTTAACAAAAGAAAAATCGTTTCTGAATTGGTTACTGATCAAAGGGCCCTGGGTTCGAGCCCGGGTATGGCATAGACATTTGTGTTGTGTTTTTGCTGAGGTCTCGCCAGACGCACAGACCTTCTATTATGGCGTTTTAAACTGGCAGGCTCTTCTAAGACCTCTGTAGCAAACAGCTGCTTCAGGGGTAATTTTTTTTATTTTTAATAACACCCTTCTTCCCAAGAGAGCTAGATGGCTTCAAAGACCCCATGACTTTGTTTTTTCCTACATCTCCCATCTCTTCTCTGATGAGGATTTCAGTTGATAGCATCTGTCTCCGACGTCTGCCCAAAAGAGAGCTTTCACAAATTTTCCTTCTAGCTCCATAATAATACACATTGCGATAATTTTTCTTTTCGTATCGTATCTTCCATGTAATACATTTAACTTAATTTTTCAATAATATTAGAGACTTCTATTTCGAAATTCTCCCTAATCTAAAATTTAATTTAAGCCTTGAGTAGTTCTCTTGAGGGTCTCTTTTCCTCCTGAGTCCTCCTGAGTCGTCTTCGATGAGATTCTTTCCCAAGAAGCAAAAGTCGAAGTAGTCTGAAATCGACTCCTTTCATAAAAATGAACTTAACCACCAAGAGTGCATCTGGCGAGGCTCTCTTTCGTAACCCATACGACGATGAATTGGAGCGAAGAAATGAGAAGAAGACCAGAGGGAAAAAAACTCTGCCCATGGCTTGGCATTATGTTTAGAGTCAAATAAATAATACAATTGGTAGCAATTTTAAAAATAAAGTGATAAGTGCGATCAGAAGATAGCGAGGAAATTAAATGCTGACAGAGCTGAAATGATCTAAGCAGACTGCAAATAGAAGTAAAGAAATTACGATGTTGCACTCGAATCACGAGCGAACTGAAAAGGATTCCGTCACACTTTCAGAAATATAAACTACTTTAAGTTGAATGACAGTTCCCAACCAAAATATAAATGCCTATTTACATTGACTTGGTACCATGAAATAAATGATCCAGAAAATCTGCTTATGCTGGGCAATAGATGCAGGTGACTGACTGACTGCAAACGAAAAAGGAGAAGAAATGCAGACGGAAATGATAAATAAGGGCGAACAAAGGAATACACTTAAGAGTTTTGAAATGTGATAATGCCACTGAGATGGGATATGCCAAACAGAAAATGAAATAGAACATTGAAATGAAAATTAAATAGAAGAATATTAAAAATAATGAAAGGATAATCGATTGCTTACTCGCTGACGGGCTGGGCTACGACTTCTTTACTCTTCACGTCGCCATCGATATGATTGACCTTTTAACAAGAGAAAAATATTTCATTAGAAAACCAAACGCTGCATCATCATTTCAACAAAAGCAGTCGTAGCACGAGCATTATTTGGTTGCAAGCAGGCATGTGCTTATGCGACCAAATAACCTCTCAAACATCAATCGCAAAACTTAAATATTTCTCTTCAATGTTTTAAGCTAAACACATTTTTTACACAATATTTTACTGAATTTAAAAAACCAAAGAGTAAAAGTATGAATAAAACCCCATTGTTTTTACTTAAATAGAGCACATATATTTCCCCCATCGACAGGAAATTGTCCTGATAATAGGAGAGGTAAATGAAAGATTATCATCATCATCACACAGATCTCGAGATTTGGATTTTCTTTCCTCTTGAAGGCAAACTCATCCAGAGAGGAAAATGGAAGGTACGATTGTTTCACCTTGCCAATGGCTACAGAAATAAATCGATTCGTTTGTTTGCCAGGTATTAAACTATTAATAAAGATACAACCGAGCTATTGATAATGATACAATCGAGCTATTGATAATGATACAACTGAGCTATTGATAACGATACAGCTGAACGAAAGCAAACCAGTTATAAAAACTGTAAACAATTTTTTTGTTTTCTTTAAATTATACAGAAAGTTTCTTACAGCTCTTTTTAAAAACTAGGATTAAAGCCTTGAATTTATTTTCTGTTTTCTCCCAATGAAGAAAGCTCAGATGAGAATGAGAAATTGAGGATTTGACGGAAAGCTTCAGGATATTTTGATTTCTGTCTAGGAAGTAGGTATTACTTTTGTGTTAGATGATTTCAACACCAAAGTCGGTACTGACGCTGACCTTTGGATAGGAGGGATCACTCTGTTTCGCATTGGTAGTTGCAATGACAATGGGAAGCATCTGAGGATAAGGAAAAATTAATACTTTCAGAACAACTGCACATACTTTTATATATGAAAACACCGATAGATTCATACGGGTTCCACTTGATGGATTACATAGGGACGTGATGGATTAAAATTAATAGTCAACGGGTCAGTTAGGTTTGGGGCTTTTTGGCACAACGGCAACTAAAGCCATATTGGGCCAAACAATATTAGTGGTAAAAGTATAAACAGATAAAAATCATAGAAACCCACAATCAAAGTTATGCTATGAATACCCATGTCTTCAATCCCTGTTTTAGGAACACCAGGACCTACAGTGGAGATTGAAATAGGTACAGATCAGAACCAGTTTCAAAGTCTTCTAACTTGGGTTTAAGAAATATTTTACAAAGCATAGAAGAATTGTCTTTAGCAATGTGGCCGTGAAAGATTCAGAAATAATCAAATCTTATCATGATAGTCAATATGAGAAACGTGGTTCACTTATTATACACTGGGTGAGAAACCAAAGCACGATTTTAAGCACTCTATACTTGAAAGCCAAAGTCGAGGGTAAAAAGATAGATGTGTTGGGAATGCTTGTTCATGAAAGAAAGTTGTGCATGGCTTACTTCTAATAATCTTAATAAAAGGTATAACTGAGGGTTTAATAACTCACGGCTTGCAGAGCATTGCTCTAATTAATTATAATCAGTTTAACATTAAAATTTTATAATAAAATATGAGCAATGAAATTAAGGCATTATTAGTAAAAGGGGCAGACCTAAATTAAGAAAGCGCCAATGTTAAAGAAAAATGATCTGTGCTGTGGATGGTTTTAGGGCATAAGAAATATGAAATGCTAGTTGAACATCTTCACTCTTCTTAATGATCTGAAGGGGAAAGGATTTACTTACGACACCATCAGCTGTTTCCGGAGATTTCTTCGCTTCGTCGTCGCTGCCTCCTTCCGTCTCTGACAACTCTAAGCTTGACTGGGGTGTGACCTCAGCCTGCGCGGCAGTCATGTGATATCTGAAAGACAAAAATATCAACTTGCCTTTCAAATCATCATTCATTAACGACAGCAATTCTATATAAATCCAAAAAAAACCTCTCTCTCTTAAACAGGAAGCAACTGGACCTCTAATTTATTATAAATGATGGCGAGATCGGTTCCTGAATACCCTTTCGTTGATTCGCGGGTCTCAGAATGTACAGTACCTAAGCATGCCGCTTCTATTTAGCAAAATAAGATGATTTCACAAATGGTGAAAGAGGAGAACGATTTACATTTCATTTATGATGTAGCTGATCAGATGAGATTCTTGCAGATCATAGGAATCTCTACGTCAGAAGATTACAACGAAGCTCAATACCACAAACTTTTATTATTAAAAACAATTTCAATTTGATTAAACAAAGCGGTTGGGAAAAATATTGTAAACCTTTCATAGAAAGAAATGAAACGCATTGAAGGTTTTAATAAAGGACATTGTTTTCAACTCTGAGAACAGCAGAGTTAAATAGCACGAATAATAATCATTTCATTTTAAAGAAAACTGGTGGCAACAGAAAGTATTTTATCAGTGAATGAGGTGAAACGCATTAGAATAGCAAGCATTAATCAGATATACTTCAAATAGCAAGGTGTTGTCTATAGTTGCTAACATTATTAAAATTAGAAAACATTAATTAGAAGCAAATATCGTTAGCATTAGAGAAGAGGTAGATGATTAATTCTTCAAGTTTTAAATATAATAAGTCCAGAATGAATTAAGAGAATTTGCTTTGAGCGACGACTTACTTCACTTCCCCTCCTCCTTCTTCCTTGGTGATGTCCACTCCAAAGGCCTGAATCGTTCCCACAGTTTCTCCTCCTTCTGCCATCATGATCGCTTCGGGAGGGGGCGCTTCTATCGGCAATGGCGCCTCTATAGCAGCCAACGCTCCTGGCTTGGCCCAGATGTCCACTTTCGCCTCTTCTTCCTCCTCCACTCCTTCGACCAGAGGCTGACCACCCATCAACAGAAGCACCACCTTTAACACGCTCCTGAGAAAAATGCATCGTAAGGAAATAAATCTATGAACTCTTCAATCAAGATCTATAATCATTAATTAATTCAACGATAACTCAAAACAGACTATTTTAAGATGGTATAGTTTCTTTAGGTTTAAAGAAAATGATTCATACAAAAATTCAGAGAAAAACATTCATTTTCCTTGTTATTTATTTGTATGTAAGTGGAAAATTAAATGGCAATTTGAAACCATGAATTCTAATATTTATGCAAAAACCTTTTCCGTCAATACTACTGAATGTCTAAATTAATTCGAATATAAATAGGGCCTGGGCTACAAGGAAAAGGAGAAAGCAAAAAAAATTGGGTCGTAGATTTTCTTGTCTATTACACATATCGTCGTGTTTACTTGAAAATGAAACCAAATTTTTTTTCCATTCTTTTCGTTTAAAATGAATTGCCTGACAAAAAATAAAAAAGATATAGCTAGTGTTGCCAGTAGCGTCTTCTAAATGTCGCAAGCAGCTCATTCAAAAAATGCGCAAAAAGTTGCAAAGGGTTTTAAAAATGTCGCTAAATAAATCCGCTAACTTCTAATGACATATGAAAATATTAAAAGAAATACTTGTGGTAAAAGCATAAATCTTTCTATATTTCTGTATTCAACAAATAAAATTTTATAAACATTCTTTAATATTATTTGATGAACGTGCTTTTAAAAACACCTGTTATCAAGAATAAAATATCGCCTAAATGCATTGCATAAATATTGCCTTTTGATAAATACAAAATGCAATCAGAGGCAGCTGCCAAGGCTTAAAGAAAAAGTTTTATAAAATGCAGAAGATTTTCCTTCTAACCCAATAATTCATGTAGAGTTAAAAATAAGTACATGTCAACAAAAACAGTTATAAGTAGATAACAAGTCACATGATTACAGTACAATTTCACAAATAACTCAAGAATTGACTGAAAAATATTGAATTTCGCCGAGGAGCTGAAATCGAATCCAGTTCCTTCAAAAAATGTGTCAGGTATTTTCAGGATGTCATGGATTCAGTTCCCACCCACTCCCGGCCCAAACACAATTTTTTCCACCTAACAAATTCATTGGTAATAAGACTATAAATCACCATGCTTGGCCCCCTATACACAGCAGCAGGAAGACATTTTACACAACCACAGTCCCGACATTTTTTGTCTCGGTGATTAACCCCGAAGAAAGGATTTTACAACTTAATATTTCTAAACTTCTGCTTAGATGACTTTTTATTCAGAGGCATTTTTTATGATCCACTTTTAACTGGAGTTATTCCTCACTTCACATTCTCCCCTTCGACGTATGGTGATAGAAACCGAAAACTACGTAAAGGAAGTGTGCTGGTTGAAATTCCACCAATCAAATAAAAAGATATCATTGACCAGAACACTTTCTCAGCGACGACTGCATCAAATCGTTGGCAGTTTAAACTTCGAAATTGTGAAATGCTGCCGATTCATTTGTGAGCTTTGCCAAGAGGCGAAACGGATTGGTCAAAGTCTTTGCAAGTTTGTCGCTGCATTTTCTGCTGGATACATATCTTTGCTGGATACATATCTTTGCTAAATACTATCAAAATCATGCAACTGCGGTATAAACCTGAAACATTTTTTTTTTACTCTTTGATCATAATACAAGTAAATTTTATCACCACAGATGACCCGTAAAACTTAAAGCTTCTCTGCAGGATATAGAATAATTACATTTATAATTTGTTACAAGCCTTCTTTCATTTGATGTGATGACATCAGCAGTGGAATTATTATTTGACATTGGCACGTGACAGTTAGAAAATGTAACTTTGAAATTAATGACATTGATAGCAAAATAAAATTTCGAACATTGGCTATAGGGATTGTTGCTGTTTGTTTTTAAAAATTTTAGGACTTCTTTTAAGTTTGGATTTCAACAATGTGAAAAAAAAGTTAAAAAATAATGTTTCTCTTGGCAAGAGGTTAAAAGTGTGTGGTATTTTGTAATTGTTTCCATATTTTCCATAGTTGTTTGCAAAACTTGGCACCTTAAAATAGTTTTTATGATTCAGCCTTTCCTTTTCTCGTGTTAGATTTTTACTTTATGTTTGTCATCAAAGAAGTTACTTTATATTGTGTTGTATTTATATAAATTTCGAAATGCTATCTAAATAACAGTCTTTCTTTGGCTGTGGTTAGTCAAACTTCTACAACTCTTCAAATGTTTATTGAGCGTTTTCTTGAGGAAGCAGTGGAAACGGGAAAATCTCCCGCAACTCATAATGTTTGACTTACATCCCAGATTTTGGCAAGGAAGATGACATTGACGAACAGAGGGGGTCATTGGGAACAGAGGTGTCAAATTCCTAAACAAGTTTATGACACAAAATACTGTTCATGTTGTAGGTATTAGCATGTAGCATCTATTAAATAAACTCCCCCCCCCTCATAAAACCTTTTGGATTTTATAGAAAACAAAAAAACAACAACAAGAATTTCATTCATGTCAAACAATTAGTTGTGCTCCTCATATTCTATGCGCCTTGGCATATTTTACTTGAAGAATTGGGAAATGCAGATGCGGTAAGTTTCACCTCTGATCTGTATTCTCTTTGTTCACAAGGACCCCGATGGCTGAGAGAAGAGAGAGAGGGCGAATGCGATCACTGGGCAGTTGTCAGGAGACTCCTTGTTAAGGCTATCCAGTTTGTTTATTGTGCATAGGGTTCTCTTGGCTGTGGAGCCATTGCTTAACGTCCCACCTGACGGACGACAGTCTTTCCAGAGAGAAAGGTGTCGCCTTTCTCTCTCTAAGGGTAAGGTAGTGGAGAAAACTCTGAATGCTGAGAAGAGCTGTGACGAAAAACGAATCCTGAACACAAGGAACTGATTAAGGCAGACGGATACAAGATTATCGATTATTTTGATGACAAATCAGCAAATGAATTTTAGTAATTTAAAAATGCACCTCACCTGCTTGAAGAATAGAAAAAGTATCCTGTACAGAAGAACATATAGAAGATCATATAGAAGAAACCAGTGATCAATTCTGGGAATGTTTTTGTCTTCATAATGGCAATTTGTTTCTTGATGTTGGCTGGAGTAAGATAAGAGAGAACATTCACTACCTTATCCTTTAAGAAGCGAAGTCCTTTCTTAAGGGGATCAAAGGCTGACCTAGGTAGAAAATGAAGATGTCAGTGGATACCTAAGAATGAAAAGTCACAAATGTATAGAGCATTATTTATTATTATTTACTGTTTCTAAAAAAAGTGCATTGTAAAAATATCCACAACCATCTTGACAGATTATTCAGAATGTCATGAAGCCGAGAAGCGCCCCTCCCCCCCTCTTTCAATATTCCATCATCGAGCAGGCCTTATCCGTCAGAGAAGATGACCTCCGCACAGAACTTCTGTCAGCACATTTTGATTTGTCAGTGAAATTAACAATAAGAATGAAACGGAATTGCACCTAAAACTTTGAAGCATTTGTGGAGAGTATTAAAAATAGGCATGCCTAAATACTAAACTTAGGCTTTATAATAAGTTTAACCAAGGAGCTTAAAATATTTTTATTTTGGGAAATTATTGCACATAACACAGTTTTAAGTAATTTTATATTCACATGTCAGATTTAACATATAATGAAATATGCTATTTAATGAAATGTTTTCAGATGTAGATGTGCATTTCGAGGATACGCCTTTAATATCTTGGATAATAGGCGATTTTTTTTAAAGTAGACGCTTCCTTTAAAAACATCTAAAGTTGCTAAAGTTGGATACATGATGGGGAATGCATTCGAGGCTTACAACTAAAGTTGTATACATGATGGGAATGCACTCGAGGCTTACAACTGAAGTTGGATGCATGATGGGGAATGCACTCGAGGCTTTCAACTAAATTTGGATACATGAGGGGGAATGCACTCGAGGCTTTCAACTAAAGTTGGATACATGATGGGGAATGCACTCGAGGCTTACAACTAAAGTTGGATACATGATAGGAATGCACTCGAGGCCTACAACTAAAGTTGGATACATGATGGGGAATGCACTCGAGGCTTTCAACTAAAGTTGGATATATGATGGGGAATGCACTCGATGCTTACAACTAAAGTTGGATATATGATGGGGAATGCACTCGAGGCTTACAACTAGAGTTGGACACATGATGGGGAATGCACCCGAGGCTTACAACTAAAGTTGGATACATGATGGGGAATGCACTCGAGACTTACAACTAAAGTTGGATATATGATGGTGAATGCACTCGAGTCATCACAATTCAGCTTGAAATGAAAGGCACTTAAATAGCCCATTTTATGCATTTCCATGATATGACCAATTTTGTAGTTTTGTAGAGATAATCTGAGTTATTCGTTTTGTGCCACATCTTGTCGCTCTGTTTGTGATATGTTCTTTCTAATTTGATAGGACTGAATACTTCAGAAATAATCAACTAATAACAAGGAATGTCAGGATTTATAATATAATATAGAGTTCAGTGACTGGCATGCAAAGAACAAATTAAGATCGTCATTTCTCACTTACGGTGGCTCTTCATCAGCTCCTAGGAATGGATATGCAGTGGCACAAGTTGGAGTTTCCTCTTCGTCTTCCATAGAGATGCTGCTGGCATGCTGCATCTGGAAACAATTGAAGAAATCATTGAACCAAGCTCCACAAAATCAAATCTTTGCTACGTTCATGAATCCGAAAGTTTGACATTTCTCTAGAAAGTAAGATTTTTGATTCGATAAAAGAAATAAATAAGAATTTCGGAGGAACTTTCTTTTATCCAGCAACGATGAAGGTTCATACAGCTTCGAACATCAGGAAGACTGCTTAGAGAAAATCCAATGAATTACTTCTTCAGAATAAAGTTACACTTGAATCCCTCCTACATTTAAAAACCAGAAATCGCGAGATTTCCAATTTCATTTTTGATTAACGAATCACTCTTCACCAATACGGATTTAGAATTGTTATACAACCCGCAAGCACGTGAGAGTGTAAATGCCAAATCCAAATGACAATCGGCGGAAAACTAGAAGACAAAAATCTTATGAGAGGTGCAAAATCGAAAAAAGTATTTTATGTTTCGCATTTTGACTGCATTACCATCGTTTCTTTTGGGGATGCAAAGCGAGACCATTTCAGTCGATCCTTACGGCGCTAACGAAAAGCATTTTTGTTGCATTGCTATTAAAAGAGATGACTTACCTCAAAAATTGCATCTTCACAGAAATTAACGAAGGCTTCTAATTTTCCCTTGTCTCCTCCTTCGGTGACGATGCTGTAGAAGAAAGCTCTCTTTGACTCCTAAAAATATTCAACGAATGAGGCAAATTGAAATTAGAAGAAAGAATTCCTTTAAGAAATACTCATAATCTAAAAACATGGAACATAATAGAAAAAAACGGAGGAATTGATACTGATGTATTTACAAAATGCTGCAATACATATATTATGTAATGTTAAAATGAATCAACTTCCTCGTTATAAGCCAAACAAGTATACAAATAACGTTTAGCTATCAAGAAACAAACTTTACCTCGTTTTTAAGTTCGCTAATTGAATTTAATCTCCGAACATTTTCCGATTATCTGAACAAAGAATCGATCAGGAATCGAGTTCCTGCACTCCTTACCAGCAATGCAATCCAATCCATCAACATTTTATTTACCTAAAGATGCCAATTTATTATAATTTTGACCGATTTTAATTCAAGCAAATTTATAACATGGAAAACATCTTTTAAAAGCAATTAAACTACGTATTGGAAAATTTCTGGCATGTTCTTTTTAAGGTTGGGCTGTTTTACCTCTGCGGCACTTTTTTGCACACAATGGGCTAAATGGCCAGGTCACAAGGACCGTAGAAGCTCAGAGAAGGTTGGGGGTGGAGATCCACTGAAACAGCAATTGGGAGACAGATGGTAGCTTCCCATCAACACCATCCAGCGTGTTCTTTAACAACATGCACAGATGATGATTTGAAGGTCAAAAGTGTCATCCGTCTATATTACACAACTGGGTGAAGGTAAGGGTATTGGCTAAGGAGCACGTGAGGGGCTTAATAATTTTATGCAATAAATATGATCACTTGAAAAATCCACTTTCTACTATTTGTTAAATTTGATCCAAAAAACTAAATTTATTTTCAATTTACACAAAATGCAACTTCTGATAAACAAAAATTCCAACTCGGTCACAAGGTTTTTGAATTTGAGTGGCACTTGTTGCGATTCCAATAAGAAAAACATCAGCACAAGTAGAGGGAAAACAAAAGTTTAAAATTTTTATTTGAAACAAAAAATTTTGAGCATCGGTAACATTTTCAATAAATTTCGTTTCGCGAAACCACAGATCTTCACATTAAAAAATATCAACTCATCGCAGAGAGCAATTTTAAAAAAATACTTCTATGGACCAAAAAATGTATTTAATTATTGATAAATAATAAAATTATAATTAGCATAATTTTATTAATAAATAATATATATATTTAAAATAATACAAAAAATTTATTGCAGGTGAAAGAGATAAGAAATTGTGGTGACCTTATTGAAACTTGGATCACTTAGCTGTGCTTTTAATAGATGGGTTGGGTTGTTTTACCTCTGAGCGGCACTTTTTTGCACACCATGGGCTAAATGGCCAGGTCACAAGGACCCCAAAGGCTCAGAGAAGGTTTGGGGAAGGGACCCACTGGAACCGCTGTTGGGAGACAGATGGTAGCCTCCTGTCAAGGCTATCCAGTGTGTTCTTTAACGTGCACATGATATGGCTCTCCCGCACATGTGGCCACGGCTTAACATGTCGTTCGTCGGATGGGACGTTAAGCCGTGGCCCCGCGTGGCTGTTCAGTAGGGGACACCGATGGACTTGGAAAGGCCGCCCATCGGTGTCCCCTACTGAACTTTTAATAGATTTACAACTATTAAAAACATTTCTGTTATTATGCAACATACAAATGGTAACAGCTTAAAAGACCATTTGCATGAATTTTATTAATGCATTTACTATCATTTAAGCTCCAACTTGTAGCATCTCACTTGAGGCAGAAAATGTCTAATAAAAATAAAGTTCTCTCTCTGTAAATAAGAACTTAAAACCTAATAAACTTATTTTTAGAACTGAAAAGAGCTCGAAATGTTTTTTTTAGCCATTTTCAGTGTTGAATCTTATGATGTTGGTGTTGAAAAAAGTTTTCCTATCTCCCACTAGAATGCAGGAAAGTAAAAAAAAAACCTATTTCGCAATTTGAAAGTTTTTCTTTGGAAAACAAAAAGCGGATCTGCATCCATTCCGGTACAATCGAGTTCCCTGTGATGTTTTTCCCTTTTGGATCTACATTCTTACAGGAGCATCCTAATTGGCAATCTTCTTTTGAGATCAACCAATTAAGCTAATTGGCAATCTTCTTTTGAGATCAACCAATTAAGCTTCGTTGAAATTTTTGTGACTTTCCAAAACAATTGACTTGCCTTGATTTGTGGTTTCTCCCACTGATCGATCGTTGATTCTTTTATCTCAAAGTAGACCCGTTCTATTCTGTTCGCTCCACCTGAAAAGAATTAAAGAATGTTGACGTCCCTTACTTATATAAAAAAAATCACATATTTTCTTCTTTTCATATATCATAAATCATATTAAATATCTCCACCTCTTAAAAACCTTTTAAGAGGAGTGAGACCTTATCCAGTCTCACTCCTCTTAAAAGTAAACTTAATGGCTTGAGAATAACTAAGAATATGAACGATTACATATTATGAGCACATGAGCTAGTTAAGTTAGTTGGGAATACCAGATCGAATAGGGCAGCCGAAATTCGGTCTGACTATTGCATTATTAAAAATGTCTCATTAACTGCAGGTTAAGAAAAGTTGTGCTAAGATTAAAATAAAAACTTTTAATGATGAAACTGAAAGATCCTGACATAGCCGAAGCTTACCATGATAAATTGCTCAGTCGTTATGACAACCATTGCAATTGGGGTTGATGACGAATGGGGCAAATTGAAAACTGTCTAGTCGTGAAACCAACAGCACTGATTTGGGTGAAACGGAGCGTAGGAGACTGATTCCTTTCAGATATAGAGTCAGCCAGCTGATTTCTGAAAGGACTGCTAAGTTGAAGCAACACTCGACTCTTCTTAACAGACCCTGGTAGCTTAGCCAGAAATTTCCAATGGGGTGAGAAATTTGAGTGTAACCAGCGTGGGAGGTATAACAACAGCCCTCTATATTGGCTATGCCTCTGATACATATTTGCAAAGAGAGTAATACATGCGCAAATGATCATTTTAATGTTGATAAGAATCTTTGGATTGGTAAGCTGACTTAAAATGAAGAAACAATTGCTAGATAACACAACAACAAAGAATTGTATCAAACAGTTAATAATTTTTTTGTGGAAGAAATAGATTGGCACATAGGGATTGAGGGATAAACAAGGTACAGTTATAGAAGGTGAGGATTCTCATGGTCATGTCATGGCTAAATGGGCTGATCATTTCAGTGATGTTCTGAACAATGTGATTAGTTCTACTCCCATTGTAATGGTGATAGATGCATTAGTGGCTTTAAAGTTGGCTCTATTTCGCCATATCAAGTTACTTTAGCCATCTCTAAATAAAAACCGCGCAAGTTAAATTATTAAAACTGTGTCTGTCTCTCAGTTGATAGCTATGTCTATCTGTATATATGTAGATGATACTTTACCCAATATTTCTATAACAAAATATAATTGGCGAGTGCATGCATAGCTAAATTGATTAGCAGTATTATTTGCCTAAGGAATTAGGAATTAGATATTAATCTTGTTTCAGATTTTTTCATGCTTGACTCTATGCACCGAATGATGTAAACCAGAAATTGCAACAACTCTAGTATTAGTGGATTATTCGGAATATTTTCAAAGAGCAAAAATCCAGTCTAATGAGCGAGTCAATACAATTTGCACAAAACTGCGACGGATCCGTTTTATTTTCATCGTCTCTCGTTTCTCTATTCTTTAACAATTTCTTTAAGAATAATTGAACCTTGTGTTCAATCCATTGCAGATGATTGGTTCATTTTTCAAAGATCTCCTAAATAGCAGACGTAGAGAAATGAGCGCTTTATCATTTATTGAAAACAAAATTTAAGTTTTACGAAATGAAAAAAGTTGATCATTGCTAATTAGATCAATTATTCTTCCATTTATTCCAAAACGTTATTCCCTTGAAAGTTTCGAAATTTAATTGATAATAATTTTAATTAACTAAATTTTCAAAGAGCCAAATTTCGTTTTCCCTCGATAATCGGAACTTCTTATTTTTTCCATCGTGCAGAAAGTGTAGTTAAATATAGTTCTGTACAATTAGTTCAACATTCAGTTTAATGAGGTCTCTGAACAATTTAAATATATTTTTTTCAATTGCCAAAAGAATGATTTCTCTTCACCATATTTACCTAGAATTTCTATTCTTCCCAAGAATGGCTCAAAGTAATTCAAGACACTGCTTGCAGTTTCCAAGAATCTGGATAACCTTTAAAACAGAAAAAGTAAATTAAAACAAACCTGTAAACTACTTTAAATATGAAGCCTAATTTAAGCTTGTCCTTTATATATTATCAAATAATTAAATTCCATTAATATACTTCATGTAATGAAAAGTTTGAACCTGAATATCTTCATACACATTAGAAGGAAGTAGAATTTAAAGAAATCGAAATGAAGCAAAAGGTTTGAAATTTCAAAAATACATTTTCAAAAAGATTTTATGAAAACTATTCTGATAAAAGAAAACAATTTTAACTCTCCTTTTTTTTTACAAAACTGTGATTACTGTCATGCCCACGTGATGTTATAACGTGGACAGGACTTCTTGAGAGAAAGAACAGCAGCAAAAATCGCCTTCCATTTTGAATTGTGACATTTTTCTGCATTCAGCCCTTGCTGAGGAACAGTTGCAGACGGCATAGAACATTCGATGAATCCGTTGCCCCCCCCCCCCCCCAGGCACCAGGACAGGAAAGACGTTACCGGCATGAAAAAGGAGAAAAACACCAGATGGGTGTTTTTTCTCACCTCCACCTGCTCAACCAATCAGCGCCATCCACGATGGATCCAAAAGGTGACCTCCACGGTGGGGCCAGAAAAAGTAGCAGCAAAGACTCGTGGAAAATTCATTCTTGTCCTCTCCTCCGGGCTGTGTGGTGGACAGCAACGAGCCTCTCCAGTGAGCGGAGCTTCCGAGGTGGGAACAATGAGTGTGTGGCGAGAGCGCTACGCAGCCCCGTGCCTTCAGCTTGCCAGCGGTCCAGCGATGTGCTTCCCTAGAGACAATGGACTGTTAAGGTAAGGGGGCCTCTCTTGAATCTGACGGTGATTTTCCACTTAAAAGTGTTTTCTGTGAACTGCCGTCACGTTGTCCCGAGTGGGACTTTCTTAATTGTTAAGGACTATTAGAGTCACGAGCAAGTAGCTCGTTTATCATGAACTTTTGACTCATGGACTGTTCTCCACTACGTAAAAGTTTCCCTTGAATTGAAAAGGGCCGCGCTAGAGGCGCTGTTGAACTTGTCCCAAAAGTGGTAACTAGTTATGAGTAAAATATCTAAAACTGGATTGTGTTAATAAATGTTATGTTTTGGCTAATTATAAAATTATCTCAGTTCTCATTATTGCAAAGGTCTAATAATTTGATTGTTGATCCAGGAAATTGCCTTGATTTTAGCAGCAAAGAATGCATCACGGCCTAAAAGTTGTACCGCCCTAAAAATACTCTAGGGGGGGGGGGGTCATAACATTACCATTGTCTCTGATGCAACTTCATCTCAAAACTTTAGCAATCGGCTTATGACGGTAATTTGTATACAACAAGGGGTGTTAAATTTTTTTAGGTCCTGCACCCTTCGCAACAATGTATTGCCCCCCCCATTTAAATGTCTCCTTGATTGGTTAATTATTTAAAATCAATAAAATTAAAACGCCCGAGGTGGCCCTACAGCTTATTAATAAAATGTTCTCCACAAACAGTACGTGTTCCTATTATTTTGATAGACCAAGGTAATTGAGGAGGGAAGTCAACTCAAAAACAAATGTCTGCATATCAACTTTATTTAATGAATAATTACCTTTAGTATTAAAAATATATTGAAGACATCCTGTAAAGATTTCCTAATGAGCATGAGCTACTACATGCGTCTTTTTGTCTGCTGCGTGGTGTTGGTGATCAGTGCATATCAGAGAGGTTCCTGAGTTGATATGGGGTGTGGCCTAGTCGATAGCGCACCAGGCTCTAATCTGCATTCACAGGTTCGAGTCCCACCTGGGTCTGCATTGAGAATTATCTCCACAAAACTCCCCACCCACGGTCAGTAGGGGACTTGGAAAAGCCGCTGTCCATCGGAAGGGACTTGGAAAAGCCGCTGTCCATCGGAAGGGACTTGAAGCTGTGGTTCCATGTGCGTGAGGTTATATGCAAGTTAAAGCACATGCTGGATGCCCTTGGTGGGAGGCTGTCATCTGTCTCTTAACAGCTGCCCAATGGATCACCTCCCCTTAACGTTCTATGAGTCTTCGGGGTCCTTGTGACCTGGCCATTTAGCCCATTGTGTGCAAAAAAGTGCCGCTCAGAGGTAAACCAACTCAACAAGAAAGGAAATGGAGGCATTTCAAAGAGCGGCCAGATCCTTTCCCATTTATGAAAAGGAAATGGAAAATGGAGGCATTTCAAAGAGCGGCCAGATCCCTTCCCATTTATGAAAAGGAAATGTCAGGATCAAATCTCTGGCATATTTAAAGAATCAGATGGATGGTGTTGCCAAAACAATGGGTATCTGATCCAATTATTATCATTAGAATCAGTCATTCAACACATTGTGAATAAAAACTTTATTTATGGCTGCTGATGTTTTAGATTGAGAAATGTTTTTATTTATGTAAATCAGTCTTAATGTTTCCAACATTATACGTTTAGGTGTAATCTCAACATCATCGTAAGTCTCAGCTGTTATTTATGTATTACTTCCAGTTTCAGATATCATTCTCTGTGATTCACGACTGCCATTAGGGTAAATTTTGATTTAATTCTCTGAATGCTTTTATTTCTCAGTTCTCATCATTGAAGCTAGGAAAGGGAGAGGGGAATTCGTTGGCGAAAGCAATTTCTAGGGCTAAAATTAAAAAGAACAAATGTATGCAACAAGTAAAATGTAGCTGAAGAGAAATCGTATGTGCAAATGGAATATTTTCTAGCACCGTGGCTTCCGACAGAAACATTTCTAAGAGAAAGGGGGAGGGGCGATCAAAATGCTATTTTTTGCAATATATATGCTTTTAATATTTTCACTTTTTGAAGAGGTTGAGCCAATCGTAAACTTTGACCTCCTCTCCTGTCTGGGGCAGTTTCTATTCCACTTCAGAAAGTCATTCTCCTCCACATGTCGCAAATGATAATAAAAACACACAGAACACAACTAGTAACGGAATATGGACCACCTGATCACAACGAAACTGAAAATCTATCGACTTAACAGACTTGAACTGTCCTCTTAATGGCAAAAATTCATCACCTGATAGAGCTCTGCTTTGCAAAGAAATAGCCGGAAGTAATCTTTTCAAATAATTCGTTTTTTTTTTTCCTCCTTCAGCTTCTCAGTTTCCTAAAACCATTTTCAATCCAGAAAAAAAACAAGGAAATAAAATCAGACTATCTTCCTGGATGATGCTAATTCGCCCAATGGTATGAAGAATGATTATGAAGTTTCAAGGAAAAGTTTTGTGATCAAATATATCTTGTAACATAAAGATCAGAGCAATCAGAATATTGATTTACGAGATTGGGTTGTATCCGGATGGCCACTTCAGCAGAAGCAAGCCATAGAAGTCTCTGGCTCAAAATCGAAATATGAGGCCAACATTTGTTAGCACATAAAAAAAGCACTTGCATTATGCATGTAGGACATGTGAGGGGGTGTATATCACAGAGGGCGCTGGTTGGCTCAATCGCTGGCTCACAGGGTTCGAGTCACAACTGACCTAGATGATATTTATCTCCGCTAATCGCCAACCTGCCGTCGGTAAGAAAGGAGATACCGATGGGCTTGGAAAGTCCGACGTCGTTCCGTGTGCACGAGAGCCATGTCCAGTGCGTCTTCAAGGACATTCTGCTGAGCTCATTGACAGGAGGTTTCCGTCTCCTCACAGTGGGTCCCTTTCCCCAACCTAAAGCACTTGGGTCCTTGTAACTTCGTCATTTAGCCCATTCAATGCAAAGAGGTGCCACTCCTGAATAAAACAACTCAGTATATATCAAAATTTGGGACTTTTTATAACTTTAATTCTGCATTCAACAACCGATTGACATTTTCCCTTCTTCTAAAATTTATTGTGATTAATATGCTAATAACCGAATAAGTAAGAGTGAAACAATTTGCAAATATTTTTCCTGAATAAACAGAAAAAATAATTTTAATTTACACTTAACATTGAACGACTGTTTTTAGTAAATTCTTAACCGCTAATGTTATCCGCACAACACTTAAAGATGCGTTTTAACTCATAAATGGAGATTACCTTGGATCGTTTGGCATGTGTTCCGAAAGATTCGTCAACAGAACTGCTAAGTTGAAACCTAAGGAAATGAAGTGGAATAAATATCAAACGAACAACACTTCAAAAATAAATGGCAGTAATATTTAGTCTCAGAAAAAGCTACGCTTACCTTCTAAATCAACTTTATGGTTATGAAAATCAGCATGTGAAAGATACCCCTCATATCTGATATCTTTAATTAATATTAAGAGCTCTAAGCCAAGGGCTTATATCTCGAAGTCTAAAATAGTGCCTGATTGGCAATAACAATGTTAAAACACATAAACCCCAAAGGGGCCGCAAGGGCAAAACGAATTTGCTATAAAAAGCACAACTAAAAGTTAAACATGCGGGTGTCATACACCATTATCTTAGGACGCTAGAATTGTTTTAAAACCAATGGATCATAATCAAAGATCTAATTATATCATAAGGATTATCTCCCACTGCCTCGAAAAAGGTCTGAGTGTAGATGTGGTCAGTGCTCAAATCAGTGTGAATGGTCTTATTTTCCACAAACCATGGGAGCACTGACCTCAGATCTGAGGATTTTATTTTGGAAGCTCTGAAGCCTCCTGAAAGAGGAAGACATTGGTGTTGGTAGTATTACCCCCACACGGGTGAGGCATGTGTCAGGACAGGCCGCAGAAGAGTCTTATAAAGAAATAATTTCTTTTCTGGAGGCAGTTTCGAGCTCCACCCTATCAGGGGTGCAAGTTGACATCTGATGATTCGAGCCTTTGAGAGCACATGATCAATATGTGCATTCCAAGAAAGTTTTTATGTAGAATGACACCAAGGTATTTCACCGTTGGTGTCCAGGATGTTTCAACTCCAAACATTTTAGGAGAATCGGGATTAACAATCTTCTTTCTAGGGAAGAGAACTGATTGGCTTTTATCTGGGTTAATCTTCATTTTCCATTTGGAGTACCAACGCTCTACTTTGTCCATCCCAGGTTGCAACCTTCTGATAGCCAGCCTGGGGCTCAGGGATGAAGAGAGTAGAACAATGTCATCAGCGTAAAGTGCCGTCATGACAGGATGGAGATCTGAGAGATCGTGCATGTAGAAGTTACATAGAGCAGGGCCCAACAAGGAGCCCTGGGGGGCACCTGCATCTCTGTTTCTCACAGTGGAAAGGCAGTTGCCAATCCTAACACAAAATGTTCTTTCATTCAGGTATGACTGTAAAATGTGGGCCATACTCGAAGGGAAGTTGGCTTGAATCATTTTAAAGCTGAGGCCGTCAATCCAGATCTTATCAAAAGCTTTGGCCACTTCCAGAAAAGTGGATGTGACGGTCTCTTTCTTATTTAAGGATTCGGCAACCCTTCCCACTACTCGTAGCAGTTGGTAAAATGTAGATCGCTTTCGCCTAAAGCCAAACTGTTCTTCTGGAATTAGGTCGTTCTGATCAGTATGCTCCATTAGGCGATTTAAGATAATTCTCACGAAAACTTTACCTAAACATGGGAGCAAACTGATCGGTCGATAAATCTGCGGAAAGGTTGGATTTTTTCCCCCGATTTATGTATCATTTTAATAGCAGCCCTTTTCCAGATCGATGGGAAGTGTTTCAAACGTAAAAGGCTGTTAAAAATAGAAGAAATGTAAACAATGGTTCTAGGCGGAAGTTTTTGATCATGGTATTTGTGATTTCATCAAAGGCGGTAGCCTTTCTGAGATTTAACAATTAATTGCTTTGTTAACCTTAGTATGAGTTGCAAAGCGAATGTTAGAGATGCCACCTGGGAGAAGTGATCGAGTGCATTTTCAATAATTTCAGAAGTTTCTTCATCTGACAAATCACCATTGTCCTGAAACTGATTTTCCAGGGTGGTCGCAAAAACTTCCTCCTTGCCCTCGGTCTTGTAAACAATACCATTCATTCCATGAATCGGAGGATATTCCGAAACCGGTTTCTTCAGGGCATTGGCCATTCGCCAGATGGAATTGTCCTCTCTTGTAAGGGATAACAGCTTTTTGTTCCAAGAGTCGAATCGATGCTCGCGAATCCTACGCGAACAGAGTTTTTGAGCTCCTTGAGACGTTCCCGCGTCTCTGGCCCACGATAATATCTATTCTGGAGATATATTTTCCAAACTTTTCTTATTTTATTTTTAAGAGAGATCATCTCAAGAATGTCATCAGGAAGCTTACTGCCATCAATTTGACTCTCCTTAATCTTACTTGCAAACAGGTATGCACTCTTGATAATATCATTAAATGTAGAGCACAAATTAGTTCTGTGATGCAAAGATACTCTCGAGATCCTTTGACCTGAATACGAACTGTCATACTGTCATTGATGCCCTACCAATGACAGAAAGAGTAGAACAGAATTATTCTGATTTCTATCATTTACTACTACAATTGTTACATTTATTATCATAAATTTATTTTAGCTTATCATTTCATAATATCATCATTATCGATCATATCTTTATCATTCATATATTTATCATATCAATCAATTTCTAATCGAATGGTTTTGGTCTGCTCTTGTTGGACTGTAATCCCGCGTGATTAGATACCGTCTTCTGTCCATTCTAAACTGCAAACTGGCGCTGAATCGATCCTCGATGCAAATTCACCTCTTTCCTTTTTGACGTGCTGAATCTATCCTCAATACAAATTCACCTCTTTCTTTTATTATGTGCTGAATCTATCCTCAATACAAACTCACCTCTTTCTTTTATTATGTGCTGAATCTATCCTCAATACAAATTCACCTCTTTCTTTTATTATGTGCTGAATCTATCCTCAATACAAATTCACCTCTTTCTTTTATTATGTGCTGAATCTATCCTCAATACAAATTCACCTCTTTCTTTTATTATGTGCTGAATCTATCCTCAATACAAACTCACCTCTTTCTTTTATTATGTGCTGAATCTATCCTCAATACAAACTCACCTCTTTCTTTTATTATGTGCTGAATCTATCCTCAATACAAATTCACCTCTTTCTTTTATTATGTGCTGAATCTATCCTCAATACAAACTCACCTCTTTCTTTTATTATGTGCTGAATCTATCCTCAATACAAATTCACCTCTTTCTTTTATTATGTGCTGAATCTATCCTCAATACAAATTCACCTCTTTCTTTTATTATGTGCTGAATCTATCCTCAATACAAATTCACCTCTTTCTTTTATTATGTGCTGAATCTATCCTCAATACAAATTCACCTCTTTCTTTTATTATGTGCTGAATCTATCCTCAATACAAATTCACCTCTTTCTTTTATTATGTGCTGAATCTATCTTCAATACAAACTCACCTCTTTCTTTTATTATGTGCTGAATCTATCCTCAATACAAACTCACCTCTTTCTTTTATTATGTGCTGAATCTATCCTCAATACAAATTCACCTCTTTCTTTTATTATGTGCTGAATCTATCCTCAATACAAACTCACCTCTTTCTTTTATTATGTGCTGAATCTATCCTCAATACAAATTCACCTCTTTCTTTTATTATGTGCTGAATCTATCCTCAATACAAATTCACCTCTTTCTTTTATTATGTGCTGAATCTATCCTCAATACAAATTCACCTCTTTCTTTTATTATGTGCTGAATCTATCCTCAATACAAATTCACCTCTTTCTTTTATTATGTGCTGAATCTATCCTCAATACAAATTCACCTCTTATCTTTATGACGTGCTGAATCTATCCTCAATATAAATTTACCTCTTTCTTTTATTATGTGCTGAATCTATCCTCAATACAAATTCACCTCTTTCTTTTATTATGTGCTGAATCTATCCTCAATACAAATTCACCTCTTTCTTTTATTATGTGCTGAATCTATCCTCAATTCAAATTCACCTCTTTCTTTTATTATGTGCTGAATCTATCCTCAATACAAATTCACCTCTTTCCTTTATGACGTGCTGAATCTATCCTCAATACAAATTCACCTCTTTCTTTTATTATGTGCTGAATCTATCCTCAGTATAAATTCACCTCTTTCTTTTATTATGTGCTGAATCTATCCTCAATACAAATTCACCTCTTTCTTTTATTATGTGCTGAATCTATCCTCAATGCAAATTCACCTCTTTCTTTTATTATGTGCTGAATCTATCCTCAATAGAAATTCACCTCTTTCTTTTATTATGTGCTGAATCTATCCTCAATACAAATTCACCTCTTTCTTTTATTATGTGCTGAATCTATCCTCAATACAAATTCACCTCTTTCTTTTATTATGTGCTGAATCTATCCTCAATACAAATTCACCTCTTTCCTTTATGACGTGCTGAATCTATCCTCAGTATAAATTCACCTCTTTCTTTTATTATGTGCTGAATCTATCCTCAATACAAATTAACCTCTTTCTTTTATTATGTGTTGAATCTATCCTCAATACAAATTCACCTCTTTCTTTTATTATGTGCTGAATCTATCCTCAATACAAATTCACCTCTTTCTTTTATTATGTGTGAATCTATCCTCAATACAAATTCACCTCTTTCTTTTATTATGTGCTGAATCTATCCTCAATACAAATTCACCTCTTTGTTTTATTATGTGCTGAATCTATCCTCAATACAAATTCACCTCTTTCTTTTATTATGTGCTGAATCTATCTTCAATACAAATTCACCTCTTTCTTTTATTATGTGCTGAATCTATCCTCAATACAAATTCACCTCTTTCTTTTATTATGTGCTGAATCTATCCTAAATACAAATTCACCTCTTTCTTTTATTATGTGCTGAATCTATCCTCAATACAAATTCACCTCTTATCTTTATGACGTGCTGAATCTATCCTCAATACAAATTCACCTCTTTCTTTTATTATGTGCTGAATCTATCCTCAATACAAATTCACCTCTTATCTTTATGACGTGCTGAATCTATCCTCAATATAAATTCACCTCTTTCTTTTATTATGTGCTGAATCTATCCTCAATACAAATTCACCTCTTTCTTTTATTATGTGCTGAATCTATCCTCAATACAAATTCACCTCTTTCTTTTATTATGTGCTGAATCTATCCTCAATTCAAATTCACCTCTTTCTTTTATTATGTGCTGAATCTATCCTCAATACAAATTCACCTCTTTCCTTTATGACGTGCTGAATCTATCCTCAATACAAATTCACCTCTTTCTTTTATTATGTGCTGAATCTATCCTCAGTATAAATTCACCTCTTTCTTTTATTATGTGCTGAATCTATCCTCAATACAAATTCACCTCTTTCTTTTATTATGTGCTGAATCTATCCTCAATGCAAATTCACCTCTTTCTTTTATTATGTGCTGAATCTATCCTCAATAGAAATTCACCTCTTTCTTTTATTATGTGCTGAATCTATCCTCAATACAAATTCACCTCTTTCTTTTATTATGTGCTGAATCTATCCTCAATACAAATTCACCTCTTTCTTTTATTATGTGCTGAATCTATCCTCAATACAAATTCACCTCTTTCCTTTATGACGTGCTGAATCTATCCTCAGTATAAATTCACCTCTTTCTTTTATTATGTGCTGAATCTATCCTCAATACAAATTAACCTCTTTCTTTTATTATGTGTTGAATCTATCCTCAATACAAATTCACCTCTTTCTTTTATTATGTGCTGAATCTATCCTCAATACAAATTCACCTCTTTCTTTTATTATGTGTGAATCTATCCTCAATACAAATTCACCTCTTTCTTTTATTATGTGCTGAATCTATCCTCAATACAAATTCACCTCTTTGTTTTATTATGTGCTGAATCTATCCTCAATACAAATTCACCTCTTTCTTTTATTATGTGCTGAATCTATCTTCAATACAAATTCACCTCTTTCTTTTATTATGTGCTGAATCTATCCTCAATACAAATTCACCTCTTTCTTTTATTATGTGCTGAATCTATCCTAAATACAAATTCACCTCTTTCTTTTATTATGTGCTGAATCTATCCTCAATACAAATTCACCTCTTATCTTTATGACGTGCTGAATCTATCCTCAATACAAATTCAACTCTTTCTTTTATTATGTGCTGAATCTATCCTCAATACAAATTCACCTCTTTCTTTTATTATGTGCTGAATCTATCCTCAATTCAAATTCACCTCTTTCTTTTATTATGTGCTGAATCTATCCTCAATACAAATTCACCTCTTTCTTTTATTATGTGCTGAATCTATCTTCAATACAAATTCACCTCTTTCTTTTATTATGTGCTGAATCTATCCTCAATACAAATTCACCTCTTTGTTTTATTATGTGCTGAATCTATCCTCAATACAAATTCACCTCTTTCTTTTATTATGTGCTGAATCTATCCTCAATACAAATTCACCTCTTTCTTTTATTATGTGCTGAATCTATCTTCAATACAAATTCACCTCTTTCTTTTATTATGTGCTGAATCTATCCTCAATACAAATTCACCTCTTTCTTTTATTATGTGCTGAATCTATCCTAAATACAAATTCACCTCTTTCTTTTATTATGTGCTGAATCTATCCTCAATACAAATTCACCTCTTATCTTTATGACGTGCTGAATCTATCCTCAATACAAATTCACCTCTTTCTTTTATTATGTGCTGAATCTATCCTCAATACAAATTCACCTCTTTCTTTTATTATGTGCTGAATCTATCCTCAATACAAATTCACCTCTTTCTTTTATTATGTGCTGAATCTATCCTCAATTCAAATTCACCTCTTTCTTTTATTATGTGCTGAATCTATCCTCAATACAAATTCACCTCTTTCCTTTATGACGTGCTGAATCTATCCTCAATACAAATTCACCTCTTTCTTTTATTATGTGCTGAATCTATCCTCAATACAAATTCACCTCTTTCTTTTATTATGTGCTGAATCTATCCTCAATACAAATTCACCTCTTTCTTTTATTATGTGCTGAATCTATCCTCAATACAAATTCACCTCTTTCTTTTATTAAGTGCTGAATCTATCCTCAATACAAATTCACCTCTTTCTTTTATTATGTGCTGAATCTATCCTCAATACAAATTCACCTCTTTCTTTTATTATGTGCTGAATCTATCCTCAATACAAATTCACCTCTTTCTTTTATTATGTGCTGAATCTATCCTCAATACAAATTCACCTCTTTCTTTTATTATGTGCTGAATCTATCCTCAATACAAATTCACCTCTTTCTTTTATTATGTGCTGAATCTATCTTCAATACAAATTCACCTCTTTCTTTTATTATGTGCTGAATCTATCCTCAATACAAATTCACCTCTTTGTTTTATTATGTGCTGAATCTATCCTCAATACAAATTCACCTCTTTCTTTTATTATGTGCTGAATCTATCCTCAATACAAATTCACCTCTTTCTTTTATTATGTGCTGAATCTATCTTCAATACAAATTCACCTCTTTGTTTTATTATGTGCTGAATCTATCCTCAATAGAAATTCACCTCTTTCTTTTATTATGTGCTGAATCTATCCTCAATACAAATTCACCTCTTTCTTTTATTATGTGCTGAATCTATCCTCAATACAAATTCACCTCTTTCTTTTATTATGTGCTGAATCTATCCTCAATACAAATTCACCTCTTTCTTTTATTATGTGCTGAATCTATCCTCAATACAAATTCACCTCTTTCTTTTATTATGTGCTGAATCTATCCTCAATACAAATTCACCTCTTTCTTTTATTATGTGCTGAATCTATCCTCAATACAAATTCACCTCTTTCTTTTATTATGTGCTGAATCTATCTTCAATACAAATTCACCTCTTTCTTTTATTATGTGCTGAATCTATCCTCAATACAAATTCACCTCTTTCTTTTATTATGTGCTGAATCTATCCTCAATACAAATTCACCTCTTTCTTTTATTATGTGCTGAATCTATCCTCAATTCAATTCACCTCTTTCTTTTATTATGTGCTGAATCTATCCTCAATACAAATTCACCTCTTTCCTTTATGACGTGCTGAATCTATCCTCAATACAAATTCACCTCTTTCTTTTATTATGTGCTGAATCTATCCTCAGTATAAATTCACCTCTTTCTTTTATTATGTGCTGAATCTATCCTCAATACAAATTCACCTCTTTCTTTTATTATGTGCTGAATCTATCCTCAATGCAAATTCACCTCTTTCTTTTATTATGTGCTGAATCTATCCTCAATAGAAATTCACCTCTTTCTTTTATTATGTGCTGAATCTATCCTGAATACAAATTCACCTCTTTCTTTTATTATGTGCTGAATCTATCCTCAATACAAATTCACCTCTTTCTTTTATTATGTGCTGAATCTATCCTCAATACAAATTTACCTCTTTCATTTATTATGTGCTGAATCTATCCTCAATACAAATTCACCTCTTTCCTTTATGACGTGCTGAATCTATCCTGAATACAAATTCACCTCTTTCTTTTATTATGTGCTGAATCTATCCTCAATACAAATTCACCTCTTTCTTTTATTATGTGCTGAATCTATCCTCAATACAAATTCACCTCTTTCATTTATTATGTGCTGAATCTATCCTCAATACAAATTCACCTCTTTCTTTTATTATGTGCTGAATCTATCCTCAATACAAATTCACCTCTTTCTTTTATTATGTGCTGAATCTATCTTCAATACAAATTCACCTCTTTCTTTTATTATGTGCTGAATCTATCCTGAATACAAATTCACCTCTTTCTTTTATTATGTGCTGAATCTATCCTCAATACAAATTCACCTCTTTCTTTTATTATGTGCTGAATCTATCCTCAATACAAATTCACCTCTTTCTTTTATTATGTGCTGAATCTATCCTCAATACAAATTCACCTCTTTCTTTTATTATGTGCTGAATCTATCCTCAATACAAATTCACCTCTTTCTTTTATTATGTGCTGAATCTATCCTCAATACAAATTCACCTCTTTCTTTTATTATGTGCTGAATCTATCCTCAATACAAATTCACCTCTTTCTTTTATTATGTGCTGAATCTATCCTCAATGCAAATTCACCTCTTTCTTTTATTATGTGCTGAATCTATCCTGAATACAAATTCACCTCTTTCTTTTATTATGTGCTGAATCTATCCTCAATACAAATTCACCTCTTTCTTTTATTATGTGCTGAATCTATCCTCAATACAAATTCACCTCTTTCTTTTATTATGTGCTGAATCTATCCTCAATACAAATTCACCTCTTTCTTTTATTATGTGCTGAATCTATCCTCAATACAAATTCACCTCTTTCTTTTATTATGTGCTGAATCTATCCTCAATACAAATTCACCTCTTTCCTTTATGACGTGCTGAATCTATCCTCAGTATAAATTCACCTCTTTCTTTTATTATGTGCTGAATCTATCCTCAATACAAATTCACCTCTTTCCTTTATGACGTGCTGAATCTATCCTCAATACAAATTCACCACTTTCTTTTATTATGTGCTGAATCTATCCTCAATACAAATTCACCTCTTTCTTTTATTATGTGCTGAATCTATCCTCAATACAAATTCACCTCTTTCTTTTATTATGTGCTGAATCTATCCTCAATACAAATTCACCTCTTTCTTTTATTATGTGCTGAATCTATCCTCAATACAAATTCACCTCTTTCTTTTATTATGTGCTGAATCTATCCTCAATACAAATTCACCTCTTTCTTTTATTATGTGCTGAATCTATCCTCAATACAAATTCACCTCTTTCTTTTATTATGTGCTGAATCTATCCTGAATACAAATTCACCTCTTTCTTTTATTATGTGCTGAATCTATCCTCAATACAAATTCACCTCTTTCTTTTATTATGTGCTGAATCTATCCTCAATACAAATTCACCTCTTTCTTTTATTATGTGCTGAATCTATCCTCAATACAAATTCACCTCTTTCTTTTATTATGTGCTGAATCTATCCTCAATACAAATTCACCTCTTTCTTTTATTATGTGCTGAATCTATCCTCAATTCAAATTCACCTCTTTCTTTTATTATGTGCTGAATCTATCCTCAATACAAATTCACCTCTTTCCTTTATGACGTGCTGAATCTATCCTCAATACAAATTCACCTCTTTCTTTTATTATGTGCTGAATCTATCCTCAGTATAAATTCACCTCTTTCTTTTATTATGTGCTGAATCTATCCTCAATACAAATTCACCTCTTTCTTTTATTATGTGCTGAATCTATCCTCAATGCAAATTCACCTCTTTCTTTTATTATGTGCTGAATCTATCCTCAATAGAAATTCACCTCTTTCTTTTATTATGTGCTGAATCTATCCTCAATACAAATTCACCTCTTTCTTTTATTATGTGCTGAATCTATCCTCAATACAAATTCACCTCTTTCTTTTATTATGTGCTGAATCTATCCTCAATGCAAATTCACCTCTTTCTTTTATTATGTGCTGAATCTATCCTCAATGCAAATTCACCTCTTTCTTTTATTATGTGCTGAATCTATCCTCAATACAAATTCACCTCTTTCTTTTATTATGTGCTGAATCTATCTTCAATACAAATTCACCTCTTTCTTTTATTATGTGCTGAATCTATCCTCAATACAAATTCACCTCTTTCTTTTATTATGTGCTGAATCTATCCTCAATACAAATTCACCTCTTTCTTTTATTATGTGCTGAATCTATCCTCAATACAAATTCACCTCTTTCTTTTATTATGTGCTGAATCTATCCTCAATACAAATTCACCTCTTTCTTTTATTATGTGCTGAATCTATCCTCAATACAAATTCACCTCTTTCTTTTATTATGTGCTGAATCTATCCTCAATACAAATTCACCTCTTTCTTTTATTATGTGCTGAATCTATCCTCAATACAAATTCACCTCTTTCTTTTATTATGTGCTGAATCTATCCTGAATACAAATTCACCTCTTTCTTTTATTATGTGCTGAATCTATCCTCAATACAAATTCACCTCTTTCTTTTATTATCTGCTGAATCTATCCTCAATACAAATTCACCTCTTTCTTTTATTATGTGCTGAATCTATCCTGAATACAAATTCACCTCTTTCTTTTATTATGTGCTGAATCTATCCTCAATACAAATTCACCTCTTTCTTTTATTATGTGCTGAATCTATCTTCAATACAAATTCACCTCTTTCTTTTATTATGTGCTGAATCTATCCTCAATACAAATTCACCTCTTTCTTTTATTATGTGCTGAATCTATCCTAAATACAAATTCACCTCTTTCTTTTATTATGTGCTGAATCTATCCTCAATACAAATTCACCTCTTATCTCTATGACGTGCTGAATCTATCCTCAATACAAATTCACCTCTTTCTTTTATTATGTGCTGAATCTATCCTCAATACAAATTCACCTCTTTCTTTTATTATGTGCTGAATCTATCCTCAATACAAATTCACCTCTTTCTTTTATTATGTGCTGAATCTATCCTCAATTCAAATTCACCTCTTTCTTTTATTATGTGCTGAATCTATCCTCAATACAAATTCACCTCTTTCCTTTATGACGTGCTGAATCTATCCTCAATACAAATTCACCTCTTTCTTTTATTATGTGCTGAATCTATCCTCAGTATAAATTCACCTCTTTCTTTTATTATGTGCTGAATCTATCCTCAATACAAATTCACCTCTTTCTTTTATTATGTGCTGAATCTATCCTCAATGCAAATTCACCTCTTTCTTTTATTATGTGCTGAATCTATCCTCAATAGAAATTCACCTCTTTCTTTTATTATGTGCTGAATCTATCCTCAATACAAATTCACCTCTTTCTTTTATTATGTGCTGAATCTATCCTCAATACAAATTCACCTCTTTCTTTTATTATGTGCTGAATCTATCCTCAATGCAAATTCACCTCTTTCTTTTATTATGTGCTGAATCTATCCTCAATGCAAATTCACCTCTTTCTTTTATTATGTGCTGAATCTATCCTCAATACAAATTCACCTCTTTCTTTTATTATGTGCTGAATCTATCTTCAATACAAATTCACCTCTTTCTTTTATTATGTGCTGAATCTATCCTCAATACAAATTCACCTCTTTCTTTTATTATGTGCTGAATCTATCCTCAATACAAATTCACCTCTTTCTTTTATTATGTGCTGAATCTATCCTCAATACAAATTCACCTCTTTCTTTTATTATGTGCTGAATCTATCCTCAATACAAATTCACCTCTTTCTTTTATTATGTGCTGAATCTATCCTCAATACAAATTCACCTCTTTCTTTTATTATGTGCTGAATCTATCCTCAATACAAATTCACCTCTTTCTTTTATTATGTGCTGAATCTATCCTCAATACAAATTCACCTCTTTCTTTTATTATGTGCTGAATCTATCCTGAATACAAATTCACCTCTTTCTTTTATTATGTGCTGAATCTATCCTCAATACAAATTCACCTCTTTCTTTTATTATCTGCTGAATCTATCCTCAATACAAATTCACCTCTTTCTTTTATTATGTGCTGAATCTATCCTGAATACAAATTCACCTCTTTCTTTTATTATGTGCTGAATCTATCCTGAATACAAATTCACCTCTTTCTTTTATTATGTGCTGAATCTATCCTCAATACAAATTCACCTCTTTCTTTTATTATGTGCTGAATCTATCCTCAATACAAATTCACCTCTTTCTTTTATTATGTGCTGAATCTATCCTCAATACAAATTCACCTCTTTCTTTTATTATGTGCTGAATCTATCCTCAATACAAATTCACCTCTTTCTTTTATTATGTGCTGAATCTATCCTCAATACAAATTCACCTCTTTCTTTTATTATGTGCTGAATCTATCCTCAATACAAATTCACCTCTTTCTTTTATTATGTGCTGAATCTATCCTCAATACAAATTCACCTCTTTCTTTTATTATGTGCTGAATCTATCTTCAATACAAATTCACCTCTTTCTTTTATTATGTGCTGAATCTATCCTCAATACAAATTCACCTCTTTCTTTTATTATGTGCTGAATCTATCCTAAATACAAATTCACCTCTTTCTTTTATTATGTGCTGAATCTATCCTCAATACAAATTTACCTCTTATCTTTATGACGTGCTGAATCTATCCTCAATACAAATTCACCTCTTTCTTTTATTATGTGCTGAATCTATCCTCAATACAAATTCACCTCTTTCTTTTATTATGTGCTGAATCTATCCTCAATACAAATTCACCTCTTTCTTTTATTATGTGCTGAATCTATCCTAAATACAAATTCACCTCTTTCTTTTATTATGTGCTGAATCTATCCTCAATACAAATTTACCTCTTATCTTTATGACGTGCTGAATCTATCCTCAATACAAATTCACCTCTTTCTTTTATTATGTGCTGAATCTATCCTCAATACAAATTCACCTCTTTCTTTTATTATGTGCTGAATCTATCCTCAATACAAATTCACCTCTTTCTTTTATTATGTGCTGAATCTATCCTCAATTCAATTCACCTCTTTCTTTTATTATGTGCTGAATCTATCCTCAATACAAATTCACCTCTTTCCTTTATGACGTGCTGAATCTATCCTCAATACAAATTCACCTCTTTCTTTTATTATGTGCTGAAAATATCCTCAGTATAAATTCACCTCTTTCTTTTATTATGTGCTGAATCTATCCTCAATACAAATTCACCTCTTTCTTTTATTATGTGCTGAATCTATCCTCAATGCAAATTCACCTCTTTCTTTTATTATGTGCTGAATCTATCCTCAATAGAAATTCACCTCTTTCTTTTATTATGTGCTGAATCTATCCTGAATACAAATTCACCTCTTTCTTTTATTATGTGCTGAATCTATCCTCAATACAAATTCACCTCTTTCTTTTATTATGTGCTGAATCTATCCTCAATACAAATTCACCTCTTTCTTTTATTATGTGCTGAATCTATCCTCAATACAAATTCACCTCTTTCTTTTATTATGTGCTGAATCTATCCTCAATACAAATTCACCTCTTTCTTTTATTATGTGCTGAATCTATCTTCAATACAAATTCACCTCTTTCTTTTATTATGTGCTGAATCTATCCTCAATACAAATTCACCTCTTTCTTTTATTATGTGCTGAATCTATCCTCAATACAAATTCACCTCTTTCTTTTATTATGTGCTGAATCTATCCTCAATACAAATTCACCTCTTTCTTTTATTATGTGCTGAATCTATCCTCAATACAAATTCACCTCTTTCTTTTATTATGTGCTGAATCTATCCTCAATACAAATTCACCTCTTTCTTTTATTATGTGCTGAATCTATCCTCAATACAAATTCACCTCTTTCTTTTATTATGTGCTGAATCTATCCTCAATACAAATTCACCTCTTTCTTTTATTATGTGCTGAATCTATCCTCAATACAAATTCACCTCTTTCTTTTATTATGTGCTGAATCTATCCTCAATACAAATTCACCTCTTTCTTTTATTATGTGCTGAATCTATCTTCAATACAAATTCACCTTTTTCCTCTAATGACTTTCAGTTAGTACTTCTCGCATCAATAAACTGACTAAGGAATCTTTTTACCACGTTTTATTCGACATTTATTTTCTTTGGCTCTAACTTACAATTGTAATCTGTGTTGCCTTCTCGATGACGATTGCTTAACAATTCAATCGAGAAACTGATGGCAGAATCTTTGTAATTCGATGGAATCGACACTCCTCAATTTCCTTCAGTCTCAGGAAGCATTTCAAAATCTTTGATTTCTCTAAGATTAGTCCACGTAGTAGGAGTTTAGATGACTTTTCGTCCATCTTCCGCCTGCTCATATGAATTGCTTCACCGTAGTTAAATTTCTTTGCTCAATTATCGCTCCCAAATGATGCAAACTGATGCCATTGCTCAATGTTTCCTTTCCAACACAAAATGATTGAACTTTTGATCACCTGCATTTCTCAAAGTCAAATTCACAATTTCATTTTGTCTCCAAAATGGCGGACAAATCCATGCTCCAATAAGATCTGCAGTTGATTCTTTTGGCGTATCTTTGGTAAATTACCTCACAAAATTAACACTTATTTTGAAACAACAGTGCAGATTTTTGATTTAACATTATTAAAATTGATTTTAAATTTCTTTCTCGTTTTTATTGTTAGAATTTTAATTTAAGCTCTAAAACTTTCTGCGCTGTTGCTTGTATTTGAATTTAATCAGAGTTACTGCTATTAGGAGAATTCCAGAGATTAAAATAACGAAGTATGCAGCAGAAAACCTATACGAGTGAGTTCCGCATCAAAATCAAGTAGGATCTACATTGGCTCTAACACGACATTGTGGTTGCGTTTGGATGAAGTAATAATTGATTCCCTCGGGAGAATGTCCTTTACGATTTCTGAAGAAGGAATATTCTTTAATGGAAAGCGAAAGATCAGTCCACATCACGTGGCAGACGATGCAATTTGGATAATTTGGATTATTTGCAATCAAAGAATTTCTTAAAGAAAATCTTATTTGTTTCTGCAGGAGCATAAGAGTGCATGGTTGACAACACTGCCTGTAACTCTCCACAGAATTAATTTCAATAACCTTGTAAGCAATTACCTGCCACATTGCAAGCTATATTTTCAGGATGGATTTTCAGGATTTCACTCTCCTTCAGAAGAGCTCTCCATGCCATTGAACTATTTTTTTTAAGCGAAGAAGGGACTCCGCTACACACAGGCCGGAGATCACTTAGAAGCTCTATTGGGCTTCTTCTTTCTCATGCAACATGCATATATATACTGTAGAGATATGCACGATGGTGACATAGTCAGGTAAGCTAATCACTGAATAGGCATCGGCTTTATTTACTTATTATTAATGTTATCAGGTGATGGAGGCTCTTACTTCCTGTCTGCCAACATTCAATTTCTTTCCTCTGTGAAGACGCCATCATAGCATGACGTCCTTACAGCGCAAACCTTAAAATGAATGCACGCGAATAAAGGAAACCCTTCATGTTTAGAATTCAACCTTGAGAACACTTTCTTCGGCAATATGCTAATTTGGAAAGGGATTAAATTGTTGTGTTCTAGTTTTGAGAGATTTGAAATGTTTACCTTACGATAACATTTAACGGGGAATAGAAATGTGATATTCACTTTAAGCATCGAAAGAATGGCTCACCGATATCTTTGGCAGGATTGTGGAATCGTTCAGTGAACTCTCGATAATCAATCAGTCCATCGTGGTTTGGTTCGCAGCACCCCATCAAATACTGAATCTCTTCTCTGAAATGAAAAGAATCTTATCAGCTCGTTTCAAACGCCACAAGGAACAAGAAAGAGCATCGGCAGTGAGAGCAGTTTTGAAACAGAACCATCCAACTCTTTCTCCGTTTCATTGGAGACGATTCAAAGTCTCAGGAGGGAGGTTCCCATTGGGGCGATATCTTTAAATGTGATACCGGGATTGGAAGGAAAGCAAAACATTTTCAAAACACAGTCAGAGAGAAAAGTTTATAGTCGAGCCCTGAACATAATCTAACTGATGGAAGCGAAATCTTGCTCAAGTAAATAATGCAACTGAGGACGTGCTCAGAGCGTGCGGATATGCAAATACCTCTAGTGCTCAAATGAAGTGAGCTGATTATTCTGAGCTCAATTTGTTCTAATCGCGCAATGATGAGGAATGTCTGTCATTCGAATGGCACAGCACGAGGCTCTTATTGCAGTTGTGAGTGGTCGGATGGAAAAGGGCCAAATAGCAGGTAGAAGTTGCCATAGCAATGAACGTGCACTCCATTCTGATATCCCGACTAAGGAGACAATTTATGGGCCCAGGAGATTCATCCCAAAGACTTACAAAAGGTAGACCAAGTCAGGATCAAATGACCGCTGTTTGGCTAGAGCTGTCAAACACCAATATTTAGAGACCCACAATGCACCGGGGCGATCATGGGTGCGATCAAATGATTAGTAGAAGACGAAAATTTCAAACTTCTCTACATGATTTCTGAAAGAGGAAATTTCTAAGCAGTGATAAGTGGCAATGACATGGAAAACAATTTTTATTTCAGTCAATCCTTGACTAAAGAATGAATGCCAAAGAGCGTGAGAGAGTAAGACATAAGGTTTGATTGATTGGGGTTTTACGGCGCAAGGACAACCAAGGACATACTGAGCCAAACAACACATGCAATAAAGAAGAGGTAAAAGTCATGCACACCTGCAGCCAGGTTCGGATCTATGGGGGGAGCATAGGCCCTTCCCCCTTTGAGAATGCTAGTAAAGGTAATAGAAGAAATATCTCATTAAACTGATGACTCTTTCACGAAGTTTTCAAGACAGTTTTTAAGACCTCTAAAACGGAGGTGAAAATGTTACATTGCAATGGAACATTTATCAGCAATGGAAATCCATTCTCTTGCCCCCCCCCGTCCTTCTTTTCCCCCACATCCGGGTCTGCCAGCAACCCAAGTTAAAGGCAACACACAAAGAGAGTAAATGGCGTAACAATAAAACTGTATACGAAAACAATGGGAGATAAAATAACCCGTATGGAAACAGGAACAATGGTAGAAAAAACTTATCAATGGGTGCATAGAACCAGTAAAAAAGAGTAAAATAGAGAGATAAATGATTAAATATGTTGAAAATAACTAAGTTAAAAATTGAAACACTGGAGGAAAAAAAAGTATCCTATAAGAGATGACTCGGAGTATATAGGATTCGGAAGGGGCAGAATGGTGAAATCTGACATAAATCCGAGCTTACTAATTAACACCTGGACATTCTATTCAAATGTATTGGAGGTTAAAACGATGCGACATAATTGGCACTTAGATTCATCTTCCACCCGTAGGAGAATCTATAATAAAGGAATCACCTATGGGAGTCATGTGACCCACAAAGGAAACCCAAGAGAGAAATAACGAAATGAGATGAGGTACTTACGTTGTATAGATCTTCTGCTGTTCCATTGCTTTCTGGAAATCCTTTGGTGTGATCCACCCCGTATTCTTCGAATCGATTTCCTGTGAGAAACATTGCAATAAATCGTCACATGACTTTTATTTACGTTTTCGCAAACTTCTACATCAAATGCTGTCTTGATGAAAACTTTGCCGTTAGTCTACGTCTATTTTCTTAAATGTTAAACATTTTGGTTCGCAAGTTGATCATTTCTACTTTTGTCTTTTAAGTACACTAATCAAGTGAAAAAGTTTCCCGAAATTCCGCAACAATTTTTTATAGTCCTTTCATCAAATGGGCATCTTTTTCATTTGTTCCAGTTTTAAATAGCTTTCACCTTCGTCTCGAAATTCAACTGACTTAATTGTCCATCAAACTGCAATATCGATTTCTTTACTACGAGGACGATCGGTTTCATTTAGGAAAAAGCAATCCCTTGTTGACATCGAACACAAAAGAATTGCTTCTGCCAAAATTTTATTTCTCTGCTCCACAGTGCACGTGTGCTGAACTTAGATACATTTTCATTACTTCCTATTCTAAATACCTGAAGATAGAGATATTGGAATAGGAAGCTACATACAATGCTACGATGCATATTTATTGTTTATTTACCGATATGGTTTGTTTCATGCTCTAGTTTCTGCATTCCTCACTCTCGTGGTCTCCGAGCCATGAATCTGTCCCTCCCACAAACGTCTAGTCCAAGTACTTGTTTGCGTTGTCTCTCGCTGTCTTGGTCCAGGCCAAGCATTTGTTTGCGTTGTCTCGCGCTGTCTTGGTCCAGGCCAAGCACTTGTTTGCGTTGTCTCTCGCTGTCTTGGTCCAGGCCAAGCACTTGTTTGAGTTGTCTCTCGCTGTCTTGGTCCAGGCCAAGCACTTGTTTGCGTTGTCTCTCGCTGTCTTGGTCCAGGCCAAGCACTTGTTTGCGTTGTCTCTCGCTGTCTTGGTCCAGGCCAAGCATTTGTTTGCGTTGTCTCTCGCTGTCTTGGTCCAGGCCAAGCACTTGTTTGCGTTGTCTCTCGCTGTCTTGGTCCAGGCCAAGCACTTGTTTGAGTTGTCTCTCGCTGTCTTGGTCCAGGCCAAGCACTTGTTTGCGTTGTCTTTCGCTGTCTTGGTCCAGGCCAAGCACTTGTATGCGTTGTCTCTCGCTATCTTGGTCTAGGCCAAGCACTTGTTTGAGTTGTCTCTCGCTGTCTTGGTCCAGGCCAAGCACTTGTTTGCGTTGTCTCTCGCTGTCTTGGTCCAGGCCAAGCACTTGTTTGCGTTGTCTCTCGCTGTCTTGGTCTAGGCCAAGAACTTGTTTGAGTTGTCTCTCGCTGTCTTGGTCCAGGCCAAGCATTTGTTTGCGTTGTCTCTCGCTGTCTTGGTCCAGGCCAAGCACTTGTTTGCGTTGTCTCTCGCTGTCTTGGTCCAGGCCAAGCACTTGTTTGCGTTGTCTCTCGCTGTCTTGGTCCAGGCCAAGCACTTGTTTGCGTTGTCTCTCGCTGTCTTGGTCCAGGCCAAGCATTTGTTTGCGTTGTCTCTCGCTGTCTTGGTCCAGGCCAAGCACTTGTTTGCGTTGTCTCTCGCTGTCTTGGTCCAGGCCAAGCACTTGTTTGAGTTGTCTCTCGCTGTCTTGGTCCAGGCCAAGCACTTGTTTGCGTTGTCTCTCGCTGTCTTGGTCCAGGCCAAGCACTTGTTTGCGTTGTCTCTCGCTGTCTTGGTCCAGGCCAAGCACTTGTATGCGTTGTCTCTCGCTGTCTTGGTCTAGGCCAAGCACTTGTTTGCGTTGTCTCTCGCTGTCTTGGTCCAGGCCAAGCACTTGTTTGCGTTGTCTCTCGCTGTCTTGGTCCAGGCCAAGCACTTGTTTGCGTTGTCTCTCGCTATCTTGGTCCAGGCCAAGCACTTGTTTGCGTTGTCTCTCGCTGTCTTGGTCCAGGCCAAGCACTTGTTTGAGTTGTCTCTCGCTGTCTTGGTCCAGGCCAAGCACTTGTTTGCGTTGTCTCTCGCTGTCTTGGTCCAGGCCAAGCACTTGTTTGCGTTGTCTCTCGCTATCTTGGTCCAGGCCAAGCACTTGTTTGAGTTGTCTCTCGCTGTCTTGGTCCAGGCCAAGCACTTGTTTGCGTTGTCTCTCGCTGTCTTGGTCCAGGCCAAGCACTTGTATGCGTTGTCTCTCGCTATCTTGGTCCAGGCCAAGCACTTGTTTGCGTTGTCTCTCGCTGTCTTGGTCCAGGCCAAGCACTTGTTTGCGTTGTCTCTCGCTGTCTTGGTCTAGGCCAAGCACTTGTTTGAGTTGTCTCTCGCTGTCTTGGTCCAGGCCAAGCACTTGTTTGCGTTGTCTCTCGCTGTCTTGGTCCAGGCCAAGCACTTGTTTGCGTTGTCTCTCGCTATCTTGGTCCAGGCCAAGCACTTGTTTGCGTTGTCTCTCGCTGTCTTGGTCCAGGCAAAGCACTTGTTTGCGTTGTCTCTCGCTGTCTTGGTCCAGGCCAAGCACTTGTTTGCGTTGTCTCTCGCTATCTTGGTCCAGGCCAAGCACTTGTTTGCGTTGTCTCTCGCTGTCTTGGTCCAGGCCAAGCACTTGTTTGCGTTGTCTCTCGCTGTCTTGGTCCAGGCCAAGCACTTGTTTGCGTTGTCTCTCGCTGTCTTGGTCCAGGCCAAGCACTTGTTTGCGTTGTCTCTCGCTGTCTTGGTCCAGGCCAAGCACTTGTTTGCGTTGTCTCTCGCTGTCTTGGTCTAGGCCAAGAACTTGTTTGAGTTGTCTCTCGCTGTCTTGGTCTAGGCCAAGCACTTGTTTGCGTTGTCTCTCGCTGTCTTGGTCCAGGCCAAGCACTTGTTTGCGTTGTCTCTCGCTGTCTTGGTCCAGGCCAAGCACTTGTTTGCGTTGTCTCTCGCTATCTTGGTCCAGGCCAAGCACTTGTTTGAGTTGTCTCTCGCTGTCTTGGTCCAGGCCAAGCACTTGTTTGCGTTGTCTCTCGCTGTCTTGGTCCAGGCCAAGCACTTGTTTGCGTTGTCTCTCGCTGTCTTGGTCCAGGCCAAGCACTTGTTTGCGTTGTCTCTCGCTGTCTTGGTCCAGGCCAAGCACTTGTTTGCGTTGTCTCTCGCTGTCTTGGTCTAGGCCAAGCACTTGTTTGAGTTGTCTCTCGCTGTCTTGGTCCAGGCCAAGCACTTGTTTGCGTTGTCTCTCGCTGTCTTGGTCCAGGCCAAGCACTTGTTTGCGTTGTCTCTCGCTGTCTTGGTCCAGGCCAAGCACTTGTTTGCGTTGTCTCTCGCTGTCTTGGTCCAGGCCAAGCACTTGTTTGAGTTGTCTCTCGCTGTCTTGGTCCAGGCCAAGCACTTGTTTGCGTTGTCTCTCGCTGTCTTGGTCCAGGCCAAGCACTTGTTTGCGTTGTCTCTCGCTGTCTTGGTCCAGGCCAAGCACTTGTTTGCGTTGTCTCTCGCTGTCTTGGTCCAGGCCAAGCACTTGTTTGCGTTGTCTCTCGCTGTCTTGGTCCAGGCCAAGCACTTGTTTGCGTTGTCTCTCGCTGTCTTGGTCCAGGCCAAGCACTTGTTTGCGTTGTCTCTCGCTGTCTTGGTCCAGGCCAAGCACTTGTTTGAGTTGTCTCTCGCTGTCTTGGTCCAGGCCAAGCACTTGTTTGCGTTGTCTCTCGCTGTCTTGGTCCAGGCCAAGCACTTGTTTGCGTTGTCTCTCGCTGTCTTGGTCCAGGCCAAGCACTTGTTTGCGTTGTCTCTCGCTGTCTTGGTCTAGGCCAAGCACTTGTTTGCGTTGTCTCTCGCTGTCTTGGTCTAGGCCAAGCACTTGTTTGAGTTGTCTCTCGCTGTCTTGGTCCAGGCCAAGCACTTGTTTGCGTTGTCTCTCGCTGTCTTGGTCCAGGCCAAGCACTTGTTTGCGTTGTCTCTCGCTGTCTTGGTCCAGGCCAAGCACTTGTTTGCGTTGTCTCTCGCTGTCTTGGTCCAGGCCAAGCACTTATTTGCGTTGTCTCTCGCTGTCTTGGTCCAGGCCAAGCACTTGTTTGCGTTGTCTCTCGCTGTCTTGGTCCAGGCCAAGCACTTGTTTGCGTTGTCTCTCGCTGTCTTGGTCCAGGCCAAGCACTTGTTTGAGTTGTCTCTCGCTGTCTTGGTCCAGGCCAAGCACTTGTTTGCGTTGTCTCTCGCTGTCTTGGTCCAGGCCAAGCACTTGTATGCGTTGTCTCTCGCTATCTTGGTCCAGGCCAAGCACTTGTTTGCGTTGTCTCTCGCTGTCTTGGTCCAGGCCAAGCACTTGTTTGCGTTGTCTCTCGCTGTCTTGGTCTAGGCCAAGCACTTGTTTGAGTTGTCTCTCACTGTCTTGGTCCAGGCCAAGCACTTGTTTGCGTTGTCTCTCGCTGTCTTGGTCCAGGCCAAGCACTTGTTTGCGTTGTCTCTCGCTATCTTGGTCCAGGCCAAGCACTTGTTTGCGTTGTCTCTCGCTGTCTTGGTCTGGACCAAGCACTTGTTTGCGTTGTCTCTCGCTGTCTTGGTCCAGGCCAAGCACTTGTTTGCGTTGTCTCTCGCTGTCTTGGTCCAGGCCAAGCACTTGTTTGCGTTGTCTCTCGCTGTCTTGGTCTAGGCCAAGAACTTGTTTGAGTTGTCTCTCGCTGTCTTGGTCCAGGCCAAGCACTTGTTTGCGTTGTCTCTCGCTGTCTTGGTCCAGGCCAAGCACTTGTTTGAGTTGTCTCTCGCTATCTTGGTCTAGGCCAAGCACTTGTTTGCGTTGTCTCTCGCTATCTTGGTCCAGGCCAAGCACTTGTATGCGTTGTCTCTCGCTATCTTGGTCTAGGCCAAGAACTTGTTTGAGTTGTCTCTCGCTGTCTTGGTCCAGGCCAAGCACTTGTTTGCGTTGTCTCTCGCTGTCTTGGTCCAGGCCAAGCACTTGTTTGAGTTGTCTCTCGCTATCTTGGTCTAGGCCAAGCACTTGTTTGCGTTGTCTCTCGCTATCTTGGTCCAGGCCAAGCACTTGTATGCGTTGTCTCTCGCTATCTTGGTCCAGGCCAAGCACTTGTTTGCGTTGTCTCTCGCTGTCTTGGTCCAGGCAAAGCACTTGTTTTCTTTGTCTCTCGCTGTCTTGGTCCAGGCCAAGCACTTGTTTGCGTTGTCTCTCGCTATCTTGGTCCAGGCCAAGCACTTGTTTGCGTTGTCTCTCGCTGTCTTGGTCTAGGCCAAGAACTTGTTTGAGTTGTCTCTCGCTGTCTTGGTCCAGGCCAAGCACTTGTTTGCGTTGTCTCTCGCTGTCTTGGTCCAGGCCAAGCACTTGTTTGAGTTGTCTCTCGCTATCTTGGTCTAGGCCAAGCACTTGTTTGCGTTGTCTCTCGCTATCTTGGTCCAGGCCAAGCACTTGTATGCGTTGTCTCTCGCTATCTTGGTCCAGGCCAAGCACTTGTTTGCGTTGTCTCTCGCTGTCTTGGTCCAGGCAAAGCACTTGTTTGCGTTGTCTCTCGCTGTCTTGGTCCAGGCCAAGCACTTGTTTGCGTTGTCTCTCGCTGTCTTGGTCCAGGCCAAGCACTTGTTTGCGTTGTCTCTCGCTGTCTTGGTCTAGGCCAAGAACTTGTTTGAGTTGTCTCTCGCTGTCTTGGTCCAGGCCAAGCACTTGTTTGCGTTGTCTCTCGCTGTCTTGGTCCAGGCCAAGCACTTGTTTGAGTTGTCTCTCGCTATCTTGGTCTAGGCCAAGCACTTGTTTGCGTTGTCTCTCGCTATCTTGGTCCAGGCCAAGCACTTGTATGCGTTGTCTCTCGCTATCTTGGTCTAGGCCAAGAACTTGTTTGAGTTGTCTCTCGCTGTCTTGGTCCAGGCCAAGCACTTGTTTGCGTTGTCTCTCGCTGTCTTGGTCCAGGCCAAGCACTTGTTTGAGTTGTCTCTCGCTATCTTGGTCTAGGCCAAGCACTTGTTTGCGTTGTCTCTCGCTATCTTGGTCCAGGCCAAGCACTTGTATGCGTTGTCTCTCGCTATCTTGGTCCAGGCCAAGCACTTGTTTGCGTTGTCTCTCGCTGTCTTGGTCCAGGCAAAGCACTTGTTTGCGTTGTCTCTCGCTGTCTTGGTCCAGGCCAAGCACTTGTTTGCGTTGTCTCTCGCTATCTTGGTCCAGGCCAAGCACTTGTTTGAGTTGTCTCTCGCTGTCTTGGTCCAGGCCAAGCACTTGTTTGCGTTGTCTCTCGCTGTCTTGGTCCAGGCCAAGCACTTGTTTGCGTTGTCTCTCGCTGTCTTGGTCCAGGCCAAGCATTTGTTTGCGTTGTCTCTCGCTGTCTTGGTCCAGGCCAAGCACTTGTTTGCGTTGTCTCTCGCTGTCTTGGTCCAGGCCAAGCACTTGTTTGAGTTGTCTCTCGCTGTCTTGGTCCAGGCCAAGCACTTGTTTGCGTTGTCTTTCGCTGTCTTGGTCCAGGCCAAGCACTTGTATGCGTTGTCTCTCGCTATCTTGGTCTAGGCCAAGCACTTGTTTGAGTTGTCTCTCGCTGTCTTGGTCCAGGCCAAGCACTTGTTTGCGTTGTCTCTCGCTGTCTTGGTCCAGGCCAAGCACTTGTTTGCGTTGTCTCTCGCTGTCTTGGTCTAGGCCAAGAACTTGTTTGAGTTGTCTCTCGCTGTCTTGGTCCAGGCCAAGCATTTGTTTGCGTTGTCTCTCGCTGTCTTGGTCCAGGCCAAGCACTTGTTTGCGTTGTCTCTCGCTGTCTTGGTCCAGGCCAAGCACTTGTTTGCGTTGTCTCTCGCTGTCTTGGTCCAGGCCAAGCACTTGTTTGCGTTGTCTCTCGCTGTCTTGGTCCAGGCCAAGCATTTGTTTGCGTTGTCTCTCGCTGTCTTGGTCCAGGCCAAGCACTTGTTTGCGTTGTCTCTCGCTGTCTTGGTCCAGGCCAAGCACTTGTTTGAGTTGTCTCTCGCTGTCTTGGTCCAGGCCAAGCACTTGTTTGCGTTGTCTCTCGCTGTCTTGGTCCAGGCCAAGCACTTGTTTGCGTTGTCTCTCGCTGTCTTGGTCCAGGCCAAGCACTTGTATGCGTTGTCTCTCGCTGTCTTGGTCTAGGCCAAGCACTTGTTTGCGTTGTCTCTCGCTGTCTTGGTCCAGGCCAAGCACTTGTTTGCGTTGTCTCTCGCTGTCTTGGTCCAGGCCAAGCACTTGTTTGCGTTGTCTCTCGCTATCTTGGTCCAGGCCAAGCACTTGTTTGCGTTGTCTCTCGCTGTCTTGGTCCAGGCCAAGCACTTGTTTGAGTTGTCTCTCGCTGTCTTGGTCCAGGCCAAGCACTTGTTTGCGTTGTCTCTCGCTGTCTTGGTCCAGGCCAAGCACTTGTTTGCGTTGTCTCTCGCTATCTTGGTCCAGGCCAAGCACTTGTTTGAGTTGTCTCTCGCTGTCTTGGTCCAGGCCAAGCACTTGTTTGCGTTGTCTCTCGCTGTCTTGGTCCAGGCCAAGCACTTGTATGCGTTGTCTCTCGCTATCTTGGTCCAGGCCAAGCACTTGTTTGCGTTGTCTCTCGCTGTCTTGGTCCAGGCCAAGCACTTGTTTGCGTTGTCTCTCGCTGTCTTGGTCTAGGCCAAGCACTTGTTTGAGTTGTCTCTCGCTGTCTTGGTCCAGGCCAAGCACTTGTTTGCGTTGTCTCTCGCTGTCTTGGTCCAGGCCAAGCACTTGTTTGCGTTGTCTCTCGCTATCTTGGTCCAGGCCAAGCACTTGTTTGCGTTGTCTCTCGCTGTCTTGGTCCAGGCAAAGCACTTGTTTGCGTTGTCTCTCGCTGTCTTGGTCCAGGCCAAGCACTTGTTTGCGTTGTCTCTCGCTATCTTGGTCCAGGCCAAGCACTTGTTTGCGTTGTCTCTCGCTGTCTTGGTCCAGGCCAAGCACTTGTTTGCGTTGTCTCTCGCTGTCTTGGTCCAGGCCAAGCACTTGTTTGCGTTGTCTCTCGCTGTCTTGGTCCAGGCCAAGCACTTGTTTGCGTTGTCTCTCGCTGTCTTGGTCCAGGCCAAGCACTTGTTTGCGTTGTCTCTCGCTGTCTTGGTCTAGGCCAAGAACTTGTTTGAGTTGTCTCTCGCTGTCTTGGTCTAGGCCAAGCACTTGTTTGCGTTGTCTCTCGCTGTCTTGGTCCAGGCCAAGCACTTGTTTGCGTTGTCTCTCGCTGTCTTGGTCCAGGCCAAGCACTTGTTTGCGTTGTCTCTCGCTATCTTGGTCCAGGCCAAGCACTTGTTTGCGTTGTCTCTCGCTGTCTTGGTCCAGGCCAAGCACTTGTTTGCGTTGTCTCTCGCTGTCTTGGTCCAGGCCAAGCACTTGTTTGCGTTGTCTCTCGCTGTCTTGGTCCAGGCCAAGCACTTGTTTGCGTTGTCTCTCGCTGTCTTGGTCCAGGCCAAGCACTTGTTTGCGTTGTCTCTCGCTGTCTTGGTCTAGGCCAAGCACTTGTTTGAGTTGTCTCTCGCTGTCTTGGTCCAGGCCAAGCACTTGTTTGCGTTGTCTCTCGCTGTCTTGGTCCAGGCCAAGCACTTGTTTGCGTTGTCTCTCGCTGTCTTGGTCCAGGCCAAGCACTTGTTTGCGTTGTCTCTCGCTGTCTTGGTCCAGGCCAAGCACTTGTTTGAGTTGTCTCTCGCTGTCTTGGTCCAGGCCAAGCACTTGTTTGCGTTGTCTCTCGCTGTCTTGGTCCAGGCCAAGCACTTGTTTGCGTTGTCTCTCGCTGTCTTGGTCCAGGCCAAGCACTTGTTTGCGTTGTCTCTCGCTGTCTTGGTCCAGGCCAAGCACTTGTTTGCGTTGTCTCTCGCTGTCTTGGTCCAGGCCAAGCACTTGTTTGCGTTGTCTCTCGCTGTCTTGGTCCAGGCCAAGCACTTGTTTGCGTTGTCTCTCGCTGTCTTGGTCCAGGCCAAGCACTTGTTTGAGTTGTCTCTCGCTGTCTTGGTCCAGGCCAAGCACTTGTTTGCGTTGTCTCTCGCTGTCTTGGTCCAGGCCAAGCACTTGTTTGCGTTGTCTCTCGCTGTCTTGGTCCAGGCCAAGCACTTGTTTGCGTTGTCTCTCGCTGTCTTGGTCTAGGCCAAGCACTTGTTTGCGTTGTCTCTCGCTGTCTTGGTCTAGGCCAAGCACTTGTTTGAGTTGTCTCTCGCTGTCTTGGTCCAGGCCAAGCACTTGTTTGCGTTGTCTCTCGCTGTCTTGGTCCAGGCCAAGCACTTGTTTGCGTTGTCTCTCGCTGTCTTGGTCCAGGCCAAGCACTTGTTTGCGTTGTCTCTCGCTGTCTTGGTCCAGGCCAAGCACTTATTTGCGTTGTCTCTCGCTGTCTTGGTCCAGGCCAAGCACTTGTTTGCGTTGTCTCTCGCTGTCTTGGTCCAGGCCAAGCACTTGTTTGCGTTGTCTCTCGCTGTCTTGGTCCAGGCCAAGCACTTGTTTGCGTTGTCTCTCGCTGTCTTGGTCCAGGCCAAGCACTTGTTTGCGTTGTCTCTCGCTGTCTTGGTCCAGGCCAAGCACTTGTTTGAGTTGTCTCTCGCTGTCTTGGTCCAGGCCAAGCACTTGTTTGCGTTGTCTCTCGCTGTCTTGGTCCAGGCCAAGCACTTGTTTGCGTTGTCTCTCGCTGTCTTGGTCTAGGCCAAGCACTTGTTTGCGTTGTCTCTCGCTGTCTTGGTCCAGGCCAAGCACTTGTTTGCGTTGTCTCTCGCTGTCTTGGTCCAGGCCAAGCACTTGTTTGCGTTGTCTCTCGCTATCTTGGTCCAGGCCAAGCACTTGTTTGCGTTGTCTCTCGCTGTCTTGGTCCAGGCCAAGCACTTGTTTGCGTTGTCTCTCGCTGTCTTTGTCTAGGCCAAGAACTTGTTTGAGTTGTCTCTCGCTGTCTTGGTCCAGGCCAAGCACTTGTTTGCGTTGTCTCTCGCTGTCTTGGTCCAGGCCAAGCACTTGTTTGCGTTGTCTCTCGCTGTCTTGGTCCAGGCCAAGCACTTGTTTGCGTTGTCTCTCACTGTCTTGGTCCAGGCCAAGCACTTGTTTGCGTTGTCTCTCGCTGTCTTGGTCCAGGCCAAGCACTTGTTTGCGTTGTCTCTCGCTATCTTGGTCCAGGCCAAGCACTTGTTTGCGTTGTCTCTCGCTGTCTTGGTCCAGGCCAAGCACTTGTTTGCGTTGTCTCTCGCTGTCTTGGTCTAGGCCAAGAACTTGTTTGAGTTGTCTCTCGCTGTCTTGGTCCAGGCCAAGCACTTGTTTGCGTTGTCTCTCGCTGTCTTGGTCCAGGCCAAGCACTTATTTGCGTTGTCTCTCGCTGTCTTGGTCCAGGCCAAGCACTTGTTTGCGTTGTCTCTCGCTATCTTGGTCTAGGCCAAGCACTTGTTTGCGTTGTCTCTCGCTGTCTTGGTCCAGGCCAAGCACTTGTTTGCGTTGTCTCTCGCTGTCTTGGTCCAGGCCAAGCACTTGTTTGCGTTGTCTCTCACTATCTTGGTCCAGGCCAAGCACTTGTTTGCGTTGTCTCTCGCTATCTTGGTCCAGGCCAAGCACTTGTTTGCGTTGTCTCTCGCTGTCTTGGTCCAGGCCAAGCACTTGTTTGCGTTGTCTCTCGCTGTCTTGGTCCAGGCCAAGCACTTGTTTGCGTTGTCTCTCGCTGTCTTGGTCCAGGCCAAGCACTTATTTGCGTTGTCTCTCGCTGTCTTGGTCCAGGCCAAGCACTTGTTTGCGTTGTCTCTCGCTGTCTTGGTCCAGGCCAAGCACTTATTTGCGTTGTCTCTCGCTGTCTTGGTCCAGGCCAAGCACTTGTTTGCGTTGTCTCTCGCTATCTTGGTCCAGGCCAAGCACTTGTTTGCGTTGTCTCTCGCTATCTTGGTCCAGGCCAAGCACTTGTTTGCGTTGTCTCTCGCTGTCTTGGTCCAGGCCAAGCACTTATTTGCGTTGTCTCTCGCTGTCTTGGTCCAGGCCAAGCACTTGTTTGCGTTGTCTCTCGCTGTCTTGGTCCAGGCCAAGCACTTGTTTGCGTTGTCTCTCGCTGTCTTGGTCCAGGCCAAGCACTTGTTTGCGTTGTCTCTCGCTGTCTTGGTCCAGGCCAAGCACTTGTTTGCGTTGTCTCTCGCTGTCTTGGTCCAGGCCAAGCACTTATTTGCGTTGTCTCTCGCTGTCTTGGTCCAGGCCAAGCACTTGTTTGCGTTGTCTCTCGCTGTCTTGGTCCAGGCCAAGCACTTGTTTGCGTTGTCTCTCGCTATCTTGGTCCAGGCCAAGCACTTGTTTGCGTTGTCTCTCGCTGTCTTGGTCCAGGCCAAGCACTTGTTTGAGTTGTCTCTCGCTGTCTTGGTCCAGGCCAAGCACTTGTTTGCGTTGTCTCTCGCTGTCTTGGTCCAGGCCAAGCACTTGTTTGCGTTGTCTCTCGCTATCTTGGTCCAGGCCAAGCACTTGTTTGCGTTGTCTCTCGCTGTCTTGGTCCAGGCCAAGCAGTTGTTTGAGTTGTCTCTCGCTGTCTTGGTCCAGGCCAAGCACTTGTTTGCGTTGTCTCTCGCTGTCTTGGTCCAGGCCAAGCACTTGTATGCGTTGTCTCTCGCTATCTTGGTCCAGGCCAAGCACTTGTTTGCGTTGTCTCTCGCTGTCTTGGTCCAGGCCAAGCACTTGTTTGCGTTGTCTCTCGCTGTCTTGGTCTAGGCCAAGCACTTGTTTGAGTTGTCTCTCGCTGTCTTGGTCCAGGCCAAGCACTTGTTTGCGTTGTCTCTCGCTGTCTTGGTCCAGGCCAAGCACTTGTTTGCGTTGTCTCTCGCTATCTTGGTCCAGGCCAAGCACTTGTTTGCGTTGTCTCTCGCTGTCTTGGTCTGGACCAAGCACTTGTTTGCGTTGTCTCTCGCTGTCTTGGTCCAGGCCAAGCACTTGTTTGCGTTGTCTCTCGCTGTCTTGGTCCAGGCCAAGCACTTGTTTGCGTTGTCTCTCGCTGTCTTGGTCCAGGCCAAGCACTTGTTTGCGTTGTCTCTCGCTGTCTTGGTCCAGGCCAAGCACTTGTTTGCGTTGTCTCTCGCTGTCTTGGTCCAGGCCAAGCACTTGTTTGCGTTGTCTCTCGCTGTCTTGGTCCAGGCCAAGCACTTGTTTGAGTTGTCTCTCGCTGTCTTGGTCCAGGCCAAGCACTTGTTTGCGTTGTCTCTCGCTGTCTTGGTCCAGGCCAAGCACTTGTTTGCGTTGTCTCTCGCTATCTTGGTCTAGGCCAAGCACTTGTTTGCGTTGTCTCTCGCTGTCTTGGTCCAGGCCAAGCACTTGTTTGCGTTGTCTCTCGCTGTCTTGGTCCAGGCCAAGCACTTGTTTGCGTTGTCTCTCGCTATCTTGGTCCAGGCCAAGCACTTGTTTGCGTTGTCTCTCGCTGTCTTGGTCCAGGCCAAGCACTTGTTTGCGTTGTCTCTCGCTGTCTTGGTCTAGGCCAAGAACTTGTTTGAGTTGTCTCTCGCTGTCTTGGTCCAGGCCAAGCACTTGTTTGCGTTGTCTCTCGCTGTCTTGGTCCAGGCCAAGCACTTGTTTGCGTTGTCTCTCGCTGTCTTGGTCCAGGCCAAGCACTTGTTTGCGTTGTCTCTCGCTCTCTTGGTCTAGGCCAAGCACTTGTTTGCGTTGTCTCTCACTGTCTTGGTCCAGGCCAAGCACTTGTTTGCGTTGTCTCTCGCTGTCTTGGTCCAGGCCAAGCACTTGTTTGCGTTGTCTCTCGCTGTCTTGGTCCAGGCCAAGCACTTGTTTGCGTTGTCTCTCGCTGTCTTGGTCCAGGCCAAGCACTTGTTTGCGTTGTCTCTCGCTGTCTTGGTCTAGGCCAAGAACTTGTTTGAGTTGTCTCTCGCTGTCTTGGTCCAGGCCAAGCACTTGTTTGCGTTGTCTCTCGCTGTCTTGGTCCAGGCCAAGCACTTATTTGCGTTGTCTCTCGCTGTCTTGGTCCAGGCCAAGCACTTGTTTGCGTTGTCTCTCGCTGTCTTGGTCCAGGCCAAGCACTTGTTTGCGTTGTCTCTCGCTGTCTTGGTCCAGGCCAAGCACTTGTTTGCGTTGTCTCTCGCTATCTTGGTCCATGCCAAGCACTTGTTTGCGTTGTCTCTCGCTATCTTGGTCCAGGCCAAGCACTTGTTTGCGTTGTCTCTCGCTGTCTTGGTCCAGGCCAAGCACTTATTTGCGTTGTCTCTCGCTGTCTTGGTCCAGGCCAAGCACTTGTTTGCGTTGTCTCTCGCTGTCTTGGTCCAGGCCAAGCACTTATTTGCGTTGTCTCTCGCTGTCTTGGTCCAGGCCAAGCACTTGTTTGCGTTGTCTCTCGCTGTCTTGGTCCAGGCCAAGCACTTATTTGCGTTGTCTCTCGCTGTCTTGGTCCAGGCCAAGCACTTGTTTGCGTTGTCTCTCGCTATCTTGGTCCAGGCCAAGCACTTGTTTGCGTTGTCTCTCGCTATCTTGGTCCAGGCCAAGCACTTGTTTGCGTTGTCTCTCGCTGTCTTGGTCCAGGCCAAGCACTTATTTGCGTTGTCTCTCGCTGTCTTGGTCCAGGCCAAGCACTTGTTTGCGTTGTCTCTCGCTGTCTTGGTCCAGGCCAAGCACTTGTTTGCGTTGTCTCTCGCTGTCTTGGTCCAGGCCAAGCACTTGTTTGAGTTGTCTCTCGCTATCTTGGTCTAGGCCAAGCACTTGTTTGCGTTGTCTCTCGCTATCTTGGTGCAGGCCAAGCACTTGTTTGCGTTGTCTCTCGCTGTCTTGGTCCAGGCCAAGCACTTGTTTGAGTTGTCTCTCGCTATCTTGGTCCAGGCCAAGCACTTGTTTGCGTTGTCTCTCGCTGTCTTGGTCCAGGCCAAGCACTTGTTTGAGTTGTCTCTCGCTGTCTTGGTCCAGGCCAAGCACTTGTTTGCGTTGTCTCTCGCTGTCTTGGTCCAGGCCAAGCACTTGTTTGCGTTGTCTCTCGCTGTCTTGGTCCAGGCCAAGCACTTGTTTGCGTTGTCTCTCGCTGTCTTGGTCTAGGCCAAGCACTTGTTTGAGTTGTCTCTCGCTGTCTTGGTCTAGGCCAAGCACTTGTTTGCGTTGTCTCTCGCTGTCTTGGTCCAGGCCAAGCACTTGTTTGCGTTGTCTCTCGCTGTCTTGGTCTAGGCCAAGAACTTGTTTGAGTTGTCTCTCGCTGTCTTGGTCCAGGCCAAGCACTTGTTTGCGTTGTCTCTCGCTGTCTTGGTCCAGGCCAAGCACTTGTTTGCGTTGTCTCTCGCTGTCTTGGTCCAGGCCAAGCACTTGTTTGCGTTGTCTCTCGCTATCTTGGTCCAGGCCAAGCACTTGTTTGCGTTGTCTCTCGCTGTCTTGGTCCAGGCCAAGCACTTGTTTGCGTTGTCTCTCGCTGTCTTGGTCCAGGCAAAGCACTTGTTTGTGTGTCCCTCGCTGCAAGCACTTGTATGCGTTGTCCCTCGCCACCATGGTCCACTCCAAGTACTAATTACACCTCGCAACCACTAGTCAATAGTGGCGGCTCTTGACTTAAATTTTCAGTGGGGCATTTTGATTACTACAGTGAGCATTCTGATGTAGGGAAGAAACTGGGCAGATGCCTGATATTCAACTGAACCGAATAGGACGGAAAACACATTTTCTAATGCATATTCTTTTTTCAGCTGTTCTCGTGGCCGAGTGGTTGGCGCTTTTGTCTACTGATCGAAGGGACCTAAATTTGAGTCCCGGATAAGACATGTATGCCTGTGTTGTCTTTCTTCTGAGGTCTCTCCCTCCTCACAGATTTTCTCTATGGCGTATTAAACTGACACGCTTCTGTCATACCTCTGTGGCAAGCAGCTGCTTGAGGGAATTTTTTCTCAAAAAGCATTATTTCAAAGGGAAAATTTTAAAATGTTTTCTTGTCCTTTCTACTTCTTTTCAGTATTTTTCCCTTCCTCTGTAATAATTCTATATAAATTTTTCCTCCGCATTCTAGTGGTATTTAAAAAAAACTGTTCGAGAATATTATTTCTACTATATGGGTTTACTATTATTTACTCTGTTTTGATTATAAATTTATATTTATTATTTTAAACTGAATTACGCTTCACAAATTATCACTTGAAAAATTGTTTTGGTTAGATTTCATTCACAATATTAATTTATTACGTATATTAATTTATTTTGCAACGAATTGTGATAAAGCTGATATGGCGGTGAAAAGATTTCGAAAAAGAAATGACCAAGACAGCTGTAATGGTATCGAACCGGAGACCTTTAAAGATGCAAGTAGAGGCCATGCATGTAGCCAACTGAGCATTGCTGAAGAAATGTTATGTTGAAACATGTTACTATCGTTCTCTTATACACCAAACGTTCAACGCATTTTATATTTTCATATCTAATGTATATTCTTCATACATAAGTATCCTTCCTTGCCAAAATAAACAGTTGTCAAACACATCTTGCCAGGAGAGTTTAGCTTGTTGAGTCTGCCACAGTCAAATGAAGACCTTCGACTGTTGGTAGAATCAGCCAATCATGCGTCAGGGGCCACTACAAAATGGGGGACTGACTGCTGCAGTTCAGCGCTATTGCATTTCTGCACATGCGCATCTGTGTCATCGCTATGATTGATAATGCTAAGATTCCGGATGCTGGCAGTAATGTTAAAATTCGCATTGAAAATACGAAAGCAGCCGACGTAGCCCTGATTCGCAAATTAAACGTTGTGATTGTCTACGTAACACGGCAAATAACGATTGCAAAATGAATACAAAAATTATATTCTGTTGATTTAGATATGAGAAATTATGAACACTAAATTTAAAATTCGTTTATTATTTTTCGTGATTATTTCGAGTGGGGGCAGCAATGCTCCATGTGCCCAAATAGACGATCTGCCCTGCTGGTCCACGTGGCCCCTGGTCCAGTGGCAAACGATTCCTTTCGATGATGCTGATTACTCGTTTTTTTTCATTTCATTCCTTTCATTGAGCTAATTACTCGTCGACGAGGGAATCGTGAGCCATTGCTCGAGTCTCTCCTTGACCGTTGTCTTGACGAAAGGAACTCTCCTCGTCGGTCTCCTAAAGGATGAAAAGACGACCGCTTAAAGACCTGCTTCAGTCGCGAGGTGCAATGAGACGTCTCACTCAACAGATTCTTCTCTGTTATTAATTCCTTCTGCTCTCACCCCTCCCGAAAGATCGCTTCAACTTCCGAGTTCATTTCAACTTCTCACTCTTTAAGTCGCCATTCATTTCGTTTGCGCGTATTCATTCCACAAAGATCAATTCCTTGACATTGAAAAGTCACTCCGGGATAATCTCGTCGCATTTGAATATTTAGAAATGAGGATAGGATTTCTAAATAGATAGGTCTACTTTCATCGATCTTAAAATACATTCAATAGGAAAATAACAAAAATACTGATTTTATATACCACTCTATAACGTTTACCTTTTGAATTATAAAATTTTTTATTATTTTTCCAAATATTGGAATTGTAAAATGTCCTACTATATTATCTAAAAATCCTTTATTTTATTCAAAAATGTTCTCAATAGCATAAAAGTATTAGACCAAGTGGATATTAAGTCATTAAAGTGCAGCTGAAAATGTAAGTAAGTAGTAGTTGGCAAAATGTAAGTCATTAATAGTTTCCGGTGCGTCTGCTTGCAAAGTCGGCCTCGGGCGCCTCCTATGCGCACCAAGTGGAATGCGCCCTTATGTGCAATAATTTTTTATATCTATACAAAAAATTCAATTTTTTTTGCCTCCAGACCGTGCAGAAAGGCAATAATGTAACTGACGTGGATGTGAGGATTTTAATGAACTAGTTTTAAGAAATAGTAAAATTAATTAATATTACATATAGCATATGATTTGTAATATTCAGTAGGCGGTAACATTTCAAAACCAAATCATTCACTTCAAATTTAAACATTTTTCTTACTCGATTTTTCATTTGGAAATGAACATATTGCACTAAATTATGAAACCTCTTGGAGCATTTCCATGTCGTGCGAATTAAAAGAACTGTACCAACTTTCAATTAAGCGTTTTATAGCACAGGTTGCAAAAAATAGAAAATCCAAAAGTGGCTCCAAATCTAGATTTTGAGGAATTTTTGTTTACTATTTAAAGTAAATATTTTGTGCAAAAAATCTCACCAACCTACGGGACGTGTATCCCACATCTCTCCAAAAACATATCAGAGTATTCTTCCGATTGAACTAATGCCAGGTCATCTTTTTCCCACTAATTTAAGTTGGGTTAGGTTGTTTTACCTCTGAGCGGCACTTTTTGCACACCATGGGCTAAATGGTCAGGCCACATGGACCCCGAAGGCTCAGAGAAGGTTGGGGGAGGAGACCCACTGGAACAGCTGTTGGGAGACAGATGGTAGCCCCCCGTCAAGGCCATCCAGCGTGTTCTTTAACGTGCACAGGATATGGCTCTCCCGCACACGGGGCCACGGCTTAACGTCCCATCCGACGGACGGCGACCTTTTCCAAGCCCATCGGTGTCCCCTACTGACCATGGGCAGGGCGGGGAATTTTTGCGGAGATAAATCTCAACGCTGACCCAGCTGGGACTCGAACCTGGGAACTACAGAATACGAGCCTGGCGCGCTACCGACTGAGCGACCCCGCCCACTAATTTAAGACTTTAAACTCTTCACCTATGATTTCGGCGCCTAATTCAATTACATTTCAATTATGACTAAACAAAAACTATAATGTCAGCTGCATGGTAGGCGCCGAAATCATCGGTGAAGAGTTGAATGCCTTAAATTAGTGGGAAAAAAGTCAGAGCTAGCATTAGTTCAATGGTAGAATACTCTGGCATGTTTGTGGAGAGATGCGGGTTCAATTCCCGTATGTCGGCGAAATTTTATCCACAAAATATTTATTGATTTATAGACGTCAAAAGGTCAACAGGTAAAGTTGTGATTATCATCTTTGTTTACTATTTAAAGAATTCTGGGAACAAACATTTAACATTAGTACTGTTACTTGTAAGAATTTACCTTAAAATTATAACAAATCATTCATTAAGATAAACGTAATTTTAAAAGTTTGGGAAATGTTTTTCCCTTTGCCATTGTCGGGAGAGAGTAATCCCTCTCTTTCCATGGATACTTGTAACTAGCTAAAACTAAAAAAAGACAATTTTGTTATTACTCAAACAAACAAATTATAGCATTGAAATGACTGAGTCCTAAGTTAGTGACTAATGGGAAATCCTGGCCTGTCTGCTTGAATATTTATTTTGCTTTTCGATACGCAATAAAGGATCTTCCTTATTGCATGCGGCTATGCTGAAGCCCTGTTGAGATCAGTCTTAAGTCAGAGCATAATAGTCCATACTTTACAGAAGTTCCTCTTGGAATATAATGAGACTTTATTAGCAAAGAATTCAGAAGAGATGAATATGCTTAGCTTGAGAAGAATCCTTCGTCAGTTGGATGATTCAGGTAGACAGGGCACTGCTAAGTGCAGTGGACCAAATATTTGATGATCGTCTAACTGAATCAGTTGGTTCGTTAACACTGCAGTACTTGCGTAGGGTACTCTCTTATCTGAAAGTTATGGTGGATGCAGCTCATCTGAAGAATCGCAACAAAAAGAATTTCAGAATTATGATTTAATGTGTCAAGTTCTCCTCGATTGCTTTTAGGTTGAATGACTTGAAAAGGTTTCAGCAGTTTCCGTTTGCTCGCTCGTATCCTGCACACCGGATGGCTTTCATTGGAGAATTCCATCCGCTTCCTAATAACTGCCCAATGGTTCACCTCTTGGGGTCCTTGTGACCATTTAGCCATTGTGCGCAAAAGAAGTGCGTTCAGAGGTAAAACAACGCAACGTTTGCTCAGGAAATATTAACGACGACTACCATGAGCCTTGGATTTGGGTTAGATTGTTTTACCTCCGAGTTGCACTTTTTTTTGCACACATTGGGATAAATGGCAGGTTACAAGGGCCCCGAAGGCTCATATAAGGTACGGGGAAGCGGACCCACTGGATACCTGTTGAGAAAGAGATGATAGCCTCCTGTCAAGGACATCCAGCATATTCTTTAGCGTGCACAGGATATAGCACTTCCGCACATGAGACCACGGCTCAACGTCCTATTTGACAGACGGCAACCTTTACAAGCTCGCCGACTAACCGAGGGCATGGTGAGCAGTTTTTTGGACATAAATCTCAACGCTGGGTCAGGTTGGACTCGAACCTGGGAACTGCTGATTACGAGCCTTTCTGGGTACCAACTGACCCTCCTTCCCCATGAGCCTTGGAAAAAAAAGCGGACGACAGAAATGCATGATTTTGCATTTCTGTCGTCGCAGACAGATTGGTGATTTTAGCGCGAGTACTGAAGTTTTGCTGTCCTGTGGCTGAGTGGTTAGTGCGCTTGGCTACTGATATAAGGGACCTGGGTTCGAGCCCCGGGTAAGGCATGGATGCTTGTGATGATTTTCTGCTGAGGTCCCGTCATTCTCTCAGACCTTTTACTGTGGCGTATAAATGACAGACTCCTGCCAGACCTCTGTGGCAAGCAGCTGCTTGAGGGCGGTATTTATTTTATTACTGGAGTTTTAAGAAACGTGATGCATTTCAATAACAGAACGTGTTAAATTCATTTTCGTAATGGCTTTTACAATTATCCTAAATGATAAAATCCAACTGCATAAAACAAAAAATCTTACTGCTAATAAATCTTACCTTTATCGTAGACGTATAAGCAGGATTTAAATTCAACAGGCACAGAAAAATGCTTTTAATAAATTATTTTGCAGATGAAACATGTTCAGTACACTTTGGCATATAATACTTACTGAGAAGAGATTTTAATTTCAGTTTCAATAAACACTTTCTAACACACATAATTCTAAAAGAGAGAAAATGAATCATTTTTGGACAGAGAACATTACCTGGAAAGTGGCAGATGATGTGAGCTCCCTTAGTTTCAGGAACATATCAAAGAACTTGAGGATGAGCTGTAGATGGTCAGGAAGTAGGACACAATTCAAGTATTTGGGATGTACTCAATTAACAAAAAGACAGTTTCATTTTTCTCTTCTTTATAAATACTAGAGGAATGTATGCTTGATGACTTATGCAAAGGCCTACAGTTGTTCGCAAAGAAAATGTCAATTTCGCTTTTCAAAAGCTAATTTTTCACAGCTTATCATTGTGCATATATAATTAACATGCAAATTTGGAAAAATGGCATATTAAAACGAATTGTTGCGTGTTTACAACATCGATTTGCCTTCGGGAATTTTTCCAAATCCATAATATGTTTAATAAATGCTGTTTAGATATATATATACTATAGGTAGACATCGATTTGCCTTCGGGAATTTTTCCAAATCCATAATATGTTTAATAAATGTTGTTTACATATATATATATACTACGACAATTGTTATGGGGATGTGTATATATTTCCAGCGATGTTTCGATTTCCCATTTCAAAATTAGTAGATTTGTTAATCAGAGTGTGAGAGAACAACTGTCATTTTTGAGTAATATTTCCTTCTTGAAGAGAACTTTTTGTGCATCAAGCATACATCATCAGAGGATGGGAGATGCCTTAGGAGGTTGGGATAATGAGAAGCAGCAGAAGCGATAGAAGAGGAAGATGGATCTACCTACCGCAAGAGTAGGGGAAGTGACGAGAGACTGCAGCTTGAGGAACATGTTGAAGAAGCGGAGAATGATCTGCGGATGCATCACACATGAAAAATGATCGCCAACACTTCTTTGGTTAGAAAATATTCTTAACAGTTAAATACAATGCAAAAACAGTTCAAAATCTTTCCAAAAAATACGAAATCATTACAAAATGGGAAAAAATATTCCATTTATGAAAACTCCGCAGAAACTAAAATATTTGCTTTGGAAATACAGAAGATTCTTTAATGGCAAACAATGATTTTTGGTATACTGATATCAAATCATTTAAAGTACTTAACAGAGAAATTATTTGAATTTAAAACTATAAATTTAAGGGATGGTAAAAAATATTGCCAAAATATGAATGGAAAATGAAGGGATGGGAAAACGTTGAGAATAAATCGAGAAAACTTCGTCATGATTGATTTAAAAGGGAATGACTATAAATAGCTTAGTTATGACATGAATCAAGGGAAATATTCCTAATCAGATCAAAATCTAGGGTTGGATGGTGCAAAAAAGGCCACCACCCTGTCACCCCTCTGATAATGCTAGTAAGGATAACGAAGGAAACAAATGTTCAACTTTCTGCATGTATTTCAAGCATTTTTCAATAAATTCCTAAAACGGAGGCGAAAATGTCCTACTGCAATGGAAATCCACTCTCCTGATTCGCCCTTTTTCCTTCGGCTTGATTACGTCATTTGTCGTCGCCCCCCCCCCCCCCCCCCCTCCCTTTCTATATTCAGGAATGTTCCGGAACATAATTCTCATATCCTTTTGCCAAACTACGGATTTTTTTTTTTTAACCTCATTTAGATTTAGATCCAGTATCAAGAGTTATCCGTTTCGATACCTGAGGACTGAATGCTAAGCCTATCTCATGGGACTGAATGCTAAGCCTATCTCATAGGACTGAATGCTAAGCCTATCTCATAGGACTGAATGCTAAGCCTATCTCATAGGACTGAATGCTAAGCCTATCTCATAGGACAAAGAACAAATGCAGACGTATTCTCACAGTGGCTGTTCTGGATTTGGTTTCCAAAAACGTAACGCAATGTAAGGAAAAGCTTATGAGAGATAACTTCAACCTAAAGTAATAAAATGAAAAGGAAACCTTAATATTCTCAGCTAAATAATCCTCATGTAACATTGAAAATTCCATTTCTTTTGAATTTGAAAAGAAGATATAAATTTCTTGAATTTCGCTTGCGAAGGAGAGAATTCCCATTTCCTGAGATCTCCCAAAGAAGTTTCTCTCCCTCTGAGATTGAGTCAATTCCAATCAATGGCGAGGCATTAATGCTTTTCGGTCAGGATGATTATCTCTGACTTGTGCATTGACGTCACTTCCTCTGATCCTTTTAAGATATCGGGGGAGGAGGGAGCCGGAAAAAGAAAACACTCGTTCTACAATAATAACGATTATAGTAGTTTGATGTTTTCTGCATAATTGTGGATCGGCATCTAGTTCGGAATGCAGAAGATATAAAAAACCGCCTCTTAATGTAATCCGTTTTTAAAGTTTGCATTACAATGCAATGCAGCATCGGCATTTTATTAGGACTCTAAAATGAAATTCTTAGTCGGGCAGTTGATTTTAACTAAGGAGAGATAATCAGATTAAAAAGCTTTATCGGATTTCTATTTAAAGTGAATAAAATGACTGTTTCGTCAGTTGTTGTTTTCTATAGAGATTTTTTGAAATTGTCGTTGCGCTTATTTGTAGACAAAAAACAAACATGCAGGATGCGTTTTATTTTGAATCGTCATTTAACTGTTTGCAATGGATTACTGTTTCTTCTGTATTTCCAAAAGTTAAAGTTTCATTACAAAAGTGACTGAAAAATCAAAAGTATTGTTTTGGAGGATAAATAAAAAATGACGAACTGAAATAAACGAGGAGAGGAAAAAAATCAGCAGACCTCGAAACTGAAAACGTTTCGAAACTTAAATCATGGAAGGTGAAAATTAAAAAAACCAAATAAATATGATTAAAGAAAACAAAATCATCGGAAATTGTTTCATTCACGAAGAAGGTCAAATAATAATAATAATGTGAGAACGAAAAATGAAGGTGGCAGAGATGGTTCTTGGATGCAAAGGAATGGGAGGAAGGATTCTGCAAGCAAGGGAAAGGGGAAAGGGAACAAAGGAAATGGCATGGAAATAACTTAAATGAATTTCATATAAACTCAATAAATCATGTATAAAAGACAAAAAGGTACAAAGCAAAACAAATAATTAACATTTTTAAAATCATTTTATACTGAATTCTTGCCTAGAATTTAACCAAAGAAACAAATCATCCAACTGAATAATGCTGCTACTCCTATTGGTGCATTACAAAACGTATAATACCTCGCCATTTTGAAAACCTGACCTCATTCTCAGGTAATCTTTTTCCCTCTTCAGATCTTCATCATTCTGCGATGAAACGAGGATCTTTCGCCTTGAAACAGCTTTCACGATTCTGCCGAAAGTAAAACTCTTAGCTTCGTCTCAATTGCATGTAATTCATGCAAAGGAAGAGGAGAGTTCTACAGTGCGAATGGCGATTGAACTCGGTTGGGCTCCTTTCAAGTGAACTCGAAGACGGAAATTAATTCGCCATTTGATTTAATCCAGGTATAAAAATGGTCGTGTCTTAAGGTGATGAAATAAAATGTTACGTCAGCATGTAGATATTGTTTTATTATTTATTAAACAAAATATTTCTTTTACCACCCAGTAAAATAAGATTAGGAATTCTTTCCTACATAAGCAAAATTTTCATCGAAAGATGCGTTAAGATTCCGAGGCATCTGCTGATATTCAAGACGTTAATTCCTCTTTTGAAAGAAGTCGATGCGAGTTCCACGAGAAAAAACATTCATCAACTGAGCAAATGTTTATGAAAAACGTTTTCCCTTCAATGCTCCCCTCTTGTGCGAAGCGAGAAGTATCGCCTCTCCGCCCCTCCGAGATGATCTTCATTTTAGCATCAATGACGGAATGAGCTAAATCCACGTCCAAATTTATCAATCGTCGTCATTTCTTTTTGCTATTTTATTCTTATTTATTCTCCTGAATATGCTCTTAAATGCTAATTTTACTGTAATTTAATTCCAGTCACTATTTAGTTGTTAGATCTGTTTGTCTTAAATACTTTTTAAATATATCTTAATCAAATAAAACTCAGATTAATTCAAAAATAAACTTGTTCAAATTTCTGGTTTTGAATATATTTTGTTGTATTTTATTTAATGTGAAATAAAAATTAAATTATGAAAACTGGCTTAAATTATTTTGTTATCAAAAGAGATAATTATCATTCATGAAATGCTGCATATTCCTACAAATAATCTACTAAATCTGGCTTCATATGAGAAAGGAGAAAAAACGCCTTTCAAATGGAAACTTTTTAAAAATTTTAAAGGCATAAAAATAACTGCTAAGAGTTGTGTTGTGTACAGTCCCTTTCCCTCGGTTGGATTGTGCAGTCTCTCTGAATTTCCTCGTTTTTCTGATAATCTGCAAGTTACGTGGACATTTGCAGGTTTAGGCATTTTGAAGTTCATTTTAGAGCGTTTTGCACACCTTTCCCTCTTTGTTGTTCTTCAAATGAGGATTCATTTCCTTATACTTCATTTGTCTTTGTTGTTCTTCAAATGAGGATTCATTTCCTTATACTTCATTTGTCTTTGTTGTTCTTCAAATGAGGATTCATTTCCTTATACTTCATTTGTCTTTGTTGTTCTTCAAATGAGGATTCATTTCCTTATACTTCATTTCTCTTTGTTGTTCTTCAAATGAGGATTCATTTCCTTATACTTCATTTCTCTTTGTTGTTCTTCAAATGAGGATTCATTTCCTTATACTTCATTTCTCTTTGTTGTTCTTCAAATGAGGATTCATTTCCTTATACTTCATTTGTCTTTGTTGTTCTTCAAATGAGGATTCATTTCCTTATACTTCATTTCTCTTTGTTGTTCTTCAAATGAGGATTCATTTCCTTATACTTCATTTGTCTTTGTTGTTCTTCAAATGAGGATTCATTTCCTTATACTTCATTTGTAACCAGGTGTTTTCATTAACCCCTTTCTTGGGGCAAGCAAAGTTTGAGTGCAATTATTTATACAACCTTAATTATGATAACATTATGAGTTAATCTCTTCATATAAAGGCCAGGCCGAGGAAAGAGTTCAGCCATTTCTTCAACTTGCTTATCTACACGGATTTGAAAGCAACGTTTGACCACTTTTCGAGAGAACGCTTTCATTTCGAGAATCGACAGGTTGGATTCTCTTGAAAGACGTTCGAGTGGGATGGCTATTTCTACCAACATCCTTGATAAGATCTCCTCACTTCATAGATTCCCTCTTTGCTGCATCTTCTCCTCGAGCACGAGAAGTTTTCCCTCTTTCCCTCTTCTGGTGACGTGATGGATTCCTCTTCCAACCATGCTTTGATAAACTAAGAAACGGATTTCCTTTCTTAGACATGTTGCATTTCTTTTTCATCCCCTTCCCAGTCCGGTGAAATCTTTTTGGAAAAGTGAAGATTCTCTCCGTCTTCCTTATTCTGAACTAATTTCTCTTTCTGAGATGCAAAGTCTCCTCTTAACAACTGCTGAAGAATCGATCACTGTCCTCGACGAATTCCTAATTATGCTCAAATAAGATTTGCGACTCTTCCCTGTTACTTTCAATTTCTATCTATTCACCAGGTCTTCGTTTATGTTCAAGAAATAAAGAATTTACTATTTACACAAAAGAACTTACATCTTAATTCCTCATTCATGTCTAAATGCTGAAAATGGCTCTATCCTTAAACATTGCGATAGAAAAGGTTTAATAAACAGAGCGAAACCTCGATAAGACAGTGAGCAACTTATTATTCCTTCCTTGCCTGCCTATGCACATAATCCTCCACCTCTCACGTGCCATGGTTATCCAATCAGACAGCGCAGTTGGTTCTCCTTACACGTCCATTACGAGAACTGTAGTTGCATTCCTCGAACTTTTCACCAAAGGGTTAAACTTTCAATGTTCGATTCCGACATTTGATGATGCACGTGCTGCTTTCGAAATAGTTGAAGCTTTTATGCACAGTATTGTTATACTATGAGAAGAAAACGAATTTCGACGTCGAGAAAGATCATCGCTGTTCCATTCGAAAATAACCACATCCAAGAAATCAGAAGAAATCCATCTTCGTTCTGTGAAATTTTTTTGTTTTATCTCAAAAAATGTATTGGTATAATTTGTATTATGTAGAGAGCAGCATTCCTTAAAAATACAATTCCTTTGCAGTCATTTCTTCTTATTTTGTCTCTTTTTTTTTTATAGATTTTTGCATTTTTTTCCGTATTCTTTATCAATTTCATCCATTCTCTGTTTGTCTCAGACTTATTTCGATTCAGAAGCAAAAGTTCAAGGTCTCGCAAATATCAGCATCGTAATTCCATTCTCATTTCACAATCTTTTGCTTTTCTCAAATTGCACAAATTTTATTATCAAAAATCTTATTAAGATCAACTAAAAGATCAGAAATCTAAACTTAAGAATCAACTAAAAGTTTCAGTTTCGTTTCTGTTTTGATGAACCCCCAAGAAGAAAGATATTGGACGCTGTTTTTCAACAGCTAATGAGAAAATGCGCTTGCTTACCTCTACGTTGGCTGCAGACTCCACCAATGTGTCGACCATCTGCTTGCCAATGGTTCCGTTCATCACGTTGCCTGTTGAGGAAAAATAAAAAATCACAAACAAGTGAAAAAATATTGACATTTTTTCAAAATCATTTAAAGTGAAAACAACAAAAAATATTTTCTTACTCTTAAGTAAAAAAAAACGCTTATTAACCATTGCAAGCCACGAGATTCCTAATGAATAACCGTTGTCTATAAAGTCTCTCAAATGCAACTGCTAAGTGATTAAAGACGAAGATTAAAGTGTTCATTTCTTCGGTTTCAGTTTCAAGTGAAATCCATTTTTAGGCAATGAATAATTCGCGCAACCGGCAGTTGGAGCTGGTTATATGAGACTGGCGAATCATGGACTGGATCCTTGCAATGAATTTTCTTCTTCACCCCCATGGGAGAGACAAAGGCCACAGATGTCATGGCACGTTGAAGAGTCCAATTTCCTCTATTCACTAGCTGGTTGCCATTTTGTAGCACTTTTGAGAGTTATTCAATGGCACCCTGCAGACTCTCTCCCTCTTAGAGGTGGAGGATAACATCATCATCAAATGACGACGGATCATATTAATCACGTGATCTTCCTGTCAGATGGAAAACGTAAGCAAAGGGTCGAGCACACTACTGAAAGTGGGTTGGATTGGTTTATCAATGAGTGGTACTTTTTCTGTGCATGATAAATGGCCAGGTCACACTGAACGGATGCCAAAGGCTCACTGAACGTTGGGGGAGGGGACACGCTGGACAGCTGTGAGGAGACAGATGGAAGTCTCCCGTCAAGACCATCAAGTGTGTTCTTTAACGTGCACAGGGTATGGCTCTCCCTTACATGTGGCAATAGCTTTACCTCCCATCTGACAGACAGCGGTCTTTTCTCAAGCCCATCACGTCTCATTTTCTGACCGAAAGCACGGTGGAGTTTCGTGGAGAAATCTCTCTCCAATGCAGGCACACGTCGAACTGCAGACATCGACGAAGAAGGTTTCAGGTCGACTTCTGAGGGAAAAGGTACGTTCGTCTTTTCAGTAGAGAGTGTTTTCGATTCGTGACTTTCTTTTTTCTTCTTACGTAAAACAAAAATAAACTATTATTGCTGATTATAAATCGTTTAAAAACTTTTAAAATAACTTGGATTAATTAGCCCAACATGAAGTGATGCCGAAATATTAATAATGTTTCACCGTATATAACAGGGAGAGCCAGGGAAAAAAGTTAAGACCCATTGACAGATTACGAGGGAGGGAGGTAGGGAGGGAGGTAGGGAGGGGAATGCTCAAGGGTAGAGGAGTTACATAAAGACGCGGATTAAGGGTCAGTCCCGATATATCTGATCATTCAAATCCTTTTGGATTGTTTGGAAACAATGAAATATATTAGTTCCTTGATAATAACAATGAGATCGAAATCTGTGAATGTGACTTCGATAAAAATGGGAATTAGGTATCAGAGGATGCGGCGGGGGGGGGGGACTGCTTCGTGCTCGGACATCCTTATTCCATCTATGGGTAACGTCTTTCCCTCATCTTTCTTTGCTCTGTAATAGGATCATGGCAATAGCAGTCTCGGACTGGTCACTTGAAATGCAGGAGCCTGAATGCTGGTCAGCCTCAGTTTAGTCAAGCACGAGTTGAAACCATCAGTGATGCAGTTAATTGCACTCAAAACTATTTCGTTTATCGTTATGAAGTATGACTTTTAAATTCCCTCTGATTGGGAAAAAATATGGCTTATGCTTTAACCGAAAAAAAAAATATCTTGACGAAATTGTACTTTGCGAAAAGACCCAGGCGACGACAGCAATTGCAACAGCTTCAGAATAATCACTTATTATTTGTGCAGCAATAAAATTTTGGTTCTCGTGGATCAATAATTTCCAATGAATAAATTAATGTTAATAAACAGTTCTCAAATGTACATCATTTTATTCTCTCTTGATGATATGTCTTGATTTATTCTGTCTACAGGCGAAATGCTTCTTCATTGAAAGACTAAATACGTAGATAGATGGGAAACAAATTTTTTAAAATACTAAATCAATAAATGATGAATTAAAAGGAAACATTCTTTGGTACAAATCAACGAGAATTCAAGAGACAAATTTTATTTGGTCTGATCAAGTGAATTCTTGATTCAGAAGACATTTTTGCATTTATTTTTAAAGATTGAAAAGTTTAAAATGCTTCAGTGTTTACATAGAGCAAATTTCTACATCGATATGTAATCTTAGAGCCACGAGTTACTGAGAACGAATCAATTTAAAAGCGATTCTTTTTCTCTACAACTAATGGAGATTTGTGATTACCTTCAAGCATACTGAGCATCATAATAACCATCTCTTTTTGCAGTTCCAGCAATTCCTTCAGCAAATCGAGTTGACTAGAATTCTGTAGAGAGAAAAACGAAAGTGTTGAAAGTTGTTAGAAACTTTGCAAAATATTAGACCAATATGTGAAAAACACAATGGAAGGGAAAACTTGGAATATTTCATGGACAGAATAATATTAAATCTAACTTAATCACGTTAGTCTATCCAAGAAACATTCCAAGGAGAAAAGCCGCAGTCGGTGGCATTTGGGAAATAAAAGGCAGGAAATTTAGCTATTCCCAATTGGCAACAGAAACTTTCCGTTTTCTTAAGCCTTACATTTGGAATGGTATGATTAATATCAGTCAATCTAAACAGCTGCCAGGAAAATGAACAATCTTGAAAATTGAGGTAAAATTAAATCGAGTTAGGTGGGATACAAACCAACAACATCTTGAGAAATGAATAATTTCAGAGGAAGAGCACCTGACAAATTATCATGAGGTCCTGTCAGAGGTAGGAGAGACTGATATTTCATTAGGAGGTCCTCTCACAGATGCTCTCTACCTGTGACAAGACATCGTCTGACAAATTATCATGAGGTCCTGTCAGAAGTAGGAGAGCCTGATATTTCATCAGGAGGTCCTCTCACAGATGCTCAACCTGTGACAGGACATCGTCTGACATGTCCTGTCACAGGTTGAGCAGGTTGACAGGACATCGCTGATGGGCTTGAGAAAAGACCGCTGTCTGTATATAGGATATTTCATCAGGAGGTCCTGTCAGAGGTAGGAGAGCCTGATATTTCATCAGGAGGTCCTCTCACAGATGCTCTACCTGTGACAGGACATCGTCTGATATGTTATCAGGAGGTCCTGTCAGAGGTAGGTGAACCTGATATTTCACCAGGAGGTCCTCTCACAGATGCTCTACCTTTGACAGGAATCGTCTGACATGTTATCAGAAGGTCCTGTCAGAGGTAGGAGAGCCTCATATTTCATCAGGAGGTCCTCTCACAGATGCTCTCTACCTGGGACAAGACATCGTCTGACAAATTATCATGAGGTCCTGTCAGAGGTAAAAGAGCCTGATACTTCATCAGGAGGTCCTCTCACAGATGCTCTACCTGTGACAGGACATCGTCTGACATGTTATCAGGAGGTCCTGTCAGAGGTAGGAGAGCCTAATATTTCATCAGGAGGTCCTCTCACAGATGCTCTCTACCTGTGACAGGACATCGTCTGACATGTTATCAGGAGGTCCTGTCAGAGGTAGGAGAGCCTGATATTTCATCAGAAGGTCCTCTCACAGATGCTCTACCTGTGACAGGATATCGTCTGACATGTTATCAGGAGGTCCTGTCAGAGGTAGGAGAGCCTGATATTTCATCAGGAGGTCCTCTCACAGATGATCTCTACCTGTGACAAGACATCGTCTGACAAATTATCATGAGGTCCTGTCAGAGGTAAAAGAGCCTGATACTTCATCAGGAGGTCCTCTCACAGATGCTCTACCTGTGACAGGACATCGTCTGACATGTTATCAGGAGGTCCTGTCAGAGGTAGGAGAGCCTGATATTTCATCAGGAGGTCCTCTCACAGATGCTCTCTACCTGTGACAGGACATCGTCTGACATGTTATCAGGAGGTCCTGTCAGAGGTAGGAGAGCCTGATATTTCATCAGGAGGTCCTCTCACAGATGCTCTACCTGTGACAGGACATCGTCTGACATGTTATCAGGAGGTCCTGTCAGAGATAGGAGAGCCTGATATTTCATCAGGAGGTCCTCTCACAGATGCTCTACCTGTGACAGGACATCGTCTGACATGTTATCAGGAGGTCCTGTCAGAGGTAGGAGAGCCTGATATTTCATCAGGAGGTCCTCTCACAGATGCTCTACCTGTGACAGGACATCGTCTGACATGTTATCAGGAGGTCCTGTCAGAGGTAGGAGAGCTTGATATTTCATCAGGAGGTCCTCTCACAGATGCTCTACCTGTGACAGGACATCGTCTGACATGCTATCAGGAGGTCCTGTCAGAGGTAGGAGAGCCTGATATTTCATCAGGAGGTCCTCTCACAGATGCTCTCTACCTGTGACAGGACATCGTCTGACATGTTATCAGGAGGTCCTGTCAGAGGTAGGAGAGCCTGATATTTCATCAGGAGGTCCTCTCACAGATGCTCTACCTGTGACAGGACATCGTCTGACATGTTATCAGGAGGTCCTGTCAGAGGTAGGAGAGCCTGATGTTTCATCAGGAGGTCCTTTCACAGATGCTCTCTACCTGTGACAGGACATCGTCTGACATGTTATCAGGAGGTCCTGTCAGAGGTAGGAGAGCCTGATATTTCATCAGGAGGTCCTCTCACAGATGCTCTACCTGTGACAGGACATCGTCTGACATGTTATCAGGAGGTCCTGTCGGAGGTAGGAGAGCCTGATATTTCATCAGGAGGTCCTCTCACAGATGCTCTACCTGTGACAGGACATCGTCTGACATGTTATCAGGAGGTCCTGTCAGAGGTAGGAGAGCCTGATATTTCATCAGGAGGTCCTCTCACAGATGCTCTCTACCTGTGACAGGACATCGTCTGACATGTTATCAGGAGGTCCTGTCAGAGGTAGGAGAGCCTGATATTTCATCAGGAGGTCCTCTCACAGATGCTCTACCTGTGACAGGACATCGTCTGACATGTTATCAGGAGGTCCTGTCAGAGGTAGGAGAGCCTGATATTTCATCAGGAGGTCCTCTCACAGATGCTCTTTACCTGTGACAGGACATCGTCTGACATGTTATCAGGAGGTCCTGTCAGAGGTAGGAGAGCCTGATATTTCATCAGGAGGTCCTCTCACAGATGCTCTACCTGTGACAGGACATCGTCTAACATGTTATCAGGAGGTCCTGTCAGAGGTAGGAGAGCCTGATATTTCATCAGGAGGTCCTCTCACAGATGCTCTACCTGTGACAGGACATCGTCTGACATGTTATCAGGAGGTCCTGTCAGAGGTAGGAGAGCCTGATATTTCATCAGGAGGTCCTCTCACAGATGCTCTACCTGTGACAGGACATCGTCTGACATGTTATCAGGAGGTCCTGTCAGAGGTAGGAGAACCTGATATTTCATCAGGAGGTCCTCTCACAGATGCTCTACCTGTGACAGGACATCGTCTGACATGTTATCAGGAGGTACTGTCAGAGGTAGGAGAGCCTCATATTTCATCAGGAGGTCCTCTCACAGATGCTCTACCTGTGACAGGACATCGTCTGACATGTTATCAGGAGGTCCTGTCAGAGGTAGGAGAGCCTCATATTTCATCAGGAGGTCCTCTCACAGATGCTCTCTACCTGGGACAAGACATCGTCTGACAAATTATCATGAGGTCCTGTCAGAGGTAAAAGAGCCTGATACTTCATCAGGAGGTCCTCTCACAGATGCTCTACCTGTGACAGGACATCGTCTGACATGTTATCAGGAGGTCCTGTCAGAGGTAGGAGAGCCTGATATTTCATCAGGAGGTCCTTTCACAGATGCTCTCTACCTGTGACAGGACATCGTCTGACATGTTATCAGGAGGTCCTGTCAGAGGTAGGAGAGCCTGATATTTCATCAGGAGGTCCTCTCACAGATGCTCTCTACCTGTGACAAGACATCGTCTGACATGTTATCAGGAGGTCCTGTCAGAGGTAGGAGAGCCTGATATTTCATCAGGAGGTCCTCTCACAGATGCTCTCTACCTGTGACAAGACATCGTCTGACATGTTATCAGGAGGTCCTGTCAGAGGTAGGAGAGCCTGATATTTCATCAGGAGGTCCTCTCACAGATGCTCTACCTGTGACAGGACATCGTCTGACATGTTATCAGGAGGTCCTGTCAGAGGTAGGAGAGCCTGATATTTCATCAGGATGTCCTGTTTGTCCCAATTTTATTCTCTTTTTTAAAAACTTAAAGGGTGGGAGGTATTTACCTTTTAAATGCACTTTTGCATAATTGTAATGTATAGCTGAGTAGCATTTAAGTGAGAGTGTGCAACTAAGTCAGGATTACTTAAACCGAAAAGGGTTTACTGTTGATATGACTTAAATGATCAGTTACAAATAATTGTATATTGATGAACAATTAATAGCAGAAAATAAAGAGATTTTTATATTAAGTCTTATGAAAGGAATTATGATATAATCTAAGATTAGTATTACAATCCCACACTTATTCTTATAGTGATTGTCATCATACCTTGGAGAGCTTGTCCTGCATGTGGGCGAAGAGGAAAAGGAATCCTCCGACAGCATCCCACAGCCTACTGTGGGCCAAAGCTTGCTGATTCAGAGAACATGGACCCTGGGAATGGAAAAACGAAATCAATGAACTAAATGTTAATGGGAAAACATCATTAGCCTTGTCTTTTTTAACAGTTGTTATGGTAAATGGAAAGTAAAGCTATAGATTTTTGAAATGTATTCTCCCAATATTCCTCCTTACGAGAAAAAGCAAAGAATTCATTCTCTCTTTGGAGAAATTAAAATTATTCAATTGGAAAATTAAAACTGTAAAAAAATTACGCTATACATTTTCTTTTCCATCATAATCTGAATATCAGATTTTTATTTTGTGTTCGGATTCACATCATTGATCTTTCCATTTACGATTGCACACAACTTGATAAGAAATCACACTGATGCATTTCATAATCGTAAAAGAAATGGATACAACAAATGACATCTTAACAAGTTAATAATGACACAAAACGGATGATTATTAAATTATAGCCTTTTTTTGCAAAAACAGATATTAAAGACAATAAACGATTTTTTTTAGTAAAGACAATTCCTCTACTCAGTCAAGATTCCTTCTCCATAATTTATATGTTTACTATAGAGCCCCCCCCCCCACTCTCTCTCCAGATAATCACTTCTCCTCATCAATGGCTCAATTAGATCCATACTTAATCCCCTCCCCCGAGACATTCCAAGCGAATTTACTTTCTTGCTGCCCTTTGCTGGTCCAAGCGAATACGTTTTTGCCAGCCTACGAGAGGTTACGTTTTTGATGCCCCACGTGACTCTACCCTTCTCCCGCCCTGTTTTACGGTGAATTTACATCCCCCCCCCATCGGAATTTACCTATCTGCTGCCCGTGAGCAAATTTTACTTTTTATTTCCGCAATCATATTTACATTTTTCGACTCCAAGTATCCGACATTTCTGCCGCTTCAGAGATATTCAAATTTTTTGCCCCACTAACAAATAATAAGCCCGAATGGTTAGCGCGCTTCACTACTGATCAAATGGGCCTGGGTTCGAGTCCCCGATGAAGCGTGGCTCGTTGAGTTGTTTTCCTCACAGATCTTCCCTATGTGGTATTCAATTGAGAGGCTCCTGTAAGACCTCTATGGCAAGCTCCTGCATCAGGGATCATTTATTTTTATTTTTTCCATTTGACAAATAATAGCTCAAAAGGCTGAAACGGCCTTTTCATTCAGATCGAGATATCGCTAGTCATTACTTATGCCACGTTAAGGATCAAAGGAAGTTTTCAATTAAAAAAAAATACACGCAAAACTTTAAGTTAAACGCAAAATGCGCAACTCTATATTGTAAATGGTATGCTCGTGGCGTCTGGCCCAACCTTCGTTTTATCTGGACCTCGATTCAAATCAATTGCACCTCAGCCAATGATTCTCTCTGGAGTCGTTGAGTCTTCCTCTTCTCTCTGCTCAATCACGAAACTAAATCATTCTTTCGAAGATTGGGTAAAGGAGAGAGATCCCTGGAATCGATAGAGGAAGTCTCGATTCGTTTTCAGCATCTCCCAATAATAACAAAGTAATTGATCATGCTGACGTAATAACTTCGGCTGTCAAACTGGGAAACGTTTTAATTTTCTGTTCCAACAGACGTGTATCTCGGTATATCGATAAGATGATTTCTTTTCGCCATCTGTAAATTACACTCACCAAATTTAAGGATTGTTTCTTTTCCCATTTCAATTAGCCTTTTATTCTTTCTCGTTGAAGGAAAAGCAATAGTGATTCTCATCTTCACCGGATATTATCAATCGATAAAATATTGGCCAATATCAAACTTTTCTTTCAAAATTTTAATGCTTAACTAATTTATCATTATTCAAAATTGATTAAAAATCTGCCTCTACTTACTTGAATGACTTCAGTGAGAGTGTTGAACACTTGTTTGGCGACGGTAATGGCTTTACAGAAGTTATCTTTGCCCTAGAATGAAATAAAATATTAAATTCATTAACAGATACCGCAAAATTAAACAAAGAATTTCCTATTCTTTCAGCTAGTGTTGCGCATGTCACGAGAGAAGAATCCGCTTGCATCAAAGGCCTCTGTTTCAATGTAATGTCATCTTAATGCTCTCTCTCTACATTTGCATGCAAATACTAAACGTTCATATCGATTCAATGAGAAAGCTACATTACAAAACCTTTGGGTGGAAATATGAAAGATTATTCAAATTCTCTTACGTTATAGCTAAAAAAATTTCCCTTTTTTTATATACATAAAATAATAATTAATTTGTTGTTGATGTGGAGGCCAATAAGATTTAAAGATATCCCCCCTGGATAGAAAATTTTAAACTAAACCAAAATTAAATCTTGCACCGAAGGTCATTCTATCATCTCTATGGTCGCATGCTATTTCCCTTTCAAAATAATTAATGATACTTCATCATCCTCAAGCAGCCATGGGCTACGGAGGTCCAACCAGACGGTGCAATTTAGTTCTCCAAGCAAGTCTGTCCTGAGCTACATCTAATGCACATTGCCTATGGAGGTCCAACCAGACTGTGCAATTCAGTTCTCCAAGCAAGTCTGTCCTGAGCTACATCTATTGCACATGGCCTATGGAGGTCCAACCAGACTGTGCAATTTAGTTCTCCAAGCAAGTCTGTCCTGAGCTACATCTAATGCACATGGCCTATGGAGGTCCAACCAGACTGTGCAATTTAGTTCTCCAAGCAAGTCTGTCCTGAGCTACATCTAATGCACATGGCCTATGGAGGTCCAACCAGACTGTGCAATTTAGTTCTCCAAGCAAGTCTGTCCTGAGCTACATCTATTGCACATGGCCTATGGAGGTCCAACCAGATTGTGCAATTTAGTTCTCCAAGCAAGTCTGTCCTGAGCTACATCTATTGCATCTGGCCACTGCACACCAATTCTAATAAGGTCCTGTTTGACATTGTCAGACCATCACATCTCGGGTCTTCCTCTCTTTCTGAGGCCTTTGGGTACCTGTTCATAACCCTATTCACCAATCTATAATTATCCATACTGGTAACATGGCCAAATCAACGGAGTCTCTCTCTGCACAATATGCTGCTTAAAGGAGGTTGCAGACTCCTTTGCCTAACCTCATCATTAGTTACAAAGTTGAACCACCTAATGCCCAAGATACTGCGTAAGCATCTAGAATCAAAAGCATCTAGTTTCCTGTTACCATGTTTACAAACTGTCCAAGTTTCACTGGCATAACTAACCCTAGAAAGAACCAAACTATTATACAGTCTAATTTTAATTTTCAGGTGTATACGCCTATTTCTCCACACTCTCCATAGATTCTTAAAAGTCCCGGCAGCAATCCCTATTCGTCTGTTAATCTCATGCCGTACATCACCATTATCTGTTACATAGTTCCCAAGATAATTAAACTGTGACACCTGTTCAAGATTGCAACCCTTCAGATTAATTGAATCACAACCTGCCTGACCAATTTTCATCACTTTAGTTTTCTCTCTGTTTATAACCAAACTTACTCTACTACCAGTTTCATCAACAACCCTAATGAAAGAGTTCATCTCATCAACATCATTTGCCAAAAGGGCTAAATCATCAGCATAATCTTCATCAGAAATTTTCCTATCTCCAGCCCATTTAAGGCCAAAATCTTTCTCTTGCAGTGAATTTCCCATAACATAATCAATAACCAAGCTAAAGAGAAAAGGAGACAAAATGCACCCTTGTCGAACACCAGAAGTAAATGCTAAACCAATTACTACAAGCCTTACCAACTCTCACACACGACTCAGTGTTATTATAGGGAGCTTTCATTATGTTAACTAACTTGTCTGGTATACCATATGATTTCACAATCAACCACATATTATGGCGATCAACAGAGTCGAATGCCTTTTTGAAATCAACAAAGCTCGCAACCAATGGTTTCTGAAACTCTAAACATTTCTCAAGAATCTGCCTAAGTGAAAATATCTGATCCACACATCCCCTACCACTTCTGAATCCACATTGCTCATCACGCAATTGCCTGTCAACCAAATTCTTAATTCTATTAAGCACAATCATGCAAAGAACTTTACCAGGAACAGGGAGTAGGCTGATACCCCTATAGTTATAATAAGAACTGCGATCACCTTTTTTGAAAATAGGGATAATAATAGCTTTGGTAAAATCCTTAGGAACCATGCCTTTATCATAAAAGATATTTAAAATTTCAGTCATCCAAGTGGTAACAGAAACATTCCCAGCTCTAAGCATTTCCATAGTAATTTCATCGACACCTGGGGATTTATGAAGTTTAAGTTTAGAAATAGCCAAAATAACTTCAGATTGTGTTATAGGGCCAACATTAAAGCCACCAATGCATCTATCATCATTGCAAACAATGGGAGTAGAAGTACCAACATTGTTTAGAACATCACTGAAATGCTCAGTCCACCTAGCCATGACAGAATCCTCACATTCTATAACCTTACCTTGTTTATCCTTCAATCTCTGTATACCTGTTCTGTTCGTTTTCTACCACACAAAATATTAACTATCCTTTACACGTTTATTAAGCTCTCTGTAATGCTTTCTATTAGGACTAGTAGGGTATTGATTAAGGACATTCCTGTAGTTCTTTCTTTCTGAAATAAGCTCAATCACATAAATATCACTCACGTAATTCTGCCTCCTCTGCTCCTTTTTCCCTAAAAGAGTATTGTTAGTTTAAAAAAAGCCTGTTTAAAATGGTCCCATTCTTCCTCAAATTCAGTAGTAAGCAAACCATGACTGTCATAATGACTAAGTAACCTATCGTGGTAAACTATAGCTATAACTAGGTCTTTTAGAGCTTCAGTATTAAAGGTAAAATTTTTAAACCTAGCACAACACTTTTTAAGTTTAAATTGCAAGACACCTTTAACAAGATAATGGTCAGATCGAATTTCAGCTCCCCTGGATCCCCTATATGACCTGGTATTTCTAACAGAACTAGCCCATTTGCTGTTAATTAATATATAATCAATCATATTCTTATGCAGCCCATCAGGTGAAACCCGTGTGTACTTCATGGATGTCAAAATAATTAGTGATATCTCAACAGTTTAATTTTTGAAACATGCAGAAAATCTTTTTTTTTTTTGTATTGCATGCCAAAAACATTCGAAGCCAATACTTACTGGTTGGTCAATGATATCTTTGCTTGAGTAATACCAGTAGAAGTCCATTATGGATTCCTGTAACAATAATTATAGACCGTTATGTATTCATACTTTTTTCCTAAAAGTTAGTATTTCAAATGAACATTAATGTTGTACAGTTAGTAACCACATTCTTAGCATTAAGTTAGAGATTATCCTCAAAAGTTTCAATTTCTATTGGCTGTAGAGGAGGGGCACTTAGGCGGAACTCTATGACGACAAGAGTCAAGACTTGGCAAACACATTTCTCTGGGATTTAATGTCAAAAGAGTTTAACTTAATCGAATTATTTTCTGTGGTTATTGCGTATTCCCGGTATTTTGAACACAAAAGATTGAGTTATAACTGATCTACTGGACTTCAACCTTTATAATTAATCGTCCTGTAGGTGGTCTGCGATATGTAAAATTTAAAGAACTCTGATTTCGAAGGAGACAGAACGGAAGAGCGAATTCTGCAAACTTCAATGAGTCACTGACATGCATTTTAACAAGTTCGACAAATGATTAACAAACGGGGAATCGCATCTGAAATTGAACAGATGGAAGAGGGTTCGAATGCTCACTTGACAGCCATTTTATCTCCTTGGCGACGCTGAGGATGCAGAGTGCCGCACATATCCTTGGTCACTTTCAACTTGAGAAAGTGTAAGAGCTAGGCGCCTTGAAAAATGTTGTGAATGGCACTCTTTAGCGTTGATCCTAAGGAACGATGATAAGCTAATGTGTCATTGAAGATACCGCACATCCGAAGCAATCAAAAGCAATTCTCCGCTTTGACAGTGATCGTTGCCTTCCTGCTTCCATGCTTATAACGATTGAATCGGATTCATTTTTAATGAATTTATTGCTTCTGACTTAAGTCTTGTGATAAGGTCGATAACTTTTCTTCAGAATAGGTCAGTCTTTTGCAATGTCAGAACTCTCAGCAGAGTGAAAACTCGCGTGCAAGAAGATCGTCGATCCGCATGCATCAGAGTCAAAGGTGACAGCCAAATGTTATTCTCAGGGAAATGGACTTCGACGGCATTCGTTCTGAAATGAGCAAATGTGACATAACATTCCCAATTTGGATGCTAAAGTGAAAAGAGAAACCATTCGAGTGAAGGATTTCCCCTTCTGCGAAACGAAAATGTACGCCAATCTGTTCCTTACCTGCAATCGCAGCAGATAGTCGACTGTGCTGATGACCACATTGACGGTTGTTGTGTTTCCAGCTTGAGTTCTTAAATAGTTCTGGAAATCTAAATTGAAAAAAGATTTGTTGTAATATTTATTAATTTATTATTTCGCTTTGGAAGCTTATATGAAAAGTAAATTCCACTTTCATTTGATCATAGGTAACAATCATTGTTATCTCTCTTTAATGATACAAACAAAATGAACAATTAAAATCCGCAGCAAAGCACCTTTGAGCTTTCCTTCTTTTGAGAAGGCGGGGTCATAGTAACGATAAGGCTTGGTGTTGTTATCAACGCTTATACAGAAGGAGGATAATTCTAAAAAGGGAAAACATCTGAAAATACTCTTCAATGGATTCAAAATTATGTACAAAATGTTTCAAGTGTAATTCTAAAAGAAACTTTTCAAAACTGTTGCAGAACGAAACATGGTCTTCTGACGCATGTACTCAGTATCATGATGCTCATTGTCTCAAGAAATTGAAGAATATTAACATTGAGGTTGTTCATCAATTTAATGCTTATTGAAAAGAAAAAAAATCAGCTGTTGAGTTTCCCACAAAAGATTTCAAGAGAATGAGACAGAAATGCTGATCTCTTGTCATCCTCATGCAATGAAGGACGAGACAGGAATGTTGATCTCTTGTCATCCTCGTGCAATGAAGGACGAGACAGGAATGTTGATCTATTGTCATCCTCATGCAATGAAGGACGAGACAGGAATGTTGATCTCTTGTCATCCTCATGCAATGGAGAGACAGAAATGTTGATCTCTTGTCATCCTCATACAATGGAGAGACAGAAATGTTGATCTCTTGTCATTCTCATGCAATGAAGGATCCAACATGAAGGTACCACAGTTGGCTCTTTAATGTTACGAGAAAAAATGCTCAATGATATGTGTGTAAAAAAATTAAAGAGTTTTTAGTAATGTTAATAGCCTTAGCTACGGGATTGCAATCATTTAAGATTACAATCCCGTAGCAATTTATTCCCTGGCGATTGTCGGCTTCCAAGTGACAGAACTGAATTAGATAAATTTTACTTTGAGTAATAGCATAACGCGTATGTTAATTTCTCTCTTATGGAGAGTTCAAATTGTTCCCATCTATCTAGAGAATATTTTGGCCGCTATCCCGAAATTCCATTCGCCAATGCAGATTTCTTCCTGAAACCCTCTTTTCGACGTTTGAAATGCAAAGGAAACAGAAATCAGCAGATAGTTTTCATTTTAATTCTGCGAGTGAGAAAGAGATTTCGAATTTGAAGCACTTACCGAGATTGTGACCTTCACAAAGTAGTTGCAGGAAGCGGAAAAGGGCGCACGTGAAATCTGCATCGTGCATGTTTCTCTCTCCTGCAGTCCCTTCCGAACCAACACCGAGGCCTTCTGCTTTCTGCGTCCGCTCAAAGGCATCGAGGTTCAAAACACTGCAAAGGAGAATATTATCACATAGCAATGGAAATATTCACTGAGGAAACCAACGAACATACTTTCACCTTTTATGCATTGCCTTCTTAACAGGATCGTATAGCTAATTATCTGGTTAACAGTTGGCATAGCTCATCCAAAGGAACCAAACTTCAAGGCAATTTAGAACTGTGTGAATAAGGGTATTCCATAGATTTTTAATTAACAGTGAATCAAATAAAGGGCTAACATAAAATTTATGGAAAGTTCGCTTTTTTCAGAAGAACAAAAAGAATAAATAACAAAACAGAAATGCAACAAAATCATAAATCTGTAATATTTGAATAGCAAAGTAATCTCCTTAAGCTATTTTAAAGGCCTGACCACGGACATGTAATCTGTCGCCTGGTCAGATGAATCCTGTTTCCATCATGCTGATGGGAATGTTTGCATTTGGAGTAAGCAACTTAAGGTATGGCCCCAGGATGCACCGTCGTCGGTGTTCGGCAGACAGGTGTTATGGTTTGGAGACTGTTTTCATGGCATGCCCTTGGTCCACTGTTCACAGTGAATCAACGGCTCGAAGAGGCACCAAGTCCACCCCTTCGTGATGACAATGTGTGCAGACAACTCCAGTGTCTATCAAGAAGATACCATGCCATAACCTGGTACGTTGCAAAATGGTTTCAGGAACATGACAATGAATTCTCCATTGTCTCATGTTCGGCCAACTCGCTGGATCTCAACCCAATAGAGTTACTGGAGCAGGCGAATCGATGCGTCGGTCCTCCACCTGGCAATGTGCAGAAATTACATGACACGTTATGGATTGCATGGCTAGCACGAGCAAGGGCACAATGCAACTTCTTGTAGAGTCCAGGGTGTATGGGTTGTACTACGGGCTAAATGTTCACGAGTAATCTTAGATGTCTTCATAATGAATTTCGATTTCTTCTTCAAAATGTTTCCGAAACGCTTTAAGAAGAAAGAACTTTAAAAGACAAATGCTTTGAGGGAAAACAGCCACTTCTAGGTTGCAAAGATTTAGTGAAAAGACTGCATATTGGTCTCATAGTGCAAATGGGAAAATCATTCATTAGAAAAGTGGTATTAAAGATTTCTTTCATACTCATTTTAATATCTTCAACTTCCCTTTAAACTGTTAGATCAAATAAGAACTGTAAATGAAGATTACAGAAATGAAGTCTGTTACCTGCAGGAGTTCATGAGGCCTGCCACAGATGTAAAGAAGCCAACATCTTTCTTCTCTTTCAAATGCTTCAACATGCTCTAGAAAACAAAAAAAAAAATGTAGAATTTGAAATATCATCGACGTTTTAAAATATTACTTTTAACACATAAGGAAATATCTGACATAGATTTTTCTAAATTTAAATAAAAACGCACTAATTGTGAGAAGTATTTGTTGCTGATTAAACTATCTGTCTACAGGAACATTCAAATTCCTCACCACCTTTGCTTGTCCAAAGGAGTTGAAGGTTGCATCGTAAAATCATCATCTGTGTACACTAAGTATTGTCTGTAGGGCGATGATTAACTTTGGGGCTGACAACTGTTGCAAGCACTTCTCTAAAGTTGGCAACAGCACTGTGTACATTTCCTGGTTTGATTTCACAAACTTTAGAATATTTTTCCGTCTTTGCATTATGAGAATTGTCTCACAGATGACGTGGCTGAACTCAAAGTCAATGAGTTCGGTGATGTTTTTAATTCCTTTTCCACTATATACAGTAGTGATCAGTACCTTAGGATTAGAAAAGCAGAGAGCAAATTCAATCTCCAGGCTATAGTAAGGCAAGAGAAAACTATAAGAGCAACTCTTAAGGGAAAGTGGGGATCCTCCTTCTAAAAGAATCGAGTTGTTATCGGGGGGGGGGGGGGGGGTGGAATCCTTTCCTCGATCCTTTGCTGTACACCTCAAGCATTATAGAGATGTACAGCAAAATAAAGATGTACAGCAATAATTTTCACGGGAAAGTAGAATCTTTCTTCCAAAAGTTGGTTTTACCTCTGAGCGGCAGTCCCCCCCCCCCCTGCCAACAACGGATGCCTTTTATCCTTCCTACTTAACTAATCATGCTTATAATTACTTGTAAACTTATTTTAATCTGTTTGAGAAATTACCTTTTGAATGTCGACATTGCCTCCTTTTAATATCGAAATTCCCAATTTCAAAGTGTTCATAACCATTGGACTTTGTATTCCTGAAACAGAAGATTTGTCACAATATCACTTTTTGGATTAATTAATAAGATTAAAGATACTAGAATAATTAAGCTAAGAACTAGATAAATTAAGCAGTGCATAATTCAAACAATTTTTCTTAAATACGAATAATGTGTTTTGTGCAATTTTAACAACATAAAAATAAACTTTTTTTTTACCAAAGAAATATCGTTGAACCTACTCATTATTTCACCATTGAAATTTACAAAAATTGACTTTCCCTTTTGTTCTTTAAGCTTGACAAACCCGTCGTACAGAATGGTTCCTGAGATTGCATCAATAGAAATTTTTGTGTGTATTTGTTGAAGGTCTCTACTCAAGGTAACCTTGGAGGCCATTTGCATCAATCAGAAGTTCTTGTCGGCAACGGAAGAATAGGAATTCTCACAGAATAAAGGAAAAAATGGCAGTTTTGAAATTGTCCAGTATAAAGAAAGATCTTTATATGAAGAGCAGAAGACATTGTAGAGACGTACAGCAAATGCAGATGATGTTAAGTGTTTGCCTAAGCAATCAAAATTTTCCAGCTTGAGAGATAATTTACGAAATATTATGAATCAGTAAAATATTTCCTTTAAAATATCTATTCTAATCGCAATAAAAATCTACCCAATACTTTTCTCACAGTTACTTAACTCTGAAAAAAATTTAACTCTGAAATTAAAAATGAATTTTTTTGATACGTTTAGTGGTGCGAGATATATTTCTATTTCAAAGATTCTTTTATCTCATATAAGATTTATAAAAAAGTAACGACTTCTATTTTTTCCCTTTTAATTCGCCGATGAGCAGATCTAGAATGATTTTACAAATAAATCCCTTATCACTAAAGCATTAATTCCTTTTAAGCCCCCGTTCACCAACTTTGACGTCACTAACTCCTTGTTCGGATTCCTTTTCCTCGTCAGGATGTCCTTAAGCCTCGTCGATTTCCGTTTCCCTCCCTGAGGTCCATTTTCCTCATCGAAGCTTTCATCAGTGAGCAATTCCACCATCATTTCCTTGAGCTCTCTTTCACCATCAGAAACATTTCTTTGACGAAACATAAGAAGCAAATAGAAAACTGGATCAGAGCTGCTTAAGAATGGCAATTGATTCGACGCACATTTCACAAGTCCTAACTCTACAGTGGCTCAGATCAGACGCTCAAAATTGCAAAAAGAGAATAATCCTCTTGAAAGCTCGTGGGTAGACGGAGTTCTGGTTTTGGCTCATCTTCGACTAAGTCTATAATGCATCAAACAAGGTAAAAAAGAATGACAGAAGACAAACCCACAACCAAAGTTAAAAGTCAATAGAATAAAAAGTAAAGGACAAAACCAAACAGATGGAAATAATAAAAATAACAATAAACAAGCGTTGGACATTAAATATATAGACACACAAAAAAAAGATAAAACCAACCTAGGCGTAAAATACCCAGGCTGGATAGAATATAAATAACAAAGCGATAAAATTATAATCTGTTACAATAACCTATATAGCGTAAAAAGTCACAGATAGGAGGTAAAAAGGAAACGTCAGATAAAAAATGTCCGAGTGTAAGAGGATCGGGCGTAAAATTGTCAAAGCTAAAATAAAAACGATGTTTGAGACGTAAATCGCTCAAAATATGTTTAAGGGTTAAAAGGGTGTCGCAACACTCGCACTTAGGTTCGTCGCCCGCCAGAAGAAGAAAGGAATTTGTGATAAGCGAATGACCTAAGCAGAGTCGAGCAAGAACAAATTCCTCCTTACGATTCCTGTGAAAACATGACGACCACACAATTTCACAATAGGCTTGATCTCGAAACGTTTTCAGCCTGTTCAGACTAAAGACCATTGCCACTGTGCTCGGAGATCGGTGGATAAACACTGCCGGAAGTCCAAGCATGGAACTGCAGTGGAGAGTCAAGAGAGTGGGAGGCTTGGCAGCAGCGTCTGCCAAATCATTGACTCTGATCCCGACATGACTGGGCAGCCAACAGATGATGATGATGGTGTCAGTGGCTGCCAGACAATGGCCTAAGCCAAAGGCATGGGGGCACAGCAGATGCATGGGAAGCGTAAGGAGCGAGGTGCATCTCCTCTACTTGATTGGCCTGGACTCCTCCACTGTGAATTACCTGTTTTAAGGCTCCAGGCCAATCAAGTGGAAAGACTGCAGAGAGCGTTTGGCCTTTCCCTTCAGGGCCAGAAACTCGGGGGAATAGGACACGAAAGAAAAAGATTCCCCCAGAGTGTGGCAATTGCCTGTCCATTGTCCTTAAGGATCGATAATGAGTGGGACGAGTAGTTCCCACCTATCTTCCGGACTTTATACCACACGACCTTGCGGCGATGTCGCGGTCCTACACCTTGTGCAGGTGATAGGAGGCATACATTTGATCCTCGATTCCTTCTGATTCTTGGAATCGGATGAAAGAGACTTCGCAGTGGCACGCCTAAAGGCTTTAAGGTTCGCGGATACCCACACAGCCAATGAGACAAGTCGTCACAAAGAAATAAAAGTAAAAGAAGTATGAAGAAATCAACAGAGCCCTCACAAAATGAATTAAATGAAAAAAATTAAAGAGTGTGAGGAGACGGACCGTCCTCACAAAAGAAAGAGAACTACAAAAGGGAAATTAGGTGTGGGGAAATTCGTTAGCCTGTACCCGGACATGGGTAAGGTATCACTCACTGTATTGCATACTTGGCCCTAGCAGGTCCTGAAGTGCCTCCCAAGGACCTCCCGTTTACCTGAAGTAGAGGCCAAAGCAGTGTGTAGCAGCAGCCCTCGAAATCGTTGCTCAGCCCCATGACGAACAGGCACCCCAATGGCAAGATGGGTCAAATGGGACCCCGCTAGTCATGAGCTGAGGAGGGCAGACGAGGACCTCTGAGCAACTACCAGGATCCTCCTTTCCAAGAGATGGATATCTGTGCACGGCAAACATTCAGCACCTTGTGACGATACTCGAACCAGCAAAACCATTCACATGGTGGTCTCCTCACCGCGGGGGGGGGGGGGGGGTAGTGTGTCTGCATTGTATTTATGGTGTTTTTAGTCCAAGCAACGCGGAATATGTTCAATTTAGAAAAGGCTCCTTTGATACCTTCTGTTGCCACTTATCAGTCCACCATTTTAGCTCCTATCACCTAGCAATGCATCTGGAAAATCACCGAAAGCAATACTTAAGTGATGTGCTCGGGTTTACCTTTGCAAGCAGAAATGTAGAGCAGCACCATTTCTGCGACACCTCTGTCGGCAAGTCTCGCTTGTTGGAAGAGAAGTCTTTGTTTCTCCATCTCTTGCTCCTAAAGTAGAATGGGGAGGATGAAAATAAGCATCGTGTGGCTTCGCTCCAAAGCAAAAACATTCTCTTCATTTGAATTTAAATCGATACTTAAAGTACACACAGAATGCTCATGCAGCAGAAACAATGGGAGACATTCAATTCTCTAAACAGATTCATTTTCTTCTTTCCTAACACAAACAAAGAAAACTCCTTGTAAAAGAAACGTGGTTAAATTTATTTTTGTAGATAATAACATTCAAACTGAAATTGATTTGAATTGCAGTTTGTTTTAAGTAAAAATGAAAGTTTTTCTGATAAAGGCAGGAAATCTTTTTCATTCTCATATCTGAAAATTAAAATTAAATCCAACCAAAGACAAATTATTGATTGGTGGGAAAGGGATCCTTTAAGAATGTGCAAAATGCATGTGCTACAGACAAGAACAATGCATCATGGGAAAGGGAAAAAGAGGAAGGTGAAAAAGATAAATCACGACTTTCAAAAGTGGTGCACTTATTTGAGAAGAATTTTCAACATAATATGTGCAAGGAATCTGAATGATGCAAAATGTATTAAAAATCTGCTACAGCTACTGTTAGAGGTAAAATTAGATAGTCACGTCACAGGAATAACAATGAGATTGAAAATAAAGACAAAACTTAATGTTTGAATCTTACTGTTAATGGAGACCTCCTAACAACAAACTGAAACATATTTTGGGAACATTTTTAATTACAATGATATTAAATGAAACTCCCATCAATCATAAAACATAAGACAAAATGATTAATTGAACTTCTGACTGATCTAATTACTAGCTTATCTTATGGAAACACATTTTTAGCATTATTTTAATTGTTACAGTTTTATTGGATTTAGAAATATGGAAATGAACTCACCCAAACAGTAGCTCTCAGGGTCAGGAGGTGAAAGATAAAATTTTTTTAAAATTGCAGTTAGGGGTGGAAACACAACAAATAGAAAACATGCACACAACAAACTTCATGCACGTGACAGAAATAACAATTCAAGATCATTCCTTTTACATCTTTAATGGTTCGATTATTGTAATTAAATTTCCAATTAGTGTACAGATAATGTCTTCAGAAGAGCACAGTCATTGCCTTGAATAATTTGAATGAAAATTCATTCAATATTCCGTTAACTAAAGGTATTGAACCTTTCCCACTGCTAGGCAATTTCATTAATAGCCAAAACAAAAAAAAACAAAAAAAACTCGCTGGCAGAACGAATGTTAATGCACTTATGTTGATTATCATGCAGACGTACAAAATCCTCATGCACGCATGGGCTACAGAGTTCCCACCAGATTACATAATTTTGTTCTCCTTCATAATGTCTGTCCTGAGCTATATCTGCTGCATCTTGCCACTGCACACCAATTCTAACAAGGTCCAGTTTGGTATTCTCTACCCATCACATCCTAAGTCTCCCCTTCTTTCTGAGGCCTATAGGCACACTGTTCATAATCCTATTCGCCAATCTGCCGCTATGCATAAAAGCAACATGGTCAACGCAGTCTCTCTCTGCACAATATACTGACTCAAAGGACGTTGCTGACTTTGTAAGTAATGATGAGGTGTGCCTAACCTCATCATTACTTACAAAGTTGAACCACCTAATGTCAAAGATATTGCGCAAGCGTCGTTTCCTGCTATCTTGTTTACAAAGGGTCCAAATTTCACTACCATAACTAACCCTAGAAAGAGCCAAACTATTATAGTCTAATTTTAGTCTTTAGGTGTATACTCCTATTTTTCCACACTCTCCGTAGATTGTTAAATGTCCCGGCAGCAATCCCTGTTAGTCTGTTAATCTCATGCCACCCATCACCAGTATCTGTTACATAGCTCCCAAGATAATTAAACTGTGACACCTGCTCAAGACTGCAACCATTCAGATTAACTGAATCACAGCCTACCTGACCAATTTTCATCACTCTAGTTTTCTCTCTGTTTATAAGCAAAGCTACTCTACTACCCGTTTCATCAAGAGCCCTGATGAAAGAGTTCATCCCATCAATATCATTTGCCAAAAGGGCTAAAATATAATTATTTCATATCTGGTTCCTCATACAAAAGCACAGACAAGGTCATACCCGCTGGTTTACTAGTCAGGTATGCTAACCACTACAACAGGTATTATAGGCAGCTTTCATTACTTTAACTAACTTATCAGGTATTACATATGATCTAACGATCAACCCCAAATTATGACGATCAACAGAGTCAAAGCCTTTTTGAAATCAACAAATCTAGTAACCCCATACTTCTGAAACTCTAAGCATTTTTCAAGAATCTGCCTAAGTGAAAATATCTGATCAATACATCCAGTGCCACTTCTGAATCCACATTGTTCATCACGCAATTGTCCATCAATCAAATTCTTAAATTTATTGAGCATAGCCATGCAAATAACTTTACCTAGAACAGAAAGTAGACTAATTCCACTATAATTATCACAAATACTACGATTACCCTTTTTTAAAATTTTTAAAATTTCAATCAGCCATGTGACAACTGAAATGTTCCCAGCTCTAAGTATTTCAGTGATCATCCACCTTTCAGATTTATGCAGTTTTAATTTACAGATAGCCAAAGGACTTCAGACTGTGTTATTAGGTCAACATTAAAGCCAGTAATGCATCTATCCTCATTACGAACAATGGGAGTAGAAAAAATCACATTGCTTAGAAAGGGAGGGAAAAAATTGGATTCTGCGATCGATTTTTAAGACAGAAATTTTTCGCGATCGACCATAAGTCATAATAATGATTTAACACTGCTCGACAAGCTAAGCATAAAATAACAATTTAACATCAAATATATTACTAGAATTACACGATTATACCAAAATTATGCACTTCGTTAAAAAACTACGTTAAATCTAGCTGCAAATTTGTTCACAAACGCTAAGACTTGTCATACAATAGTGGCAGTGACTAGTGCGTTCACATTACTATAAGCTGATAACCAGCTATACGATCGCCAAACTGTTGAATGTGATCGACTGTTTGGCCACCTCTGGCTTAGAACACCTCCGAAATGCTCAGCACACCTAGCCATGACAGATTCCACACCTTCAATCATCTTGCCATGTTTATCCCTCAATTCCTGTGTCTGTTTCTTCCCACACAAAAGATTAACTCCCTGGTACAACTCCCTGCTGTTGTGTTGTCTAACTACTTCCTCTGCTTTATTAGCCAAGCTATCAAGCCAAAGATTCTTATCAGCTGTTAACTGATCTTTTACACATTTATTAAGCTCTTTGTAATGCTGTTCCTTAGGACTAGTAGAGGGTTGATTCATATTATTCCTGCACTTCCTTCTTTCAAAACTAAGCCTTATCACTCAAATTCTCAAATTCCATAGCCTTATCACTCAAATAACTTTGTCTCCTCTGTTCCCTTTTCCCAAAACAAGACTATTAGTTTCAAGAAAGGCCTGTTTAAGCTGATCCCATTCTTTTCCAACTTCGGTAGAAAGCAAACCACATTTTCATAATGACTAAGTAGCCGATCATGGTATGCTTTGGCTCTATCTGGATCTTCCAGAGCATCAGTCTTAAAGATAATTCTCTTAACCTTATCATAACCAATGCCAGAGGGACCTAACACCCCTGCCCAAAGGTCAGAGTCAGTACCAACTTTAGCACTGAGAAAAGAGCACCTAGCACAAGAGAAATATCCCCTTTGTTAACAGAATTCCAAATATCCTGCAGTAGTCAGTAAAACCTATCTTTTTCATCCTCATCAGAGTCCTCTGTGGGGGCGTAACAACAGATACCATTTAAATCTTCATTTTTAAATTTTTAGTTTATCATTTTTTAACCTTTAGTTTTAAATTTAGCTGTAAGAAATCTTTCTTTAATGCACTCATATCCTAGAAGAGCATCACTGATGTGTTTACTGAGAAGCAAACCTACACTTTGAATATATTTTCCATCCTCCCTCCCTGAAAAGAGAAATTTAAAATTATTTTTAAGTATCTGACCTTTTTCTATCCATCTGTTCTCTTGCATGCCCAGAACAGATTACTGCAGGGATGGATTGGCGATGCCCAGCTACCTAAAGTAAGAATTCAGGTATCTGCGATGTCCTCTGATCAGAATCATCCACTATCTGATATTTGATATCTTGTGGCTCTGCTCCCTTAGGGCTGGCAAACAGAAAACACAGCAGCAGATTTTCCAATGCCCAAGTCCAGGATTCATAATCAAACTCAAAGCCATAAACAGCAGCTGCTTTAAATCGAATGGCAGTTCTCAATCACGCGAAAATATTAATATATTCAATCTTGGATTTAGAAAAAAAAAAATGAAACTGAGAGCCAATAGATTGGAATTCTATTGCAGTATCGTTTTTCTCTCCGATTCAGGTCTTTAAAATTTCTTCAAAAATGCAAGAAATGTTCCTAAGTGAATTACTTTTCGACCTCCTCTACCATTACTAGCATTCTGAAAGGCCGCTCAAATTCTCTCTTGACCCCCCCCCCCTCACCCACCCTCGACCCTCAGTATACATCTGTATATTCATTCCCACGGAGGGCAGGGCAAAATGGGGTCGAGATTTTTGCGGTAAGTGCACTTCTCTTACTACATAGTTAACTTTAAGCTTTGGTGAATGATTTGTCACTATCAACAAATTCCACCTATAACTTAAATATATTAAGATCACGCATAATATTAAGAGAATTCAAAGTCGTCATTTTTTAGCTTCCTTTCTGATAAAAAGGCGAATAATATGAATATCAGATGGATTTGCATCGCAATGAATTCCAAATAAAATGATTTTCCTCAGCAGTACATTCCAATGATATCGAATATTTGAAATTTACAACCCAACTGCAGCGATCGATGATTTCCCCAAATTTCTCAAATGAAACTCTCGGAAATGTTTCGAAGCTTCCATTCAAAAGTGTTTTATCTTATGCAAATTCGAGGAAGTGTTAATAAATTAGATAACGCTCTTTTAGCCGAATGTCTCTCTCCCTCTGCCCATGCGACACCACACAACATTTTCCGGGTCATAATCATTTAGAAATGCATTTCGGAAATCAGGAATTATTTTAAAATAACTGAAAGGTACAGGGTCGCAAAAAACAGAGCTCCAGTTTGAACTGTAAATATTTACGACGAACTTCAATTTCAGCATTATTTCTGTTATCGTAGCACTCAAAAGGGAGAGTGCATTTATTTAAAAATGCATTCCCATATACGATCCATCTGCATCCTAATCATATGGAATTGTCTATCCCTCCAGCCAATGTTTCTTCACTGGTGATGATCCACAGCAGCTGGGATTGGTGCTCTCCTTACTTTACCTGTTTGTCATTTCTTATTGTGCACATTGCTCCTCTTCAGAATTACGAACCAAATATAATCACAAATCTAGTTAGTAGAGTAGTTAAGAGTCGTTGCATCGAAAGGTCAGAAATGAGGTCATCGAGAGTTAAATTAGTTTATCTGGTCGTGCCCTGTTTGGTTGGAAAATATTTTTTGCATCATAACTTTAATGTCACATTAAGTTCAAATAAAATTATTTGAATCAACATTCGTAAATAATGTGAAATCAATCCAAAAATTATTAACGTAAAACATTCGAAATTCGGATTCAATTTTAGCGTCATGTTAACAATATATTTAGAAAAAGAAAAATACTTAAATCTATTGGATCAAAGAAGTGATGATCGATTTAGCTCGAGGACAGCGTGAATGTACGTCCGTTAACTATTCAAAAGATGTGGCCACTTGATTCCGTTAACTATTCAAAAGATGTGGCCACTTGATTCCGTTTACTATTCAAAAGATGTGGCCACTTGATTCCGTTAACTATTCAAAAGATGTGGCCACTTGATTCCGTTAACTATTCAAAAGATGTGGCCACTTGATTCTTCGTCCCAACCTCACTAAATTATGCAATCATATTTTTTTTAAATTCTGATATTCAAGGCTAAACTTTTCATTTTCATAAAGAGCCATCTTTGGCCGCATGAATAAAATTTTAGTGCGCATTTAAAAAAAAAACTTCAGCTTAAATGAAAACCGATGATTGCTGAATCATTTGTAATGACTTTATGGTCTTTACAATCGTTGATGGTTGAGCTCCATTAAGTCGAAGCAGGAGAGATTCAACTTCATTTCGCCAAATCACACCAGACAACCCGAATGGGTTTAATATTAGAGACTAAAATTTAAATTACAGGCTGAAGAAAAATTTTGATATATGGGGAAACCATGATTGTAAATATGAAATATTCAAATGCCATTACTTGTTTTTTGCTTACTTATATATTTATTTAAAAACAACTCTGACAAAAAGTAACCTATATCATTACTGACCACGATGCAGATTAACTACTAGCTAGAAAATTGTCCTATTTACAATACAAATATAATACTAAACAGTAAAATTCACACCTTTTTTTGGAAGGAGTTGTATTCCAAAACTTTTTGAAAAAAAAATGAGACAACAGATTTTTACTTCTTACATTTTAAGAATTTTGTATCAGAATTCTGTAACCGTTAGAAAAAACATTGTATAGCTTTATGTGTGTTTTGTATCATCACCAACACAGCGACGCCTAAAGTTGAAAAACAAATGGCAGATATAACTGCTACTTTTCAGTTGTACCCAACTTTTTGATGATATTTATTTAGGGAGAAAAGATTGTGACTTTTACATCCAATTACAGAGATCAATGCGACCTTGACATTCTGTTCAATAAAAGTGAAATAGATTATAAATATTCTGTTAAAAAGTAACCCGGATGTCACACTTTCAAAATTATTAAAACATTTTATTCCAGATAAAAAAATAACTTATTTAAATGGAAAGGAAAATAATAAATTCAAAGTTAAAATATTAATTCACACATTGAGCTATGTTAGTTTGTTACATACCAGGATGTGGGCAAATTTTTTCTTTCCATATCAGCAGCATGCAAGAAAGTACTAGATAAAATATATGGTTGATTAAGTGAAATCAAATCAATTAACAACAAACTACATCCTTGATTTCTTTACACATAACTTTACAGTTAGCAATTTTTATACATTCAGATAGCAATATGAAATGCTTAAATAAAAATGCATAGTCAACAAATTCTCGTATTAAAGAATGAAATAGTTTTATAAAAATGATTTAATACAGGGAATCCTTCAGATATTTATTTCAGATTATTATTATATCTCTTGACAAGTTATGCCTCGAAAAAAAAATCGTACTCTCTAGCTCGAACAAAATATTGGCACAAACTAAAAACGATGTCAATAAGAACAACAGGTTTTCAAAAAAACAACAACAATGCTTTCAGCACTCTTAAAGAAACAGTAAGGTTTAAAAACATATGAATTATTACAATTACTGTATTTTTTTAAATTAAAAGTTTTGTGATTATCAAATGAAGTAGAGGAATTATAAATTAAGAAGTGTCAATAATGTCAAAATATCTCAAAATGAATCATGATACAGAAAGAAGAAGCTAAATCAGTTTACCTGCAAGTGGAGGAAGTTTCTTTTGTCACAGGATGAAGATGAACTCGTAAAAAAAAAAGACGGAGCAAAAATAAAAACTTCCATTTCGTCATCATTTTAGGAATCTGTATTGCTAACAAGAGATGTATGAAGAGGGAGATGAAAATCTGTTGCACGTCTCGTGACACTCTTACAGATTCATGTTCTGTGAATCACATTCAGTAACTTCTTAAATATGATTTCAATGGAAAAATTTTAATGGAAATGAATGTAAATTTAATGAAAGAGGAGGTGCGAGTTCTTCATAAGGGATAAGGGTTCAGGATACCTAGGTCCACGAGTTAAATAGAGGGCACATCAGAATCGAATTTTATGCACTTTTCATCCCATTGTGAACATTCAGATAGAAATCATTTCATTGGCCAATGGAAATCGAAAAGAAAGAAATATTATTCTAAACTGAAATATATATGGGAGTATTTTTATTTATTTTTTACTTTATTAGTTTCTATTCATTTAAAAATAAAAAAGACTGGCAGATCAAATTGCATTATTAGTATAATTGTGTTTCAAGAGCATGGGAGATTGTGGCAACTGGATCAGTTGCATTCAGAATCAGCCACTTCTATCAATATAAATCTCATTATCAACAACATTCCTTTAGTATTTAAAGAATCATAAAATTAAACATTTTGCGAATAAGTTCGTTGTGCAAAAAAAACATTCAAATATGACAATAAATTATCCTTATCGAAACTATGATACTAAAAATAAACCCTACACAACTGAGTAATATTCATTGTAAAAGTTATCGTTTTGTTTTTTTGCTTGTCCGATTAAAATTATCAGATCAATAATTGCAACTGGCAATGCTCTTGTGAAATATTAAAACATCCACAGATTTTAAACACCAAAAGAATATTGATGGAAGTCGAGAATTAGATCGATTCGATCGCGATCTTTTGCTTTCGGTCGCATTCTTCCACGAAAATCTCATTTAAGAAGTTATTGAGATCAGAATCTTGCATTTCCTCGGCATGAGACAAATCCATTAAAAAAAAAGACAAAATAAGGAAAAAACTTTTGAAATGATGAGAAGTTTTTCCTTTTTTGGCGAGTTGATGACTGTCTGGAAAGTGTTGGTTTCTAAGAGAAACGAACTTTTTCCACTTCGGTTGTTTCCAGAAAAAAGTTTTCAGTTATCAGTGATCGCTTTTCGTTGCCAAACGTTCCTCACCTAACAGTTTTGTTAAACTAAAGTGATTTCATATCAGGTTCTGTTGCCATATTTAAGGAATTTTTAACAGAATACAGGATGGGTGGCGAATAACTTATTAATATCAAATATAGATTATTTTGCCTTCCAAATATTTTAATTCGTGACGTTAATAATTATTAGCCACAGTTCTGTTGTAAACAAACACCGTGGAAACCAACGACTCATAGTCGCGACCACCCATCGCCGACCAAATAAAATGGTCTCGTCTGCTATACTCGTGGTTTCATCGAACCATGCATGCCCCCCTTAAAACTAATCTGTCATTTTCTATTCTTGTTCTTTTCGTGAAGAATAGTTTCACAAAATGCCTTAGAAATTTTCAGCTCAATTTTTTAAAAATGGATCATTTCAAAAACATTCATTTCAAAAATCGACGGACCGAGATAAAAACTCAGCAGACATTTTGTTACTATTGTTTATAAATAAGCCAGATTAATTTCTCATCAGGGGCGATTTTTCATCATTCGTTTTCATCAATCGGATCACTAACAATTCCTAACATTTCTAAAAGTCATGAGATCTTCTACAAACAGAATCTTTTATTCGTTTTATTATTATTGCAAACTTTGCGTTATTCTTAAAGAAAGAGAGTCAGCTAGCTGCTAAATAATAATTCTTTGTTTCTGCCACCGCTTCGTTTATGAAAAATTTCCAGTGTTTATTAAATATTTTCATATTTTGTAGTGATAATCTCTAAACGATTGATGATATATTAAATAATACTTGGTAGTAACAATTTTTATTGAACTTAAAATGTCAAAAGTCAATTTTATTTCCATTAAAACTATTTTTATTATTGATGTAAATGATATGGTTTAATATTCTATTCCCTTAAAATGAAGATCATTTTTCTCTTCATTCTATTCCCTTAAAATGAAGATCATTTTTCTCTTCATTCTATTCCCTTAAAATGAAGATCATTTTTCTCTTCATTCTATTCCCTTAAAATGAAGATCATTTTTCTCTTCATTCTATTCCCTTAAAATGAAGATCATTTTTCTCTTCAGTCTCGAGTGTCGATACTGGAAGAGGGACACAACGTGCAAAACGAAATATTAAGCTGGCAACTCATTCGATGCTTTTGCCACGAGCAAGTTGGAAAAAGAGGTCATTCGGTCTGTATCGAGTTCTTACTTTCAGTTTATTATATTTCAAGAATTTAAAAATTGTTTCAAAATTATTTCTGTCAGCCCGAAATATTTATTATTGGAAATGTGGCCCTCACACTCAAACGATTACGACATGATTTTATTAAGCTAAATTTTTTCTAGGACAGATCGAAAATTCCTTTTCAATCATAACAAATCTTTTTTTTCTTTTTAATACACTTTTTTTTTACCGTTTTTCATTCAACAGAATAAACCTCTGTTGATAAATCTAATGCTCAACGAAAGAGATGTAATGTTTCCATTTCATAAAACGACCCCCATTTATAATGGATTCATCCCATCGGGAGATTTTGTGATTTGGGTGGATGAGATCGTCTTCGTGGAAAAGAAATACCGAAAGGAATTCGGTTCATCTGGAAACCGAAAAAGGTGAAATGGCCGAAGTTTTGCCACAGTTGCTGCGAGCAAAGATAAAAACGCCAAGCGTGGGGAAGTTTAAAGAAGTGTCGGCCCTAGAATTCAATAGAGAAATTAAAAAGACGAATAGCCCGACTCGTGCTCCACCTCTCACCCTTACATGGCACGCGAAGAGACAAAATTGGGTTCCCTCGAGAGAGGCTATTACATCACTCGGAAATAAATATCCTCCTCTAAAATGTCCTAACTTGGCATGGGAGGACAAATTGATTCTCTCAGATGATGGCTTTCAGCAGAATGAGAAAAATTAGATAGTGAGAAGGGTTTTACTTTTCAATTTTCTGTTATTTAAAGAAATAAATTTATTAATTATAAAATAAAATATATGTCAGGTCAGATAGGAATTTCTGACATTCCAGACTTACATGGATGGATGGTCCTTCCTCATCCCCACCCTCTTCTTCCTCTTCCTCTTCAGCACCTCCGCAGCTCTGTTCAAAAAAGAAAATCAAGCATCGTCATTTGCCATTCATTACACTTTCCAATGTAAGAAATTAATAATGAAGTCAATATGTGATGATGCAAGAGATATTCATCGCAACGTTGGTTATATAAATGACATGATCTATCTTCTGCTATTGCCTTTCCTTTGTTATTATTGATCATCTGCATTTTGTTACGCAATTATAGAGTACACGATCATCAATCAGTACAAGATTTCAATTCTGTATTTATCACTGAAAAGTGCGTCCGAAGTCCAACGACAGGTTTAAGGTTGATGAATCATTTTAATTTTGAATCTCTCTGGAGGAGTGCCAATTGCCTCAACCAATCACTACGGTTCCTAAAGGGTTAAAGATTGCTGAGGGGAATGCACTCTAACAACATATTTTATACATTTATTATTGATTGCCATTTGGATTTTTCTCGAAGATCGTTGCAGATATTTTGATTTCAAATGGCAGATTCAGTTGATCTCAAATCTTGAGATACATTTTTTATCGAAAGCATCCAACCAAGAAAATGATTCATTAACTCTTTAAGAGTTATTTCAAACCAGCACGTGCTGCCTAATGCTCGAACAGAATGAGAGGCATCAACTTCGTTCAGTGAATCAAGCCCGATTATAATTAGTTTCGTTTGTAAGAGCTCCTTCAAACATTCAAGAGCCTATTGCCTAAAAGGTAGGCGTGAAAATTTGTCTAAAACGTAGGCTCTTACCTTCTTGGATACGGTAATCGAGTTGTTTCACCTCTGAGCAACATTTTTTTGCACCCAATGGACTAAATGACCAGGTCACAAGGACTCCAAAGCCTCAGAGAAAGTTTGGGGAAGAGGACAGATGGGTCTCATCTAGGTCATCCAACGTGTTTCTTTAACGTGCACAGGGTACGACTCTCCTGCATACAGGACCACGACTTTACATCCCATCCAACAGATGGCGGCATCCCTAAGTCCATCACTGTCCCTTTTCTAACTGATAGAAGGGGTTCAGCAAAGACAGATTTCAATGCTGGCAGAGGTAGGACTCCAACCTGGGAACTGTAGATTACGAACCTGGGCCGCTACCGACTCAGCCAACCCCCGCCACAATATACAATTGAATATGCTTATTTCGCCCAATCACATGTATATTGGTACAGAAAACGAAATTCACAGGCGAAAACGGGAAACATAATTAGCCTTTGAATAAATGTTTCCTGAAACACACTTATATTTAAAACCATACAGATAGTCTTAACATATACATTTATATGAGGATGTGTGTAGTCTTGTGGATTACCTTTTTATCGCCTTCATAATAGGTATATTTATATTTAAAACTTCTGCATTGTTCATTTGTAGTAATATCTCTGGAATCTCTTCATTACAAATTTAAATGACGATATACCTTATTGATCTCTTGCTTACACATTTTTATAAAGAGCAACACGGTCTTGTTTCTTAGTCTAGTATTGTAATTAAAAGTCTTATTTCTTTCCAAGCCGCAGTAAGGTTCAGAGCAATCTATCACTTTAATGTCCACTCTGCACACAAAATTTCCGATAACATACTTATAAACGTTCTATATATATAGTATTTCATTTTCTACCCATCAAGTGTTGTACCAGTTTTCTGTAATTCAATCTTAGAATATATCTCATAATTTTCTCTTATAGATATAATATACTTATCAAATTAGCTAAACTAATATCTCCCCAAACACTGATTCCATATATACACCAAAGAGCCAAAACACTTATTAAAATAGAGTGCGATTTTATTTAAAAACCTATTTGATTATTTGTGTACTATTCATATTTATAAATGCTATGGTAACCGAAAAGAAATAAATTGTTGTAACGTGGTACATTTTTGCACAACAAGTATACCAAGAGATTCTAAGTAGGAAAAAAGACTTCGCTGAAGTGATCACCACAACTGATAATTGACAAGGAGGCAAGTGGGAAAAAATCAACCAATCCACATCTTCGACACAAACTTGGGACCTCCTGATTGCAAATGAAAAACTCATTATTATTAGGTGAGGAAGTAGGATGATGATGTTTTTCTCACTTACCTGCTTATCAGATTCAGATTATACTGAGAACAACCGACCCCCCCCCCCCCGACAATTGTGTCCGTTTAACGACAGTTTTAAAGAGAGATTCTGTAAGAGTTTCCTACCTTGCTGTAGATGTCAGCAAAATTCATGTAGAGCTGATCTTCACTCATTCCACCGCTAAGACACAAAATAAAACTCAGTTGTAAGGAAAATTATACTCTTAATATAATCTAGTGAATAACTGGAATGTTCGCAAATTGTATTAATAATTTCAAATGTTTTATTATGAATAACAGTTGCAATAATAGCAAATAGCTAGAAAAAATATTTATGTACAAGTATGTAAAGTTCAGCATAATATTAAAATGTTTTATTTAGTTTGCTATTCATTGTGATTGTTGACAATTGTTTTGATATTGTCATTTCCTGTTAAGAAATTAAATCCAGTAACCAATTAAATAAATGTCACTCAATTATCCCGATGAGCTGAACTTTACCTTTAAGAGGTTTTAATATTTTTCATCAATGAAGAGATTTTATTCATATATATCAATAAAACAAACAAAAGCAAATGAAAGACACCCACCAAGACTTCGTTTTGCATTCGGAGATAATTTCGTGAAGAGTCAATGTAAAACTGAAACGATGCCCTATTTCCCATAAAATATAACTAACATACACCAGATAAATTTTGGCATTGCAGAATTTATTATACTTAGTATTCCCATTAAGTATTTTATTAGCTGTCCAGAGTCTGACGAAATTTTTTTTTTCCAAATATTAGCAGTTTCAGATATTTAGCTCTGAGTGAGTGGGTGTGTCTTCAAAATGCTCATTCCTCCCTTTTCAAGATGAATATTTATAAAGGAAAAGGAGCAAATGAAAGGAGTGAAGTGAATAACATGAGGGAGGAAGTGACAGAAATCATGAACAATCATTTCTCCATCGTCTGTCTCTCTCCCTAACTGACAAGCTTACTTCAGTTGGTTTAATAAAATGTAACAAACCGGAACTTCGATTTCGTTTGTGAGCGCTGAGGGCAGATGGCTAATATGAAAGATATTTGGATTTTGGAAAGATGCTGCGTTTGCTTCTTATTGGTTAAAAACGAGGGAAGTTGTTGTGTTTGAACATGCAGCATTTCCAAACTCTTTACTGATGAAAATAACTTCATAAAATCTGAACTCATTCTTTATTACAATTTAATAAAAGGTGATATACGCCATGAACAAAACGATTTGAGATTATTTCATCAAAACAATGACACTCAAAGTCAAAGGATATTTTCTGAAATGCATCAATGTCAGTGCATTAAATGCTTTTATGATTTGAAGTACCTCAGTGACGCATTAATGACGCATTTCTTGTAACAGAGTAAAAAGATATTTTTATTTTTCATTTGAGTTGGGAGAGGAAAATCTGTTGGTTTAAAAACGAAATCAGCAACCAGCATCTGAACCAAAATCAAAGACAAATACGTCCAAGTGGAAAATTGATATGGAAAGTAAAACTTGAGAAGAATTCTGTAAAGAACATTTTATGGTATTTAAAAAAACTGCTACAAAGCCAAAAGGTAATATGTTTTGTTTCTTTATATCACTTGAAGTTTGTCCAATAATTTTGATATTATATAGGCTCTAGCATTGAATGCTTTTGTGACTTTATTTAATATAGTTTGATGTTGAATGTTTAATTTCACGAAGTTTAGGTCTTCCAGTGTCATTATTGAATGAGATGCAGACTTTCAGAATATTATGAGTGAATGGATTTTGATATCTACCGGTGTTACGAGTTTCAATGTCTCCCCTTTAGCATGAGTGAACCAATTTCGGTGTCTTACAGTGTTATCAGTGAATGAGTTTTAATGTCTTCCCTTTATCATTAGTGAATCAATTTCGGTGTCTTACAGTGTTATCAGTAAATGAGTTTCAATGTCTCCCCTTTAGCATGAGTGAACCAATTTCGGTGTCTTACAGTGTTATCAGTGAATGAGTTTTAATGTCTCCCCTTTATCATTAGTGAATCAATTTCGGTGTCTTACAGTGTTATCAGTAAATGAGTTTCAATGTCTCCCCTTTATCATTAGTGAATCAATTTCGGTGTCTTACAGTGTTATCAGTAAATGAGTTTCAATGTCTCCCCTTTAGCATGAGTGAATCAGTTTCAGTGTCTTACAGTGTTATCAGTAAATGAGTTTCAATGTCTCCCCTTTAGCATGAGTGAATCAGTTTCGGTGTCTTACAGTGTTATCAGTGAATGAGTTTTAATGTCTCCCCTTTATCATTAGTAAATCAATTTCGGTGTCTTACAGTGTTATCAGTAAATGAGTTTCAATGTCTCCCCTTTAGCATGAGTGAATCAGTTTCGGTGTCTTACAGTGTTATCAGTAAATGAGTTTCAATGTCTCCCCTTTATCATCAGTGAAACAATTTCGGTGTCTTACAGTGTTATCAGTAAATGAGTTTCAATGTCTCCCCTTTAGCATGAGTGAACCAATTTCGGTGTCTTACAGTGTTATCAGTGAATGAGTTTTAATGTCTCCCCTTTATCATCAGTGAAACAATTTCGGTGTCTTACAGTGTTATCAGTAAATGAGTTTCAATGTCTCCCCTTTAGCATGAGTGAACCAATTTCGGTGTCTTACAGTGTTATCAGTGAATGAGTTTTAATGTCTCCCCTTTATCATCAGTGAATCAATTTCGGTGTCTTACAGTGTTATCAGTAAATGAGTTTCAATGTCTCCCCTTTAGCATGAGTGAACCAATTTCGGTGTCTTACAGTGTTATCAGTGAATGAGTTTTAATGTCTCCCCTTTATCATCAGTGAAACAATTTCGGTGTCTTACAGTGTTATCAGTGAATGAGTTTTAATGTCTCCCCTTTATCATTAGTGAATCAATTTCGGTGTCTTACAGTGTTATCAGTGAATGAGTTTTAATGTCTCCCCTTTATCATCAGTGAAACAATTTCGGTGTCTTACAGTGTTATCAGTAAATGAGTTTCAATGTCTTCCCTTTAGCATGAGTGAACCAATTTCGGTGTCTTACAGTGTTATCAGTGAATGAGTTTTAATGTCTCCCCTTTATCATTAGTGAATCAATTTCGGTGTCTTACAGTGTTATCAGTAAATGAGTTTCAATGTCTTCCCTTTAGCATGAGTGAACCAATTTCGGTGTCTTACAGTGTTATCAGTGAATGAGTTTTAATGTCTCCCCTTTATCATCAGTGAAACAATTTCGGTGTCTTACAGTGTTATCAGTAAATGAGTTTCAATGTCTTCCCTTTAGCATGAGTGAACCAATTTCGGTGTCTTACAGTGTTATCAGTGAATGAGTTTTAATGTCTCCCCTTTATCATTAGTGAATCAGTTTCGGTGTCTTACAGTGTTATCAGTGAATGAGTTTTAATGTCTCCCCTTTATCATTAGTGAATCAATTTCGGTGTCTTACAGTGTTATCAGTAAATGAGTTTCAATGTCTCCCCTTTAGCATGAGTGAATCAGTTTCGGTGTCTTATAGGGTTATCAGTGAATGAGTTTTAATGTCTCTCCTTTAGTACAAGTGAACAAGCTTCGATGTTATCTTCCATATTATGAGTGAGTGAATGAATGAATTTCGATATCTTCCCCGTGCTATGAGTTTCGATGAATGCACTGACCTTTGCTCTGTGGTCGCATTGCGACAGAATGCCACCACCAGCTGGGTGAGAGGATCTGGCTTCTCCTCTTCCTCTTCTGCTCCTCTCTGCTTCTCTGCTTCTTCGAATGATTGCTGGAAAGATAAAAATACATGAATATTAGTTCGCAATAATGCAGTCAGTCAGCATTGTTATCTGAAGGTTTCTTGATTGGTAAGGAGAAATGTATCAGTGTTAAGTAAGTTGTTTAAAATAATAAAGTATAGTTGTTAGTGTTGGTTTACAATATTTCATGTTTTCTTAATCTAATATCTCCACAAACAAGCTTTGGCTCATGTGTAGTTTTGAATTTTACACTTTCAAAATTGTCTATTTACTTTTAAAAAGAAAAACATTTATTCCTTTTGTTATTATAAGTTTTAAATTACATGTTTGTAATGTATCAAAAGTGTGAAATAAATTTGAATTGAATGTAAAAGAATGACTATCTGTGCTCCTGGCGAAACTTTGTAAATAAACACAAAGTGTACCAAAGAAAAAAGGGAATGTATATGGAAAGACTATGGACTTGATTAAAAAATATGGACTTGATAAAGACTATGGACTTGATTAAAAAATATGGACTTGATAAAGACTATGGACTTGATTAAAATATGTTAAGGACATATTATAAGTTTTTATTTACTGGTCGTTATATAGGTTTTTAAGGTTTCACATATTGTATGTATAGCATGTAAGTTAGTAAATCTCCTGCACTATATCTAAGATTTAAGCTTTGATAAATTTTTATATGTCTAGGATTTAGTTTTTGGTAAATTCATATATGTGTCTAGAATATAAGTTTTCGATAACTTTTTTTTACCGTACGTGAATAAGATAAGTTTAGAGGCTAAGTAAGTATTGATTAACCATTGTAATAACCAGAGGAGAGAGATGCCCTAGAAACAACGTCGGAGAGAGTCGCCAACACAAGCTCCGGGGCGAGAGGCGAATAATCACTGATGACGAGATGAGAATCGTCTCCCAAGCTAAATGAAGAGACCTAACCAGACAGGTTCAGTGGAAAAGAACTGCCCACCCGTAATCCAGATGGGACAACTGCAGAACACTACAGCCGGTAGCGGACACCCCGACGACATCAGTGAATAAATAAGGTACGAACCCTGCTTCTCCTCTGGTTAGAAGTATAATTACAGTGTATATATTATTAGTGCCTAGTAGCATAATATTAGTGTGCATAAATCTCTTAAATTTACGGTCAGTTATCCCATAAAAAACTTGAATAAATTCTATGTTGTTATTGTGTAAAAATCAGGGTGAGTATCCAATTCATTCTCAAATTACTTACCCCTCCTCCGTCAAGGGGAGGGCTTGGGTTTATGCGGCTTCTCTTGAGAAGAAATCACAACACAATTAAATTATCTGCAATTTATTGCACCTCCAACCAAGGGGGTGTGTGACAAATGTAATCAAACGTAACACTTTTAATTTAAATATCGCTGGCGTAATTGCATCATGATGTTTACTTATAAGTAGATGATTGGTCAGTATTAAGGTGTGAATTTGCAATTCAGCGTTTCACTTCCGATTCCTTGTGACATCTACGTTGCTTAAACTATCTGATTAAAATAATTCATCCTATTACGTGCTCCATCTTCTCTTCCTTCTGTTATTGAAGTTTGAGGATCAACACTCACTTCCTGTAATGCACACGCACGCATCATCGCTCATAGATTAAGAGGACTGCATATCCTCCATATAAGAATCAATATCTGCTTTCATGATTAGAAGTGGGGATTACGAAATGGCGTAAACTTTTGTTATTCATTAGGTAGAGGTTTACCTTTTAAAATAAAAGAGCATCAAGCGACTTACAGTTAAATCTTCGATGAGTTGTTCTTGACCAACGTTTTCTTCTTCCAGCCACATTTCTTTATAGATTTGAATGAAGATGTTGATTGCTCTGTGCCTGTAAGAAGGACATTTAAACTTACAAAATGTTAAATGAAATGTTATAGAGTGTTAAAAACTTTAAATAAAAACATTTATTGAGTAATGTAACATTTTAGGCAAAAAAATTATTTTGAATGGTTTGAAATATCGAATGCTTTGATTTTGGACAAATACATGATTTTTAAATCTACTTCATAACTGTTATAAAGCACAAAAACTATTCTTAGCTACAAATATCTATCATTTGCAAAATTTCTGCATTTTTCTGATTAAGTTAATGAGTACATTAATTTCATGTATAATTCTGTGCTTTGTCACAAAAATCAAAGTTGTTTACAAATTTTGTCCATTTCCCGCTCTTAAAATCAACATGTAAAAATCTTAAATATTTAATTGTTGTTTTAAAGTTCCATTCACCTTCCACTTAAAAACCTTCAGATTCATTTAAATTCTTTTTTTTCTATCTGAAAATTATTAACTTAATGGAATTCATTTTGATGATAACAGTGTCTTCTCGATGCTGTGCGATTGCAATCTACAAACACTCCTGTCTCTTCTCAGCAACCTTAAAAGAATTTTGTTTCTTAAATAAGGGCTCAAAATCTGGATTAGGCTACATTTGTGTCCCAAATAAGAGATCAAAAAACATCTTCAATCCCATTTAGTAATACATGAAACACAAGATCCATAAATCACCTATTAACTTACATTTCGATCACAAATTTAAAGAATAGGAATTACTCATCACTTCTGGTTGTTATTGTTTTTGAGGGGGAAAAATTTGATTATGACTATTGTTGTTCTCCCCCTTCCCCCCGAGGATCCAGAATTGAAAGACAATGCCCAAAGTTTGCATCTACATCGCATTGTCTACAGTACTAAGATGTTCATTGCTACCTAGGTTCTGGTTGGGATATTACTACACCTTCTGGATGATTCTTTCTCTATGAACACATTTTAGGTTTGATATCTCTGTCCATAATCAGTGCTCGACTAGGACGATGACTTCACATAAGTGCGTGCGTGTTGTGTGACGTCATTTTGGCGCAACATTGCTTACCAAGCAGTCGATCCTGGAATCTTATTTCGGTCGACAATAGGCCTCAAAAAGTTATGGATGGATGTTCAGCAGTTAGCTCCGAAATATTTCGTGGTTATTTCTCTATTTTTAAATTTTATTTACGGATAAACATTTGACCAATCTTTTTTAGATTTTGTCTATGTGTGCATATTTTATGAGTTCTGATCATTTATTTGGGGTCCTAGCTGATATCGTGTCTCACTGAATTTCATGCCATAATACTTCTTGCGAACGCGGAATTCTCAGGAGTGCAATGCCACATTAAGCAGCGGTTGCTTGTATATGAGAAGAAATGCGCGAGCAGGGAATATTAGAGTGGCATTTTTGGTTAGCATTAGTGACGCGCATTCGTGAGTTAAACGTCGAAGATTGCATCATGCAATTTGAACTTTAACTTCATTTAACCTAAAATGAGGGAGAGTAATGAATTTTGCTATCTGCATTCTAAATTTCATTCAAAAACTGGATTTTTCAAAAATCTTTTAATAAATTTCCCAAAAATGTTTATTGTTATGGAGAATTTCAAGGAATGACTAACCCCACAGTCGACGAATGCCCGATGCACTCTGATTTCAGTTATATGAACTTAACCGCTGATCAGGCTTCATCTTCTTTCATTAAGGCGTTTCTGAATCTCGGCTGCATTTAAATGCCATCTTGCCAGCCATAATTCTTCTTTTTCATTGTTATCATTCTCGCGCGTGAGATCGCCTCACTTCCCTCCGACATCCTCTTCGTACTAACATCATATTCGAAAGATGATGCATCACTTCAATTCTTTGTTCTGATACAGAGAGCAATTCAACCAAACCCATCTTAATGCCTTCAAAGTTTTCTTTTCGGCTGCGCAAATCTGAAAGGTTTATTTTTCCGTAACTGAACCGCGATTCCTTTCACTCTCTGATGAAGGGTTTCTATGTGCCACTGAATTGCACATTTCCGATATGCAAAGCACCAGATCCCAGTGAAGGGGGTGGGAGAGGGTGACGATGCGGTCTCGAGATGAGAGTGTATCCCCCTTTTCATGTGCGCCTGCATATAGAGAGGGCTCGATGACTTCTGCAAAGTGACCTTCGGCTAATGAGGCGTTAGGCTGTAGCTCAGTGTATAGAAGATGCGGCCATCTTGGGATCCATCGAATTATCAAACAAGGAATTATCAACGAAACACGAATACATTTCAATAGCTAAATATTACAAAAAAGATTATCATTGAAAATGAAAGAACTTGAGAGAGATGATTAAAAAGAGAATTACCTTCGAACATTGTATAATGGCACACTACGCAGACAGTTAATGGCAATTCTCTTCCTGGAAGTGGAGAGTAACTTCTGCCATGCAGTCCTTGCGGGGTTAGGGTTATGGGCCTAGGAGGGTGACATGCAATGCCAAGATGCAATTACAAAGTCATGCCAATCATATACTACTGACCACAGGTATAGCATTCAGAAACTACATCTTATTTGCTTTCCTTATATTTTAAGAAAAAAAAAGGCTTTTAGATCTAGAAATAATACCAGAAGTTTTATCTTAAACACAGAATTATAATCTGACTTTAACTAACAAATTCTAATTCTTATTTACATGCATATAAAATTCTACAAAAGCAGAACGATTATCAAGATCTACTCTAAACATTTTCCCTTAGAAATGCTAGTTCTTTTCATCACAGATGGATTTGAATGAAGTTCCCTTTGCTTGCTTCAGCAATCTCCATCTTTCTAGGAGCAATGGGATCTCGCAAGGGCACAACCAATTTGATCGCTTGAAATGGTCCAAGGCTATTTTTCACAGCTCTAGCAATCACTCTAAAAATGATACTGAATACAACGACATTTCCGAATCCACCAGTTCCTTCTATACATCGTGCATGGGACAGAATTAGCAATTCAAAGAACTAAAGCATTGCGAAAGATTATTTTTAGTCGCGTTTAATTTCAATCATTTATTTTTACCATGTATTTCCCATTGATGTTATAGATTTCAATACAAATTCATCTCCATGGCCATTCAACTTACACAATACTTCAAAGCAACCATACAAATGTAAATGAGAAACATTTCTTCCGCATTAAAAGCATTGAACGAATATAACAAAAGAGATATCGGTCAAGTTAGATTTTGTCTCAAACTGATCACCAAAGTAGGTCATTGCAATTCTATTATTATTTGTTTGCATTTAAATACGTTTCTTGAGCACATCACTAAACGAGAAATAAAAATGTCTGCATTACTGAAATCGCACACGCCTCAGAGCATCAGAAATTTCAAGTTTTCATTCGAAGACAAAAAAAAAGATGCATATCAATCGGTATTAGAAACATCTGATCCAAGAAATTCTACCTAGCTCTCGCTGCTTTTTGATTCTATCACGACAGCTCTATTCTGTGAAGACTCGATGCTTTCACTAACAGCTATAATCTATTCCCAGTGAAGACTCGATGCTTTCACTAATAGCTATCATCTATTCTCAGTGAAGACTCGATGCTTTCACTAACAGCTATCATCTATTCTCAGTGAAGACTCGATGCTTTCACGGACAGCCATCATCTGTTCTGACTGAAGACTCGATGCTTTCAAGGACAACCAATCATCATGCTACTTGCTTTCCGGAAAATCTACAAATCAGTCATGTCGTCATTTAATACCTCCAAGCGCATTTCGATCATTTTAGTCTGACTTTGGAAGAAATTATCTTCTTTGAATTTAACCTAAACTGAAGAAAAAGGTTTTTGATTTAGTCAAATACTCCAGTGTACGATGTTTCAAGTGCTGTTGTATTTATCTATGTAATGAACGAAATTTCTTGCAATTTATTTTTTTAATGCTAATGATCTAATTGAAGTAACTTACTCAGAGTACTAAGTTTCAACGCTACAAACTACCTCTTTGTCAAGAGGGAGGGTACATCTTTCTTTTGCTCTTATATTTTGCATTACAAAGATGGAGGGATTGGGTTGTTTTAACTTTGAGCGGCACTTTTTTGCACACCGTGGGCTAAATGACCAGGTCACAAGGATCCAAAGGGCTCAGAGAAAGTTGCGGGAGGGGATAAACTGGAACAGCTGTTGGGGAAACAGATGGTAGCCTCCTGTCCAAGACATCCAGCATGTTCCTTAACATCCACAGGGTATAGCTCTCCCGCATATGGAGCCACGGCTTAACGTACCCCATTCGAAGAACTGCGGCCTTTTCAAGACAGCCGGTGTCCACTACTGGGCATGGGGCAGGGGGTTTTGCGTAGATAAATCTCAATGCTGGACCATGTGGAACTCACACCTGGGAACTTCAGATTATGAGCCTGGGGGTGGAGCATTCCCATTCTATTCTACTTGTCATTATAAATAGAAGGAAGGGTAGATGTTTCCTTTCCCTTGTCATTATAAATAGAGGGGGGTAGAGATTTCCTTTCCCTTTCATTTGTCATTACAAATAGAGGGAGGGGATAGAGGTTTCCTTTCCCTTCTACTTGTCATTATAAATAGAGGGGGGGGGGGGTTGAGGTTTCCTTTCCTTTTCACTTTTCATTATAAATAGAGGGAAGGGTAGAGGTTTACTTTCCTTTCCACTTTTCATTATAAATAGAGGGAAGGGTAGAGGTTTCCTTTCCCTTTCACTTGTCACTACAAATAGAGGGAGGGGATAGAGGTTTCCTTTCCCTTCTACTTGTCATTATAAATAGAGGGGGGTGGTAGAGGTTTCCTTTCCTTTTCACTTTTCATTATAAATAGAGGGAAGGGTAGAGGTTTACTTTCCTTTTCACTTTTCATTATAAATAGAGGGAAGGGTAGAGGTTTCCTTTCCCTTTCACTTTTCATTATAGAGGGTAGGGTAGATATTTCCTTTCTTTTCACATTTCATTATAAATAGAGGGAAGGGTAGAGGTTTACTTTCCTTTTCACTTTTCATTATAAATAGAAGGAAGGGTAGAGGTTTCCTTTCCCTTTCACTTGTCACTACAAATAGAGGGAGGGGATAGAGGTTTCCTTTCCCTTCTACTTGTCATTATAAATAGAGGGGGGTGGTAGAGGTTTCCTTTCCTTTTCACTTTTCATTATAAATAGAGGGAAGGGTAGAGGTTTACTTTCCTTTTCACTTTTCATTATAAATAGAGGGAAGGGTAGAGGTTTCCTTTCCCTTTCACTTGTCACTACAAATAGAGGGAGGGGATAGAGGTTTCCTTTCCCTTCTACTTGTCATTATAAATAGAGGGGGGTGGTAGAGGTTTCCTTTCCTTTTCACTTTTCATTATAAATAGAGGGAAGGGTAGAGGTTTACTTTCCTTTTCACTTTTCATTATAAATAGAGGGAAGGGTAGAGGTTTCCTTTCCCTTTCACTTGTCACTACAAATAGAGGGAGGGGACAGAGGTTTCCTTTCCCTTCTACTTGTCATTATAAATAGAGGGGGGTGGTAGAGGTTTACTTTCCTTTTCACTTTTCATTATAAATAGAGGGAAGGGTAGAGGTTTCCTTTCCCTTTCACTTGTCACTACAAATAGAGGGAGGGGATAGAGGTTTCCTTTCCCTTCTACTTGTCATTATAAATAGAGGGGGGTGGTAGAGGTTTCCTTTCCTTTTCACTTTTCATTATAAATAGAGGGAAGGGTAGAGGTTTACTTTCCTTTTCACTTTTCATTATAAATAGAGGGAAGGGTAGAGGTTTCCTTTCCCTTTCACTTGTCACTACAAATAGAGGGAGGGGATAGAGGTTTCCTTTCCCTTCTACTTGTCATTATAAATAGAGGGGGGTGGTAGAGGTTTCCTTTCCTTTTCACTTTTCATTATAAATAGAGGGAAGGGTAGAGGTTTACTTTCCTTTTCACTTTTCATTATAAATAGAGGGAAGGGTAGAGGTTTCCTTTCCCTTTCACTTGTCACTACAAATAGAGGGAGGGGATAGAGGTTTCCTTTCCCTTCTACTTGTCATTATAAATAGAGGGGGGTGGTAGAGGTTTCCTTCCCTTTTCACTTTTCATTATAAATAGAGGGAAGGGTAGAGGTATACTTTCCTTTTCACTTTTCATTATAAATAGGGGGAAGGGTAGAGGTTTCCTTTCCCTTTCACTTGTCACTACAAATAGAGGGAGGGGATAGAGGTTTCCTTTCCCTTCTACTTGTCATTATAAATAGAGGGGGGTGGTAGAGGTTTCCTTTCCTTTTCACTTTTCATTATAAATAGAGGGAAGGGTAGAGGTTTACTTTCCTTTTCACTTTTCATTATAAATAGGGGGAAGGGTAGAGGTTTCCTTTCCCTTTCACTTGTCACTACAAATAGAGGGAGGGGATAGAGGTTTCCTTTCCCTTCTACTTGTCATTATAAATAGAGGGGGGTGGTAGAGGTTTACTTTCCTTTTCACTTTTCATTATAAATAGAGGGAAGGGTAGAGGTTTCCTTTCCCTTTCACTTGTCACTACAAATAGAGGGAGGGGACAGAGGTTTCCTTTCCCTTCTACTTGTCATTATAAATAGAGGGGGGTGGTAGAGGTTTACTTTCCTTTTCACTTTTCATTATAAATAGAGGGAAGGGTAGAGGTTTCCTTTCCCTTTCACTTGTCACTACAAATAGAGGGAGGGGATAGAGGTTTCCTTTCCCTTCTACTTGTCATTATAAATAGAGGGGGGTGGTAGAGGTTTCCTTTCCTTTTCACTTTTCATTATAAATAGAGGGAAGGGTAGAGGTTTACTTTCCTTTTCACTTTTCATTATAAATAGAGGGAAGGGTAGAGGTTTCCTTTCCCTTTCACTTGTCACTACAAATAGAGGGAGGGGATAGAGGTTTCCTTTCCCTTCTACTTGTCATTATAAATAGAGGGGGGTGGTAGAGGTTTCCTTTCCTTTTCACTTTTCATTATAAATAGAGGGAAGGGTAGAGGTTTACTTTCCTTTTCACTTTTCATTATAAATGGAGGGAAGGGTAGAGGTTTCCTTTCCCTTTCACTTGTCACTACAAATAGAGGGAGGGGATAGAGGTTTCCTTTCCCTTCTACTTGTCATTATAAATAGAGGGGGGTGGTAGAGGTTTCCTTTCCTTTTCACTTTTCATTATAAATAGAGGGAAGGGTAGAGGTTTACTTTCCTTTTCACTTTTCATTATAAATAGAGGGAAGGGTAGAGGTTTCCTTTCCCTTTCACTTGTCACTACAAATAGAGGGAGGGGATAGAGGTTTCCTTTCCCTTCTACTTGTCATTATAAATAGAGGGGGTGGTAGAGGTTTCCTTTCCTTTTCACTTTTCATTATAAATAGAGGGAAGGGTAGAGGTTTACTTTCCTTTTCACTTTTCATTATAAATGGAGGGAAGGGTAGAGGTTTCCTTTCCCTTTCACTTGTCACTACAAATAGAGGGAGGGGATAGAGGTTTCCTTTCCCTTCTACTTGTCATTATAAATAGAGGGGGGTGGTAGAGGTTTCCTTTCCTTTTCACTTTTCATTATAAATAGAGGGAAGGGTAGAGGTTTACTTTCCTTTTCACTTTTCATTATAAATAGAGGGAAGGGTAGAGGTTTCCTTTCCCTTTCACTTGTCACTACAAATAGAGGGAGGGGATAGAGGTTTCCTTTCCCTTCTACTTGTCATTATAAATAGAGGGGGGTGGTAGAGGTTTCCTTTCCTTTTCACTTTTCATTATAAATAGAGGGAAGGGTAGAGGTTTACTTTCCTTTTCACTTTTCATTATAAATGGAGGGAAGGGTAGTGGTTTCCTTTCCCTTTCACTTGTCACTACAAATAGAGGGAGGGGATAGAGGTTTCCTTTCCCTTCTACTTGTCATTATAAATAGAGGGGGGTGGTAGAGGTTTCCTTTCCTTTTCACTTTTCATTATAAATAGAGGGAAGGGTAGAGGTTTACTTTCCTTTTCACTTTTCATTATAAATAGAGGGAAGGGTAGAGGTTTCCTTTCCCTTTCACTTGTCACTACAAATAGAGGGAGGGGACAGAGGTTTCCTTTCCCTTCTACTTGTCATTATAAATAGAGGGGGTGGTAGAGGTTTCCTTTCCTTTTCACTTTTCATTATAAATAGAGGGAAGGGTAGAGGTTTACTTTCCTTTTCACTTTTCATTATAAATAGAGGGAAGGGTAGAGGTTTCCTTTCCCTTTCACTTGTCACTACAAATAGAGGGAGGGGATAGAGGTTTCCTTTCCCTTCTACTTGTCATTATAAATAGAGGGGGGTGGTAGAGGTTTCCTTCCCTTTTCACTTTTCATTATAAATAGAGGGAAGGGTAGAGGTATACTTTCCTTTTCACTTTTCATTATAAATAGGGGGAAGGGTAGAGGTTTCCTTTCCCTTTCACTTGTCACTACAAATAGAGGGAGGGGATAGAGGTTTCCTTTCCCTTCTACTTGTCATTATAAATAGAGGGGGGTGGTAGAGGTTTCCTTTCCTTTTCACTTTTCATTATGAATAGAGGGAAGGGTAGAGGTTTACTTTCCTTTTCACTTTTCATTATAAATAGAGGGAAGGGTAGAGGTTTCCTTTCCCTTTCACTTTTCATTATAAATAGAGAGAGGTAGAGGTTTCCTTTCCTTTTCACTTTTCATTATAGAGGGTAGGGTAGATATTTCCTTTCTTTTCACATTTCATTATAAATAGAGAGGGGTAAAGGTTTCCTTTCCCTTTCACTTTTCATTATAAATAGAGGGAGGGGGTAGAGGTTTCCTTTCCCTTGTCATTATAAATAGAGGGGGGGTAGAGGTTTCCTTTCCTTTTCACTTTTCATTATAAATAGAGAGGGGTAGAGGTTTCCTTTTCTTTTCACATTTCATTATAAATAGAAAGGGATAGAGGTTTCCTTTCCCTTTCACTTTTCATTATAAATAGAGGGAGGGGGTAGAGGTTTCCTTTCCCTTGTCATTATAAATAGAGGGGGGTTGAGCTTTCCTTTTCACTTTTCATTATAGAGGGTAGGGTAGAGATTTCCTTTCTTTTCACTTTTCATTATAAATAGAGAGGGGTAGAGGTTTCCTTTCCTTTTCACTTTTCATTATAAATAGAGAGGGGTAGAGGTTTCCTTTCCTTTTCACTTTTCACTTTTCATTATAAATAGAGGGAAGGGTAGAAGTTTCCTTTCCTTTTCACCTTTCATTATAAATAGAGAGGGATAGAGGTTTCCTTTCCTTTTCACTTTTCATTATAAATAGAGGGAAGGGTAGAGGTTTCCTGTCCTTTTCACTTTTCATTATAAATAGAGAGGGGTAGAGGTTTCCTTTCCTTTTCACTTTTCATTATAAATAGAGGGAAGGGTAGAGGTTTCCTTTCCTTTTTACTTTTCATTATAAATAGAGAGGGGTAGAGGTTTCCTTTCCTTTTCACTTTTCATTATAAATAGAGGGAAGGGTAGAGGTTTCCTTTCCTTTTCACCTTTCATTATAAATAGAGAGGGGTAGAGGTTTCCTTTCCTTTTCACTTTTCATTATAAATAGAGGGAAGGGTAGAGGTTTCCTTTCCTTTTCACTTTTCATTATAAATAGAGAGGGGTAGAGGTTTCCTTTCCTTTTCACTTTTCATTATAAATAGAGGGAAGGGTAGAGGTTTCCTTTCCTTTTCACTTTTCATTATAAATAGAGAGGGGTAGAGGTTTCCTTTCCTTTTCACTTTTCATTATAAATAGAGGGAAGGGTAGAGGTTTCCTTTCCTTTTCACTTTTCATTATAAATAGAGAGGGGTAGAGGTTTCCTTTCCTTTTCACTTTTCATTATGAATAGAGGGAAGGGTAGAGGTTTCCTTTCCTTTTCACTTTTCATTATAAATAGAGAGGGGTAGAGGTTTCCTTTCCCTTTCACTTTTCATTATAAATAGAGGGAAGGGTAGAGGTTTCCTTTTCTTTTCACTTTTCATTATAAATAGAGAGGGGTAGAGGTTTCCTTTCCTTTTCACTTTTCATTATAAATAGAGGGAAGGGTAGAGGTTTCCTTTCCTTTTCACTTTTCATTATAAATAGAGGGAAGGGTAGAGGTTTCCTTTCCTTTTCACTTTTCATTATAAATAGAGAGGGGTAGAGGTTTCCTTTCCTTTTCACTTTTCATTATAAATAGAGAGGGGTAGAGGTTTCCTTTCCTTTTCACTTTTCATTATAAATAGAGAGGGGTAGAGGTTTCCTTTCCCTTTCACTTTTCATTATAAATAGAGGGAAGGGTAGAGGTTTCCTTTCCTTTTCACTTTTCATTATAAATAGAGAGGGGTAGAGGTTTCCTTTCCTTTTCACTTTTCATTATAAATAGAGGGAAGGGTAGAGGTTTCCTTTCCTTTTCACTTTTCATTATAAATAGAGAGGGATAGAGGTTTCCTTTCCCTTTCACTTTTCATTATAAATAGAGGGAAGGGTAGAGGTTTCCTTTCCTTTTCACCTTTCATTATAAATAGAAGGAAGGGTAGAGGTTTCCTTTCCCTTTCACTTTTCATTATAAATAGAGGGAAGGGTAGAGGTTTCCTTTCCTTTTCACCTTTCATTATAAATAAAAGGAAGGGTAGAGGTTTCCTTTCTCTTGTCATTATAAATAGAGGGAGGGGGTAGAGGTTTCCTTTCCCTTGTCATTATAAATAGAGGCTGGTAGAAGTTTCCTTTCACTTGTCATTATAAATAGAGGGGGGGGGGGTAGAGGTTTCCTTTCCTTTTCACTTGTCATTACAAATAGAGGGAGGGAGTAGAGGTTTCCTTTCCCTTCTACTTGTCATTATAAATTGAAGGAAGGATAGATGTTTCCTTTCCATTGTCATTATAAATAGAGGGGGTAGAGGTTTCCTTTCCCTTTCACTCGTCATTGCAAATAGAGGGTAGGGTTAGAGGTTTTCTTTCTCTTCTACTTGTCATTATAGAGGGCAGTAGAGATTTCTTTTCACTTATCATTATAAATAGAGGGGGATAGAGGTTTCCTTTCCCTTTCACTTGTCATTGCAAATAGAGGGTAGGGTTAGAGGTTTCCTTTCTTTTCTACTTGTCATTATAGAGGGTGGTAGAGGTTTCTTTTCACTTATCATTATAAATAGAGGGGGATAGAGGTTTCCTTTCCCTTTCACTTGTCATTGCAAATAGAGGGTAGGGTTAGAGGTTTCCTTTCTCTTCTACTTGTCATTATAGAGGGTGGTAGAGGTTTCTTTTCACTTATCATTATAAATAGAGGGGGATAGAGGTTTCCTTTCCACTTGTCATTATAAATATAGGGGATATAGGTTTCCTTTCCCTTTCACTTGTCATTATAAATAGAGGGAAGGGTAGAGGTTTCCTTTCCTTTTCACTTGTCATTATAAATAGGGGGAGGGGGTTGAGGTTTCCTTTCCTTTTGACTTGTCATTACAAATAAAGGGAAATGAGTAGAGGTTTCCTTTCCTTTTCACTTGTCATTATAAATAGAAGGAAGGGTAGATGTTTCCTTTCCCTTGTCATTATAAATAGAGGGGGGTAGGGGTTTCCTTTCCCTTTCATCTGTCATTACAAATAGAGGGAGGGGGTAGAGGTTTCTTTCCCTTTCTCTTGTACTTGTCATTATACAGGGTGATTGTAAACTCTTTCAACAAAAAAAAAGGGGTGATAGTACACATCAAGACGACCAATTTTCGCAATGGAACCTAGGGTCGCATTCCGCTTCTTCTGTCAGAAAATAGTACTTTCAAAAAACTCTTTGCTTGCACAAGTATTTACAACCAGTGCATGAAAATCACAATACGACGATTCGGAAATCTCTCACAGTACAATCTTTGTGCTTCACGTCCATTACCACCTGCTTGGCTGTACATCAGATGCATATCCGTCAATTCCTCGTATGTGTAGTCTTCCATGTCCTTCACAAATACGTCACTTATCATGTGACGTTATTACAGTAATGTCGATGAATGGGTTCGGCTGCATTTTAAATGTTTGCTCTTAATCGTCTACGCACTTGCTCAGTGCACCTGATTTGCATCTTGTGCTTTTCATGCACCGGTTGTAAATACTTGTGCATCTTTCCAGAAAAAGTACTTTTCTGGTGGAAGGAGTGGAATATGATCCTAGGTTCAATTGCAAAAATTGTGCATCTTGATGTGTACTGTCACCCCTCTTTTTTGTTGAAAGAATTTACAATCACCCGGTATATAGAGGAGGGTAGAGGTTTCCTTTCCCTTGTCATTACAAATAGAGAGAAGGGTAGAGGTTTCCTTTTCGTTTTCACTTTGTCATTACAAAGATGGGAGGTGGGAGTTTAGGATTTGCTGTTATACTTGCCATTATAAAGAGAGGGAAGTAAGCGTAGAGCTGCTCTACTTGAACATTCCTTCGCTCTGTTACTTATCGTTCATAAGCGCCAGATGGAACATTAGTCCGAATTATTTTACAGAAATCAAGTAATGGCCATAAAACAACTCTTTGTGTTATACAGAAAAAACGTTCACAAACAATTTCCAAAACTTAATAAACAAATTGTGTAACATCATCACAGAAACAAAATGTAAAAATACTTTCTATTATGAAAAGATACAACTAAGTGGTTTGATTATTTAGTTTTTTTGGTAACACTCATCATGAATTGTATCAGTATTATTAATTGTCTTCATCACTGCAAACAGAAATTAGTAGAACTATCGAATGTTAGTTGCTAAAAAAGTAGTTAGTTTTTTTTATCACTCGAAGGAGGTCTCTTTCTTTTGGAATTGTGGGTTAGCACGAGATCGAAATGAGGGATTGGCGCAAAGCAAGCGCCGGGCCAGGAATTACCTTGGAAGACTGTGAAGAGACATCATTCGGAAACAGGCGATCACAGCTCGTTTTCGCTGCATGGAGACGACACTTCGGATAAGACCTTGAGGGCCTTGAGGATGATCAATCTGCGCCGCCCAGCGGACAAAGGCGGTAGGAAGCAAACGAAAGTTATGCATGTTATTATTAATTACAATAACACACACACACACAGAGAGAAAAATAATTGCAAACAATATCTTTGAAATAGCTATTTTTAACTATGTGAATTTTAAGGTGATAATAATGATTGTCTTTGAAGGAAATCTGCTGGTTTAGATCAGTAGGATCATTGTTGCGTCTTAACATTTCTGTCTTACGTAAACTTTTCTTGAACACAATTTCCTCTCAAAAATTATTCTCTTTTCTAAACGAATTTTCCCTGTTATAATTCAGTCGGGGGAAAATTTTCTTCAAATAAATATGCCTAGCTCCTTCCAATAGTAATCTCTCCTCGTTTTCTTTTCCAGTCCTGGCATCCATCACTTGAAAATCAGCATTCCCTCTTCCACTATCTTTCGATCCTCGATATATTTTTTCCTCGAAACAAACCTTGAGAAATGATTTAACTTCCGGTAATAAATTAGGATTGTTAACAAATTTTTTCAATATCGTTTGCTGTGCATGATCTGTGGTTGAATCGCCAGTTAAAAAAAATTAATCTCTTATATTAATAATTCAAGTAGTTTATTACAAGTCACTGAAATAAGCAGAAGTTGAAAAATGGAATTTAAAATTGCGTTGATTGAATCGAATTGTTTTTGTTGAAAATTCCTCTTCTTTTTCCATTCAATGCCTAGATAAATTACCTTCAGGAAGATCAAAAGATTGATAACTTTTTTATCGGCTTAATTCATCAGATCCAATCAACGGTATGGAATATATCAAGTTTTATGAGACGAATTTTGTTATTTTGTAGTGATTTTGATCATTTTTAAAAATTGTAGTTGTGTATTTAACTAAAATTTGTTTATCTTCCAGCTTATGAGAGTTTTTTTTTTTTCTAATTTTTATTTAAGTAATTTAATGCTTTTCGGGGTTTTTAAATTTTTCTAGCCATTTTCCGATTTGAGTTTTAGGGGCAAAATTTTACTTTATATAAAATGTTGTCATGATTACTTCAAACTTTCCATTGCATCCTATTCACCATACTGGATACCTATTCCAATTATTGAACAAATTATTAAAAATTACGAGGCTATTTCTTAAAGTTTGAGTTTAGTTGGGTGATAAATATTTTCTGTGTAGAGCCGTTTGGGCTTTCGCTTCTACGTTCTGTGTTGCTTGTATCGAAGAGCAAAGGTTTTCATCTCTATTGAAATTTGACTTACTTCATGAATTAGAGTTTCTTCCTCCTTTAGTTGATGAGGAAGATCAAAGAAACCTCAGTATGCATCATCCAAACGGAAGTTTTATCCCTCACATTTTGCATGAAGAAAACGTGGAACTAAGAACGCTTGATGACATTGTTCTCTTTCTGTCAATCTCTGATCAAATCGATTGAGTTGTTTTAGCTCTGAGCAGCACTTTTTGCACACAATGGACTAAATGGCCAGGTCACAAGAACCTCAAGGGCTCAGTGGTTTGTGGCAGCCTCCCTCAAGGACCATCCAATGTGTTCTTTACAGTGCACCTTTTCTATGACTCTCCTGTACACGGGGCCATATTGGCTTTATGTCCCATCGACGGACAGCGGCCTTTCCAAGCCCATTGGTTTGCCCTTTCTGACTGTGGGCAGGGCGGAGGGTTTGCAGAGATAAATCTCAGTGTTCGCTCAGGTGGGACTCGAACCTGGGAACTGTAGATTAAGAGCCTGGTATGCAAAGATTGTCTCTCTCCCCCCAAGTCGATTGGAAGATTCGTTTTACAAATAAAGAAAACTTTTGAGTCGAAATCAAACAGTGATATAAAAAGTAATACAGAAAAAAATACCCGCTCAGACAGCTGCTTGCCACAGAGGCTTGACAGGAGCCTGTCATTTTATATGCCATAGTAGAAAGTCTGTGAGGAAGGCATGACCTCAAGGGAAAAACGACACTCGAACCCAGGTCCGTTAGATCAGCGCGTTAACCACTTGGCCACAGAATGACCCTTTTCTATGGCCACACGAGGCGATTCCATCACAACCCCACACTGCCCGGGGTGGCTGGCACGTAGCAGTGATGCGTTGAATTAGAATTCTTTTCAGTTAATTCACAAAATGAAGAACTATTATATGAATTTCAAGATTATTTTATCAAAGAATTGAAATTAATGTAGCTTCACTTTAAGATGAGTGTTTCGTTTTCAGATAAAATGAGGGAGAGAGGAGGAGGAGGAGTAGGAGGATGTAATGGCTAGACCATGGCTGGCAAACTATGGCTCTGCACCTCTCTTTGTGCGGTCCACCAACTATTCACGACAAATAAATTTGTAAGAGAACTTTTTAATTTTTATTGGTTATGCTTACATTATTAATTGCATGGTTGTTCTTTTTGGTGATCTGCCCATCCATTTTAGTTTTCTTAGGCTGCCTGCCATTTCATTTGATTTCTCTATGCAGCCCTTCAGCTAAAACGTTTGCCCAGGCATGGACTAAACTGACCATGCTGCATCTAACAAGCTAATCATTGAGGGGTGAAAATAAAAGAGAATTCAGGGGGTCAGTTCATAGGAAAGATCCTTTCCTTTTTGAAATGAAAAATATCTCAGTTGAAAGGTGCTTTCTTTCGTAATTTTGAATTTTTATAAGAAATAAAACAGACAGTAGTAACCATTTTCATTCTGCCATTAATTAATTATCTGTAAATATCAATAATAATTCAAATTAGATTATGTTCTAACATTTTCGAAAAGTTAAGTGAATGAAAAATACATTGTTACTCTTTTTCATCCGTTATGAGAAATAAAAATCCCTCAAATCTCCATGTACCTAATGTTGAAAAATGCAGGAAAAACTATAATTTCGAAACTAAAATGTTTTTGTATTTCGAATAGAAAATGCTATCAGAAGTAATACAGAGTCAATAAACATAGAAACTGACCATATGCAAGCCGTAGAGCACCTTCGCCATGTCGATGATCTTCTCCACCAGTTCATCGGGAGAGACCTTCTGGGCTCCTTCCTTCTTAGAGCCCAGCTTGCTGTACAGATAATGTTGCCAACTCATCACATCACTTGGATCGATCTGTGGTTGGAACAGGAAACAAATTAATTTATCTTTATCGGCAATGTTAGGAACGAAATACGAATAAATAAATAACACATTAAAATTGAAAATTTCTTAGAATTCCGTTGCGCATTATATTCATGTCAATTTAGATGCATGGGAATAGACTGTTTTTTTCTCACTTTCCCCTGCTTAAGAGGAAAGCAAACTTTTATCTTATGCAATAAAAAACCACGAACCCTTGTCTCCTCACAACATGATGACTCATGACCCTGACTGCTGCGACTGTGATGTTATTGAGCGTGTTGAGAGCCATAAATATCTTGGACTTTACATGGACACAACCTTCCGATGGAATACACATATTCAAAAGTTAGCAGGGAAATTGCGTTTATGTGCATCTAAACTTTACAAACTACAATTTGTTGCAAGCATACATACATGCAATTTGGTTTACAAAGCTATCTGTGATTCTATGTTGACTTATGGTTTGACAATATACGGCTCAACTAACCTCACAAATATGAAGCAAATAGAAACTATTCAATCATCCATTGCTAAAAATATAATCCCATATAACTTAAGAAATTCACTTTATCATAGCGAAGAAACACTAAATTATCTAGGCACACTTTCTTTTCACAACCTTTACAAATACAACATCACTTTAAAATATTTTTTGACAATCAATTTAAATCTAAAATCTCTCATGGGAAAAACACAAGGTTACAATCCAAAAATTATTTCCAACTTCCAAAAATATTAAACAATTTCGGGAAATGCACAAGGGCATATACATTACCAAGGGAAATAATTTTATTAAACAAATTTAAAGATATCAAAAATAAGACTAAAAATTTTCTTCTAGGCACTAAATTGAAAATAAAATTTGAACCACCACAATGGAGCTTCCACTGAAATTCACATAATTCGATGACATTGTTTTAAACTCTATCTTATGTATTTTCATGTAACGTTATTCTTCTCTCCTGCAGATAAGCAGATGCTTTGCGGGTCATTTGTTTAAACTCTTGTATAACTAACACGAATATGAATAAAGATTATTATTAAAAAATAAAATAAAATATGACGATTATCGATGGCACTTCCCATCCAAAAGTCCGAATTGATGAAATTGAATCCGATATTTTAATTCATGAAAATGATGATGCAGAATAAGATGTGCGCTCAAAGCAAACAGACAAACTTTCCTAGAGATATATTTCAATATGACGAATGAGAAGTATTAAATTCCATATATTCAAATTTCTAATTACCTTGTCAGGAAGAGTCAGCTGCAGCTTGATATAATCAAAGATATCAGACTCTTGTGATTTCTGTAAAATAGAGCAAACGACGAAATTTGTGATTTCTATAAAATAAACCTATCAATGAGATTATGTGCAAATAGGATAAATCATATATAAAAAAAGTAACTTGGAATATAATGAATACGAGAAGAGTAAAGGTCAATTGTTAATATTGTTAGGGAATTACAGTCGTAAGTATTTGAGAATATAATGCAATGTATTCGAAATGATGAAACTGCTAAAAAATGAACTTATTTAACAGATAAGACAATTTGCGAGAAGAATGACAATTTCAGCAATTTACTTAAATGATCAAACCACCCATAAATGTGTGAGAACTATTCTTAGTATAGGACAAACCTAGAGCTAAACTACATCAGTAGTAACTTTAGACTTATTCTTTCTAAAAACACACACTTGGAATCTATCAACAAAAACTCCTCCTTAGAACGACCCATCAATAAACTAAATAAAATAAATATAAATAAATACCCCCTCAAGCAGCTGCTTGCCACAGAGGTCTGACGGGAGCCTGTCAGTTTATATGCCAGAGGTAAAGGTCTGAGAGGATGGCAGGACCTCAGCAGAAAAACAACACGAACAACCATGCCTTATCCGGGGCTCCAACCCAGGTCCCGTAGATCAGTAGCCAAGCGCGCTAACCACTCGGCCACGGGACGGCTGTCTCAATAAACTAGTCGACTTTTAATCCCAAACTTTTAACCCTGGGCATTTACCTCCCGCTCGCTCACTGATTGAGCAAGTGTGAACTGCTCTCGCCCTAGCTCAAGTGGCAGAGCATCTGGCGCGTAACCAAGAGATCCCGAGTTCCAGCTACGGAGGCAGGTGGGTGGATTTATTTTCACACTTGCCTAATCACTGCAGAGAACAGCACTGTAGTGAGCTTCATTTGTTCCTTGCAGCAGTTAGTTGTCCCTTCCAATTATCTATAATGTCAAGGCATCCTTTATCAAGCAAGATGTGCCTTCAAATGACCTCTCTTATTTGTATTAGAAAGCATGTACCTTCTTTTAAAAAAAAATAAAAAAATTAACTATTTATATATTTTTACAAAGTTTTACCACATATGCGGTTAAAATTTATTTTTAAGTTTGTTTCCTTTTACAGAAATGTAAAAATCGATTTAAAATTATTTAGTTCCCAACAGCAATTAAATTTCAGTCTTTTCATAATCACTTTGACAACAACCATTTTTTTTTTGCAATTTAATTTTAAAATTCCGAGGAAATTTTATACCCTGTTACAGGTCTCACATCTAAACATTTACTTAAACATTTATATTTACGAGAATCCAACTTTAGTAAATTTTCACAATTTGGTATATATAGTCAAGTAATATAAAAATTAGAGAAATATGAAAATAAAGAATATGCGAATGTTACCCCTTTCAAGAATTTGTCCTTGGCGTGCTGAACGAGTTCTTGTTCTCTTCCAGCAAATAGATTGAGTCCGATGGGAAGTAATCTCTTCAGACAGGCAACCATCAGGCTCGAGGCCAGCTCCTTCTCCTTGTCTCTCTTCACATCGCGATCGCGTTTCTTCTTCACCTGAAAAATCAAATCCTTATTTTTAAAACATCATCATTCAATAAATAGGAAACGAAAGAGCCAATGCAAAATAATTAATTTAGGGTTTGGAGATTCAAAGTGCTCACGGGTGAAGAGGAAGAAACAGATGTCGTCTGGTTGTCTCCATCTAGCGAAAAACGAAAAGGATGATAACTTCTGCTCCAAAGAGTTGTAATGTACATTGTGTTAGAGGTTAACCTCTTCTGAGATCAATACAGAACTGTCTCTTCTCACCATCCCTCTCGTGACACAGATATTGGTGACAGTTAAGAAAGCTCAAGGCAGGAGGTGAAGTATGCATTCTAACACCTGTTGCTGATTGCTGCTGTTTCCATGGATTTAAAATCGCAAGAATTGGTAAATCATTTTAATATTCTTAAGATGTTGTCGCCTTCTCCCCCCCCCCCCCTCCCTTTTCTTTCCTAGCAGCAAAGATCGATTTATATTAGCACAGCATGAAAAGAATCTCTTACTCTATGCAACCGAGTTCGATAGAAAGATTGCCAACATCACTCTTAACCAAGAGACAGAGATTGAAAATATCCAACCTTGCAGCATAATAACAGCTAAACCTTCTGCCTGTGTTGTTTATTTCACTTTGCAAAAGATAATTGCGTGCTACAGATTCTGCATTGCCTGTATATATCAATGATATTAGATATTTTAGTGGTTGAAACGCTTTTCGTGTTGTTCGTTTCGATAAGAACTGAATCTCATTCTTAAGGAGACACACCAAGGAGACCATCAGTTTTCTGTTCCAATTAGAATCTTCTCCATTACATACCTTAACATCGGGTTTTTTTCCCCATCAATTGAATGAGAAAAGCATTAGAGGTTGCATTTCCACTCCTGAAATGCAACCTCTATTGGCAATGCTTACCTTTTTGGAACTAGAGACTGATTGAGGCACGTTCTGTACGTTTGCCCTTCCTCGGCCAGCGGCTGCGGGCATGATCAGCGCCATGTTGTCTATCTCGTGCTGAGAAATGAAGTTCTGTTCCTCGCGACGGAAGTACTGAACAGAAAAAGAAAACAAAACGTATTTTAGCAGAAAAAAAAAAGAAAGAAAGTGGCTTTACGTAAAACAAAATGCGTCACTTTGAAATGATAGGAAAACACAGATATACTCAAAAGTTTTCTAATTCTCTCAGTTCATTCAAATCTGGAAAATGAAAACTTTTCGAATTTTGAGCCGTGCCAAATATTTATTGGCATTAGTTTGATTCTTTCTAGGGTTAGTTATGGTAGTGAAACTTGGACGCTGTGTAAGCAAGATAGCAGGAAACTAGATGCTTTTGATTCTAGATGCTTACGCAGTATCTTGGGTATTAGGTGGTTTAACTTTGTAACTAATGATGAGGTTAGGCAAAGGAGTCTGCAACCTCCTTTAAGCAGCATATTGTGCAGAGAGAGACTCCGCTGGTTTGGCCATGTTGCCCGTATGGATAGTTATAGATTGGTGAATAAGGTTATGAACAGTGTGCCTAGAGGTCTCAGAAGGAGGGGGAGACCTAGGATGCGGTGGGCAGACAATGTCAAACAGGACCTTGTTAGAATTGGTGTACAGTGGCCGGATGCAGCAGATGTAGCTCAGGACAGATATGCTTGGAGAATTAAACTGCGCAGTCTGGTTGGACCTCCGTAGCCCATGGCTGCTTGAGGATGATGATGATGATGAAGGTCTACATTTACACTGTACCTCTGTAAATAAATTGTGCCGAAAGTCGACCGTTTTTTAAACTGGAATTTAGAGCTTTTTTTTTGTTAAAATGAATGATAATCGTTACCAAAATATCATTTGTTGGGACAGATGTCCAAATTCGAAGCTCTCATGGTTTCGTGGATGGTTGGATGAGGGTACCCGATGGACAGCTGTTGGGAAAAGGGTATATGTCTCCCGTGAAGGCCATCCAGCGTGTTCTTTAACGTGCGTGGGGTGTGGCTCTCCCTCACAAGGGGACGAATGAATAAATACAGAGGAAAAACGGTCATTATCAGGATGGAATCTGAACCCACGATATCCTGAAAAGTGGTCAGGTGCTCTAACCGCTTTTCAAATGCAGATTTTTAAAGTGCTTTTTTAAGTAACAAACGTAATTGGGAGTGAAAAATGTCCGAAAAACTCTCAACGTTTCTTTAGTGTTAGATTTCAATAATCCATGAGATATTCAACTTTCGTATACACTAGGCTCAGCGAATCAAGTGTAACACTTGCAAGAGATGCCTCAGGGATTCTTTCCTTAAAATGCTCCAAATTAAGATTCTTTTTAAGAATAAAGGGCGCTTTTAATGTATCCCCAAAATTAAAAAGTCCGTTGCTCTCAAATCGGTACTTTTCGAGAACAACAAGATCGGCCGATCTCTACCAATCCAGCGACTTTGAAATTTGGCTCGAAATAATATTAGCGCCAAACTGCACGCCGTCATAACAAGGAAACATTGATGAGAGTTTCTTGACGTTTTGAACACAGTGTTACGTTTGTCATTTTAATTATTTAATAAAATGCATCACTTTAAAATGATAATGACCTTGAACTGCAAATATGGCATCATAAACAACAAAAAGAAGGTTGGGCAAGGAGAATCAAAGACGAGATCAATCAAGTGCGACAAATGACGTTAGAGAGAAGAAATCTTTGGGTAAGAAAGAGAAAAATGGCAACTCTCGATTAAAGAGGGGGGGGGGAAGGTTTTATCTAGAAATTGTGAGAAGACGTAAAATGGGAAAGTTATGTTCTTAGGAGAGATGGAAACAATAGATCTACATCTACAGAGATGCTTTCGGCAGAACTGATAAAAGGTATATCAAAGAGATAGTGCGCACAAGTCCAAGGCTTAAAGTCACCTTCAATTTTTTTCCAAGCCCACTGGGATCTTCCTCAATCCAAGATGGATTCTACCTGCATCAGCTATTATTAGGGAATAGGCATTCAGAAGGGATGAAAGAAAAACGCATTTAAGAATTTTCATCGATTGATAACATCTCCCCCCTCTTCACACACACGAAAATGTACGCACTAAATACATTCGTAACACTGGGCAACACACAAAAAGGCTATGAAATGAAAATAGCCAATCTTTACTAATTTCGCGGTGTTGAACACAAAAATGAAAAATAAAATTTGTCGATTGGCTCTTGTTTAAGAGAGACAGAGATGGTCATGTATAAACGACTCAGTCCGCATTGAGTACATAACGCATTGAGTACAATAACATACTTTCACAACGCTGTATTTTAAACTCCAGATTGCAACATATTGTGTTGTAATACCAGAAAACCATACACACAACCCCCGGAGGTATTGCATCATTGTCTGATGCAATGTAGTTATGACATCGCGTCTTTACGATCGCGGACAAAAGATGATGCAATCGTTAGTTGTAAGCGACGTCTTGTAGGATGAGGAAGTCTTTTAAGAGACTCTCATTTACCCCTGAGTCATAAGTGCAACACAAGTGATCCTTGCAGTTTTAATCCAACAGTAGTGATGCCTCTTAACTGTTAATAGTGCAGATACATTTTGTTACATTTGCGGGGAAATGACGTTTGCAAGCCAGAAAAGGGCCATCATTCCAATAGTGAAAGCGGTGTATGAGCTTTATTTTGGATGCAAGATCGGGGGCCAGGACAAGGCCTGGGCCCTACACATATGCTGCAATACGTGTGAAGAAATTTTCCGAAGTGGCTGAAAGGCGAAAAAGTGGCGATGCCATTTGTTGTTCCTATGGTTTGGAGAGAGTCAAGCAATCACGCAAATGACTGCTACTTCTGCGTGGCTCCACCTGTTTTTGGAGGCATCACAAGGAATCCGAAGATACAATCTGCTCTCCGACCAGTTCCGTACGGTGAAGGCTTCCCGTTCCCGAACCTCCAAAAGAATTTTCCATCGATTCAGACGTTGAGGATGGAGGCGAACCGATATCAGGTTCTCAGCATCCTTCGGTGTGCAATGATGATCCATACGTCTACCACGGTGCGTCATCTGTGCCACACATTCTCACCAAAGAAGAAATGAATGATCTTGTTCGCGATCTGGAGCTGTCCAAGGCCAAAGCAGAGTTACTTGGATCTGCTTTGGCCTTAATGAAATCTTCTCAAGGAAAATGTCCGAGTGACTTCGTTTCGAACTCGTTATGAGCAGTTTGCGCCTTACTTCAGAAAGGAAGATGACCTTGTGTTCTGCTCCGATGTAGATGACCTGATGAATACCCTCGGAATCAAACACGACCCTCAAGAATGGCGACTATTCATAGACTCCTCGAAATTGAGTCTCAAGGCAGTGTTGCTGCATAATGGAAAGAGACTTCCATCCATTCCGGTTGGACACGCTGTCTACATAAAAGAAACTTACGATAACCTAAAACAGCTGTTGAACTGTCTTCAATGCAGCAAAGTATGGCTGGCATCTGTGTTCTGACTTGAAGGCAGTGGCTCTGTTGATGGGTCTGCAGCTGGGATATATGAAATACTGCTGTTTCTTACGTGAATGGGACAGCCGAGCAAAGACATCGCACTACGTGAAGAGAAACTGGCCTCAGAGGAAATTTCTGAAGGTCGGAGAGAAGAATGTGGAACACCCAGCATTGGCAGAAACACACAAAATCCTGGTACCACCCCTACACATCAAACTCGGTGTGATGAAAACTTCGTAAAAGTCATGGACCAGACTGCATCAGTTTTCAAGTACTTGGCTGACAAATACCCTCGACTCAGCAAAGCAAAAATTAAAGAGGGAATTTTTGTGGGTCCTCAGATTCGCGAGCTGTTTAGAGACTAGGTGTTCAACAACCTGCTTCAGGGTAAAGAGAAAAGGGCTTGGGGCACGTTTTGTCTGATGTTAACTAAATTCCTCAGGAATGTCAGGGCAGACAACTACAAGAAACTGGTTAAGGACATGTTGTCTCCATATCACAAACTTGGCTGCAGTATGTCCTTAAAGATTCACTTTCTCCATTCCCACTTAGATTTTTTCCCTAACAACTGCGGCATGTTTAGTGATGAGCACGGTGAACGTTTTCACCAGGACATTGCAACGATGGCGACACGATACCAGGGAAACTGGTCCACTTCAATGTTGGCTGACTACTATTGGACGCTCGCCAGAGATGATCCTGAGCAGATGTACAAGCGACGGGCAAAGCGACGTCGGAAGTAGAAGCGGAGTTTTACCGATATATGTCATATGTACGTTATTACTCTATTATATAAGAAACTACTGCGGATTTCCCAGAAATCGCAGCCGATTTTGCATTTTCATTGTCATATTCGTGTTCAGCACCTTGAAATCTTTAAGAAATGGCTACTTTTATCTCAGAGGTAGGAGTTTTATGAAAATTTGTTGCCCAGTGTAATTGGAGTGCTGAAGCAAGACATTCAGATTTAGTTTTACAGAGGGTGAATTATTATAATGAAAACTAAAAATAACCCTTTTTTTTTGGAGAATTTTTCAAATGATTAATTAAAAAAGGCTTTCTAGAGGGGTTTTTTTCCGATTTTCCTTTTAGAAAAAATAGAGGAAACTTTAGAGATCTTACCTTTTGGGTTGCAAAAATCAAGGATGGTGTAAATTGTGATTCTGAATGAGTGCATTCCTTGCATCTCAGTTGTTGAGGCCCAAGTGGAAATTCATCAACAAGGAACGCTGGAACGTTAATAACACTTGCCACAGAGGTATGACAGAAGCCTGTCAGTTTATACACCATAAGGTCTGTGAGGAAGGCGAGACCTCAGCAGAATAACAACACAAACGTCCATGCCTTACCCGGGGCTCGAACCCAGGTCCCTCTGATCAGTAGTCAAACGAGCTAACCACTCGGTCACGGGATGACTTGCACGTTACATGAAAGAATTCTTTTTCAATTGCTTAGTTTGAATTTTTTTTATTTTGTGATTCTATTACTGAATGCATCAGAAGTACAAGAAGTAAACGAAACTTACTTGACTTTTGGACCAGATGTTGAAAATATGAGCAACGTAGTTGTAAACTTCTTCAGCTTCTTTGATGTTATGCTTCAGCCAATGGCCTCTGAAACGAGAAAATGGTTTATGAGCTGCAGTTGCTCAGTTGAAATTTACGTCGCAGAATGGTATTGCTGAAATAATGAGTGGAGACGCTTAAGACCACGAAATTTACGTCAGCTGCAGAAGGCATCAAAAGGAGAAAAAGTTAGAATTTTAGATTCAGAGTTTTTTGGGTTTACAATAAATAATAATTATAATAATTAATATTATAATTTATATAATTATTATAATTATTAATTTGCAATTACAATTATTATTTAATTATTTTTCCTACATAGAAATAAATAAAAAGGAAATTGTCCATAAAAACGTTTATTATGTCTAATTTTACCATTCACTGAAGTATACAATAAAAAAATGTTTAGGAATTTTTAAGAAATACTTGCGTGCACACTTCTCAGAGTTAGACAATACTGAAGAACTGATGACTATATTTGGTACAAAATTAATTTTTAACAGTAATGGATCAGGATGTAGCAGGGCTGGATCTTTGGGGAGGAGGGAGGGAAATCTCCTTTTGGACCTCCCTTTGAAACGCATTAGACATTGTTCATTTTTCATATACATTACATTATTAGTAACTTTACACAGACTAGTTATATAAAAACGCAAAATCTCAGAAAGGCCAAAGTGAAATAAAAAAAAATGATCTCAGTATGTGCAACCAAGGGCCAATAGAAGACATTTACAATACCTTATATGCATATTTAAGAATGATAGTAAGGGTAATAATGGAGGCAAAAAAAGTTTAAAAAGTTTAAATTTATGCATATTTCTTGCACTTTATAGGAAACTTTTTAAAGACCTCTGAAACAGATTGGGGTGGGGGGGGGGGAATGTTACACTGAAAGGAATTTCAGTCTCTTCCCTCTCCACCTCTTTTCTTTTTTTTTTTATCTAGATTTGTGCCTGAGAACTAGTATTTGCTAAAACAAAACTTTTGTCATTTTATTTCTTTTAGGCATTCTCTAATTTCATTTATTTTCTTTTAATCATTTAAATTTATTTTTTATGTTTCATGAATAGCTCTTTGATTTATATATATATATGATTTATTAATTTTTTGTGCTTTTATTGTTTTGGTGGTTTTTGCATTTGATAATATGTGGTTAATGTAGTCTTTCACGCTTTAATAAATTTGAATTTGAAGTCGCCATTTTCAAAATTCGAAAAGGGAAGAATAAAAGGAGAAATTCATCTGAATAGCAACAACAATAGTCATCCGTTAAAAAACCATTTAATATGGTTTTCTGCAATGCAAGCAACGAGAGATCGAATGTAAAAATATTGAAATTTATCATGGTTCAAAGTCTATTCGGAGCAAACAAATTCTTCATCTTCATTGGATAACATCGAAATGGCAAAATGTCTGGAAGTCAGGGTAATATGGAATACTCCCCACGCCTTCCTCTTCGCATCCAAACACCTCTCAAAGTCAGCTTTAGTCTAAGTTTTGAGGCTCTTGGAATTTATCTGCCAGGTGAGATACTAAATATTTAACGCTCTACAGCAAATACATCTCTCTCTTGTTTTGCTCTGGTTATTCATTATGTTGTGCGAAATTCGCTTCAAGGGGAAGATTTTGGCCTTAAAATGGTCTAGAGACTTGAGAATATCGGATTTGAAATGAGCAGATGATTGGTCCGGGTTGGCAAATGATGTTGATCAGATGAACTCTTTAGTTAATGCTGTTGATGAGACTGGTAGTAGAGAAAACTAAAGTGATGAAAATTGGTCAGGCAGGCTGTGATTCAGTTAACCTGAATGGTTGCACCCTTGAGCAGGTATCACAGTTTAATTATCTTGGGAGCTATGTAACAGATAATGGTGATGTGCGGCATGAGATTAACAGACGAATAGGGATTGCTGCCGGAACTTATAAGAATCTATGGAGAGTGTGGAGAAATAGGCATATACACCTAAACGCTAAAATTAGACTGTATAATAGTTTGGTTCTTTCTAGGGTTAATTATGGTAGTGAAACTTGGGCACTTTGTAAATAAGATAACAGGAAACTAGATGCTTTTGATTCTAGATGCTTATGCAGTATCTTGGGCATTAGATCTTGTAAATAATGAGGTTAGGCGAAGGAGTCGGCAACCTCCTCTGAGCAGTGTATTGTGCAAAGAGAAACTGTGATGGTTTGGCCTTGTTGCTCGTATTCATAACTATAGATTGAAAAATAAGGTTATGAACAGTCCTAGGTTGCAGTGGGCAAACAACGTCAACAGGACAATGTTAGAATTGACCAACAGTGGCCAAATGCAGTAGCTGTAGCTCAAGACAGATGTGTTTGGAGAATTAAATTGCACAGTCTGGTTAGACCTCTGTCGCCCATTGCTGACTCTTGACGATTTTCTGGGTACATAACTATTTGAAGAAATAAGATCTGATTTACTATCAAGATGTTTGAATTGTCTTTCCCTAACCACTAAGAGAGCGGAAACTTCTTTATTGCAATGAATAGGACGAAGCGAAGTCTTACCTCTGCAGATCGACGTATTTGATCAGCAAGGGATAGAACGCATACACATCTCTCACCAGCAAACTGAACTCCTGAAATGAAAAAAATGGTCGAGGCCAGAGTTATCGATCTACAAGCAAAAAAGACTGTAAAGAAATTGCAATTAAAATTTTTAAGATTTTTAATACATATATTTATATCTTAAAGAAGAATTTTTGAATCGATTCACAAAATAATTTAAAAAGTCTTTTTTGTTCCTTAGTATTTCTCTCCTTCTCCTATAAGACGAGAAATGATGGTCGGCTTGATGCAACATTTTTGAAACAAAACATTGAACTAAATCATAAAAAAATTAAATTTTTTCTGTTTATTTCTTTTTCTTTATTATCTAAAATTTTCAATTAATTAATGTTGCCAACGGTGTAATAATTCTGATAGTGATACGATAAAAATTTTGAATCGTAAAAAGCTTGCACGGGACTTCGCGATATTCAAAACAAGTCCTGAGAAAAGTTTTTGCAGTTGATTACACATCGGCGTGGATGACGGGGGTAAAAAGGTTGATCTCTGAAATGTTTTTAGACAGGCACTTCATCTACAATCACTGGACAGAAAAATGGGATCCAGGCAGTGGTGGGATTGAGTCGTGCGAACCTGTTCCCAGAATTTCTCAAGTTAACCGAATCGGTCCTAAAATTCTTTCGGATAGGCTGGTGGTATTCAGGTTCCGGGGTCGCAATTATTGCTCGCGCCATTCCACGGATGATTACTGTCCAAATCACAATTTCAATAACGTATTTTTGGTTTTTATTTTTCACTGTGAAAGGGCGGTGAGAGAGAAACGTCTGAAATTTCCGTCGAAAATTTCTGAATCCCATCAATGAAATCAGGTTATGCCAAGGCTCCGTAACTTCGTAAACAATGCAGATGAACAATTCGTTCAAATCTATACAAATCTAGATTCAAAACAATATTCGTTCGATATCTAACCCTGCTCTTCTGTAAATAGATTTCTTTCGCAAGGCAGTCCTCGAAAATACGATACTGGAGCATTTAAATTTCCTTCCATTAGACTGAAACATGCAATGCCCCCCCCCCCCAAACATTAAAACTTCCTGAGTATGCCAATGGTTGAATCCGTTACTGAATGATTGACGTCTATTAAAATCCCGAAAGAAATCAAAATCGATTGCAAATCAGTTGTCCAAATTCGTCGGATATTAAAATATGGAATAGCTTCAGAAACAACAACAACATTTGTTGATGTTTGTTGTAGTGTTAATTAATGGTTTACACTACAACACAAACAAAAATTAATGAAGTTACGTGTTTTTTGTTTGGTCAGATATTGAGCAGCGAATCAGAAACACTGGGGGGGGGGGGGAGGGAACGGGATTCGCCTGGTTTACTTTGGCCCGGTGGCATCGCTACCCGAAATGGTAAAGGAAATTGCAAAATGCTAATAAAAGTAAATTTGCCAATTACGAAACAGATGTTTTAAGGGAGCGCTGATAAGAAAAGAAATAATAATCGAAGAAACTCACGTCTTGTAGTTGTCCTTCGACTTGCGAGGTATCTTCTGTCGCGGATTTCAGGTATCCTCTCATCAACTCTTCCTTGTGAAAGACAGCCATAGCCCTCGTGCCGATCTTCTCAGCAAGAGGGAGAACGGGTTCATTCAACAATTCTTCGGAGGAATTGATCACAATTTGGCCGGCATGGGCTATGGGAGGAAAATTTTATTAACGAAATTTTTGTGTATTTATTATTAAATTCTTTTTATGCCAAGAAGGTTTCGTTCATATTGAATATATTCAGAATCTGTTTCTAACTTTATTCGTTCGCAAAGTATTGTAGAATATATCTAAGGTAGAAAATCTAAATGAGAAAAAGCTAAACAATTTGAAATAAAGGGCAAACTTAAATTCCCATGAAAACTTCAAGTTGTATTTTAATAATGAGTACTTGAGACGATAAACCATACTCTACAAAAATCCACGTGCTCTTCATATTCGAAACTTTTCCAATTTTAAAGATCGCAGAGCCCTTATGTCTAACCTGTGATCCGTATCGGGCACGTGAACTATCCCAGAAATATTGAAAAGATTCCCTTCATTTAATACTTTAAGGCTCTCGTGAGAAATAAAATATATATTTAAAAACTTTCTACAGATAAACAACTTTAACTTTCGCACTGGGGAGTAAAACTTTCAAATGTATTCTAAAAATCGTTTCACTATTTCCTTTACCGTTCATATGTGTATTGCACAATATACGAAAATACACAAAAATGTTATCTGTACTAAACCGTGCATTGGGCAGTCCATCATCCAGATTTCAACGTGACCCTCATTCACAAAAAAGATTGGACAGCATTGTCATAGAGCAAATCATGATGATCAGAACTATCTACTTTATTCTTCAGACATCATAGAGAAATTTAATCTGCTTTTCAATTTTTTAGTGTATTTACTGTCCGATTTGCATATGCGAGGATGAAACGGAAAGTCAAGAGTGCGATCAGATTGTGCTCGCTTTCATTCCAATTGCTCTTGCACCGGAAATGTGACGAGTAGCGACAGTCTTTTCCTACTTCTTTAAAAGATCATTTCAGATCATTCATCATTTTGAAAACGAAGAGTCTGTTCAGAAAGCGATCCATTTGGTTGCAGCAGACTTGTCGGAAAAGACTTACACGCCAGACGAATATTCAAACTTTTAAGACGCTGGCAGACCATTAAGGGCACTTTGTAGAAATGTCGGATACTACCGTCAGTATTTTTTTATGTCTATTTCCTTGAATGTTTCTTAAATTAATTGTTCGTGACTTTCGCTACGTCATGAGCTAATCCGTACCGGTTTCGGAAGCGGAGAATGGACTCACCCGCAATGTTCACCATCCAGGGGGCGTTGTCCTCTCCTGCAGTCTTTCGGATCAGATTCAGGACGTTCTTCAGCAAAGTGTTCAAGTGTTCGCTGGTTACCATGGTTACGTGATTTCTGAAACATTCAAAATGCGTCATTACGACCGCATCCTAATCAAACGCATTATTGCATCATTTCAAAGAAGAAAGTTAATTATAGAACATTTTTATTCACTTACCCTGATTGGACATTAACGTTGTCCGGGCCTTGACTCCACCAGAAAGGCAAGTAACTGGAATAAATAGGAGGGAAAAAAATTACTAAATATGGCAACAGTTTCTTTCAGTAGAAAACGAAAAATAGTTGTTTTATTGTGGTTATTCACTCTTATTCTTTAATACAGTGAAATTATGAAAATCTGGCAAGCTTGGAAACAGACGATTCCCGGATTTCGGAATCCGAACATTTTTTAAAGGTTACAAAATATATTAGGGGAAAGGGCTTTGCTTTCGCACCCCTATTCCATCACGAAATATCAGATCCAACGACGTTTTCAATGATCGACCTTCCTTTAAAGAAGCCAACACTTTGCCACGTGCCCTTCCTTCGTAGCCTCCACATCAACTTTTGTTCTTAGCAATGATTTCATTGGAATCGCTTTCAGTACAAACGTTAAGAAATCTTTTCCTTTTTATTTCGGTTGTTGGAAGACAAACCGAAGCTTTATGTTCCATTGAAGAGTTTTCGCAGAAATTTCTTTGCCAAGCTTTTGAAACAAATTCACGTTTCCAGTTATGGTGCTAGCGATATTATGCTTACGCTTCATGCCAATACCGCACGAGGCTTAAATGCATTCCTCGTGCCATAACAAACGCTAATTTCGTTAATAAGTTTGCGTTGCCTTGCTCGCAGAGCTTCTCTGTGGCATGTTATATTGACAGACGCCTATCATTGTAATATGACAAAGATATGTCAATGTAATCCACAAAATCTGCAGAGATTCGGTAGATCGGATTTCCAAAGCCTCATTTTATGGTTGAGTTCTTTTAATCCATAAAATATTTAACTCTCTGAGCAATTAAACTAAAAATAAAATTTACCTAATTTTTGTAATAACTGTGAGTTAACAGCAAAAACCAAAAAAATATAATTATGTTTCAGAGATGTGCGACAACGTATTAAATAACTTGACGTTATCTTTTCGCCTCTTTTCTTCTATTTTCCTATTGCCTTTGGGCTCCTCCTTTTTAATTTGTTTGTGAAAAAAAAAGTGAAACGATCCTTTCAACGAAAACACCTCCCACATGATCCACTCCTCGAAGATCACCTCCGCGTCTGGCATTCCCTCCTGACTGTCATTATGTGACGTCATGAATGCACTTCGATGGCCTAAGGAGAAAAAAAAATATTGCAAGGAACAATTACTGAACGCCTATCCAGTGATTATTATTTCTAAACCTACTTGCTTCCATGAATCCAAATCACGATGCAAGGCACATACCTAGGATTTAGTTTCGGGCAGTGGGGGGGGGGTATATTCCCATGGATACGTCTTTTCACGATATATCCCTATGCCATAATTTGCGGATTTTAAACCATAAAATTTCTTTCAGGAAGTGGGTTTAGTAATCAAAGTCTAATCTTTATGGATCTTTCAGAAATTGAATTCCCATCTTGTTGCCATTGATTCTACTGGAATGTTACAAGGCAGGGTTCAAATCCACTTTCGTTTGCTAATCCTAATTTAATCCGACCCTATAAAGAGTACATCGAAAGCCAACCTAAATCGTGGTGAAGCAATACGCAAAAACGTCTCTTAATGATCAAAGATTAGTCCATCGTGAAAGAGTACCTCGGTTTGGAATTGAGCCCAGACTTCTTAATCGTACTGTAACTATAATCGGCATTTTCCTTCTTGCACCCTCCGGGATTCTCTTCCTCAAGCATCCCAGAGTTTGTAAAAATCATCATTTCTTCCCATTCCTTCTGAAGAGGCAGAGTATTTTCGAAAGAGCATGCAAATAATTCCAACCACAATAAGCACGAGCGTCATTATCGTGCTCATCCTCGGCAGTCATCCGTCAGCCCTCGATATCGAACGTCCGATCTCTGAAATAATGATTCTCTGACGTGGATGAAGAGCAACTCTAAAAGACTAACTATTAACGATGCTACTTGAATAGCATTAAGCCCCATCACCTGATCTTCACTCACCTGCATAGCATAGGAATTATGACGTCGATGACGAAAGGCGTCTCGCTGTATTTACCTCCGCCAGAAACGAATTTATCAACTTGAGACATGATGTCATCCAGAGTTGGCATGCTGGACTCTAATTCAGCCATTACGGCTAGAACGAAAAATAACTCATTTGTAAAGCAAGTAACTAGAAAAGTTTACAGCTGCACAAAACACTAACTCTATAATAAATTCATGAAGATAATATTCATCGCTATAATTTCATTGCATCCAAAAAATATTCCTTTTCCTCACCTTGAGCTTCCAAAGAAGTTTCTTGAAGCCTGCCATGGATGGAATATTGATTGTGCTTATTGAGCATGGGCTCCAAGAAGGCCACAGGGAAAGTGCCGGCGAAAGCCCCCAAGCAGTTGCCAAGGGCAGGGCGATGCCTGTAAAGAGAGGAAGGTTTTACGAGTAGAAACGGCATTAGAATGATTTAAATCTACTACTCAACACATATATACAGATAGAGTGATGAATTATATTCCCAGCATTTTGGTTTTGGAATAGGTTTTATAATCCTAGAATTTTCAATTCAGTTGGATGGGAAAGAGAATACTTCACCATATTCGAAAGATGCTCTTCATTAATTACACTACACGAAATAAAAAATGCAACACTTGCAAGAAGTTAAGCAAATGTGACGAAATTTAGGGAGATTTCAATCTGGCGGAGGTAGTGCATGGAAATGATTAGGTTTACAGGACGATTTGACAGGCGCGAGCTGACGTCACTGGTGCGGAGCAGTCAAATACGAATAAAGGCAACCAAAGCTCCCTGGTTGACAAAACGTTGTGAAAATTGTTCTAAACCGCTAAAGATGTCCTTACGCAGACGTCGACAGCCGTTCCAACAGTTAACAGACTTTGAGCGTGGAAGAATCATCGGCCTTAGAGAAGCTGGTTTGTTGGACAGAGATGTGGCCAACCGTGTTGGCCGCAATCCCAGCACCATCGTACACATATGGCGCCATTGGGTTCAAGAAGGATCCAGCATATGTCGACATGGATCAGGAAGACGACGTATGACCACGGAGCGACAGGACCGCCATTTGCGACGCATGGCATTGCATAACAGATTCGCGACTATAGCGCAACTGCAAAGGGACTGGCAACAGGTAACACATTGAATACCCACCAGGTGGACGGTAAACAACAGGCTTTTACAGTTTTCATTACGAGCGTATCGTCTGGCACTGCATTTGCACCTCACAACTGCCCACATGCAAGCACGTCTTCGTGGTATCACCTCAGACAGAACTGGAACGGACAAGAATGGAGTACCATGGTGTTTAGTGACGAATCTTGTTTTTGTCTTGGTCAGCACGACGGTAGACAACGTGTTCGCCATCATCCAGGGGAAAGGAACGCCACGCAGTGCGTGCGACATCGTCACACTGGTGTCTTGATGTGGGGTGCCAGTAGTCGGTCATCAGAACTGGTCATCATAAGGGGATCTCTAACTACCCAACGATATGTTACCAACATTTTGAAGCCAGTGGTTGTCCCATTTGTTCAGCAGCAGGGAACCTTTTACCAGCAAGATAAAAGGGGCCCGTCCCCACACAACCCGCATTAGTCTACAGTATCTAGACGAGCAATAGGTTCAGGTACTACCATGGCCAGCACGCTCGCCAGACCTTTCATCTATTGAACACGTCTGGGACATGATGGGTCGACAGCTCTAACAACACCCAATAAGTGCGCCAACCACTGTCGCTGAAATGGAACAGCGACCTCGCGCTATTTGGCGTTCTATCCGTCAGGAGGACATTATAGAGCTGTACGATAGCCTTCCCGCTGTATTCATGAATGCATTGTTGCGCGGGCGGTTCAACATCATACTAATTATACCACTTTAACGGGTAGGTAAAGTGGTGATTTTTCATATGTTTTTTTTCTTGATAATGTAATCAATCGCACATCTCAGTGTATGCTAACAGCTGCCTTCATTTCAGTAAAATGGCATTAATCATTCCAGGTGTTGTAATTTTTTTTCTGTAATGTATTTCTGTTGCGTTTTACACAGGCTTTAACTATTTCGACATCCCAAAAACTTTTAATTGATAAAAAATATGCAAGAGAGATAAGTTAAAGCTTCAGAGGAAAAAAAAATCAATGAATGCATTACTAAATTGAAATTTGGTGACACCCAATTTGGAAAGCTCCGATTTAAATGTGCTAAGTTGCTGCGGATATATGTATATATCGGATAATTAAATTACATCTGCTTTAATTCCGTTTCACGTGATTCATTTCTTGTTCCCATTGGTCAGCTAAATGGCCACTCCTCGAAGCCGATACTTCAGAATGCTGCGAGAGAAAGGGACCTCGGGATCCCCTCAACAGAAATGAAAATACCAGCAGAGAAAAATGAACACTGAATATTATTTAATTTTAGTTCTGGCTTTTCAGTGGCATCATATGCTTGATTCAAACAATCACTAAGTACAGAGGGACCTTCTTCATCCCCTGGTATACTTTGGGAAACACAGAGGGACCTTCTCCCTCCCCCTGGTATGCTTTGGGAAACACAGAGGGGCCTTCTCCCTCCCCCTGGTATGCTTTGGGAAACACAGAGGGGCCTTCTCCCTCCCCCTGGTATGCTTTGGGAAACACAGAGAGGCCTTCTCCCTCCCCCTGGTATACTTTGGGAAATCCGAAGGAGAAGTGAAAAAATAGTAAATTTATATACTGCAGGTATTTTCTTTAAGAGACCATCAGAACTGGTTTGATCCGGTTCAATCGGAGTCCCTTGGCTTCCTCCTCCTTCGATATTTTCCTCGCTCTGTCTGTCCGGCCATGTCGCAGAATGGCACAACGGCCAAAAAGTTCATTTACGGAAAGACGTTATGCAACGAAGCAGAAATTCTTAAAAATTTTTACATCACGAAATTAAAATTATTCTGCAAAAGAAATCGGAAAACAGATAATTTTGTTATATTGTTTCGTTTAATAACCACATAGAGTTTATAAATATTACAAAAAAACTGCAAATCATGAATATGAAACTTATTTTGCTTTTCCAAAAACGATGCAGCAGAAATTGATGCACAGAAAATTTCTTCTTTAATTCTCGTGTCAACTGATGAAGGAGAAATCTTTTTCAAGGTCATCCGAGATTTCCTTTCCTCCGCAGAGAAAAGCAGTCGTACCTTCAGGTGGAACCCAAGTAACGATGGTTCAGTTATTTAAGAAGAAAGTTTCATGGATTCTTCGAATCTCTAATTAATGGAAAATGAATGACTCTCGTCTGCTCGATTCTTTCAAGGCTTGGTCAAGAGAAGGGCGCGAAATCGAAAAATAACTGAAAAATCGTTTTCAACGTTTCCAAATCCGAATCAGAAGATTTTGTACATCAAAATATCTTTAAAATTGCTTTTCTGAAATAATTTTCATTTGTTTCAAAAATATTTTTTGGATTAATTTCTCATTCCCATAATGCTAACTTAATAGAAAAGATTAACTATAGAAATGCCAGGTCGACTTTTTCAATGCAATTTAAAAATTATTATTCAATTTTAGGTAATTAGGTTTTAGGTTAACATTTAAGGTTATTTTTGTTTCAAATAATATCATATCTTCACATAATATACATAAACAAATAATTGAACAAAAAAGGGAAAACATGCCAAACGAAAATGCAGCGCAATACCTGTTCATCTCAGTTTTGATGAATTTCCTATAAAAGAAGAAAAAGAAAAATACCAAATTAAGCAAAAAATGAAACGAAAATAAAATATAAATGATAATTTTTTTCTGGAACTAAGTCAAAATGAATGGAAACTAAAATGAAGTAAAACACTAAAAGAAATGATATTTGTCTTACCTTCCTCGGAACAAGCTAGAAGAAGAATAAATAAAATAATGCATTCATTCATCATTGATCACAAAAAAAAAGCATCGCATTTGCAACTGATAACTAACAATGACTCACCGTATACAGTCACTCTACGGTGATCGTGGAGGGACTGTTGATTTTTTTTACCTCTGAGCACAATGGTCTGATTGGCCAAGTCACAAGGATCCCGACGTTTCAGAGAAGTTGTGCAGAGGGGACCCACTGAACAGCTGATAGGAGACAGATGTGGATGGCCTCTCGTCAAGGCCATCCACATTTCCCTCTCATGCACACGATTCGACGGCATAACGTCCCACTTGGGGACTTGAGCGGCACTTCCAAGGCTCATCGTTGTTGCCTCTCTCACGCGGTGGGTGGCTTCAACTCTCAAGGCAAGCAGAGCGGGATTTCGATAACGGTGAGAGGAATCCTTCCCACTTTTCGTAATACAATGGACGTAGATGCAAATGCACATAGGACTCGTCTTTATAAACGATTTCTTTTCTACGAGGGACAATCCTTTCTCCAATTCGATTGAGGAGACGTTCTCTGTTGATCTGTAAGAAATCACATTTCATGATGGCTGTGACGTCATAAGGAATACACGTGGACTGTGTGATGTGGGAGAAGCTGAATCACGTGAAGAATTCTGCGATGAAAGATTTCACAATGCCCATCCTCAATGGAATAGAAGTGCCAAAATGTGTAAATAGGGGCGAGAGAATTGTATCAGAATTTAATGCCCACTTCGAAGGCCATTTTACGATGCTCAACGGGTTGATGTTGAAACCTATTTCTGCATCATTCTCATCGATATCACTTTTTATGTGTTCTACCTCAAATGCATTTCTTTATATTTCGTCTTTTGCTCATTTTAATTTTTTTTTTTCATTCTAACAAAGTATTAATAATAAACTGTACAAATGCTAACGCAACAGATGCGGACGGGCCCTTTTCGTTTCAGGGATGCAGCTATAACTGGGGCTATGATAAATACAATTTCCATTTCTTTTTTGAAAGATTTCGATATTTATTCTGTCGATCGTTCGTCCTTACCGTTTTTTTCCTCTCCCAATTCCGAGCCTCGTGAATACTTTCCTCCTCCTCTGAGGATCAAGTCGTCTTCAGCAGTTCTTCGCTCAATGTACAACACAGTCCACTTTTTATCATTTCAAATTTTGGACATGCACTTTCACATCTTACTAGCGTGCAGACGACTGTTAATATGAATTCGTATGCAATATATAAATTCGTAAGGAATGAAAGTTATATTAGTGTAGTAATTGGAACACAGTCGAGCACGAAAGTGTAATTCGCTTGGTGTTATGGTTTCTGCTTCATGGTGCCAACGTCTCTCACAAGCAATATCGATGTCATATTTCAGTTACATGGAGCATCCAACGAGACAGTTATGCTGAACGAGAATTATTATTACGAAAAATCTTGCTCCTATATGAGGATCCTGAGCCCTACAGCGCCCTCAACCAGTTCGCGCCTGGCTGGCAGAAATATTAAGATTTTTTTTTTCATTTTAAAAAGCATCGTCTGCTTTATTCTGAAACTAAATCAAAATGCAAACTACTCGAAAAAAAAGAACTAAACAATTTTTTTTTTCTGCTCCTCCCTAATCATGCCAAATATTTTTTTTTCTTTCCTTTTAGTTATTAACAACGATTACTTCAACTAATAAATTAATAATAAGCAATCTCTAAAACAAATTTTACTTTGAAATAATGAGCTGAAAAAAAAAAGGTTAGCCATTGGTGGTGTAGTGGTAGCATAACAGGAATGTTTCCTGGAGACGTGGGTTCGAATCCCACTCATGGCAAATCCAAATTTTTTTCAGCTTATTATTTCATGAGTTCCATGTCTACAGAACTTATCATTTGATTCTTTACTATAAATTTTCCCCTGTCTTTTGCAGCAATTATGATCACTAACACAAGACGTACTTTCTAAAAATAAACGACATATTAATTGCAAACATCATTAATATTTAAATTCATTACCATCAGAGCTGGATTAAATTTCTCCCAACTAAAACGATTTTTTTTTACACTTACCTGGTGTTACTTAGTTCCGCTTTCGTTCCTAATGTAAACAAACTGTTCAGGATTTTGTAGCAAGCCACTTGCACTTCATTCACTGCAGAGAAAATGAAACATCACCATCATTAAAAATTCACTTTCAACTCTCACCAAATCCTTTTAAAAGTTTGCATTTTACGTCTGTATTAATTAGCATTATTTTATAGTATATAATAAATGGGTTGAATTTTTCTTCTTTTCTGATCATCCCAGGTGCGATCTTTCACATTTGAATTTCTTTCCCCTTTCCCGGATTTTTGCTCCATAAAACATCGAAATTTCTTTCGCGCAGCCTATTGTTAAACTTCGTCAGAGGCAGCACGAGATGACATTTGCCAAAGAGAAGAAAATGAGGGGAAAATTCTGAAGTGCGTATTAACTTTAATATGCTTTTATAACTGCAAATGATTCTGCGAAGCTTTTTTTAGCAAAGGAAAGTGAATTGTTTGATGGAGCAGATGTTGAAGTTCTTCAAAAGAGGAGGAAACTGGAATGCGAAACACCGCACCTGGGAGAGGCAGCGACGGAGGAAAAGAAAGTTAGAGACTTAATAGGAAATAAGGTCTAAATAAATATTGCATATGCGTATCAGAAACACTATGAAAAAGAGTTTTCTGATTTAAACTGATTATAACTAACACAGTAATTATATATAGAGATCAAAATTACCTTGACAGATAACGAATTTCATTCAAAAGATTGGATTTGATATTAATATTATTTCTTTTAATATCAGTAAATAAACCAATAAGAGCAAATGATTATCTCCGCGTGTAGATTGAAGTAGAGAGAGAGAGAAATCTGAACCTCCCTCCTCGAATGCTGTTGGGAAGAGAAATCTGAACCTCCCTCCTCGAATGCTGTTGGGAAGAGAAATATGAATCTCCCTCCTCGAATGCTGTTGGGAAGAGAAATCTGAACTTCCCTCCTCGAATGCTGTTCGGAAGAGAGATCTGAACCTCCCTCCTCGAATGCTGTTCGGAAGAGAGATCTGAACCTCCCTCCTCGAATGCTGTTGGGAAGAGAAATATGAATCTCCACCCTAGAATGCTGTTGGGAAGAGAAATCTGAACCTCCCTCCTCGAATGCTGTTGGGAAGAGAAATCTGAACTTCCCTCCTCGAATGCTGTTCGGAAGAGAGATCTGAACCTCCCTCCTCGAATGCTGTTCGGAAGAGAGATCTGAACCTCCCTCCTCGAATGCTGTTGGAAAGAGAAATCTGAATCTCCCTCCTCGAATGCTGTTGGGAAGAGAAATCTGAACCTCCCTCCTCGAATGCTGTTCGGAAGAGAGATCTGAACCTCCCTCCTCGAATGCTGTTCGGAAGAGAGATCTGAACCTCCCTCCTCGAATGCTGTTGGGAAGAGAAATATGAATCTCCACCCTAGAATGATGTTGGGAAGAGAAATCTGAACCTCCCTCCTCGAATGCTGTTGGGAAGAGAAATCTGAATCTCCCTCCTCGAATGCTGTTGGGAAGAGAAATCTGAACTTCCCTCCTCGAATGCTGTTCGGAAGAGAGATCTGAACCTCCCTCCTCGAATGCTGTTCGGAAGAGAGATCTGAACCTCCCTCCTCGAATGCTGTTGGGAAGAGAAATATGAATCTCCACCCTAGAATGCTGTTGGGAAGAGAAATCTGAACCTCCCTCCTCGAATGCTGTTGGGAAGAGAAATCTGAATCTCCTTCATCGAATGCTGTTGTGAAGAGAAATCTGAATCTCCCCCCTCGAATGCTGTTGGGAAGAGAAATCTGAAACTCCCTCCTCGAATGCTGTTGGGAAGAGAAATCTGAACCGCCCTCATCAAATGCTGTTGGGAAGAGAAATCTGAACCTCCCTCCTCGAATGCTGTTGGGAAGAGAAATCTGAACCTCCCTCCTCGAATGCTGTTGGGAAGAGAAATCTGAACTTCCCTCCTCGAATGCTGTTGTGAAATCTGAATCTCCTCCATCGAATGCTGTTGTGAAGAGAAATCTGAATCTCTCCCCTCGAATGCTGTTGGGAAGAGAAATCTTAACCTCCCTCGTCGAATGCTGTTGGGAAGAGAAATCTGAACCTCCCTCCTCGAATGCTGTTGGGAAGAGAAATCTGAACCTCCCTCCTCGAATGCTGTTGGGAAGAGAAATCTGAACTTCCCTCATCGAATGCTGTTGGGAAGAGAAATCTGAACCTCCCTCATCGAATGCTGTTGGGAAGAGAAATCTGAACCTCCCTCATCGAATGCTGTTGGGAAGAGAAATCTGAACTTCCCTCATCGAATGCTGTTGGGAAGAGAAATCTGAACCTCCCTCATCGAATGCTGTTGGGAAGAGAAATCTGAACTTCCCTCCTCGAATGCTGTTGGGAAGAGAAATCTGAATCTCCCTCCTGAAATTCTGTTGGAATGAGAAATCTGAACCTCCCTCCTCGAATGCTGTTGGGAAGAGAAATCTGAACCTCCCTCCTCGAATGCTGTTGGGAAGAGAAAGCTGAACCTCCCTCCTCGAATGCTGTTGGGAAGAGAAATCTGAACCTCCCTCCTCGAATGCTGTTGGGAAGAGAAATCTGAATCTCCCTCCTGAAATTCTGTTGGAAAGAGAAACTGAACTTCCCTCCTCGAATGCTGTTGGGAAGAGAAATCAGAATCTCCCTCCTGGAATGCTGTTGGGAAGAGAAATCTGAATCTCTCCCCTCAAATGCTGTTGGGAAGAGAAATCTGAACCTCCCTCCTCGAATGCTGTTGAGAACAGAAATCTGAACCTCCCTCCTCGAATGCCGTTGAGAAAAGAAATCTGAACCTCCCTCCTCGAATGCCGTTGGGAAGAGAAACCTAAACCTCCCTCCTCGAATGCTGTTGAGAAAAGAAATCTGAACCTCCCTCCTCGAATGCTGTTGGGAAGAGAAATCTGAATATCCCTCCTGAAATTCTGTTGGAAAGAGAAATCTGAACCTCCCTCCTTGAATGCTGTTGGGAAGAGAAATCTGAATCTCTCCCCTCGAATGCTGTTGGGAAGAGAAATCTGAACCTCCCTCCTCGAATGCTGTTGTGAAGAGAAATGTGAATCTCTCCCCTCGAATGCTGTTGGGAAGAGAAATCTGAACCTCCCTCCTCGAATGCTGTTGGGAAGAGAAATCTGAATCTCCCTCCTGAAATTCTGTTGGAAAGAGAAATCTGAATCTCCCACCTCGAATGCTGTTGGGAAGAGAAATCTGAACCTCCCTCCTCGAATGCTGTTGAGAAAAGAAATCTGAACCACCCTCCTCGAATGCCGTTGGGAAGAGAAACCTAAAATTCCCTCCTCGAATGCTGTTGGGAAGAGAAATCTGAATCTCCCTCCTGGGATGCTGTTGGGAACAGAAATCTTAATCTCTCCCCTCGAATGCTGTTGGGAAGAGAAATCTTAATCTCTCCCCTCGAATGCTGTTGGGAAGAGAAATCTGAACCTCCCTCCTCGAATGCTGTTGAGAAAAGAAATCTGAACCTCCCTCCTCGAATGCTGTTGTGAAGAGAAAACTGAACCTCCCTCATCGAATGCTGTTGGGAAGAGAAATCTGAACCTGCCTCCCCGAATGCTGTTGGGAAGAGAAATCTGATATACCTTTCTGTGCTGCAGAGGAATCAGTGAGTTCGCATCAGAAGTAAATCTGATTCTCGAATAATCCTCAGGACAAAGAGACTGCCTCTTGAGGCCTTAGATTGCCTCACACGTGACACTCAGAGAAGTCTCGTGAGTCTTTCCAATGTTTATCTGATTCTGAATGTAATTGACTCCATATTAGCACAATGCCTGTGAATAGGGTGGGCACTTTGCATTATCATAAAATATTTTTGTCTTAGAATTACTTCTTCGTCATTGCTATGTACCTTTTTTTGGGGGTATGCTGCACAGAGAGTTCAAAAACTAGAAATGACTTTCAGTTTACAAGAATCTTACAATGACGTATCGAGTGAAACATTTCTCTTTCCATTGCCTCAAATGTTGATGCCACATCAGCTAATCCCGAACAATTTCCACTTTATATATCGTTCTGGAATGACATGTTTTCATCCTGCTGCCATTAATCAATACTCTTGATCCTCTCGATACTCAAAGCATCCTTCATTAATAGGGAATATTCTTCCCACAGAACGTCAGCATTTTATGCAACTGAATCTCAATTTCGGAAATTATTTTCGTTTTTATTTCCTTTCTTTAAAAAGCATCTACTGGTTCACATTTAGCAGCGAATATCGTTTGACTCGATTAAGATTTATTTACTGCTCATATCTTTGCTTCCCTCAATGTTCGACTTTGTTCTCTTTTAGTACGAATCAAGATAGAATCATTTCTGGAAATGGATTCAACTTGGCTGGGATAGAAAAAAACAACGATTCGCAATAACATTTGTTGCCATCTCGGCTGTATGAGTAATGAATAAGCACTTCGAAGCAAATCATTCTCGTCTCATGTGAGATGCATAACAGAACTCGAAAGTGCTTCAAGTATTAGAAGAATTAACGCATCCAAAGATGGGAATGAAACATCATGAAAAGAGCACTTACGGACGAGATCGCTGCCGAATTCGTTTGCCCCAAGATGATCGTAGACAGCGGTGAGGACAGGAAGGAGAACCAGCTGGATGTAGTTGAGGGATGAGGAAGTCTTCATTGTCGTTCCGCGAAGCTGACTGTAGCGACCAAGAGACAAATTGGCCACCAGCTGAGCTAAATCGTCTGCTGCTTGGTTGAAGAAGGTCAACATCGCAGTCTTCACAAAATCGGGACAGTTCTTGGCTATCGTTCTGAAAAGGACATGTTACGGTTGTAAAGCTACATTTATCGTATTACAATTTTATTATCTGCATAATAGCACACATACAAACATTGGTTTCGATTCAAGAAACTTTGTGTGTTTTGATTCAAGTACCAAATGTTATATTTGCGATGCTGAAATTAAATTTAAAGGGGGGGGGGAGGTATAATGATAATTTATATGGTGCCAAATACCCACCTGATGGCAGAGATGCAGATATTGGAGATATCTGCACCATGGGACACCATGCTTGTTGCGAAGTCGACTGAAAATGTTTCATGTGAATTTATCAAAGTTTGTTAAAAGTATAAATTGATAATTTCTAATACATAAGGTGTAACAGTTTAGAAGCAGATCATCTGCTATGTGTTGGAGGCTCGATCATTTGTGTGTCAGGCTCATAACATGTACCGATGGGCTTGGAAAGGCCGCCGTCCGTCGGATGGGATGTTAAGCCGTGGCTCCGTGTGCAGGAGAGCCATACCCTGTACACCTTAAAGAACACGCTGGATGGCCTTGACGGGAGGCTAACATCTGTCTCCCAACAGCTGTTCCAGTGGGTCCCCTCCCCCAACCATCTCCGAGCCTACAGGGTCCTTGTGACCTGGCCATTTAGCCCATGGTGTGCAAAAAAGTGCCGCTCAGTGGTAAAACAACCCAACTCATAACATGTAGTTCCCAGGTTCGAGTCTCACATGTGCCAGCATTGAGATTTACCATTGCTAACTTCCCACCTTGTCCTCGGTGAGAAAGGCGCTGTCCGTTTGATAGGACGTTAAGCCGTGTGCAAGATTTCGGATCAGAAGAACACACTGGATGGCCGATGAGATTTCGGATCAGAAGAACACACTGGATGGCCTGGAACACACTGGATGGCCTTGATGGAAGGCTTGCATATCTTTCGTAACTGCTGTCGAATGGGCCGCTTTTTCATAGCCCTTGGGGTTCTTATGACCTGCAATCTTGCCCAAGTGCTGCTCAGAGGTAAAACAACCCAACCTCTATGCTATGTAGAACATCTTCTCTACCATCAAAATAGCAGAAAATATTTAGAAATGTTGGCATCACTAATCAGTCCTTTGTTACTTCAGAATTAAATTTTGCATTCAATTCACGACAACTCCACGCTCCCTTCATACATCTAGGGTGATAGTATAGTTAGGCTGTAGAAGAGGTCTTTTTCTGTGAATAGCGTTACCTGCTCAAATGTACATAATTTGAAAATGGTAGATATTTAAACGTTCAGCATATATTACAAGAAATGTTGTGGGTTCGAAGGCCGCTTTATTTTGCTTCTTGTGTCGATATTCTGATAATTTGTGGCGACACCTGACGGAATAAATTGTTATTATTATGGAATGCTACAGGAGGCAGCAATTTTCTGTCCCCTAACTATAAAAATATCAAATTGGGCCTTCTCACAGATCTGCATTTAGATGATGCATTTGATAAGGAATGAATGGCACAAGAAAATAAAACTTTATTTTTTCAGTGGTTTAAATCGCATTCATTTAAATTGGAAAAAATAACATAAAAAATTCATTGTAATTTTTAACTTCATTTTTTTAAACTTCTCAGTAGCAAACGATTCTCTCGGTGAGCAAGAAAAGATATTCCGATCTCATTTATCTTGTTCAGTCTCATCGATGCAAAATCATGAAACTCTTTTGGAAGTTTTCTCATCGCTAATGAGCAGGAAATGGAATCCCGTAACATAAATTCCTTTAAGATGACGTCATTCTAATTTAAGCTTTGTGGCCGCCATATTTGAATTCTTTGGTAGGGCAGCACGTGACAAGATCTCCTGACCGCGGATTCAGGTGTCACTTCCACCAAAACCTTTTTTTAAACTTAAATCTTCCCTGCAGCGAGATTTCTTTATTAAAAAACGTTTCGGTTTTTTTAATAACAAACATTCCTGATACAAATATTTCCACCCAATGCTCAAAAAGAGAAAAATCGGGATATTTTACTTTTTTAAAAATCAATGTTTGATATCTTACGTCCCTGAAGAGCGAAATAGCACGAATTAAATTTGGTCCTATTTCTGTAATTCAACAGAAATGTAGAAAGGGGGGTGGGGGGGTGGGGGGGGGCAACGATATATTAACTCACTTTGCATCTGTAGCTCTGATCAAAACTTGCAGGCACTTGACAGAGATTCTGGCATCACTGCCGAACACACTCATCTTCGACCTCAAAAGAGCAGCCAATTTGCAGAACAAACTGAAAAGGAAAAAAAAGGATTTATGAAGAGAAACATTTCCCATACAGCTCTCAGATAATTAGGAAACAAAATCGAAATTAATCAGTTACGTAATTCCTCATACCAAGAAATAATTTCGAAACTGTGTTTTTGTTTCCCGAACTTCTTCATCTATATTCTCTTCTCCCAATATTTAAATATCACAAATAACCTTTTTGAACCAAAACGAAAATAAGACCATTTTCTCCTCTCTGAACTTTCCGTTAATTTATGATTAGCACACAGAAAACTTTCTCTCTTCCAGAAAAAGGAGATTTTAAATGGCTAATGAAATTTATGTAATTCAGGTCCATCTATCACCGATAAGAGAATATCTGGCTTACTGAAAGACCGCTACACATTTAATCGATCCCTCCTCCCCTTATCATCTACCCTTTCAATCATCCAAATCGCCTTATCATCTACCCTTTCAATCATCCAAATCGCCTTATCATCTACCCTTTCAAAGTATCAGTGGTTATTTATATCGTTTCATGACCTTCACACGCGCCGTCGTTTACCTGCAGTTGTTTCGATTTGCATAAAGACGCGCTGGTCATAATGTTTTGGCTCTTCGGTGTATTTCTCTAGTATCTATCGAATCCGAAAAACAATTCTTCATTAGTACCTATAAGAATAAAAAAGCGCAGAAGTGTTTAAACAAAGTGAAATCAATAGGTCATTTTTAAAAACGATCTAAAGAGGCAAGACCGCAAGTTCTTTCTCAGAAAGTGGAAGTGGTAAGGATGACATATTATTTCGACGAGCAGAGAGAACTCATCACTTGATGAAATGTGCTTTCATAAATTCTACACAAGATGAACAGAGGATTATTTTCTACGAACATTAATTCTTATTATCACTGCTCTTCTAAAATGGAAAGACGAAATTTCATCAGACGGTTAGAAGCGTAAGGTGTAGAAATGGATTTTAATACGACGATGCAATTGGCTGAATTTGAACTCTTTACAATTTAAGTTCACCTGTCCCTTCTCTCACATACGATTCCCATCCATATTCCTTTTTAACTGATTCATCAAAGCTAACATCTCTAGCTATCTGAAGACGACGAAAACTTCTCATTCTCAAAGGCCTCCCCCACATATCATCATCACAGATTGTAAATGACTCTCGATTTGTTCTGCCCTCTACGATCCTCCTCTAATTAATCTTCTGGAACAGAATTCTATCCTCAGCCACTGACGTCATTGAAAACATTTTCCCAATATGTAATTCTCTGGCATTCGATTCGGCTGCTAGGGAGTTGGTAGACGATGTTAAGTGATGATTCAGTGCACAATCGTCTGCTCTTCTCACCATACCAAAATAAATGTGGTTCCTTTTCTGGTTGGCAAAGGGATCAGTTGCCGAAACATCGGATTCCTCTCTCTCCACAGCAACACGATGCTAAGCACAGAAAACAAAAAACTTTAGAGAGATAGGAAAAGCATAAAAAGATGTTTCATGAAATGATTAGGACAATTTGTCAACCGTTGACGATCTGCAGCACGCAAGCAATCGATGTCTGCTAAGAAATTCTTTTTCTCAGGAATCTAGAATTAGAAGCGATAAGAATTGTAGCTGGAGCGAATACCTTTCCGTATCTGTGACTCTCTTGTTTCACGTGTTGCGCAAATGAAGTGGATGAGAGCGCGTGGCCATTGCCTTCCTTACCTGGCGACCATTTCCTTCTCCTTGACCGTCGCAATTCCCACATTCGTCGCCGTCGCTGTCGTCGTGGCTGCGGTGAGGAAGAAATTCTTCTGAGACGAGAAGTACTTCTCCATCAGAGGTAGAACCACCTGGATGCGAAGGAGAACAGATTACGATTAAAGGATACGTCGCATCAAAAGAGTTGAAGCAATCATGTAATTTAATATTGCCCACGATACGAAATTTAAGATCGCTAAACAGAACATATAACAACATTACCGTCGAGAATTAATTAATTTAGATCTACTTCGCTACCCACAATCCTGAAAGTAGTCCTTTGGAATAATAAAGCAACTGAATTCCACACAATTCCTCCCCCTTTAGAAATGTGCCTTCTCTCCCCACTTCGCAATCATTGAACTGCAACACTTCCAATGACTAAAGGGGCAGGGGTGGCTCAGTCGGTAGCGCGCCAGGCTCGTAATCTGTAGTTCCCAGGTTCGAGTCCCAGCTGGGTCAGCGTTGAGATTTATCTCCGCAAAAATTCCCCGCCCTGCCCACGGTCAGTAGGGGACACCGATGGGCTTGGAAAGGCCGCCGTCCGTCGGATGGGACGTTAAGCCGTGGCCCCGTGTGCGGGAGAGCCATACCCTGTGCACGTTAAAGAACACGCTGGATGGCCTTGACGGGAGGCTACCATCTGTCTCCCAACAGCTGTTCCAGTGGGTCCCCTCCCCCAACCTTCTCTGAGCCTTCGGGGTCCATGTGACCTGACCATTTAGCCCATGGTGTCCAAAAAAGCGCCGCTCAGAGGTAAAACAACCCAACCCAATGACTAAAGCTTACAATAAGGTTCCTAATTCCCAAACGTAGATGGCATCTGTAACATTTCAACCGAAACGTAAATAGAAAAGAATGGGAATCACTGAAATATATTTCTTCGATACTACCAATAACATTAAATATCACAAATATATTTTGGAAGTGTTTATGCACAAGTTTTTTTTTCGGGTTTTAAAGCATGGAAATTTTAGAGATTAGAAAATGCTGACTTGGCCCTTTCCTATTTCCATGGAATGAAGCGTTAACTGATGTTTGTTCAGAATCGTAAGAATATATCGGATATGTAGAGAAATTATATCTATTCCAAATTTAATTTCTATGTCTTTCGTTAAAATAATTTCTATCCGATTCGCGCATTTCTGTTGCAAATACATTAAATAAATAAAATAACTACGCCCTCAAGCATCTGCTTGCCACAGGAGTCTGACAGGAGCCTGTCAGTTTAATACGTCACAGAAGAAGGTCTGCGAGGAAGGAGAGACCTCAGCAGAAGCACAACGCAAGCACAAGGTCTGCGAGGAAGGAGAGACCTCAGCAGAAACGCAACGCAAGCATCCATGCCTTACCCGGGGTTCTTTGATCAGTAATATTAACCACGCGGTCACGTGACGGTTACAAACATGTTCAAACTGTATCAAACAAGCTAATTTATTCGTATCCTTAATGACTTTCGACAAATGAACACTTTTTGAGAGAAGTGTGAGCGGAATACGATAGTTGAACAGTTAAAGCCCTTCTCATGGAGCGAAAGAGGGCAATGCCTAACCAAAAGAATTATCTGGCCAACGCGTAATGTTATGACGAGTGCGCATTGCTCCTGAGGAAGCGTTTGGAATATTGTCAACCTTAATATGTTAGAGATAAAAAAAGGTCCATTACAAAGTTGTAGATAATCATCCAGTTAGTGAAGAAAACCAAACTCACCAGCAATGCATCAAAAGGACCGCATCTGCGGAAAAAAAAGACAATAGCTACAGTTATCCTCGAATATTGCAAATTTTTCGTATCCAACATATTGTAGCCTGATTAGTTTACACCTGAGAGCGAAGCCATTGCTCATTGGTAGAATCGGCGCTAATGGAAAATTCACACTGGCCAATCGTCATCAGGTGATTTCGCTGTTTCCGTAGCTGATGTGTTTTATTTCTTTCTAAATCGATGATAACCCAGAGCTTCCGAACTCACGTTTTTGTTTTTTTCGCCATGTGTTGTAGTTTTCAGTCGACAGACTTTTCAACCGCAAGAGGCAATGTACGAACCCCATCTCCTTACCGCAGCAGAAGCGTTCGCGAGATGCCATTTCTTAACACCCTGTACGTCATTTCCTAATCCGAAGAATTTCCGTTTCAAGACGAGATAAGAGAACGTGATTTTGCGATGCGTCGTACTGCGCGCAATTCACTTACCTTACTGAAGAACTTGACATCTCGCGTCGAAGTCTTGAAGCTCATCCTTCTGCTGTAATTGCCGCTGGGCTTCAGCAGCTTCATGCTGATGGCCGTGATGTCCATGTACTGAATGAGCTTTTCCAGCAACGAGGAGGCGAACCGTCGCTCCTCCGTGGTGACGGCGGAAGGCTCGCCAGATTCTCCTGCAACTTTCTTCGCCATTCTGTTGGATGGTGCAGTATGAACATCATCGGAAGTGAAACCTGGTCTGGGTTTATTAAAGGGAAGAGCAGGCAGCATGCACACCCACAGCAACCAAATCAGGAGGTCAACACAAGAAGCAGCCAAGTGTCCCAACATCATCCATCATTCAAGGGGGTGAAGTAGTCAGGAGCAAGGTGCAGGGAAGATATGCATTGAGAAAAACAAAAAAGTTCGGAAAAGTTGGGGAGAGTTGTTTCAGAAACAAAACGCAAAAACGATAACAAAAAAAAAGAAGATAGAAAGCCCACAGAGCAATAAAAAAGGGAAAAAATTTCTCAACACAGTGAAACATTGGCAAAAAAAATGGCAAAGATCGCAATTTCCAACATAAAGAATCGTCATTTGCAGAGAGTGAATTTGGGTGCAGACATTTAATCAAAAATAAAAGGGCAGATCAATTGCAGATTGAAAGGAGGGGGGGGGGTGTAAAAAGTGGAAGGCGAAAGTGATGAAATGGTTGTAATAGTCAAATAAGGTTAACGACAATAATATCAAAATAACGGGAATATCAATTTAAAATTATTATTTATTCAATGGGAGAAATTGTTTGAAAAATAATATAGGAGGATAAAAAATATTACAGAAGTTTCGAAAAATAAAAACAATAACAATAAAAGCACAAAGGGCAAATAAGGAAGGAGAGGGGAGGGGAGAAAGGGGGGTGAAATAAAGGAAGTTTAAATTAGTGTGCTTTAAAAGTGGCATTTTAATTAAAGTGTTGAAAAGTGAAATAAAATGTTATAACTGAAATAAATCAATTGTTACAGAACTGAGAAATAATAAATGTTTCATAGGAATTCCAACACTTGGATATCTCATGCTGCAGCATATCCAGAAAGATTAAGTTGTGGCTTAGATTGAAAAATGGCAGAAGACATGCATTCGAGAAAAAAATAAACTCAAATCTCTCGATTCGAAGAATAATGCAGCAGCGCATCGTTTCAAAATGAAATTGATGAAGCAAAACACAAATTTGGTAGACAGTTCTGAATTCAAAATATATTTGGAAATACAGAGCATGCTGATTCAAAGTTTCAATAATGTTTATAATGAAAAATAAAAGTTGCATAAAGAGATTACAAATATTACTAAAGGTCAAATCGAACATTAATCCCACATATCATTTGGAGAAATTTTTTTTATCTTATTTTGAATTCAACACTTCTTACAGCAAAAGTGTAAAACTGAAACTTTGGTATGGGCCGCAGTCGGTCTTTAATTGGAGGGAAGGAATCACACTGTCACCATGTGTGCCCAATGGACGTTGTTCGCCTGACACCTTCGCAACGAAATATTGCGTAAGTTCAAGGCTCGTATTTACTTTCTGGAGAAAAACGATTGGTTCAACAATTACAAATCAAATGCAGTGCGACGTCAGGTCACGCTATTAATCTCGAAAATTTGAGTGTCGCATTGAACAAAATGCAACGTTATCTCCGCTCTCAATAATTTGGAAGATTTACGAAGGAAGATTAGCAAAATTTTCGGGTTCGATTCTGCCAATTTCTTTTTAATATTCGAGAAATTACCAGATCATTTACATGAAACACAACGATCAGTTTGTGAGCAGCAGAAATTCTTTTTCAGACTTGGATCAAAGTATTTACAAAGTCTCAACTCAAGTATTTCTTTTCTCTAGATTTTACTTACAGCCGAAAACATTAGAATAGTTGAAATGAAAAGTCGGAAATAAAAGGATTTATTTATGAAAAGTTCCTTTTCCTGCCTGTTGAGACATTTTACCAAATTCGTAGGACGACTTTGGCAAAGATGGATTATGTGGGTGCACATAAGGGGCACATAACTGGTGAATAAACTTATTCCCATTACAAAAATATTAATATATATATTTATAAAATAATATTTAACAATATATGTAAAATAATTATAATATGAAACAATATTTAAAAAAGGATTTCTTTTTTGTGCAAAGGATGACAACACGAATTCGATATTTACGCAAGAGAGTACTTAGATAAATTCCTTTTTAATCGAAGAGATGGTGCTGTCGATTGTCGTTTTGTACGAGGGAGGCTGGTAGGAAATCATCTCGTGACGGCAAAATATCACTGAATTTCGCTTCCATGGAAAAGAATGACATAATTTCTTCGTCTTTTGGGAATACAGCCAGGCAGAATGGCATGAGAGTGCATGATTAACGAACGCCGACGATCTCGTTCCGATGAGTTCGAATTCTAAAGCACCAGTTTGCAGTTGATTAAAAAAATAAAAATAAATAAATACCCCCTCAAGCAGCTGCTTGCCACAGAGGTCTGACAGGAGCCTGTCAGTTTATATGCCACAGTAGAAGGTCTGAGAGGATGGCAGGACCTCAGCAGAAAAACGACACATACATCCATGCCTTACCCAGGGCTCGAACCCAGGTCCCTTAGATTTGCTACTGGTGAAAAATTCTTCGACTAAAATTCTTTTTATAGAAAAAAGAAATTAATAGATTGTTTTCTTACGTTACTCGTTTTTCTGAATTTATTGAAATCTCATTTACGATGCAATATTTAGGTTATCGTTAAAAGGAGGCAATATCTCCTTCGAAAGGATTCACTCTTTTGGAAACTATCAATAAAGTTCCATCAAAAGATATCAGAGTCAAAAGTTCGCCTCCAGCTTGGATATGCTTGAAAACGAGGGTTGACCTCCAGCTTGGATATGCTTGAAGACGAGGGTTGACCTCCAGCTTGGATATGCTTGAAGACGAGGGTTGACCTCCAGCTTGGATATGCTTGAAGACGAGGGTTGACCTCCAGCTTGGATATGCTTGAAGACGAGGGTTGACCTCCAGCTTGGATATGCTTGAAGACGAAGACTAAGGGTGGATTCGTTTCGATCTTCTCTTTCAAGCCACCATTTGGATATCAAGAATCTGCACCATTTGCTGCTTACGTCACAAGGTGGTTTTCTTTCCATGACATTTCCTTTCACGCGAACGAATAAATAATAGGGTCGAATCTGGTCATTCGAAAACTGCTAAAAAAACATTCTTTAGAGAAAAAAATTTGCATTAGGCGAATTGGGCTCCAGAAATAACATTTTCGTGCAACATGATTAAAAACATTTAAAATGCCATCAAACAGCGGAAACGCTGCATATACTCCTGGGAGATGTTTGTGGAATCGAAAGAGGATTTCCTCTTTAGTTACATTGTGATCGTGCGCACGAATCATCTCGTCACGATTCTTTCATCGTCTGCCAACGGAAGGCTTCTTGTCACGAGATTTTGCAACAACCTTCTTCGGTTAAACTTCAGTGCTCTTCATAATTTTTTCATGTTTTTATTCTCAATTATAAGAGGGTTTTCTTTTTATAACCATTTTGCTTCATATATAGTTTACTGAAAATGGACCACAGACCAACACATTCAATGCCCATACCACACACATAATTCACATTTCTTATCAGTACCTTTAGTGTACAGAAAGCTAAATAGAAAATCCACTGCTAAAGTATGCAAAGCATAGGGTGTTACGTTTTCTGGCCAGATACCTTTCTAGACTTCCTAAAAGGTTAGGCTTTCGTGAGCCGAGTGTTGGGCAACATTTCCATCATTCACTTACCAACAGGTGAATTAAGCTGCACCTCGACTCCTTATTTCATTTAGAGTCTTCAATGTCAGCAAAGTGGCTTCCTTGAATTCTAATTCAAATAAGGAATTATATTCCGTTCAGTGCCGTGATTAGCAGTACATGTTAGCTGATGGAAAATTTCAATGAAAAAGTTCTTATATCCAGTCAAATTATGTGTCTAATAAGAGTAGTGTTCAGTATATAAGAGTTCGTTTTAACGGAAGAAAAATGCATTGAGTACATTAGTTTAAGCTATTTCTTTAAAGTACGCTACAGATGCAGTTTCATTATAACAGATTCGGCTACGGGGTGCAAAGCTTTTGCAAAATACTCGCAAAGAATTCATTTGCATTAGATAATACCAAAGCAGAATTGTTAAACGTCAGACTATTAAAAGCTAGTTACTCGGGTTGCCATTACTGAGCTTAAATTTAAAAAGAAGCTGACAAAAATAAAATACAAAGAACAACTTTTTGTCTTTCCACACTTTCTGTCTCATGTACCCCTTGTATATTTTTCAATCAATTTACATTTGCCCTCATAGCATTATATTCTGAAACTCATTAGTAGAGGTGTGGGCATGTTTTTTTTATACGGTGGGTGCAATGTTTTGCTTATAGAAATGAATGACAATCAATACTGAATGAAAAGAATTTGATTTCCAAAAACCGTCACGAAATAAATGACGTACAAAGAAATGTTTCGAAATTATGCAGCATAGGGAATGGAATCTTAAGAATTGCATATTTCTGGACCATTAACTTATAAATAAAACTTTTCCCTAAGAATTCTTCCATAAAAAACTTTATTGTAAGTGTTCTTCCCACAGCCTAAATCTGAATTGCACTGGATCCGATAAATCCTAGAATTTAAACTTTTGCTCTAATCTTTTGACCTAATATTTACTAGAGTATGAGTTAACATTTTCATTGTTATATCACACAAATTTCTTTCTTACAAAAAATGAGCTCACCCTAAGATGAAAAAAAAAGGTAATCTTTTATAAACTGGTTTCCATAAATTAACGAAAATCCCTTTTATGTTAAGTCAATGGGAGGCTAACTCAAAGCTCTATAACTTCTAAAATAATTTTGTTTTGAAAAATGTGATTGCAGATAAAGATCTCAATCAAATAAATCAATATCTCGATTTTCAACAATATTCTTTCAGTATTTAATGAGTTATGGAAGTTTGAATATTTAACAATGCCAGCCACAAAAATTGACTTCAGGAGTTAAATAAAACTTAGTAATAAGTATTGTATCAAAGTGTTTAATAAAATAAGTTCGTATTTTAGAACTTTTATAAAGAATTCTTTCACTATTCTTCAGTTTTGTATAAGTTTCTTAAGACTGGCATTGCGGTTGTTAAATATTCAAACTTCCATAACACATTAAATACTGAACGAATATTGTTGAAAATCGAGATATTGATTTATTTGATTGAGATCTTTATCTGCAACACATTTTTCAAAACAAAAAGAAAATATTTTCGAAGTTATAGAGCTTTCAAGTTAGCTTTCCATTGACTTAACACGGGGATTTTCCTTAATATACGAAACTAGTGTATGTAATCTTTCGTTAAAATGATAAACAAGCCTGGTGGCTGTGAAGTTCCCTGTTGGCTCCTCATCTGTGTCCCAGAACTCACCTGTACACTTTGTATCCATCATATTGGAGATATTTCAGGAATTCTTGTGAACGATCTCTATTCTTTCTTTTTTCTTTGTCAGTCAATAGATCATAAGGCACGAGCTGTGAGTGAATTCCACCACCTGAAAAATAAAAACTCCTTTTCATTATTACACTTCCTCTTGTACGAGGATGGGGTCTGACTCTGAATAACACCCATAAAATCCCATTTAAATTCAACTGGACAAATCATTTAATAAATTTAATGAATTTCTAGACGTTAGTTTCAACAGAAAAGTACATAATCACTCTTAGTTTAACGTCGATATCAACTTATTTCTATCGACGTTAACTAAGAATGATTATGTACATATCTGTTGGAACTGACATCGAGAAATTTATTAAATTTCTCTGATGTAAAGGTACTGATAAAGGTACTGTAAAGGTACTGATAAGCTGTTATCAGGAGGTAATGATTGACCCAGTGTACTCCTGACATAAATTGCCATCTCCTCAGGCTGCTGTTTGTAAGAAAGAAAGATTGATGTTTAATGACACAGATATTGGAATTGTATATTGCAGGTAGGAAGATTCATGTCATCAATTAGAGGAAGATTCATGTCATCAATTAGAGGAAGATTCACGTCATCAATTAGAGGAAGATTCATGTCATCAATTAGAGGAAGATTCATGTCATCAATTAGAGGAAGATTCATGTCATCAATTAGAGGAAGATTCATGTCATCAATTAGAGGAAATCTTGCTCAGCGCCTGGTAGCTCAGCTGTCAGTTGGGTTGTTTTATCTCTGAGCGGCGCTTTTTTGCACACCATGGGATAAATGGCCAGGTCACAAGGACCCCAAAGGCTCAGAGAAGGGTGGGTAGCCTCCCGTCAAGGCCATCCAGCATGTTCTTTAACGTGCACAGGGTATGACTCTCCAGCACACAGAGTCACGGCTTAACATCCCTTCTGACACCACGTCCTTCCAAGTCCTTTGGTGTCCCCTACTGACCGTGGGCAGGGTGGGGAATTTTGTGGAGATAAATCTCAATGCTGACCCAACTGGGACTCGAACCTGGGAACTACAGATTGCAAGCCTGGCATGCTAACAACTGAGTCATGCCTGCCCCTCTCAGCTGTCAGAGCACCTGACATGTTATCAGGAGGTTGCGGGTTCGTATCCCAACCGGCTCAAGACAATTTTTCCTCTATATCAGATATCGATGTTAAATGTTTTATACAATTCAACTGAACCCTCGGACATCTGTGAACTAAGTCTCGGTGTAATACAGTGGTCGGATAGTTTTCGAAAGGAGAACTTGAAGAAATCGAAACGCTGATCTGGAGAATATCAACTATTTACGATTACCTTTTGCACACCTCATTCAAATAAAATATAAAGATATTTAAAATTTTCGCAGTTTAACAACCAAATAGAATGAAGATATAGCTCAAATAAAAAAAACATTTTCTAATCTAAATATCATAATAAATGTAAATTTTTTTTTATAGTTAAAGCTTCAAGCATTTAAGTAATTAATCTCCTTCTGAAAGATATTTCAAAAGAAAACCTGTAACCGAAATTCATAAGTGAGTTAGCTGCTTTGCAGTGCAATCCGCCTTCTGAAGTGATTTTGTCCTGCCAGCCGCGTGAATGTAAATTGCGCTAGCAATTCCTATATTTTGTAATCTTTAACCAATGTAGGGGCATTGAAGACTGTTGCTGCTGGAGAATTGCTTCTATTATTGAAAGGTGGCAGTCAGTGAAAAAGGGCATCCCAAGGGAAGAGACAAATAAATCTACAGAGCTCCTCTCTTTTATTCTTTTGGCATTCATCTCACTGCATGGACTGCTGTAGGCAATGATAAACAAAACAATCTGGAAACGTATTAATCATTAGAGCTTTGTATCATCAGTCACTGAATTAATGAATTCATCGAAGCAATCGCGGCTAATTCTGAAAAGGTTGCCATGGTAACTGTGAGGGGAAAGATGTTGCACTCATGTTACATATACTTTCTGTAATTTTTATTTGTCACGGAGATGATCATCGTAATTTCTCGTGCAGTTGATGGGGTATCTGTTGTAAAACCCTTATCCTTTCTGAGAAATCAAGAATATCACAGTAGAATGTACGTCACGTGTAATTACAAATTAACCAATGTACTTCCGATGTTCAAAAACAGAGAATGCGAGATGAGCTCACCCAAAGCTTCAAGTTCTTCTTTTTTCTTTTTAGCCCACATGTCATGAGCGTTCTCAGCAAGTCTCTCCGACATGTTCTAAATATAATGGGAACAAAAAAAGAAACATTTTGATTTCAGAAATATATGTCATCGAGCGATTATAATGTAGGAAATCTGAGGTGATTATTTAGAAAGGATGAGTTTGTTTAGAATGAAGCATCTTACCTGCATTTCCTTTGTGAGTGTTAGGTTGGTCATATCCACAGGTTGAGGAGTGTACGTGTGAGGAGATTCGGCCTGAGAGAGAGAAAAAATCGATTAACAGAATTCAAATTTGAACAATGCAATATTTCAGCACTCTTAAAACCCGCATACATCTTAACCCCAAAATACATATTTTAAATAAAAACAAAAAATATCAATCAATTAAAGCAGATTTAACTTCAGAAAAGCGAAACAACTCCCTTTCTGATCACATTGGAATTTGTAATTGTTCAATGAATTGAAAGTTCTTTGCACATTTGCCTCCCAGGTTTAGATTTGACAACTGTTTTAGATCAATTTGCCATTAGAGGTTGTCATCGATGTCTCCAATGGAATTTCCTAAAATACATAACAGAGATCATTTATTGCCTTAAGGGCCTATTCGTCTAAAGTTCTATCATTTATTAAATTGCAATCACGATCATACATCCGCTTGCAACAGTGGTCCCCGAAATCAAAACACTCCCCTCTAGAGAATGCAATACCGGATCTCCCCCCCCCCTTCCGACATCCACTTCAACACAACTCAATTCCGATATTGGAATTCTTGCCGCTATGCAAGTATTAATACCGTTATTAAAAACAGAAAATATTTAGAAAATTGTTCAGACATTTAAACATGATACTAATTAAAGATATGCTTTGTACCAGCTATTAAATCAAGAAAAGCTATTAAGAAAAACTAAATTATATATATATATAAAACATTATATAATTCTTTTACCTCATGAAATTATTATTTAATTTTTGAACTCAGTTAAAGTGAGCACAGAAGAAAAACAAATCGTCAAAGCATTGTTCACAAAAGCGCCAACGAATTTTTGTACAAATACGTCCAAATGAGAAAAAAAATTTCAAGATTTGATTTCTAGCACCCCGGGAGTGTGGGAATCTATATCAGCTAACTCATATATATATATCACTCAATGGGAAAGGGATTTTTTCGCTTCTCTTACCGTTTTTGGAGCTGTTGGCCTGGGAAGAGAGCTCCGAGCAGCTTCACTCAGATCCAGTTTCCAGCCAAGAGCCAGCAACGCTTTCAGAGATTCACGAATCGGCTCTTCGTAGCGCTCTTTTTCCTATGGGGAGAAAAAAATTAAAGATTTAATACTCTTAGAAATGGGAAACGAAATTCAACTTAAAAGATTTATCACATAAATAGTAACTCCTTTTTAAAATGTCAGATATCTATCAACAAATCGATTGCATGATCTACAAAAGTCTTTCCTAAATTATTCAGAAGTCTTTCCTTCATTCAGAAAACAGTTCAAAACCAGAAAATTTGAAGTAATGAAATATACATATTTGGGCTTTTTATAACACTTCGTACTTGCATTTGGGTTCATTTTATTATATATCGAAAAGAAATTTGTTTGATTACGAAGCTTTGTGCATATTTTGCTTAAAATTCTTCCAAATTCATAATAAACTTCCGTTCATAAAAACCCGTTTCTGCCAACTTCAAAAAATAACAAATTTCTTTCAAAAGGACAGTGATGACATAGAAGTTCGATCAGTATTTTCCTCGTTTCTAATACAAGATACATTGGTATGAACACCCAACGATGACTTCCAGGAACTCAAACCCAGACCTCTGCAGTCACCGGGAGCCAAGGCGATTACAACAGGGCCACCGAGGAAGGTGCATTTATTGAAAAGATTTTTTATTTGTTCACGCAAATGCCAATAAGTTTCCCTTACCCGAAATTACAAATGCATTCAATATAAATATTACAATCTGTTTGAAACACACTTTCAAGCATTTAGGTTCACAGCTGAAGCATAAAGATGGCATCAGACCCAAATGCCACCATTTACAAAATCCATTTTGAGTGGAGGTTATTTTTTTGCTATCAAAGTTGACCATCAAAGCTACGCACACATTTTCCCTATCTAATGCCTCATTGATCTAAAACAGACTACGATGTGATGTCATTTCCTCCCTTTTTGTAGAAAATCTATTCTGATATTGGTTTAAGAATCCTGCATTTCAGCCTCCTGATGGGAGACAGGCTCAAGTTTTCGAAACCTTCATTAATTTTTTTAAAATCCTTTAAGAAGAATTCTGAAAATCGAAATAACGAAATGAAATAATCATGACTTGCACAATTAAAGTATTGTTTGTAAAAACTAGGTTAAAACTTTCGATTAAGAATTGAAGAGAAATGAGAGTTTTCGGTGATTGGATCTTCGATGAGGCCTTGAACCAAAAATCACCAATGGAAAGAGGTTAGTCCTTAAAGGACTGTGATGTGATCACATGACGTTGGGATAAATCAAGCATTGGCTTATTGCAATCTTGGTCGCCAAACGAATGGCAATCTTAATTTCATTAACTAACATCAGGAAGGCGATCTCTCCTATTTCACCATCGACATGCCATTCAAAGGTACTGGTGGCAGAGTAACGTTTAATGACTAACCAATTTTAACTTTGGCTATCGTTACCCATAATTCAAAGGTCCGGGAAGAACCGAGACGTCATCTTTCAAAGGATAAATTTACATTTCCACATCTTTGTCTAACAAATCGTATATTAGAAGCAACAGATTTCAAGGGCTTCTTCGCAGACTTACCCAGTCGCTTAGCAGACTGTAAGGCTTCAATCTCGGGTGGGACTTTCTTTCATCGCTCCAATATTCTCCGTATGACCACCCATTCTCCATCTGAAATAAAAGAGAGATCAAATCTCTCCGTTAATAAATGACCGAAGCAATCACTTTCTTCACGTGCACTTTTGTACTGCTAAAAAATTAAAAAGCATTGATATATCAGCATTTTAATACAGGTTTAATACAGCGGCACTTAATTTTTACACACACAACATTTTAATACAGCGGCACTTAATATGTGGCCCAGTGGTTGCTAAGGGCGAGGTGTCGTGAATTGTTTCAACATGGAGACCTCCTTGGTAACATGAAACTCAATGCGGACCTAGTTCATGTTTATTGTTATTAGAAATTCTACATTAAGTTTAATCAACATATAAACAACCGAAAAGCAAAAGCTTGAGTGTTAGGTGGTTTCAAATAGTAAGTAATAATGAGGTTACAGATTATCAGCCACTTTAAACCAAATCCTGTGCAGAGAAATTGTTTCGACCATTTTGGTATGTATGCAGAATAGCAGATTACCAAATACATTTATGAAGATTGCACTTAAAGGCTTGAGAAAAGGGGCGAGATCGAGAATGAGTCGAGTGGGCAATGTCACACAGGATCTAAAATGAGACAAGTGGGCAATGTCACACAGGATCTAGAATGAGACAAGTGGGCAGTGTCACAGAGGAGATCTAGAATGAGACAGGTGGGCAATGTCGCAGAAGAGATCTAGAATGAGATGAATGGGCAATGTCACACAGGATCTAGAATGAGACGAGTAGTAAATGTCACAGAGGAGATCTAGAATGAGATGGGTGAGCAATGTTACACAAGAGATCTTGAATAAATGGGTGGGCAATGTTGCACAAGAGATCTAGAATAAATGGGTGGGCAATGTCACACAGGAGATCTAGAATGAAATAGGAGGGCAATGTCACACAGATAGGATGAGATGGGTGGGCAGTGTCACACAAGATATATTAATTGGGCAATGCACAAGAGTTAAGGAGAATTAGCTCTAAATGCTGATGCTGAGGATAAATGTTTCTGGAAGTAAATGCTGCATTGAGGTTGGAATCTTCCGAGACTGTGAAGACATTTATGCGTTTCATAAACCTCCAAACGATTACAGATGAAAAGTTGGTTGATTGAATTATGAAATGTTGAATTATATAATTATTGAAAGGAGAAACATTATTAGGCTTTTACTTATCACGATATTGTGTTGCATATTTTATGATTTCTAATGCAGACCTTAAATGAATTAATTACAGACATCATTTACCTTTCTGCTGGCCCAAGCATCGTGATAATGTTCTGTAAACTTATTAATAACAGCAGTCAGATCTGGAGTCAACTGGACTCTGGAAGAAACAAATCAAATGAGAAACGTTTGTTCTGCATTACACAACTTTTCATTCTAATAATTCAGGCAGTTAACAATATATATATATAAAGTATATTTCAATAATATTTATTCTACTTTTACTTAGCTTAATGGTTACTAAAGATATTCTGAAGCTAAAGAGAAGGAATATATCCATGACATTTGCTTAAACTATATTTCACGTGGAATGTTATAATTAAAATTAAAATTAATATTCCACTTCACACTAAACAATTATATTAATTAAATGATAATTATAATAACACCTTTAGTAGTTTCAGTGAAATATTAAGCCACGATTTTGTGGCTTCTTAGACTCGATCAATTTTTCTTTTTATTTGTTCTAGTCCTTTACTTAATTTTTATTTTTTATATAATCCATTAGTTTTAGTTTCATTATATTTCTCTTATTTGAAATACTTTCCCTTTTTCTGCAATAATTACGAAGATTATTACATTGTAGAACAAGCTAATGATAAAGTTAAATGTTTGAGTTGATGAAACATTTTTCAGAATTTGGAAGTTGGAGTCAAGATATGCAGTTGCAAATTTTTCTTTCTTAATATTCAGTATCTGAGAGGGATCAGTTTGACGGAGGAAGCGAAAATCACTCGATTGTCAAATGCATTTACAAGTAGTTAATTACTAAAGGTAAATGGTTGAAGGTTCAGAGACATAAGGGAAGATATCTCTAGGTTGAGGGTTGGGGTGTTAGGTTTGGTTTGTTTCACCTCTGAGCAGCAGCATTGTTCATACAACAGAACTAAAGGACCAAGTCACAAAGGCCCCTAGGTCTCAGAGTTAGATAAGGAAAGGAACCCACTGGACAATTGTTAGGAGACAGATGGAAACCTTCCATCATGGTCATCCAGCGTGCTCTTTAACGTGCACAGGGTATGACGGATCGTTTGGCAAAGAAAGCCTCAATCCAGGCTCAATGGACACTCACACCTGAAAACATGCAAGGAATGGTGGGAAATATTTTGCTGTTTACATTTGCACGCACACTTATTGGAACGCTTTCTTTCAATTCAATTTTTTAAGTCTTAAAAGTTGAGTAAACGAAACTGCATTTCCTTTCTCCGTGATTTCTCTAATAAATGACTCACGTGGATGTGGTAATCGGCTCCGGCATGTAAGGTCCATCTGTTGGCCCGGACTGTTTGTACAATTCGTCCTCCCCGCTCTGGGTGAGAGAGTAATCGGCAGGCAGAGCACAAGCAATGGCGGTCAGGCACGGCAGCGATTTATTGAACAGCTCGGGGTCATATTCCTGCAAGAAATGTCTGTTGGCTTAGTATCAGCCATAACTGCAACCGAAGAAGCAATAAACTACAAATTTAAAATGCATTTTAATAGACGATTCCAGTGAAAGTAATGATCAATAAGAAATGAATCTTAAATTACCATTTTCGCCAAAGAATCGAATATGTTGGTGAAGAGGATCATGGTTAATCTCTTCTCTTCTTCCGAGGCTGTTCCGTAAACTCCTTGACCTCCTGCTGACCCGTAATATTTACCACAGCGTTCGTAATGAAGAGTTAATAACTAAAAAAAAAAAACAGAAAGAGGAAGAATTAATTTTTTCATTAACAAGGTCATCGCATAGCATCATTCAACTTATTACAGAATATGCAAAAATCTATTCTTTTTCTACTTAAAACTTTCCCGGCATGAATCTCGAACAAGATCTATATTTTTTTATCAATTGAGAGTATGTGATGAGCTTAAATGAAACTTTAAAGTTGAAGCAATATTGCTCTTTTCATTTTGTTGAAAACTTTTCTCTTGTGGAATAATAGTCACGTGCAGAACGATAAGCGTGTTTAATATTGTATTGTTTCTTTTAAGCAATCTCTAAATACAAGATTCCTCATTGGCCGAGATGACAAAGCAGTTTTTTCGGGGATTGTATAATTTACTAAGTTAATACTTAAATAAAAAGGATACAGATGAATAATCTTAATCATTTACGTAGTTTTTAATATTTGACATCCGAATGCCAATAATAACAACAGTAATAACACATGACATACTCCAACGAAGAAAGATGGGAATAGAAATTCCCCTGAGGCCGAAATGTGGCACAGAACGATATTTCTTTCCTTTTGTAATCTGATGAAAATGCTTCAGGTACTTACTCTTAAAGCAACAGTTGTATATTCGGTGAGGACAGATACATCAACAGTCAGTTTCCTAAGCAGACGAAGCAACATACTGGGCTGCATTTCGCTGAAAAAGAAATAAATGTTATTAGGTGAACGGAAGGGGGAATTCAATTAATAAAAATGCACTTCCAAATGCTATAAATGGCATTCATTAATACCGTCATTAATAAACGACAATTTTTCTTCTAATGTTTCAATCATTTTTTTTTCGAAACCGGAATTGAACTATGCTCACCCCAATATTCCCAGGTTGTCGAGATGCTAACTTTTACCCCCCCCCCCCCCGGATGAGATAGAGTGAAAAGCAACTTAAAAAAAAAAGAGATTTCAGGAGGTGAATGCATTTTTCTTTTCTTTCATTCCTTAAAGTGACCTTTGCCGTATCCTTCACACTCTACTTATGCCATTTTCACACGGATGATAATTAGGAATCTTGAAGTACGAGCCACCTCTAGTGGTGAGAGAAGTTGTGATGCTTTGTCGAGTGCAGTTGACCGTGCTCAAGTGATCTTTGGCAGCAACCGAATGCGAATCATCGATTAAGGCTCCTTTTTCGCCATAAGCAGTATTATTTAAAGGATTCCTTTTTTTCAATCGTGTCGTCGTCGGAAGGTGCAAACAGTGAAAGAAAAGCATTACCCTTCTCCTGCACCATTCCAAATGCAATCGCGATTCAGTTCTTTTCACAATTTAATCCAAAACCATTGGTTTTCGGAGCATCGTAAAAAAGAGCGATTGTATCTGCTAGTTGACATTCTCACGACACAAGCGCTATTGAAGTCATTGATTCATATTTTCTTGTTAGCACCTGGCATCAGTCACCTCGGACAGAATGGCATCAGGTTCTTCTCATGAATGTTAGCTAATCCATTTCTCAAAAGGTTGGCTTTCTTAAACTCTGATCTGCATTTTGTTCTAAACCTAGGGCTAAATGGTCAAGTCACAAGGACCCCAAGGTCTCAAAGAAGTTTGGGGGTAAGGGAATCCACTGGACAAGGGTAGATCAGTTGGTATTGCTCCAAGCTCGTAATCTCTAATTCCCAAGTTTCAGTCAGTAGGGAACACAGATGGGCTTGGAAAGGCAGCCGTCTGTCGGATGGGACGTTAATGCCTAGGCCCCGTATGCGCGAGAGCCATACCCTGTGCACGTTAAAGAATACACTGGATGGTCTTGATGGGAGGCTACCATCTGTCTCCTAATAGCTGTTTCAGTGGGTCCCCTCACCCAACCTTCTCTGAGCCTTCGGGGTCCTTGGTGTGCACAGAATGGGCACACCAAGTGACACTCAGAGGTAAAACAACCCAACTCTTTGAATGTGGCATTAAAATAAAATTTCCAGTGAAAAAGTGTATCTTAATGTGAGAGATTGGAGCCTTTATTTCATAGAGTCTCAATTCTCTTATTCCTGCGCAATGAGAGCCTGACCTCCTATTAACAACCACGTCCATTCCTTTAGAGATTATCTCGCAAAACTGACTTCTGCTCTTCCGTCATTAAAACAGTCTTTTTGTCCACAGAGACTCAATTATGGTTGAGAATAATGTCTTGAACTTGGTATTCCATTGGTTAGTCTCCATGGAAACAAGCAGGTGCATTGCAAAGTATACCAGCACCCCTCCGGTTCAATGCACAAAAAGGTAAACAAAATACCGGCAGAAAGTTAAACATCTTGTAGAAACATTAAATTGCAATTAAAAAACATAGCAACTGCATAATAAACTGATTGAGGGAATTGCATAATAAACTGATTGAGGGAATTGCATAACTCAAATTGAAGTAAACAATGAAATAATCTCGACTATTCAATATCAACTAATAAATCAGCACTTTGATGTCGATTCAAATTTTCGAGGAAAAAATTGTCTTGAGCCGGATGGGATACGAACCCGCGACCTCCTGATAACAGCACTGATAGCACCTGACATGTTATCAGGAGGTCGTGGGTTCGTATCTCACTCGGCTCAAGACAATTTTTCCTCTAAAATTTGAATAGACATTAAAGCGCTGATTTATTAGTTCAAATTGAAGTGCTTTTCATAGTCGCCAAGAGCTGCTCTGTTCACATAAAATCCTGAAGAAACATCTGTAAGCTCTAATTTAATGTAGAATTTTTCTACATTAAATTAGAGCTATAATTAGAGCTTTAATTTATACAAAATAATGAGTTAAAATAGAATCCACAATTTGGTATGAACAATTGAACAAAATATACAACTGATATAAATAAGTCCATGTAATGTAAAATATTTATTATGAAATGCAATAAAATAGAAGTCATATAAGAACAACCAATGAGCTCTTACAGGTTGTCAAATTAAATTATTAGTTTTTAAAGATATGCATTTTTATAATTCAGAATTAAAGGTTTAAGAGTGGAAAAATTAATAATTTTAGATTTATTCATTATTGACATGAAATGAGGTAAGTCACTTAACAATGAAATAAAGACTCAATATTATTTATGTGTAATAATCTTTGCTTAATTTGCATTTTAAATATATTTCATTTTTTTCTTCCCTTATATTTTTTGGTAATTTATTAAAATTTTGTGGAGCTAAAATCATGAAATGTTTATGGATAATTTCTTTTCTTGAAAAAGGTACATAATAAAGTTCTTTATTTCTAAGATTTATTTTTGTATGTTGTAATTTTAAGAAATCTGAGTTTTTAAACACAAACATAAGGATTTTATAAATAATTGTCTTAAATTCAAAATTTTATTTTCAATAATCATATTTTTTAAATTTGTAATATTGTTATTCATAATAGTCTTCAGAATTCTGTTTTGTAATGTTATTAATTTATTTAAAGAATTAAAATATGTTCCTCCCTAAGTAATTAAACAGTATTGTAAAGTAGATTGAATCCATGAATAATAAAGAGTTATTAGAAAGGAAGCACCTACAATTTTCTTTAGATGATATATTCGAATTAGGAAATATCTTAAATGTTTTGCAATTGTATTTGTATGACTATTCCACTTCAAATTATTATCAATAGTAATCCCCAAATATTTGTATGATTTAATTTGTTTAATTTCTGCACATGTACATACAATATTATCACAAGTAAATCTATGATATATGATTTTATATTTGAAATAACTCTTGTTGGTGAGGCTGAAATACATTGAATACGATTTTTCGATATTTAATGTAAGATGATTTTGATGAAACCATAACTGAATTTTTTTTTAAATCATGAGATATATTCGATTTCAATTCTTCAAAATTATTACTTCTATATACTATAGCATTATCATCCGCATAGGATATAGGATATCCTTTTAAATTATTAAAAAAGAAATCATTGAAGTAAATCAGGAATAAAATAGGTCCTAAAACTGAGTCCTGAGGCACTTCTTTAGTAAGCAATAAGGGTGAAATTTTTGTATTTTTTATGTCTAGAATTTGTTTTCTATCTGTAATATACGACTTAAACCATTTTAGCGTATTTCCTCTAACACCAATGTAATTAAGTTTCTGCAATAAGATATCATGATTTACAGTATCAAATTCTTTTGCAATGTCTAAAAAAAATGCCATAGTTTTTTGAGAATTATTTATACCATGTAAAACAGTAGTGGTCGTTTCTAGCACTGCATGATCTGTACTCTTATGTTCTCTAAACCCAAATTGCGATTTATAAAAAAATGATGAATTATTTAAAAATTTTATAAGTCTATTCTTCATTATTGTTTCAATAACTTTTGAAAAAATAAGTAATATAGAGATTGGTCTGTAATTATTTAAAATATTTTTATCTCCTTTTTTGTATATAGGCTTTACAACAGCAGTTTTCAATTGGTTTATAAAAATACCAAAGTTAAACGATATATTTATGATTTGTGTTAAAAATTTTACATGGTATTTATTAATGATTTTTAATATTTTGGGACTTATATTATGAAATCCATAAGCTTTATTTTCATCTAAATTACTTATAATATCATTCAATTCAGTTTCATCTGTCTTTTTTAAAAACATTGAATTTTTGTTATATAAGATAGGGGGATAATTATGAAAGTTAATAGTTGTGTCATTATTATAATTATTAACATTAATGAAATGATAATTAAAGTCATTAGTTAATTTTACTACATCAGTATACACTGGTAATGTTGAATCAGAAGTTTTTTCATTCAAAAATTTCTTTACACTTTTACATTGTTTTCCTGCATCTCTTTTACATTTTTTAAATTTAGTTTCATAATATTTATTTTTAAAATTTCTTATTTTTGAAACTATGTTATTTCTAATTGTTTCATAATCATCATTATATTGCAATATGAATGGATATTTTTTGTCTTAAAAATGCTTTTTCTTTTTTAATCAAAATAATTATTTCGTTAGTTATCCAAGGATTACCATTAACTTTTATGTTTCCATCATCAATATCATGTGTTTGTGTGCTGTTTAATATTGCATTATTAACTAACTGTATAAAAGTTTGATATATATATATCATTAATGTTTGAATTATCAATTTCATCTAATTTAAAATTTAAATATTTTATCTTAGATTCCAACTTTTTAAAATTGATACCAGTTTTTTTTAGATATTTTATGTAACTGTTTCATTTTCATATTAGGTTTAAGAATTTTTAAAATTAAATTATAGTGATCTGTTATATTATTTAGAAATAGTGCACATTTGTAATAATATATCTTACTTTCTCTAATAAAGATATGATCAATGCAACTTTTAGAGTGATTATAAATTCTTGTATAGTCATTTAGGAAAGATTCAAATCCATTTCCTGATAATATATTGAAATATTCATTAGTATTAGTGTTATCATTACTTATATCAATATTGATATCTCCAATAAATAAAACATTTTTGTATTTAATAGTATGTAAAATTGAATCTAGTTCTTCCAGAAAATCATGATCCCTAAATATTGCCATAATATAAAGATCAGTTACTTTATCATATACATTTATATTATCAGCAGTATTCATTTAAATGTTAATATTATGAAAATCAAATTTTTTTTTAAATAAAAGATTATGCCACCTGATTTATTGTAGTCTCTACATTTATAAATCATGTGAAATCCTATTATATTAAATAAAATGATTTCATCATCTTTCACCTATATTTCACTTAATATTATAACATCTAAGTTGTAATTAACAGTAGACAATGAAATTAATAATTCATCAAAATGTGCTCTTAAACTACGAATATTTAGGTGATGTATATATTAGCGCAATTGTATAAATCATGTCTAATGAAATTACCAAAGTCTATTATATTATCAAATTTTGAACACTTATTATTATAAAAAGGAAAAATGTTAGAATCTATATGATCTAAATTATTCATAATTTAAGGAATATTAAATAAATGATTAACATTTGTTATACGTAACACTCGATAATTGTCATTTTTTCTCATATACACCTTTCCTTCTTTAGTCCATATATATTTGTAATTGTGTTCATATCCAAACTGTTTAACATCATAGAATAGTTTCTTATTTCCTTGGGTTAAATGTTCATTAACGAAGATTTTGGTTTTCATAAATCTGGAAGAGATCTCAGTAGCGTTGATTTTTTCTTTTTTTTAGCAACTTGAAGAAATCTGTTTCTTTGTTCTTTGCACTTGAACTTAATTATAATGGGCTTGATTTTATTTTTTACTTTCGTTGGAACTCCGTGTATTCTTTCAATAACAATAACTTCTTTAATGTTAAGATGATTTGTTAGAGATTTAAAAATATCATGTACATTTTCATTTCTGTCTTCTGGAATACCAATATTTCAATATTTGAGGTTTTAGAATATTGTTCCAGATCATTTAATTGTATTTTCATCACATTCATTTCATCCTTTAATTGTAAATTTCCATTTCTTAGGCTGAATTTTTTTTCCTTATGTCTTTAATTCCAGATTTTAATTAATTAATAGTTTTGTTTAATTCTATTATGTAATCAGAATTGAATTCTAAAGATTTTTTAATGTCTTCAAATTCTTCCTTTATATATATATGTTATTTTTGACAAATTCTTCACGTATACAATCAGTAATGTCTTTTTTCAGTACAAAACTGCTATCAGAAATAACTGTATGTGGTTCTAAATCATGTTTAATATTTATTTTGTTATTAGTTAGATTGACCTGATAATCATTGTTTTCTATACATCTTATATCAGTATCAGAGTAATGCCAGGGAGAAAGCTTAATTGAGTAATGTATTTTACAGAATTTTTTAAGCAAAGCAGTTATCTTTAAATAATTCTTCAAATGAAATGTACACACAAAATATTATCTTTGAAGTTTTAATTTTCACAAAGTCAGAATACCATCAGTTTACAACAATTGAATACATTGACGAAATAATGAGTCTTGAATTAGTGACACGCGATGTCATATGCGCATGAAGAAATAAGAATATCACTGAAGTTCATTCTGAAGTCTAAAACAAAATAAAGCAAAGTTTTTAACGATTTTACAGTCCCTTTGAGAAATATTGGAGATCAAACTATGTTGTAGCGACTATAAAATAGTTCAAAACTTACTCACTTGCATATTAACTTTAAAGTTGCATATTAACTTGGATATTAACATCAAAACTTACTCACTTGCATATTTACTTTACTTACTTGCATATTAACGAATCAATCACAACAAACCGGAATAAATAACAGAAATCACGGAGCACAAAACTAACAGAACCATCAGTTTAAAAAGTTTAAAAAAAGTTTTAAAAATATTTTTTTTAAAAAACAAAATGTTTCAAATAACTTACTGTGTAAGAGCAACGAGGAAATCGGACACTCCTTCCCTTTGACCTTTGGTGAGGATCTTCACTTTGGACAATCGGTAAATGGTGTGCAAGGTGGCATCGAGGAGGTTGGCGTAATTCTCTGCATCACCGAAGTAGTGGCAATACTTGATGAGGATGGGCATCACCGAGTTGCCGATGTAGCGATTCAGGGACAAGGCCATTTCACTCTCGGAACCATCGAACTGAGGGAGGAAAAGTGTGAGAGATCTCTTCTAATATGGGGAATATAAAAAAGGATATTATCAAAAGAACTTCTGAACGTAAAAGGAATAAGCATTTCAAGGAATTCTGGAAACAGCAAATTGAGTTAATACAAACTATCGAACGTTTTATATAAATGGCAAAAGTTACATTTCTTCGTATGATGCAAATAACATCAAATCCTTTAAAACAAATAACGAAATTATTACGAAAAAAATTCAGTTACAGATTCGCATTTTTATACGCATGACATTTCAATTCATATTTCCAGCGCTTTGTGGATGGCGCGCTTGGCTACTGATCTAGGGGATCCGAGTCAGACATCGATGTTCGTGTCGTTTTCCTGTTGAGGTTCTGCCATCTGACATCAGACCTCTATGGTAAGCAGTTACTTGAGAGGGTATTTATTATTAGATATTATTATTTGCGAGATGTTCTCAGCAATCCATTCAAATCGGAGGTTTTTGTATTTTTAACACTTTGCTCGTTTTTCCAATAAAAATATTTTAAAGCTTCAGAAATGAGAAAAGTGTTTAGGTTTTGCCTTTTATCGAACTACATTCTCTCGATTCTGACATTTTGCCTTAACGACGACGCTGCCATTTTGAATGCAGAGGCAGCAATTTGTAAGGCTTCGCGGATCTTTTAAAACTCATAAAAATGTTCAGAGGCGTAGAATGGGGGAAAAAACAAAATATTTAATAACAGAAAGTTGAAACATTTATCAATTACTGTATAAAGGAAGCAGAAGCATTAAAGAAAATTATTGAAAATCATCGATAGAGATTCTATTTCATCTCAATGCCAAATGCTTTCGCTGAATCCGTATCACTTCGCGATTCTCTTCCGTTGGCATTCGTGTTGAAGCTCCAGTCATATTCATCACTTCGATAATTCTCTTTCTCCAATAGTTATATTACCTAACAGAATTTCTACATTCGCTCAGCTTTAGGCCTCACTTCTTAGCCAATAGGAGGCCTCCATTTCCCGCCCCTTGTGAGAACCCCATTTCGTGCTCAGCTTACCACATCGGCCAAGCAGATCCACGAGCAAGCAGCACGTGCTCTATTCCTTTCTCAAAACTTCAGGGAATGGATTTGACTCCTCAAACGGAGATTCTTCATTTTTAACAAAAAATAAAAAAAAAAACTTTTTTTTCATTACAATTTTTTATTTGAAAATTCACGCCGCATGAAATTTCCGATTATTCTGGATTTTATTCTTTTTACGTTTACTTATGTATTAGGAATCGCTCAGTTAACTGTTAAAATACTGAAATATCTGTTTGATAACCGAAACAAACATTTAACTAATTTTACGAAACGTTTCCTAAATTTTCGGAAAAATACTTCTGATGTTGAGGACATCGATTATTGGCTGCGCATTAATGGCATTATGGCTGCGCATTATTAAGCATTAATGCGCAGCCATAATGCATTAATTAATGCATTAATGGCTGCGCATTATTAAGAAGATTTTTTTTTTATCTTACGAAAGAGAAAAGGAGAACTCTTTACCCTTTCGAGCATGGTGGCGGCTCTCAGATCAGGGAGAAATCCATCTTCCAAAAGACGGAAGAATGTCTCTTGATTTTCGATTCCGTAGACACGTTCCAAGAACAACACAATGGACTGCTTGTGGTTCGGCTGAAGACCAATGGGCATGTCGCTTGCACCTTCTGAAGAACAAAAAATGGTATAAGAGGTATTAGCACGAAGAAAAGCATCATTGAAATGCTGTGGCCACTTTTCTCACTTAAATATCCAAAGTTATTATAAAGGAATAGCAATATTTTAAAGTGGTATATATTTATTAAATAACACTGGCCTCCAAAAAAAACTTTCGTTCTATAATTTTGTCTGATTTTTATGTTAACGAATCTGACAGCCGATTTGTTCTATCACCTACAGTTTTCTAAAGATATGGGTTTAATTTAAAAAAAACTATTTTACTCAGAAAACATAATATATTTTACCAAATATTTATTTACATTATAAAAAGTTAAAGCTGACACTGATAAATCCTGATACATGTAAATATTTACACAAAAAATTATTTTGTCTTCTTCTGTCGCTTATATTTTATCTCTGGAGCCTCTCGCTGCAGAGCCCAACAGCAGACCACTAACATACTCTCGTTCCATTTGCAGCTATATCATTTTTCCATTTCCGATATGTCTTGATGGAACCGTTCTCGTGCTCATCCGAAACCGCTCCCATCAATTGTGAAAAAAAAATCAAGTGTGAATATAAGAAACGCAGCTCTAACGACATATTACATCCTAATACTCTATACGACCTCCCACGAAAATAGTGCCTGATATAAACATTTGAATGCCAGATTCGGATTCAGTACTCTCAGACCTATAAAGTACACTCATATGTTTTTGAGGGAGGATTTTGATGCAGACCAGTGTAATGAAATAAAATTAATTTTGTGGCCAGAAACTCTCAAAGTTTCGTAGTTGTGACGGCGTGTGATGTCGTAAATGCGAAATTTCTAAATCACTGGATCGATAGAGTTGGGCAGATGAAGTCCTAATTGAACACCAATTCACTTCGTATTTGGGAGATACATTTAAAACAATTTTTATTCCTAAATCAAACGATCTTTAGAGAATTTAAAGGAAGGAATCATTGCACGTGTCAGGGCAGATATGCTGACCCGTGAATGGAAAGAAATTCAATATCATCGCACCAATGGTGGCAACACTGAAGTCTGTTGAACACAAAACCTAACTTGGGAGAGTTTCTTCACATTTGGTAAACACAATTTCCTCCATTATTTAACAAAATATAGCATTTTAAAACATGGGTAGTTTTCTATAATGATCTGTACGCTATTTAATTTTTCTGACTAAATATCAGTTATCATTGTAGCTTTATCTTTTTTTTAATTACAAATAATTTTAAATGGTTTTTTTCGAGAGTGAAAGTCCCTCTTCCCTTGTATGCTAACAGCGAACACTTTCACATCTGCGAATGAATCGCGCTAATTGGAGGGAAATGAAACCGGTTTGCAACCTTTCAATAAAACTGCTTTCCCTTAAAAATCCGTTAAAGAAACAGGTTTTTGTTTTCCTTTATATTTTTCTCAACAAAAGATAATTATAATTGTTTTAAATTGTGATGAATTAAATGAAGTTCACTTTGTTATAAACCCTTTATACAATGCAAATAATTGTCCCAAAACGGTCAATTATTTGCATCACATATGCAAACATTTCAGTATTCATTTGAGATGAACACGAAAGCTTTCAACAGTTTCCACGTATTGTGACCGCTGAGAGGACCTTCCTTAATGCTCGATGTTTTGAAAGGGCCATCGCTGAGAGGACCTTCTTTAATGCACGATGCCTTGAATGGGCCATCGCTGAGAGGACCTTCTTTAATGCACGATGCCTTGAATAGGCCATCGCTGAGAGGACCTTAATGCACGATGCCTTGAAAGGGCCATCGCTGAGAGGGCCTTCTTTAATGCACGAATCCTTGAAAGGGGCATCGCTGAGAGGGCCTAATGTACGATGCCTTGAAAGAGCCATCGCTGAGAGGGCCTTAATGCACGATGCCTTGAAAGGGCAATCGCTGAGAGGACCTTAATGCACGATGCCTTGAAAGGGCCATCGCTGAGAGGGCCTTCTTTAATGCACGAATCCTTGAAAGGGGCATCGCTGAGAGGGCCTAATGTACGATGCCTTGAAAGAGCCATCGCTGAGAGGGCCTTAATGCACGATGCCTTGAAAGGGCAATCGCTGAGAGGACCTTAATGCACGATGCCTTGAAAGGGCCATCGCTGAGAGGACCTTAATGCACGATGCCTTAAAAGGGCCATCACTCAGAGGACCTTAATGCACGATGCCTTTAAAGGGCCATCGCTGAGAGGACCTTAATGCACGATGCCTTGAAAGGGCCATTGCTGAGAGGACCTTAATGCACGAAGCCTTTAAAGGACCATTGCTGAGAGGATCTTAATCAACGATGCCTTGAAAGCGCCATCGCTGAGAGGACCTTAATGCACGATGCCTTTAAAGGGCCATCGCTGAGAGGGCCTTAATGTACGATGCCTTAAAAGAGCCATTGCTGAGAGGACCTTAATGCACGATGCCTTGAAAGGGTCGCATCAGAAGGATCTGAATGAAAGGTTTCATTTGACAGATTTTAGAAGCATTCTGCCAAGGATCTCCTGAACGCAATCTATGTGTACGAAAGCCAGTCACCGAGGCTCTCTTGCACAAAAATGTTGCATCCAGATGCAAACGATAGCCTTCAATCAAAGCTACCCTATCCAAAACATTTCAAGTAAGAAATAATAAACCGCAGAAGAGACTTTGCAGAAGATTCTCTTCTGTACGTAAGAGGTAGAGAGAAATCATCTGCCAAGCATCTTCTATGTAAAAAAAAATTGGTAATTTTATATGCAAATGAGATCGCACCGCCAAGGTTCGCCTATCCACGAATGCTTCAAATTCCATTTTCGAAAAACAGGGTCCTCTGCCCCTTGGTTCTACATCCCTCCTATATTCAAAGACGATAATTTAAATGATTGAGATTAAAAAAAGCAAATTCCTCATGAGTGGTTTTAAACCAATTTATTACATTTAATCATCTACTCTAGCCAGTAAATAACAAAAATTGCATCTCTATCGATTTTTTTTGTTTTGTTTTTTACGCCCCTTTCGGAATTCTGCTTCATACATTCCGCAACATATTTTTTCCGCGAAAGCATTTGCTCTGCTCTTTTGCCCCCCTGTGCCAAAAGGAGAAAATCTGCAATTATCTGTGCCTTACCTTCTTGCTGCCCTTGCCCTTGCAGATTGTAACGAACGCCAAGGACTCCTTCTAAATCTTCCATTGGGACTAAGGAGCGCAGAATGGCACGCGCCCGTATGCAGTCGTTCTTCCCCTGTGCGATGGTGACGGCCTCGGGGGCGCAGCGGCCGAGCAGATCCACGAGCACGCAATAGAAATTGAGGATGGCGGCGCCCATGTCGATGTAGTCCTCGTCTTCCTCCGCTGGGGCCTCTCCCGTGCGCAGCTGCGCCTGCTTATCTACGTCGATCTTCTCCGACATCTTGATCGCCTCTTTGATGGCGGCCAGCAGGCCGGGGCCTTCTCCGCGGAGCGCGGGGCCGAGGCACTCGGGACGACGGATCAGCAGCCTGATCACGAGGTTGGCATTCTCTTCAACGCTCTCGCCTGCAAACACAAAATTAAAAATGTTCAGTTTCTTTTTCATCGTTATTAACTCTTTTTCACTTAAACATGCTCCAAAGTAGCAATGGCATACCCCGAGGTGGAGGTTGTAGACATAATCCCTTCCACCCCCATTTGGCGGTTCAACTGACATAACTCAAGCACATCAAAATCTTTCCCATTAGACTGAGAGCCTCCGGAAGCTTCCGGGTACACCACTGCTAAATCATATGTTAAATGAACTATGGAATGGAGACTCTTATTTAAAATCAACGAATCCTCGTCGATTGCAAAGAGGATCGATGATTTCGTGAGTTTCGAAGCAGATTAATGAGCATCACAATGGGTATAACAAGAAGCATTTGGAGTATGGTGAAAAACAAATTATGTTCTAATGTCGTCTTTAATTCTGGAAACTCAGCATCCATTTAAATATATTTCCAATATTGAATCCCAGAGAGCTAATGTCGTTATTTTCAGTTTACTTCATAAGAATCGGCTGAGCTATGCATTCCAAATGTGTTTATGTCTTAAATGCTTGATTATTTAAGAGTTTTTAAACGTTCCCAAATGATATATTTCTCGTTCACTTACCATTCACCCAGACGCAGAATCTGAGGAAATCCAAATATCTCTCTCCTTCGACTGGGTCCCAGCCAACATCAGGATACCCTTTATCAAGAAGCTCCTGATTGGACTGGAGGCCGCAGCGAGACAAGTAGATGGCGATCTTCTCGAGATAATGCTCTCTGAGAGCGAGGGCCAGTTCACTGTTCTCCATCAGAGAGGAATAGGCGACATCCAGGGGGGTAGAACCTCGCAGGGAGGGGCGAGCTGAAAGACAGAAATATTGCCATACAAACATCGTCTTGAATAATTAAGACAAGCTCTTCTTAATCTTCTTTTAAAAGTATGATTCAAAAGTGTGGACAAGAAATGCGTACGGATAGTGATAGGTAGAATAATAAAAGAAGGTGTCCCTCGTAACTGTTAACTCTTTCTTATATCATTCATCCCCCCCATGTATACAAATTTATACTCTGATTATACGATTACTCAGACTTTTCAATCGTACTCTATGTTCATCACTTATCATTTGAAGTATAAAACATCAAAACGTATCATTATATTTCGAAATGATTCAAATGAAACATGGATAGTCTCCATGACAACCCAATCACTCGGCATAAGCAACAACAATTACCTACATTGATAAAAACGATAGAAAAAAACTTTACCAAAGCATAACAGTCATAGAAACATAATAGAAACCACAGGTTCGTATTTATACTTCCTCCTTCGAAGCAACAGTTCCTTCGGATAAAACTATTTTCATCAACTGCTCTTGTATGTAACTTTCAGCTGAGAGTTTGCCAAAGCATCAGACTTCTCCATGAGTTGCCAAACGACTGATCTCCATTTCACAAGAGAACTGCTCCCAGATGAGAGATATTTTTTCGCTCAGACTGAAATCGATACCTCAAGAATTGCCCAAAACGTCCACAAATCCACCTGACGCATCATCGTATTTTTTGGTTGGGTTGTTTTACCTCTGAGCGGCACTTTTTTGCACACCATGGGCTAAATGGCCAGGTCACAAGGGCCCCAAAGGCTCAGAGAAGGTTGGGGGAGGGGACCCACTGGAAAAGCTGTTGGGAGACAGAGACAGATGGTAACCTCCCGTCAAGGCCATCCAGTGTGTTCTTTAACGTGCACAGGATATGGCTCTCCCGCACACGGGGCCACGGCTTAATGTCCCATCCGACGGATGGCAGACACATCATCGTAAATGTCACATGTCGTTTATTACCTGAATCGATTTGAATGGTCAGAGCGAATTCTTAATCACCATCGCCAATCACATAGCATTCGAAAAATTTAATCTTCCCTAATAGAGTTGACCATTTCAGAAACTGTTTCATTTTCTCACTTCTAATCAATTACTTCTCGTTTGGCGCTTTCATCTTTTTACTGGTAAATATCGGAAGAAAACGAAATCTTGCATTTCCGTTCTCATTTCGTTACGATTATGTTTAGAAACTTTTTCCATTTATTTTAAAATTTTAATTTTTGGCAACATCAAGGGGAGAAGCAAATTCGTCAGTTAAGTCCTTTATAGAAAAATCACTTCAACCTTATGAGATGTTGAAAGAATAGCCAAGGGTTAGAGGTGTTAAGAGATCAAGATGATTTCCAGAGTATGATAGGACATCAAAAGAGCAAAGTGAGTCGGAACAGAATCCTCTTCATTTGGCTTCCGTCCTACATGAGTGAGCTTTCAATCAAATTGTCTCTAATTCGTTCCTGTTGTTCGGGATTGGTCAGTAAAAGATTTTCTAATGCGAAATTTAACTTTCCATTAATCCAAGAAATATCTCAATCTCTTTAATGGTTAGTTTTAAAAAATCAGCAAAGTTTAAAGCAGTTACGAAATAATAAGCTGAAAAAAACTGATTTTTGCCGTAAGTGGTTTCCAGGAGACATAGGTTCGAATCACATTCAAAGCAAAACCATTTTTTTCAGCTTATTATTTTATGAGTTCCATGTCTACAGGGCATATCTTTTGATTCTTTATTACTGAATTATTGATTTAATGCCATGAGCGTGAGTGACAAATATTAAATTCCATTTCCATGTGGCAACACAGTTGTGCACTTTCCCGGATAGATAGCGCCACCGTACCAATCAACTAAATCTGGAAAGTTCATATGTCACACTGGCTAAGAAAAAAGTTAGCCGATGATGGTGTAGTAGTTAGCATAACTGGCCAGGAGACGTGGGTTCGAAACCTACTCACGGCAAAATCAATTTTTTTCAGCTTATTATTTCATGAGTTCCATGTCTACAGAACACATCCTATGATTCTTTACTCCTGAAAGAGTTTTTTTTTTTTCTTGGAGGTAGCCATTCCTATTTAAGGGAATGTTCAATTTCTAAACAAAATCAGATTGCAACATAACACATCAATTATTCTTACAGAGGAGAATGTTGCTGTTTTCCAGTAAGAAGCCCAAATGCTCGAACATGGCCTTCTGGTTCTGTCTGCCAGTACGGCAGAAGAAGCAGAGGAAACGACAACAGGCGACCACCATTTCATGGGAATCCTGAAACGAAAAAAAGAAAGGAATCAGAACTACTCGTTTCAACTGAACACATCCCATTTCAGTGTCTATGTACGCACTTCAGTTTCAAAAACATACAATGATCGATTACAATGGATTTCACTTATATATAACCTTTGATGACTGAAACAATAGAACTATCCCTGAAATGTAGGACATCAGCTCCACCGAGGACAGAATTTTAATGATATTCTGTAAGAAGAAATAACCTGAAAGAAAAATAAAGGTGCGAAACTATGTTTAATAATAAATATTTATCAGTTCTAAAAGTATGATCCGATCATTCTAAACTGCAATAAAAGAAATCGTACGTTTCTAATGCATGACATTTTTTATTGTTTAGATCCAAACAGAATCGAAAAGAGATTGAAAGAAGATGAAAAGAAAAAGATCGTCACTTGCCTGTCCTGCTTCGCTCTGACCTCGCTTGCCAAGGGTGTTGATCATCACTTTCATCACATTCTCATGGACACGGAGGATGCGGATCAGGTCAGGATGCTGGAAAAACACTCGGTTGCTCACCATCGCCCTGGCAAAAGAGATGGGAGAAGTTTCTTCACAAGAGTATTTAAAAAACATCGCAATTGAGTGAAAGACGAGAAAGACTGGAGAAAATTTCCTTTCAGAAAAAGCGATATTCGTCTGGCAGAAAAAAGTTGCCAGATTTCCATTCACAACCGTTAATCGTTGTCACTGCCAGGTCTGGATCTAGAAAAAATAAAAGGGTGGGAAAATAATCAGACTGAAAGGGGGGGGAGGTCTACATCAATCTGGAATAAACCAGAATGCTGTTCCCTTTTACTCTGGTTTAGTTGTTTGTAACAAATTCCCTAAAAAATATGAGAAGCGAAAATATGAAACCTTTTCGCCTCCCTTTCGGCTATTAGCATTCTCACAGGAGGAGGGAGGTATGGTCCCTTTACTCCCTAGATCCAGCCCTGCTTAGTACATGTTAATATATAGTTATACATACAAATATATGTGATCGTTATAAATTATTCGTTGATTGCAATGCATTCTTTGCTGTGTGCACTGCAGCGCCATCTTCTTGGAACCAGTGGATACTGAAAGGAAAATTTCTTGCTCTGCAGAAGAGTTGAGAAGGGCTTGATCATCCGATGCAGAAAACGTGTCTGATTCACCATGATGACCCATCTACCCTGATGATCTTCAAGGAAATAAGATTCAATAAGAACATGCCCGGAAACGGCAGACCAGATGGAGGCTTTCTCTCTTTGATGAGGAAGTTCCACTACCTGCCTCGTCGTCTGCTCGTTGGTGCATTCCTGCAATAGCACGCACCATCCATCAGAAAATCAAACATTGCAGAGGAAACTCTCGTCTTCGCAAACATTAGCGAGAGTCCAAACACAAAACATCTATGTAACATCGTAGCTCCTATTCTTCATTCGCAACCTATAGGTCGGAAAATGGTCCTAGATACTAATCCTAGTTTGTACTGGTCTTCTCATACAAGGTCATGCCATACTAAAACCGAAGTTGCTGCTGACCACTGCCTCAGTTAAAGCTAACACGACAGTCACCGGCTCCGTCTCACGACACTACCAAGTCAACGAAAAGCCGTGACTATCTAGAGTTGTGGACAAGAATACACCATAAAGATGCATCTCATCCCCAACCTTACATGGCAGCAGTCCTATAGAAGGAGAGCTAACCACCGGTAGAAACCTGATATTTAATCTGTTCCCCGGTTAGCCATGAACAAGGATATGTAGATCCAAGTTCGCTCGGCACCCGGGGTGGAGACTCTTAGTGAGGCCCAGACTTTTGAAATGGCTCGTGCCTACTAGGGGACCAAATCCGTTCAGCCGTGTCCTTGAACTGCTCCACAGACCGCCTGATGTTAAGGTCTTGACACCGTCCAACCGGGCCACTAAACCGGTCAGCGATGTCTTCGACCTCGGTTGATCTTGGTTCTGTCCAACTGGGGACCTAATCCGATCAGCAAAGTCTTCGACCGGTTGCTGGGTCCGAAATCCCACCACCACGACAAGGCGGTCCCCTATCGGGGGGGGGGGGGGGGGGGGAGTTGGTCTGTTGGAAAGTCCCCTAGCGCCCTCCTACTGTATCAATCGCCGACTTTTAGGCTCGACTGGCATCGTGGTTGGTAAAATTTAACTTGCCAAGGGTATGGAAATGCCTCCAACCCTTGAACCATTTCATAGCCAGTTGCTTCGCTATTCGCCGTCGACTTTTCCTTTACGACCTCGGCATTTTGTGAAGCACCTCGCCCGTATTGCTCGTTGGTTGTGCTGGCCCGTTTCCTTCCCATGTTTCTTCCCTTGAGGAACCACTATTCCAGACTCTCAGGATATCTTCACCAGCAACATCATTTGCTTACTTTGGGGTGATTTGTTAAACTTTTCCTCAAAACGATCACCCGCCATTTTCACTCTTGCTCGGTCTCCTTCCGCGCCCTTAACCGCATGTACGAAAATAATGCTAAGCAGCAAAGCTTTTTCTCGAATACTGCGCGCCAATTATGACGCAGCTGCTCACACAACTTCCTCTTCCGAATCCAAAGAATGTCTCCCCCACCCACACGTGCGACACACCCCAAATTTCAGTATACTCTATTCTGGGTCATATTGTATTTTTGTCTCTTGCAGTTATTTCCTGAACCCGTGATATAGTGAACTTTATTGATAGCAATCACTATTCTTCCTAATGTTATTATTTGAAAATTTGTTTACATAATTCTCAACAGCATGATGTAAAAGGATTTTATTTTTCCTTTTAAAAATCTTCACTTACCACAAACTGTTTCTCATGATTTCCTCTTCTTCGGGTCCCATTTGAACTGGCAACAAAGACCGAACTCTCTGCAGATATCCCAGAAGCACGACGACATCGTCCTTGCTGTTGCTGCTGATCGTGTAAGTGTTGTCCATCGCATTCATCAGCTGCGAAGGAAAAAAGGAGATTTCAATTTCTCTGGCATACACGAAATCATTTCGTTTATTTGATGCTGAAACAGAGGGAACAAATTTCGCTCAGCTAAAGAAAGAGAATATCAAAAATATTTGTTCAATTTCTAACAAGACAGATATTGAAATTAATTACTAGAAGTAATCAGCCAGATAAAAAGTTTGGAAGGGTCGACCTTTCATTTATATTAAAACATTACACAACAATCTTTCCTCTCGAAGTGATTAGAATGTTTCTTTTTTTAATTACACCATTTTGGAACTGTTGTAGCGATACGATCTGCAACTTATGAGATGACGTCAGAATGATATCCCTCTCCCGCATCTGCTGTAATACGCCAAAGGGAAAACAATCGGTGAAGAAATGGATATTTACAATGTGACTAAATATCTGTTGATGTCTCTCATCAGAAATCGTTAAGTGGTGCATTCATTGCTTCAGCATCAGCTGCACAGATCAGTCTCATCAGTTCAGTTTCCCTCTGCATAGAAGGTTTCAAGTGACAAGGATCATTAAACAGAGGTCATCTGAGCAAAAAAGCATCAATCGCATTCCCCCCCCCCCACACACACTTAAGGATCTAGAATGAGAGTCTCCTATATGTTGTTCAAGAACTATCCCATTACTTTCTCTCTTCGGTGAGCCTTTTAGTGAGAAAGCTAGCACATAAAAAAGACTTAATCAGCTATGATGCAACGCAACTAGTGAACGTTTGTCCGTTGCCAAGAGTTAAAAACCAATCTTTCACAAGAGAAGCAAGTAATTGGCACCGAAATGATTTCTGCAGCTGTCAACACTATTAAACCACAATTCATCGGAAAGTAACCAATGTGCTTTAAAATAATATCGAAAAGGAAGTGGTTAAAAATTCTTACTTCGCCAACTCCATTGAAAGCTCTAAGTAACAAGTAGAACATCTGCCTCACGAGCTCACGATTCTCGATTTCTGTTTCTTCAGCCCATTTCACGAGGGTAGTGATGATTTTCTTCTGCAGCAATTCTATTTTAGGAAAACATTACTTATTAAAAGCAAGAAAAATTAATTTATAGGCAAATCTATCCTCTATTCTATTTTCTGTTATAAATAAATTGTAGGAACTTCTCAGATAAAAATTAAAATTCCCCTTTAAATCATTTCAGATTGTTTATGAATGACGCTTTATTCTTCATCCCACAAAACAATTAAACTGATACGATCAGTTCTATTTTTGACGCTATTCTCTCATTCGTACTTTTGGATGATAAATTTATTTCTTGAATAAGATGGCCTAGTCATCCTCACATCCCGAAAGAATCTTCTTCAATGAGGTAATCTGGCGGCATCTCGTTCAGGATCTTCTTCAATTCTTCTAAGTGAGATGATCACTAGATCATCTCACTCAGATTCTACTTCAGTGAGATGATATCGTTATCATCTCACTCAGATTCTACTTCAATGAGATGATCTAGCGATAATCTTACTCACATTCTTCTTTTTTAGATAACCAACGGATCATGTGACTGGGGAATGATCTGTTTCAAGATGAGATGACCTGTGGGATATACATATTACAGCAGAAGAATTTTCTTCAATGGTTTGATAATGCGGATCATACCATTTGGAAAAAGATCATATCGTTTATGGACATATTCCTTCCCCTGCGATTAAACACCCGACTCCTTTTATTTTATGAGATCAGCTCCCATAGGTATCATTCTACAAAGATCATCGGGAGATGAAGGGTGATGATGATTTTACATCAGAATGATCTTCCTTTTCACTAAATTTGTTAAACCGACAAAACGATGGCGCCCTACTGTTCTTAAAATCGGACAGCGAGGGGTATCGACAAGGAAAGGCTACAGAGATCATCTCTATGTCGGTTTCCAATGCGGAATTGCAAAGATTTCTCAAACACATCCGTAACAAACATGGGGGGGGGAGAACTTTCAGAGTTGTTGGAACTAATTCTGGATATTTGTTTTCCTTTTCATGGCTTGTGCACCGGAAGTATCGTTTCTGAATTCAGTTCAGTTTTTCATTGCCCATGTTTTGGAGTCGGCGTTTGGTGGAGATTTCGCAAGAAACTAGGAAAATGGAAACCGCGGATGGGATTAGGGGAGAAAGGGGGGGGGGGGTAGCGAACAGCACCGAGTATGAAACGGATCGGGAGAATTGGCTAGCTGAAGAGAGACCATTGGAAAGTAGAATCCAAGGTATTCGGATTAGGAATGTATTTTGAATTCGCAGAGCCAATTAGCGACGTTGGCTGTTTTAAAGATGAGGCAGTTTATTCCAATATATAAATCCAAAAGACAAAGCTTACTGCTGGTTCGGAACAGAGTTTAAGCTATCATCAGATGCATTGTAGGTCGGGGGGGGAGGGGTAGCAGATATCTTTACTTTCTTCATCCAGTAATTTGGCAAGATTACTTAGGTACTAATATATCTCTCTTCGATAATCTTTTGCAATTTTCGACGAACGGAATGTTGGAGCTCAGAATATTTGCTCTCGTGTTACCTCAGACGAAACAAATAATTTGATGAGCAGAATTTCATCCCTTATTGAACGATGAGAAACGATGCTCACTCGAAAATGGGATGACGGGAAGTCAATCTCCGACCGAAACTAAAATTCAGTGATTTCAGATTCTTTTCGTGGTAGAGTTGGAAGACTTTTCCTTCATTGTCTGATAAATCTCCGTATGACCTTCAGATTTCAACATCCAGACTATTGAAATGAGGACTTATAAATTTTGTGTAGCGAATATTGGTGTCCTTATCTCGTACATCGTTAATGTTCTGCTCCCACGTGTATCGCAAGAAAGGTTTAACTCAAGAAGTCACTCTTTCTCAACACGTAACTGGTGGGAAGTTTTCATTAAACTAATTTTACAAATCGATCAGTAAATGGTTTTTAACAGTTTTCATTTTTTGCTCTTCAATTCGTTTGATAAAAAAAATTGGGGGGAAATTATTAAATATGTTTCGAAACTAAATCTCCAAACTATGCTTAATTTTTAAGCAAATATACAAAGTTAGGTCGATTAAAACAAGAAAACTAAATTTTCTTTTTCTATTATTAAAATGAAAATTTTAAATTATACCTTCTGGCCTAGGACCTTCTTTCTCCTCAACCTCTCCCTCTTGATCTGCAGCTTTCACCATCTTCACGATATCCATCAGCTTCTGCGTCCAGGGCTTCCCTGGCTCCTCCGATCCCTCCTCCTTTTCTTCTTCCTCCGCAGGAGTGCACGCGGTCTTCACTCTCTTCACCATCTCCTCGTGGTAGCTGACCATCGTCTCGCGAAGTTCTTCGCTGCAAGAGCATTGGTCCGCCTGATCCTCTTCCAGGTTCTTGAAGCATAAGATGGCTCTCATCTGGAATCAGGAGTTACATCACAGTTATTAATTATCTACCGCGTAACAGATGGTGCACAAAGCGCAAATATCGCATCGCACTTCTGCATTTGTCTTGTAAGGGCAAAATGCCAAACGAGAGATGGCACAATAGTTTTCCTTCTCAAACGAAACATTTGCTTTGAGGCTGAGGATCCGAAACATGGCGAAAGTGACAGGTCTAGTCATAACAGGCAAAACATTCAAATGAATCAATTCATATTTTCTCTAATTAAAAGTACATAAAGGGAAACAATCAACCCTTTAAATAAAAACGAATTTAAAGGAATTTAATTATACCTGATTCCAATTATACCTGATTCCCTTCATTTCCCAAATGACGTCGTCATTTGGGAAATGAAGGAAGAGGGCGTTTCGAATTTTGACATAATGAAATCGAAAAAGCTGCACGAGCTACAGGAAATAACGTGGAAACAGATATTTTAAAAGGAGACAGAGCTTCGGAAATGAATTTCTTTAGAGCTATTTCCGTTACTCCAAAATCGACAAAGTTTCGCAATACACGTACCCCTCGATTTGTACGGTTTCGGTTCCAAATGGTCAACAAATGCAACCAGTTTCCTTTTACACGGTAAGGATTTATATATTTTTTAATGCATACACAGATATAATGCCTGTAATGAATGCAGCAATGGTATAGAATCAAAGGAGATCATTAGAAAGTAAAAATTAACTGAATGGGTTTTAATTAGATATCATTTATTTATTCTCAAGACGAAATAGATAACAGTCAATTCCTTAATCAAATCGTCATCTCTAAGAAGTTATATTCTTTTCATTCTAATGAAATCGTTAAAATTTATTCTGTTTTGAATAAGCAGAGATATCTGGCCTTTGTAAATATTTCAGACTAGAAAAAAAATAGTTTCAATCTGATTTTTAGCAACAAGTTTAACTTTGTAGACTCTTATCTAGGCTAAATACAGCTGCTTTGTAAGTACACTGTTTCATAAAATATCATATAAATACTAATTTTACAAGATAAAAATGTTTAATTTCTAAATTTATATTCAGATCATAAATATCCTACTTTCAAATTTCGTCTTTAAATTCAGCAGTACACGTTTACATCAACAATGAGCAGGATCTAGGTGGCGGGAGGGGTAGCAAGGACACCATCCCCCCCATTCAGAATACTATAGATGCAAAAAAATTATTATATTTATTAATATTTAATGCACCTTTCAAGTGATTTTTAAGACCTGTAAATCGGAGAGGAAAATGTTACACTACATTGGAAATCCAGTTCCTTGTTCGCCCCCCCCCCCCACACTTTTACATTTTCTCGGTTCGACTGTATTTCTTAACATCGTTTCGATTTTTTTCTAGATCCAGACATGACGAGTATTTTTCGTGACCCAAAAGGAATACATGAGAAATTAATCTAAATTTATCTGAATTAGGGCAAATAAGGACAAATTAATGTTACACTCAATGCCTTTTCTTATTACTGCTCAACTGAAATTTGAGAATTATGTATAAAGTTTCAGTGTAGGTTTTATTCATAGCAAGGATTTTTTTCGGAACCTATCCCTCCCCTCGGAAGTTGTTGGTTTCGATTTGCACGGTGATTTCCGGTCTACCGTGCAAATCAACGGATGGGTGGATTTAATGATCATTAGAAGGAACATTTCAAGCTAAATCATTTTTTTTTCTCTTTCTAATATCCATAAACGTCATTTTTAACCTTTTCAGTTCCGAATCGCTTTTGGAGAGAAAAATATTCTCGTTATCTGAACTCAAATATCTTCAGCCGAAAAAATTTAAATGATGAATATAAAAAAAATATTATATGAAACTTAAATACAGAGTTAAAAATTCCTTTATTAATTGTAAATTTTTTAGACGTTCTTATGCAGAGAAAGAAATTACGAAAAATGTATATTTTTTAACAATTTTATCTTTAATGAAAGAGAAGTGAAGTGTTTTCATCACATGTACAAATGGCAGCTGAAGGAGATCAATTGAATTTTTATCTCTCAGCATCTTTCCTTGCAGTCACAATTTTATTTAACAGTAAGCTAAGGTTTCTTTCTCTCCTCATTCGTTACGTACAGATATAAATAATTTCTTACCTGTTCCTTTGGCGCGCATCGGAATTCCCTGGTCTTCTTGGCCGCCACAGCGGAAGGCAAGTCGGACTGCTTGATGTAAATGTACCTTCGAAGTTGGTCCTGTTAAAAGAAAACGGAGAATGAATTCAAAATGCATCCCATCTTTCAACATCTTCTGAGAACCACGTGCATCATGGGTGTTTACGATAAGAATGTCCGTTTGATACGATAACCTCTAAACATCAATTTCTGTGTGATCCATTATGAAATGCATTTCAGATATCTTATTCTGCCGGCTTCTTTTTTATAGGGCATATCATTTTTTATTTTTCCAGCTTCGCAATTGACTAGATTTCTCTTCACACTACAAACGATATGGCTTCAGGTGACCTTATTGCCAATTCCAAAAACAAGAGAGATATCAAAGTAATTTGAGAAAGCAGGAATTTCTACATTTAATAAGGAAAGCAACTTATTTCATTGACCTGACCTCTATTCTCTGAAGCCTGAACAATTTCCATGCTAATTTTATTTTCCTCTTGGAAGAATCGAGAACCATATATTGACACACGAATAAATCGTCTAATTGCACCAACATTGGCTTACATTGATGGCTCCTGTGGCCGTTACTCAATGTTGTTACTCAATGTTGATTCGACATCCCAGCAGCTCAGTTTCAAATAACAGCATAAAGGGTATCTGGACGAAATATTGAAGTTCGAGAACATGAAAGGAGAAAGTTTTAAAGGGATGAGAGGGGGGGGGGGGGCTCCAAAAATAAAATAGAGCCTGATTCGCTTTTGCAAAATTTCCTCAGGAATCTGTTTCAATATATATATTTTTTTTCTTTTCAATTTTCTTTCCCTAATGGGAAAGGTGACATTCCGGAAGAATTTGAAATATTTTACAAACAAGTTTTAGGGGTTGAATGATTCGACAGATCACTTGTGAAATAAGTTTATTACTCCCTTTGCCTTTCTTTAAATTCTGTTTTAACTCTGTTTGCTTCTTTATTCCATCATTAATATAACTAAGGAAGGTTTTTTCTTTGCTACAAAGATTCATTATTTCTTAAAGAGCGGAATGAAACATTTTCGACACGATACTTACACTTTGCAATTCACAGACGTAGTCATCACAAAATGCGATCAAGGATTCGACGCGATGACGCAACTGGAGATCACAAAGGTGATGCAAAAGATAACACATTTGCAGCTTGGCCCCTTCTGCCAAAGACATTGCCATCAATCCTCTCACTTGATTTTCGTTCTCTAAAAAAATCAAATCGATTTTCTTCAACAAATTCTAATCAAAATACAAATGGAAGAACATCGTCACTGACATGGTCGAGAGAAAATATCGTTAGAAACTAGTTAAATCAATTTACTTAAAAAAACTAAATTAGATTTAAAAAAACCCTGGAATTCTTAAAGCTATTATCCAATGAGAGAAAAGGAAAAATTTTTAGCGCGTGACAACTGCATCCCACAATGCAACAGATATGATTCTGTACATGAATATTTGAGGAGAAAAAAATCTTTTTTTTGACGCATATATGAGGGAGGGGATTAAAGTAAACGATTAAACTGTAAATCTTGAATTTAGAGGTCATGGTGAGGTTATATATGTGAGACCATTGTTGTGATCATTTCTCAGAGGATAGGATGAAAGCGAAAATTCCTTCCTGGCACCCGATTCTGGGCACTTCCGTTCTTGTCTACTCCGCTATTTCATCTGACTGTGAAAAAGAGAATTTCATGTCATGCACTTCACTCTCTCGGTTAAGTCATCTAAAAAATATCTACAATTTTCCCTCCTTAGAAAATTTTGAAGTTAGGCGATGTGCTTTCCATTAACATCAAAAATGTTTACTTTAACGACGAGCTTCAGAATTTGTGCGAACCAAGCGTGGGCAACTGATAACCAAATCGGTCGTCATTCCTTTTTGCAATGGCGAAACCTGTTGACGAGGCTATAAAGGGCTCTTCAATTCTGGCGATATTAAATTTTGCTGACAAAAACGAAATCTGAAGGGCTCTGGACACGTGCCTTCTGTTTTGACTTTCATGAACAAGTGGGTGATATAAGTTGGGTAAATAAATATTTGTGTTTTTAAACTGATTTTAAAAACAACTGGTGAGCATCCATTTACATTGCACTTATATTTGTTATTAATTAAAATGCTGATATATATTATTTTAAATTTTTTATATCAGTTAATGTAAAGGCAGCATCTCGTGTTGAGTCTTTATCGCGATCTTCTTCTCTGTTAGAAGTGGTTCGCTAGAAAAGAAATTTTCTAGGAATCCATCCCTCATTCAAGGCGAGTTAATAACGCATTTCTCCTCGGCATTCACCAACTATTAGCATTATCTGAAATGTACTTTTGTACACTGGTTAATAATTTCTGTTGCATTATTTTATTCATGAATATTTTAAATATTTCACTTTTTAAACCTCAAGAAATGTAAAACAAATAAGATTGCAGAGTACAAATTTTACGAGAGCTTGTCTTACCAGGATTATAATCAGGATCAAAATTTTCCGGATCGATCAGCTTCAAAACCCAATTCAGTTCTTCATCTTGCAACAGACCAATGAGGAGAAGTTTGTCTGCCAGTTTAATCAGGGGCCTGAAAAAGAGGAGAAGAGGGCTCACTTCGAAAATGCTTCAAACGGTGCTCAAAGATTGGATTTTATCAATTGATAAGATGCTATGTTATTTTAGGGAATTGGTGCACAACCGCTTATGTTGATGTTAAAAATTTAAACGATATTTGACATTATTTGTTCGATTGTATTACTTCTGAGCAGCTTTTTCCTTCACATAGTGTGCTAAAGAGCCAGGTCCCAAGAATACCAAGGGTTCAGAGAAGGTTGGGGGAAGGAGTATTGAGCTATTTTACCTCTGAGCAGCACTCTTTTTAGAACAAAATTGATCAGGTCACAGACCCAGAGGTCTCAGAGAAGGTTGGAGTCCCACTGGAAGCTATCAATCGCCAGTGAAGGCCATCCAGCGCATTCTGCAATGTGCTCAGGTCTCCCGCACATGGTTTAACGTCCCATCCGATGGACAGATGCCTTTCCAAGCCCAGCGGTGTCCCCTCTTGACCGAGGATGGGCAGCTTTAGGGAGATAAATCTCGACGCTGGTCCAGGCGGGACTCGAACCTGGGAACTTCAGATTACAAAACTGACAAGCTACCGACTGAGGCAACCCCTGCCCCTAATATTATTTGCCATTCTTATTGTTTCTATTATTTAAAATTTGTAAATGTAATTATTTTTGTAATTTTCTGAATGAAGTAATGCGCTTGATATTTATTGTTTAAAGATGAATTTTAAAATACTTTCAAGTTGTTTAGAATAACTTATTCCTTAGCACTTTTAAAATTATAATCTAGCTGTATTTCTTAACTTTATCGGATACATTATCGAAATTAAAGAAGTGTCAGAAGATATTAAAGCCCTGAAAACCGTTCAGGAATTCACTCCTTATCTTTGGGTGTATTACTTTATTTCCCCCATATATTAAAGTCCGTGGCTGTGCCTATGTCCTCTACAGCTTCAGAAAAATGCCCCCCAAGTGCAGAATATATCTCGGAGGAATAATCTTCCAAATTGATTTTGACCTGCAAGAGTTACTCCTCTCGCATAACAAGAGTTCAATTTTGACATTTCTGTAAAACGCGGTTCATTTTGATGGAAGATTAACTTTTCAGGAATGAAGTTCACTCTTTCATCTTCCTTCAACTGAAAAAAGCAGTTACTTTGCTCGGATTTCAATCAATAAATACAAATTCGAAAGTGAAATTAACGACAATTTTCAGGTACTTTACATACTTCTCTGATACTATCTCTAAATGAAAAAAAAATCAATATCCTAAACGATATTAAAAAATAATTTTAAGTATAATCATGATTTTTTTTAATGCCTAGGGAAGCAAATATATTGATGGAGTGAATTTCAATGACACTTTTAAAATAAGAATGCGTTGCATTCAGGTATATGCAAACCAAAGTATTAAAAACTGATTCGATACTTGAAACTTAAATTTCTACCCAGCTATTAAGAAAAAAGGTCATTTCCTTCTGTTTAACCTAATTTATCATCAATGTGTTTCCACTCAAAAATTCTCTTTACATGGAAGTCATTTAACTCTCCGCCTGTGAAATCAAATGACAGAATATTTCGAACCCATTTTCACCATTGGATTTTTGACAAAATTCAATTACGATTTTTCGCTTTACCCAACGTACGTGAAGAGAGTTCCATCGTTTGAGAATGCATCGAGCGCTCTTAACCTATTCCTCGGTTATTTTTTCAGTTATTAAAACGTCCCTTGGATTCGATTGAGAACCATTTTGCCTTATGAAATATTATACCTGGCATTTCACAGGGACTTAAACTTTTTGAACCATACATTGGATGACACTCCTCGCTTCGCAAACTTTCATTTAACAAACAACTGGTCAGGATTACCCTGGTCGCTTTTTTCGTTTTCTAATCTGGAGGGACAGAAAAACTTTTTGTCTCTCCTAGCTTCAGTGAGCTAAAACGGAAAGCTCCTTAAAATGGCCAGGTCTTCATTTCCAAAAAAATAGGAACCTTATGAGGTCATAAATTCGAACTATTGGAAGATTCCAAAAACGCAAATTATAATCGGTAGGTAGATACGAAACCCAAAATTATTCCATTTATCTATTTAAACAAAAAACTGAAAGTGGACAGACTGACAAATGAAAGTAATTGCTCACTTTCTTTCTTGTTTGTTTTTTAAACATGCTAAATATTGGGTTGTGTGTACCAAAATAACAGTTACTGCAAAATTAATATTAAAAAAAGGTTTAATTATCAGTACAGACTCTATCTGGGAATTTCAAAAAACTGAATTAAAAACGTTTATTTTCGGCAAATGGACTTTTGCGTTAAAACCATAACATTAACGAAATGATATCCCTGATCTGAAGAATGGTTGCAACTTGAACTATATTACATTTATGATTCGTAAGTGTGATTTGAAAAACGTTTTTCCCTGCTATTTGAAACTGACAAAATCCATACTTAGGATGCTTGTGTCAGACAGAATGCCTTCAATTTCAATAATCATCGAGAGTATGAAGTAGGATATTGGAGCCAAATTACAGAAGGAAAGAACTGAATATACTTGTCACGATTTCACGAAGCTGTCCGACTTCGATTACGAGCATGAATGTCAGACCTTGAATTCTTCAAGCCGAGTGAGTCATTCATAATTTTCAAACATCCACTGGCAGAGAAAATTTAAACATTTGTAAACGTACAACACTTGCTCTAATTCTTTTTCGATACAAATCTCGAAGGATTTACTCACACAAACAAATTCTCGTTACTTCCTCCAATCGGATCTCGGTTAGGGCGCATCCCTTTGCGCACTGAGTCATCCAGAGCTTCCATGATGAATTGCTTCAAGGTATCCATTGGAAAATAAGGAGTGCTCAAATCTTTCAACGAAGTGATCTTTTCACTGAAAAAAAAAGGTTTTTAAACACAAACACGTCACACATTTTTAAAAAAAAACTTTAAATCATGATCATTATTCGAAATTTTACTGCCTTCAGATTCAAAAGAATAAAAAAAACTACAAATTAAAATGCATAAAAATGCATTTATATCGAAATACTCAATAATGCATCTTGAGATCTTTATCACTTGTTTTGCCATTTTTTGCTAATGCAGATACAAAACGTTACCTAAATGATAAAGTAAATATTTCATTTGTTTGTATCATTATATATTACACTTTGTTTACGAATATTTACAACAATAATTTTGCATTTCCAGTTAGAAATGTGGAAGGAAATGGCATTAGGACAGTTGGTCGGATGAGGTGCAACTTACGCAATCGGACTCATTGTCATCTCTGGTCGAATGGACGAGTACTGGATTGTGGACAAGCTGTGCGCTGCCGCGGGTTCTTCGTACATCGCTCTCAGATCCTGACCCAAAGGTAAGATGAACTCATTCTGGGTGAGACTCCTGAAATGAAAAAGGAATACGATGTTATTGAGCGGAAGGAAATCGTCAGAACAATTTCATCCTGATGCTTTTCAAAGGGATATGCATTCTTATGAAAAGTAATCTGGTTTTGCCACCTAACAGAAATATCGCCATTGAAATGCCCTTCTTCCCTTTCAAAGAACTTGAACACTCAATAGCCGTCAATGACTTGTGTAGTTTTAATTGATCTTAATCATTTTACCTACGGCTTAATTTCTATCTTTGGATCATCGTTAAAATAAAAGATCTTAATGATAAATATCATCATTTACTCTAGATATTGGAACAACAAAAACTGCGAACTTTTCCTTTGTTGCCTATCACATGATCTGCATTCGTTTACTAAATCAAGAGGCGATTAATAGAAATGCAAATAGCTGAAACGTTTCGAAGGAAGAAAAGGTTTCAGATTCATGACAACTTCATTTGGAAATGACAATGTTACAGTTCGGTCAAAAATTGACGATTCAAAGCATTCATCTGATTCAGAGTTTTTTCAAATTCTAAATTTCCGTTCAAAATCTTAATGTAAACACAGATTATTCCCTAGAGATCATTTGGAATGATTGTTCTTGTCTGGCTCTCTGGCATACTCACCTTTTTGAACGATATTAACAACTGCAATATACAACTATTTATAAAGGAATTGTCCGGAATTTTTTAAATAGCTTTGAATGAATAATAGCAAACCACGAACAATCAACTTCGTTTCCCTCTTAGAAATTTCTCTCCTTGCTTCTTGTGGGGCATAACTCATTGTCTCAAAGCCTGAGCATGGCCACGAGCTTCGTTAACATAAAGGCCATGACATTGCTTCCGTCCAACTAGCGATTTCTCGCGATAAGTCCTAATTCTTGTTTAACTCTTAAGACTAGAAATGTTTTCAATGTTATCACTATTTTTTTTTTCAATTTTTCCCATTTCCTTTCCTGCTCTAATATTTTGCAATAGAGAATTTTGTCACAAGGACCCCTAGGGCTCAGAGAAAATTTGGGGGAGGGGACCCACTGGAACAGCTGTTGGGAAACAGATGGTAGCTTCCCGTCAAAGCCATCCAACGTGTTCTTTAACGTGCACAGTGTATGGCTCTCCCGCACACATGCCCACGGCTTAACGTCCCATCCGAAGGACGGTGGCCTTTCAAAGCCCCATCGGTTTTCTTACTGACCAAGGACAGAGCGGAGAGTTTTGTAGAGATAAATTTCGACGCTGGCCCAGCTGGGGCTCGAACCTGAGAACTACAGATTACGAACCTGGCGCACTACCAACTACCCCCGCTCCATCGTATAAAAGGAATATTTCAATAAATTGTACCTGAATATGTCACATCATTACATTCCAATATATCTCATCGCTATATCAGAGTAACTGAACCATTATGCAGATCGATACAACCATCACAGTGAGAAATCCTTAAATTTATCATCTCGCTGGTGTAAATTTAACATTTAGATGGTGGGGAGGAATCCATATAAATTTGTGTCATATCATGAGTTTACACCCTCATGGATCTAATGGCAACAAATAGGTAAATATATATATATATAACCTTTGAACCGAAGATAACCTTCATCATCCACTGTTCCTTTCACATCTGTTGTCTCAATAAATCCCATTCAACCATCTTTTCATATCCCCTTTCGATACATCATTGTTCCTTGATTCGCATCTCTCTAATATTCACTCTTGCTTCTCTCTTCATCACGCTTTCATGCAGACTCCTCGTTCGAATGCTTCCACTGAAATCATCACTAATTTCCGTGTCGAAAGTCGTCACGAAGTTGATCCTTTTTTAGGTTGAATTTGAGTCGTCGTTTGCTCTATTCCTTCACAATTTATCGCTGTTTGTTATTTCAGTCCTTTAACTGCATTTACTCGTAACATTAATAAGTACATTTTCAGTTTAATAAAAGAATAAATTCTTTCCCTCATATTGACATCACCGTGCAAAATTTAGAGTTTTTAATGGCAGTTGAATTACCTGGCATAAGCATGGAACTCCAGGTGCAGGGCTATCAGTAAGTCTGTGAATCCTCTCCTCAAAGGTCCTGACATGTATTCCGATTGGATGGCGTACATCAATTGCTTCTCGTCCACGTGAGTGCAGATCATGTGAGCAGCACGGTGGTTGCCTTGGAAACAGAGGGCTTCATATAGAGCCAATGTGTGAGCATGGAAACTAAAAAATAGAAAATTTAATATTGGTATTAAAAACGTAAAATACTAGTAATGCAGATACAAAGTAAATTTAGAAATTTCTAAGTGCGAGCTATTTTGCAAACGTTTTGGAGAGATTATCGTAGTTTTAACACAATCATTACTCCGCTTACGATTTTTTCACTTTTTTTTTCTTACCTATTCACAACACAAAACTAACATGAAACTGGCTCCTCACCAGTTCAAGCAACTCTGTCTTCTGTTGTGTAGCTTTTGTGACTTAAATTATTCGTTTGGATGAAAATGCAATTCTCGAGGGAGGCAGCTTTCCTCTCCGTATAAATTTAATGAATACCTTTGATTAGCTCTAACACAAAACTAACAGGAAACTAGCTCCTCACCAGTTCAAGTGACTCTCTCTCCTGTTGTGTAGCGATTGTGACTTAAAAGAAATTATTCGTTTGGATGAAAATGCAATTCTCGAGGGAGGCAGCTTTCTTCTCCGTATAAATTTAATGAATACCTTTGGTTAGCTCTAACACGAAACTAACATGAAACTGGCTCCTCACCAGTTCAAGTGACTCTCTCTCCTGTTGTGTAGCGATTGTGACTTAAAAGAAATTATTCGTTTGATGAAAATGCAATTCTCGAGGGAGGCAGCTTTCTTTTCCGTATAAATTTAATGAATACCTTTGATTAGCTCTAACACAAAACTAACACAAAACTGGCTCCTCACCAGTTCAAGTGACTCCCTCTCCTGTTGTGTATCGATTGTGACTTAAAAGAAATTATTCGTTTGGATGAAAATGCAATTCTCGAGGGAGGCAGCTTTTTTCTCCGCATAAATTTAATGAATACTTCGATTAGCTCTAACACAAAACTAACAGGAAACTGGCTCCTCACCAGTTCAAGTGACTCTCTCTCCTGTTGTGTGCGATTGTGACTTAAAAGAAATTATTCGTTTGGATGAAAATGCAATTCTCGAGGGAGGTAGCTTTCTTCTCCGTATAAATTTAATGAATACCTTTGGTTAGCTCTAACACGAAACTAACATGAAACTGGCTCCTCACCAGTTCAAGTGACTCTCTCTCCTGTTGTGTAGCGATTGTGACTTAAAAGAAATTATTCGTTTGGGTGAAAATGCAATTCTCGAGGGAGGCAGCTTTCTTCTCCGTATAAATTTAATGAATACCTTCGATTAGCTCTAACATAAAACTAACAGGAAACTGGCTCCTCACCAGTTCAAGCAACTCTGTCTCCTGTTGTGTAGCGATTGTGACTTAAATTATTCGTTTGGATGAAAATGCAATTCTCGAGGGAGGCAGCTTTCTTCTCCGTATAAATTTAATGAATACCTTTGATTAGCTCTAACACAAAACTAACAGGAAACTGGCTCCTCACCAGTTCAAGCGACTCTCTCTCCTGTTGTGTAGCGATTGTGACTTAAAAGAAATTATTCGTTTGGATGAAAATGCAATTCTCGAGGGAGGTAGCTTTCTTCTCCGTATAAATTTAATGAATACCTTCGATTAGCTCTAACACAAAACTAACAGGAAACTGGCTCCTCACCAGTTCAAGTGACTCTCTCTCCTGTTGTGTAGCGATTGTGACTTAAAAGAAATTATTCGTTTGATGAAAATGCAATTCTCGAGGGAGGCAGCTTTCTTTTCCGTATAAATTTAATGAATACCTTTGATTAGCTCTAACACAAAACTAACACAAAACTGGCTCCTCACCAGTTCAAGTGACTCCCTCTCCTGTTGTGTATCGATTGTGACTTAAAAGAAATTATTCGTTTGGATGAAAATGCAATTCTCGAGGGAGGTAGCTTTCTTTTCCGTATAAATTTAATGAATACATTTGATTCGCTCTAACACGAAACTAACATTAAATTGGCTCCTCACCAGTTCAAGTGACTCTCCTGTTGTGTAGCGATTGTGACTTAAAAGAAATTATTCCTTTGGGTGAAAATGCAATTCTCGAGGGAGGCAGCTTTCTTCTCCGTATAAATTTAATGAATACCTTCGATTAGCTCTAACACAAAACTAACAGGAAACTGGCTCCTCACCAGTTCAGTGAGCCAAAGATGGACATTGCACATAGTACATATATTATGCGTGATGACATTTCTGTTTTCCCTTCCTAGCTAGCTTGGTTCAGTTCACATAGGACTAAACACTGTTAGCACCCGGACTTCTTGCCTGTCTTTACAGATGGCTCGAAGTCCGGCACTTCAGTGGGATCAGCCATGGTCTGCTGTGATGTAATCATTGCAGACCAGATCCCACTGCAGTGTTCATCTTCACTGCAGAGTTGCACGCTATCAGCCTCGCCTTGGACCACGTGGCGACTAAGCATCATCGTCGGTGTGTGCTTTACACCGACTCGCTTAGCTCGCTACAGGCTTTGATCTCGGTGAGGCATCGTCCTCACCCAGTTCTTACTAAGATCCGCCACCAGCTACATCGTCTGGCAGCCACCACCACCATCCATTTCTGTTGGGTGCCCGGTCACGTCGGAATCAGGGGCAATGATTTGGCAGATTCTGCTGCTAGGTCAGCCACGCCCCTGTCCGACTCTCCGTTGCCGGTTCCCTATCTGGATTTCCGGCAGCGTTTTACCATCGAGCTCCGGGCACAGTGGCAGAGATCTTGGTCAGAACAGCTTACGAACAAGCTCTTTGAGATCAAACCTATCATCAAACCATGGCAGTCTTGTTACTGCAGGAATCGCAAGGAGGAAGTTGTACTTGCTCGGCTCCGCTTAGGTCACTCGTTTATTACTCATTCGTTTCTTTTACGGGCGGACGACGTACCTAAGTGCGAGTTTTGTGACACCATTTTAACTATTAAACATATTTTAATCGAATGTCCGTGTTTTAATTTCGAACGTCAATGTTATTTTAGCTTTCATAATTTTATGTCCGAGCCTCTTACACTCGGACATCTTTTATCTGATCATTGCATTTTATCTCCAGTTTTTAACTTTTTGAAATATTGTGGATATTTTAAACGAATTTGATTTTACCGTAATTTATGCATTATTTACCCCAGGTCTCTTACACCTGGGATTATATTATTTAATATTTCTACACTTGTTTTACTCTGTTCCTATACACTTGTTTTCTGTTGTTTTACCACTTTTCAATGTTGAAACTGTATTTTAACTTTTGGTTACGGGGTTCGATGTCTTTTATCTTTTATATTATCTTTTGTTTGGCGCATTATGGCCTTGTTGCCGATGCGCCATTAAACCCCAAACAACCAACCAACCAACCAAACAACCTCACCAGTTCAAGTGACTCTCTCTCCTGTTGTGTAGCGATTGTGACTTAAAAGAAATTATTCGTTTGATGAAAATGCAATTCTCGAGGGAGGCAGCTTTCTTTTCCGTATAAATTTAATGAATACCTTTGATTAGCTCTAACACAAAACTAACACAAAACTAACACAAAACTGGCTTCTCACCAGTTCAAGTGACTCCCTCTCCTGTTGTGTATCGATTGTGACTTAAAAGAAATTATTCGTTTGGGTGAAAATGCAATTCTCGAGGGAGGCAGCTTTCTTCTCCGTATAAATTTAATGAATACCTTCGATTAGCTCTAACACAAAACTAACAGGAAACTGGCTCCTCACCAGTTCAAGCGACTCTCTCTCCTGTTGTGTAGCGATTGTGACTTAAAAGAAATTATTCGTTTGGATGAAAATGCAATTCTCGAGGGAGGTAGCTTTCTTTTCCGTATAAATTTAAAGAATACCTTTGATTAGCTCTAACACGAAACTAACATTAAACTGACTCCTCACCAGTTCAAGTGACTCTCCTGTTGTGTAGCGATTGTGCCTTAAAAGAAATTATTCGTTTGGGTGAAAATGCAATTCTCGAGGGAGGCAGCTTTCTTCTCCGTATAAATTTAATGAATACCTTTGATTAGCTCTAACACGAAACTAACATTAAACTGGCTCCTCACCAGTTCAAGTGACTCTCCTGTTGTGTAGCGATTGTGACTTAAAAGAAATTATTCGTTTGGGTGAAAATGCAATTCTCGAGGGAGGCAGCTTTCTTCTCCGTATAAATTTAATGAATACCTTTGATTAGCTCTAACACAAAACTAACATGAAACTGGCTCCTCACCAGTTCAAGCAACTCTGTCTCCTGTTGTGTAGCTTTTGTGACTTAAATTATTCGTTTGGATGAAAATGCAATTCTCGAGGGAGGCAGCTTTCTTCTCCGTATAAATTTAATGAATACCTTCGATTAGCTCTAACACAAAACTAACAGGAAACTGGCTCCTCACCAGTTCAAGTGACTCTCTCTCCTGTTGTGTAGCGATTGTGACTTAAAAGAAATTATTCGTTTGATGAAAATGCAATTCTCGAGGGAGGCAGCTTTCTTTTCCGTATAAATTTAATGAATACCTTTGATTAGCTCTAACACAAAACTGGCTCCTCACCAGTTCAAGTGACTCCCTCTCCTGTTGTGTATCGATTGTGACTTAAAAGAAATTATTCGTTTGGGTGAAAATGCAATTCTCGAGGGAGGCAGCTTTCTTCTCCGTATAAATTTAATGAATACCTTCGATTAGCTCTAACACAAAACTAACAGGAAACTGGCTCCTCACCAGTTCAGTGAGCCAAAGATGGACATTGCACATAGTACATATATTATGCGTGATGACATTTCTGTTTTCCCTTCCTAGCTAGCTTGGTTCAGTTCACATAGGACTAAACACTGTTAGCACCCGGACTTCTTGCCTGTCTTTACAGATGGCTCGAAGTCCGGCACTTCAGTGGGATCAGCCATGGTCTGCTGTGATGTAATCATTGCAGACCAGATCCCACTGCAGTGTTCATCTTCACTGCAGAGTTGCACGCTATCAGCCTCGCCTTGGACCACGTGGCGACTAAGCATCATCGTCGGTGTGTGCTTTACACCGACTCGCTTAGCTCGCTACAGGCTTTGATCTCGGTGAGGCATCGTCCTCACCCAGTTCTTACTAAGATCCGCCACCAGCTACATCGTCTGGCAGCCACCACCACCATCCATTTCTGTTGGGTGCCCGGTCACGTCGGAATCAGGGGCAATGATTTGGCAGATTCTGCTGCTAGGTCAGCCACGCCCCTGTCCGACTCTCCGTTGCCGGTTCCCTATCTGGATTTCCGGCAGCGTTTTACCATCGAGCTCCGGGCACAGTGGCAGAGATCTTGGTCAGAACAGCTTACGAACAAGCTCTTTGAGATCAAACCTATCATCAAACCATGGCAGTCTTGTTACTGCAGGAATCGCAAGGAGGAAGTTGTACTTGCTCGGCTCCGCTTAGGTCACTCGTTTATTACTCATTCGTTTCTTTTACGGGCGGACGACGTACCTAAGTGCGAGTTTTGTGACACCATTTTAACTATTAAACATATTTTAATCGAATGTCCGTGTTTTAATTTCGAACGTCAATGTTATTTTAGCTTTCATAATTTTATGTCCGAGCCTCTTACACTCGGACATCTTTTATCTGATCATTGCATTTTATCTCCAGTTTTTAACTTTTTGAAATATTGTGGATATTTTAAACGAATTTGATTTTACCGTAATTTATGCATTATTTACCCCAGGTCTCTTACACCTGGGATTATATTATTTAATATTTCTACACTTGTTTTACTCTGTTCCTATACACTTGTTTTCTGTTGTTTTACCACTTTTCAATGTTGAAACTGTATTTTAACTTTTGGTTACGGGGTTCGATGTCTTTTATCTTTTATATTATCTTTTGTTTGGCGCATTATGGCCTTGTTGCCGATGCGCCATTAAACCCCAAACAACCAACCAACCAACCAAACAACCTCACCAGTTCAAGTGACTCTCTCTCCTGTTGTGTAGCGATTGTGACTTAAAAGAAATTATTCGTTTGATGAAAATGCAATTCTCGAGGGAGGCAGCTTTCTTTTCCGTATAAATTTAATGAATACCTTTGATTAGCTCTAACACAAAACTAACACAAAACTAACACAAAACTGGCTTCTCACCAGTTCAAGTGACTCCCTCTCCTGTTGTGTATCGATTGTGACTTAAAAGAAATTATTCGTTTGGGTGAAAATGCAATTCTCGAGGGAGGCAGCTTTCTTCTCCGTATAAATTTAATGAATACCTTCGATTAGCTCTAACACAAAACTAACAGGAAACTGGCTCCTCACCAGTTCAAGCGACTCTCTCTCCTGTTGTGTAGCGATTGTGACTTAAAAGAAATTATTCGTTTGGATGAAAATGCAATTCTCGAGGGAGGTAGCTTTCTTTTCCGTATAAATTTAAAGAATACCTTTGATTAGCTCTAACACGAAACTAACATTAAACTGACTCCTCACCAGTTCAAGTGACTCTCCTGTTGTGTAGCGATTGTGCCTTAAAAGAAATTATTCGTTTGGGTGAAAATGCAATTCTCGAGGGAGGCAGCTTTCTTCTCCGTATAAATTTAATGAATACCTTTGATTAGCTCTAACACGAAACTAACATTAAACTGGCTCCTCACCAGTTCAAGTGACTCTCCTGTTGTGTAGCGATTGTGACTTAAAAGAAATTATTCGTTTGGGTGAAAATGCAATTCTCGAGGGAGGCAGCTTTCTTCTCCGTATAAATTTAATGAATACCTTTGATTAGCTCTAACACAAAACTAACATGAAACTGGCTCCTCACCAGTTCAAGCAACTCTGTCTCCTGTTGTGTAGCTTTTGTGACTTAAATTATTCGTTTGGATGAAAATGCAATTCTCGAGGGAGGCAGCTTTCTTCTCCGTATAAATTTAATGAATACCTTCGATTAGCTCTAACACAAAACTAACAGGAAACTGGCTCCTCACCAGTTCAAGTGACTCTCTCTCCTGTTGTGTAGCGATTGTGACTTAAAAGAAATTATTCGTTTGATGAAAATGCAATTCTCGAGGGAGGCAGCTTTCTTTTCCGTATAAATTTAATGAATACCTTTGATTAGCTCTAACACAAAACTGGCTCCTCACCAGTTCAAGTGACTCCCTCTCCTGTTGTGTATCGATTGTGACTTAAAAGAAATTATTCGTTTGGGTGAAAATGCAATTCTCGAGGGAGGCAGCTTTCTTCTCCGTATAAATTTAATGAATACCTTTGGTTAGCTCTAACACGAAACTAACATGAAACTGGCTCCTCACCAGTTCAAGTGACTCTCTCTCCTGTTGTGTAGCGATTGTGACTTAAAAGAAATTATTCGTTTGGGTGAAAATGCAATTCTCGAGGGAGGCAGCTTTCTTCTCCGTATAAATTTAATGAATACCTTCGATTAGCTCTAACACAAAACTAACAGGAAACTGGCTCCTCACCAGTTCAAGTGACTCTCTCTCCTGTTGTGTAGCGATTGTGACTTAAAAGAAATTATTCGTTTGATGAAAATGCAATTCTCGAGGGAGGCAGCTTTCTTTTCCGTATAAATTTAATGAATACCTTCGATTAGCTCTAACACAAAACTAACACAAAACTGGCTCCTCACCAGTTCAAGTGACTCCCTCTCCTGTTGTGTATCGATTGTGACTTAAAAGAAATTATTCGTTTAAGTGACTCTCCTGTTGTGTAGCGATTGTGACTTAAAAGAAATTATTCGTTTGGATGAAAAGGCAATTCTCGAGGGAGGCAGCTTTCTTCTCCGTATAAATTTAATGAATACCTTTCATTAGCTCTTCTACTCAAATAAAGGCAGATAGATCGGCCACGATCCTTTAAAACCGAAATTTACCTTTAAAACTTTTATATTCAACACTTCCTTCGTAAAAAGAATTCAAGCAATTGCGTTGCAACATAGCAAAATCTATCTCCGTGTTTTCTCCTGCCAGCTGCAATTTATACAAATTAATGTCCTAATTTCCATTCTTACTTTTTGTCTCATTACATCTCTCCTCAGATTGCAATCGAGCGATTGCGATTCTTTCCGAAACTGATGTTGTCGTCCTGAAAGAAAGAAATAAGGAGAGCCGATATGATTCAGCGGAAGTGCTTTACTACCGTAATCAATATCGTTATCTTTCTAGTGTTCCGAGTGCACAACACACTCTTTTGTCGTTTTCTAGTTTTTTCCCCGTCAAGATACATACGAGGCAGCGATTAAATAATTAAGAGTTCGAAAAGTAATAACTCACCTGAGCAATTTTTCTCGTTCAATTAGCTCGAGGACATCAATGCAACGATCCTCTTCTGGAATGTGCACAGCCAACATGGAAACGGGATCTTCACAGAGCATGCTCCAGCCACGAATATCGGAAAGTTTCAGAGCGTGAGGCTTCGAATTAACGTTGGGCACTCGCGCCCATTGGTATGGCTGCAAGCATTGCACCTGGAAAGGGAAAGTGATGAGTGGGAGGCGTCTCTAAAACAGTTTGCATTTCATTCAAATGTTTTACTTTTATGAATTGATATTTAAATAAATTCTAGTTAAACTAATAAGCTGCATCATTTTATTTTGGGGTTTGTGAATCTAAAATTTCTTTTGTAAATATCAGTATTTATTATTTTGAAATGAGGGGCAATATTGGCCTATATATTTGTTTAAATTTTTCCTGCATTTTCGCCGATAATAATATTTCCCCAATGTCTTGATGACTAGCCATTTGTCATTTCCAAATTCAACCTAGTCATGGTATCACAGGCACTTACTATCAACCTTGGAATTCAAAGGTGTTCGGAATCATCGATTTCTAACTTCAGTGCCAAAAGTCGTTTGCATTTCGTAGCCATCTTTGTTTCGCTATATAATTGAATTGCGCTTTAATGTCAGGTGATCGTTCCCAGTAATATAACCAATAGAGGGAAAGGATTCATTTTAAAATATCTAAATCTAGTCGCCCACAAATCATGTTTCCCAAAGTGGCAGATGAGACTGGACATCGCCATGTCCATGGAATGCCTTTTGGACATCGAGGGCCGAGGGGAGAACCGAGACATGCCCGGTTCTTCTGCTGCATCGTCTGAATAACCTCGCTACAAATCCTGATATCGTCGGTACGGTTCGGTAAAGTTCGTTATTTATATTGTAAAAAATCATTTCTCGAGTAGACAATAAAGTGCTGATTTATGAATAATTCCAGCAGAAAAAGCAACACCAAACAAAACTGCAATAAAACGCGTATTATCCAGCGTCTTCTTTAACGTTACCCATTTAAATCTTGAGCATGCATTTTTTCAAATTAATAAAACTGCAAAGTTGTCTTGCGAGATATTCTTCTTACGGGTGATGATACGTTTCCTCTCCTCCCAGTGGGGGTTGCAGCAGCTGTTGTCTGCACCCCCAGCATTCGAAAGTTAAGAGTTTCAACATAAACAAAATGATAATGTAATGTTACTACACGAAGCAGAAAAAAGTTGCAATACATTTAATATTCTCTGAAGGGAGAGCTTTTGATTTATTATTTTCAACTTTAAATTCAATTAAAAGAAATATTCTCTATTTCTTCTTACCTTGAGTCTTGGTGGGCACTGAGGCGTCAGATGCTTCTCTGTACTCCTCAACACAGCAGCAGACAGGGGAAGTGAGGTCGATGTCCTTCCCAGCTCAAATTGCAACACTTCTTTGCTGGTCGCTTCAAAGAACACAGCTGGGAACAATTTGGTACCTGGTTCCACCTGATGTAAAAAACATTCAGATTGCTAATTATTCATTTTCAGAAGCACAGAGTCCATTAATAAGAACATGCATTGCGTAATGTTTCAGAGTTCACTTCGGATGATTAAGGAAGACAATAAATGAAATATTTGGATTTCAAAACTTGATGAACAAATTATATTAATTACGATAGTCTAATTCAGTGAAAAACTGAATTACGAATTCAATATTCAATCAAAATTTAGAAACTTAAATTCAAAAACTGGCTGAAAATTTTAAGGCACATCTTTGTCGACCAAAACTTCTTAAAACTGATGAAAATTTCCTCGTCTGCCTTAATGCAGCAAAAATATAAAAGCTGAATATCAGATGCTCCTGAAAATAATCTCTCTGCACTTCTCACTAGAAATAAAAGTTTATTCCTAACTCGAAACAGTTTTTGCTTAGTGTTCCCCCTTCCCCCCAGAAAAACGCTTCGTGGTGAAGCAAAGGTAATTTTCCCGCGTTATTACTCACCTTGAACCTGATGTTGGTGGGCTGTCCTTCGGCAGTGAAGGTGATCGTTCCCATCGCAGTGTCCATGTGGCAGCCGACAAACATGCCTTGATTGGAACTGCGCGAGCCTGCCTCGCCATGGCTCACTTCGGAATGTAATTGTCCAGCACAGACCATGTAACAGTCCTGGCGGTCAAGTCTGCAAAGAGGAGTCAATCTCATCAGCTGATGGAATTAAACTTTTTAAAATAAAAAATGATTTTTCTAACTTCATCTGCCGCAATGACTCGTCAACGAGGTCACCGCTACATAATAGGGAAAATATGAGGAGAATGTTCTCTATCATCTTCATTAGGCAATTACAGGGGACTACGGGAAAATCTGTGGCTCCCCCACAATAAATAATATTTCCTCCGTGGGCATCTTTCAAGTTGAATTCCTTATCATTGTCATTAAATTAAAAATACCCTTTTCCCAAAATATTAGTATGTTGAAAGGTAAAAAACATAACAATAAATCCATCAGCTTTTTCTTTAGTCTTGTGTTCTCTTCATGCTTTTCATCCACCAGAATTCGCACTCATCAATAAAAAAAGGTTAGACTTTAAAATAGGTAGGCGTACTCAACGCTACCTGTCATCGTAGTAATGAAACAACTTTTGTGCTTGAGAGGGATGTATGGCGCAGTACAGCCGTCCGTGAATGATGATGGCATATACTGTCATCGTAGTAAGGAAATAACTTTTGTGCTTGGGAGGGATGTATGGCGTAGTACAACCGTCCGTGAATGATGATGGCATATACTGTCATCGTAGTAAGGAAACAACTTTTGTGCTTGGGAGGGATGTATGGCGTAGTACAACCGTCCGTGAATGATGATGGCATATACTGTCATCATAGTAAGGAAACAACTTTTGTGCTTGGGAGGGATGTATGGCGTAGTACAACCGTCCGTGAATGATGATGGCATATACTGTCATCGTAGTAAGGAAACAACTTTTGTGCTTGGGAGGGATGTATGGCGTAGTACAACCGTCCGTGAATGATGATGGCATATACTGTCATTGTAGTAAGGAAACAACTTTTGTGCTTGGGAGGGATGTATGGCGTAGTACAACCGTCCGTGAATGATGATGGCATATACTGTCATCGTAGTAAGGAAACAACTTTTGTGCTTGGGAGGGATGTATGGCGTAGTACAACCGTCCGTGAATGATGATGGCATATACTGTCATCGTAGTAAGGAAACAACTTTTGTGCTTGGGAGGGATGTATGGCGTAGTACAACCGTCCGTGAATGATGATGGCATATACTGTCATCGTAGTAAGGAAACAACTTTTGTGCTTGGGAGGGATGTATGGCGTAGTACAACCGTCCGTGAATGATGATGGCATATACTGTCATCGTAGTAAGGAAACAACTTTTGTGCTTGGGAGGGATGTATGGCGTAGTACAGCCGTCCGTGAATGATGATGGCATATACTGTCATCGTAGTAAGGAAACAACTTTTGTGCTTGGGAGGGATGTATGGCGTAGTACAGCCGTCCGTGAATGATGATGGCATATACTGTCATCGTAGTAAGGAAACAACTTTTGTGCTTGGGAGGGATGTATGCCGTAGTACAACCATACGTGAATGATGATGGCATATACTGTCATCGTAGTAAGGAAACAACTTTTGTGCTTGGGAGGGATGTATGGCGTAGTACAACCGTCCGTGAATGGTGATGGCATATACTGTCATCGTAGTAAGGAAACAACTTTTGTGCTTGGGAGGGATGTATGGCGTAGTACAACCGTCCGTGAATGATGATGGCATATACTGTCATCGTAGTAAGGAAACAACTTTTGTGCTTGGGAGGGATGTATGGCGTAGTACAACCGTCCATGAATGATGATGGCATATACTGTCATCGTAGTAAGGAAACAACTTTTGTGCTTGGGAGGGATGTATGGCGTAGTACAACCGTCCGTGAATGATGATGGCATATACTGTCATCGTAGTAAGGAAACAACTTTTGTGCTTGGGAGGGATGTATGGCGTAGTACAACCGTCCGTGAATGATGATGGCATATACTGTCATCGTAGTAAGGAAACAACTTTTGTGCTTGGGAGGGATGTATGGCGTAGTACAACCGTCCGTGAATGATGATGGCATATACTGTCATCGTAGTAAGGAAACAACTTTTGTGCTTGGGAGGGATGTATGGCGTAGTACAACCGTCCGTGAATGATGATGGCATATACTGTCATCGTAGTAAGGAAACAACTTTTGTGCTTGGGAGGGATGTATGGCGTAGTACAACCGTCCGTGAATGATGATGGCATATACTGTCATCGTAGTAAGGAAACAACTTTTGTGCTTGGGAGGGATGTATGGCGTAGTACAACCATCCGTGAATGATGATGGCATATACTGTCATCGTAGTAAGGAAACAACTTTTGTGCTTGGGAGGGATGTATGGCGTAGTACAACCGTCCGTGAATGATGATGGCATATACTGTCATCGTAGTAAGGAAACAACTTTTGTGCTTGGGAGGGATGTATGGCGTAGTACAACCGTCCGTGAATGATGATGGCATATACTGTCATCGTAGTAAGGAAACAACTTTTGTGCTTGGGAGGGATGTATGGCGTAGTACAACCGTCCGTGAATGATGATGGCATATACTGTCATCGTAGTAAGGAAACAACTTTTGTGCTTGGGAGGGATGTATGGCGTAGTACAACCGTCCGTGAATGATGATGGCATATACTGTCATCGTAGTAAGGAAACAACTTTTGTGCTTGGGAGGGATGTATGGCGTAGTACAACCGACCGTGAATGATGATGGCATATACTGTCATCGTAGTAAGGAAACAACTTTTGTGCTTGGGAGGGATGTATGGCGTAGTACAACCGTCCGTGAATGATGATGGCATATACTGTCATCGTAGTAAGGAAACAACTTTTGTGCTTGGGAGGGATGTATGGCGTAGTACAACCGTCCGTGAATGATGATGGCATATACTGTCATCGTAGTAAGGAAACAACTTTTGTGCTTGGGAGGGATGTATGGCGTAGTACAACCGTCCGTGAATGATGATGGCATATACTGTCATCGTAGTAAGGAAACAACTTTTGTGCTTGGGAGGGATGTATGGCGTAGTACAACCGTCCGTGAATGATGATGGCATATACTGTCATCGTAGTAAGGAAACAACTTTTGTGCTTGGGAGGGATGTATGGCGTAGTACAACCGTCCGTGAATGATGATGGCATATACTGTCATCGTAGTAAGGAAACAACTTTTGTGCTTGGGAGGGATGTATGGCGTAGTACAACCGTCCGTGAATGATGATGGTCGACTCGATTGTTATTCCAAATTAGAAGTCGGCGGAACCGTTCGCCTTCTGTGGGCAAAAAACTTGAATTGTAGGGAAATCCATCGAGAAATATCCGACGTATATGGGGAGAATGCGATGTCTCGTAGGGCTATCGTTAAGTGGTGCCAACAGTTTGAAAATGGCCGTACGGATTTTACAGACGAATCCCGCAGAGGCAGACAATCGAGGTCATTGGGAAAATCGGCATATTAGAATGGCGAATGTGGGAGGGAAGAGATTTTCGTCAGATGAAGACGTCAAAGAAGCGGTTTTGGCCTGATTGGTGGACATTGGAGCAGATTATTACCCTCAGGGTATAAAGAAATTAATCAGACGTTTTTGATAAATGTTTACATAACCTAGGCGACTATGTGCAGAAGCAGACTCAGGTTTTATTTTCACCTTAATATATTTGCCGTTCTCAAATACTTTGTTGCTTTGGTAGGTATTCACGAATGCAACATATTTTGAAAATTATTTTCTCCTCTGAGCATTTTTAATCTTCCACTAGTGATTCTGTTATTTAATTTCCAAACTCAGACCACTTCAATTCTTATTTGCACTCAGAGCAATGTTACTCTGAATTTTTTTTGTGCTTTATCGAATTTATTAAATTCTCCCTAATGCAGTCCTTAAGCCTTGTAGGGTGAGTAGTTGTAGTTTTACATCTGAGAGAATTTTTTGCAGGGTAATTTTTGAATGGCCAAGTCAAAAGGACCCCAAAATCTCAGAGAAGGTTGCGAGAAGGGACAACACTGCATAGCTATTGGGAGACAAATGGTAATTTCCCGTTAAGCCTATCCAGCGTCTCTTTAACATGCACGGGGTATTGCTTTCCCCCCCCCCCACGGGGCCACGGCTTTACGTCCCATCTGACCGAAGGCACAGAGGTGGAAAAACAAAAAATTCCATTCCTTCAATTAAAGTAGATATTACGATACTTACACTTCATACAAAGAACTTTCTTCGCCAAACCCTTGGAAGACAACTTTGCGTACTCTGTTTGTGTCAAAACTCGTATCGAACTGTTTGTAAGTCGTCGTCACCCATCCACAATAAACGTGGTTTGGCTCCTGACCGGGGAAGATGCGGATGCCGTAAAAGAATTCGTCGATCAAGTCCAAGGATCCAGCATCCAAATAGTCTCCGCCATCTTCTGGAGGAGCTCCTTCCATTGGCACGCGAGACATGCGTCGAGGAGAACCGGGCTTGTCGGCAACAGAAGGACTGAGGGTGTTGGGGCGGTCGGGCACTGCCGGAGGTATCAGTTGGGTGGCGGAAGCGCGCACTGAAGGACTACGAACAGTCAAAGTGGCGCCAGTGGCACCGAGAGGTTTAGTCCTTTCCGGAGGAAGATCAAGAAGCGCTGGATCCGGTTGGTCAGCAGGTTTGTCCTCTTTCTTCTTGAAGAAACGGAATGGTGATCGTCCTCGTCGCTTTGGTCTATCCGGTTCACCGGCGGCGTCGCTCTCCCCGCCACTTTCGATCCCTTTCTTGTGCAGAGCTTCCTCACTCGCCGCAGAGCGTATCTTCCCTCCTTCCTGGGGTGGGAGGTCAGGGACAGTGAGGTTGGACATCGCCATGTCCATGGAATGCCTTTTGGGCATCGAGGGCCGAGGGCACAGCCGAGACATGCCCGCTTCGTCTGCTTCTGCTGCATCATCTGAATAACCTCGCTGCAAATCTAAAGAGAAAAACAATTAGGTATCGCTATCGAAGCATTTACGGAAACACAAAATTCATTCAGATATGCCACATATCAGAAACAATATTTTTGAAATATAACATATTAATTAATACAGTATAACATTTTTATAGGCGACGAATTATTTTTGTTATTGGGATTTACTATTATTTTATATTTTACATTTTAAGTTTAATACAAAATTTGAAGAATTAACCAATAACAATTTTAAAAATTGAAACTGAAACTGAGATTCAGTTCAAAATTAAAACGAAAGAAGTGAAATAAAGAACCATTTTGTATATTGCATAACAGATAACCAACAAACAAACATGGGGGTCGGAAGTTTCTTGAATTTTTTCTACAGAAATATTTCTGGCAACAGCTGTCCAAAGGACATAACTAACAAATTTTAGTAGCATACGATATCAAATGGCGATTCAAAAATCCGTGCAATTTTTTCCATACAAAATGTGTACCGATATACTATTCTTGTAATATATTATATAATATAAATTCTGCCATTTGGCAGCGTGACTTTTGGGTTTGTCTTCTCGACAATGAAATCTAGAGCATATTTAGAGCATTTGAGTGGCATCACTGCTTTAAATTATCTTCTGTCAACCTTCTCTTGTGCTTGTTTTAAATCAAAATTATTAAAAACGTTTCAGAGTTGAATGTTGAACAAAAAAGCATCAAGGGCCACCTTTTTAGAGCCGCCCATTCCCGACCCCTGCTGATTAGTCCATTTCTACATAAAGAATAATTTAGGTTTCATTTATTTCTTGTTAATTAATTGCATTATTTCTTAAATAAGTTCACTTATTTCCTGTTTGGTTATTTCGAACTCGCAGACGGTATTATTAAATGAATATTGCTGAAAATCAGTAACGATATAATCAGTTTTAGACTTCAGACTGTATACTTTGAATTAAGACAAAAAAACCTAACCTTGCACATGTCCATTCAGACTAAGCATTATGCAACTAGCATATCTGCCAGCGAATCATTTCACTGCATAGTTTTGCAACAAAATTAAACCCAAATTCGTAAGAAACTTACCTTTAACATCAGATAAGCTGAAACCACTTTTCAACATATGTTGCTCTAGATTAGCTGTAAGAAAAAAATATGCTTTATGAAACGAAATATATTTTCTCTCTAGAAAGGGGAAACAAATTTATGTACTCAATAAAAACAAATAAATGCAAATGCTTTTCGTTACTATATACAAGGTCAACGTAAAAACAAATCGTAAATTAATAATTTCTGAATTTCGCTTCCTTATTATTTCTGTAATTATACTAGTTGGGGGTGGGGGGGATAACACGAAAAATGATCATGATTTCACTGCGGTCAATAACTTGTGAAAGAAAAACTTCACCAAAGTCACGTGACAGATAATAATTATATCTAAGCGTGGTTAGCGTGCTTGGTTGCACATGGAAGCGATTCGAGCCCAGACAAAGAATGGATTCTTCTTATATGATCTTTCTGCTGAGGGCTCGCCTTCCTCTCAGATCTTCTCTGCGACCCATGAAATCGATGCCTCCTGCAAGACCTCTGTGGCAAGCAGCTGCTTCAAGGGACATTTTTATTTCACTGTAGAGAATTTTGCTTCAATAGTCAATCGATGGGAATATTGCTGTTCCCAATTTTGTTTCTGACTAAGCAAATTATAACCTGAATTCTCGTACAGTGGTTACTAGTCTCGCAATGCTTTTTCTTGCATGCTTAATCTGTTGAAAACTTCTCACCTGGATAACGCAGTCCTGCTCTTTCCGCCTCTTGCCTCCTTTGCCTTCTGCGGATCTCTTCCCACCGCTGGGCTCTTCCGGTTTCACTGTTCATCAGAAATAATCGACTTCAATTATTGAACATAGATACAAACTATTCATAAAACACGAATTGCATAATTGCTAGAGTTGCCACAATCCCTCGCCAACCTGAAATCCTCATTTAATCTTCAAGAAATTCGGTCGACGTATCAAGAGTCCTGTAAACTAAATTTTTCATTTTAATTACTCTTGATACATTTCATATGTTTCATTAGTAAATTAAATATTGTATTATTCTTAAATCAATATTTTCTCATTTCTGTAATTGGAAATGGAACACTTATTTAAGAGCATTATGCAGCGACACTTTGAGCATCTGCCAAATGCTAGCTGAGTGCCTCGATTAGTTTCATGGTTCCTTATGGCATCACTCATTACAAAGCCCACGGGCTTTTCCTTAATAGCCCATCACAAACAATTTAGGTGCTTTGGAAATAAATGAATGAACTTAATGCGTTTTTCAATCCTCCTAATGCAGACGAAAGCGTTTCGTATGAATGGGATCTTTCTTTGCTTAAAAACCTTTTACCTTCCTATGACGTCAAATGTTCACCCTCATATTGCTGTGGCCTTCACGATACAGTGAGCTAAAATTAGCCACCGTTTCTCATAGAATCGCGGTTGGCGAAATGATGTACCACTAATTGCGACACTTGAAATCGCAGTTGGAGAGGGATTAGTTTTGCTTTTCAAATTAATAACTATAATACAAGAATGATTCATGGAAATTATCACTGTTGCGTCGAATTAGTAATAAAAAGAATAATTCCTCAATTTTATTTACCGAAAATTATCGAGCTATGGCGATTAATAGATAAAATATTCAGCCATGTAAAAGAGATGTTGCTTCGTATTATTTAAATCATTTATATTTTTTTTCATTTATAAAGCCCAGTTCTAAGCAAACTCTTGGCACTTATATTGCATTAAAAGATCAACACTTTAACGCAATTACTACTTATTAACCGCCCCCTAACTGAAAATGTTAATCATGGAATTACGAAATGCGTTAAGCATCACTTACTCCATAAATTCATCTTTACATATGACTGGAAGACTAAGTCTTAGGAACTCGTAATTTACTTTATCGACCGTTTCATACAGGCGATGAGAGATTTTCAGGGCAGGGGGCGTATCTGTTCCCGGAGGGATCCTCGTCACTTCAATCGAGGAGTCGGCCGTGTCGTCCACATTAGAGAAGGTCGCCTCGTCCTTGTTGTACCAGAAGGTCATGTTGCGGTTCATGTTCACACAGAAAGGCTCGTAGCCTTCCTGTAAGCCGCAGGTTGTGAAAAACTTCAAATGGTTCACATCTTGGCCAAAGACCAATTTCGCTCTTTGACCAATGCCGAAAGTAAAGGCAGGAACATAACCTGAAAAAATGGTTAACAAGAATTAAATAAAACTGATATTTGATATGAGTGTATTTATATTTAACTCATAATAATATCATAATCAAACGTGTAATGATCGCTAAAGAAAATGTGGAAATATCCTAAAACCGAATCTAAAGCAATAAAAATATATTTTTGAATATAAAATTTACTTAAGGCTTCCTGGATATTTTATTCGCAAAAAAAACTTTCGCTTTCAAAGAGTTCAGGCGGGAAAATAGTTCAAAACTTTAAAGTGAACATTGATCTTTTGAAAGCATTTCAATTCACTGCATATATCAATGACATTACAGAAAATGAAATGCTTCCAAAGCATCATAACATCAACATGCAATAACTGCTGTAATATTATGATATAGAACTTGTATTTTTTTAACAATATTTAACAGAGCAGGATGTCAAATTGAAATACAGATTACAATTGCTCACCTTCTTCAACAGGAATGTCACTGAAAGCAGCCTCTCCTCCCATAGCATCAAGTAGAAGCTCCCCATTCAGAGTATAACCTGAAGATGGAAAGATATTTTTTAAAAAGGCCACTATGTCACAGATAAAGCAAAAATATATATACATATAGTTTTAACTTGAAGCAATTCATTCAAGCAATCTCAGAACCAAATTAGTCAAAAAGTTACCATGGCACTTCCCAAATACCTTTCAAATCAAACTTTTTTTTTGAAAACTATCTTAATGCAACAAGTTTCAATTACATAGGAAAACGTCTCTGCAATTTAAAAAACAAAATATAGAGAAATTTCAAGCAAAAAAGGCTTATTAACAAGGCTTAAATTCATTAATGAAAAGATGTAACAACTAAAAATCACTTAATTTCAACCTCTCACGTTTCGAACTTCTTAAGATTATATCTAATTCAATGAACAGTTTTCAGATAAACAAGCAGAACAAAATACTTAAGGCAAATTAATGTTCGATGTTGGTTGGTTGGCTGTTTGGGGTTTTATGGCGCAACTAAGGCCATATTGCGCCAAAACATACGATATAGAATAAAAAGTAAAACTGATAAAAATCACAACCAGCAACCAAAATTTAAAAACACACAAAAGGGAAAAGAAAATGAAACTATACAAGACAAAACAAGAACGAAAAGAGTAGAAACAACAAGAGTAAAACAGAAAAGCAACAAGTCTGAAAAGGGTAAAACGTTGAATACCAGAAAAATAACCTGTAGAGAGTAAAAAGCGAATCATCAGATAAAAAATGTCCGAGTGTAAGGGGCTCAGACCTAAAATCGTGATAAAAACTAACGTCTGTCAAGGTTAAAAGCGGGGCAATCGATTACAAATGCGTTTAATTAATAAAATGGTGCCACAAAACTCGCACTTAGGTTCGTCGTCCGCCCGAAGAAACGAATCAGTATTATACGAATGGCCTAAGCGGAGTCAAGCAAGTACAACGTCTTCCTTGCGATTCCTAATTAATGTTTCATACATACAGTTATCTTAATTTTTCAATTCCAATGCCATTGAACTTCTAAAGCATTATAACTGTTTCTTCATCCTAACTCTAATAGCTTTAAGATACTGCTATAATCTACAAAGTTATTTTTTCATTTTCCCCTCCCCCAAAATTCAAAACTATATTATACATATGGTTGAACACATGAAAAATAAAATTGAAACCAGGTTTGAACATTCAAATTCTCTCTTAATATCAATAATTTGTGCCAGCATGTTTCGATTTATTTATCATTCTCATCTTCTTGATCACTTCCAATTAAGAGTTGTGGTTTTAAATTTCGAAATTGTCCATTTTAAATGCTGGGATGTTTTGCATCCTCATCTGAGAAATGTTAACTATTTGTAAATTATGCGATATTACCAGGCTACAAATCAAACAGAGGCCGACACTATTTAAGCAGTATCATATTTTTATATCATATATATTTATATATATGATAATATATAATTATATATATATATAATTTCTTTCCTATACTCCTCATGTTCAAATGTCAAACTAGGTTTACTGGACAAACCAGAATTTTGGCTTCATGAATAATCCAAAGCATAAATATTAACCTCTTTTACATTGCACTGAATGAAATTAAAGTGACTCAAATTTAAATATCGATCATATTCTCATTTTCACTTAAAAGAAAAGGTGTTTCCTCACTTGTCTTTAGCTTTTAATATCCTTTGTCCTACCTTTTTTTTCATTCAAAGTTACTTTCCCTTCTTTTCACCCTACCTGCAAAACTCTTCTTAACCCTAGTGAAATGTTCATTGATATACACCTCGCAAAATGTCAACTCTAGGTACACTAGCCCTCTGAAATAATTCTCTGCTTACTCTTTTTTCCAGCCAATCATTTCTTTGAACCAGAATGGCAATAAGAAGTTTCTTTAGATTTAATTTCATACTTTTTAAAATATGTTTCTCAGGATAACCCTCAATGACAAAATATTCTTCCAATCTCTTTTATAATTTGAGGAAAATTCTTATCTGTTTCTATAGGAAGACCGGATATCTTTTAGAATATATATTTTTGTTTAATGCATTCATTCAATATCCATTAATTTATTAATTTAAAATATCTGATTGTAAGGTTTGAATTTTTTTTCTACCAGATTCAACCTTACCTTGTTCAATTCAGTCACTTTTATAATCTCTCACGTTCTGTGTATTAACAATTCATCAAATTTGCTACAACAAAAACTAACCGATATTTTTCACCTGGTATCGTTTTCTTAAATTCCACTTTTATCGTTTGTAGAACAGACGAAAAATACCTTCTTAATTCGGATTTAATTAGTGATAATTGCATTTACCTAATTTGAATCCTCCTTTTCTTTCAAAACATCCACATTTCTACTTACCTTGCTTCTCTCACCAAGTTGCACCACTTGTATACCTGAATCGAAATCCACACCAAAATCGCCATTTTGTTTTCATATGATACTGATGGCGGAATCTTTTTTTCGGAAATAAAACAATACTCTTTGATTCCTCTAATTTCTGACAATTCTTTGACGTATTGCAGAATAATTATCTGCACAAAAAACTTCATCGAGATATCTCGCTAAATTCTCGAATCTAAAGGTGTTAACTGAAATGGGAGAAAATGAATGAACAGGAAACAATTCCAACACTTACTGATGGTTCTGTCGTGAAGATCGAGGAGGCAACCGACCACATCGCCCACTTGCCAAGGCTTGCCGTAACCTTCAGATCCTCCGCCATGCTTCTTGTGACTCTGAAATCATTTCGTAAGAAATTTTAGAAGTCTAATTGCCCACAAATCCAGTTATGAAAAAACTGTTGTGACATCAATCACTCAACGATTACATTCTAAAGCAGTTCTCTTGCTACGCAGTTACATTGTCTGACAACGGCATTTGCAATAGCCGAATGTGTCCCCAGAAAAGAAAAAATGTAAAAATTAACTGATAAACTGCTCCCCAAATAAGCAGTCATTCACACTGTCCAATTTTTTTAAGGCTCAAGCCACAGCTAGGCCATAAAGTAAACAAACAGTTCTTTATATCATTATGTCAGCAGATATTTTAACTTGATCCATTGCCAAGGTTTCTCGCTCGGGATAGGATGACTAATTTGAATCGGCCGTACGGAAGTAGCGACGTGCCACCCTGGTCCTCCCACGCACAGTGCTTCTTCCCTATGACGTCACCTGCCACGCCTCTTTATACGCCCCCACAACTATCCCCCTTATTAATATGCATAACCAAACACGAACCCTTATTAATATTCATAATTAATGATTCATAATTAATAATTAATATTTCATAAAGACCCACTGGTTGACCATTAAAAAAACTTTTATCAAAAAATTCTTCCCCTTATTAAAAACCCGTGGCGCCATCTAGTGTAAGAGTACTATATTTAGAAAAGCCTTCTATTTTAACTGAAATTATTCCCAATTTTTACTCCCCCTCATTAAAAAACCCCTTATAAAAAGTTGCGCCCCTTTTATTAAAAACCCGTGGCGCCATCTAGTGTATATTATGAGTACTATATTTAGAAAAGCCCTCTATTTTAACCGTAATTTTTCCAATTTTTGACCCCCCCCCCCCATTAAAAAAACTCATTATCAAAGTTCTGCCCCCTCATTAAAAAACCCCCTTACCAAAAGTTCCGCCCCCTTTTAAGAACTATCCCGCGATAACTGTTTTAAAAGACTGTCCAGCAGAAAATGAAAAAATGCTATTGGGTAAAAATAAAAAAATTCATAAAAGGAAAACGGCGAAAAAAAATCTTTGTTTTAAAAACAAATTATTCGTAATTATGAAAAATATTGAGGGGTAATATGGTCTGGTGACCTCTATGAGTGACATAAAAGACCCGCTTTAGAACACGCAACAAGGGTTCGGTACCTCACCCCTACTATGGACCACGTTTTACTGAAGGATGAATCTTGGATCACGTCACCCCCCCCCCTGCGCTGTCGATACCCCTTTGCTTCTGTATCAGACGTGATGTCTTGCAACATGAAAACCCACTGGCACTCTTGATCGTAGTTTTCGGACCCATCTGGAAATTTTTCTAAGTCCAGAGACGGTTGACAGCCCCTCTGACTAAACCGCATTGTCACCCCCAATTCTAACACCTTTGTTTCAGACCATCACAGGAGATACCGTAGGAAAACAATGTTTTGGAAATAATTTTCCACCCTCTTATCGAATCATCCCATCTCCCCTTTATGCAGGGCGGGGGTGGTTCAGTCGGTAGCGTGCCAGGCTCGTAATCTGTAGTTCCCAGGTTCGAGTCCCAGCTGGGTCAGCGTTGAGATTTATCTCCGCAAAATTCCCCGCCCTGACCACGGTCAGCAGGGGACACCGATGGGCTTGGAAAGGCCGCCGTCCGTCGGATGGGACGTTAAGCCGTGGCCCCGTGTGCAGGAGAGCCATACCCTGTGCACGTTAAAGAACACGCTGGATGGCCTTGACGGGAGACTACCATCTGTCTCCCAACAGCTGTTCCAGTGGGTCCCCTTCCTCAACCTTCTCTGAGCCTTCGGGGTCCATGTGACCTGGCCATTTAGCCCATGGTGTGCAAAAAAGTGCCGCTCAGAGGTAAAACAACCCAACAACCCCTTTATGATAGGTCAGCTATTTGTTTCAATGTACCCCATCGGAAGAAGACAAGCCATTTTGAAATTACGCGCTCCTAAACCTGCAAGTGTTGCGTCTCTCTTATTAAAAGTGTGGTCTCCATCGGATTGAAGGATGATGCCATCAGATATTTGTGTCCAGACATATTCGCCACAAGACATCGTGATTGCAAAAGTATGACTAATAAAACTAACTTTTTTAATTCCCGTATATCCGTTACGCGACATGGTCTCAAGTTTAAAACTTTTTATTCCTAATACTTATTACCGCTGTATCCTCAATACATGATTCACTTATGCAAAATATTACTCTTTCCTAGGAAGTAACGTTACTCAGTAACAATCGATAACAAAATATTATTTCTCCCTCCGAAGAAAAATCAGCTAATTATTTGGAAGATATCATTTTTAAAAAAAACACGTGTTCGTCACTCTTTACAAGGTTAATTGTCTTTCATAGGGTAAAAAACAATTCTGTAAAGAATTTTGTACGCGGTTGAATGCTACAGAAAGTAAACAATGCTAAAAGTAGAAAATATTTCATACATTGCTGGTACCCTTGCGTTTCTGCTTACGCTGCGTAAAACATCTAACTTTTGTTCTGCATCCAAGTCCAACATGAATGTATGTTAATGGTGTAGGGGATATTAATTTTAACAAATACACTCATACACTAAACTGCTATAAAAATAATACACTTAATAAGTCTCACTCGATCGTACCTTCTCAACTTACCTGAGCTAATCAGTCGAAATTTTATTTGCAGCTGGACTGATAGGCAAAATTTAGCAAATGCTTCAGCGATTATATCAGTATATCTAGGAACAACTTACATGAGAAACCTTCTTCGATTCGGTAACATAGAAATCCGCCTAACTAAAAATTTTCAGGAATAATTTAAAAGTACAAACCTTAGCAATAAGTTTTGGATACTTATTATTGTTCAGTGACACCAGTGAAAATGAATTTTTCCCTTGTGCAGAAAAGCAACACTGATATACCTTTCATGCAAAAGACATGTACTTGGTTAACGATCGCAGAGTGATGTATTTTTTCCCGCAGACCCAACCACGACACGGACCAGTGAATTGTGCACTTAATTTTCATAGTCACCTCAGCGCACAATGGATATAAGTGACAGACAAAAAAAATGTCTTTACAAATAAGAGTCACTCTGTGTGAAACATCCCAAGTCCAGAAATACCATTCTTAAAAATATGAAAATTCCCTCCACACATGCTCTTACTTCTTGTCGCTTAATTCAAATGGACCAGAGATGCCCGGCGCGAAAAACTGGCCCTACCAGTGATAACTCAAAGGTCACGGGACACTTATGCACTGATCTATGGAACAGCCTTTCGATGTGAAAACAGATATGCTACTGTTTATCTAAACCCTTTACTTATGGGAAGAGCTGCCTGCTCGTTTCATGTCGAAATGCCGCACTTTATCGGGTAGGTCAACGGAAGCCCTCTTATACTGTTCATCACAATTAAAGAAAGTATGTAGCGGTTACTGGGAGAGTATGGTTTGATCACAAAAGGAAGTACATTAGAAAGGTAAAATCACTGTTAGGAGCACAGACAGAATATTGTTAATGTCGTAAAAAATGTGTGAAGTATTTCACAAAACGATACAGATGTAGAAAAAAATTCAGTGTAAAAAATGGAAAAACAAAAAAGTATCATTTAATACGAGTTTCGCAAAATAATAGAATGTGTGAAAACCAGTGTGATATGATGTAGAAGTAATGTGAAAAGAAATCTTTAGCATTATCCCCCAACGTCATTTGTTAGGTGGTGATAGTGTTAAATATACTAACATCCATGAATTTTCAAGCGACATTCAGGGGGGTGCATCATTTCCATCACTTAAGTTTCAACTTCTTTTATTTTTTTCAACTTAAGACTTCCTCTTTTCTAACATCTTATTCACTAAATGTGCTCATCAAAGTCGCTATCTACACAAGATACTTTCTCATCAGACGCTAATGACTCATCATTACACAGACAAACTACCTAACTGATTCAGATATTATGTAAGCATTTAGAATGAAAGACAAACATGTAATCATCTGAAAAGGGAGATCCAGTTGTTTCAAAAAAGAAGGACGGGCGAGCCTTTTATGATGATAAGGATTTTCACTTTTTCAGGGGTATTACGTTTTATCACCTCTTTGCCCCTTGCGCAAAACAACAAGGATTTCACTCATCGTAGACCATGTTCACTTGTTAGCATCCCTCCGTCTCGTTCTTAACACATCAGGATATTGTGTTATTCTAAGTTTGAAAAATTCTCGGTTGTATGTCATCTTCTGTATTAACAAAAACACACACGTTTTGCTCGTTACGAGACATCTAACAGAAAACTTAACGTAAGACAAGACAGTTGTATTCAAAAAAAAAATATTTGAACGTGTTGAAGAAAAATCCTTATACCTACTGAAATATGAGTATTCAAGTTAAGATCAGTGATGAAATATTTTGCATAACCACTTTTTGAACAAAAAATGCTTTTTCGGAACTCGTGGAAAAAACTAATTTCACGCATACAAGTTCCAACGCTCTGAAAAACATAAGTCTCGCACGTAAGGCGCTTGCATGAAAATTATCCAAACTGGTTCATACTTACAAACGTTATACACATTATTTCACCCTTGATCAGAATAGTGAATATTTGATTCCCATGCAACTGAAAAGTTACATGTAATATTCACATGCTTGCACAAAAAGTGAATGTTTGCAGGAAAAATAACGTTGGTTAAAATACGGTTAAAATAGAGGGCTTTTCAAAATATAGTACTCATTATATACACTAGATGGCGCCACGGGTTTTTAATAAAGGGAGGTTTAATAAAGGGGCGGAACTTTTTATAAGGGTTTTTAATGAGGGGGGAGTAAAAATTGGGAATAATTGCAGTTAAAATAGATGGCTTTTCTAAATATAGTACTCATAATATACACTAGATGGCGCCACGGGTTGTTAAGGTTTTTTTTAATGGATCAACCAGGGAGTATTTATGAAATATTAAGTATTAATTATTAATTATGTATTAATTATGAATATTAATAAGGGGGTGTGGTCAGTTATGAATATTAATAAGGGGGATAGTAGTGGGGTGCATAAAGGGATGCGGCCAGTGACGTCATAGGGGGAAAGCACTGTGCGTTGGGGGACAGGGTGGCACGTCACTATTTACGGAAATGAGGCCTTGTGTCAACCCTTCATACACAATGACACTTGAATCATGAAACTTATGCTTCGATGAATACGGCGATCAAAGTGTATAGTGCTTTTTCCTTAAGTGTAGCGTTTTTCTGTGCTTATAGTTTGAAAGCATCGATGTTATAAAGGGATGATGAACTAAACTGACTTTGTCATCCATTGTGCTGATTTCATTCCTCTGAGCTGCAGAGGAAATATCTCACCCTTCTTAGAGGCTAATGACAACCTCAGTACTGAAATCATATGGAAGGTCTCATAGGGTTTGCATTTGTATGGAGGATGTCCAGTGGTCTCCAGCATTTCCATAGACTTCACTCACATGGTGATGGTTTCCATATGATGATCTCAAAGGTATCGAAAGGGTTCGACTTTGGTCCAGGGGAACTGGAACAGTGTCACTCGTAAGAATCTGTTCGTGGTGAGACAACTGGCCACGGGTTCTGATTTCTTCATCCTCTCACACCATTTGGCTGCTATCAGAGCACTCTCATCGTCTTTACAGTCTCCAGATAAAAAAAAACATGACGAATACGAAATAAATTCTTGTTGCACATCCCAGTAATTTCTTATCCATTTGTAACTGGTTGTAGCCCTTCAAAAGGGAAGATATTTTGAATTTTCAAGCATACTGGAATAGATTATCGTGAGGCATTAAGACCTACTGAGGAATGCAATCTGTGTCCAGGTAACGCACTTTCAACGCCTCGATTTTCCCCAAAACGTGAGGCATTCCTGCAACACATCTGTCGCTGGCTGAATGACTCGCTGCTCTGTACACCCGAAGAAAATCGTTTTCTTCTTTAATACCGGTCAGTTTCGTCATGTTCCTTCTCTTTCCATTTTGCGGGCATGTACCAATCGTAACCTTATACACATTTGAGCCGTGTATGTTTCAGATGATACAATAGTACGGTATCATTTTGCAATTGAAGTATTACTAACAATATTAAATGTAGAAAATAAGTTAAAGTACTTTATGAAGAAAAGCAAAATTTCCTCTGTTCAGTCTTACACAGAGATAGATCTGGAAAAATTCTAGGCTCAGAACATGAGCACGGAACTCCTTGTCATGTGATAGAACATAAAAAAATTAAACATTATATCCGCCATAAGCGTACAAAAAAAGTAAATTTTCAAAATGGCGAAAGAAAATATCAATAACGATATACTGAATACCTCAGGTTAAACTCTCCCCTCAAATATCTCTTTAATTTATGTGTATTCAGACAAAATTTCTAATATTGTCTATAAATGTTGTAGCTACGCAAAAGTTCATTGGAATAACACTTCTTTCGCTGAAACAAACTTCAGCATTTCGAGACCTAAGCTGTGAAATTGTGCCTGATTCGTCCGACGTCATTTCCCCTTCAATCATAAGGCCTCTCTGACAGTGAGGTCAGGTGCGGCTGCCATCATTTTCTAAAGAAACTATTTCTCTTTAAATAGTGCATTACTGTTTTTTTTTTCCTTACATTTTATGAAACATGTGAAATATATATTCAAAGTTTTCCCTGGTGACATCAACCCCTCCTTTTCCGTTACGCATTCGTTTCTGAGCGAGTTAATTAATGGAAAGCAAAAGGACTCACCACGTGACCATCATAGGCCCAAGAGTGTTCGTCTCCTCCGAGCTCAACAGAAGGAATAAAGGAGAGCGTCGCCCAGCCAACTCTCATTGGACCGGAACTCATCACCTCGAATTCGTAGTACCTTCCAGAAGAGAAAAAATGGAAAAGATTCAGGAAGATGCCAAACGATAGAGAATACGCCCTCTCTATCAGTTACACCTTTTAGCATCAATTAACAACTCTCATTTATAAATTATAATTTTGATTTGCCCTCTTTCACTTTAGTCAAGGCCGGATCTAGGATGCAGGGAGCAGATGGGCATGCCTCCCTCTCAAAATGCTAGAGACAAAAAATCTTAAACATATTAATATTTCATACATTTTTCAAGATATATTTTAAAGACCTATAAAAACGGGAGGCCATTGGAAATCCAGTCTCTTGATCCCTTTTTATACATTTTTTTGGCTCGACTGTTTCTTGCATCCCTCCCTTCGTTTTTTTTCTACATATGGGCCTGATTTTTAATGATAGTCAAATAAATCTGGAATTGAGAAATTTTAATTTGAAAGTATTGGCGTCTAGCATTAGGACATATTTGTTGTGCCTTGATTTTGGCAACACTTTTACCAGTTCACTTGTCGATACCAAGAAGGCAACTGCAATATCAATGCACGGAAAATCGACAAATCGTTACTTATTCGTAAATCAATCAAAATGAACTTTTAAAAATTTCGAGCTATTAGTTAAAGATTCGTGAGAAGGAAATTAATTTAAAAGCTGTTTCGAAACAATTTCACTTACCATTTTCCAGTGGTCATGGCGTAGGTAGATTCTGCTCGATACGTGCGCTGGTCGTACTTCACCACATCCTTCGTTCCAACAGCCCCTGCGGGGGGAGGAGGAAATTCATTTAATGCGATCCAGTGGAGGAGAAATAGCGACTTCATTTTACTAAAATACGATCAGAATCGGTAAGAAATGCAGAGAGAGAAAATGGCAATGTTAATCGTTCAAACACTCAAGTTCGCATTTTATATTAAATGCATATTTTCGCTCCTCTTTAACTTTCTGCACTTTCCACATCCCACCTCGACTCGGATTTATCTTAAGGGCATATCACTGACCAAGCTACGAGAAGAACCCTGCCACCACAAAAAGTAACTCTCATCGATTAAAGCAATTAAAAGGTCATTTTTACCCTACATTTCTAAACTGCACGTGGGAGACAAGAAATAAAAATCGAAATGCGCTGAAATCCACTTCCGAAGCCAGTCCACACAACTACTCCACAATCTGCAAGTTGGACCAGTGCAATACGTTAACGATGACGAGACACCAGTGAGTAATGAGTAATTTAATATATTCTGACAAAATATTCAGGATGAACGTTTATCATTCAAAATCAACTAAATTAAAAAAAAATTATTTAAATTCTCAATTCATACAAGAGGTCAGAAATGTCTCCAATTCCCGATTGAGTTAGCCTCTCGAAAAAAGAAAAGACTGTGGCTGAGCGAGATCATTACCCCGTCTTTCACTTGCCCGAGGTATTTCCTTTCGATGATTCAGAATATGCCTCATTACTATTCTGCGTCGCCCACAGGCTTCAATAGAAATATGTACCTCAATTTCTTTCGAAAAATTTCACCAGATATTCCAAATTTTTCGCAAATAAAATAAGTCGTAGAAGAATTTAAGCTTTGAGAAAAATATCTTGCAGTTCGATTGTTTTACCTCTGAGCCGCATTTATTTCGCATAATGGGCTAAATGGCCAGGCCACAAGAACCCCTAGGGCTAAGAGCTGGTGGAGGAGAGGAAACCCAATGGACAGCTGTTGGGAGACAGATGGTAGCTTACTGTCAAGGCTATCCAGTGTTCTTTAATGTGTTCACGGTACAGTTCTTCCCCCCACAAGGGCCACGGCTTAATATCTCATCCGACGGACGGCGGCCATTACAAGCCCATTGAAGTCCCCTACCGACCGAAAATAGGGCGGGGAGTTTTGCGGAGACAATTCTCAACGCTGACCTAGGCGGTACTCGAACCTGTGAACTGCAGATTACGAGCCTGAGGCGCTACCCATTTCGCAGTATTAAATATTCAATGCCTATTGTATTCCATAATTAAGCTATAAGTAAACAATTCCCCACTTTACATTTTTTCATCACTTAAATTACTTTTGGAAAAGATTTTCGAACCTCTAGTTCCATTTGGAAAATGAAATCTTGCCGCTCAGAAGTTCATTGATAATGTTTCAATCATAATGATCAAGAACCTCAAACTCTGAAGGATTCTTTTACAAGCCGATATCAAATTACTTTGGATGAAGTGAATGGATTTTTCTGTTGTTTCGATCTCGGTGGGATTTTCTTCTTGCAGAGCCCTTAAGCAATTCACCCTGCGATGTCTCATTCAAGAGAGTATCGTAAATATACACCACAACAGAATGAGTCGTACTATTAACCATTCAGTGGTGCGAAACCTTTACATTATGTATGAAGCATTAATTCTGGATTCTATGCAATCAATTTCACCATCTTACAATGTGGAGACATCTTCCAGCTGATTCTGCAGGAGAAGATATTAAAAGGTAGCAGGGGGCGGGGGCATTGAAGGCTTAGATATCGCACCTTTTCCATGGGCACTTTCAGAAAATCAGACTCAACATTCCCCATCATGATTTACTGCGTACACTACTGAAGGGTAGCAGGAAGGAGGCGCATTCTCTACAAAAATAAGCTAATTGGTGAGACATTTCTGTGTGTAGAGATAAAGGCGAATGATGATGTTGCCACTTGGTTGACAGGAATTTTGAATACGCTTTATAAAAAAAGGAGTTGTTCGTTAAAGGTGTTTCTAGTTATTCAGCATAAATCTCGTAATGAAGTTAGAAGGAACATAAAACTCGAACGTAATGTTAAATGCAGTTTTTATTTTCTTCGAGCTAAGAGACTCTTTGAAGATGCGCAAGGAATGTAAACTGATAATTAACAGAGGCATTCAGCTGCACCTTCACTCCCCAAGCGAAACAACCACCGGATACAGTTTCCATTCATTGTCATAATATTTACCTTCAATTATTGAGCTCATTCAATGCCGGTCCAATGATCTGGAACTGAAACTTCCAGGTTTAAGACTCTGTCTAGATTGCAATCGATGCAAAAGGAAAATTCCCCGTTTTAAAATGTTTCTCTGCAATTGATTGTTTAGCGGTTTCTGAAAAATCTTATTGACTTCGATTTTCAGCTCTTCCATTTAACATGTTATTTTGTTTCAACTGCAAATAGAATTTTATAACAATGCTGTTGGAAAGATGATGGAAAAACCAACCTTCTAATGCTTCGGATGGTGGCGGATCCAACACATACCCATAAGTCAATAGCGTCCTCACAGTTTCACTGGCTGTGTCCCTAAACATAAAAATATATTGCAATAAGGTTACAATCCAAAAATTATTTCTAACTTCCAAAAATATTAAACAATTACGGGAAATGCACAAGGGCATATACATTACCAAGGGAAATAATTTTATTAAACAAATTTAAAGAAATCAAAAATAAGACTAAAAATTTTCTTCTAGGCACTAAATTGAAAATAAAATTTGAACCACCACAATGGAGCTTCCACTGAAATTCACATAATTCGATGACATTGTTTTAAATTCTATCTTATGTATTTTCATGTAACGTTATTCTTCTTCTCTCCTGCAGATAAGCAGATGCTTTGCGGGTCATTTGTTTAAACTCTTGTATAACTAACACGAATATGAATAAGGATTATTATTGTTGTGGGAATCCACAGAAACATTTATTTCCCTGTGCATGCTTTCATCAATACAAAACCGATTTTGTGGAAAACGAAGTCGATTATTATGCAAATCAGAACAGAAAATAAAAATTAATAATTAGAACTAATCTCTCCGTGTTATTATCATTTGAATAAATTAAAAATATTTGCATTTAAAAGGCAACTTCCCTTTTTTCCAATACATTTCAACTCCTTATTCGCCTGCAATGATCCATCTGGTTGGGTTGTTTTACCTCTGAGAGTCACTTTTTGCACACCACGGGCTAAATGGCCAGGTCACAAGGACCCCAAAGGCTCAGAAGAGGTTGGGGGAAGAGAACCCACTGGACATATGGTAGCTTCCCATCAAAATCATCCAGAGTGTTCTTTAACGCGCATAGGGTAAATCTCTCCTGCACATAGAACTCATCTGATGGACTGCCGCCTTTTCAAACCGACAGAGGGCAGGGTGCGGGTTTAGCGAGATGACTCGCAACCCTGGCCCAGGTGTGACTGGAATCTCTTGCATGAACAGTATACCAAATTATCTGAATGTTAATGCTTATCGGTCTGAATCTAAGTCATAAAAATTTTTGACACACTCTTTTTAAGTGTGAATCACGTGTGCATCGCACGGCCTATAGGACAAGCATTTTCGTACTGAGCCATGCAGTGAATACATGATTCGCGGGTTTGCAAGTTTATGCAGGTTTTATTCACACATTCATGCATACAATTTCCGATATGTATAAATATGGAAACATGCTTGTTCATTGTTCAGTAATGTCTGTGCTAAATACGACTTGTTCATGGAGCCACACTTTCCTATTGCTCATAAGCAATTCATTATAGCACGAATAATGGGTGAGCTGCACGGCCCCAACTGAAAATCTAGATGCGAAGCAAATATGATTCACGCGGTATAGTTGTCTAGAACAAATGCAAATCACCTACGATTCGTACGGCGGTCAGCTTGTTAATGCAGCTATCACCATTCGTACGGCGGTCAGCTTGTTAATGCAGCTATCACCATTCGTACGGCGGTCAGCTTGTTAATGCAGCTATCACCATTCGCCTAGAAGCAATATTCTTTTACGTATCATTCACACAAACCTTAAAATATTACTTTTGCCATTTAATACGGAGGAGCATTCAATCTGCGAAGTTATTTCTTAATTCTCCTATTCTTTTTATTTGTGCTTAGATTCAAAATCAATTCTATTCTGATGCCAAATGCAGCCCGTCACGTCCTCCTCTCCGTTGTTCAGAATGCAAAATTCCTTTTATATAATCTTATGAAATGAAACTGAAGATAACAACTGACACTAAATTCTCTAGGGCAGGGTTGCCCATTATGGCCCCCTCGGGCTACTGGTCCTCCTTTAGCAAAGTAGGCGTGGTAATGAATAGAGTTTTTAAGAGGGATGTTCTTTCTACTAAAATGTTTCAGATTTATTCAGCAAATAAAAGAGTAAGAAGTCTATAGGAAAAATGAAGAGGGAGATTTTTAACACGTTAAGCGCGAATGAAATTCATTTTCAATTGCTTTCTACTGATGATCTCCCTTTCATTGCTTTAACATTCAAACGTAATTAAAACTTTAGTAATCCTTCAAAGAAATCCTAAAAGTAGCCCATGGTGTGAAAACATTTGGGCACTCCTGCTCTAGGGCGTGAGGGTTAAAGGTTATGCAGCGATAATTACCTGTTGGCTTTCTTAATGGCATCATCGACATTCTTGTAAGGAACCAAATGAGGGCTTCGTCGCATCAAACTGTCCTGGAATTAAAAAAAATTCTTAGAATGCAAAATTTTTTCGAGACAATACTTTTGAACAAAATTGCTAATTCAAAACCTTTTAAATGTAGGTTTCAGAGGGCGCCACAAATTTCGGTTGTTTTACCTCTCAGCGGCACTTTTTTGCATACAATGTGCTAAATGGCCATTATATACAAAAAGATCTGAGCCTTCAAGTCACAAGGACCCCGAAGGTTCAGAGAAGGTTGGGAGAGGGGACCCACTGGAACAGCTGTTGGGAGACAGATGGTAGTCTCCCGTCAAGGCCATCCATCATGTTCTTTAACGTGCACAGGGTGTGGCTCTCCCACACACGGACCACGGCTTAACGCCCATCCGATGGACGGCGACCTTTTCAAGCTCAACGGTGCCCCCTACTGACCGAGGGCAGGGCGAACAGTTTTGCGGAAATAATCTCAACGCTGACCCAGCTAGGACTCTAACCTGGGAATTGCTTACGAGCCTGGCGCGCTACCGACTGACAAATTTCGGTAGTAGACGATACGTTTGCCGCGCAATTCGGCAAAAACCTGAACCGTTCTGAGTTACGGTCTTACGTTTCTTTTATTCGCACATTCTCAACTTACGTTACGCTTAGGCTCGTACCTTCTACTTATGTTACGTTTCTTCACCAGGCGCCATGTTGCCACCTTGAACTGCAGGCTAACCCTTCATTTTAATAAAAAGCATTTTCGAAGTAATGATTAAGGGAATTCAAAAGTATATGTATATATATTTATTAAATTTAGTGTGAAATCTGCATTGTTGGGTTGTTTTACCTCTGAACGGCACTTTTTTGCACACCATGGGCTAAATGGCCAGGTCACATGGACCCCGAAGGCTCAGAGAAGGTTGGGGGAGGGGACCCACTGGAACAGCTGTTGGGAGACAGATGGTAACCTCCCGTCAAGGCCATCCAGCGTGTTCTTTAAGGTGCACAGGGTATGTCTCTCCCACACACGGAGCCACGGCTTAACGTCCAATCCGACGGACGGCGGCCTTTCCAAGCCCATCGGTGTCCCCTACTGACCGTGGGCAGGGCGGGGAATTTTGCGGAGATAAATCTCAACGCTGACCCAGCTGGGACTCGAACCTGGGAACTACAGATTACGAGCCTGGCGCGCTACCGACTGAGCCACCCCCGCCCCGAAATCTGCATTGCAAATCACCGTCTGTTTCCAAGTAATCAGATTAATTTGCATTTCGAAGAGATTTGCGTCCACTTTATTTCGTTCTTCAATCTTCTCAGTCACACTGTCGATGTCGATTACGTTCATTAAAGAGTGAAATTAAAGGCATTCAAATGACGCTTGATGGAAGAGACTGCCATTCAAGGTCACCTTCATTCCAAAGAAAGATTCCTCTTCCCAATCATCGCTAAAATGATAATTGTAGCACTCAGGGTTCATATTCAATGAGTATTTTTTTTTACAATACAACACTTACTTAACATGCAACGGCCCTTTCAGCAGTTGGGGGGGGGGGGGGAGGCTGTGTCCAGGGAGACGTCGTCGGAGTGGCGTGCACTCACTTCCGCTGTCGGCAACCAACTGACTACGTTGCCAGATCAACACACAAGAAGAGAGCAAACACATACGAAAAACGAATGCTGTTGGTTGTTAGGAACTGAATTTAATTTAAATGAAATATTTCAAAAATATATAAATTATTTTAAAAAACCATTATTATGTTTCTTGAATCAATTTATAAGAGATAGACTTTAAATTACTTCGGCATCGACTGGTAGGCCACCCATGACCAGAAATATAGACAAACCAATAAAATAGTTCAATGCAGACGCTTATGCTACTAAATCGTATTTAAAATAATTAAACTCTGCTTTTAAAGTCATTTAAAGGGAATTTAAATGGCGAGGAATATCCAGATTACTCTTCATCCAAACCTGCATCGGCCGATCTTAACCCTTCCCCTCTAATCCATCACTGATTTGATTTGAATATCTTTCGGCATTTTTGTAATTTCATTGAACTAAAATGTTCTATTTTTAGAATGGGTCTGTAGGGATAATTTACATTATTTTTTCTGCCCTTTCCTGAACTTACGAGTGGTGGAAAGACTTACCAAACCTGAGACCTTTGTTAGCACAGAAGTATCAGTTGCATCATTACTCCTAAAGCTCCTTCATCCATAATCCTGTGTTTATTCTTAGAAATCATCTCTTCAAGAATTCCTTTAAAGTCAACAGAGCAATACTTTTTTCTGATTTATTTTCCCACCTTAAGCAACGTCGGTGATCGTGCAGACGTTTCTCCTGTGTTCCTTTCTTTTAAACCATTCATCCAGAGTTTTCTGTTAGTGTCAACTGACTCATTTTGAAAATTCCTCCAGACATATTTCACCAGTGACGGTTTTCAAATGCTGTGGAGTTCCATCATCCCTGTTTTCTAAATGCCCCTTCTACCCATTGCCTGTGTTAATGACGAAAAACAAAGGAAGGAGAGTTATCCACATTTCCTACCCTCTTCATTCTTTCGTTCAAAATGGCGTATGCTTTAACACGTCAGAAAAAATGAGCATTAAACTACATCACCAGAAATTTGTCGTGTCATTCAAAATTTCAAGAGGTTTGAATATTCGTCTGACAACATCGGTTATAATTGGACTTCAAGTCGTACCTTTTGAATCCTTGCTTTATCAATCAATGGAGCAGAAGAATTTTAAACTTTCGCTCGAAAACGTTCAAATATTTACTCAAGTTATTACAATTCTTCTTCAGCATCCCCATCCACATGAAATGAATCGGCTGTTCCTTTCCACCATCCTCCGAAATTAAAATCTCCTTTCCTCCCGTCTTTTGTCCTCTGCTTCTTTGAGTCCCCAAAGCAAAATGCTCAATGAACAGCGATGAAAAGTGCTCGATGATTCCTTACCTCCGTGAGTCCGTAAGTCCACCCTTGTTGTATTCTCTCCTTGGCCCACACGTTGTGAGTGTTCTCCGCCAGCAGCTCCACCAGCTCCTCCATCTTCTGAGTCAAAGTGATGGCGCTCAAATCCAATGGAGCTGGCTTGTAGCCATTCGGCTGCAGGAAGGGGCTGAGGGGGGGAGGGGGGGTAAAGAGAAAGATTCATTATTGCGACTCGCGGAGTCACTTTCGACTGAAATATAAATGCAGATTTCAATATAAAACGAAAACGTCGTTGCAGATATCATTTCATTCATTCCTCACAAGGGCTATTAAAATTTACCATCAATGTGTTTCTTTTTTTTCATCTTGATAAGAAAATTAATGAAATAATTTCTAATTAAAAACTTAATTATTGCTTTAGAAATAGCAAGTAAAAATATTTTTAATGAAATCGTTCCTATCAAAACATTTCATTTATTTTTTAAGAAGTTGCATTAACAATGGAAAACAACTTACTCGTTTGGTAATTTGACATTTCTTATTCTTGCTGGTGGTTTATCGACAGTGATGTGGTAGCCTAAGGACATGATGGTCCTGCAAAAAATTAGGAAACGTTCAAGATTTTGTTAACACGGATAGGAAATGGTGTATTACTGTTCACAGCTTATTAACAATGGGATGCATGAAACTGATCCGAATAGAGTGTTACGTGAAACAGTTTCAAAGAATTCCGCTAAGAATCGAAAGGGTTTCAGAAACCTTTTAAAACTTACTTCAAAGTCTGAAGAGCAAGAGTCGTGTCGTATCTCTTCTCTGCCATTGGCAATCTTTCGAATGAGGTCAAGCATGGATGTTTCTTGTTCATGTCATTTCGAACCTGCAACGGATATTACAGATAAAATAGGATCTCTACTTTAATTTTCTCATTGTAGAAAATAAATCAGAGATTTCTGAACTAGCATCGCAATTAAAAGCTCCTCTACGCAACCTATTACAAACTTCCGTCATTTAAGTACAGGATATTGTTTATTATTCCCTTACCTCCTCAATTATATAATTATATATAATATATTATATTTACCTCTCCAAAAGACCATCCTGCTCCGATTTTATTCATTGCCCACACCTCGTGGATATTCTCTGCCAACTTCTCTCGAATATTCTCCACGTAGCCAGGAAGTATAACCTTAAGGAAAGCAAAAGAACTCTCTCAGGGATCTTGTTTACAATACACTGATTTAGAACCTCATTCCTACAACTTTTGAGATATTGATTTCAGTCAACAATAATTGCAGAAATGTTGCATGCACGAATCATTCCCTTTTCGGATACTGAACATAATAAGCACTTCTTCTGCTTCTTACCCCTGTGGTGTCTACGGGAGCAGGAACAAACGCAGTGTCATCGAGCTCCAGGGATGGTCCAAATATCACTCCTTTGCTCACTTCGCCGAATTGGAAGCAGGGCTCAACGGTGAGAGTTTGTTTCGGCTGCAGAGACTCAACGAGAGGAGAATGTGCTTCCGGTGGTCCATATCGCAGTCGGCCTTGGTCCCCACCCAGGATAAAACGACAACTAAAAGAAAATAATAAAATCAGCGTTTGTTTTCAAAACTTTCAGTCATTTGTTAAATAATCTATTAACTTGCATTTAAAATGACGTAACAGAAATAATTACACATTCTAAAATTGGTCTATCTTAATGTGGGTGTCATCAGGTTCAAATGCGGCACCACCCCAAAGACTTCTTTGCTAACACGTGTCTCTGAAAAGTGGTAAAAAAAAGGAAATAAAAACACTTAAAATTTCGCTTCCTATGCACAATTTTCATTAGAGTTTTAACTGCGTTTATTGAATTATTAGTTAAATATTAACAGAAAAAAAAACCCTTCTTAGACTTTAATTTGCCACCGAGCTGAAAAGTTCACATCGCTGTGGGAATATAATCTGCCATACAGAAAATCCTGAGGAAGTCATAACCTGGACAAAAAAATAGCAGAAGTTCCATCTCTTATTCGCGATTATTTGAATTGATTGACCTTTGTTCTGTAAAAATAAATGCGATAATTACTAAACTCATCGCAAAGGATTCGGGAATGAGATATGTCCTCTTAAAAGACTGAGGAGTGAGGTATGTTCTCTTAAAAGACTGAGAAGTGAGGAATGTTCTCTTAAATGACCGAAGAGTGAGGTATATCCTCTAAAATGACTGAGGAGTGAGGTACGTTCTCTTAAAAGACTGAGGAGTGAGGTATGGCCTCATAAATGACCGAGGAGTGAGGTATGTTCTCTTAAAAGACTGAGGAGTGAGGTATGTTCTCTTAAAAGACTGAGGAGTGAGGTATGTTCTCTTAAAAGACCGAGGAGTGAGGTATGGCCTCTTAAATGACCGAGGAGTGAGGTATGGCCTCTTAAATGACCGAGGAGTGAGATATGTCCTCTTAAAATACTAAGAAGTGAGGTATGTCCTCTTAAAAGACTGAGGAGTGAGGTATGTCCTCTTAAAAGACTGAGGAGTGAGGTATGTCCTCTTAAAAGACTGAGGAGTAAGGTATGTCCTCTAAAATTACTGAGGAGTGAGGTATGTTCTCTTAAAAGACTGAGGAGTGAGGTATGGCCTCTTAAATGACAAAGGAGTGAGGTATGGCCTCTTAAATGACAGAGGAGTGAGGTATGTCCTCTTAAAAGACTGAGGAGTGAGGTATGTCCTCTTAAAAGACTGAGGAGTGAGGTATGTCCTCTTAAAAGACCGAGGAGTGAGGTATGGCCTCTTAAATGACCGAGGAGTGAGGTATGGCCTCTTAAATGACCGAGGAGTGAGATATGTCCTCTTAAAAGACTAAGAAGTGAGGTATGTCCTCTTAAAAGACTGAGGAGTGAGGTATGTCCTCTTAAAAGACTGAGGAGTGAGGCATGTCCTCTTGAAAGACTGAGGAGTGAGGTATGTCCTCTTAAAAGACCGAGGAGTGAGGTATGGCCTCTTAAATGACCGAGGAGTGAGGTATGGCCTCTTAAATGACCGAGGAGTGAGATATGTCCTCTTAAAAGACTAAGAAGTGAGGTATGTCCTCTTAAAAGACTGAGGAGTGAGGTATGTCCTCTTAAAAGACTGAGGAGTGAGGCATGTCCTCTTAAAAGACTGAGGAGTAAGGTATGTCCTCTTAAAAGACTGAGGAGTAAGATATGTCCTCTAAAATTACTGAGGAGTGAGGTATGTTCTCTTAAAAGACTGAGGAGTGAGGTATGGCCTCTTAAATGACCAAGGAGTGTGGTATGGCCTCTTAAATGACCAAGGAGTGAGGTATGGCCTCTTAAATGACCGAGGAGTGAGGTATGTCCTCTTAAAAGACTGAGGAGTGAGGTATGTCCTCTTAAAAGACTGAGGAGTGAGGTATGTCCTCTTAAAAGACTGAGGAGTGAGGTATGTTCTCTTAAAAGACCGAGGAGTGAGGTATAGCCTCTTAAAAGACCGAGGAGTGAGGTATGTCCTCTTAAATTACTTAGGAGTGAGGTATGTTCTCTTAAAAGACTGAGGAGTGAGGTATGTCCTCTTAAAAGACTGAGGAGTGAGGTATGTCCTCTTAAAAGACTGAGGAGTGAGGTATGTCTTCTAAAATTACTGAGGAGTGAGGTATGTTCTCTTAAAAGACTGAGGAGTGAGGTATGTTCTCTTAAAAGACTGAGGAGTGAGGTATGGCCTCTTAAATGACCAAGGAGTGAGGTATGGCCTCTTAAATGACCGAGGAGTGAGGTATGGCCTCTTTAAAGACTGAGGAGTGAGGTATGTTCTCTTAAAAGACCGAGGAGTGAGGTATGGCCTCTTAAAAGACTGAGGAGTGAGGTATGTGCTCTTAAAAGACTGAGAAGTGAGTTATGTCCTCTTAAAAGACTGAGGAGTGAGGTATGTCCTCTTAAATGACTGAGGAGTGAGGTATGTCCTCTTAAATGACTGAGGAGTGAGGTATGTCCTCTTAAGATAGCTCCGAAAAACAATTATATGGTTTGGGTGGAAGAGGAATCAAAAAAAATATTTTTGAACGCTCTGCTATTACATTTAGTCTTTATGTACTAGCATTATATGACTTCTGTTATATATAATTATTAATGCAATAATATACATAATTATAATAGAAACTGCCAAATTTGATTTTGATTCTTGCTGGAGGGAAAATTTTACCCATATTAGAGATGTAATGTATTGCATTATAATTCGAAGCTAATGTTAACATATGTAATGGAATACTTGTTTTAAATGACAGCAAACGAATTTCGAATGCTAACTTTTAATTGAATACATTAAAATCATTCAGGATTTTTTGGTCGGCGCCTTTTTTATCGTAATCCATCGTAAAAAATGCAGACGTGGTGAAAAACTACAAAATATTGGAAAAAGAAATCCGGGGAGCAAAATGAGATGTTCGATTTGATGTATTCTGAAAGAAGTATGACTGAACCTTTAAATTTCCTAAATGCATTTAATCGATCATCCATCAACTATCTGAAAGCCTTTTCATCACTTGCTCTAATTAAGAAATAACGATATAAGCCCAAAAATCATTTCATGGCATTTTGCAGCCTCGTTATAGTTTGATTCAACATATTAGAGAAATAGTATACATTTATATTTTAATATAAAAAACTCATAAGGTTGTATAGCTACCACAAAGCAATGGTAATATGTATATTTATTTACATGAGCCATATATACCGCAACTCCTAGATAATCACAAGAGTTATTTTGCTAAAGATTGCCCCAAAGGCAAATCCGCATGACTAGAGAGGCCTGTGGGGGAAAAAGTGGGATTAGGGACCAACAACATTAGATTAAAACTCTCGTGTAAGGAGGTATATAATTTATTCATGTTTCTCTGTAGAACAAACTTAATACAATTAGCCACTTGTTTGTGAACTCTGTCTCGAATATATTCTACGGTGAAAATGCAGTCTAATAAGTCATGAATTCACGAGTGTGTAATGTTTATTATATAAACATAGTTCGTCTTAGACTAAAAATCCGAAAAGTTTTTTTTAATACCATAGTGTTAAAGAGTCAACACGAAAAATATTAAATGTAATAATGTTGCATGATAAGATGGTGATTCTGTTGGAGGAATTATCGAGTTTTACTCTCCAATTCAAGGTCATCGAGGGCGATTATACCTCCGAGAGTTTTCGCAGAGATGGCAACAGCAGAACGCTGACAGAAAACTGAGTTGCTTGCAGCGAAAATGTCAATTGCAAAGAGCAAGAATATTGCGTAACTATCATTTTACAATTTGGTTAAAATTAATTTCACTGGTGGTACGAACATGAACTATTTATTGAATTGCTGCAATATCGTGTAAAGTTTTGAGCAGCAAAAAAATCGTCAAAAGATATTTGAAGTTAATAGTAACAAATGTTTCTTTCAAAGATAAATTTTGCATCCTAGTTTTTACCGAAATATTTGAACCTGACTTCTAGTGAGATCACCATTTGGTTCATTTCCCATTCAGACACGTAGATATTTGTTTCAAATATGCTTTACCTTTTCGTACCTGAAGAAATAAAGAAAAGTCTAAAAAATATTTTTATATTGTAATATAAATATACAACAGCAAGATGTAGCACATTTTTTCATCCTCGGATGTCAACATTCTCCCCAACAGTCCTAAAATCTCCCCTGTAGTCCTGACATCTCCCTTACAGTCCTGACATCTCTCTTAGGGTTCTAACATCTCCCCTGCAGTCCTAATACCTCCCTTACAGTCCTGACACCTCTCTTACAATCCTGACATCTCCCTTGCAGTCTTAACATCTTTCCTGCAGTCCTAACATCTTTCCTACAGTCCTGACATCTCCCCTGCCGTCATAACATCTCCCCTACAGTTCTGACATCTCCCCTGAAGTCTTAACAAATCCTCTGCAGTCCTGACATCTCCCCTACAGGCCTGACATCTCCCCTACAGGCCTGACATCTCCCTTGCAGTCCTAACATCTCCCATTTGATTTTCACATTTTTGGTCCTCTAGAAAAAGCCATGAAAGTAAAGAAATTCGAGTCGGACGAATAAGTGCAGTGCATTGCCACACAATTCCTGAAAAAAAAAACCGAAATGGTACAGGCATGGAAAATATCTGTACACAGATAAATCGTTTAATGATTCATTTCACCGAAGAGCGAAATTTCCTTTATTATTTGGAAATGCATCGAGGCATTCTTTAAAGAACATCCTAACAATAGCATCAAGAGTGATTCGAACTGAGTCCAGAACCTTCTGCATTTCTGGTTTTCATCAATTGTTACGGCTGGTGGTAAAGATTGCCGCCGACAATCCTTCTTCAAATTAATGCAATGATTTAATTATTATTATTTTATAATTAATACAATAATTAACAATTCAAGTATTACAATAAGCAGCTGATTGACCTCTTTACCCATATTGCACTTTAGGTAATGCAAATCGATTAAACGTAGCAATAATATTCTGAAGCAAAAACTGAAACATCTGAACGTTTAAATCCAGATGAATAAATAAATTAATGAAATTACACTGATGAGCCCAACCTGAGTTTTGCAGAGAAGCTTATGACTGGATAGAACATTCCGTCTGTGTTGAAGTTTTTGAAGTAGCCTTTGACCTTGACGCCATTGACTGTGAAGGTCATTAATGGAATGGTAAGGTCGAGGATGCAGCCGATCACGTCTCCTTTCTGGATGAAGGGAGTTCCCACCTGACGAACTTTATTGCATCTTCCTCCTAAAGAGAAAACAGAATTGGCGCGTTGCCACTGGCAGAAATGAAACTTTATTCTAAATGGTTTAACAAGTAAAGTGAGAACTATAAAAAAAGTGAAAAACGAATTCTTTATGTCAGCAGTATGCATTTATCTGATGAAGTGAATTCTCCGGAGTAAAAAGAAAACTATTTCAAGTGAAGATTTAAATTTTAGCAAAGAGTAAATTGTTTAAAGAGTCAAGGACATGGATACCTGAGAGCGGGGGCGTACCCAATGAGAGGAGGGAGGAGACCAGGATGTCCTCATCCCCCTCCCTCCACGAAACTAAATTAAATTCTTGAACTTTCCCGAAACTGAATTCCTAAATTCTACCCCCCGAAACTAAATTCCTAAATTCTACCCCCCCCCCCCCCCGACACTAAATCCTGGGTATGTTCCTAGCTCAGAGATCTAAGAAGGTTTACATTCTAAAAGCAGAAATACCGAATTCTGTTTAATCAATGGGCCATTCCACAGAGGTCGTTAGGTTGCTGGATATCCTCGTAGCCAAAGAATATTGGAAATCCCTGAGCTTCAAACTTTCAAAAAGGTTTAATGTAAGAACCCTGTCTCTTTCATTCAGAATCAAAATCCCATATGAAGACTCTCAAAGACAGATTCATCGTGAAAATCTTTTGGAATGAGGAATCGTGATGGTTTCAGTTCAAATGGCTCGCAGACTGTTGCTGTACTCTCGTCTGAAAATCTTCTCTGCGCCCAATTCCAATTCCTGATCCCTTTGTGAACTGGATTCTTGATGCAGGAGCCTCTGTAGGCTTTGGTAACATAGTAAACAAAGAAATTATTTTTATTTAGAAATTTTTTTTCGCTATTTGATTTAAACAAACCCTAATCCAGGCATTATCTTCACCTGAATGGTCTCACAGAACTAAACGCGTAATTCCGTTTTTCTGTAAAAAAATTGCATTTTTTGTAAAAAAAAAATTATAGTTCTATCGTTTGCTGTTCAGATAATAGAAGTATTTATTTTGAATAGGTTGCAGAAAAAATATTCATAATAACAATATCGTGTGAAATGGCATTCATGATTTTTCCTATTGCTTTTCTATTGCGTCGCAATGACTGTTCCATCATATCTTCACAACCCGTTGACCGATTCCGATGATTTATGTGTCAGATGAAAGCTTGTCACGAGGGCTATGTCATAAGCTATAGAAATTCACCCCATCCTATTTATTTCCCCCTGAAACAAGGGGAATACAGCTTAGCGTTACAAGTTAAGTGTAAAATGAAAACTTTTGATGTGGATATTGCCGTGGATTTCCTCCAATTAGCTCCCCCCTCCCCCTCCCCCCTATCCTTATTCCCTACAAATAAAGGGGACGGAATTTTCACGAGGATCGAGTTCAACAAGTTATATCTCCAATTAAAGCAAATTGTGACAATGTCGTGGGCTACTCCTAATCTCCCCAACAAACACATAATTCCCCTCCTCGCCAAAGGAAAAGGAGGAGGTCGATTTTTCACGAGTCTAAAGCAAGTGGTAGCAGTTATGAGGGGTTTTTAGTGACAAGGTAAAAATATATATTAACATTTTAAAAAATACCTCTTTTCGTCACTCTAAAAAGCAAAAAATAGAAGTATACCGATTCGCTGAATTCGTATTTGCTTCAAATAAAAATAAAATACCCCCTCAAGCAGCTGCTTGCCACAGAGGTCTGACAGGAGCCTGTCAGTTTATATGCCACAGTAGAAGGTCTGAGAGGATGGCAGGACCTCAGCAGAAAAACGACACAAACAGTCATGCCTTACCCGGGGCTCGAACCCAGGTCCCGTAGATCAGTAGCCAAGCGCGCTAACCACTCGGCTACGGGAAGGGGGATCCCAATTGGCCTACTCAATAAAAAATGCCAATGCCCTGTCTTCCTTTGAAGTGGATGCGAATTCAGAGATGGATTTAAATTTTTTCATTTATATTTTTCATATTAGAATTTTTAATAATATTCTGAAGAGAATGAAATATTCCATCCATTAAAGAGAGGTATAAACTGGGTCGAATTTTTTTCCTTCTATTAAATTTGTTTTACTCGCGAACGTAACCCGCACAATTTCAGAAGCAATGTATCATATGGCAAAAGATTCCTTTTCAGAGAAATCTTGCTTTACTGTCAGCAGTTCCAGTTTGAAAGACTTAAGCGCTTACCTGACCACATGAACGCTCCATCAAATCCAAAGGAGTAGATGTCGTCCCCTACCCCGTTGCCACCCCACTTCAGTCCTCCTCCAGGGTAAGGGATGTAGCCTTTCGTGTTCGCCCACCCGACACGGAAGTGGGGCTCCAGGTGCGTGACGGTCTCGTTATGGTCCACCATGGCTTCAAAGTACCACTTCCGGTACATGGCAGAGCCATCCACTTTGCCAACGAAGATGTTCGGGTGCATGCTGGAGATGAAAACAAAACTCCATCATCCTTAATACTCTTATCATCATTCAACATCACAAATCAAACCTTGCACTTCAATAATTTGCTAGATGCATAATTTCCTAAGAAATATTTCAAAGAATAGGTTGCCTTTCTTTTAAATTGATCCTTTAAAAATTGAGGTTAAAAGCATTTCACCAACTGAATTGATGAGTTCATAATGTTCTGCATTTAATGAGTATGCAATTGATCAGAGAAAAAGATAAAATGTCATGGATGTTCATCAAAGGAAATGAGCATGAAATGAAACAAAGCTTTAAATTTTGAAAGGCTGAAAGGGAATATCTTTGCTAGGAAGTTTATTAATGAATAGAACAAATGACCAAATATTTCAATCTTAGTGAAGAAATTAAAACACAGATGAGTACAGTGCTGCAATCAGAATTTCTTTACGGTGGAGAGAGGGTCCTTCCAAGGGGTCGAATGTCTGATTCAGAGGGGATCCATCCAGGGGGTCAAGCATCTGGTTGACAGGGAGTCCCTCCAAGGGGTTGAGTGTCTAGTTGACAGGGATCCTTCCAAGGGGTTGAGTGTCTGGTTGATAGGGGATCCCTCCAAGGGGTTGAGTGTCTGGTTGACAGGGGGTTCCTCCAAGGGGCTGAGTGTCTGGTTGATAGGGGATCCCTCCAAGTGGTCGAGTGTCTGGTTGATAGGAGTCTCTCCAAGGGGTCGAGTGTCTGGTTTATAGGGGATCCCTCCAAGGGGTCAAGTGTCTGGTTGATAAGGGATCCCTCCAAGGGCTCGAGTGTCTGGTTGACAGGGGATCCCTCCAAGGGGTTGAGTGTCTATTTGACAGGGGGTTCCTCCAAGGGGTCAAGTGTCTGGTTGAGAGGGAAACCCTCCAAGGGGTCAAATATTTGGTTGAAAAGGGGTCCCTCCAAGAGGTCGAGTGTCTGATTCAGAGGGGATCCATCCAGGGAGTCAAGCATCTGGTTGACAGGGAGTCCCTCCAAGTGGTTGAGTGTCTAGTTGACAGGGTATCCTTCCAAGGGGTTGAGTGTCTGGTTGACAGGGGATCCCTCCAAGGGGTTGAGTGTCTAGTTGACAGGGTATCCTTCCAAGGGGTTGAGTGTCTGGTTGACAGGGGATCCCTCCAAGGGGCCAAGTGTCTGGTTGATAGGGGATTTCTCCAAGGGGTCGAGTGTCTGGTTGATACGAGTCTCTCCAAGGGGTTAAGTGTCTGGTTCACAGGGGATCCCTCCAAGGGGTCAAGTGTCTGGTTGAGAGGGGAACCCTCCAAGGGGTCAAATATTTGGTTGAAAAGGGATCCCTCCAAGGGCTCAAGTGTCTGGTTGACAGGGGAGCCCTCCAAGGGGTCGAGTATATGGTTGATAGGGGATCAATCCAAGCGGTTGAGTGTCTGATTGACAGGGGGTTACTCCAAGGGGCTGAGTGTCTGGTTGATAGGGGATTCCTCCTAGGGGTCAAGTGTCTGGTTGAGAGGGGAACCCTCCAAGGGGTCAACTGTTTGGTTGAAAAAGGGTCCCTCCAAGGGCTCAGGTGTCTGGTTGACAGGGAGATCCCTCCAAGGGGTCGAGTGCTGGTTGATAGGGGATTTCTCCAAGGGGTCGAGTGTCTGGTTGGTAGGGTATCCCTCCAAGGGGTCGAGTGTCTGGTTGATAGGAGTCTCTCCAAGGGGTCGAATGTTTGGTTGACAGGGGATCCCTCCAAGGGGTTGAGTGTCTGGTTGATAGGAGTCTCTCCAAGGGGTCGAGTGTTTGGTTGACAGGGAATCCCTCCAAGGGGTCGAGTGTCTGGTTTATAGGGGATTCTTCCAAGGGGTCAAGTGTCTGGTTGAGAGGGGAACCCTCGAAGGGGTCAAATATTTGGTTGAAAAAGGGTCCCTCCAAGGGCTCAAGTGTCTGGTTGACAGGGAGATCCCTCCAAGGGGTCGAGTGCTGGTTGATAGGGGATTTTTCCAAGGGGCCGAGTGTCTGGTTGATAGGGTATCCCTCCAAGAGGTCGAGTGTCTGGTTGATAGGGGATCCCTCCAAAGAGTTGAGTGTCTGGTTGATAGGGGGATCCCTCCAAGGGGTTGAGTGTCTGGTTGATAGGGGATAGTCGAGTGTCTGGTTGATAGAAGTCCCTCGAAGGGCTCGAGTGTCTGGTTGATAGGAGATCCTTTCAAGGGGTCGAGTGTCTGGTGGAGAGGGTATCCCTCAAAGGGGTCGAGTGTCAAGTTTAGAGGGAGGGGGTCCCATTGACAGATTTTTTTAAAGTACAGGCACGAAAGGAATGACCTTTGTAACAAGGCTTCCATGTACAACGAAATTAAACCTGAATCTTGCCAATGCTTAAAACATATTTCTGGTTTCTTAGATATACAAAAATTAGACTGATCCTCTAAGATTAAATTAAATGCACAATGCATCTCGTAGCAAAATTCTTTCATACCGAACTACAGTTTAACATTTTCCAAAATTAGGCAAATCGTATGTGAATAGTAAATGCAAAGATTTAAGAGTTCAAATCATAACAAGTACTCCTTCGTACAAGAAAATATATTTAATTTATGTGGGCACCTAAACCTCATTTGACTTCCGTTTTTAACCCTCCCTGACTACGCTACATTAGCGCCATCTGCTTTTTCATGCATTGTAAGTCTGGGTTTAGTTTCAAATGCAGCAATGTGCTATAGCACTTGCTCATCAGCCATTTGGTATCACGTGCAGTGAGACCCACAGTCATCATTCCTCGAAGAAGAGAAAGTTCTCAGCGGTTTCTTTTTCCTCTTTTCTATCCTAGCATTACATACTGAATCTCTTATTTATTGAGTCCTAAGAATCAATGATAGAAGGGTTACTACAAATTCATGGTTCGATTCTGAAAATCCCAACCCAATGGATTTACCGATTTCCTTTGATTGACTGCCAGAGCCAACTCATATAGAAATTATTGCTCCTCCTCTTACCTCGCATATAGAAATTATTGCTCCTCCTCTTACCTCGCATATAGAAATTATTGCTCCTCCTCTTACCTCGCAACGTGGTCCACAAGTCTCGTTTGCAGCAGCAAATTCCTTCCGGGCAAGAGATTATCACAGATATTGTTCTGACTGCTTCTAACTGCGACGCCGTTGCCAACACAAAGTGAGCAAAGCACATCGAGAACCTGATTTGGAAAGAAAAACATGTATTTTTTTTAAACAACAGCAGAAAAAATTACATACCTACATACCACACACAGTATTCAAAATGTTATGGTGGTGCCATTTAATTATCGAAACCTAACTTATACTGGGCAAAATCTTATACATGTGGCCAGTACAGGCCAATTCTAAAAAAATCCCGTTTGACGCTGTCCACCCATTTCATTCTGGTCTACTCCTCTTTCCTGTGCCTTTTTAGGCACAGTGTTCGTAACTCTATTCGCTAATTTCTACATCTGCACGTTGACCAACCAATAAATTCCTCCCTACAAAAGACACTGGAGAAAGACCAATTAATTGATCCTTTATCTAACCAATAAATTCCTCCCTACCAAAGGTACTGGAGAAAGGCGAATTAATTGTTCTTTTATCTAGCCACACTATCGTTTATATAATGGAACCATTTAAATGCTAGAGGCGCCAGCTGTCAGGTTTTGTTCTGAAATGTCTCCTTCTCCATTTTCAACTGAACGCTCTTCATACACATTTTAATTTGGTCCTGAATTTAGTACTACTTCTGCTATCTAATAGTTGTTCAGTGGAGCTCCTTCTGCTATCTAATAGGTGTCCAGTGGAGCTCCTTCTGCTATCTAATAGGTGTCCAGTGGAGCTGCTTCCTCTCCTCTCCATTGAGCCCTTGGGGACCTTGTGGCCTGATCATTTGACCCATTGTGTGAACGAAAGTGCAGCTCAGAGATGAAACAACTCAACCCACATTTCAGTTGAGATGATTTTGCTTGTTCCTTTTTGTCATTAAGAAATACATATTTCAATTATTAAGCAGTTTAGGAAAGGCTTCAGTCTATTTAAATCTCCCAGTTAGCATTTTGACGCTAGATTACATGAAGTCAGACAACGAGAGAATTCTTTACAATGACTGCTTGATGATTAAAAAGAAAAACCAACAGAACCAGCCGAAGAATCAATCTCAATGATATAATCTGTGACGTAAGTCGGCTAACACCAATATCCGTTTGATGTCTGCACAGGAAGCGGGAAAGCATCTGGTGTAGAAGCACTGAGCCATTAAAAATATGCATGGGTGGGAGGGTAAGGTATAGAAATAAATAAATAAAGCGAAAAGCTTTCGTTCTAGTGAATGCACACAACGCTGAGATTTTGAACTGCGAAACGAAAAACTGTGAAGCACTCACAAGCCATCAGTATAGGCTTCGTTATTAAGAAGCAGGTAACTTTATCACCATGGCAACAATGATAGCAGTCCTACAGTAAAATTCTTCAAGGATGAAAAAATGCATGAACTGTGGCATCAGCAAAAAGCGCTGCACTTGCTTCAGTATTATGATGCAACTCACGGGTTAGTCAGTTTTCATAAAACAAATTTTTTTGACGTGTTGGTAAAGTGCATCTGATGCGTTTAAGAAATTTTATGCAGCGTAATAGTCATTTCATTTGTATTAAATGCGAATGGACAAATCTAGTAGAATGCCAGGGAGGTTGGAGGAAAGTGCATAGCAATGATTAGGAGTGAAACTGACGTCAAATCGAAATTCTGCTGAAATTGAATGCAATGAAAAATAAAATGTACAAAAGGAACATTCTCCAATAATAGAAACTCTTTTAATTAGAAAAAAAGAACCTCTTTCCAAGGGACATGACAACTTAAACTAGTGCTTATGGTGCTAGTCATCATTTTTATCGCCAAGTTGTGACAATATATTTTCGAATAAAATATTCACAGATTCTAAATTGTGATATAATCAGAACATAAATTAATTGGTTCGTTTAAAAAAAAAAGCCAAGAATGCAGAAAAGTAAATGCTCTAAAATTCGTGCCATTTTTTCCAGGTTTCCTCGACAGCTGAGGTTTAAATGTTCGATTTTCGTGGCATGTACAGTTGATAAAATACCCATGATGCTGCTTAAGTGTCTGGAATGAAAATCGTCAGGTTTCCTGTTGTTATGCTTTCAAAGAGTCGAAGCGTCACTTCCATGCCAAACCTCTGGCAGAAACAAATTATTAAAGCAGCCAAGTCTTTCTCATCCTTAATTGCCTTTCTCCAGCATCTTTTGTGGGGAGGAATTTATTGGTTAGATAAAGGAGTCATTAATTGCCTTAAGATGAATCTGTTTTCTTTCCACAGCTTCCTCCTCAAAAGTCCCAGCAGCAATGTTTATTTTCCAGTTTGCCTGAAGATTCCCATTGTCAGTATCCCTCAGACAATTCTCAAATTAAAATCTGCGAGCATAATAAAATGAAAAATATTTTTATTTTTTACCTTTGGATCTCTGCCATGTTTCTCCAGCAATGAAATAATTACTTTTATGTGATCCTCTTTCATCATGTTCAAGGCTTCAGGACTGTCAATCAAAACGCAGTGTAATACATCCAACATACCTAGAACAACACATTTCGAAATTAGTTTCTCTGACAACATTGTATTTAATCAACTATAAACTGTTATAAAAGTCTCCAGAGTACAATTATTCAAAAATACAAAGATTTTAAAATTTATGAAACGAATTAAATCTTTCTGTTTTTTACGCAACACCTTCAAATCTTGATCATTCATAAAGCACTTACTCTCGAACCTCATAGCTTATACCAAGGGGTGGACAACCTTTTGACTTCAACCTGCTCCGCATGACTTTGGAAATGTGTCGGCGAGTCGAATTTGGAAGAGCAGAAAAATCGAGAGGCGTTGGTCGTCCCTGACTTAAACCTTCTCTAATTAGGTGCAAATTCAAATTCCCTTTTCAGAAATTCCCCCTCTGGGAGTGGTGTCGGACATATTATCTGCGACTCAAATGCTGCCCGAGAAGCCATTTGTTTCTGCCCTCGATTATTTTTAGCTCGTTTCCAATATAAAACGAGCAATTATTTTCCCATTGGCCTCCGTTTCAAGATATCCGACCTCTTAGCTTTAAGAAAGAGACAAAAAATGGCTCTTAGCATTGGCTTGGCAACACAGATTTACCGAATCTTCTGAAAGTTTTAATTTTGGAGATTGAAAGGACATAAAGCCGAAAATTTCCAAACTTTAAACGAATATTGCAAATTAGCTATTTAAACTAGATATCTGAAACTTTTTTGGTAAAATATTTCGGCCAAGGGGTTTACATTGACAACGGTGATTTACCCCCCCCCCTTACATGGGAGGGGAGGGAGCGTAATTTTGTGCTTTAAGGGCAAAATGAAAAACTCTTTTTGGGTTGGATAGGAAGAAAATGAACTCTTATTTCTTCTTTCATCTCCGAATCATCCGTTAGTTCGAATTTCCATCGGTAGAGAGTGCTGAAATCGTGAAGAGACGAACTTCATTCACTTTGAAAACGAGGCTACTAGTGACCTTCTTCTTCTTTTAGTTACAATGTGAATAGTATATGACCCCTGGGTTATCAACCAATTAATCGACATCGTAGCAACAGAATGGTTATTAATCAAGAATTCGAAAAAAGAAATTTAATTGTAATTTCATAAAACCTTAGTAACGGATACTATTTTAAATATCTATACACAAGTAGCAGCCACTCTCTGGTTATGAACCGAGTGCTGCCGTATCCGAGAGTATCATCCCAGCAAGACCGTATTTCGTCATAAATTTAACTCCGTACGTATGATCGAACTCGACAACGAGTTTTTTTTTTATTACTCTTATTATTCCCTTGAAAAATCTTATCATCTGTAGGCAAGATATGAAAATAATGTTATTGGATGAGATTATTCCTTTTCGTTTGGTTAAAAAAGAACTAATTCCATTGGTGTAAGGAACAGTCTGGCCTACTGCTGTTCCCAAGGTCTCTATGATTTCAGCTTCCGCCCGCCCTGTGTGCTCGAACTTAAGGAGCTTTGACACCGCTGACACAGTAGCGGATTTAGAGGTTCAGGGCAGTTGACATATGGTTACAAATTCATAGAACGATCTGGGGTCCCTCGGTAGCAGGGGCCCTAGGCGGCCGCTTGGTCTGCTTATCGGTGAATCCGGCCCTGCCCTGACAAAAGTGGTTTTCACCTTTTCAGAAGAAGGGAACAGCAAAATTTTCTCCAATGCACTGAACCCCATTTCTGGACATGCACTTTTAATCTTTGTTTCGATTCACTCCATTTCACAGATTTTAATATGAGTAAAGGGAAACTTCGACACTTCCAAGCAAAAGTCATCACTTCGACATTTGAAGAGATGAATTGCTAATAAGCTACGCACTAATTCTCTTGGAACAATTTCACCAATAAGGACCTTAAAGTATCATCGCAGGCTCCTATTTGACGACCATGCATTTTGTGGACGAAGTAATAATTATTTGAAAAATGTCTGCGAATTGAAAAAAAATTTTTTCATTGCTGGATTCTATGAGAATAAGACTTACATTTGAAGAAGTAAAACGAACAACGTCATGCTCTTTTCATTTAGCAATTGGTTACAAAGATCTTCTATCTGTGGCATATAAGCTGACAGGCTCCTGTCAGACCTCTGTGGCAAACAGCTGCTTGAGGGGGTATTTATTTTTATTTATTTTATGTGTCAAAATCTCGCTTGAATATTTTTGCGATTTCTTCCAGATCTTCTGTCGAAAGTCTATGTTTATAGTTTTCTAAGTCTTTTCGTGAGCAAAACGGGATTCACCTCAAGCGAACTGAACCCTTCTCACCAAATGTTTCGAATCACGATCCCCACGCAGGGAGCTCTCATCGACAGAGACTGACAACTGAAATCGGTAATACAAATTTGCTTTTCGATTAAAAATAATTTGAGGTTATTTTCACTTATATATTTATTTCTCTACCTTAGTTTAATTACATTGGGAGCTATCTAACAGATACTGGTGATGTATGGCATGTAATTAACAGACATATAGGAATTGCTGCTGGGACTTTCAGGAATCTATGAAGAGTGTGGAGAAATAGGCATATACACCTAAAGACTAAAATTAGACTGTATAATAGTTTGGTTCTTTCTCAGGTTAGTTACGATAGCGAAACATGGACCCTTTGTAAGCAGGATAACAAGAAACTTGATGCCTTCTATTTCTAGATGCTTATGCAGTATCTTGGGCATTAGGTGGTTTGATTTTTTAAGTAATGATGAGGTTAGAAGAAAGAGTGATAAACCTCCTTTGAGCAACATTTTGTGCAGAGAGAGACTGTGTTGGTTTGGCCATGTTGCCGGGATGCATAGCTGCAGATTGGCAAACAGGATTATGAACAGTGTGCCTAAAGGCTTCAGGAAAACGGGGGAGACCTAGGATGCGATGGACAGACAGTGTCAAGCAGGACCTTGCTAGAAATGGCCTACAGTGGCCAAATGTAGCAGCTGTAGCTCAAAAGAGACACGTCTGGAGAGGAAAATTTCATAGTCTGGTAGGACCTCCATAGCAGCATGAAGTTTTTGTTTGTTTGTTTGTTTGTTTGTATGTATGTATGTATGTATGTATGTATGCATGTATGCATGCATGCATGTATGTATGTATGTATGTATGTATGAGAGATTGTTCATAGACCCAAAAATCTCTAAGGCCAGACTTGTCCAAGAATTAAATGCCAAGTAAAGAGAGTGCTTAAGAATCGGTTCGCATAAGGAATGGCCTCAGCATGGCCACATTTCTTTCTCCCTTTTCGTAAAAGAGACGTTTTATATTTTATCAGTTGGAGCCTTTCTCTCGTCTTATTTCCTTTCATTATGTTTCACTCCCTTTTGAAATAAAATAGCGATAAGTTCAAGTAAGCAGCAGTTAATAGTAATAAGTACAATATAACCGTAAGTGGTGATAATCTCAGGGAAGTAGTAGGCAAGGTGGTAATAATAACTTCAAAGCAACAGCCAGTGGTAAATAGTGCATTAAGTGGTAATGCATTATCGTTATGTCGATAAATATTGTTTCTACAGCTTTAAGGTCTTACCTGTGCCTTCAGCTGCTTGTTGGCTTCCCAGCCTGCTGAAAAGCCAGTCTAATCTGTTGGATTGAGCAAATTGGGCACAATTGGTGTGGTTCCCTTTGATCACAGCAGCTGCAAATAAAATAGATGTCTTCAGAGAAAATAGAGCAAATTAGTTTAATCAGTTAAAAAACTGGAACATAATTTATTTATCACAGTTTTCTTTTAATTTTAATAGTTATAGAATTACGAGAACTTTACTCAAGAAATTCTTAAACTTTTTCGTTTAAACTGCTTTCTTCAGAGACACAAGTAGGCAAAATAATACACAACGTTATACTAAATTCATAGAGTAAAATTTAAACAAAACACTTAATATATATATAACAAGATATAATTACTCTTTCCCCTATAGAGATATTTCTATTTTACTTACACTTATGCATATATTATTCAGCGTTATCTTCAGCATGTAAGAAGAATCAAGAATTATAAGATAGCATTCACAGCCAAATATTAACTAACACTAAATAGAATACAGAAATTTACTAAAATGTTTCAAAGGAACTGCATAATATAACAGAGATATTATTATTATAAATATATTCTTTATTGTGGAGTTCACTATTTGCTTATTTTGCTTCATTAATCAGCAGAAGTATTTTTCTTCTCTTAAGTTCCTAAAGAGAGTGATATTACTCAATTCCCTTTACCAAATGAAATCATTTCACTGCCTTAGGTAATAGGTATACCGTCTTAACTCCCTCTTTAATGAACCCCTTTCTGTCAATTAAATACCCTCACTACAGAGAAACACCCTTACCTAATAATTGATAGAGGTACCCGGAAATGGCTTCCCATAACTGGGCAGCATCTTCTCCTGTTAACGAGACCAGATATCCCGAACTGGAAATCATATTTATTTTGTCAATTGTTTCCAGAATAAGATTCAAAATGCCCTGAAATGAGAAGAAAAAAAAAGTTATTTCGGTAAAAAGATTAAATGAAAATACTTTGCAGAAATAAAATGTTAGAAACGAAGCTATACAATGAATGATGTTTGGTGTTCATAGCTACAAAACGAGATGGAAAAATATGAAAATTGATTAAAGTGTCCGAAATATTTCCAACGTATGGAATATCTTGAAAATATCAACAGAGTGTACGTCAAAAATATTAAAAGTTAAACTCTGTATATGCAGTACCAAGCTGAACACGCCAGATCTTGTCCGATCACCGAAGTTAAGCAGCTTTGGGCACGGTCAGTACCTGGGAGGGTGACCACCTAGGTAGGGCACTTTCAGTACCTGGGAGGGTGACCACCTGGGTAGGGCACGGTCAGTACCTGGGAGGGTGACCACCTGAGTAGGGCACTTTCAGTACCTGGGAGGGTGACCACCTGGGTTGGGCACACTCAGTACCTGGGAGGGTGACCACCTGGGTACGGAAAGGTCAGTACCTGGGAGGGTGACCACCTGGGTACGGCATGGTCAGTACCTGGGAGGGTGACCACCTGGGTAGGGCACGGTCAGTACCTGGGAGGGTGACCACCTGGGTAGGGCATGGTCAGTACCTGGGAGGGTGACCACCTGGGTAGGTCATTGTCAGTACCTTGGTGGGTGACCACCTGGGTAGGGCACTTTCAGTACCTGGGAGGGTGACCATCTGGGTAGGTCATGGTCAGTACCTGGGTGGGTGGCCACCTGGGTAGGGCACTTTCAGTACCTGGGAAGGTGTCCACCTGGGTAGGGCATGGTCAGTACCTGGGAGGGTTACCACTGGGTAGGGCGTGGTCAGTACCTGGGAGGGTGACCACCTGGGTAGGGCATGGTTAGTACCTGGGAGGGTGACCACCTGGGTAGGGCATGGTCAGTACCTGGGAGGGTGACCACCTGGGTAGGGCACTTTCAGTACCTGGGAGGGTGACCACCAGGGTAGGGCACGGTCAGTACCTGGGAGGGTGACCACCTGGGTAGGGCATGGTCTGTACCTGGGAGGGTGACCACCTGGGTAGGGCACTTTCAGTACCTGGGAGGGTGACCACCTGGGTAGGGCACAGTCAGTACCTGGGAGGGTGACCACCTGGGTAGAGTGTGGTCAGTACCTGGGAGGGTGACCACCTGGGTAGGGTGTGGTCAGTACCTGGGAGGGTGACTACCTGGGTAGCGTGTGGTCAGTACTTGGGAGGGTGACCACCTGGGTAATGTGCAGTCAGTACCTGGGAGGGTGACCACCTAGGTAGGGTGCAGTCAGTACCTGGGAGGGTGACCACCTGGGTAACACTGCGTGCAGTTGGCAAAACATCTGCTGAGGACCCGCCATCCTCACAGATCCCTTCTAATATGGCGTAACTGACAGGGTCCTCTCAGAACTCTGTGGCAAGCAGCTGCTTGAGAGGTTTATACATATGCATATAATTCGTGAAAGGGCAGAATGATACTTTGATAGATTATTAATCTATTGATGCTTTTGAGCAAATCCATATAACACTTTAATGATTTAGACTTATTTTCATTATTAGGTTTTGCAGTTATTGAAAAAGAAATCGACACCTCTTGTGATCATCTTCTTGGCAACTAATTCAACATAAGGAAAACGAAAGTCGTTACAATAACAAAAACAAAAAAAAATCATTTTTAGTGGATATTTAAAAAAAAAGAAAATCCATACCTCCTCTTGAAATAGATCCTGTCTGTTTCTGAGAGCTTTCAGTTTATTTTGCTTTTCCTCGTGTTCTGGAAAAAGAATTATTGTTAATCAGGCTAAACGTTCATGGGGCAACAAAATATGAAGAAAAATATTTTTAACGTTTTCCGTCCATCGTATGGATGCTTCGCCAAAAAAATACACTCAACTGAAAGTCAATGCATCGTTTTAAACCTTATAATTAAGAAGTAAGTGTATGGGCTTTGAAATTGTCGAGTTTTTTCAATACCGCAATTGAAGTTGTGTCCGCGTTTTGATAAAGGCAAACTAGACACGTACCTAGTTCCCGTAAATCTGAGGAACCCTGATATGCCTTTGTGTCAAGGGCCCGTAAATCTGAGGAACCCTGATATGCCTTTGTGTCAAGGGCCCGTAAATCTGGGGATCCTGATATGCCTTTGTGTCAAGGGCCCGTAAATCTGGGGGATCCTGATATGCCTTTCTGTCTAGAACCTGTAAATTTGGGGGATCCTGATATGCCTTTCTGCCTAGAGCCTGTAAATCTGATATAATGTTATGGGAAGCCATTTCCAGATCCTGATATGCCTTTGTGTCTAGGGCCCATAAATCTGAGGGATCCTGATTTGTCTTTGTGTCAAGGGCCCATAAATCTGGGAGATCCTGATATGTCTTTGTGTCAAGGGTCCATAAATCTGGGGAATCCTGATATGTCTTTGTGTCAAGGGCCCGTAAATCTGGGGGATCCTGATATGTCTTTCTGTCAAGGGCCCATAAATCTGGGGGATCCTGATATGTCTTTGTGTCAAGGGCCCGTAAATCTGGGGGATCCTGATATGTCTATGTGTCAAGGGCCCGTAAATCTGGGGGATCCTGATATGTCTTTGTGTGAAGGGCCCGTAAATCTGGGAGATCCTGATATGTCTTTGTGTCAAGGGTCCGTAAATCTGGGGAATCCTGATATGTCTTTGTGTCAAGGGCCCGTAAATCTGGGGGATCCTGATATGTCTTTCTGTCAAGGGCCCATAAATCTGGGGGATCCTGATATGTCTTTGTGTCAAGGACCCGTAAATCTGGGGGATCCTGATATGTCTATGTGTCAAGGGCCCGTAAATCTGGGGGATCCTGATATGTCTTTGTGTGAAGGGCCCGTAAATCTGGGAGATCCTGATATGTCTTTGTGTCAAGGGCCCATAAATCTGGGGGATCCTGATACGTCTTTGTGACATGGGCCCGTAAATCTGGGGAATCCTGATATGCCTTTGTGTCAAGGGCCCATAAATCTGGGGGATCCTGATATGCCTTTGTGTAAAGGGCCATAAATCTGGGGAATCCTGATATGTCTTTGTGTGAAGGGCCCGTAAATCTGGGGGATCCTGATATGTCTTTGTGTCAAGGGCCCGTAAATCTGGGGAATCCTGATATGTCTTTGTGACATGGGCCCGTAAATCTGGGGAATCCTGATATGTCTTTGTGTCAAGGGCCCGTAAATATGGGGGATCCTGATATGCCTTTGTGTCTAGGGCCCGCAAATCTGGGGGATCCTGATATGCCTTTGTGTCAAGGGCCCGTAAATCTGTGGGATCCTGATATGCCTTTGTGTCTAGGGCCCGTAAATCTGGAGGATCCTGATATGTCTTTGTGTCAAGGGACCAAAAATGTCTAATTTCTCATTATTATTAAATCTCTATTAATGAATAGGAAACACAATTCTGACTCTTATGAAGAAAATATAACAAAATAACTATTTTTTTCAATTTTCCATTAAAATGTACTTTGCGAAAAACAAATATAACAAACAATTCTGTTAATATTTTTCGAACATTCTGAATAAAGATGTTATAATTAGTTTTTCCATCTCAAACAAAATAATTTTAAAATTCTCTTCATCATAATATCAATGCTGGTGCAAAGACAGCATTCTAAATGAAAAGAACAAAATATGTCCTATGTCAATGTGTCGTTGAATGGCGAACTAAAGAGAATATTGAATAAATAAGAAATATGAATCTCTCTCTCTCTTACCAATATCTTCCTCTGGTTGAGCGAAGTAAGCAATGAGATCCTCCAAGCAATGGATCACTTCCACGAGGTCGGCAGTTGTAAAGCGGACAGCTTCGCCTTGTTGATTCTGGAGGGAATCCAAACCTCTGAAAAAAACATTTCGAGTCAGTCATGTCAGTCGTCTTCCACTCAAGTCATTCTTAACTGAGAGAAATTGAACTAGTTCTGTCAGAAATGCCATTGACTATTGAGCTGAGTTAAGGTCACTGTGTGCCTACACAAATTGATGCATCTTAAATTTTAAAAGCATCTCCTGAAATGCAAGAAGAGGGATTCGCTGGATATCAATAAGCTGAAAATGCCTTTAAAACAGAGTATGCAACAGGAAGCATTGCTTCAAGTGTGAATATTCATATCATTAAACAATATAATATTTTCACCGATTTCTTCGCCTTCGTTGCTTTCAAGGTTGCAGCATTTGTAATGCATTCGGTCTGCCTGTAGGCGAGAAAAGAAAGATTATGAAGAGAGAAAAGACTCGATACTTACAAGACGAACTTGTTAAAGAGTGAGCTGCACTTCCTGATGACACGAGCTGTGCGAGACTCTTCCTCTTGTGACCTGCTGAACTCCAAGCCATCGTCCATCTTGCCTTCTTCTGACATGATCGCCTGCACGAGAAACAAAGCGCATGCTCACATTAACCTATCACCATATCACTTAAAAACTTATTTATTTTTATCTCTTCTTCTTTCCACAAAATCACAAAACAATGAAGTCGTGAATTTATTTAAATGGGAACGGGGGAGTCCATCGAAGTAGTTGATTGGTTTAAGAGATTGGGGGTCCATCGAAGTAGTTGATTGGTTTAAGAGATTGGGGGGTCCTTTCTATTGGCGGAATGAATTTCGAGATAGTTCCATTGAATTGAAGAGAAAAGCGGAAAGAAGCACTTTGGTATCAAGGCTTTCAGTTTCAGGAAATGAAATCTTATCAATCCTGAATATGTGGATCCGTTTCATATGTCTGCATAATGTTCCACTGAAAGTGTGTTAAATGCCAACTCCCAGAGAAACGTGCCTTTCTTGTGAAGGCAGTGCCGAAAAGAAAACAGATGCAAACACTCATTGCAACATACCACATGAAAAAAAAAGAAAACAACAACGTTGAATGAAAAATGAAGAGGTGTTCCTGATTTTTTTGGATTGAATATCTTCAGAATATTCAGGATAAACAATCCAGAATGATATAAGCATGAACGAAATTCAACGGAATCGGTTTCTTCTTCACTGTGGGATGAGGTAGGAAAATATCGTGCTCAAAAGGAAACAAGAATTCTGCAGAAATTGCAAAATGTAATAATTGGGTGAGACGAAGACATTCTGAAATACAAGTCGACAATTCAAACTCAATTCCATCTGCCAGATCCATTTGCGACACGAAACCTGGAAGGAGACAAAAAAAATGGTTTTACTAGTGGGAGGAAAAAGACCATGAAAAAAAATCTGCTTTTTACCGTTCGTACGACGATTGAAGGTTTCGGTTTTCGGATCACCCAAAGGAGAACTGCATCCTTTTGTAGACGCTGAGAAACTCTCCTTCTCGACCTAACAACAGTTACGCCTTTGACACAGCAGAATGCAATTTAAAGGTAAGGGTTTGATCAACTGAACGCAATTGAAAGGTAAGGGTTTGATCGAATGAATGCAATTGAAAGGTAAGGGTTTAATCAACTAAATGCAATTGAAAGGTAAGGGTTTGATCAACTGAATGCAATTGAAAGGTAAGGGTTTGATCAACTGAATGCAATTGAAAGGTAAGGGTTTGATCAACTGAACGCAATTGAAAGGTAAGGGTTTGATCAACTGAATGCAATTGAAAGGTAAGGGTTTGATCGAATGAATGCAATTGAAAGGTAAGGGTTTAATCAACTAAATGCAATTGAAAGGTAAGGGTTTGATCAACTGAATGCAATTGAAAGGTAAGGGTTTGATCAACTGAACGCAATTGAAAGGTAAGGGTTTGATCAACTGAACGCAATTGAAAGGTAAGGGTTTGATCGAATGAATGCAATTGAAAGGTAAGGGTTTAATCAACTAAATGCAATTGAAAGGTAAGGGTTTGATCAACTGAATGCAATTGAAAGGTAAGGGTTTGATCAACTGAATGCAATTGAAAGGTAAGGGTTTGATCAACTGAACGCAATTGAAAGGTAAGGGTTTGATCAACTGAATGCAATTGAAAGGTAAGGGTTTGATCGAATGAATGCAATTGAAAGGTAAGGGTTTAATCAACTAAATGCAATTGAAAGGTAAGGGTTTGATCAACTGAATGCAATTGAAAGGTAAGGGTTTGATCAACTGAATGCAATTGAAAGGTAAGGGTTTGATCAACTGAACGCAATTGAAAGGTAAGGGTTTGATCAACTGAATGCAATTGAAAGGTAAGGGTTTGATCGAATGAATGCAATTGAAAGGTAAGGGTTTGATCAACTGAATGCAATTGGAAGGTAAGGGTTTGATCAACTGAATGCAATTGAAAGGTAAGGGTTTGATCAACTGAATGCAATGGAAAGGTAAGGGTTTGATCAAATGAATGCAATTGAAAGGTAAGGGTTTAATCAACTGAATGCAATTGAAAGGTAAGGGTTTGATCAACTGAATGCAATTGAAAGGTAAGGGTTTGATCAACTGAACACAATTGAAAGGTAAGGGTTTGATCAACTGAATGCAATTGAAAGGTAAGGGTTTGATCAAATGAATGCAATTGAAAGGTAAGGGTTTGGTCAACTGAATGCAATTGAAAGATAAGGGTTTGATCAACTGAATGCAATTGAAAGGTAAGTGTTTGATCAACTGAATGCAAGATTCCTATGCTCCTTTTGTTCAGCATATTGGATTAACACTCTTTCAAGATTACAGCTTTCGTAATACAGAACGTTTTTCAAGAAAATTATCTGCCTTAAAATAAAAAAGACGAATTTTTTTTCAGTTTTGAAATTATTATCCTTTCAATTTCCTTTCTCATTTTATCTAATACATATAATGATATGTTCTTAATGGAGTTAAAATATTAAAGCAAACATAATAGTCATCGGAGATTAAAACTATTCTTAGTTTTTTTCCTTACCTGCTTTTCTTCAACTTTTCCAACTCCTCTTTTCTTTGTTTCATATGTCTAAAATTAGGAAATGACGCATCAGCATATTTTTAAAGTCAGTTCTTTCTTTCTTAAAATTATTTAACATAAATATTACAATGTGTTAACGATAAAAAAACAAAATTTTAATTCTCACGTGGAAAGGATTTTAAGAGAAACAGAAATTTTGATTTTAAGAATTGGCTTGAAGTAAGGAACGAGTGAGAGGAAGAACAAGAGACTGCGAAGGGACAAGTCCTGCAGAGTCCTGCAAAGCAATACAAAGGTCAACGGAAAAAGATTCCCCACAGTTTCCTTTTTCACATCTACATAGTAATGATGATCCTTTTCAGGAATAAATATTTGAGTTTTCACATAGGTAGGTAAGTTCCTTTCTGTAAATTAAGAGAGAAAAATGGGAATACTTTAGTCAAGTAGAAAAGTTTCGTTTCTTGCATTAGATCAAGCAAAGTTACAGGAATGTGATCAGTTAGATCAGTGGTTCTCAACCTTTTATGCTTCACATCCCCTCTGGAAGGAAATGCGTTTGTAACTGGCGTACCCCTTGTATAGATCGATAAAACTATAGTTATAGTATAACAATGGGAATGAAATAAAACACTGACTTTGTTACTGATCTAGCGACTTTTGAGCTCTCACGGCGTACCTTTAAGTTAGAGGAACGTGATGTTATTCTTATTTCATTTTTTGTGATGTCGCTATACATGATCTAAACAACTGAAATTCTCCTTTATTACTCTTGTAGTAATGTATATGCGAAACTGTAGTTTCACAATATATATATTTAAGCAATCGTTAATTGCTCTGGACTCTTTTAATATATCAATGTTTATATATCCTACAAAAAATCTATTTTCCTTTCGACATGGTTCCTAAAAATTTTCAATTTCTTATTGAAAACATCAGTAGGGAAAAGAACTCTTCACTAAAACTACAGAATTTTTTTTAATTAATTTCAAACAAATTATGCCCTTCTGTACAAAATTCTCTTCGATATATCTTACAATTACCTCTTCTCATTATTAAAACCCTCTCCCCCCCACCAACACCACCTGTGGACTGATCAAAGACCTCAAAGTTATTTATCTGATAATTACTAATATTTCCTTTTTTATCCCAAATTTCTCTCTGTAATATCATATCAATATTAGTCAGTACACAGTCTAAATTTACAATCAACTCATTGAAGTTTTGTTTTACATTCTACCGTTACACTGCACAATACAAAACTAGGATATTGCGGTATTCCTAGTAAAATGCTTCGGTTATTATACGCCTCATTTTGAATTCGCATTCAACCTATTACAGTCGGCAACACATTGCCACAAGTTAAGCATGTTACTAGTGGTATCGTACAAGCTACATTTTAGGTGCATTGTTTTTCGTTATTTTCATCAATGAAATTCCCTCTCTTTTAAGGCCTATTGCCAGTTTTCTCTACGTTGATGATGTCAAATTCTATATTACTCTTTCCAACCCTGAGGACAACCATTCACTTCAGGAGGCGTGCGATAAATTGCAGAGTGGAGCGCACTTAATGCTCTACCTATCTCGAAAGGTAAAACTAGTCTTTAATATAGGCCATAATAATCTATAACTACTCTCTTGATTCCATGGACATTGGAAAAAGTGAAAAAACACAGAGATTTGGGCATTATCCTAACTCTCAACTTATCCTTTTCACAACACTGCAGTTTCATTGCTACGAAAACCAACCGAGTCGTGCACATGATTTTGACACGCATATCCAGTATGATCCTCTTATCGTTATAAAACCCAGAGATCTTTTGCAAAAAAAGCTATTGGGCTTTCTCAACAAATCGTATCAACAGAGATTAAATGAACTATCACTGCACTCTGTGGAATGGAGACGACTTCAGTACGATCTAATTATATTCTATAAAATCGTCCACGGACTTCGCATTTTAATCCCGAACAACCATTTTTTCACACAGTGAATAGACAATGCGTGCTGTGTATTGACATCCCATTTGCAAGATGAGATTTCAAATACCATTTCCTTATTTGTAGGGTATGGAATGATCTTCTAGAGGACGTTGCCATCTCTCCTGCCATAGCCGTTTCTAAAAAGCATTTACACTTTTTAATAAGTTTTAGATCTTCAATTGCCTTCATCTCATGACTGCTAAAGGATTCCTTTATCTGCAGCCTATTCCTTATATGTTGAACATCAATCATTCAATTCATTTATGTTTGTAATGCTATATCTGTTTCTCAATTCTCCCAAATGGAGTCAGTGTAAACAATATTTACTTTCCATTTATTGTTATTAAATTGAAATTGAATTAAAAAACTGGATATTTTTGAATTCTGAACTTATTGTATTTAGTTCAGTTTTTTCTCAGTTCATTTTTGTTTAGATCCAATATCTCTAAATTCTACCATTTTTCCATTCTTTTTGCTATTATTATTAGCATTATTCCTAAGTCCTAGAACAATATAATCCTTTTCTCGAATATCAAGGAACGTTTACACTTTGTCAACGACTTACAGCACGTTTTTACCTTTCAAGTATTCTGGTAATCTTCATATTATTTGCCTTTCAGCTTAACTCTAATTCATTAATTTCAACTCTGGTGTCTTTTATTTGTTACTCTAATTCATTGCTTTGTTTTTTAATTAAATAGTTTTCAAAAAATTTCTCCCTCACAAGAGTTACAGATTGACCTTGACTGTTTGTACTCTGTGTAATATACATTCTTAGATTCTAAGCATAAAATGTTTTATAACACGTGCACAGGTATGAAGATAATAGTTTTTTACTAAATGGCAACACTTTTACTTTCTTCTTTGTCACCAAACGCTTACTCAGTGTTTATAGAAACCTCATTTATAATTAAAACAAATACTCTCTATTCTCTATTTTTATAAAGTTTAATTAGAAGTTTAGTGGAAGTTTTATGAGGGGGGGGAATTGCATTTCGATATATATTACATAAATAATTTTTGATTTAACCCCAGCTGGATTATTCGATTGGCCTTCTGTTTAGCTCCACTACGAAGTTTAAAATATGTATTAGCCATGTGACTGACAATGACCACCATAAGGAAGTAAAGTATAAATGTAAAAGAAACGATGCCTCCCCTTTCCTCTTCCCCCTGAAGTGAAGCAGGAGGGGCGAGTGTCCTGCTACCCTTCCCACAATTGTCGACTATTCCTACATTTCAGTGTAGAGAATTTTAATCTCCCCCAGGCAACAGAAATTTCCGTTGTACTTTGCTTCATTAGATTTCGTTTCATTCGAAAAAAAAAACTCTCTCTAAGAATTTGAACCTATCAGTTTGAAACGTTTATTGATTCTGATGTGAGGGAAATTGGGTAGCAAAAAGTTGGTCAGCGTGAAACATTTAGCAACCGATTTTGGGACAATGAAAAACAAATTATATGGAATTGTTTTTTTAATTTCTACTTGTTGCTGGAATAGCTAACAAAATAAAACGAATAAACTCATTTTTCGTTAAGTGTCTTATATTTTTCAATTACGTATTTAGTTTAAAATTTTTCATCTGTAAAATAATTACAATTCCCATTAAGTTAAAGATAACATCACGGAGCTTGTTGTTTCTTTAGAAAAGCAATCACTTCATTTATTGGCATACATATGAAGCGATTTCTGCTGCCAAATATTTCCAAATGAACCCACCCTATAGGATAGCCATAATCCTGTCTCTTGATGCTGCAGGAAGACTGTTGTGTCGCCGTATTTGATGAGGGGTGCTCCTAGAACCTCTTCTTCCTTCTCATCAAGTACAATTTTCTTGTCATCCTGAAATGAAACAATTTCTTCAGATTCCGCATTCAAAATAAATTTACTACTATTTTAAGAATTCTTTCAACTTAAACACTTCATTTTTAGATCGTTTAAAAAATATATCAACTAAACATTTTAATATTAAAGTTTCCACTTTAATTAATTTAGTTAACATCCACTTAATTATTAGGTTTTGATCCAGTTACGTGAAAAGAGAAATTTGAAGTTTCTTTATCTTAAAAAGCAAAAAAATTATCTTGTTATTTGCGCAACAAAATCTGCCGAATCATCTGTTTCAGCAAAATCGTCACTTTCTGCAAATACTTTAATGCTATGCAGTGAAACCCACGAGAATTCCGTCGATTAATAATCGGAAGCGATAAAATGTCCTTCCTTTAAATTTCATCGACTTTCTGTCCCTCTGTGTGACCTTCCTCATTAACTCTGTAGCTGGGACAGATGTTGAAGTATGCACCTGCCACGTGATGATCCTCTTTCAAAGGAAATAAAAGAATAGAGTCAATTCTCTTACTCTGTCCCTCTGTGTGACCTTCCTCATTAACTCTGTAGCTGGGACAGATGTTGAAGTATGCACCTGCCACGTGATGATCCTCTTTCAAAGGAAATAAAAGAATAGAGTCAATTCTCTTACTCTGTCCCTCTGTGTGACCTTCCTCATTAACTCTGTAGCTGGGACAGATGTTGAAGTATGCACCTGCCACGTGATGATCCTCTTTCAAAGGAAATAAAAGAATAGAGTCAATTCTTTTACTCTGTCCCTCTGTGTGACCTTCTTCATTAACTCTGTAGCTGGGACAGATGTTAAAGTATGCACCTGCCACGTGATGATCCTCTTTCAAAGGAAATAAAAGAATAGAGTCAATTCTCTTACTCTGTCCCTCTGTGTGACCTTCCTCATTAACTCTGTAGCTGGGACAGATGTTAAAGTATGCACCTGCCACGTGATGATCCTCTTTCAAAGGAAATAAAAGAATAGAGTCAATTCTCTTACTCTGTCCCTCTGTGTGACCTTCCTCATTAACTCTGTAGCTGGGACAGATGTTAAGTATGCACCTGCCACGTAATGATCCTCTTTCAAAGGAAATAAAAGAATAGAGTCAATTCTCTTACTCTGTCCCTCTGTGTGACCTTCCTCATTAACTCTGTAGCTGGGACAGATGTTAAAGTATGCACCTGCCACGTGATGATCCTCTTTCAAAGGAAATAAAAGAATAGAGTCAATTCTCTTACTCTGTCCCTCTGTGTGACCTTCCTCATTAACTCTGTAGCTGGGACAGATGTTAAAGTATGCACCTGCCACGTGATGATCCTCTTTCAAAGGAAAAAAAAGAATAGAGTCAATTCTTTTACTCTGTCCCTCTGTGTGACCTTCCTCATTAACTCTGTAGCTGGGACAGATGTTAAGTATGCACCTGCCACGTGATGATCCTCTTTCAAAGGAAATAAAAGAATAGAGTCAATTCTCTTACTCTGTCCCTCTGTGTGACCTTCCTCATTAACTCTGTAGCTGGGACAGATGTTAAAGTATGCACCTGCCACGTGATGATCCTCTTTCAAAGGAAATAAAAGAATAGAGTCAATTCTCTTACTCTGTCCCTCTGTGTGACCTTCCTCATTAACTCTGCAGCTGGGACAGATGTTGAAGTATGCACCTGCCACGTGATGATCCTCTTTCAAAGGAAATAAAAGAATAGAGTCAATTCTCTTACTCTGTCCCTCTGTGTGACCTTCCTCATTAACTCTGTAGCTGGGACAGATGTTGAAGTATGCACCTGCCACGTGATGATCCTCTTTCAAAGGAAATAAAAGAATAGAGTCAATTCTTTTACTCTGTCCCTCTGTGTGACCTTCCTCATTAACTCTGTAGCTGGGACAGATGTTAAAGTATGCACCTGCCACGTGATGATCCTCTTTCAAAGGAAATAAAAGAATAGAGTCAATTCTCTTACTCTGTCCCTCTGTGTGACCTTCCTCATTAACTCTGTAGCTGGGACAGATGTTAAAGTATGCACCTGCCACGTGATGATCCTCTTTCAAAGGAAATAAAAGAATAGAGTCAATTCTCTTACTCTGTCCCTCTGTGTGACCTTCCTCATTAACTCTGTAGCTGGGACAGATGTTAAAGTATGCACCTGCCACGTGATGATCCTCTTTCAAAGGAAATAAAAGAATAGAGTCAATTCTCTTACTCTGTCCCTCTGTGTGACCTTCCTCATTAACTCTGTAGCTGGGACAGATGTTAAAGTATGCACCTGCCACGTGATGATCCTCTTTCAAAGGAAAAAAAAGAATAGAGTCAATTCTTTTACTCTGTCCCTCTGTGTGACCTTCCTCATTAACTCTGTAGCTGGGACAGATGTTAAGTATGCACCTGCCACGTGATGATCCTCTTTCAAAGGAAATAAAAGAATAGAGTCAATTCTCTTACTCTGTCCCTCTGTGTGACCTTCCTCATTAACTCTGTAGCTGGGACAGATGTTAAAGTATGCACCTGCCACGTGATGATCCTCTTTCAAAGGAAATAAAAGAATAGAGTCAATTCTCTTACTCTGTCCCTCTGTGTGACCTTCCTCATTAACTCTGCAGCTGGAACAGATGTTGAAGTATGCACCTGCCACGTGATGATCCTCTTTCAAAGGAAATAAAAGAATAGAGTCAATTCTCTTACTCTGTCCCTCTGTGTGACCTTCCTCATTAACTCTGCAGCTGGGACAGATGTTAAAGTATGCACCTGCCACGTGATGACCCTCTTTCAAAGGAAATAAAAGAATAGAGTCAATTCTCTTACTCTGTCCCTCTGTGTGACCTTCCTCATTAACTCTGCAGCTGGGACAGATGTTGAAGTATGCACCTGCCACGTGATGATCCTCTTTCAAAGGAAATAAAAGAATAGAGTCAATTCTCTTACTCTGTCCCTCTGTGTGACCTTCCTCATTAACTCTGCAGCTGGGACAGATGTTGAAGTATGCACCTGCCACGTGATGATCCTCTTTCAAAGGAAATAAAAGAATAGAGTCAATTCTCTTACTCTGTCCCTCTGTGTGACCTTCCTCATTAACTCTGCAGCTGGGACAGATGTTAAAGTATGCACCTGCCACGTGATGATCCTCTTTCAAACGAAATAAAAGAATAGAGTCAATTCTTTTACTCTGTCCCTCTGTGTGACCTTCCTCATTAACTCTGTAGCTGGGACAGATGTTAAAGTATGCACCTGCCACGTGATGATCCTCTTTCAAAGGAAATAAAAGAATAGAGTCAATTCTCTTACTCTGTCCCTCTGTGTGACCTTCCTCATTAACTCTGCAGCTGGGACAGATGTTGAAGTATGCACCTGCCACGTGATGATCCTCTTTCAAAGGAAATAAAAGAATAGAGTCAATTCTCTTACTCTGTCCCTCTGTGTGACCTTCCTCATTAACTCTGTAGCTGGGACAGATGTTAAAGTATGCACCTGCCACGTGATGATCCTCTTTCAAAGGAAATAAAAGAATAGAGTCAATTCTTTTACTCTGTCCCTCTGTGTGACCTTCCTCATTAACTCTGTAGCTGGGACAGATGTTAAAGTATGCACCTGCCACGTGATGATCCTCTTTCAAAGGAAATAAAAGAATAGAGTCAATTCTCTTACTCTGTCCCTCTGTGTGACCTTCCTCATTAACTCTGTAGCTGGGACAGATGTTAAAGTATGCACCTGCCACGTGATGATCCTCTTTCAAAGGAAATAAAAGAATAGAGTCAATTCTTTTACTCTGTCCCTCTGTGTGACCTTCCTCATTAACTCTGTAGCTGGGACAGATGTTAAAGTATGCACCTGCCACGTGATGATCCTCTTTCAAAGGAAATAAAAGAATAGAGTCAATTCTCTTACTCTGTCCCTCTGTGTGACCTTCCTCATTAACTCTGTAGCTGGGACAGATGTTAAAGTATGCACCTGCCACGTGATGATCCTCTTTCAAAGGAAATAAAAGAATAGAGTCAATTCTCTTACTCTGTCCCTCTGTGTGACCTTCCTCATTAACTCTGCAGCTGGGACAGATGTTGAAGTATGCACCTGCCACGTGATGATCCTCTTTCAAAGGAAATAAAAGAATAGAGTCAATTCTCTTACTCTGTCCCTCTGTGTGACCTTCCTCATTAACTCTGCAGCTGGGACAGATGTTAAAGTATGCACCTGCCACGTGATGATCCTCTTTCAAAGGAAATAAAAGAATAGAGTCAATTCTCTTACTCTGTCCCTCTGTGTGACCTTCCTCATTAACTCTGTAGCTGGGACAGATGTTAAAGTATGCACCTGCCACGTGATGATCCTCTTTCAAAGGAAATAAAGGAATAGAGTCAATTCTCTTACTCTGTCCCTCTGTGTGACCTTCCTCATTAACTCTGTAGCTGGGACAGATGTTAAAGTATGCACCTGCCACGTGATGATCCTCTTTCAAAGGAAATAAAAGAATAGAGTCAATTCTCTTACTCTGTCCCTCTGTGTGACCTTCCTCATTAACTCTGCAGCTGGGACAGATGTTGAAGTATGCACCTGCCACGTGATGATCCTCTTTCAAAGGAAATAAAAGAATAGAGTCAATTCTCTTACTCTGTCCCTCTGTGTGACCTTCCTCATTAACTCTGCAGCTGGGACAGATGTTGAAGTATGCACCTGCCACGTGATGATCCTCTTTCAAAGGAAATAAAAGAATAGAGTCAATTCTCTTACTCTGTCCCTCTGTGTGACCTTCCTCATTAACTCTGCAGCTGGGACAGATGTTAAAGTATGCACCTGCCACGTGATGATCCTCTTTCAAAGATAATAAAAGAATAGAGTCAATTCTCTTACTCTGTCCCTCTGTGTGACCTTCCTCATTAACTCTGCAGCTGGGACAGATGTTGAAGTATGCACCTGCCACGTGATGATCCTCTTTCAAAGGAAATAAAAGAATAGAGTCAATTCTCTTACTCTGTCCCTCTGTGTGACCTTCCTCATTAACTCTGCAGCTGGGACAGATGTTGAAGTATGCACCTGCCACGTGATGATCCTCTTTCAAAGGAAATAAAAGAATAGAGTCAATTCTCTTACTCTGTCCCTCTGTGTGACCTTCCTCATTAACTCTGTAGCTGGGACAGATGTTAAAGTATGCACCTGCCACGTGATGATCCTCTTTCAAAGGAAATAAAAGAATAGAGTCAATTCTCTTACTCTGTCCCTCTGTGTGACCTTCCTCATTAACTCTGTAGCTGGGACAGATGTTAAAGTATGCACCTGCCACGTGATGATCCTCTTTCAAAGGAAAAAAAAGAATAGAGTCAATTCTTTTACTCTGTCCCTCTGTGTGACCTTCCTCATTAACTCTGTAGCTGGGACAGATGTTAAGTATGCACCTGCCACGTGATGATCCTCTTTCAAAGGAAATAAAAGAATAGAGTCAATTCTCTTACTCTGTCCCTCTGTGTGACCTTCCTCATTAACTCTGTAGCTGGGACAGATGTTAAAGTATGCACCTGCCACGTGATGATCCTCTTTCAAAGGAAATAAAAGAATAGAGTCAATTCTCTTACTCTGTCCCTCTGTGTGACCTTCCTCATTAACTCTGCAGCTGGGACAGATGTTGAAGTATGCACCTGCCACGTGATGATCCTCTTTCAAAGGAAATAAAAGAATAGAGTCAATTCTCTTACTCTGTCCCTCTGTGTGACCTTCCTCATTAACTCTGCAGCTGGGACAGATGTTAAAGTATGCACCTGCCACGTGATGACCCTCTTTCAAAGGAAATAAAAGAATAGAGTCAATTCTCTTACTCTGTCCCTCTGTGTGACCTTCCTCATTAACTCTGCAGCTGGGACAGATGTTAAAGTATGCACCTGCCACGTGATGATCCTCTTTCAAAGGAAATAAAAGAATAGAGTCAATTCTTTTACTCTGTCCCTCTGTGTGACCTTCCTCATTAACTCTGTAGCTGGGACAGATGTTAAAGTATGCACCTGCCACGTGATGATCCTCTTTCAAAGGAAATAAAAGAATAGAGTCAATTCTCTTACTCTGTCCCTCTGTGTGACCTTCCTCATTAACTCTGTAGCTGGGACAGATGTTAAAGTATGCACCTGCCACGTGATGATCCTCTTTCAAAGGAAATAAAAGAATAGAGTCAATTCTTTTACTCTGTCCCTCTGTGTGACCTTCCTCATTAACTCTGTAGCTGGGACAGATGTTAAAGTATGCACCTGCCACGTGATGATCCTCTTTCAAAGGAAATAAAAGAATAGAGTCAATTCTCTTACTCTGTCCCTCTGTGTGACCTTCCTCATTAACTCTGTAGCTGGGACAGATGTTAAAGTATGCACCTGCCACGTGATGATCCTCTTTCAAAGGAAATAAAAGAATAGAGTCAATTCTCTTACTCTGTCCCTCTGTGTGACCTTCCTCATTAACTCTGCAGCTGGGACAGATGTTGAAGTATGCACCTGCCACGTGATGATCCTCTTTCAAAGGAAATAAAAGAATAGAGTCAATTCTCTTACTCTGTCCCTCTGTGTGACCTTCCTCATTAACTCTGCAGCTGGGACAGATGTTAAAGTATGCACCTGCCACGTGATGACCCTCTTTCAAAGGAAATAAAAGAATAGAGTCAATTCTCTTACTCTGTCCCTCTGTGTGACCTTCCTCATTAACTCTGCAGCTGGGACAGATGTTGAAGTATGCACCTGCCACGTGATGATCCTCTTTCAAAGGAAATAAAAGAATAGAGTCAATTCTCTTACTCTGTCCCTCTGTGTGACCTTCCTCATTAACTCTGCAGCTGGGACAGATGTTGAAGTATGCACCTGCCACGTGATGATCCTCTTTCAAAGGAAATAAAAGAATAGAGTCAATTCTCTTACTCTGTCCCTCTGTGTGACCTTCCTCATTAACTCTGCAGCTGGGACAGATGTTAAAGTATGCACCTGCCACGTGATGATCCTCTTTCAAACGAAATAAAAGAATAGAGTCAATTCTTTTACTCTGTCCCTCTGTGTGACCTTCCTCATTAACTCTGTAGCTGGGACAGATGTTAAAGTATGCACCTGCCACGTGATGATCCTCTTTCAAAGGAAATAAAAGAATAGAGTCAATTCTCTTACTCTGTCCCTCTGTGTGACCTTCCTCATTAACTCTGCAGCTGGGACAGATGTTGAAGTATGCACCTGCCACGTGATGATCCTCTTTCAAAGGAAATAAAAGAATAGAGTCAATTCTCTTACTCTGTCCCTCTGTGTGACCTTCCTCATTAACTCTGTAGCTGGGACAGATGTTAAAGTATGCACCTGCCACGTGATGATCCTCTTTCAAAGGAAATAAAAGAATAGAGTCAATTCTTTTACTCTGTCCCTCTGTGTGACCTTCCTCATTAACTCTGTAGCTGGGACAGATGTTAAAGTATGCACCTGCCACGTGATGATCCTCTTTCAAAGGAAATAAAAGAATAGAGTCAATTCTCTTACTCTGTCCCTCTGTGTGACCTTCCTCATTAACTCTGTAGCTGGGACAGATGTTAAAGTATGCACCTGCCACGTGATGATCCTCTTTCAAAGGAAATAAAAGAATAGAGTCAATTCTTTTACTCTGTCCCTCTGTGTGACCTTCCTCATTAACTCTGTAGCTGGGACAGATGTTAAAGTATGCACCTGCCACGTGATGATCCTCTTTCAAAGGAAATAAAAGAATAGAGTCAATTCTCTTACTCTGTCCCTCTGTGTGACCTTCCTCATTAACTCTGTAGCTGGGACAGATGTTAAAGTATGCACCTGCCACGTGATGATCCTCTTTCAAAGGAAATAAAAGAATAGAGTCAATTCTCTTACTCTGTCCCTCTGTGTGACCTTCCTCATTAACACTGCAGCTGGGACAGATGTTGAAGTATGCACCTGCCACGTGATGATCCTCTTTCAAAGGAAATAAAAGAATAGAGTCAATTCTCTTACTCTGTCCCTCTGTGTGACCTTCCTCATTAACTCTGCAGCTGGGACAGATGTTAAAGTATGCACCTGCCACGTGATGATCCTCTTTCAAAGATAATAAAAGAATAGAGTCAATTCTCTTACTCTGTCCCTCTGTGTGACCTTCCTCATTAACTCTGCAGCTGGGACAGATGTTGAAGTATGCACCTGCCACGTGATGATCCTCTTTCAAAGGAAATAAAAGAATAGAGTCAATTCTCTTACTCTGTCCCTCTGTGTGACCTTCCTCATTAACTCTGCGGCTGGGACAGATGTTGAAGTATGCACCTGCCACGTGATGATCCTCTTTCAAAGGAATTAAAAGAATAGAGTCAATTCTCTTACTCTGTCCCTCTGTGTGACCTTCCTCATTAACTCTGCAGCTGGGACAGATGTTAAAGTATGCACCTGCCACGTGATGATCCTCTTTCAAAGGAAATAAAAGAATAGAGTCAATTCTTTTACTCTGTCCCTCTGTGTGACCTTCCTCATTAACTCTGTAGCTGGGACAGATGTTAAAGTATGCACCTGCCACGTGATGATCCTCTTTCAAAGGAAATAAAAGAATAGAGTCAATTCTCTTACTCTGTCCCTCTGTGTGACCTTCCTCATTAACTCTGCAGCTGGGACAGATGTTGAAGTATGCACCTGCCACGTGATGATCCTCTTTCAAAGGAAATAAAAGAATAGAGTCAATTCTCTTACTCTGTCCCTCTGTGTGACCTTCCTCATTAACTCTGTAGCTGGGACAGATGTTAAAGTATGCACCTGCCACGAAATGATCCTCTTTCAAAGGAAATAAAAGAATAGAGTCAATTATTTTACTCTGTCCCTCTGTGTGACCTTCCTCATTAACTCTGTAGCTGGGACAGATGTTAAAGTATTCACCTGCCACGTGATGATCCTCTTTCAAAGGAAATAAAAGAATAGAGTCAATTCTTTTACTCTGTCCCTCTGTGTGACCTTCCTCATTAACTCTGTAGCTGGGACAGATGTTAAAGTATGCACCTGCCACGTGATGATCCTCTTTCAAAGGAAAAAAAAGAATAGAGTCAATTCTTTTACTCTGTCCATCTGTGTGACCTTCCTCATTAACTCTGTAGCTGGGACAGATGTTAAAGTATGCACCTGCCACGTGATGATCCTCTTTCAAAGGAAATAAAAGAATAGAGTCAATTCTCTTACTCTGTCCCTCTGTGTGACCTTCCTCATTAACTCTGTAGCTGGGACAGATGTTAAAGTATGCACCTGCCACGTGATGATCCTCTTTCAAAGGAAATAAAAGAATAGAGTCAATTCTCTTACTCTGTCCCTCTGTGTGACCTTCCTCATTAACTCTGTAGCTGGGACAGATGTTAAAGTATGCACCTGCCACGTGATGATCCTCTTTCAAAGGAAATAAAAGAATAGAGTCAATTCTCTTACTCTGTCCCTCTGTGTGACCTTCCTCATTAACTCTGTAGCTGGGACAGATGTTAAAGTATGCACCTGCCACGTGATGATCCTCTTTCAAAGGAAATAAAAGAATAGAGTCAATTCTTTTACTCTGTCCCTCTGTGTGACCTTCCTCATTAACTCTGTAGCTGGGACAGATGTTAAAGTATGCACCTGCCACGTGATGATCCTCTTTCAAAGGAAATAAAAGAATAGAGTCAATTCTCTTACTCTGTCCCTCTGTGTGACCTTCCTCATTAACTCTGTAGCTGGGACAGATGTTAAAGTATGCACCTGCCACGTGATGATCCTCTTTCAAAGGAAATAAAAGAATAGAGTCAATTCTTTTACTCTGTCCCTCTGTGTGACCTTCCTCATTAACTCTGCAGCTGGGACAGATGTTGAAGTATGCACCTGCCACGTGATGATCCTCTTTCAAAGGAAATAAAAGAATAGAGTCAATTCTCTTACTCTGTCCCTCTGTGTGACCTTCCTCATTAACTCTGTAGCTGGGACAGATGTTAAAGTATGCACCTGCCACGTGATGATCCTCTTTCAAAGGAAATAAAAGAATAGAGTCAATTCTTTTACTCTGTCCCTCTGTGTGACCTTCCTCATTAACTCTGTAGCTGGGACAGATGTTAAAGTATGCACCTGCCACGTGATGATCCTCTTTCAAAGGAAATAAAAGAATAGAGTCAATTCTCTTACTCTGTCCCTCTGTGTGACCTTCCTCATTAACTCTGTAGCTGGGACAGATGTTAAAGTATGCACCTGCCACGTGATGATCCTCTTTCAAAGGAAATAAAAGAATAGAGTCAATTCTCTTACTCTGTCCCTCTGTGTGACCTTCCTCATTAACTCTGCAGCTGGGACAGATGTTGAAGTATGCACCTGCCACGTGATGATCCTCTTTCAAAGGAAATAAAAGAATAGAGTCAATTCTCTTACTCTGTCCCTCTGTGTGACCTTCCTCATTAACTCTGCAGCTGGGACAGATGTTGAAGTATGCACCTGCCACGTGATGATCCTCTTTCAAAGGAAATAAAAGAATAGAGTCAATTCTCTTACTCTGTCCCTCTGTGTGACCTTTCTCATTAACTCTGTAGCTGGAACAGATGTTAAAGTATGCACCTGCCACGTGATGATCCTCTTTCAAAGGAAATAAAAGAATAGAGTCAATTCTCTTACTTTGTACTTTAATTCATGCTGGTCGTTCATTTTTGGTACAATGTCATTATAATTCTCCTCTTACATGATATTATATATATATATTTTTCATTCTTATGATAACCACGCCATATTATAAATTTTTTTAAACTTCAAAATATGTTAAATTATTTGGTTTCATTCCGATCTTCAGAAATTGCATCTAAAACACCGTCTAAATTTTCAGAGTCGTCAGCTGCCCACCCATTGGTTCTCCCACTGCATGCATACAGCAACCAACAAGTTTTCTCTCTAGGGATATGCAAACAAAATGGATTTCTCCAAAAGCCAAATTTCCACTCTCAGTGCATATGGAAACGGAACATGAACACTGCAAGTAAAGCAGAAAAATCAGTTTAATGATGAAGCATCTGTTAATTGTGCGATTGAAAGAAGCGATATGATTGCGTTGAGATGGTTGAATAGTATTGAAAGATCAAGTGAGAATTAAGTACATTTTAGGAGATCCTTTCATTGGAAAAATAGTTGCTTTTAATTGCTGAAATGCAAAGCGATCTGTTGGTAGAGGAAGAGAAGAATTGTACGTCAAAGAGACAAAAACAAATGGAGACGGGAAAAGATGGCAATTCTGCTGCGTTTCATTCTTTCTCGTGTCGCTTTTCATTCAGTTTTATTAATTTCGTTCCAAAGCCGTAACTCGAATAGAGTCACGAGACAAAAGTTTGGCTTTGGTTTATCGATTTCTACGCAATATGCACGCGGTTTGCACTTCAATGCACACTGATTTCTTTCTAAAATTCTGATTTCAAAATAGTTCACATTTCCAGACACTCAATAAATTCGCTGAGAAATTCTGCGTGTATTTATGGATAGACAGACAGGCTTAATTGATCGATTGGTTGTTCCAGCTCTGAAAGGCCTCTTTACATTGTACAACTAAGTAAATGGCCAGGTCACTAGGACTCCAAAGCTAGGTTACAAATTAGCGAATGAGAGCCGCTGTGAACAGCTGTTAGCCTTCCACCTTAACTATCCAGAGTGTTTTGGACTTTTCCTTGCAAGGCTGATGACGACAATGCCCATTCCAAGCTCGCAAAAATCTTAATATTGACAGAGTTAGATTTATGCTAATCAAGTATTAGATTTAGGCGCACTGCAAAGAATGTATTTCACTATATACGTATATGCAGCATTAACGTTTCTGCTTAGAATATTTTGAGTTGCTATCTAAGATAGAAATGCAATGGACTTCAGATGCACAATTTATAACATTAGCAGACGTGTACTGTTCAAATTTTATTTACTCTGATATCACATCTAAGCAGAAAAATCGTGCTTTACCAGTTATTCTTACAATGAACAAAAATAAAATAATTCTCTCCTTCTTTTTGAAATATTTTGACAATTATTTCTGAACAAATTGACTGCTTCGATAATCCTCACAGAGAAGATGATCTTTAAGAAAATAATCGCATCCTTACTTTCGTTTGCCTGAGCACAAATGCTGTGTCAGCAACAGGAGCCTGGTCCTTGGTCACGAGGTACACTTCTCGGTTCTCGTTGTAGGCCAAGTATCCGCCCGTCGTGATGTGACGAACTCGAAGGGGATAGCCCCAGTTGATGAAGCCTCCCGCCCACCTGGTCGGGAGAGAGAGAGTTAAAACGTAGAGGAAATGGAAACAGTTCCATGATTATGAACAGTCGATATTTATCTCCATTAAAAATTGAAACATGACACTGTAATCGCATAGCAATGATATGAGCAAAGGGATTAAGATAGAATGAATCAGTTCTGGCTTTATCACCAAATAGGGGCAAACAGCTTTAGAGAATGATGCAGCAAAAGGTCACTTTCAAACGAAACATAACAAGAAAGGATACTTAAACGTAAAAAGTCTTTCACTCGCTCATTTGCATGTGAGATATGCATAAGTCTAGCAAATTCCTCAATGAAATTCACTTGGTCCTTGAAAATGGGAAAATAAAAGCGTTTTAAACTCGAACTTCGGATCCTGTCATATATACTGCTCACAAAAATTAGGGGATATTTCAAAATGAATATGAAGCGAAGAAATATCCCCTAATTTTTGTGAGCAGTAGTTAGAGACTTGAATTTTAACATAACTCGGGGGCATTTGGGACAGGTGATCAGGGATTGGGGAAATTACGGGAAGTCCAAATCTGTTGTTTTTTTTTAAGTGAAGTCTTTCAACGTGAAGTGAAGTGGCGCGTGCTTCCATTTGTGATGCCCCCTCTGATAATGGCCGACATTCTACGTCAACATGTATTGTTGGAAAATAGGCTGCCCGGATGAAGTATCTCTTTATCGTTAGCAAAGATTTTGAATATTTTTCTTTCGTGACATTGTCGGCTGCCATTTTGTTCACCAGAAGACAACTGCAGGTTGCATTACGTCTTCCTTTCGTACATTATCAACTTCTGTAGTTTGCCAGTCGTTTCGATTGCTCATAATTTGGATGCCAGAGCCGCGGTTAAGTGGGTGAGCTTAAGACAGAGGCATGCTGAGATGAGAAAAAGAAGCAGCTAAGATATTTAGGTAAAGGAATCGGAAAGCACGTGTGGAGGAAGACTAAAATGTTCGGACTGTCGAGGTCATGAGCACGTGCTTCAAGGCTTGGTGGATGGTGACACGCTCTGGCCTGCTGGGGGGGAGAAGGTCAGATAGAGGGCACTGGAGGTCAGCACGAGGTGTCTCCTTCGTGGAGGAAGGAAACGGAAGTAATTCATTCAAAAGGTTTGATAAGGATTCGGCACGTCTGCAAACTGAAATAAATCATCTGCTGATAAAGAGCCGTGGTGAGAATTACTATTCGATACTGGAGGGAATTGCGAAAACTGAAACTTTCTAATTTCACAGAGCATATTATCGAATTAGAAAAAGTACTCTGATAATCGAACACGAGGTAATTTCAAATCATTGAATGAATCGAAAGTCAATGTAAAAGAAAAATTTGGAATCCCATTCAGCTCCATCTAGATTGACCAGAGAGGAATCGATTCATAATACGAGTGAGTTAAAGACATCAGATATAAAGATTCAGCTATCGTGGGTCAAAAATATACATCAAAATCTTCAAATGATCGCTTCTCCCATTCTCCTAAATTAAAAGAAATAAGTTCCCTAAATACAATAGTATCTTGTACTTTCCTTCCTAATGAGATCTCTATTATGATCAGTATATCACGACTGAGTTCTATCTACGTCAGAGAATCTTTCTACCATCTATCAAAATGTTTATCCCTCTGTTTCCTCATCCCTCGAATTGAGCGTTTGGGTTACAAGGAAATGTGAAATGCAATACTGAAAACTAATTTTCTCGAAATGGTATCAGTTGCACATTCAAAATAAAATCTAACCGAAGATCTCCCAGATTTTTATTAACGGAAGAATAACTTTTCGCTTACTTCGTTCGGATGAGTTCTAGCCTCCAAAGAGATCGAGCCTGGTTGAGAACTGCTCCACCCTCATAGACGACAATGCTGAAATCAGAAAGAAATGTCAGATACTGCTCAGTGGTCTTAATTAAAAGATACTCGATTTAAATACACAAACAATTGACATTAGGATAATTTATGAAACAACAGGAAAACTCAGCCTTTCAAGGAAATACACGTTTTCTATTCAAGTAGATTTCTGAACTTGAAAAACTGAGTAGTCTTCACTTCACAATTAAAATGGAATTGGCCTGAAAAGTGTCAATAGCAATTGAATGAAGTAATTAATATTCTGATATAGTTATGATGTGCTATGCAGAAAACTGGGCAGGAATAAGTTTCAAGGGCTTTGCCAAACTCAATGCAATGGCTTCCAAACCTAGAAATTTTGATCATTTTGTTGAGTCGTAGATCGTTGATCGGTACTTGGTTTGTGGAGTGCCAGGTACAAAAGTATCCATAACCTTCTCCATCGAAGCATTTGCCTGATTGGCATCAGTAAAAACAATGGTAAGTAAACCACTTTAGCTATGGTGGGCACCTAAGGGCAATAAATCATAAAACAACAACAAAGTATAAGGACGCACAAGAGACCTAAAATGGATAGCTCAATGTGCTGAAAGCCATCATTTTATGCCTCTTGTATCTATTCAAGACCTCATGATTATAGTCTAAGAGGCAAGATATGATCTCATGCGGGTTGGATCGAACAGAGTCGAAGAAACCACGCGACATAAACTTAATATAAGAATAGATGTGGTCGATGCCCAGGTCTTTGTGTAGCTATCTGTTAGTTACAAACCATGGGGCATCGACCGCACATCTCAAAATCTTATTTTGCAACATTTGGATCTTGTGTATGTTGGTAGGAGTTGTATTCGTCCAAACTGGCGAATCATATGAGATGATGGGTCTAATGACTATGTGATAAAGCAATAGCTTATGGTCAATAGACAGAGCAGAATAACGTCCAAGGAGAGGTCCTAGTTGACATCGGACAGTATTCACTTTGGTGATGATCCCATGTATATGGGGATCCCACTTTAGCTTTCTGTGCAAGTTTTGTTGAGTCATGCTTCTCTCTCTCTTTTAAGAGTCATTCTCATTGCCTGCTTACGCGGTTTTCTCGCCATGCAAGTGTACAATGATGAAATGCCCCCATCGAATCTCTCCCCACCCCCCAACAACAGTTTCATCTTCAGTGGACCCAATGCCCGACATTCGCACCAATCTCGTCTCCAGTGGACCCAATGCCCGGCATTCATACCAGTCTTATCTCTAGTAGACCCAATGCCCGGCATTCACAAAAGTCTTATCTCTAGTAGACCCAATGCCCGGCATTCACAAAAGTCTTATCTCTAGTAAACCCAATGCCCGGCATTCACAAAAGTCTTATCTCTAGTAGACCCAATGCCCGGCATTTGCACCAATCTCGTCTCCAGTGGACCCAATGCCCGGCATTCACAAAAGTCTCCAGTCAACCCAATGCCCGGCATTCACAAAAGTCATCTCTCGTAGACCCAGTGCCCGGCATTCGCACCAATCTCGTCTCCAGTGGACCCAATGCCCGGCATTCACAAAAGTCATCTCTCGTAGACCCAATGCCCGACATTCGCACCAATCTCGTCTCCAGTGGACCCAATGCCCGGCATTCATACCAGTCTCATCTCTAGTCAACCCAATGCCCGGCATTCACAAAAGTCTTATCTCTAGTAGACCCAATGCCCGGCATTCACAAAAGTCTTATCTCTAGTAAACCCAATGCCCGGCATTCACAAAAGTCTTATCTCTAGTAGACCCAATGCCCGGCATTTGCACCAATCTCGTCTCCAGTGGACCCAATGCCCGGCATTCACAAAAGTCATCTCTCGTAGACCCAATGCCCGACATTCGCACCAATCTCGTCTCCAGTGGACCCAATGCCCGGCATTCATACCAGTCTCATCTCTAGTCAACCCAATGCCCGGCATTCACAAAAGTCTTATCTCTAGTAGACCCAATGCCCGGCATTTGCACCAATCTCGTCTCCAGTGGACCCAATGCCCGGCATTCACAAAAGTCTCCAGTCAACCCAATGCCCGGCATTCACAAAAGTCATCTCTCGTAGACCCAATGCCCGGCATTCGCACCAATCTCGTCTCCAGTGGACCCAATGCCCGGCATTCATACCAGTCTCATCTCTAGTCAACCCAATGCCCGGCATTCACAAACGTCTTATCTCTAGTAGACCCAATGCCCGGCATTCACAAAAGTCTTATCTCTAGTAGACCCAATGCCCGGCATTTGCACCAATCTCGTCTCCAGTGGACCCAATGCCCGGCATTCACAAAAGTCATCTCTCGTAGACCCAATGCCCGGCATTCGCACTATTCTCGTCTCCAGTGGACCCAATGCCCGGCATTCACAAAAGTCATCTCTAGTAGACCCAATGCCTGGCATTCGCACCAATCTCGTCTCCAGTGGACCCAATGCCCAGCATTCACAAAAGTCTCCAGTCAACCCAATGCCCGGCATTCACAAAAGTCATCTCTCGTAGTCCCAATGCCCGGCATTCGCACCAATCTCGTCTCCAGTGGACCCAATGCCCAGCATTCACAAAAGTCATCTCTAGTAGACCCAATGCCCAGCATTCGCACCAATCTCGTCTCCAGTGGACCCAATGCCCAGCATTCACAAAGGTCATCTCTCGTAGACCCAATGCCCTGCATCCGCACTATTCTCGTCTCCAGTGGACCCAATGCCCGGCATTCACAAAAGTCATCTCTAGTAGACCCAATGCCCGGCATTCGCACCAATCTCGTCTCCAGTGGACCCAATGCCCAGCATTCACAAAAGTCATCTCTCGTAGACCCAATGCCCTGCATCCGCACTATTCTCGTCTCCAGTGGACCCAATGCCCGGCATTCACAAAAGTCATCTCTAGTAGACCCAATGCCCGGCATTCGCACCAATCTCGTCTCCAGTGGACCCAATGCCCGGCATTCACAAAAGTCATCCCAATGCCCGGCATTCGCACCAATCTCGTCTCCAGTGGACCCAATGCCCGGCATTCACAAAAGTCTCCAGTCAACCCAATGCCCAGCATTCACAAAAGTCATCTCTAGTAGACCCAATGCCCGGCATTCGCACCAATCTCGTCTCCAGTGGACCCAATGCCCGGCATTCACAAAAGTCATCTCTCGTAGACCCAAATGCCCGGCATTCGCAACAATCTCGTCTCCAAGTGGACCCAATGTCCGGAATTCTTAACTCTTGGCTGCTTCTCAGGCCCTATGCTGAGAAGAGATGGTTTATACATTATTCTAAGAAGAGCACCACCCATTTCTAAATCTGCTTCCTTTTCTTTTCCTCTTCGCTGCCATAGGATAGCAGGAATCCTTTTCACCAATCTCTTGCTCCGCATCATCAATTGCATTATCTTTTATCTTCTTTAACAGAGATTAACATTGATTCGATTGGAAGCACATTTAAATGCTAAATACGTTGTTGTTATCGGATATTCGATGACTTAATTCATTTACTTTTGTCCAGGAGCATCGGTCCACGTGGCAGGAATGGTGAAGCACTCGTCGCCTCCTTTGAAGAACCTCAGGATTTCACCACCAAAGACATATCCTGGGGAGGAAAAGCAAAAACACGTGGATGAGAAATCTTTTAGGTTTCGAAACGAAACAGAACTTAAGAAATTACACCGAAGTTTTAAAACAGTTTTCTGCATTTGAGACATCGGCTTTTCGTCCCTTCAATGAATTTCTTTTCCTTATTATTCAAGTGATGGGTTTTGCAACCCCTCATTTCAGTTATGATTAAATTTAATTTTAAAGTTTTAAAATTCTTAATCTTTATTTGAAATTTAAAATATAACGAATGTTAAATATTTCGAAATGCACTTTTAAATTAAGCCATGCAAATCTCATTCTTTTTTTCCTAAAAGCTAAACATTAGAGTGATGATGAGAAAAGGCTCCTTACCCACTGACTTCACTCTGCTGGAGCCCGTGCCGAAAGGTGCGACAGACCAGTGAGTCAGATGGAAGCTCGCGTTCACAATGGTCTCTGTTCCCTCTCGTGCTGTGTGCTGAAAGGAAAGAGAAAACCAGTTGACACCCTCATTCTTCCTCTTTCACTACAAGGATTCTCATCCCACACCAATCAAAATTATCTTTGCACACACATAGATTCTCGAAACAAACTTCTGATCTGATTCCTCGTAGGACGTTCTCCTGCTCTCCACATTATCCATCCAATGAATTTTCGAACCAAAAGAAAGAGTAACGCCAAGAGCTCCTTTTCTATCTTTTTCCTCCTTCAGAGAAGGGATCATTGAATCTTTAAGTGATTTCATTTTGGATATAAATACTGTGACAGTTCACAAGGGGAATTTTTTGATTGAGCAATCAACTGAAGGCTGCAAAAGGCAACATTACTCTGAATCTGATCAAGCAATTGGCTCGATTTTCTGCTCAGCTCATTAAAAGTCAAATGAAATATACTTTTGATGCAGAAACTTTGTGCACTACTTCAAATTTTGATCTGGGTTTGCTAAAAAAAGGTTTCAGACACTGTCACCGATCGAACTGCCCTCTGGTACATTTTTTTTTGGATTTGTTCTATTAAAAATGGATTAAGTTAAATAAAAACGGAAATAGAAATTTATAATATTCAAAATTTACTCAGTAAATTGGATCAACGAATTAATAATATAAATAGGGAATAAGCTTCTCCTTTGTTGGGCTATGTGGACATTGGATCATATCAAGTACACCTTATAATATTAAAATTGTTCTCCAGTGGTTAGGCATCTTTCAATAAGACAATTGTGCAAAAATGGTTCTTTTAACGATTTCACCCTCCTCAAAATGCCATCCAACTCGCCAGAACTCAATTCCATCATCGAACATCTGTGGAATGTTGTAGAACGGATAATCAATGAACTGATACACTGATGATCACTGGTACTTAATCGGATGGGATGCTTTACAGTGAGCTTGGAATTAAAATTAATCTCCAGAAGTGTATCGTAACCTAATAGCTTCCATGCCGGTGTCGTGTTTAAAGAGTTCAGATGAGCACGAGGATGTCCCACACATTATTTGGTGGGTGGTAACAATTCAATGGAAACTGAGTGGGGTTTTGCCACCGGGTCACGAGGCACCTGGAAACTTTGCGACTAGGCAATGAAAGCCAATCAGTCGACTGAATCTGATTCGAGAGTAGACGATTGGAATCGCTTTCAATTTGATGGTTTCTATTTAGATTAAGTGCAAAGAAACGAAGAATCCTCGTAGCGAACAAAGATCTTCTGAAATGAAACATCAGCTCGTGGAATGAGCGCTGATTCCGTCTGCTTGAATGCTACAGTGATGCCAAAGCGACACCGACGGGTTGTGGGATCTGCTTCTGCAGCAAGAGAAGAGATGGGCCCCGCTACTAGCCTACCGAAGACCTCCCACAATGGCGTAGCTGAGGGCAGAGTGTCACCACATCCTCCCCCAGCTTAAAGGTCCTCCAGTGCCTCTCAAAACATTTCCTTTTAATGACAGATCTCTTCAATGCCTTGAGGAAAGAATTTCGGTTTCGATTTCAGCGACTGAGATTTCTACTCACCAGATAGCGCTCCGTTGCCACGCTGACAAGAATGAGGTCATCTCCGACTCGAACCTTTTCACCCTCCGACCTTTGCTTTGATGCCGGGTGAATGGTCCACCAACATGCTTCACCTGAGAAATACAAAAGGAGCACTTATAAAAGGAGTTATTACAAAAGGAGCACTTTATGAGCGCTTTATGCACCTCAGTGTAAGAGTGATGAAATATTATTATCTTTCGCTCTCTATAATATTAAGAGGATTCTATTTCCTCGCGACAAATATAAAAGTTTGAAAAATTAACTCAAATATAGATGATTACAAATTGTGGAAAAAAAATTAAAATTTCCTACACTAAAATATTTTTGTTAGTGGAAAATTTTAATAAGGATATGTAATAATAAGCATATACACATATAATCATAATATTATTTTTTGAAAATATAAGTAATAATTATATCGCATAAATCTCAATGGGGAAATTAATACACTCTAATTTTCCACTTTTAACACACATGTGTTGTGTTTCCATAGCCATAACATTTTTTTTAAGATAAACAAACTCACCTTTCACGACCTTTAAATCCCCTTGAGAAGAATTATTAAAGCTTCCTTTGGAATAAATCTTTTCACCTTTGGTCTGTAAATGGCCACTGTCAAAAGCCCACTCAACCTTTTCTTCAAATGCCCACTCTTCCTTTCCACTGTCAAAAGCCCACTCAACCTTTTCTTCAAATGCCCACTCTTCCTTTCCACTGTCAAAAGCCCACTCAACCTTTTCTTCAAATGCCCACTCTTCCTTTCCACTGTCAAAAGCCCACTCAACCTTTTCTTCAAATGCCCACTCTTCCTTTCCACTGTCAAAAGCCCACTCAACCTTTTCTTCAAATGCCCACTCTTCCTTTTCACTGTCAAAAGCCCACTCAACCTTTTCTTCAAATGCCACTCTTCCTTTCCACTGTCAAAAGCCCACTCAACCTTTTCTTCAAATGCCCACTCAACCTTTTCTTCAAATGCCCACTCTTCCTTTCCACTGCCAAAAGCCCACTCAACCTTTTCTTTCAATAACTATCTGGAAATTCAGGACTTTAAATGCAGATTATTTTTTTGATGTCATCACATAAAACACTGCAAGCTCAAACCTAGGCATTTTGAACTCGCACGAAATCAGACGGACAAGTAAAAGGCAGATAATTTAAAAAAAACTGAAATTTCTCTTTAGGAAAGCAAACATCTTCTTTAGGAAAGCCAACATCTGCAAAGTGTAGGTCTGCTTTCCAACAGATAGCTAGTGATATTCTTCTAGGTTATATTCTTTATTATTATACATTATGTTATATCTTTAGACATCAAACCCACAGAGTCCACTAACCAATTCTCTCATAAGAGGCCAACTGAGAGACACAGACCATTCTCTCATGAAAGGACACATGCCAACTGAAAGACACTACCTAATTGCATCATGAAAGGACATATGCCCACTGAGAGACTAGTCAATTCTCTCCTGAAAGGACACACGCCCACTGAAATCGTAACTAAGTTGTCTCTTACAAGAACGTCATGCCTACTAAAATTGTAATCAGGTTATCTCGTTTAGGAAGGTCGGGCTCACTGAAACTGTGCTCACTGAAACTGTAACTAAGTTAGCAGTAGCAATGGAATCTGAAAAGAATCGGTTTCAATGGGATTTGAAAAAGAAACAGAAATCAGATTCCCAACCTGTTACATCGTCCATGTACTACGTCAACCATTATAAGTAGTCTTACCAACGGGAAGCGAACAATTGGTAAAGCCGAAACTGATTCATTAATTAGGGAGTCGATTCTTTGCCACGTCTCGTTTTATCTGGACGAGTTTTTCGAAAATATCGCATTCATCTCGAAATTGTTTATTATCGGAGTAATGAACATCGAAATTCTCATCCTTTGGGCCTCATCCCTGGTGGCCTGTTCACTTAATTCATTACTCACGAAAAAATGTTACTTTGATGATTAAATGATTTTTTATGGTTTAGATGGAAAGAGAGTCAGATGTAAGAAATGCGAAAACAATTCTCTTTTAAGAGATTCACACAATCAAGCAACAGATGAAATCTCCCAGGATGAGTGAGAGGTGAGAGGATGAGGAAAGATGGAACTGATGTATTTTTTTAATTCAGCAGCAAAAAATTAATCTGCTTACCTTGGCTGTGTTCTTGCAACCCGACGTCAAATGCTAATTTGTCATTGGATGAGCTGGTTGATAGGCAGGCTAAATACTGAAAAAAAATTGGAAATGAATTAAAACAGATTTTTTTATTAGTCTATTGTATGTAAAATTGCGAATTATTTTCTCTAATAAGCATTGAGAAAATATAAATGAAACCTAATTATAATCTTTCTAATTTCATTAAATAAGGAGTTTGTCCTGGCAAGGTGTGTTGAAAAAAAAGTGTTTGAAGGATGAGATTATTTACAAATTGTGAATATTTCGCGTATGATGCCATCACTAGGCGAATTTGCGAGTTGCAGCGACTTTTTCCTATATGACGTCATCAGCAGGAAACTGGGAGTTGTAGACTAATTTGCATATTGCGTCCTCAAGGAGCAACTGGGAGTTGTAGTGCCTAGATTAGCTTCCCAATCTTTTTCCCTTCCAATAAACCAAAACACTCGCTCTGATATCTCTTCATTGATCACCAACTCTCGGTAATTCATTCCAGGGGCATTGGACGACTGCTGAGAAGAGTCCTCGATGTGAACCTCATTTCGGCCCAATTCCTTCACTCCAAAATGAAACGATTTCTGTTACACTTCGAACTCAGAAATTCTTCTCGAGGAAAGAGGAAACAGATACTTTTAATTCAGTTCAAAAATTCTGGTCTGGTTTCGTACATATTGCTCATTCTGGCATCCAGTAAATTCAAATAAGATAAATGCAATAAAGTTCGAGATATGCAAATTTTCCTATACTTGTATTATTTATTAAAATTTTGTGACATCTTGTTTGAAAATTGCTTCTTTAGGTGGACCGTAATGAATTCAGTCTGGTTAAAGACGATTCTCTTTTTAAATTTAATTAATAACCACGATGAACATTTCATAGAGGAAGTCAACGATACTAAATAAAGGGATTAGGAACTGAGTGAAGCCTATTTTCAGATATATTCAATTTATGACATGATTCAAGAATTCTATATTCTGCAAATGATGTTTCCTGATTGAATTGTACATTGAGTCTCGTTTTAGGGCATCTCTGATGATGTTCATCCTTCAGAACCAGAGACTCAAAGTCTACTACTCCTGCCAGTTGGCAAAGTTCTCTTCTTCCTAAAGTCTCCACAAATAGAGCAAAAGGGAACTCTTCGAAGACCTAGCTCTTCCGATGAGATTGAAAGACCAGGAAGCTTTAATCAGGCAGAAGAGAATAAAACGGTTTCGGTTACCAATGTTGGCTTTCAATGAGAATAGTCCGAAGATTTCAGAAAGTTCTGTCTTGATTTTCATAAGCTTTCAAATATCCTCATAATTAAAATGATTATTTGAGGTACTTTAGCCAGAACGTCGAGAAAAATATTTCCTTCCACATGTTTCGAGTCTGTTTCTGAAGATGATCTGCGATAAACGCTTCATAACAACTGAGAGGAATTATCTTCATGAAGGATCGTTTCCGAAGAAAAAGGGGAGATTTGCTGACTGTGTGAGATCTCCAAGTGATTGCCCAAAAAAGAAATAAACCACAACGTGAATCTTCTTCATTATCGGCTTGAAACAGAGGGGACTGACGTCATCTGACCAGTGAAACTCGACGAAAGATAAAACTGTAAAAAGAGAGGAAGAGGGTCCCAAGGAAAATAAAACATCGATTGATATATATATTATCCATTCAGGGATGAAATGCAACTATAATCTTTTTAAACTGTTGAAAGATGTCCGTTTGGTCAGTCAACCCGAAAACTTAGAGTGTATATCTCTTAGAATATTGAAGTTTCTCTCGTTTCTGAATCATTAGCCTAGGCAGAAAATGTAATAATCTCGAAATACGAATCACTTCGATCAACATGTGTTGTGTGACAATTCTAACAACTTCCCAATTGGCTCTAATCTGAATGCCAATATCCACCTACTCCTTTGGAATGGCGAATCTCCACCCACTCCTTAGGAATGACGACCTACATCCAATCTTTCGGAATGATAATCACCACCCACTCTTTCGGAATGATAACCTCCACCCACTCTTTCGGAATGATAATCACCACCCACTCTTTCGGAATGATAACCTCCACCCACTCCTTAGGAATGACGACCTACATCCAATCTTTCGGAATGATAATCACCACCCACTCTTTCGGAATGATAACCTACATCCAATCTTTCGGAATGATAATCACCACCCACTCTTTCGGAATGATAACCTCCACCCACTCTTTCGGAATGATAATCACCACCCACTCTTTCGGAATGATAACCTCCACCCACTCCTTAGGAATGACGACCTACATCCAATCTTTCGGAATGATAATCACCACCCACTCTTTCGGAATGATAACCTCCACCCACTCTTTCGGAATGATAATCACCACCCACTCTTTCGGAATGATAACCTCCACCCACTCCTTAGGAATGACGACCTACATCCATCTTTCGGAATGATAATCACCACCCACTCTTTCGGAATGATAACCTCCACCCACTCTTTCGGAATGATAATCACCACCCACTCTTTCGGAATGATAACCTCCACCCACTCCTTAGGAATGACGACCTACATCCAATCTTTCGGAATGATAACCTCCACCGACTCTTTCGGAATGATAATCACCACCCACTCTTTCGGAATGATAACCTCCACCCACTTTTTCGGAATGACAACCTCCACCCACTCTTTCGGAATGATAATCACCACCCACTCTTTCGGAATGATAACCTCCACCCACTCTTTCGGAATGATAATCACCACCCACTCTTTCGGAATGATAACCTCCACCCACTCTTTCGGAATGATAACCTCCACCCACTCTTTCGGAATGATAATCACCACCCACTCTTTCGGAATGATAACTCCACCCACTTTTTCGGAATGACAATTTTCACCCCCACCATTTCGGAATGACAATCTCCACCCCACTCTTTCGGAATGACCACTCCACCCACTACAACCATTCCTTCCTCCCCTTCCCCAACCGCCCCCTATCAAGTAGACCCTAAGTCTGCTGATTTGGTAAATTGACGTAGGGCATCATTTCCACCAAAATCTCAATCATCAATTAATATGAACCCAAGCGGAATAATAATAGCTGTCATAATCGCCATAACTAAAGGATTACAATTAACATTATTGTTCAAAGCATTGTAGAAATCTTCACTTCTTCCTATTCATCCGATAGTGCCATGTTATCATCTCTCCAACTGATGCCTGGTTTGCGTAGGAGCACACATTTCAGTCGCCACACACAGTAGACACCACTACTGTCGCCACACACAGTAGATATTCGCATCTTGTTTGAAGGTTGTTTTTTTTCAGTTTCAGCCTGTTTGACACTCATTCACAAATTGCGAAAGCGTAAACGACAGCCTTGCCGATTAAAAGATCCGTGCTTCAAAAGAGCTGGGCTCTTAATGATGCAATATGCACATTAAATAGGTCGCATTGCGTCTTAATCAATGGCTTTGATCTTTATTAGCTATTTTTTTTTATCTCCAAGTGATTTATTACAAAGTAAACTTTTCTAAAATGAAACTAAAGTTGCGAGAATTTGGCCTCAAAGATCCGAAGAGTATTGAGGCTGATTGTAGCATCAGGATTTCTCTCCATTCAAACCACGCAACATGAAAACTGGAATTTAAAATTATCAAATCATGGAATCAAATGAACAAATCGATAGAAATGGTGATAGCATGAACTTACCATATTGCTGTTCTGATGCCTTAACAGGACCGCATGGCCGTACAACAAAGTCCTGTGTCCAGACTGTGTGCTTTTCTCCTAAAAGAAGAGAATTTGTTCAACAAAGATCCTCACTGATACACATATTTTGAATTGGATTAAAATCTTTCCTGCTCAAATGTGGTTTTAAGGAAATGACATCGAAATATATTCAAAAAAATAAGTATCATCAGTAAAAGATTTACGAATCATATTCACTATCAAATTTATCCGGCGTTACTCCGATATTAAACTCATTTAGATTTAATTCTCCAAAATGAAGAAAAGCAGACAACCCTCCTCGCGTTGCAAGCGTTCAGACCCCCAACTTGCCACGACTGATCCCCGTCGCATTTTGGCCTTAGTAGCCGTATAAATTTTTTTTTGCCTTAGTGCATCCTTAGTAGCTTATAAAACCCCGAAACAAACAGACTGATCCCCGTTAAACTTTCCTCTCCATTCTTTTTAGGAGATAGAAGGTAAAGGCATTGGTTTGGAGAGAAATAAAACTTGGGGGGGGGGGGGGGGCAGCTATTCCATACGTTGCTTTAACTTATCGGGGGAAATTGAGTACTGAATTTGGTGGTACTGGCTTCTTGCCGTTTTTTGGGAGAAAGAATTTTGAGGCCAAAACCTTTCCGTTGAATTAATTTACGATGGGGGAAGCTCTGTTGGCCACAAGATGGCACCATCGGTCTGCTCTAAACGCACGATTGACACATAGACAGCTGCGAGGAACTCACTGCCATGCACTTCTAAAACTCTCCACATACTGTATATCTATAATAATAAAAGAAGGTGTCTGTCTGTAACAGCCACAATTCATCTACATATCGTGGCAGAGTTTCAAAATTTCACAGAGTGTTTCCGGATGATGTCGGAGTTGCACTGTCAAATTTCAAGTCGACATTCTGAAGGGGAGACTTCCTAGAAGCAAAACTATTCACCATGCTATTCCTAGGGGAAGAGGAAGTCGCTGTCTGTTCGCTGTTCATTTGGACACTTCTTAAGATGTTGTAACCAATTTCTAAATTAGGATTCCTGAGAACAAAGAGAATGTTTTTTTTAATCTAGGTTTGATTTACGAAAACTTTCTATCTTCCTCCAAAAAAAAAACCCGCAGAACTTTTCTTAAATGTTAAGAATTATTAAACATGAATCTTCCTCCTTTCATAATTCCTTCTTCATTCTTTAAATGAAGGAAGATGGAATAATTCTAAAAGCCAACCTTATATAACTTGAAGCAATATAAAGTTGGTCCCTCAATCGTTATTTTCCCCTTCCCCAAAAAATTTTCCTTTTAAAAATAATGAGCGCTTCAGATTGTAAGAAATATTACAAATGTTTGGCCCGAAACTTTCCTCTCAAAACCAACCTCTCCGCTTCCACAAAAAAAAAAGATGAAATTTCTCCTAAACGATAAACAGCTCTGAGACTAACAAATTCAGTACAGAACTTTTGGTAGCTTAATGCAGCGTAAGGGTTTGAAGGGACAGATTAAGAATTTTTTTGGACCCCGACCAAATCTAAAAATGAGCCCCCCCCCCCCTCGATCAATGCAAATTATCTAATAGACATTGACTCATTTGGTCCACCAGTAAAAATTAAAAAAAAATTTTGTTGTGACAGAGAGAAAAATATTTGAACGATTTACTAAATGTAATTTTTCTTATTAATATTTATTTTTAATCTTTTTAAATTACATCTACAATTCAGCAGATAGTAAAACCAAGTCAAATTTTTACATGAATAAAAAATATGAATTAAATTATAAGGAATTGCAGATGTTTTGAAGCTAGTCTTATCTACGGTCGAGCGAATACGACAATAATATTAGATATCTTATAAAGATAAGAGAGATTCATATATGAGGGAGCTAATGCTTTCATTAACTCAAGTTTGTCATTTTTTCATCTCTCTGCTTCTTTCTCTCTTTTATTAGGATCTCTCTTCAAAGTTTTAAATGTATCCCTCCTTAAAAACCAGGCCCTGCAATTAAGTTAATCAGTCCCTGAGGATTTAACATCGAAACATTCTCTATCCAACCCACCGAAGAAGAGACATTTTGTTGCCCCAAAAGAGGCCCCAAACGATTGCCGAGCAATTTCGTTTATTAAATTTTGTCTGAAATGAAAGCTCCTCACGTGAGGAGTGTCATCAGTTACTTCGAACTCGGTCCCTTATTTTCTGGCTCCCCCCCCCCCCTTCTCCTCTCCAGGAAACAAAAAGCGGGAGGGATATTACGAAGGGTCGATTGTCAAAGGGAGGACATTTATTTTCTCCATGGAAAAAATACACTTGATTGCATTCTTTGAACTTACAATTAGTATAGATATTTCAAATGGAAATTTTCCAAATCAGCAAGAGTTTAAGAACTATGCATTTAATTAACCCTATATGCATATGATCATCTCCTTTGGCAACAATAACGAAACCATATTTAGAAATTATTTTTAAAACAAATGAAAGAGAAAAGATTTAAACAGCAATCGAAAATTTTTTAATTCATCTTACAAAAAAAGTAAAGCACTATCTTTGATACCTGTAGCCATTTTTCAAAACCTGTCGTGAATCTGTATTTGCTTTTTCCCGTTTTAATGTTGTCCCGCAAAACATTTAATAATTTCCGTGCAAGGTAAATATAATATATTTGAACCACAGTCTTTCTGGGTAATATAACTCAACAAGATTTATGTAGTTGCTCATCTTGTGTTATAACTGATTTTTATATTTTACTGGAACCAATTCTTGAACTGGTGTATTAAAATGTGAATATAATTTTGTAAGCGGTAAATTATCAATGTCTTTATACAATTGACCTACACATTATCTTACTTTCTTTTCCTTAATATACACTTGATAACTCGTTTTTGAATTGCAATCTTTTTTTGCTACTGCTCTCAGAAGTACTCTGACCCCAAATGAAGTCATTCCATGTCAAGCACAATTTAACCTAACAATTAGAAACCTCTTCAAAGTCGAAACATCTAGAAACTTTTCAATTTAATACGAAATAAGGACTTGTGTGCAAAATAAAAGCAAAATAATGATTAACGCCATCTACCATGTATATTATATATTATATAATATATATACCATTATATAATATATATTATATATATTTATATACCATGCATATTATATAATATATTATACAGAGTAGTCGAATGAAAAACCTCAGGTCGTCTAGGACTTAATTGAACAAAGATTAGGTATTGTACAAAAAAAATACTACTGAAGTATAAAAAGTCAACTTTCATCATCATACAGTTTATTTCTTTTCCATTTGATAAGCTCTCTTAATGCTTCTAATATCAGTCAACTTATACATCAAATGTATGATTCAATATTTATGTAGGAAAGAATCACAGGGTTTCATGAGTATTCATCCAATATTTGTGTAGTTGTGCTAAAAGTTGTTTTATAATGTTCAAAAGGCAAAAATCTATTAATATTTAGAATGGCCTGTTCTAGATCCCCCATCCAATTTACACTTACAGTTTTTTTTCCCGGTAATCTGAACGCTAATAATTAATCCACTGAATAGGAATGACGGTCGATAGTTGTTTGTCTGAGCTGGAAGTTGCCCCAAAGGCTCCCTTGCTTTCTGATCTCATCTAACTGCAACCGAAAACAACGATTGATAATTCTTCATGAAGTTCCAGAGCCAAATATTTCCATTCTTCGATACGATGAATGGATCCAGAAGAAATAAATCTTTCATTAAAGGGAAGATTTCCTTTGTTTAAATTTTATCCGTATCCAAAAAGACTTCCAAAGCGGAATGTGCATTTCAATTTCTCATTCCACTCTCGTGGGCAGAGGGAATTCGGATATCTTCATCGTTCCTATGTCCTGAGATACTCCTAGGACCTTTAATGAAACTGTCCATCCTACGATATCCGTAAATCTCCTTGAAAGCATCTGAAGTGGCGAGTGCTGGCTGAACGGCTTCCGTAGGATAATAGATGCAGAGCTCAGCAGCGGGCCCCTATTTTTGCAAGCATTCATCAGCAAGTGGCTGGCAGAGCCTCAACGATCACAGAATGCAGCCATCGCAACACCCGAAATAGTTCCAAAGGAGGGGAGATGGAGATGCCTGCGCCGAGTTCTCTGTCCTCTCTCTCTCTCGGTGCATGGGATGACCTATTTAGCAACAGAGCATCGCCGACACAAAAAGAATGGCTCGCGAGATGAACCTGCGGATGCCTCTTCATCAATGCGTACAAAATCTCGCTGCCAATAGCAACGGAAAACATATCGAAAACACCTTTCGCAATGACTGGTTACAATTATATGAAACTGAATTTCACTCGCAGCGGTTTTCGCTTCGGCCTCCCAAACCACAACGGAAGTTCAAGAACTGCCCTTCTGCTGAAGGAAAAGCATTTTTTGTAAACTTTGAAGTGCGGAGCGAGGAACAAATGATGCTTAGAAGCAGACTCAGTGAATGCAGAAGATAGGAGAAATCTTTCCGGAGAATTAAGGGAAGGGGGAAATTGTGATATTTTGTGTTTTGATGCAATGAGAAGATAGAAGATGATGCAATGAAATATATTTTCTGTCGTCAAAGGCAACTTTATTTTTCAGCCAGCCGATTCTTACCGATTCCGAAGACGTCGCTGTCACCATTTCCTGCAGAGCACGGACTGAGAGCGCTTGCTCGATGACGAAGACGCACGAGGACATTTCTGGAGGAGTGTTCTGGAAAGAAAATTCCATGATCAATATTACTTCGAACAGATTAAAGAGCACGGGAAAAAACACGTGTTATGCTGAAATGAAATCATCTCACTTTCAAAGGCATTTCGCAAACATTCGAATATATCCAAGACTTACCATTTACATTCGTAGGCAAATTTAATTTCCTTCCCAAGGTAATTCTATTCTTTCAGACAACATTGACGATAATTCTACATTAATTAACATTAAATAATTAACATTAAATAATCCTATTAGTAATACCAGTTCAGAGAGGGAGGAAAAGTAGGTAGGAACTGAAACTTAAAAAAGTAATGTGCGAAGGTTAAGAGAATCAATCACCTTTCATACACTCATATGCTTCTTATATACTGGGTCACAAAATAAGCTTAGCGATAAGTCACTGTAGAAAAAGTATTTTGTATAGGAAAATACAGACAGGTGTACAGGAATTGAAGGAGAAACAAGGTAAGGTTATAGAAGGTGAGGATTCTTTCGTGGCTAGGTGTCCTGGGCATTTCAGTGATGATCTAAACGTTGTGGTTAGTTCTACTCCCATTGTTTGTAATGATCACAGATGCATTACTGGCTTTAATGTTGGCTTTAATGTTGGCCCATAACACAATCTGAAGTTGCTTCGGAGAATTTAAATTAATGATGCACAAGGCACCAAAGGTAAATTAAATTTTTCTAAAATACTAAGATGGGTATGAAAAAAAAATAACTGGGTATGGTTTTTTTTTTTGTCACATAGTTGACTGTTGAATATTTTCTATAATCGAGGAAGTGTCGTTCCTAAGTATTTCATATAGATATAATTATTTGTGATAACAACTTTTGTGATAAGAACGAATGCATCCAAGTACTTTCTGTTCCTGGTAAAGTTCTTTCCTCTCAACGGCACTTCTCTGTGTACAATGGGTTAAATGGCCAAGCCACGAGGACCTCAAAGGCTCAGAGAAAGGATGGTGAAGGGGACTCTGGATCTAGACAGCTGTTATGAGACAGATGGAAGCTTCCAGTCAAAGCCATCCAGCGTATTCTTTCACGTGCATCGGGTATAGTTCCCCCCCCCCCCCCCGCACACGGTCACGACTTCACAATCCATCCAACGGACGGCGGCCCTTCCAAGGTCCATCGGTGTCTCCTACTAACCGAGGGCAGGGTGCGGAGTTTGGAGGAGATAAATCTCAACACTGGCACAGGAAAGTGAGAATCGAAAATGAGAACTACAGATTACGAGCCCGGTGCTCTACCGGCTGAGTTACCCTCGTTCCTTGTTCTTAAAAGAATTCAACACTTGATTGATAAGAGGAGGAAGAAATCGGAACTGCGCCAGAATCGTAATCTGCAGCTCCCAGGGTTGGAATCCCACCTGTGTTAGCAGCGTTGAGATTTACCTCATCTGTATCTGTCAGAAAATGGGACACCGATGGCTTCGGAAAGGTAATCTTCTTTCGGATGGGACAACGATCCGATGTGCATTAAAGCCATACACTATGCACATTAAAGAACGCGCTGAATGGCCTTAACAGGTGGTTTCCCTCTGTCTTCTAGCAGTTGCCCACTGGATCTCCTTCCCCCTAACCTCCTCTGAGCCCTCGAGGTCCTTGTGACCTGGCCATTTAACCCGAATGGCCTTGACAGGAGGTTTCCCTCTGTCTCCTAAAAGCTGCCCACTGGATCTCCTTCCCCTAACCTCCTCTGAACCCTCGAGGTCCTTGTGACCTGGCCATTTAACCCGAATGGCCTTGACAGGAGGTTTCCCTCTGTCTACTAAGAGCTGCCCACTGGATCTCCTTCCCCCTAACCTCCTCTGAGCCGTCGAGGTCCTTGTGACCTGGCCATTTAACCCGAAAGGCCTTGATAGGAGGTTTCCCTCTGTCTACTAAAAGCTGCCCACTGGATCACGTTCCCCCTAACCTCCTCTGAGCCCTCGAGGTCCTTGTGACTTGGCCATTTAACCCGAATGGCCTTGACAGGAGGTTTCCCTCTGTCTACTAAAAGCTGCCCACTGGATCTCCTTCCCCTAACCTCCTCTGAGTCCTCGAGGTCCTTGTGACCTGGCCATTTAAACCGAATGGTCTTGACAGGAGGTTTCCCTCTGTCTACTAAGAGCTGCCCACTGGATCTCCTTCCCCCTAACCTTCTCTGAGCCCTCGAGGTCCTTGTGACCTGGCCATTTAACCCGAATGGCCTTGACAGGAGGTTTCCCTCTGTCTACTAAGAGCTGCCCACTGGATCTCCTTCCCCCTAACCTCCTCTGAGCCGTCGAGGTCCTTGTGACCTGGCCATTTAACCCGAAAGGCCTTGATAGGAGGTTTCCCTCTGTCTACTAAAAGCTGCCCACTGGATCACGTTCCCCCTAACCTCCTCTGAGCCCTCGAGGTCCTTGTGACTTGGCCATTTAACCCGAATGGCCTTGACAGGAGGTTTCCCTCTGTCTACTAAAAGCTGCCCACTGGATCTCCTTCCCCTAACCTCCTCTGAGTCCTCGAGGTCCTTGTGACCTGGCCATTTAAACCGAATGGTCTTGACAGGAGGTTTCCCTCTGTCTACTAAGAGCTGCCCACTGGATCTCCTTCCCCCTAACCTTCTCTGAGCCCTCGAGGTCCTTGTGACCTGGCCATTTAACCCGAATGGCCTTGACAGGAGGTTTCCCTCTGTCTACTAAGAGCTGCCCACTGGATCTCCTTCCCCCTAACCTTCTCTGAGCCGTCGAGGTCCTTGTGACCTGGCCATTTAACCCGAATGGCCTTGACAGGAAGTTTCCCTCTGTCTACTAAAAGCTGCCCACTGGATCGCCTTCCCCCTAACCTTCTCTGAGCCGTCGAGGTCCTTGTGACCTGGCCATTTAACCCGAATGGCTGTGACAGTAGGTTTCCCTCTGTCTACTAAGAGCTGCCCACTGGATCTCCTTCCCCCTAACCTCCTCTGAGCCGTCGAGGTCCTTGTGACCTGGCCATTTAACCCGAATGGCTGTGACAGTAGGTTTCCCTCTGTCTACTAAGAGCTGCCCACTGGATCTCCTTCCCCCTAACCTTCTCTGAGCCGTCGAGGTCCTTGTGACCTGGCCATTTAACCCGAATGACCTTGACAGGAAGTTTCCCTCTGTCTACTAAAAGCTGCCCACTGGATCGCCTTCCCCCTAACCTTCTCTGAGCCGTCGAGGTCCTTGTGACCTGGCCATTTAACCCGAATGGCCGTGACAGTAGGTTTCCCTCTGTCTACTAAGAGCTGCCCACTGGATCTTCTTCCCCCTAACCTCCTCTGAGCCGTCGAGGTCCTTGTGACCTGGCCATTTAACCCGAATGGCTGTGACAGTAGGTTTCCCTCTGTCTACTAAGAGCTGCCCACTGGATCTCCTTCCCCCTAACCTTCTCTGAGCCGTCGAGGTCCTTGTGACCTGGCCATTTAACCCGAATGGCCTTGACAGGAGGTTTCCCTCTGTCTACTAAGAGCTGCCCACTGGATCGCCTTCCCCCTAACCTTCTCTGAGCCGTCGAGGTCCTTGTGACCTGGCCATTTAACCCGAATGGCCGTGACAGTAGGTTTCCCTCTGTCTACTAAGAGCTGCCCACTGGATCTTCTTCCCCCTAACCTCCTCTGAGCCGTCGAGGTCCTTGTGACCTGGCCATTTAACCCGAATGGCCTTGACAGGAGGTTTCCCTCTATCTACTAAAAACTGCCCACTGGATCTCCTTCCCCCTAACCTTCTCTGAGCCCTCGAAGTCCTTGTGACCTCGAGGGCCAGAGAAGCAGAATTTAACCCGAATGGTCTTGACAGGAGGTTTCCCTCTATCTACTAAGAGCTGTCCACTGGATCTCCTTCCCCCTAACCTCCTCTGAGCCCTCGAGGTCCTTGTGACCTGGCCATTTAACCCGAATGGCCTTGACAGGAGGTTTCCCTCTGTCTACTAAAAGCTGCCCACTGGATCGCCTTCCCCCTAACCTTCTCTGAGCCGTCGAGGTCCTTGTGACCTGGCCATTTAACCCGAATGGCCGTGACAGTAGGTTTCCCTCTGTCTACTAAGAGCTGCCCACTGGATCTTCTTCCCCCTAACCTCCTCTGAGCCGTCGAGGTCCTTGTGACCTGGCCATTTAACCCGAATGGCCTTGACAGGAGGTTTCCCTCTATCTACTAAAAACTGCCCACTGGATCTCCTTCCCCCTAACCTTCTCTGAGCCCTCGAAGTCCTTGTGACCTCGAGGGCTCAGAGAAGCAGAATTTAACCCGAATGGTCTTGACAGGAGGTTTCCCTCTATCTACTAAGAGCTGTCCACTGGATCTCCTTCCCCCTAACCTCCTCTGAGCCCTCGAGGTCCTTGTGACCTGGCCATTTAACCCGAATGGCCTTGACAGGAGGTTTCCCTCTGTCTACTAAAAGCTGCCCACTGGATCGCCTTCCCCCTAACCTCCTCTGAGCCGTCGAGGTCCTTGTGACCTGGCCATTTAACCCGAATGGACTTGACAGGAGGTTTCCCTCTGTCTACTAAAAGCTGCTCACTGGATCTCCTTCCCCTAACCTCCTCCGAGCACTCGAGGTCCTTGTGACCTGGCCATTTAAACCGAATGGTCTTGACAGGAGGTTTCCCTCTGTCTACTAAGAGCTGCCCACTGGATCTCCTTCCCCCTAACCTCCTGTGAGCCCTCGAGGTCCTTGTGACCTGGTTATTTAACCCGAATGGCCTTGACAGGAGGTTTCCCTCTGTCTACTAAAAGCTGCCCACTGGATCTCCTTCTCCCTAACCTCCTCTGAGCCGTCGAGGTCCTTGTGACCTGACCATTTAACCCAAATGGCCTTGATAGGAGGTTTCCCTCTATCTACTGAAAGCTGCCACTGGATCTCCTTCCCCTAACCTCCTCTGAGCCCTCGAGGTCCTTGTGACCTGGCCATTTAAACCGAATGGTCTTGACAGGAGGTTTCCCTCTGTCTACTAAGAGCTGGCCACTGGATCTCCTTCCCCCTAACCTCCTGTGAGCCCTCGAGGTCCTTGTGACCTGGTCATTTAACCCGAATGGCCTTGCCAGAAGGTTTCCCTCTATCTACTAAGAGCTGTCCACTGGATCGCCTTCCCCCTAACCTCCTCTGAGCCGTCGAGGTCCTTGTGACCTGGCCATTTAACCCGAATGGCCTTGACAGGAAGTTTCCCTCTGTCTACTAAAAGCTGCCCACTGGATCGCCTTCCCCCTAACCTTCTCTGAGCCGTCGAGGTCCTTGTGACCTGGCCATTTAACCCGAATGGCCGTGACAGTAGGTTTCCCTCTGTCTACTAAGAGCTGCCCACTGGATCTTCTTCCCCCTAACCTCCTCTGAGCCGTCGAGGTCCTTGTGACCTGGCCATTTAACCCGAATGGCCTTGACAGGAGGTTTCCCTCTAGCTACTAAAAACTGCCCACTGGATCTCCTTCCCCCTAACCTTCTCTGAGCCCTCGAAGTCCTTGTGACCTCGAGGGCTCAGAGAAGCAGAATTTAACCCGAATGGTCTTGACAGGAGGTTTCCCTCTATCTGCTAAGAGCTGTCCACTGAATCTCCTTCCCCCTTACCTCCTCTGAGCCCTCGAGGTCCTTGTGACCTGGCCATTTAACCCGAATTGCCTTGACAGGAAGTTCCCTCTGTCTCCTAAGAGCTGCCCACTGGAACTCCTTCTCCCTAACCTCCTCTGAGCCTTCGAGGTCCTTGTGACCTGTCCATTTTACCCAGTGTGTGCAAAAAAAGTGTCAGTCAGAGATAAAACATCCCAACTCAACTTGATTGATGGATAACTTCAAGATATACAGTGTGAGTTCAGAAAGAATAAGGATTGCCGGATCAAAGTTTTTCATTCAGTTGAACTGTTGAGAAATATTTAAAAATTTTTAACATTTTTAGTTATGAGCTTTACAGATAAAAAAAAAATGCTTTTGACTCCGTTAATAGACATAATTTGTGCGACATAAATAACCAAAGGAACAAAATTTAGTCTTGTCAATGACTAAAAGCTTTGGCAACTCTTCCACACGAATCGACTTGTTATAGGGAAATCTTCGTTAGGATCCGATGAATGGTCGTGAACATGGGCGTCCGTAGCCCTCCTCCTCGCGGAGAAAAGATAGGAAAAGTTATTTATGTTGGACAAGGTCAGGTGTTCAGAACTTAATGTCGCTTTTCCGTTAACGAAATTCAATCTTGTTTTTATTATTTTCGCGTTTCCTTTCTTATTCAGAAAGTATTTCATTTCTTTTTCAGAAGGTATTTCTTTTCATCTATTAATATGAAAAAAATTGACATTTGTTTCAAATAATAATTTTCCCTTTTTTTTCGTTTTGTTATTTAAACTAAAATGGCTGATTATGTGCATATGATTATGCGTTCTTTTCATTGCAAATATTTTAATATTCAAAGGACTTTTAGTGTACTTTTTGGCTTCATACGTACAGTTGCACTCAGTTCACAGTTATGATTAGCAGCAATATTACAAAGTTGCAAAAGTACCTAAGGCTATGGCGATATTAATAACAATTCAACATTGGTAATTTTTTACTTCCCTCCCCCACTGGTGAAAACATTCCTTCCGATGCCCATGGTCACGAGATCTTAACCTGAAGAGTGAGAAGAAGACGTCTCCTAGTGATGGTATCTCTATAATAATGTCGATTCGTGTGTGCGAGATGCACAAGCTTGCAGTGATTGGTTTAGCGTTATTGATCGAAAGGGCTGTATTTTGCCTTTTTTTCACTTCGGGTTTTTTATTTCTTTTGGTTTTTCATTTCAACGGAGAGAATGAGGTCTTAGATGCTCAAGAGGTCGGAAAATATCTGATTTAGATTATGCTGATGATTTGGCTCTTGTTGGAAAATAATGTTGATGAGATGAACTCTTTCAATCGAGCTGTGGATGAGACTTTGCAAAGAAAAACTGCAAAGAAATCGAGACTGATGTCGAAAGTGGCTCTTCGCTTTCCGTTCAATTATTATTCAGTTTTCATTTAGCTAACAAAATTTTTCCTTGCATTAATTTTTCCTGTGGATTTTTCTTCTTTATTTTCTTATTGTGGCAATGATAGGAGTGTTGGAGTTTCCTTTGAGGAAGTCACAAAAATTATTTCGAAAACAACAATGTAAAATGATAAAAAATAACGAAATGCCATCTTGACGACATTTTGCAAAGGACAGGCTGTTCGAGAAACTTTTTCAATGTGACAGGAAATGCGCAACAAGGGATCCGAAGTGGAACAATCCCAACACAATAATGACATTCGAATGGAAGAGCAATTGGATCGGTTGATCTCTGAACGGCGCGCAATGAACTGAATGGCGAAGTCACAAGAGGAAGACGTGGGACAGCTGCGCCCAGGGGATGTCCCCCTCCTCTAGACAGGAGTCTTCGATGAGCGCCGAATGGCATCACAGGGAAAGGAATTCGTTCCTCTTCTGAGATCTTGGTGAAGGCATTATTATGCCAAGGCAGATCAAAGAGTTCAGCCTGCTCTGGAGGACATGTGCCAAACACAGTTCTTTATTAACGATAAAAAAAATCAAATCTAAAAAATAGTGCATGTTTTCATTAAAGAAACCACATTTTATTTAAATCTGAAAAATAAAAAACTTTAAAATCTTTTTAAAATTAGCAGGCGCATCATTAGAAATAAATCTGAATTGAATAGGAAAGTGTTAGGCAGTTGATCATAAGGAAATTTTCTTCATATAAAAATATAATTTCTACAACCTCATGTTCTCTTTTTAATTTAAAGAAAATTAAGAAATTTACGAAACACTTTTTAAAAAATTTATTTCATTTGTATAAAAAGTGTTGCGCGTAAGAAAATAAATAAGTAATAGTTTCGCATTAAATAAGACTAAAGGTAGTTTAAGAAAGTTTTTTTTTTCCTACAAAGTGAGACAACTTAGCTAAGAGAGGAAGATTGCTTTTCATTCCGTTGTATCCACCGGATATATTCCTCTCACCTTGTCGGCGATGTTTTCGAGGAAGCAGTGTCTGTTGCCAAATCCTTCTGCTGCCAGGCATACTCTCGCACCAGTCGCTGTGCACTGCAGGCACACCATGTCATCCTGAAAGAGATAAAAAAAAATCATTTTCTCCCTCTAAGAAGACAATTGACATGCAAATGAACGAAGAAGTCATCACTGCTATCAGGGATAAATAATAATAACAGCAAAACATCTCCACTTCAGGTTGAGGAAACATCATTTCTTGCAAATTATCAGCAAAAATCCTAAAATTACGCTTTTTTTATCGAACAGAGTTTTAAAAAAGGATAGGCCTCCAAAATGATTCCAGTATTTTCAAGCTCGACGCGGGGGTCGTCGAGGGGGGGGGGGCCCAGAAGGGTAAACGGATTACAAAGCTCGTAAGCCTTCCACTAGAGACCTGGTCACAGGTTAAATGGCGCTAAAATTAGCTATCATCTCTTCTCTGATCTTCAGAGTGAAATTCATAGGGTCAGAGAAAACTTGACCGAAGTGTCATTTCTCATTTCTAAGACTTCAATAAAAGGCCATTGAACATTAACACAGACGGGGCACGGATAAAGGGCATTTCAACTGCTGCAGGATCGTGCCAAGATGCCACCACAAAATTCTCATTGGGGCGGGGGTGGCTCAGCCGATAGCACACCAGGCTCGTAATCTGCAGTTCCCAGGTTCGAGTCCCAGCTGGGTCAGCGTTGAGATTTATCTCCGCAAAATTCCCCGCCCTGCCCACGGTCAGTAAGGGACATCGATGGGCTTGGAAAGACCGCCGTCCGTCGGATGGGACGTTAAGCCGTGGCTCCGTGTGCGGGAGAGCCATACCCTGTGCACGTTAAAGAACACGTTGGATGGCACTGACGGGAGATTACCATCTGTCTCCCAATAGCTGTTCCAGTGGGTCCTCTCCCCCAACCTTCTCTGACCCTTCGGGGTCCTTGTGACCTGGACATTTAGCCCATGGTGTGCAAAAAAGTGCCGCTCAGAGGTAAACAACCCAACCCAAAATTCTCATTCATGTCAACAAATAGAAAAGGCGCGATTCTGAGGAGAGAAATCCACTTCGCACAATTACAAGTAGGTCTTTGGTTCGAGGGCATTGTGACCTTGAAAGGATCACTCTTCCATTAGGTCAATTTTTTGGAACACAACCATACCCTGTGCACGTTAAAGAACACGTTGGATGGCACTGACGGGAGATTACCATCTGTCTCCCAATAGCTGTTCCAGTGGGTCCTCTCCCCCAACCTTCTCTGACCCTTCGGGGTCCTTGTGACCTGGACATTTAGCCCATGGTGTGCAAAAAAGTGCCGCTCAGAGGTAAACAACCCAACCCAAAATTCTCATTCATGTCAACAAATAGAAAAGGCGCGATTCTGAGGAGAGAAATCCACTTCGCACAATTACAAGTAGGTCTTTGGTTCGAGGGCATTGTGACCTTGAAAGGATCACTCTTCCATTAGGTCAATTTTTTGGAACACAAAGGTAGGAACAACTTTGTGTGTGTCTCTCTCTCTTCAAATCGCTATTGAATATTTCCTGTATAATGAAGGTCTCTTCTTATACAGACTCATTTAGACAGATTTTTTTTTATTTTTTTTAATATATGTATATTTTCATATATAAACATTTTTTTAAGTTTTAATTTAAATAAATATATTTATTTTTATTTTTTTCAAATTTTTTATAGGTTAAGTAGCATGTCATTACTATTTAAGAATGCTATTAGCAGTTTGCAAAATTTCTGTTTTAAATTTTTATTTATGGGTTCCAATATATTTTTCAGATTATAATTTGGTACATTATATTTTTGTAATTTTTGAAAGTATAGGTTTCTTTCGTTATTATATCTCTTACAATGTAATATTATGCGTCAATTGAGTGTACATTGTCACAGTTTGGTGATGTAACTTTTTTCATTTTATGTAATATGTTATTTGTTAATGCTGTGTTAGAATATGGCTCAGAATGGTAGTAATTTCTCTTTTTTTAATCCATATTCTGAAAATTTATTAATTTTAAGGGAAATGTTATAGCGGAATGTATGTTGTGCATTCATGTTGTACCAATTTTGAAGTTCTGTTAGTACATTGAATTTATTTTACATTTTATGCAATGTAAAATGATAAAGAGTTAACATAGTATGGGTGAGGTTTTTGGCTAATTTATCTACATATTCATTGTGTTCAAGATTTATGTGTGCAGGTATCCATTGTAAACATATGAGATTATTTTGGTCTAAATCAGGCATGTCAGAGATACGGCACGCGCTCTCAATTAATAATCGAGGTTGAAAAGGGACCAACTAACATGCAAATGGGATTAATCGATTTGCAATGTGATACTGTTTTAAAAGAAAAATTCAATGAAGTTGATATTTTAACTTTTTATACAAAATGTTTTAAAAGTCATAGCAACTATCCCAACATGAAGAACCATGCTGCTCGTATTTTAAGTATTTTCGGAAGTTCATATTCGTGTGAACAGCTGTTTTCAACAATGAAAATTAATCAATCTCCATATCGTTCAAGACTTACAGATGAGCATCTTCAGTCAATTCTCAAAATCAGTGCAACCGCTTTGACGCCAAAAATCGATGACATAATGAAGCTGAAAAGATGTCAAGTAGCTGGATCTTCGAAATAATGCGCTGTTTTTTAATCGTTATGACTTAATGCCATTCTAATATTGATGTATACTTTAAATTTAAATAAAAGTTTTTTATATAAAATTAGTGTTTAATTGAATCCCGTCCCGCTGACATACTTTGAAAGAAAAATTGGCACTTTACAAGATTGAGTTTGACATCCCTGGTCTAAATGTATAAAAATGAGAGTAAAAATATCATTGATAAATATAGGGAATTTGCTCTTAAAATGGTACGTTTTGAGTATTTCTAAAGAAGATCTACTGTCGGATAAGATGACTATGTTTTTATTGTAGTATTTTAGTGCCCATTCAATAGCTAGGATTATGGCAGACAGTTCTGCAATAATAACAGGTGTAACATTATCAAATTTAAAAGAATTTTCGAATTTACCAGAAGGGCTGTAAAATGCACCGGAGGAAATTGTTTGAGTTCAGGGAGCCATCCGTGTAAATGTGTAAATAAAATTTGAGTAATTGTCTGATAAAAATGTTTCAATTATTGATTCTAGTGTTAGAATGTTTTTTGAATCTATCCGAACGATGTTTTCAATAATGACTGGCAGAGTTGATAATATTTTTTTTAATTTCTAAAAGGAAAATAGAAGTTTCTACATATATAGTGAAATTATTTGTGAATTCGTCGTCATTTATATCGTAGAAAATGTATTGCCATCGAATAATATAAAACTAAACACCTGAATTTGATCCGTTCAAAATAATATATTAATTGTAATCTCTGATATCAGTTACGAACTGTTGTCATGGGCTGTAGGTTAGACTGATTAAGTGGGTTTTCTACTCATCAGGTTCTCTTCTTAACCACTTCAAACAAACTTAACTTTCTTTCTTTTTAAAACTTAAACTTTCTTTCTTTTTAAAACTTTTTCTCTCTTTAAAACTTAAACTTTCCATTTTACTAAATGTTCTGAACGGGTTAGAGCGTCTGCAGATGGGTTACGAATCGTTTGCAATGTTTCTGAATCTTCGCATTTCCCATGCCACTACACAGTGACAGCTTTGTTGTCGTGGATATCTCAAGACCTGCCAGATGAAAATTCCCTTTCTCTTGCAACTCATTCACTCAATTTTTTTCAGAAGTTTCATCACGATTTTTCCAACAGAAAAACGTTTCTCTTCGAACAATGAGACGTATCCATGGCATCATTATTTCACTTTTGGAACGCCTGAATCGCCTCATCTACCACTCGGGTAGAGGTACACCTTGAGCATGCGTACCGTGAGTTGCCGATCCATGCACTTAGATATTCCCCATCCTCTCTCATTGCTCTCCTTACTTCATAACAATTCTGAAGCAGTTCATTGGAAAACAATTCATTCTTTTATCCAGGTATCATCGTCCGCTTCATATCTCCCTGATTTATTCTTCTTCACCACTCCGTAGTTCTTCTATCCTCTTCAGTCCACCTCAGTTCCTCTTCACCATCCTCGAATATTCTTTCTCCTCACTCTCCTTGCTTCTTCTTCTTCTTCCTCTTCATTTCTCCTTGATTCCTCTTTCCTCTTCAGCCCATCTCCATTCCTCTTCGTCATCCTCGAGTCTTCCTCCTCCTCACTCTCCTTACGTCTTCCTCCTCTTCATCCCTCCTTGCTCCATCTCCTTGGTTCCTTTCCCCTCTTTACACCACCTCGATTCGTCTTCCTTCTCACTTCTCCTTAATTCTTCTACCTCTTCATCCTTCTTTCATTTCCCTTCACCTCTCCATAATAAAATCTTCCATCTCAATCCTCTTTGATTCCTCTTTCCTCTTGATCCTTCCTCGTTTCTTCTACTCACACCTATTTGCTTCTTCTTACTCTTCACCACTCTTTGATTTCCTTCCCCTTCACCCCTCTTTCACTCCTCCTCACCTGTTTTGTTTCCTATATCTCCTCACCCCTCCTTGATTCATCTTACTCTTTATCCTTCCATAAATCTTTCTTATTCACTGATCCATGATAACTCTTCCTCCTCACTTCTCCTTGATTTCTCTTCTTCTTAACCCCCTCTTTGCTTCCTTCTTACCCTTCTTTATTTCTCTTCATCATCACTCATCCTTGATTTTTATTCCACCTCATCACTCCTTGACTTATCTTCTTCTTACCCCTACTTGAGTTCTCTTCCTGCTCATTCCTCCTTGACACTCTTCCATGATTCCTTTTCTCCCTTGTCCAATTATCTAGTGTGATGATCCCGCAGCTGAAGATCCACGTGAATGAAATTTTACACTGGGTGATCTTCAATGAATTACGATTCCATCTGCTTTATCAGCATCAAGACTTCATTAAAGAAGTGATTGAAGATGCTCTCTTTTCATCCGATGCCGCATCTCTCCTATTGCTAACCACTATACCTGTCAACCTTAACTGGTGTAACGGTTAATGAACGTCACTTCCAAACCCCTACTGGGCGTGCCATTCATTGTGTTTATGCTCAATGCAATTGCTGCCTGAGTGTGTGTCAGCGGAGGAATCAACACGGAGTTTGATAAATCTTCCTCGTTACCTTCGCCCTTTGGTGTTGTTGGTGGAGATTACGCTTCCTCTTAGGAAACTACTTTTCTATAATATGAGACAAAAATTCATTGAGCCAAAGTTTCTCTGACCGTAGAACTGAAATTCAATCGACATCTGAATAGGCATCAGAAGAAACTCGGCGACAAAGATACTGCAAATTCAAAATCACTACTCTTCTTGTCATTCACGTGCATACCCCTTCCCTCAGGTAGACCATTCATTCCGATTGCCCTCGTTCTGAAAGATCATCGGATATTTCAGTGTGATTCGATGTGATAAGACAGAAATATTGATCCTGTTTCGAACAGATTCACTCTCCCAAAGCATTGTCTCGCAGGGTCAATCATCTCGGGATCGGAAAGAATTGTTCACCCTCCTCCGTTCCCCCCCCCCCCCCCCCCCCCCCCGCTTCCCTTACCTCTAAACGTTTAAAGAATTCTGAAATAGGTAAAAAAACCACTAAGTACATCTATTTACAGAGATTTCGATTTTTACAATGAAAATTTTTCACCATCGGTTTTCTCGTTGCCAAACGATTGTGAACGATTGTCCTAAAGGAGAATAACAATCCCGTTAAGCAAATAGAATCCACTTTTCGATAACACTCCATGAATAAAAAAAAATTATGTTTGAATCAATTATTTTTACAATTCAAAAGGTTACATTTTTTCCTCCTGAAATAAAATAATTATCCCTTTCGCAAATGAGTCACTCTTTTCGAATGAGTTCTTCGTGCCAAAAAAATGATCTATGAATTGCCAGAGCCCTTTGCACAAGCTGTTCATGCATCATTACGTCTCTAGAGTCAAAATCCATTCTTCTCAAGATTTGTGACTCTGGAGAGGAAATCGGTTTCAAAGTGAAGAAATTTCGTTTTTCTGAAGCTGCGAGAAAGGCAGGCACTTTGCAGAGCTGCGCGGAGAATCTTAATGGCGTTTGCTAAAGAATTCCCGATGCTTTGCCCGTGTGAAGCGAACTCAGCCGCCAATCGGGCAGACGGAAAGCCACTTGCCAGGGATAGGGTTAGTCTGTTGAGCACGTGCATCCTCTTCTGCTACGAACAGAAGATCGATCGCTGCCGAGGGAATCTCGCCGAACATCGTCTTCTTCTCCTCTCTCCGCGAAGCGCTTGTCATACAATTATTCTCTCGTTTAAATTGAATGGCTATTGGAGGAATCGGCTGCGGCGAGGCTTGAACACCAGCAATTAACAAATAAATCATGGATCAAGAATGAACACGTGGAATAGCGGGATTCTTGCTGCTGCACTGAATGATGTGTTTTGTGTCATTGAATGGCCGAGATTATTATTCACATTGAAAACGAATCTGGATGCATTTCCCATGCAAAGATTGTTAGTTAAAGGCACCACGTGTGATAAATAATAATCAATATTATGCTGCTAATGCCATATTGTTAGAAGGAAAGGCATTCGTTCAATTCTTTCATCTCGGCAAGGGGGAGGGAACTCTGCCACCAGATAAAAGTTCATCTTCAGCCCCATAATTCACTGCGTTTATGACGTCAGAGAACCGGGTTACTAAATGGCAGCGCATGAAAGAAACTTCGTGTCCTGAGGAATGATGCATCTGTTGGCGACAAAAATAATATGAAAATCAATGAAAATGGTGAAAAGCATTAAATCTTCTTTAGAAATGTAACTGGGGTTTTATTTTTTTCCTTCTCCTCTGGAGGGCAAAAAAGGCCGAAATTTAAGCAATTAAACCAACTGGCCTCTGGAGAATGCAAATGAATAGCCTTGTTCCCAGAGTGACTGCTGAAGGCTTCTAGGGACTGAAGCATCAGTGAGTCTTCTTCCATTTGGCACCTTTTTTTTTTATCAAATAATCCGGTTAAGGATGGTGAGAGGGGGGGGGGATCTAGGGGCAGAGGCGTTCATGACTGTCCGATCCCTTTTAGAATATTAAAAAACAGAACGGTGGTGAAAAAAAATTAAATATAGATAGCTATATATACACTTTCCCATTAAAATATTTGCAACCATCCATGTTGTAAATGTCAAAGGGAATCTAAGTTCGAAGCTCTCATTCAATGGAAAAACGAGACTGATGCCATCGATCGTAATCAAATTCATTTAACTCTCGATTTCCAACAATATTCGTTCAGTAGTTATTGTTGAAAATCGAGAGTGAAATGAATTTGATTACGACCTTTAGCATCAGTCGCATTTTTCCATTCAATTCATTGACCTAACATGGAATTTCTCGAAACGATTGGAAGGACAATGTACATATATACAACACTTATTTTGGAAGATATTTTTTGAAGATACTCGCCTTGAAGTCACTCTCAAGGGTCGTCAGTTGAACAACTGAAGATCGCAAATAACGATGACTATTGTTATCTAAAAAAGGATGTTCAATAATACATAGGCCCAAATTTCAAAACTTCAAAACGAGGTAAACGTTTCTGCACAAATAAAGAATATGACATAAAACACTTTCTAAAGATGCATTTTACTCTGAATAAATGGGAACTGACAAAATATATCCAAAATGACGTGAAATGAACAAATGTATTCAAAGTTTACTTCAGGGAATAAAAACCGTCGACGTTATTGAGGCTGACGAATTTTTCTTTCGTCCAAATGTTTGCCAGTCCCTTCCGAACAAGGAAAAACTCACACATTTTGTATCTCATTCTCTTGGCGCATCGATCTTTAGCCAATTCATATCGATAAATTAAAAAAAATTAAAAAATAAATTTTAACGAAATCTTAATAAAACAATTTGATTCATTGCATAACTATTTCAAACGTTATATTAGATTCCATTTCCTTTAAAATATCGAAAATAAAACGTAATGCTAAAACAGGTGCTTTATATTATTACCATCCCCTTTTCAAGGAGAATAAAGGTTTTCGTTTGCCTACTTTTTCACTCCTTAACACTTTTAATTTCAGCTAATGGTGATGGGAGAAATCCCCTTTTCAAGGAGAATGAAGGTTTTCGTTTGACTACTTTTTCACTCCTTAACACTTTTAATTTCAGCTAATGGTGATGGGAGAAATCCCCTTTTCAAGGAGAAGGAAGGTTTCCGTTTGACTACTTTTTCACTCCTTAACACTTTTAATTTTAGCTAATGGGTGATGGGAGAAATCCCCTTTTCAAGGAGAAGGAAGGTTTCGTTTGCCTACTTTTTCACTCCTTAACACTTTTAATTTTAGCTAATGGGTGATGGGAGAAATCCCCTTTTCAAAGAGAAGGAAGGTTTTCGTTTGCCCACTTTTTCACTCCTTAACACTTTTAATTTCAGCTAATGGGTGATGGGAGAAATCCCCTTTTCAAGGAGAATGAAGGTTTTCGTTTGACTACTTTTTCACTCCTTAACACTTTTAATTTCAGCTAATGGTGATGGGAGAAATCCCCTTTTCAAGGAGAAGGAAGGTTTTCGATTGCCTACTTTTTTACTCCTTAACACTTTTAATTTCAGCTAATGGGTGATAGGAGAAATCCCCTTTTCAATGAGAAGGAAGGTTTTCGTTTGCCTACTTTTTCACTCTTAACACTTTTAATTTCAGCTAATGGGTGATGGGAGAAATCCCCTTTTCAAAGAGAAGGAAGGTTTTCGATTGCCTACTTTTTCACTCCTTAACACTTTTAATTTCAGCTAATGGGTGATGGGAGAAATCCCCTTTTCAAGGAGAATGAAGGTTTTCGTTTGCCTACTTTTTCACTCCTTAACACTTTTAATTTCAGCTAATGGTGATGGGAGAAATCCCCTTTTCAATGAGAAGGAAGGTTTTCGTTTGCCTATTTTTTCACCCCTTAACACTTTTAATTTTAGCTAATGGGTGATGGGAGATACGGAAATAGTTTTATTAGCAATTATACAACATAGAAAGTATTTGTCTTTTATTCCTTAAATTTGAAACGTTTCCTTTCTCCCCCCCCCCCCCTGAGAAAAGGAGGCAGATTGTTGCTGTCAGTGGAGGAATATCTCTTGACACCCTACCACTGAAATATCCAATTTCTGCCGTAAGCAAATCACTTGCAGCATTTGTTAAAACTTTGTCCTTTCCATATTCAGTGATATCTAATCGATATAAATTAAAACTACCTAAGGATTTGGAAAAAAAGCGAATTATAATATTTCATTTCTAACAAACCAGCTTAAAAAGAGTTTTCCAATGATCTTTTAGAACAGAAGAGATTCGTTTCCCACCCACCCACCGTGAGCGTAAGGGGTCGCCTCATTGCTGCAAATCGAATGTTCATGACCATCACATTCCGTCACCGACATTTGAAATTTCTAACATAAATGCACCATTTGAAATATTCGTTAAAAATCGTGGAATTTTCTCCGTTAGAGGGCGCAGCTATAGCTTTGGGAGATTCGTAATATGCAAGTCGTAATATGCCATCAATAGCTATACAACCCAGAAAGAACTTTTAATTTAGTATTTCTAAAAGCAAACAATTATCTCTTAAAACATAATTTTTTTCCATTACCCCCTTGGGATAAGGGGTCAATTCATTGTTGCCAGTGAAAACTTCATTATATTCTCATTCCACCACCAAAATTTCAAATTTCTAGTTACTGTTTCTAGTTATTCTAACTATATCGTTTGCAATATTAGTTCGAAATTTTCGAATTTTTTACTTTTTACACCGTTAGAGGGCGCAGTTATAGGTTTTCAGAGATTCCGAGAGTGCGAATCGCAATATTTCATCAATACTTATCCGATACAGAAAGAATTTTTCATTGATCCCTATAAGCGAAAGCGTTTGGGGTCTGCAGACGGACAGGGAAGGCATTTACCTCTTTGTTCTGAAATCGAGATAACCAAATCCTTTGCCAAAGACTGCTGCTGATCTTCGGGAGATGGATTCTTCCTCTGTCTGCTGTGTCTGCTGTGGATTAAGAGAGTCTGCTCTTCGGAGGCACGTGCTCAGAAGGGTAGAGTCCGAGAATTGGTTTCGACGCGAAGAGGGGCGTCCGGGAAGAAGACTGGAGGAGAGTTTCTCCATTGCTAAAATATTCCACCGCACAGGAGAGGTTAAAATCATATTCTACATGGAATAAGATTATATTTATTATTTTCTTTTTCATCTATTTTTAGTGTCGGACATAAATTATGGGGCTAAAATAAAATTATACAAAGACACCTGTTTTGGATTTCAAATCAAGTAGACGAGTTTCAGATTTCATATAAGACGATAGTTGTTTTATTTTGGAGGGGGGATCCCGAACAACCCCCCCCCCGGTCCACTCCCAGTTTTCTTTTTGGAGGGCAGCCCTCCCCCCCCCCCCCCCCACACACACACACCCTCCCAGGCAGGTCTCTCGCTCTTAGGTTTCTGTGGTAAGCAGCTACTTGAAGAATCATTTATTCTTCTTTTCTTTAATTTGAACTTTTCGGAGCACATGTATGAAAGTGTACTTTTTAACATTTTTAGTTTTCCGCTTATTTGAGCGAACTTTAGAAGGATCCTTGTCACTGAAACCCCTTCCCTTCCCCCTCGTCACCCTTAAGAGGGAGGTCGCACCCTCTGTGTCACCCTCGACTTCAAAATATTTCATGTCACGTGCAACTATCTGCTTTTCCGGGCTTGGGAGGAGATGGCGCAGAGAATGAGACATTTTCACAAATCGATCTGCCAAGCGACAAATAAGAAGTGAAAATCGATTCGAGGATTTCTCGAAAAATATAATTACCAAACCACAGAAAAGTCGATTCTTTTTCTATTCTTGTTTCACTTTAATATATACTCGAGATGAAATGATTAAACGCGTAGATTTTCGTCTATACGCAGAACGATATCAAACGTGCTCTGTTGTTCTTTGCTCACCATTGTCGTCACAGGGACAAAACATTCGCAAGCCATTTCCGTCAAATTCTGGGTGGCAGGCGCCAGTCGCCATCGAGCCAACGTTAAAAGCGGCTGGAGTGAGGATCCCCCCTGTAACCTGCTACAAAGACAGACTTCTGCTAAGTGCTGATGGCATCTGCAGAGACGGCAACGTCCACTGTGCCTGGACGTGCAAAGGCGCTCCTACCAACAGATGCTTCCCCAGGGAGGCAATCTGGACCATGGCATCACAGCGTCCCTGGGAAAGGAAGCGACCCACCTGGTAGAGAGTGCAACATCAAAGAAATATCAAGCCCACTACCCACGGCCGAGTGGTTAGCGCGCTTGGCTACTGATCTAAGGGACCTGAGTTCGAGCCCCGGGTAACGCATAGATATATGTGTCGTTTTTCTACTGAGGTCCTGCCATCCTCACAGACCTTCTACTATGGCATATAAACTGACAGGCTCCTGTCAGACCTCTGTGGCAAGCAGCTGCTTGAGGGGGTATTTACTTATTTTTTTTACTAATATTTGCTCCTTCTGATTGGCGGATGCTGACAAATGGAAGGGGCGGATGACACCTTTCGCGAGGAGAAAAACCCGGGATCTGGCTCAAAAAGTTGGAGAGAGAACATCGAGTTTTTAGAGGACGAGCAAAAAGGTCAGAGGGGGGAGAAAGTTTAGCCACGAGTGATGATCGTGAGCGGCAGAGTGCAATACTGTAGTCAGCAACCAAATCTCATCCAATGTTTGTCTCCACTCCAACCTTTGTTGATTGTAAATAGAATCATGTTGATAATAGAGTCATGTTTAACGTAAAAATGATATGAAAGTGTTCGAAGGCCAGAACAGCAATGTTAATTATTTTTTTTAAGAGTGATTCTTATGAGCATACTTCAAATTAAGATTTAAATTTAAAAATAACAATGCAATGTACGGGAGAGTCCAGCGGGGAATATCATAAAAGATAAAAGTTGTGTTATTAAGAAGCCTGTGCAACATCATTGGGGCTCTGGTGCCCAGGATTTTATGAGTTTATTAAATCGGAACTGGTCAAGATCACGGCCATCTTAAGACGGAGCGGGAGGATTGAAAATGCACACGAATCTTTTCTTATCCTCCCCCGTATAACAGGTGCATCAATAATGATGATTATGATGATCTGAATTGATATAGAACAGTTTGTGCTCTGGGCTCAATTAAGCTTCTTTCGCATCACGAAAAGTGTAATTCTTTGGAATTAGGATGTCAATTAATAAAGGATGATACAAATGAAGGACTAAACATAGATCTTGATACAGAAAGGTGTGATGATCATGTCCTGAAAAACCGGAAATTCTGCTAAGTGCAATGACGTAACGCTGACGTCCTGCAGGAATCGAGATATCATTCTTGTGATCGTGCTCGCCCACGCTCAGATAACATCGTCGCAGATAAAGAGCGATAATCCTTTCTTACCTTTCAATTATCCAAAAAGGAAGTCATTTTCATCTTCTACATTTTTTAATTCATGAAACTGGAAAAGGTTCAGAATCTTTTCTTATTCTTTACCTGCATTTTGAAAGCAAACAAAATTCAATTTCCTTTCATATTCATTTCTCCTTCAGTGCTGGTTTTTTTTTTCACCCAACAGTAGTTTTGTTCTTTCACGAAACTAATTCTGCTGATCCATCCTTCATCTTCCCCCTTTTCCTTCATCTCTCCCTTCCCTTGCCCTTTTCCTCCATCTTCCTATTTCCTTCACCTCCCTTCTTTCCTTCCTCTTCCCCTTCACCTTCCCCTTTCTTTAATCATCCCCATTCATTTGTCTTTTCCTTTCATTCATTTTCCCTTTCCCTTCATCTTCTCCTTTCATTTCTTCCTTTCCTTACATCTCTGCAGCACCTCCTCGTCATCCAAAGAAAGAGATTTTCTCCACCACCTACTACCCCTCCTCCTCCACCTACTACGAAACGCTTGGCGGTCAGCTGACCAACTCGCCACGAGCCTCGAAAGCCAAGATGCGAGTCGATTTCCATCACCAGAGAACGACTCTTGGAGTTCGGTGTCGGTGGTAATTTCACTGAATTTGGGATCAGATATCCTCAGCTGACACACGAATGTCTTCTCACATTTTAAGATCCACAGAATCCTCAATTCCTACTCATTCAGCAACGGCCCCGTGGGCTTGTGGCGAAACATTTTTGCAAAAAAGTATGCTCCCTAAATTCCGATCGTTCGAGGCAAGGTGCCAAAAGAGAGAGAAAGGATGCGGAGAAGAAGTTTCCCATCAGCCAATTAAAGATATTCGTCAGAACAAAAAACTTCTGCCACCGGAGGTAATTCCAGAAGAAGGAGTAGGGCGGGATCCCTTCTTTAAATTATTTAGAGTAAAGCTGGATACGTCTCGGTGATTAAAGAAATGTGCTTCTTTAATTCATACAAAACATTACTTTTACTTTGCCAATGATAATAAATTGTCTTAAAATATCATGAAGTACAGCATTTCTATATACATATTTGTATATAGTATATATCTGCATACATTATCCTCCAATCATTCTGGTACACTCCCACGGTATGTGAATGGAAGGCCCCAGTCATTTGCGAATAACCTTTTTATGGAAATTGTCAATGGAAAAAAATTGTCGACATCAACATCATTTACAGGAATCTCTATTTCCAAGCTCATTCGCTTGATGCTTCAAGAGATGATTCGTTTATCAGGAGCAGATGCTTCAAGAGGTGATTCGTTTATCAAGAGAAGATGCTTCAAGAGATGATTCGTTTATCAGGAGAAGATGCTTCAAGAGATGATTCGTTTATCAGGAGCAGATGCTTCAAGAGGTGATTCGTTTATCAGGAGAAAATGCTTCAAGAGATGATTCGTTTATCAGGAGAAGATGCTTCAAGAGATGACTAGTTTATCAGGAGAAGATGCTTCAAGAGATGATTCGTTTATCAGGAGAAGATGCTTCAAGAGATGATTCGTTTATCAGGAGAAGATGCTTCAAGAGATGATTCGTTTATCAGGAGAAGATGCTTCAAGAGATGATTCGTTTATCAGGAGAAGATGCTTCAAGAGATGATTCGTTTATCAGGAGCAGATGCTTCAAGAGGTGATTCGTTTATCAAGAGAAGATGCTTCAAGAGATGATTCGTTTATCAGGAGAAGATGCTTCAAGAGATGATTCGTTTATCAGGAGCAGATGCTTCAAGAGGTGATTCGTTTATCAGGAGCAGATGCTTCAAGAGGTGATTCGTTTATCAGGAGAAAATGCTTCAAGAGATGATTCGTTTATCAGGAGAAGATGCTTCAAGAGATGACTAGTTTATCAGGAGAAGATGCTTCAAGAGATGATTCGTTTATCAGGAGAAGATGCTTCAAGAGATGATTCGTTTATCAGGAGAAGATGCTTCAAGAGATGATTCGTTTATCAGGAGAAGATGCTTCAAGAGATGATTCATTTATCAGGAGAAGATGCTTCAAGAGATGATTCATTTATCAGGAGAAGATGCTACTCGTAAGGTTATTTCAAAAGCGAGTAATAAATGTTCTAACAAATCATTTACTAAAAATAAACTCAAGGGGGCTTGCTTCCTCTGAATCCATCTCGTGACCTGTAGTCCCCCCCCCCGGTCATTATTGTGCAAAAGCTGACAAAAGACATTTTGTCGTCCCCCAAGCAAACTTACTATCCCCTCCCCCCAAAGTAAATCGACTTTTTTTATCGGGTACAAGGAAATGTGTTTTTCCGACCCAAAATATTTCGTTTTGTCAGCTCAAATAAATTTGCTTTTTTGCTATTCCAATGATTTCATTTTCTGCTACATCAATAGATATTTGAATTAATTTCTGTGCATTAATTGAATTCAATTTTTGACCTCCATACTTTAAATTAAATGCGATATAAAATTTAAGTAATAAGATTTTAAAATTTCAATGCAGAAAAATCATGTAAAGACTTTACCATTTTGGTTTCGTATTCAGCTGAGATTAAAGAAAGCAAAACACGAACCTTAAAATTTGCTCCGCCTCAAGTGGTCGCTTCGAATGCCTCTGCGGTCTGCCTGCATTGAGATTTTCTCAGCCATCCTCTACCCTCAGTCGGAAAGGAGATTCTGATGGACAAGGAAACCGTTCATCACATGAGACATTGAATGGGAGAGTCATTCCTTGTTCCCGTTATAGAACAAGCTGGATAACCTTGACGAAAAACTTCCACCGAAACATCTCTCCACTGGGTCCCCTTCCTTTGCCTCCCCGCCCTGAACCTTTGGAATCTTTGTAACCCGGCTGTTCACTCCATTGGGTCACAGATAGATTCGCTCAGTTTCTGCCAAATTTCGAGAAAAGCAATTAGAACAAGCTGCATTTTTCTGTTACATGTTTCAGACTCCATAACTCTTTAAATATGAAACGAATGCCACTGGAAAATCGAGACTTACAAAGAGTTAATCTGAGCGAAATCTCCATTTCACTTTACGGGTCAAAGTTAAGAATATTTGAATGCAGCTTTTCGTGACTTGGAAGTTTCTCAAAACATGTCGAAGGCGAATGCAGATGTCAAAGGGTCGTAGGGGTGACAAAGGAGGGGAGTGTGCGCATCGAAGGGTAGTGTACTAGTTGAAGGGTTGTGGGCACGTTGTACGGTAGTGTACGTGTCGAACGGAAGTGCACGTGTTGAAGGGGGGTGTGCATGTCGAAGAGTAGTGTATATGTCGAAGTGTAGTGTATATGTCGAAGTGTAGTGTATATGTCGAAGTGTAGTGTATATGTCGAAGGGTAAGGCATATGCCCAAGGTGCTGATATTTTGAAGGGTAGTGTATATATGTTGAGGAAGACTTCTCTCTCCTGGACGTCTTCCCAGGAAGTGAAACTTCTTCCGTTCGCCGAAAAAATTGATAGAGTTAAATTCCGACCCATCCGAAGGGAAAAGGAAAACAAAAAGAATTCTTTGGCGTATTCTTTTGCAGCAGAGATTAATAAAGTGCTAGAATCCGATTTTCAGGAGCGCCCTTAATCTGCGAAGTACATATTGAAAGAGATGAAACCTTCATTTGCCGTTGCCATCGCGCCCTCCCAAAGAGCGATCATTTTCTCTCGGAATCGCTTGCTCTACTCAGCAGCCGAAAGGTGGAGCACAACACACACCGCTACGACGACGCTTCCGCAGCTGAAGGGACTCTTTGGTGTTGTGGCGGCTGCAGGGAATCGATTGGCGGCTGCAGGCTCTCCCTTCCTCCTCTATTACCCCTCCCCCTGCGGCGAAGACCACTTGGCGCGATGACGCACTCGGTCGGGGAGAAACTTCGGGCACGAGACTAGAAACATTGCAAAGGTAAAACTGGCCAGCAGTGGAAGATGTTAAGATCTCTGTGCAACTGACGCGAAATCATCCCTCACGATAAACGGAAGAGAGGAATTCTTATCGCTTGAAATTCAGTCAAATACAGATTTCGACATTGAAAAATAATCAAATAATCCTGAAAAACTCCGTGATAATCTTTCCTTTTGATAACGGATTAGAAGAACTCCATTAGAGGGCACAGTCAATGACACCAAGCCCATTAACAGTGCAGTGATTGCTGTCAGATATAGAGCAGGGATTTGGTTCTGACGGTAGAGTTGTTTTCAATCTCGAGTCCCAACTGGCCCTTGAGAATTTCTCCGCTGACTCCCTTTCCGTCGTCGGTCAGAAAAGGTACATCGTTGGACATGGAAAAGAACACCGTCCTTCGGATACGACGCTAAGCCATGGCAACGTGTGCGGGAGACAATCACACCCTTTACACTTTAAAGAGTATGCTACCTCATAACATCCTGTATGGAAGACTTCCCTTTGTCTTCTAACAGCTGACCAATGAGTTCCCCTTCCTCCCGACCTCCTCCAGACCTTTGGGGTCCAAGTGACCTAGCCATTCAGTATTCCCTTTAGGAAGATTGCATTTTGTCTGATATTCCTCTCATGAAAAAAAGGACCTTTCAATTCTTTCCCTTTTGCATTCACATCACGACCACTGCCCCTTTGTTCATTTTTTCTTTCGCATTCCCCACGTGATCACTGATTATCCGTTACTCTTTCATATTCCTCTCCAGATGACTACATTTGTCACTTCCTCCTTTGTATTTCCCTCATCACGACTGACCCTTTATTAATTTCTTTTTCCTATTCCCATCGTGACGACTGACCCTTTATCCATTCCTCTTTCCGATTCCCCTCGTGACGACTGACCCATAATTAATTTCTTTTTCAGATTCCCCTCGTGACGACTGACCCTTTATCCATTTCTCTTTCCGATTCCATTCGCGACGACTGACCCTTTATCCATTTCTCTTTCCGATTCCCCTCGTGACGACTGACCCTTTATCCGTTTCTCTTTCCGACTCGCCTCGTGACGACTGACCCTTTATCCATTTCTCTTTCCGATTCCCCTCGTGACGACTGACCCTTTATCCGTTTCTCTTTCCGACTCGCCTCGTGACGACTGACCCTTTATCCATTTCTCTTTCCGATTCCCCTCGTGACGACCGACCCCTTTACCCATTTCTCTTTCCGATTCTCCTCATGACGACTGACCCTTTATGCACTTCTCTTTCAGATTCCCCTCGTGACGACTGACCCTTTATGCACTTCTCTTTCCGATTCCCCTCACAACGACTGACCCTTTATCCATTTCTTTTTTCGATTCCCCTCGTGACGACTGACCCTTTATCCATTTCGTTTTTCGATTTCCCTTGTGACGAATGACCCTTTATTCATTTCTCTTTCCGATTCCCCTCGTGACGATTGACCCTTTATCCACCTCTCTTTCCGATTCCCCTCATAACGACTGACCCATTATTCACTTCTCTTTCCGATTCCCCTCATAACGACTGACCCTTTATCCATTTCTCTTTCCGATTCCCCTCGTGACGACTGACCCTTTATCCATTTCTCTTTCCGATTCCCCTCGTGACGACTGACCCTTTACCGTTTCTTTTCCCGATTCCCCTCGTGACGACTGACCCTTTACCATTTCTTTTGCAAATAACTCTCTCGTGTTTTTCTGGGTATTTTCCTTGATTCCGTTGCACTGCCAGGTTACGATAACTTTCTTCAAACCTTTTGTAGAAAGCTAGATTAAAAAAGTTTTTTACTACGCCATCCAAAAAACAGTCTAAATGCATAAAATTCTAAAACTATGCTCATTTCAAAATTGCCACATCCTTCCCGGTAACTCACGAGAGAAAGCAATTTCTCCATCAACTCGATTGCCCCCCCCCCCCCTCCTTTAACTTCGATGATAACATCGCTCCTTTGGCAGGATTCGTAGTCTCGCTCTACGAAGAATGCCCGAGTCAAGGGACCCGAGATGCAATTTCGCAAATCAAGCGACTTCTTCCTAATTCCTCGCTCCTCCCACAGATCTTATCTTTCAATTTTTTACGCATCTCAGACCGAAGTAGAAATTTGGTTCGCTGAGGAGTCGATTCTTTTCAGCTACGTTTATCTATCCTAAACGCACCAATTAAAACAACAGAATGTTCTTTCATTTTAAATTTTAATCCTGACAAAAATGAACTAAGTCCTTTTAATCCTGACAAAAATGAACTAAGTCCTCGAGCTCCAATGGAAATCACAATGAAACCCATTGAGGCTTTCCCATTGTCTGCATTTCCGAAAGATCTGAGCTCGCCACCTGCAGACAGGACTGCTATTCAGGGATTTCCTATTTTGAAGGAATCGTTTTAACCGCTTTTGAGTTTACTACAAAGAAATGCTCCTTTTTGAAACTCTTTTCCCATAAAATGCATTTAACATCAAAATATTTTGCTTTGAGGGAGAATGAGGATGCGACTTCTCTTTCAGAAGGGAGAGGAGGAGCGGACGCTCCTTCTTTCTCCTCCCCAAGAGAGAGGGCTCAGCGGCGCAGTGACGTCACGAATCGTAGCTGCAGACACTCGCTGACAAAAGACGCATGAATGGATCCCTCCTTTTCTGCAGAGGCAGCAGTCGGCCGATCAATTACCACGAGACAAGTGATCGCCTTTCGTTCGCTTCCCATTCAGCATCCTTAATTCAAAGCATCGGAGTTGCGCATTCAGCATCCTTAATCCAAATCATCGCAGTGGCCATTCAGCATCCTTATTTCCAATTCATCGCAGGGGTCCATTCAGCATTCTTAATTCAAAGTATCGGAGTTGCGCATTCAGCATTCTTAATCCAAGTCATCGTAGTGGCCAGTCAGCATCCTTATTTCCAATTCATCGCAGTGGCCATTCAGCATCCTTATTTCCAATTTATCGCAGTGGTCCATTCAGCATTCTTAATTCAAAGTATCGGAGTTGCGCAATCAGCATCCTTAATCCAATTCATCGCAGTGGCCATTCAGCATCCTTATTTCCAATTCATCGCAGTTGCCCATTCAGCATTCTTAATTCAAAGTATCGGAGTTGCGCATTCAGCATCCTTAATCCAAATCATTGCAGTGGCCCATTCAGCATTCTTAATTCAAAGTATCGGAGTTGCCCATTCAGCATCCTTAATCCAAATCATCGCAGTGGCCATTCAGCATCCTTATTTCCAATTCATCGCAGTGGCCTATTCAGCATTCTTAATTCAAAGTATCGGAGTTGCCCATTCAGCATTCTTAATCCAAATCATCGCAGTGGCCATTCAGCATCCTTATTTCCAATTCATCGCAGTGGCCCATTCAGCATTCTTAATTCAAAGAATCGGAGTTGCGCATTCAGCATTCTTAATCGAAATCGTCGCAGTGGTCATTCAGCATCCTTATTTCAAATTCATCGCAGTAGCCCATTCAGCATTTTTAATTCAAAGTATCGGAGTTGCCCATTCAGCATTCTTAATCCAAATCATCGCAGTGGCCATTCAGCATCCTTATTTCCAATTCATCGCAGTGGCCCATTCAGCATTCTTAATTCAAAGAATCGGAGTTGCGCATTCAGCATTCTTAATCGAAATCGTCGCAGTGGTCATTCAGCATCCTTATTTCAAATTCATCGCAGTTGCCCATTCAGCATTCTTAATTCAAAGAATCGGAGTTGCGCATTCAGCATCCTTAATCCAAATCATTGCAATGGCCATTCAGCATCCTTATTTCCAAATCATCGCAGTGGCCCATTCAGCATTCTTAAGTCAAAGTATCGGAGTTGCCCATTCAGCATCCTTAATCCAAATCATCGCAGTGGTCATTCAGCATCCTTATTTCCAATTCATCGCAGTGGCCCATTCAGCATTCTTAATTCAAAGAATCGGAGTTGCGCATTCAGCATCCTTAATCCAAATCATCGCAGTGGCCATTCAGCATCCTTATTTCCAATTCATCGCAGTGGCCCATTCAGCATTCTTAATCCAAATCGTCGCAGTGGTCATTCAGCATCCTTATTTCCAATTCATTGCAGTGGCATATTCAGCATTCTTAAGTCAAAGTATCGGAGTTGCGCATTCAGCATCCTTAATCCAAATCATCGCAGTGGCCATTCAGCATCCTTATTTCCAATTCATCGCAGTGGCCCATTCAGCATTCTTAATTCAAAGTATCGGAGTTGCCCATTCAGCATTCTTAATCCAAATCATCGCAGTGGCCATTCAGCATCCTTATTTCCAATTCATTGCAGTGGCATATTGAGCATTCTTAAGTCAAAGTATCGGAGTTGCCCATTCAGCATCCTTAATCCAAATCATCGCAGTGGCCATTCAGCATCCTTATTTCCAATTCATCGCAGTGGCCCATTCAGCATTCTTAATTCAAAGTATCGGAGTTGCGCATTCAGCATCCATAATCCAAATCATCGCAGTGGCTATTCAGCATCCTTATTTCCAATTCATCGCAGTGGCCCATTCAGCATTCTTAACTCAAAGAATCGGAGTTGCGCATTCAGCATCCTTAATCAAAATCATCGTAGTGACCAGTGCTGCAGCATCTGAACAGCAGAGATTGTACCCTGGAGACCAGCTGCCACACGAAAGAATGAGCTTCCATTGGTTGTTTGAAGACAAGTTCTCAGAACCCAATACAGAAATTCGTGTATTTTTTATTTATGGTTTTTTTTATGAATTATGCTCGAGGTGAATCAGCCAGATTACAACTCTCAAGGTTTTAACCTTGTACTATTCGTAAGTTGATCAAGTTGTATCAAGTTGATTTTTTTTTCTTTTATAGAAGTGCCAAATGATATCCCCCAAAATATGCGAAAAAGAAATTTTTCATCTGGATCGTTTCCTCATCACTGTTAAGGAGAAAGTTTTTCTCTTTTGAACGGAAATAAAACTGAAATTGTTGTTTTGTTCGACGGCTGATACTGACGTCACAACAAAGAGTAAAATGTTGTCGAAAATCCAAAATTCCAGTATGTCACGTGCATATATTTGTAAGCATTTATTTTTGTTCACTTTCCCAATCCTTGTATCCTATCCACTTTTCAACAGAATGATTTAATCCCCAACGAGTATATCTCCATCCAGATAACTTTATCTTTTATCTCTCCTCCCCCTCCCTCCTCGAAATCCTTTCCCGTCCGATGCAATCGTTTTTGTTGCCAATATCCATCATCTGTTGGCAAATCAAAGATCGTCCAGAGGTATCAACTTTTCACACACTGATTGCAATTCAGTCTTGCTCGATATGAAAAGTGTCCGAAAGGAATTTCGACTCATTCTTTCATCCAGGGTCTCCCTGGTGATGGCAGATGTTATTCGAACAGAAAAGGCGGCAAACTGTTTCGCCACCGAATTCGATCTTACTGAATAAGGAGCAGTATCTAAAAACAACTAAAGTCACGGAAGAAGAGAAAACCATTCGCAATTTTTTTCATGAAATGTAGGAATTAGAAATAAAGCAAGACGATTTTGTTAGCCATTACCAATAAAAATAAAAACATCATGTTACTGAATTATTTAAACTAAATATATCCCCGTGCAATCTCTGCTATTACCAAAATACTGATGAATGACATTTTGCATGATGATTATGATTATATCAGGTAATCAAAAACGTTCATGCAGTTTTTGAGGGTAATATGGAACCATACGTAAAAAGTGAATAAGGATATTTTATTCGGGAAAGTAAGCACCAGCACAATCTATAACCTTTTCTCAATGAGATACAGTTGGTAAATGCAACTCCGCTAGAACTCTGTGTAGAAGTGAAGAGAACAGCCACCTGCAGAAAGGGTTCTAGCTTCAGAAGAGAAGCCACCTACAGAAACGGTCCTAACTGTAAAAGAGGAGCTACCTACAGAAATGGTTCTAGATGTAAAAGAGGAGCCACCTACAGAAATGGCCTAGTTCTAGAGGAGAAGTCGCCTACAGAAAGGGCCCTAGCTTTAGACGAGGAGCCACATCGGAAAGAGTTTCCCCTGTAGAATGCTTCCCACCAGTAGAGTCTCACCTGTAGAAATAATCCCACCAGTGTAGAGTGATTCCCCTGTAGAATGATTCCCACCAGTAGAGTTTCACCTGTAGAAATATTCCCACCAGTGTAGAGTGATTCCCCTGTAGAATGATTCCCACCAGTAGAGTCTCATCTGTAGAAATATTCCCACCAGTGTAGAATGATTCCACTGTAGAATGATTCCCGCCATAGAGTCTCATCTGTAGGAATATTCCCACCAGTGTAGAATAATTACAGTGTAGAATGATTCCACTGTAGAATGATTCCCACCAGTAGTCTCACCTGTAGAAATATTCCCACCAGTGTAGAATGATTCCACTGTAGAATGATTCCCACCATTCTGTACCAGTTCCACTGGTACAGAATGGAATCTTCAGATCCATGATCCAGAAATGGAGAGATGTACCAGCTACTAGAGGGTATCGAGGGATGTACCAGCGAATAAAACGGTGTTCGCATTGATACAGAGGTCCCCCATCAATAGAGAGATGTAGCAGTTAATGAAAAGTACTATATAGTATAACCTTTATGCTGGGGGAATGTTACCAGTAAAAAGCTTACACCCCTTTACTTGCGGGGCCCTCTCAATAAAAACGTTACAGCCTTCTTACTTGTGGGACCCATTCAGTTGAGAAGTTAGAACCCTCTACTGGGGTGTGTAGAGGAATGTAGCCACTGGTAGAGACAGTCTCACCAGTAGAAATATGAACCCACTACTAAAGACGTGTACCCAGTAATAGGAGTAGCCACCACCGGAGAGGTGTACCCCCTAGTAGAGATCGTCCGCCAATAGAGAGGTGTACCCACTCGTAGCGATGGCGCTTTCCATCATTACAGCTGATCATTTCTGCGTTTTGGAGAGTTCTTACCAGGCAGGTAATGGGGGAACGCGGGTCAATGCTGTTTCTTTAGTTTGCATATCTTTTTTTTATTTATCTACTTATTTATTTCTTTATTTGATCCCGTATATTTAACGACAAGAAATAGATCCAGTGCATGCATGTCCACTCTTTTATAAAAATTTTGGTCATAATACCTGGGCTTTCAAGCAGATTTTTAATAAAGGGCTTAACATCGCCATGTCAACTAAGGGGTCTCCTTCCAACTGAGTGTGGAGCTCCCACCTAGTTCTGAAAACTCATTTCCACTCCTGAGTCTGATATAACAAAATGTAAAAAAAAATAAACATTTCTCAAAATGCTCACTTTGCCACGAAGATCTGGCAGCAGACATATTATCTCTAATAATTAAAAAGAGGTGAGAGAATTTGCAAACGATTGTTTCAGATGTCTCCCATCTTCTCATCCCCCCCCCACTTCCTGTTCAGTGAACTGATTCAAAGAAATCATCAAGCTTATAGCATAAAAAATGGCATGGACCAATAGTTCTCAACATTTTATGCTTCACGTACCCCCTGGAAATGTGTATGTAACTGGCGTACCCCTTGTATAGATAGATAAAACTATAGTTATAGTATAACAATGGGAATAAAATCAAACATATATATCAGTGGTTCTCAACCTTTTATGCTTCACGTACCCCCTGAAATGTGTATGTAACTGGCGTACCCCTTGTATAGATAGATAAAACTATAATTATAATATAACAATGGGAATAAAATAAAACATATATATCAGTGGTTCTCAACCTTTTATGCTACACGTACCCCCTGGAAATGTGTATGTAACTGGCGTACCCCTTGTATAGATAGATAAAACTATAGTTATAGTATAACAATAAGAATGAAATAAAACATATATATCAGTGGTTCTCAACCTTTTATGCTTCACGTACCCCCTGGAAATGTGTATGTAACTGGCGTACCCCTTGTATGGATAGATAAAACTATAGTTAATATATAACAATGGGAATAAAATAAAACATATATATCAGTGGTTCTCAACCTTTTATGCTTCACGTACCCCCTGGAAATGTGTATGTAACTGGCGTACCCCTTGTATGGATAGATAAAACTATAGTTATAGTATAACAATAGGAATGAAATAAAACATATATATCAGTGGTTCTCAACCTTTTATGCTTCACGTGCCTCCTGGAAATGTGTATGTAACTGGCGTACCCCTTGTATAGATAGATAAAACTATAGTTATAGTATAACAATAGGAATGAAATAAAACATATATATCAGTGGTTCTCAACCTTTTATGCTTCACGTACCCCCTGGAAATGTGTATGTAACTGGCGTACCCCTTGTATGGATAGATAAAACTATAGTTAATATATAACAATGGAAATAAAATCAAACATATATATCAGTGGTTCTCAACCTTTTATGCTTCGCGTACCCCCTGGAAATGTGTATGTAACTGGCGTACCTCTTGTATGGATAGATAAAACTATAGTTATAGTATAACAATAGGAATGAAATAAAACATATATATCAGTGGTTCTCAACCTTTTATGCATCACGTACCCCCTGGAAATGTGTATGTAACTGGCGTACCCCTTGTATAGATAGATAAAACTATAGTTATAATATAACAATGGGAATAAAATAAAACATATATATTAGTGGTTCTCAACCTTTTATGCTTCACGTACCCCCTGGAAATGTGTATGTAACTGGCGTACCCCTTGTATAGATAGATAAAACTATAGTTATAATATAACAATGGGAATAAAATAAAACATATATATTAGTGGTTCTCAACCTTTTATGCTTCACGTACCCCCTGGAAATGTGTATGTAACTGGCGTACCCCTTGTATAGATAGATAAAACTATAGTTATAATATAACAATGGGAATAAAATAAAACATATATATTAGTGGTTCTCAACCTTTTATGCTTCACGTACGCCCTGGAAATGTGTATGTAACTGGCATACCCCTTGTAGAGATAGATAAAACTATAGTATAGTATAACAATAGGAATGAAATAAAACATATATATCAGTGGTTCTCAACCTTTTATGCTTCACGTACCCCCTGGAAATGTGTATGTAACTGGCGTACCCCTTGTATAGATAGATAAAACTATAGTTATAATATAACAATGGGAATAAAATAAAACATATATATTAGTGGTTCTCAACCTTTTATGCTTCACGTACGCCCTGGAAATGTGTATGTAACTGGCATACCCCTTGTAGAGATAGATAAAACTATAGTATAGTATAACAATAGGAATGAAATAAAACATATATATCAGTGGTTCTCAACCTTTTATGCTTCACGTACCCCCTGGAAATGTGTATGTAACTGGCGTACCCCTTGTATAGATAGATAAAACTATAGTTATAGTATAACAATAAGAATGAAATAAAACATATATATCAGTGGTTCTCAACCTTTTATGCTTCACGTACCCCCTGGAAATGTGTATGTAACTGGCGTACCCCTTGTATAGATAGATAAAACTATAGTTATAATATAACAATGGGAATAAAATAAAACATATATATTAGTGGTTCTCAACCTTTTATGCTTCACGTACGCCCTGGAAATGTGTATGTAACTGGCATACCCCTTGTAGAGATAGATAAAACTATAGTTATAGTATAACAATAGGAATGAAATAAAACATATATATCAGTGGTTCTCAACCTTTTATGCTTCACGTACCCCCTGGAAATGTGTATGTAACTGGCGTACCCCTTGTATAGATAGATAAAACTATAGTTATAGTATAACAATAAGAATGAAATAAAACATATATATCAGTGGTTCTCAACCTTTTATGCTTCACGTACCCCCTGGAAATGTGTATGTAACTGGCGTACCCCTTGTATAGATAGATAAAACTATAGTTATAATATAACAATGGGAATAAAATAAAACATATATATTAGTGGTTCTCAACCTTTTATGCTTCACGTACGCCCTGGAAATGTGTATGTAACTGGCATACCCCTTGTAGAGATAGATAAAACTATAGTATAGTATAACAATAGGAATGAAATAAAACATATATATCAGTGGTTCTCAACCTTTTATGCTTCACGTACCCCCTGGAAATGTGTATGTAACTGGCGTACCCCTTGTATAGATAGATAAAACTATAGTTATAGTATAACAATAAGAATGAAATAAAACATATATATCAGTGGTTCTCAACCTTTTATGCTTCACGTACCCCCTGGAAATGTGTATGTAACTGGCGTACCCCTTGTATAGATAGATAAAACTATAGTTATAATATAACAATGGGAATAAAATAAAACATATATATTAGTGGTTCTCAACCTTTTATGCTTCACGTACGCCCTGGAAATGTGTATGTAACTGGCATACCCCTTGTAGAGATAGATAAAACTATAGTTATAGTATAACAATAGGAATGAAATAAAACATATATATCAGTGGTTCTCAACCTTTTATGCTTCACGTACCCCCTGGAAATGTGTATGTAACTGGCGTACCCCTTGTATAGATAGATAAAACTATAGTTATAATATAACAATGGGAATAAAATAAAACATATATATTAGTGGTTCTCAACCTTTTATGCTTCACGTACGCCCTGGAAATGTGTATGTAACTGGCGTACCCCTTGTATAGATAGATAAAACTATAGTTATAATATAACAATGGGAATAAAATAAAACATATATATCAGTGGTTCTCAACCTTTTATGCTTCACGTATCCCCTGGAAATGTGTATGTAACTGGCGTACCCCTTGTATAGATAGATAAAACTATAGTTATAGTATAACAATGGGAATAAAATAAAACATATATATCAGTGGTTCTCAACCTTTTATGCTTCACGTACCCCCTGGAAATGTGTATGTAACTGGCGTACCCCTTGTATAGATAGATAAAACTATAGTTATAATATAACAATGGGAATAAAATAAAACATATATATTAGTGGTTCTCAACCTTTTATGCTTCACGTACGCCCTGGAAATGTGTATGTAACTGGCGTACCCCTTGTATAGATAGATAAAACTATAGTTATAATATAACAATGGGAATAAAATAAAACATATATATCAGTGGTTCTCAACCTTTTATGCTTCACGTATCCCCTGGAAATGTGTATGTAACTGGCGTACCCCTTGTATATGTCGCAGGGAGATGATAAAAATAGGGATTTGATCAAATCCCTAAGGTATATGATCAATTCACGGAAGATGTTAAAATAACAACTCTGTGGGGTTATTTCCCTGAAGAAAGTAAGTGATTTGATCAAATCCCTTAACTGTTTTAGTGAAAAGATGAAATGAACAAGTCAGGACTCGCACAGCTCTATGTTTCGCTTGTTACCACTCCCCTTTACCTCACCGCTCCCTTCTGGCGTCCGTGCCGGCCAGCGCCCAAATATTACGCGAGGAAGGTTGCGCGCATTATTATTATTTTTTTCTATATTTCGAGTTTTATCAAGTACCTACCGTAGAAAAATGAGTTCAGATATAGAAAAAAAATCAAACTCTGACCGAATTTGTATCTGAAGAACAGTTTAATGAAACTATCGGGACGTTTTTGAACAAGCGGCATAAAAAAGAAAAACCTTTGTGGACTCGCGAAAGGATAGAAGAAGCTGTCACAATCATTGAACAATTTAAATTAGCACCACTACTTAAACTGCAACGGACACATAAACAGTACTATTACGGGAAAAAATACGAGTTATGGAAGTAGGTACTAAAAAAACTTTGATTTTGAAGAGAAAGTCTGAATTCGATCCAGTTGTGAAAATAGTACCAACGGAAAATTTTTACCACATACTTCGGGAAACCCATCAGTCAACTGGCCACGGAGGAAGTGATAAAATGCTGTATAGTTTGAAATCGAAATACCTAATACTACTTCAGTTGTACTGGAGTTTTTAAAGCTGTGCACGGTATGTCAGTCTAAAAAAAATTTCCAAACAAAGGAATCGTTGTTTGCCCAATTGTATCTAGCGACTTCAATCATCGTGACCGAGTCGATTTAGTTGACTTACAGTCGACCCCAGATAGAAATTACAAATGGCTATTAAACTACCAGGACCACGCGACGAAATTCAGCTTTCTTCGACCGTTGACTACAAAAAGAGCTGCTGAAGTAACAATGGAGCTATTAAAAATATTTTTGGAAGTAGGTTGTCCTCATATACTACAAAGTGACAACGGCCGTGAGTTTACGGCTGCTGTCATACAAGAATTAACAAGCCTGTGGCCAATGTGCAAAATTGTAAATGGTAGGCCTAGACATCCAGCTAGTCAAGGATCTGTTGAACGATCAAATCAAGATGTTGAAGCTATGTTACGTGCTTGGCTAATTGACAATGACACAAAAAATTGGGCTATAGGTTGTTACTTTGTTCAATTCCAAAAGAATTCCTCTTTTCATCGAATCATTAAACGATCACCTTACAAAGCTTTATTTGGAACAGAACCAAAAACAGGACTCCACTCTAGTCATATTTCGAAAGAGTTGCTTGAAAAACTTGTTACTGAAGAGGACTTGGATCTAATTCTTAATCAGCAGGACCATGATATTATTTTAACACCAGAAGACTTACCAGCAGCTTCCTTAGAGAACAACAACAACGCTTCAACTTCAAAAGATCCACCAGCATCTGAATTAATTGATTACAATGCTTCAACTTCAAATGATCTATTAATAGTTAAATCAACCAACAATAACACTTCAATGTCACACGATCTACCCGCAGCTGATTTACTCACCAAAAAGGCTATAAATTTAGAGGATCTACCAGAAATTGAATCAATTTCTTTATCGACAATAAGACAACTCGAACCAGTTAACAACTCTACTTCAACTCCTGCTTCAACAGTTAAAACATCTGTAGTGTTACTTGCATCAGAAGGGGAAGCAGCCGTCAGCGACAGTAAAGCATGTTGTTGTTGTTTGTGGAATGGAATCTACTGGAGCCCATTCATGTGACATTTGTAAAAATCCGGTGCACTTAATATGTGGGAATACAGTAGGAGAAGAAGGATATGGATCGAAAATTCTATGCTATTTATGCCAAAAAGAAGAGAGCATTAAAGATCAAAGGGAAAATGCTGCAAAACACCTGAAAAATCAGCTGAAAAAATGAAAGAAGTTTCTTTGAAGAAATTTTAAACTATAGTTATAATATAACAATGGGAATAAAATAAAACATATATATCAGTGGTTCTCAACCTTTTATGCTTCACGTACCCCCTGGAAATGTGTATGTAACTGGCGTACCCCTTATATAGATAGATAAAACTATAGTTATAGTATAACAATGGGAATAAAATAAAACATATATATCAGTGGTTCTCAACCTTTTATGCTTCACGTACCCCCTGGAAATGTGTATGTAACTGGCGTACCCCTTGTATAGATAGATACAACTATAGTTATAATATAACAATGGGAATAAAACAAAACATATATATCAGTGGTTCTCAACCTTTTATGCTTCACGTGCCCCCTGGAAATGTGTATGTAACTGGCGTACCCCTTGTATAGATAGATAAAACTATAGTTATAATATAACAATGGGAATAAAACATATATATCAGTGGTTCTCAACCTTTTATGCTTCACGTACCCCCTGGAAATGTGTATGTAACTGGCGTACCCCTTGTATAGATAGATAAAACTATAGTTATAGTATAAAAATGGGATTGTAATAAAACATATATATCAGTGGTTCTCAACCTTTTATGCTTCATGTACCCCCTGGAAATGTGTATGTAACTGGCGTACCCCTTGTATAGATAGATAAAACTATAGTTATAGTATAAAAATGGGATTGAAATAAAACATATATATCAGTGGTTCTCAACCTTTTATGCTTCACGTACCCCCTGGAAATGTGTATGTATAGAACTATAGTTATAGTATAACAATGGGAATAAAATAAAACATATATATCAGTGGTTCTCAACCTTTTATGCTTCACGTACCCCCTGGAAATGTGTATGTAACTGGCGTACCCCTTGTAGAGATGAATAAAACTATAGTTATAGTATTAGAATGGGAATAAAATAAAACATATATATCAGTGGTTCTCAACCTTTTATGCTTCACGTGCCCCCTGGAAATGTGTATGTAACTGGCGTACCCCTTATATAGATAGATAAAACTATAGTTATAGTATAACAATGGGAATAAAATAAAACATATATATATATGTGGTTCTCAACCTTTTATGCTTCACGTACCCCCTGGAAATGTGTATGTAACTGGAGTACCCCTTGTATAGACAGATAAAACTATAGTTATAGTATAACAATGGAATTGAAATAAAACATATATATCAGTGGTTCTCAACCTTTTATGCTTCACGTTCCCCCTGGAAATGTATATGTAACTGGCGTACCCCTTGTATAGATAGATAAAACTGTAGTTATAGTATAACAATGGGAATAAAATAAAACATAAATGTCAGTGGTTCTCAACCTTTTATGCTTCACGTACCCCCTGGAAATGTGTATGTAACTGGCGTACCCCTTGTATAGATAGATAAAACTATAGTTATAGTATAACAATGGGAATAAAATAAAACATATATATCAGTGGTTCTCAACCTTTTATGCTTCATGTACCCCCTGGAAATGTGTATGTAACTGGCGTACCCCTTGTATAGATAGATAAAACTATAGTTATAGTATAACAATGGGAATAAAATAAAACATATATATCAGTGGTTCTCAAACTTTTATGCTTCACGTACCCCCTGGAAATGTGTATGTAATTGGTGTACCCCTTGTATAGATAGATAAAACTATAGTTATAGTATAACAATGGGAATGAAATAAAAGATATATATCAGTGGTTCTCAACCTTTTATGCTTCACGTGCCCCCTGGAAATGTGTATGTAACTGGCGTACCCCTTGTATAGATAGATAGAACTATAGTTATACTATAACAATGGGAATAAAATAAAACATATATATCAGTGGTTCTCAACCTTTTATGCTTCACGTACCCCCTGGAAATGTGTATGTAACTGGCGTACCCCTTGTATAGATAGATAGAACTATAGTTATAGTATAACAATTGGAATAAAATAAAACATATATATCAGTGGTTCTCAACCTTTTATGCTTCATGTACCCCCTGGAAATGTGTATGTAACTGGCGTACCCCTTGTATAGATAGATAAAACTATAGTTATAGTATAACAATGGGAATAAAATAAAACATATATATCAGTGGTTCTCAACCTTTTATGCTTCACGTACCCCCTGGAAATGTGTATGTAACTGGTGTACCCCTTGCATAGATAGATAAAACTATAGTTATTAGTATAACAATGGGAATGAAATAAAAGATATATATCAGTGGTTCTCAACCTTTTATGCTTCACGTGCCCCCTGGAAATGTGTATGTAACTGGCGTACCCCTTGTATAGATAGATAGAACTATAGTTATAGTATAACAATGGGAATAAAATAAAACATATGTATCAGTGGTTCTCAACCTTTTATGCTTCACGTACCCCCTGGAAATGTGTATGTAACTGGCGTACCCCTTGTATAGGTAGATAGAACTATAGTTATAGTATAACAATTGGAATAAAATAAAACATATATATCAGTGGTTCTCAACCTTTTATGCTTCATGTATCCCCTGGAAATGTGTATGTAACTGGCGTACCCCTTGTATAGAGAGATAGAACTATAGTTATAATATAACAATGGGAATAAAATAAAACATATATATCAGTGGTTCTCAACCTTTTATGCTTCAAGTACCCCCTGGAAATGTGTATGTAACTGGCGTATCCCTTGTATAGATAGATAGAACTATAGTTATAGTATAACAATGGGAATAAAATAAAACATATATATCAGTGGTTCTCAACGTTTTATGCTTCACGTACTCCCTGGAAATGTGTATGTAACTGGCGTACCCCTTGTAGAGATAGATAAAACTATAGTTATAGTATAACAATGGGAATGAAATAAAACATATATATCAGTGGTTCTCAACCTTTTATGCTTCACGTGCCCCCTGGAAATGTGAATGTAACTGGCGTACCCCTTGTATAGATAGATAAAACTATAGTTATAGTATAACAATGGGAATAAAATAAAACATATATATCAGTGGTTCTCAACCTTTTATGCTTCAAGTACCCCCTGGAAATGTGTATGTAACTGGCGTATCCCTTGTATAGATAGATAGAACTATAGTTATAGTATAACAATGGGAATAAAATAAAACATATATATCAGTGGTTCTCAACGTTTTATGCTTCACGTACTCCCTGGAAATGTGTATGTAACTGGCGTACCCCTTGTAGAGATAGATAAAACTATAGTTATAGTATAACAATGGGAATGAAATAAAACATATATATCAGTGGTTCTCAACCTTTTATGCTTCACGTGCCCCCTGGAAATGTGAATGTAACTGGCGTACCCCTTGTATAGATAGATAGAACTATAGTTATAGTATAACAATGGGAATAAAATAAAACATATATATCAGTGGTTCTCAACCTTTTATGCTTCAAGTACCCCCTGGAAATGTGTATGTAACTGGCGTATCCCTTGTATAGATAGATAGAACTATAGTTATAGTATAACAATGGGAATAAAATAAAACATATATATCAGTGGTTCTCAACGTTTTATGCTTCACGTACTCCCTGGAAATGTGTATGTAACTGGCGTACCCCTTGTAGAGATAGATAAAACTATAGTTATAGTATAACAATGGGAATGAAATAAAACATATATATCAGTGGTTCTCAACCTTTTATGCTTCACGTACCCCCTGGAAATGTGTATGTAACTGGCGTACCCCTTGTATAGGTAGATAGAACTATAGTTATAGTATAACAATTGGAATAAAATAAAACATATATATCAGTGGTTCTCAACCTTTTATGCTTCATGTATCCCCTGGAAATGTGTATGTAACTGGCGTACCCCTTGTATAGATAGATAAAACTATAGTTATAGTATAACAATGGGAATAAAATAAAACATATATATCAGTGGTTCTCAACCTTTTATGCTTCAAGTACCCCCTGGAAATGTGTATGTAACTGGCGTATCCCTTGTATAGATAGATAGAACTATAGTTATAGTATAACAATGGGAATAAAATAAAACATATATATCAGTGGTTCTCAACGTTTTATGCTTCACGTACTCCCTGGAAATGTGTATGTAACTGGCGTACCCCTTGTAGAGATAGATAAAACTATAGTTATAGTATAACAATGGGAATAAAATAAAACATATATATCAGTGGTTCTCAACCTTTTATGCTTCACGTGCCCCCTGGAAATGTGTATGTAACTGGCGTATCCCTTGTATAGATAGATAGAACTATAGTTATAGTATAACAATGGGAATAAAATAAAACATATATATCAGTGGTTCTCAACGTTTTATGCTTCACGTACTCCCTGGAAATGTGTATGTAACTGGCGTACCCCTTGTAGAGATAGATAAAACTATAGTTATAGTATAACAATGGGAATGAAATAAAACATATATATCAGTGGTTCTCAACCTTTTATGCTTCACGTGCCCCCTGGAAATGTGAATGTAACTGGCGTACCCCTTGTATAGATAGATAGAACTATAGTTATAGTATAACAATGGGAATAAAATAAAACATATATATCAGTGGTTCTCAACCTTTTATGCTTCAAGTACCCCCTGGAAATGTGTATGTAACTGGCGTATCCCTTGTATAGATAGATAGAACTATAGTTATAGTATAACAATGGGAATAAAATAAAACATATATATCAGTGGTTCTCAACGTTTTATGCTTCACGTACTCCCTGGAAATGTGTATGTAACTGGCGTACCCCTTGTAGAGATAGATAAAACTATAGTTATAGTATAACAATGGGAATGAAATAAAACATATATATCAGTGGTTCTCAACCTTTTATGCTTCACGTACCCCCTGGAAATGTGTATGTAACTGGCGTACCCCTTGTATAGGTAGATAGAACTATAGTTATAGTATAACAATTGGAATAAAATAAAACATATATATCAGTGGTTCTCAACCTTTTATGCTTCATGTATCCCCTGGAAATGTGTATGTAACTGGCGTACCCCTTGTATAGATAGATAAAACTATAGTTATAGTATAACAATGGGAATAAAATAAAACATATATATCAGTGGTTCTCAACCTTTTATGCTTCAAGTACCCCCTGGAAATGTGTATGTAACTGGCGTATCCCTTGTATAGATAGATAGAACTATAGTTATAGTATAACAATGGGAATAAAATAAAACATATATATCAGTGGTTCTCAACGTTTTATGCTTCACGTACTCCCTGGAAATGTGTATGTAACTGGCGTACCCCTTGTAGAGATAGATAAAACTATAGTTATAGTATAACAATGGGAATAAAATAAAACATATATATCAGTGGTTCTCAACCTTTTATGCTTCACGTGCCCCCTGGAAATGTGTATGTAACTGGCGTATCCCTTGTATAGATAGATAGAACTATAGTTATAGTATAACAATGGGAATAAAATAAAACATATATATCAGTGGTTCTCAACGTTTTATGCTTCACGTACTCCCTGGAAATGTGTATGTAACTGGCGTACCCCTTGTAGAGATAGATAAAACTATAGTTATAGTATAACAATGGGAATGAAATAAAACATATATATCAGTGGTTCTCAACCTTTTATGCTTCACGTGCCCCCTGGAAATGTGAATGTAACTGGCGTACCCCTTGTATAGATAGATAGAACTATAGTTATAGTATAACAATGGGAATAAAATAAAACACTGACTTTATTACTAGATCTAGCGACTTTTGAGCTATCACGGCATAGCCCAAAATATTTTACCGCGTACCCTACATTGAGAACCCTTAGCATAGGGCATTGAGAAATTCCTCCTTATAAAGGGTATTGAGAATTTTCTCCTTATAAAGGGTATCGAGAAATTCCTCCCTATAAAGGGCATAGAGAAATTCCTTTTTATAAAGGGCATTGAGAACTTTCTACTTATAAAGGCATTGAAAATTTTTCCTTATAAAGGCATTGAGAAATTTCCCCTTATAAAAGGGAGCGAGAAATTCCTCTTTATAAAGGGACCAAAGATTGGTGTTTTTAGTGACAACGTTCGCTGTAGAGTTATCACTAAAATCTAAACAAAAGACCTATTGTCTTTCTGCTGAGGTCTCGCCATCCTCAGAGATCTTCTCTGTGTCGTATTATAATGACGGGTACTTGTCAGACCTCTGTGGCTAGTAGCTGACGGAAGGGATATTTATTTTTTATTTTTCTATATGATCCGAAACTGAAAAACAGAGGAAATTTCCAATGATTAATCCCTTTAAGTTTAATATAAGTTAACCTAAGGCAGTTCTAGTTCACTGGTTAGACAACTCTGGCATGAATGTGAAGAGACGTGGTTCGAGTCCCGCTCATTGGCAAAAGCAATTTTTCCACTAAATTATTTAGTAACCTAAGGTTTCTTAGTCATCGGTTTTGTGTGGACGTTCTTAACCTATATTTTGTTGATTTTTTTTTTTGTGAAGAATAGCAAGAAAGTTTAGAATACTTTTATTTGTAAAATATATTTAGCAATAAATGGCAAATTCGGATAACACCTAAACTTCCAAATCAGAAATGATTAGAACGGCCGAATGTTTTGATAATTGAGTCTCAAGACGGTTCGTCTTCGGTGATCCCGAGCCTCTCTCTCAGCCTCGTCACGAGCCTCACTTGCATCTGCCTTAGATGGGAGTAGACATCGGACACCACGAGACGCTATTCTTGGCAACTGTGAATTCGGCTGCACCAGGAAGGGGCAATAACAGAGAGGAGAACCATCCCCCCGCGCCACTTCATTCCCCGTATGATGAAGCTTTAAGATCATTGGCTAAAAATCAAAACAAAAGCCTGCCTGAGGAAAGGGCTCGAGGAAGAGAAATGCAATAACATTGGTAGGTGATAAATTTTTCGAAATGATAAATGCAGGTGAAACTTCCATCTGAAGGACGTATTCTTTCCGACAACGAAATATTATTACGGACTCTACCTCTTTTAGGATTCATTCATTCATTCATTTAGGATTCACTCAATTTTTTCCTCCCTATCTAGATAAAGGGGCGTGGGTTGCTCCAGAGGTAGTAGGTAACTGGCCACGCTTGTAATCTGCAGTTCCCAGGTTCTAGTCCCACCTGGGCGAGCTTTGAGATTTCTCTGCGCTAAATCCCTCCCCTCCCCGCAGTTAGTAAGGACACCGACGGGCTTGGAAAGGCACCGTTCGTTGGATGGGACGCAAAAGTCGTGGCCCAACGTGCAAGTTAAACGACGCGCTGGATGCCCCTGAATGGAGGCTACCATCTGTCTCCTATCAGCTGTCGGTGAATATTGTGCAGAACTGCAAACATTGCAATGCAAAGCATGCAAGAAGCAGCCTGCATTGGTCAATAGAACTGGAGTCCTCTGCTCCATATTAACGCTCGACCTCATAACTCACAAATAACTGTTCGGCAACTCCATCAGTTACAGAATGCGACTGTTGAGATCACGCAGCATTCTCACCGGACCTATCGCCACTTCTTGGTGGGGAAATCATTCAGCAATGAGACAGCAGTTCCAAACGCCTTCGAAGAATTCGTCGCTTCCAGGAACTCCGATTTATTTACCAACGGCATAAATGCGCTTGTTTCGCGGAGGCAGAAGTCTATTGAATCTGTTGGTGCGTATTTCGATAAAGTGAAGCTATTTTTAAAAAGGTTATAGCTGTTGAATATTTCACTAACAATTCAGCCATTTCATTTGCAACCACCTAATTAGACAGCGCAATTAACACGATCAGATAGAAACTCAATAAGGATAGTTTTCAAATAACACAATTATTAAAAAGGGATAATTATCAGTTAATATGATTTTTTAAAAGGTTGGTTTTTAACGGACACGATTTTTAAAGCATGGCTAGTTATCAATTAACACGATTTTTAAAATAAAGCTAGTTATTAGTTAACACGATTTTTAAAATAGGGCTAATTATCAATTATGAAGAATTTTAAAATAGGGCTAGTTATCAATTAGAACGATTTTTAAATGGAGCTAGTTCTCAATTAACAAGAATTTTAAAATAGTGCTAATTATCAATTAACACGATTTTAAAATAGAGCTAGTTATCAATTAACACGATATTAAAAATAAAGTTCGTTATCAATTAATACGAATTTTAAAATAGAGCTAGTTATCAATTAACACGAGTTTTTAAATAGAGCTAGTTACTAATTAACACGATTTTAAAAATAAAGTTAGTTATCAATTAACAAGAATTTTAAAATTTTGAAATTTTTTGAAATTTTCGAATTTTCCACCGCTACAGAACATAATTATAGTTTTAGAGAGATTCGAAAAGTGCATATTTTTATTTCATCGATACCTATCCAACACAAAAAGAATTTTTAATTTTTCTCTGTAAACAAAAAAGTTCGATGTCGACAGACTTGTTTTCAAAAAAACGAGATAAAAATACAAAGTTTCAAATGCAAAAGTTTTCTAAACTGGAAACTTTTTAGGAACATTTTCTTGTTTTAGACAGAATTCTGGTGACTATTTGTGTTGGCTCTAGTTTTACATTTGATGATGACCACGAAGCATTGCGGTGCCTAAATTCTCTTCCTAATCTGCCTTCCGATGAAGGAGTATAAAAAGAAATCGCACCGCAGAAAGAAATCTTCCACATTTTGTGAACGCGGTTCACAGAATATCAAATTGAAATGAATGAAAGCGAATCGGTTGCTTTTATCTAACGAAAAGATTCTCTCCACTGAATTTGCATATAAGCCTAATTTCCGCCTCTTGTTTCAATTGCGATGTTTAAATCGATGGAGCGTGAGAATTCACGTGATGACAGGTTCCTCGATTCCCGAAGAGGTACAGAAAGTGATCAACAAAATCCGTTGAAGCATTCTTCCAGGCGCATCCGCTCTGCGCATAAGAACGATATTTGATGTCAACTCTTCGCTCCGAATCAGAGTCCATCTTACAAAGAGTGGTAGGGGGGGGGGGGGAGAGGGGAAAGAGTTGGGTTGTTTTGGGTTGTTTTACCTCTGAGCGGCACTTTTTTGCACACCATGGGCTAAATGGCCAGGTCACATGGACCCCGAAGGCTCAGAGAAGGTTGGGGGAGGGGACCCACTGGAACAGCTGTTGGGAGACAGATGGTAGCCTCCCGTCAAGGCCATCCAGCGTGTTCTTTAACGTGCACAGGGTATGGCTCTCCCGCACACGGGGCCACGGCTTAACGTCCCATCCGACGGACGGCGGCCTTTCCAAGCCCATCGGTGTCCCCTACTGACCGTGGGCAGGGCGGGGAATTTTGCGGAGATAAATCTCAACGTTGACCCAGCTGGGACTCGAACCTGGGAACTACAGATTACGAGCCTGGCGCGCTACCGACTTAGCCACCCCCGCCCCTAGGGGGAAAGAGTTGAAGGAGGACATTGCACGCACGGACTAATGTGATGCGAATATTTTTATTCTCTTCAAATCCTTTTACAGTCCACGGAACACACAGTTCAAAAATTTTCAATGTGGTTTAAGAGCTTCTCAGACTTCCATATCAAGCTAAACTTTCAACATTTCTTTTTAATACTACTGCATTTCTCTGCTATGGGGGGGCAGGCCACATGACCAAATCCGCCGAGGGTCCAGTTATCCTTAATCGTCACTGCTGCAAGCAATTCCACTGTTTCTCGTATTCGGCAAAGAAAAGCCCGGTTTCGACTCTCTCTCCTATTGTGGGCAAGAAAGAGCTCAATTCCGCTCTTTCTTCTATTGTGGGTAAAGAAGAGCTTAATTCCATTCTTCCTCCTATTGTGGGCAATAAAGAGCTTAATTCCGCTCTTTCTTCTATTGTGGGCAAGAAAGAGCTTAGTTCCACTCTTCCTCCTATTGTGGGCAAGAAAGAGCTCATTTTCGCTCTTTCTACTGTTGCGGTTCGCAAGAGCTAGATCCCTCTTTCCTATTAGGGGTAAGGAAGAGCTCGATTCCACTCTCCTCCTATTGTGGGCAAGAAAGAGCGCAATTCCACTCTTCCTCCTATTGTGGGCAAGAAAGAACTCAGTTCCACTCTTTCTTCTGTTGTGGTTCGCAAGAGCTAGATCCCTCTCTCCTATTGTGGGGAAGGAAGAGCTCGATTCCACTCTCCTTCTCCTATTGTCAGCAAGAAAGAGCTCAATTCCGCTCTTTCTTCTACCGTGGGCAAGGAAAGACTGAATTCCAATCTTTCTCCGTTTGTGGGATTCTCACAAAATCACCTCAATAGCCACACGTGCCTGCGTCACAGGAACCTCTCTCTACCTTACTGGCTGGGAACATCCTACTGTGACGTCACATGACCTTTACGGTGGTGGGATGCAGCCGGGACCCATGGCAGCAACGAATCGATTGGACAAATCCTTCCGCCGCTGCTCTACCTCTCTCCAAGGCTGTCTGCTGCACCAAAGGAACGCAACACGTGGGGTATTGTCAGAAAGACAAAATGTCTGACGAAATATTTCGATCTAAACTGAAAGAGCACATGCCCCGAAGATATCATGCCTTCCTCGCAAGTTCAAAACCTGGGGAAGATCTAAACTGAAAGGGGACGTGCAGGGAAGAGATTTTTGTCGTTCTCATTTAGAGATAGCTAAAGTAACTTCAGACTATGACATAGGGCCAACATTAAATCTCTGCTCCCTCTGTTTTCATCCCCTAGATGCGCTGAGCACTTCAGATCATCTCTGAAAGTAACTGAAAAGTAACTGAATGTAACCATAGTAGAAGGTCTGTGAGGATGGCAGGCCCTCAGCAGAAAAACGACACATACATCGATGCCTTACCCGGGACTCGAACCCAGGTCCCTTAGATCAGTAGCCAAGCGCGCTAACCACTACTATATAAATTTTTCTTCCCTGTTCCAGTGGTATTTAAAAAAACTATTCGAGAAAATTATTTCTACTATATGGGTTTACTATTATTTCCTCTGTTTTGATTATAAATTTATATTTATTATTTTAAACTGAATTACGCTTCACAAATTATCACTTGAAAAATTGCTTTGGTTAGATTTCATTCACAATATTAATTTATTACGTATATTAATTTATTTTGCAACGAATTGTGATAAAGCTGATATGGCGGTGAAAAGATTTCGAAAAAGAAATGACCAAGACAGCTGTAATGGTATCGAACCGGAGACCTTTAGAGATGCAAGTAGAGGCCATGCATGTAGTCAACTGAGCATTGCTGACGAAATGTTATGTTGAAACATGTTACTATCGTTCTCTTATACACCAAATGTTCAACGCATTTTATATTTTCATTTCTAATGTATATTCTTCATACCTAAGTATCCTTCCTTGCCAAAATAAACAGTTGTCAAACACATCTTGCCAGGAGAGTTTAGCTTGTCGAGTCTGCCACAGTCAAATGAAGACCTTCGACTGTTGGTAGAATCAGCCAATCATGCGTCAGGGGCCACTACAAAATGGGGGACTGTCTGCTGCAGTTCAGCGCTATTGCATTTCGGCACATGCGCATCTGTGTCATCGCTATGATTGATAATGCTAAGATTCCGGATGGTGGCAGTAATGTTAAAATTCGCATTGAAAATACGAAAGCAGCCGACGCAGCCCTGATTCGCAAATTAAAGGTTGTGATTGGAACTAGCAATGCCAAAGGGACCTAACACCCTTGATCAAATGTCAGAGTCAGTACCAACTTTGGCATTGAAGTCACCTAGCACAAGAGGAATATCTCATTTCCTGGCAGAATTCAAAATATCCTGAAGCTGGCTGTAAAACGTGTCCTTCTCATCAGAGTCCTCTGTGGGGCTTTGGGTTGGGTTGTTTTACCTCTGAGAGGCACTTTTTTGCACACCATGGGCTAAATGGCCAGGTCACATGGACCCCGAAGGCTCAGAGAAGGTTGGGGGAGGGGACCCACTGGAACAGGTGTTGGGAGACAGATGGTAGCCTCCCGTCAAGGCCATCCAGCGTGTTCTTTAACGTGCATAGGGTATGGCTCTCCCGCACACGGGGCCACGGCTTAACGTCCCATCCGACGGACGGCGGTCCTTCCAAGCCCATCGGTGTCCGCTACTGACCGTGGGCCGTGCGGGGTATTTTGCGGAGATAAATCTCAATACTGACACAGCTGGGACTCGAACCTGGGAACTGCAAATTACGAACCTGGCGCGCTACCGACTGAGTCACCCCCTCAGTGAGGGCATAACAACGGATGACATTCAAGTGTTTAATTCCAGTTTTAAATTTAGCTGTAAGAAATCTTTGATTAATGCAATCATATACTAGAAGAGCATCACTAGCGTGTCTGCTGAGAAGCAAACCTACACCTTGGAGATTTTTTCCATCCTCCCTCCAAGAAAAGAGGAACTTAAAAATATTTTTACGTATCTGACCTTTACCTATCCGTCTTGTCTCTTGTAAGCTTAGAATATCAAGGTTAGAGAACTGAAATTCTGAGTGAGGACATCAAAAGAATAATTTCTGCGCAGAGTCTTCATGTTTCATGTACATGTTGAAAGAAAATGATTAGTGGGTTTTTTAAAGAAACTAGGTTTACAGAGAGAGTTGGTGTCGACAATATGAAACAGCCCCCTAATCGAAGGCAAGGGGCAAAGAATTGTTCTCCCGACACTAAAAGCTTACACCAAATGTACTGGAGGAAGTCCTACCACGCTGGTAGGACTTCATCCAGTGTAGGTTTGGTGATGCCCATAGGAACAATGTTTCAGGTACCTGCTATGGCCTCTGATTAGGATTTTCCACCAACTGGTATCAGGTATTCGGTGCATATATTTATTCGGAGCTGTCAACCCATAAACGAACAAAAAACATAGCGGTACATTTCTCCTCAACAGAAGCCCACCATTGCAGCATGTTCAGGATCCATAATGAAGCTGAAAGTTATTTTCAAATCTCAGGTGTTGTAAGAATAAATGGTCAGCACCAAGACCCTGTGTGTTTGACCACTCCTCAGCAGGGTAGGAAAAAATTGAAAAGTTGCTGTGATAGACGAGATGAATAGGCCACCTGATCTGGCAGCCCTCCCTTCCGTTCCACAAGAGAGTTTCTCTTTTGAAAGGTACTAAAAGCCTGCATCGCGAGAAGGCAGGGTCGGACATTAGGTGTTAGGCCTGACCGATTCTGCGCATCGTTACAGGGGATTGGTGCGTAGCTCTCTTCCAACGAATGCCTAGTTATCATTTGTAGACCATATCTGAATATTCCGAAAATATTTCAACAAATTAAGGAAGACACAATTTAAGCCTTTCACTTGATATCTGAAATATTACGGGAATAACTTCCTGCTTTTGCAAAAATAAATGCTTTTTGAAGCAAAAACTGCTGCTAACAATTTTCATTGGCACGCGCTATTTTTCATCGTTTCATTGCCCCGAACCCAACTTTCCATGAGGACCAATTCCTGATTCGTTCTTCGAGCCAACCGCAATGAATGGGAATGCGCACATCTTCTGCAGATCCTTTTCGTATCGTTCTCCTCACCGGCGATGGACAAGACAAAAATCATACTCTTTTGTGCTTTCGCTACAGGTGAATTGTCCCGGTCGCAAACACCCCAAAACTCGAGGAAGAGTTCAATAAAACCCTCTTAAATACGAACTGATCAATGATTCTGGAAATGTCATTAGTAGTATTCCGTCAGTACCTTAAAATAAATAAAAATAATTATTCATTTACCTCTTAAATCAAGGTGCATTTTACCACTCACCTGCAATTAAGTTGACGTATCTCCTTAACCAACACAATCTACAAATGAAATTTCAAATTTCTAGCATTAATAGATTGTTAGTTACGAGACTCCCCGGCACCCCCACAAGCAGTGCTTCCCCCACCCTTATGACGTCACTGACCGCGCCCGTAAGGGACTACGTTTTGCCATTTTTGTAGCTGCGCCGTCGTTGGGTTATTCGGGAAATGCAAATCTTAATATTTCCTTAGTATTTATTTAACAAGAAAAGGAGTTTTCATTCGATGTAGAAAAGCTAAGCGGTTTGTGACGTCTGCAGACAGAGGGCAAACGGAAGCCAATATCTTGTTTTGCGCAAACGAGCTAAAAATGGCTCTAAATGGGATAAGCCATAAAAATGTCTTACGCTAAAATGAATTCTAAGAACCTTGGTTAAAAATATCCTCTCTTCATAAACTTTAGTAAAGACATAATAGAATAGATAAATGGTGTCTTTATCGTGTTCGTCGTTGAATTTCAGAAGTCTCTTGATTCGCCGAAATCTTGTAAAGATAGTTCATTCACGAATCGAGTTAAAAGAGATCTATTTTAAACATAACGTTTATTAGCATCTGTATTTCAGAATTAAAAAATGTTCACTTTTTCGCGTGTGTTAGGGGGGGATCAAGTTGGAATTCTGTCTCCTGAAATGTCTTATTTTTCATCTGCGATGGAATGAAATGTAAATGGTAGAAGGGAATTTGTGACAACAGCTGAAAATTTCTCCAGCATCTATTTAATGAAGGAGATATAAGTTCCAAGTGAAGAGATCCCTGCCAAGAGAAACCAAAATGCATGGTTACCGCTTTTGTTAGAACTGGTTTTACATTGGTTGATAAAACGATCGATGACGAAGAGAAAATGACGAAATCAGATCGTGAATGTCGAAATAGACAACCAACCTAAATAAATTCGAAACAGAAATATGTTTTATTTTCCAAAAAACGCAAAGTAATAATAATTCCCGTCATTTCCACTTCATAAAAACTGCAACCGATATCATCTGCTATAAATAAAGTCAACCATAAAAGATGAATAAGCTTTTTTTTTTGAACTATTGGAAAAATAGGCAACTTTTTATTCGGTTCCACAAAACGATAGGATATGCTAGAAACACGTTTCGAGATTAACTTTTAAAACTCTTTGGAACACTTCTGCTAGATCTTTAAGATATCAAATCGGGGGAATGTTACTTTTTTATATTTTTTTTATTACAACCTACATAATTTGAGATATGTTCGAGATATTCGAAAACCATCAAAAATATATTTATAAAAACCTGCTCACATTTTATGTTGCAAATCGAAAGTTTTCGTTTTTCGTTTGCTTTCGCATGATCTTCGAATCGAGAATTTTTTTTTTAATTCATATATTTCAGGACACAAGTAAAAATATCTGATCCCTATTTCAAACCATTGATAATTTATTTAGATTTATTAGAGAACATTGAGACTTTGAAAGATTTGTCAGCAGTTTCTAACGAATTAGAAATTTCATCAGAATTAACTCCCGAAAGAAAGATCAGCAGCCACAGAATGAAAGAAAGAAATTTAGAATTTTGATGAATGAATTTTCTCTGTCCTATATGTCGCAAATCAAAAAAAAAATGATGAAAATTGGTCAGGCAGGCTGTGATTCAGTTAACCTGAATGGTTGCACCCTTGAGCAGGTGTCACAGTTTAATTATCTTGGGAGCTATGTAACAGATAATGGTGATGTGCGGCATGAGATTAACAGACGAATAGGGATTGCTGCCGGGACTTTTAAGAACCTATGGAGAGTGTGGAGAAATAGGCGTATACACCTAAAGACTAAAATTAGACTGTATAATAGTTTGGTTCTTTCTAGGTTTAACTATGGTAATGAAACTTGGGCACTTTGTAAACAAGATAACAGGAAACTAGATGCTTTTGATTCTAGATGCTTACGCAGTATCTTGGGTATTAGGTGGTTCAACTATGAGGTTAGTCAAAGGAGTCGACAACCTCTTTTAAGCAGCATATTGTGCAGAGAGAGACTCAGTTGGTTTGGCCATGTTGCCCGTATGGGTAATTATAGATTAGCGAATAGGGCTATGAACAGTGTGCCTAGAGGTCTCAGAAAGAGAGGGAGACCTAGGATGCAGTGGACAGACAATGTCAAACAGGATTTGGGTTGTTGGGTTGTTTTACCTCTGAGCGGCACTTTTTTCACATCATGGGCTAAATGGCCAGGTCACATGGACCCCGAAGGCTCAGAGAAGGTTGGGGGAGGGGACCCACTGGAACAGCTGTTGGGAGACAGATGGTAGCCTCCCGTCAAGGCCATCCAGCGTGTTCTTTAACGTGCACAGGGTGTGGCTCTCCCGCACGCGGGGCCACGGCTTAACGTCCCATCCGACGGACGGCGGTCTTTCCAAGCCCATCGGTGTCCCCTACTGACCGTGGGCAGGGCGGGGAATTTTGCGGAGATAAATCTCAACGCTGACCCAGCTGGGACTCGAACCTGGGAACTACAGATTACGAGCCTGGCGAGCTACCGACTGAGCCACCCCCGCCCCCTTGTCAAACAGGATCTTGTTAGAATTGGTTGCAGTGACCAGATGCAGCAGATGTAGCTCAGGACAGACTTGCTTGGAGAACTAAATTACACGGTCTTGTTGGACCTGCATAGCCCATGGCTGCTTGATGATGATTCTATTCAGATGATTACCACTACAGTCTTTGCATTTTTTTTTCTATTTCACCTTTCTATTTCAACTTGATACGTACTTCTATATGAAGAATCAGTTCACCAATGGAGATTGTTCGATGGGAGGCTGTTATATTGGCAAGTAGAATATTTTACCTCTGAGAGGATGATGCATTCGCAAATGGGATGCTTTATCTCTGAGAGGTCGATGCATTGGGAAGTGCGAAGTTTTCCTCCAAGATGCCAATGCTTTCTCAAGTGAGATGTCTTGCCCTGAGTGGCTGATGCATTGACAAGTGTGATGTTTCACCTTTGCGAGGACGATGCATTCGCAAGTGGGATGTTTTACCTCTGAGAGGCTGATCCGTTGGCAAGTGGGATGTGTTATCTCTGAGAAGCTGATTCATTGACCCCACTAAAGGAAAGTCGAAGCAGCCGTTTCTGAACCTCCTACCGCCCTGCAAAGCTTTGCCAGGGATAGCGTGTGCAGCAATTCCTATTCGTAGCCAACCTGGTCGTAGTTCTGAGGACCAAGTGATGAGGAACTAGATAGGAACGTCATTCCTTCGTTAGCCGAATGGGAGGAGTGAGGGGAAGGGAGGGTTACGGATTCTTCTTCGACCTGCATCCGTGTAGAGGCAGTATCAGAAATACACTGCTCGACATTGAAAGTGCCCCACCGAGAAGGACATGCCATACAAACATGCAAAGAGAAGAGTGGATGTGCGCAGTTGAGAAATGTAAATGATGATAATCTGGAGCCAATGCCGAGTGTGGCTCAAGAGATAAAAGGTGCAAGAAGGAACAGGGATGGCATTGTGTTTATGCAGGTGGAAGTCGTACGAACGGTTGAGATTAGGTGGTTCCACTTGGAAATTGTTCAGCGAAGGCTGAAAATACGTGGTACACGCCATCGGCAGGTTTATCGCCATTTGGATGCTTTTGAGAAAGGAAGAATTATAGGCCTATGTGAAGTTGGATGGACTATATATTGTGTCACTGCCCATGTTCATCGGGATGCATGAACTGTTGGACACTGTTGACAACAGTGGCGAAATGAGGTTCTAGTGTGTGCCACAGAGCGAGTGATGCCGTCCGACAGACTTCAGCATGGCTTGATAGGCGCACTGTTCGACATGCTCGTTCATTACCACAGAGCACTGGAGGTGATATTTGACGTGCTGCGTCAGCAGGCATGGACGTCCCCATAACGACCCGAATGGTAAACCAAAGGTTGCATGATGCACACCTGCACTCTAAGCATCCGTTATGTTGACTGGCATTGACTGCAAAATATTGCAGCGCTCGTCTGGTTTGGTGTAGAAGTCGTGCAAACTGGGGTCGAGAATGGAACACTGTTGTGTTTAGTGATGAATCCCATTTCTGTCTTGGTGCTGCCGATCGATGGGTCCGTGTGTGGTCACAACCTGCTGAGAGGACGGATCCAGCTTTCGTTTGTGACCGGCACACCATATATCAGTCAGGCATAATGGTATGGGGTGCTATTGGATATGATAGCAGGTCACCTCTTGTCTCCATCATGGGAACACTGACAGCTGCATGATATGCTAGCGTGGTTCTGCAGCCTGTTTCGTTACCATTCCTGGGAGTTATTCAGCAGCCCATTTTCCAGCATGACAACACCCACGTACACTCTGCTAGGGTCTCATGTTCAAGTATTGCCATGGCCAGCACAATCTCCAGATTTATTGCAATAGAAAATCTGTGGGACCACATTGGACGACATATGCAATCCTCTCACCAGCCGGCACAGAATCTCGATGAATTATGGGAGTAAATCAACACTGCTTGGTGTGCAATTCCTCAGGATAATATCTGTCGACTGTATGACTCCATGCCACGCCGTATTGCTGCCTGTATTGCCGTTCACGGCGGTGCAACCACCTACTGAGGCAGTCACATTGTGCTGCATTATCTCGTCTTCTAACCACTATAAGTGGCTGCAAATTAAATCATGGTATGCCAATATGTATTGCTATGTGTGTGCTACATTTCACCCCTATCCCCTCACTCCTTCTGGGTGGGATAATCTCACTGTCGTGCTCAAGTTCCACCCCTCACACCAACTGCCCCCCAAAACACCCATCCCTTACATGTCTCAATTTCTATTGAAAGTGTCTTTCTGACTTCAGGAATTGTCGTCATCAAGTAATATATAAAGAGGAAAGTTTGTTTTTTGACAGAAAGTAACGATTCATGTCAGATGAAAGCTTAGAAATTCAGCAGTTGTTATCATTTCTCAGTATTTGTCATTTGTCACCTTGTTTGTAACTGAATTTGTGAAACTTTTCTCTCATCCCTTTCCTTTCAATACAAGACAGGAAGTGACGACTCGTGTCAGGTGAAAACTTTGGGTAGTCAGGAGTTGTCATTAGTTGTAAATATTTGCCATTTCGTACACATAAGTTAACGAAAAAGATCTAATTTCACAAATGGAACTTTAAAAAAAGAACAGCGGAAAGGTGCGAGAAAATACAAACCAGGAAATGAAAATGTGAAAAGGAAGTAAAGCTTGGTGCCCAGTGGGATGACCATTTTTTTTTTGTTATTAATTTAATTGTTTCCATCATCCTCTCATCCCCTGCCACATTGCGATGTCTGATCATATTGATTTTGTATCGATGCCAGTTCACACATTTGAATTTCTCCCATTTACCAAATTAATTTGGAGTCGTAAAGAGTTCTTGTCAAAAGAGATTTATTTTAATTATTATTTTCATCTTCGTGCTGAAAGGTTTCATTTTGAAAAATCAAAACTTTTTCGGAAAAAAGTATTTTATTTATTTTTTTCTGGCGACATCATTTGAAAACTAGATGTAGAACGGAGAGGACTCAAAATGATTTCCCATCTGAAAGCGAGGAGTCAAAAAGGAATCGATTACTCTACGAATCGCTCCGTTGTTTGTTGACTGACATGTTTAGGCCTCGTGCTATCGATCCTCAGATTTCCAGTTGCACATCCCAACGGAAGAGGATGAGGACAGCGCCACTTCCGGGGGAAGGGGATGAAGGTCAAGATCATCCCCTGAAAGAATTGATCATTAAAACTTGCAAAGGATCTGTCAGCTACGTCATCAGGACTCTTCTGCGTTCCTTTCAGGAAATTGGTAAGTGGAGGACATGGGGGAGAGATAAATTCCTTTGAAGAAAAATTTCAGTTTTCTGGTATTCATTTCGAATTTGTTCCCTAGAAGTGCTAAAATAAACCAACAACTACTTTTACTCCTTAATTGCCACCTAATTATGAAGATATTCGCCTTGTTTTCCAACAGGGGCGGTCATAAGTCTCAGCCTGGAGGGGGCCATTTAGAGGCACATGAAGGATTTTGTAGTTAAACGTATCATTTATGGACTACAAAATCCTTTATATGCCCCTGCACATGCCTTCATGTGAGGAGGGACTGAAGGCGTCAGGTGGGGGGGGGAGGGTCTGCCTTCCCAGAAAAGAAATTGGCTGGCTATTGGAATGAAAAGATAAAACAGTTGCGAGCCTCGTCGGAGGGAGCCCCCCTCCTTATGGCCGCCACTGTTTCCCCCTTTCCTCTTCACTCGTTGCCATCCTTCGGACAACTCATTGCACTTCTCTTAAACTGATTCGTTCTTTTCCCTGCCGAGGCGGGGGTGGCTCAGTCGGTAGTGCGCCAGGCTCATAATCTATAGTTCCCAGGTTCGAGTCCCGTCTGTGCAAGCATTGAGATTTATCTCCGCCCTGCCCACGGTCAGTAAGGGACACCGATGGGCATGAAAAGGTCGTAGTCCGTCGGATGGGACGTAAAGCCGTGACCCCGTGTGCTGGAGAACTATACTCTGGACTTACTCTGGGCACGTTAAAAGAACAATTTGCTGCAACGTTGCATGGTCATGACGGGAGGCTACCGTCTCTCCCAACAGTTGTTCCAATGAGTCCCTTCCCCCGACCGTCTCTGAGCCCTCTGGGTCCTCATGGCCTGACCATTTAGCACGTTGTGTGCAAAAATGTGCCGCTCAGAGGTAAGACAACCCAACTCTTTTTCTTTGCCATAATTGAGAACATTCTCGAAATCCTTTTATTGAAAGAAGCAAAACCACTCCGAGGATCACAGAAACGGCTTGGCGCATCTGATCGACAGCAGCAGCCCTCGATATTGTTACACTTTCTTAACCTTCCAAGTGGCCGAGTGGTTAGAGTGTTCGACTGAAAAAAGAGATCTGGGTTCGAGCCCGGGATAAGTCATGGATGTTTTCTTTCTTCCTCACTTCCCTTTACACTTCTCATCGACGAACAACGATAGAAATCTTAGAAAGGAACTCCTGCGAGCCCTTTCCACTCCGAAGGAATCTTTATTTCCCCTCTTTCACTCTAAAAGAGTTATTTCAGATGCACCGGATTTTATTGATTTTTGCCTTTCATAGTTTTAAAAAGGAAACAGTTGTTTACATCATTGCTGTCTTAGCTTTAATTGTACCACTTTTAATTTTTAAGTATAGCTTCTGGTTCTTTTTTATTATTCTTTCAATCTGGTTTAGAGCACCTTATCTTCGATTGCTCGCCCACCATAAAATCCCGAGATATCCAAACTGAGTTTTATAATATCGTCTTCCAACAGATACTTTTCTCCCATCTCGCTCCCCCCCCCACACACACTTCTCCCGCCACATTCTCTCGACCAACGAGAGAAGAATAAAGTCCACCTACCGTCCGCAGAAACGATACATCATCCTGCTCCGAACCTCCTTCCGCTTCTGCCATGGCTGGCTCGAAGGGGGCCCTGGGGCCCTGGCTTGCAGATCAGAGGACACAAGTTAGGCTTAGCACCGGAGGGGCCTGCCTCGCTCACACACACCCACACTCTCACGTACTCCCAGTAGCACGGCGACGCACGGACTAGAGCTCAGCTCGCACCGCAACAGCGACCGAAGGAGGATTCCACGCATTGCGCCTGCGCACTACTTTCCTGGCGATTCTCCAGAGTCAGCTTCGCTTCGACGGGGCCCCGACGCCAGAGCAGCTGATTCTCCCCACCCAACGACAAAGCTCCGCATTTCAATGTCTTCTTCTCTCGAAACGACTGATGCCGTTATTCTTAGGGCAAGGCAGAGTGAAAAGCGTTTGCAAGGCAGGTCAATCGAAACGCAATAATAATCAAAAGCTTCTTATTCAGCCCGTCGTCCTTTAATTTAACTGACGATCTCTCTCGATAACGTGAAGCCAATTTGTCCTTCTCCTTGATGAACAAAATTCTTTCCACGTGAATCCTTCGCCCTTTCCCCTACCTCTCATCACCTGAGCCGCCTATCGAAGACGATGAACAAGAGACGCCAGCAGAATCCACTTCATTGATTTCTCCTTATGATTACCTAATAACAAACAAATTGGAAGATTAATGCACGCAATAATTCATTCCTTAAATTTCATTTTTTAGCTGTAACACTTAGTGGATTATTAATTAAGCGAGTCGATTAACCAATCTCGGAGTCGGAACATTCCTCCCGGAAACGAACGAAGCAATTCGGTCTTGTGTTTCCTGACAAAAGTTCGCGCTAGAATTTCGATCCAAATATTAGTCCAATTAAAATTTCGGAATCTTCCAAATGGCTAAGTGATTAGCGTGTTTCGATAAAAACAAGAGACCTGGGTTCGAACCCCGGATAAAGCATGGATGTTTTCTTTTTTATGTTCCCTTTTTGCTGAGGTCCCGCCTTCCTCACAGATCTTCTCCATGTGTCAGACCTCTTTCGCAAGCAGCTGATTGAGGGGTCATTTCATGAACGCTAACTTTCAATTTCGCCTGTTTTTTTTTGGCTGAAAAATTGCCGTCGATGAGAAGATATTATCGTCAATAGGAACAATCCATTCCGGTGAATGTTTTGAGGGCCGGTAAGTTCGGAATTCAAATGAAAGAGTTAACTTGGACAGAGTTTCGGATATTTTATTTCTGAATCACATTCTGCTAATTAATTCATTCTTATTCTAAGCGTCTTGTTTCTAATGAAGATAGATACATTATTGGCTTTAATGTTGAACCTATTTCACGATCTGATATAATATTGCTCATCTTTAAATTAGAACTTCACAAGACACCACGAATAGATTAACCAATCTCGTAATCTGCAGTTCCCAGCTGGGATTCGAACCTCAACCAGTTTCTGAAAACTCCTCGTCCTGCCCTCGGTCAGTAGGGGTCACCGATGGGCTTGGAAAGGCCGCCATTCGTCGGATGGGATGTTAAGCCGTGGTCCTCATGTGCGTGAGAGCCATACCCTGTGCAAGTTAAAGAACACGCTGAATGGCCTTGACGGGAGGCTACCATCCGTCTTCGACCAACTGTTCCAGTGGGTCCCTTCCCCCAACCTTTTCTAAGCCTTCGGGGTCCTTGGGACCTGGCCATTTTAGCCCATTGTGAGCAAAAAAAGTGCCGCTCAGAGGTACAACAACCGAAAGAATAGATAAAATTATTGCTGAAATGCTTAGAGCTGCGAATGAATCTATTGTCACGTGGCTGACTGTAGTGTGGAATGTTTTCCGTAATCAAAGAGTTGTTAATTTTACCAGATGCGTCATTGTCCCATTTTAAAGGAATGTGACGACAGTTCTTGGGATAATTACACGGGCATCATGTCTCATCTCTGTTCAAAGAAAGGTTCTATGCATTGGATTCCGTTGACTCTCAGAATTTGCAGTTGCTCATAGAGTATGTTCGTAGGGTAGACCAGAAAAGTTAATGGAATCATGGCTTTCTGATAATAACACTGAGCCGTGTGTGAGTTGGTAAATGATGCACTGATTAGTTTTATCATTACTACCAGAGTTCAACATGGTGCATATATTTCCTTTTTGGTCTGGTTATTGATTATGCTATGAAGAATTCATTTCAGGGGAAAGAATCGGGCTTCAGAGATCGCCAAGATTTGATCCTTTTGGCAAAAAATGAGGAGAATGGGAATAGGAGAAGTGTAATGAATGAAGTGATGGAAATTGGGAATAGGAGAGGTGTAATGAATGAAGTGATGGGAATAGGAGAGGTGTAATGAATGAAGTGATGGGAATGGGAGAGGTGTAATGAATGAAGTGATGGAAATTGGGAATAGGAGAAGTGTAATGAATGAAGTGATAGAATAGAAGTGTAATGAATGAAGTAATAGGAGAGGTGTAATGAATGAAGTGATGGAAATTGGGAATAGGAGAGGTGTAATGAATGAAGTGATGGAAATTGGGAATAGGAGAGGTGTAATGAATGAAGTGATGGAAATTGGGGATAGGAGAGGTAATGAATGAAGTGATGGAAATTGGGAATAGGAGAGGTGTAATGAATGAAGTGATGGAAATTGGGAATAGGAGAGGTGTAATGAATGAAGTGATGGGAATAGGAGAGGTTTAATGAATGAAGTGATGGGAATAGGAGAGGTGTAATGAATGAAGTGATGGGAATAGGAGAGGTGTAATGAATGAAGTGATGGGGATAGGAGAGGTGTAATGAATGAAGTGATTGGAATAGGAGAAGTGTAATGAATGAAGTGATAGAATAGAAGTGTAATGAATGAAGTGATTGGAATAGAAGTGTAATGAATGAAGTGATAGAATAGAAGTGTAATGAATGAAGTGATAGAATAGGAGAAGTGTAATGAATGAAGTGATGGGAATAGGAGAGGTGTAATGAATGAAGTGATGGAAATTGGGAATAGGAAAGGTGTAATAAATGAAGTGATGGAAATTGGGAATAGGAGAGTTGTAATGAATGAATGGAAATTGGGAATAGGAGAAGTGTAATGAATGAAGTGATGGGAATAGGAGAGCTGTAATGAATGAAGTGATGGGAATACGAGAAGTGTAATGAATAAAGTGATGGAAATTGGGCAGGTGGATGTGCTTCAGTTTTTTTTTTTTGAATGAATGAGCTCTCCAGAAAAGTTTCTAAGTTAAATTATCTCGGGGATTCTCAGACAGATATTGAAAATATGCGTCAGGAGAAAAACAGAAAAATAGAGATTGCTGCTGCGACTCTTTTAAGAATCTGTAGAGATTGTAGAAAAATATGCGTATTCATCTGAAGACTAAAATTAGACTGTATAATAGTTTGGTTCTTTCTAAAGTTAATTGTGGTAGCGAAACATGGACCCTTTGCAAGCAAGATAACAGGAAACTTGATGCCTTTGATTCTACATGTTTATGCAGTATCTTGGACATTAGGTGGTTGGACTTTGCAAGTAATTATAAGATTAGGAGTCAGCAACCTCCTGTGAGCAGTATATTGTGCAAAAAGAGACTGCATTGGTTTGGCCATGTTGCAGACATGCATAACTTTAGATTTGTGAATAGTGTTGTGGACAGCAGGAAATGGGAGAGACAAAAAAAACGAGTGGTGGGCAGACATTGTGGAGCAGGACTTTGTTAGAATTGGTTGCGGTGGCGAAGTGCAACAGCTGTAGCTCAGGACAGACATGTTTAGAGAAATAAATTGTACAGTCTGTTGGGTCGACGGAGTTGTTGCCCACTTGAGATTTATGTACTCATTTAGTAATCAGGAATTTTTTTTTTAATCAATTGAATCTATAGAGACGAGAAAGATCGCCTTTTGATTTCTCAGAACTCATTTCATCTTAAACGTGACACTGGGTCTCAAATTTCTTATGGTTTCTGAAATCTACAATCCGAAACATTCGTATGCATCAATTCTCACCTTTCTAGCACAGGTAGAAAGAAACTTGACCTCTGACCTCAAGAGACGAATCGGAACAGAAATTTTGTAATGGTTATAAAATGTAGAAACGGAAATATCCAGAGGCAGCAATTTCCAATTCGTAGCAATGTACACTGCTCAAAGCAGAAATCGCAATACCCCAAAGTAATTGATGCATACAGCCGAAACTGACAGGACGGAAGCTAGGAGAGTAGATGTGAAAACGATCAAAAAACGGAACGTGGAAACGCAAGGTACGTGCGTTTATTGTAGATTCGTCAATACGTAGTAAGCCCACTTTGGGCGGTTTTACAAGCCTGTAGACGTCTCAGTATTCCATCCATCAGATGGTTAATGGTGTCATGAGCTATGGTATTCTAAACAGCATCCAATTGAACACACAACTGTACCAGGTTCGTCGCCGAAGGGAGCTGGCGAAGGTGGCGACCCATAAGGTCCCACACATGCTCAATGGGGGATAAGTCCTGGGAATATGGTGGCCATGGGAGGATGTCCACACCTTGGAGGCTGTCCATCGTTGCCCCCCCCCCCGATAGGGGAGCACCTTGTAGTGGTGGGGGGCCTAAGGTTCCTCTGAGAAGCTGGGTACCAGCTTCTTGGTGTCCCTAGGGTGCCTTGCGACCATGATGGAGGGGCCTGCTGAAGGCCCGCTGACTGGGATTGAGTCCCCAGTCAGGTGGGCTCATCGATCGACCCCAGCGAAATCCTTGGCCATCTTGGTGCCCTGATGGAGCGTCCCTCGTTGAGGACCTGCTGACTGAGTTTGGGTGCCCTGGTCATGTGGGTTCTTGACACGGCCGCAGCGAAGTCTTGGGTTGACTTGGAGCCCCGATGGAGTGGCCCTTGTTGAGGGCCTGCTGACTGGGTTTGGCTAGCCCGGTCAATTGGGCTCATCAACTCGGTCGCAGCGAAGTCCTGGGTTCGAGGTATTGCTGGGGGAGGGGGCCTGCCGGTTGATGTCCCAGATGGAGAGGACGAAGTCGAGAGTCATGCCGAATGGGTGTGGGGATCCCTATTAAGCGTGGCTCCGATGGGAAAAGCCAACCAGGTGTCTCCACCACGATAGCTTCCCCAATTGAAAAGTTAGAAATTGCTGTTGATTGACTTACTAAATTCAAAATTTTACCATCACAGATGTGATTAAGTTTGGCAAATAGATTTGGAAGGAAATTTCACTGATATGCTTGGCTTTACATTTTAGGCAACGCTAAAAATTCGAAAAGACCTCTCACTACACCTCAATGATTAAAAATCCAGACTAGCATGTTTTATCAGTAAGGTTACGCTCCAAAGGACAGGTCCTTTCCCTGCTGTTTTACAGCAGTAATGATTTCTATTGAAGGTTCTCTAGAGTGTGGATGGTGGTTAATGGCAATTCCCATAAGTTGTAGTGCTGTCTTGAATAGCGGAACATCGGGTCTTGCCTTACAATACAATTGTCCATCGTTGCACGTGCAGTATGTGGGGTGGCTTATTCTGGCTTTCAAATGATTCAGATCTCGAAATTTGTCTATGTAAATATTATTCTTTTGCAAATCATCACAAGAAAAAAAGTGAAAGGGGTGTCAAATCAGGGCTCCTTGGATACCATAGAATTGGATCACTCCTGCCAATCCATCTGTCAGGAAGTGCTGCACTGAGAACGTCCGTAATATCTCTTGAGAAATGTGGCGGTGGATCTATGAAACTGTTTTGAGTGCGGGAAGGCATTCAATGGGATGCCTTTCGTTCATTTGGGGAACAGGGCTTCCCGAAAAACCCATTGTTATTTATCTGGCACTCCACGACGGCTTGAACTGAAATTTTTGGTGTAAACAAAACCGCAGTGCAGCACACCTAATAGTAATATAACTCAATGTCTTATTTAGAACCCTAATTACTGTATCAAATAGCAGACACTGAGAGAGGAACAGAAACGAAAAAGTGAGCTCAAGTAAAATAGCTTCAGGAAGGCGGAATTGACATCGCAGTCACCCCTAGTCATACGAAGTGGAAGTGCCCTCTTAGGTATAGAAGTTTTTGTACTTACTATAAAAATTACTTTTTTTTCACTTTCAGAATCATGAAAGAATTTGTAAAAAAAATCCGCAAATCTAGAATATTGAGCAATATTTGTTTACTATTTAAAGAATTCTACAAACTGAATCAGCGTTGCTACTCGTAAAAATTGGCCTTAATTTTCGAAGTTTGGGTGAAGTTTTTCACTTTGCATCAATTTTGAAAGAGTTTAGTACGAATGTAACAGCAGCATCTGCTGTCAAATATTCCATATATAATTCCTTTAAATATTAAACAAATATTTCTAAAATCGAAATTCAATTGTGACCTACAATTTACCTTATCAAGCATTTTTCTGTAAAAAAGCTTATTTCGAAAGACAGGGAATTTGCATTTGGCTTTCTTTCACATCCCATGGAAACATCCCAATCGAGGGACATGACAATTAGAATGGTGAAAATTAGTGTCTATGGATGTTTCGGCTTGTAAACATACAAAATTTTGCATCTCGCGAGTCGCTCGGTATGAAAGGTCAAATTTCGGTCTGCCGGTGCTAAAGAACTGGAAATTATTGGCGACAAGTATTCCAAGGCTTATACCTCAGAAACGATACGAAGTTGTAGATTCGATCATTCCATCTAGATCAGAGGTGAAATTTCAATCTGCGTGTGCTTAGAACCTGAAAATTAGGGTCACTTCCATTTCAACATCTCAGAACAGTTAAGAAATTTCACACCAAATGTCGTGTTCAAGATCAAATAAGGGTCAGATGAAGTGTCGAGAAATGAAAAGGCCAAAAGATGGTGATTCATTCCTCATAGGAGATATTCCTGTTTTCAGGAAATTGGACTTAAAATTTTGACTTTTTTTTTTATCATTTCCATCGAAATTATTCTGACAAGTTCGCAGTTTTGGAGAGATAAATATAATTGGGAGTGTTTTGCAGATGGGTCGGAGCAGGTTTTATCTCTAAAGGACACAAACGTTCTAATATCAGCAGAGCCGTACATGTTGCCAGATATTCACCATACACTTCTGTATATTTGCAATATGCGCACTTGGTTTAAGAGGATGCAATGCACAGTTAGAATTAGACCAATGGCGGACAAATGTTTCAACGCTTTAGCCATTGGGATGAATACAAAACATTGTTTGCCATGGACTAAGAGTTACATGAGGAAAAGGGGAAAAACGACAAAATTTTAACTTTCTGTATTACATTTCACCTGTCACATGTATAAATACAAAATGATATTTGTATATATTAAACATTAATATAAAATTTATATCAACGTCAAAACAGAAGTTGGCATCTCTAAGCTGTATGTGAAAGACGGGATCTCAGAAAATCAGCTACGGAACAATCGGCTTCAATGACGTTCTAGTTAGTAATGAATTTATTCAAATTTTTACTCTTTGCCTTATTAAAATTCTATTTATTTAGTGCAGTCAGATTTAAAAATATATATATATATATTTTATATCAGCTCTGTTCCTCTTCAACGGCCCCCAGCCCCTTTCCTCTTGTAAGTCTTCACTTTTATTCAGAATACAAAGTGCCTCTTATGATAGAAGTAGTTACTTATAAGTGATAATGTAATTACCTGTTTTTTTTTGCGTCAGAAAAAAAAAAGTTTATTATTTTCAGAAATAAATCCTAGTAAATCCAGTTATTCTTTGACGTAATATTCTTGAAAACTGCAACGCTAAGGAATCGACGTTTTACAAAGCAATTGTTCATCAACATCATCCTCAAGCAGGCATGGGCTATGGAGGTCCAACAAGTTTGTTCCATTTAGCTCTCCAAGTATATCTCCATAATGGTGTACGGTGGGCAGATGCAGTACATCTGTAGAATCTGGTCATACCATTCTACATACACCAAATCTTACAATTCCTGTTTGACATTGCCCAATACACCAATTATAATAATACACCAATTCTAACAATGTCCTGTTTGACATTGCCCACCACATGAATCTCTTTTGTTGCGATCTTATTCAACCACGGCAATTCCCGGTTCCGCTTGTACAGCACTATCTGGTTATGAAAAGCCATGACCATCTAGAGCCGGGGCAAGGAATACGCCCTATAGGCGCACCTCAACCCCAGCCTCACATGGCAGCAGTCCTATAGAAGGAAAGCTGACCACCAGAAGAAACCTTACTTTAATCTATTCCCCGGTTTGCAAATGTGCAAGGATATAATAGATCCAAACTCGATCGGCACCCTGGGTGGAGACTCTTAGTAGGACCCAGACTTTTGAGAGGGCTCTGGCTTACTAGGAGCCAATCCCGTTCTGCTGAGCCCTCGAACAGCTCCACTGAGCTCCTGAGAGGCGAGGTCTCAGACGCTGTCACCAACCAACCGGCCAGGGAACCAGTTGGCAGCATCGTCGACCTCGGTTGGCCTTAGCCATGTCCAACCGGGGCACCAATCCGGTCGGCACAGCCTTCAGCCGGGTTGCCGGACCCTAGGCCCCCCCCACCACGACAAGGTGGTCCCCTATCAGGGGGGATTGCCCACCACATATTAGGTATCCCCCTTTCTGAGGCCTTCAGGCACACTGCTCATAACCCTAGTAGCCAATCTGCAATAGTCCATACGGGCAACATGGCCAAACCAACAGTCTCTCTCTGCACAATATGCTGCTTAAAGGAGGTTGCCAATTCCTTTGCCTAACCTCATCATTACTTACAAAGTTGAACCACCTAATACCCAAGATACTGTGTAAGCATCTAGAATCAAAAGCATCTAATTTTCTGTTATCTCGTTTACAACTAGAAAAAAAAAACTATTATACAGTCTAATTTTAGTCTTTAGGTGTATATGCCTATTTCTCAATACTCTCCTTAGATTCTTAAAATTCCCAACAGCAATCCCAATTTGACCTATTTATCTCATACCACACATCATCAGTATCTGTTACATAGCTCTCCAAAAAATTAAACAGACACGTGCTCATATCTGCAACCATTCAGATTAACTGAACCAGTCTGCCTGACCAATTTTCATCACTTTAGTTTTATCTCGGTTTATCACCAAACCAGTCTCATCATTTGCCAAAAAGGGCCAAGTCATGAGCATAATCTAAATGAGAAATTTTCACATCTCCCGAGTTTAAGCCCAAAATCATTCCCTTGCAGTGAATTTCACATAACATAATCAATAACCAAATTAAAGAGCAAAGGCACAAAATACACCCTTGTCGAACACCAGAAGCAATGCTAAGCCAATAGCTAGCAGCTTTACCAACTCTCTCACACATGACTCCATGCTATTATAGAGAGCTTTCATTATGTTAACTGACTTGCTTGGTATGCCATAAGATCTCCCGATCATATCTCACGATTTCAACCACAAATTATGACGGTCGAGTCAAAAGCCTTTTGGAAATCAATAAAGCTAGTAATCAAAGGTTTCTGGAACTCGAAACAATTCTCAAGAATCTGCCTAAGTGAAAAAAGGTTATCGGCACATCCCCTACCACTTCTGAATTCACACTGCTCATCATACAACTGCCCATCAACCAGATTCTTATTTATATTAAGCATTATATTAAGCACAATCATGCAATGAACTTTACCTGGAATAGAAAGTAGGATGATATCCCTATAGCTATCACAAGAACTGCGATCATCTTTTTTAAAAATAGGGATAGTAATAGCTCTTCAGTCTACCATATAGTAACAGAAACATTTCTAGCTCTAAGCATTTCAATAGTAATTACATCTGCCCCTGGGAATTTATGTAGTTTAGTTCAGAAATTGCCAAAATAACCTCAGATTGTGATATAGGACATCATTAAAGCCACTAATGCATCTATCATCATTAGAAACAATGGGAGTAGAATTTGGTTGGTTGGTTGGTTGGAGTTTTTTTGGCGCATGTGCGAAAAGGCCATAATGCACCAAATAAAGACAGTATAAAAGACGTGTATACCCGCAACGAAAATTTAAAAAGCGCTACATTGTAAAACAATAAATAACAAGTGTATAAGTACAAAGGAAAACAACTTGAGAAATACAAAATAAAATAATCCCAGGTGTAAGAGACCTGGGTTATACACCGAAGAGCCAAAACATTATGATCACCTGCCTAATATAACTTTGGTCCTCCATGTTCCGAACAGCTCTTACCTGGCGGGGAATGGACGCTATAAGATTTCTAAAGGTGTCTTGTGGTATCTGGTACCAACACATTACCAGCATATTTTTTCTCTTGTAAGTTACATGGTTGAGTCACTGCAGATCGGATATGCTGTTCCAACACAAACCACAGATGCTCGATTGATGTCTGGGGAATTTGGAGTCAGGACGATACCTGGAAGTCTTCCTCGTGTTCCGCAAACCATTCTCAAGCAATCCAGGCAGTATAGCATGGTGCATTATCTTGCTGAAAGAAGGCACTACTAGAGAGATATACCATTGCCATCAAAGGATATACCTGGTCAGCAATGATGTTTAAGTAGGTCGTGGACATCATAGTTTCCTGCACGTGAATGATTGGACCCAGGTATTCTCAGCAGAACATTCCCTAAAGCATTACATTTCCTCTGCCAGCTTGTTTTCATCCCATGGTGCATCCTGGTGCCAACACTTCCCCAGTAAATGACACATGTACCCAGCTGTCCACATGGTGCAACAGGAAATGAGATTCATCAGACCAGATGATCTTCTTCTAGTTATGATGCTCGCATGTCCATTGTAGGCGCTTTTGAATGTGAACTGAAGTTAGCAGGGGCACTGGCGAGCGGACTACAGCTTAAAAAGCCCCATTTTCAGTAGTTTGTTGTACTATGTGTTGTGACATATTACTCCCATCATCAGAGGGGCGGGGGTGGCTCAGTTGGTAGCGCGCAAGGCTCGTATCTGTAGTTCCCAGGTTCGAGTCACAGCTGGGTCAGCGTTGAGATTTATCTCTGCAAAATTCCCCGACCTGCCCACGGTCAGTAGGGGACACCAATGGGCTTGGAAAGGCCGTCGTCCGTCAGATGGGACGTTAAGCCGTGGCCCCATGTGCGGGTTGTTTTACCTCTGAGCGGCACTTTTTTGCACACCATGGGCTAAATGGCCAGGTCACATGGACCCCGAAGGCTCAGAGGTTGGGGGAGGGGACCCACTGGAACAGCTGTTGGGAGACAGATGGTAGTCTCCCGTCAAGGCCATCCAGCGTGTTCTTTAACGTGCAGAGGGTATGGCTCTCCCTCACACGGGGCCACGGCTTAACGTCCCATCCGACGGACGGCGGCCTTTCCAAGCCCATCGGTATCCCCTACTGACCGTGGGCAGGGCGGGGAATTTTGCGGAGATAAATCCCAATGCTGACCCAGCTGGGACTCGAACTTGGGAACTACAGATTACGAGCCTGGCGAGCTACCGACTGAGCCACCCCGCCCCTCACCGGTATAAATAATACGTATTAATTTCAACAAACTACTGGCAGCAAATCATTCGATTTTATTTTGCACATAAACGTCAGATATCATGGAACTGCTCATGCTGCCCCACCACGTGATCCCAGCGCCCTTGGTAACTGCCCGATGCCACTTTCCTACGCCTTTGCCGAGGACATGCAAATGTATGCAGCGCGTATTGAAGGATTAGGGCGTGAAGAAAGATGTTATTCGTCTTGTGTCGCGTTGTTCAGTGCTCTTTGAAGAAGCTACCATGCCTGTACGATGCAGGTGCGCAACATTTGTTCAATTAGAGGAGTTTGAGCGAGGTTGTATAATGGATCTTCGGGAAGCAGGTTGGTCTTTTCATCAAATTGCACACCACATTGGACGAGAGGTATCGGCAGTGGTACGATGGTCAGATCATTTGAATACTCGCAGACATGGTTTCGGGCAACAGAGTTATGGAGGCACAAGTGAATTGCCGTATGAGGAGGGCGACTGTGGCAGAGTGCATAGTTATGGCATCGCAAATTCGATCCTGTCATACCTAGGGTGTCTACAAGCTCAATACGCAATCATCTTTTGGAAGCAGGACTACGGGCATGCGTGCTGCTGGTAGGTTACCACTCTGTCACCTCATCAATGTCAAGCACGTCTACAGTGGTGTCGAGCGAGTTCATTGGATGAAAGAATGGCAGTTTGTGCCTTCAGTGATGAAAGCCGATTCTGCTTAGGAGCGTCTGATTAGCTCCCTATGTTATGATTGCAAATGGAGTGCAGTGAACTAGAAACGCGTCATCTGGCCTGACGAATCATGGTTTCAACTATCACACGTCGATTGGAGAGTACATGGGTCGTGTAAACCACATCAAGCGATGGACCCAGTTTACCAAATTGGAGTCTTACATGCAAGTGGAGGCAGCATAACAATTTGGGGTGCGTTTACATGGGCTTCCTTGGGGTCCCTCATATCCGCCGAGACCTCCGTCATCAGTACAAGGTATGTGAACATCCTCCCCAAGCATCTACGCCAGTTCATAACGACTCTTTCCGCACCATGTTTCAATAGGATGACGCCACACCTCATACTTACCGAGTGGCGACCAATTGGCTCCAGGAGTATTCAAACGAATTTATCATACTCGAATGGCCTCAATCGCCATACTTCAACCCCATTGAGAATTTGTGGGATGAATTGGAAAGATCTGTTCGTCCCCGCCAACCTCCACCTTCAGCTGTGGATGCCCTACGACCGGGCGTGGAGATTATTAGGTAAGTGTATATAATAATTTGTTCATTCAGTTTAACAATTAAAAACACTTCAAAATACAGTTCCTGGTACTTTTGTTTCAAAGCAGATATTTTGATCTGCTTCCTTAACCTAGATATTGATCGTAACAGATTCTCTATCAAATGAAAACAATTTTTCCCACATACCCCAACATAAAATATTGGATAATTGTTTTTAATTCTTCCATATGCGGCTGTCTACGTAAATAGTTATGTGCGATATGGAAACACCTTTCAGTACTGTGCGAATTAGATGGGACAAGCATCATGAAGCTGCTTAAGGAGACAGGGTCCGTGGACACGTCCTGTCCCATAAAGGACATTGTGGAAGAAAAAGAAAAACCACCCTTAGAGATGATAGTCTAATTCAAAGAATTAGTATCATAGACCCGAAGACCACCTCTCTTTCGTTGCGATCTTAAGCAACCATGGCAATTCCCGATTCCGCCTTATGACACTACCAGTTATGAAAAGCCGTGCTTATCTAGAGCCGGGAGCAAGAAAGCGCCATATAGACGCACTTCAACCCCGGCCTCACATGGCAGCAGTCCTATAAAAGGAAAGCTAACCACCGTTCGGCAGAGCCCTTGAACTTGCTCACACAGAGCACCTGAGGTTGAGGCCTAAGACACCGTCCAACCGGTCAGCGATGTCGTCGGCCTCGGTTGGTCTTGGCTGTCCAACCGAGGGACCATTCCGGTCGAAGGCTGTGCCGACCGGGTTGCTGGGCCCGAAGCCCCCACCACACCAAGGTAGTCCCCTATGGGGGGGGAGACCCGAAGACCAGTGGAGACATCAAGAGAGATTGGGTCTCATGGGGTTAATATTGATGCTTCCACCGTACATAGTCGCTTTCTGGGGTGTGGCCTCCGGGCTCGACGCCCCTCCAAAAAGCAGCTTTTGACACCCGCTATGAAACAAAAAAGGCTATCCTGGGCAAAGAAACACCGAGACTGGACTGTAGAGAATTGGGAAAAAAATATTTTCCGACCAAACCCACTTTGAGGAGCATGGCTACAGGTCAAATTTCGTCCGCCGCTCGCCTGGAGAACCTATTCGATCAGGCCACATCCAGCAATCCCCCAAACACCCACCCAAGGTCGTTTTGGGGATGTTTCACAGCTTCCAGGCCACAGACGCTTCACCCCACTGAACGAATGACAGACAGCAAAAAGTACATAGGCGTTCTGGTGGCGAAAATGGTGCCAACACTGCATAAGCTGTTTCCTAACGGCGATCGGGTATTTCAACAGGATCTGGCTCCATGCCACAATTCTAGGCTTGCTAAGAGCTTCTTTACCCAGCAACATTTGAAGGTATTACAGTGGCCAGGAAATTCACCCGATCTAAACCCCATTGAAAATTTGTGGACCATTATTAAAGCGCGCATATCCAAGATGGATTGCACGACGAAAACCAAAATGATAGTCATGAAAGTGTGGTGCCACGCCCCTGAAGTGGAGATGTGTGGAAAGCTGGTGGCATCAATGGTTGAGGGTGAAAGAAGTAATTAAAACTAAGGGGGGTCACATTCACTATTAACTACACTCTTAAACAAATAAATATTTTAGTTGTGTCTTTGTTACTACATTTTCCTATTGTCCCAACTAATTTGCACAGTACTCTATCATTTATGACAGTATTTCTACAGTTAGCATCTCAATTTTTTAATTTGCAGTTTCCATTAAAAACTTCCGGGTATATTACAATGAACCGACAATTTTGTCCAGCTTTATTTCCTTTATCGTGCATTTTCAGTGGAGATAGGAAGGGAGCTGCAGCAGTGAGACATAACACTTCACAGTATTTTCATGCAAAATAAACAAAAAAAAATTTATGTGCTTTCAGCTTGTTTTTTCGTTAGTCTAAAATGAATTTTGAGAGGTCCTTTAAAACATCAGTACATCTCATTCACAGAGAGAACACAGCATCACAGCGAGAAGCCAATCTTGTGGGGTGCGGGTGCAGTTCGTTAAATGTGACCAGAGTTCTATGCATAGATAGATCTGGCAACCTTACCATGATCCAGAATGGAAGATTAAGTCGGGCAGAAAGGACTGCCTGTATGATGTTACAGTGATGGCCAAGTTTGCACCATCGTTATATGACATGGTACAATTGTGTTCTGCCATATAATGTACAAATCATTACAACCAAGATAGATCTAATTTCTTCAACTAACTTGTTTTTTTTTTCAATCTACCTTTTTTTTAAGCAAAAGTAACTAATTTACGTTTATTTCACTCCTAATACTCAAATTATCAGTTGCACATTCATCGACTCACATAGTTCTCATTCAAAGTTGCATCCTGATATTGGTTGGTTCAAGTTGATGGCTTGTGTCCCGACCCATCTTCTGGTCTTCACCACTCGGGTAATAAGTTTAGATGTCAGTACATCGATTGGCAGTGTGGAAACAATTATTCATCAAAATTTGAAAGTCTGGAAAATCTGTGCCTAATGGAAGTTTAATGATTTTTATTTGTATAAGTACTTCATTGTTTATTGGCTATTTATAACTATATCATTTACGTTCCTGTGATGGTACATCCGATGCATGATATATCAATCATAATCTGGTCACACTTGAAAATTTTCTTTTATGCCATAACGTTATGTTTTAGCACAAAACGTTTAAGAGTTTTAGAATATTGAAAATTATGTATTATAATATGAAGAATTTGAATTCCAGTGAAATGCACAGCAGTTTAACATTATATCTAAGATAAAAACCATAACGAACAAGAAAATCTCCAGAGAGCGTGGGGGTTTTAAGATTTTAATTTTTAATTACATTTTTATGAGTTACAGTCTGGGATTTGTAGTATGGTGAAAGATATTGTTTTCACTTTAATTTTAGAGTAAAGCTGAATCAGTTGTCTTGGTCAGACCTTTGACATACTATAAAAATATTGGCTTTAATAAAAAGAATTAAGCAGTAAAAAAAGAATTATAAGATTAGTTGATGTCTAAATTATTCAGAAAATAATTTAGTTCGGCATTACATATATTGAAAATTAAAGCTGTTGTTTACTAACAATATTTAAACAAGCAAGACATCTACTGCATTAGTGCCCGTATTCTACGTGTCTTCAGATGCTAAACTTTGAAAACTAGTTGAGCACTCATCTACTTTTTCCCATCCCCATTAAATTTTTTTTCGTTTCTTGAGCCGTCCCGTGGCCGAGTGGTTAGCGCGCTTGGCTACTGATCTACGGGATCTGGGTTCGAGCCCCGGATAAGGCATGGATGTTCATGTCGTTTTTCTGCTGAGGTTCTGCCATCCTCTCAGACCTTCTACTCTGGCATATAAACTGACAGGCTCCTGTCAGACGTCTGTGGCAAGCAGCTGCTTGAGGGGGTATTTTTTTTCATGTAATAAAAATGCTAACACTGTGGATTAAATATTCAGTGCAGTCCTAACTACACAAAAAGAAATTAAAAACCATATAATGTTCAAAGCACATTCTTGATATGTATTTCCATTAAAACATACTTTACTAATTTTGATTAAAAAGAAGCAGTTCAGAAAATACGAACCTCAATTTAGTAGGCACAAAGCAGATACTAATATAAATATAAATCTATGTGGAAGAGGGAAGAAACAAAAGTCATAAGACTTCATGCTCATATCTTCAGTTTTGCATTCGAAACAATCTTAAGAAGAAAAAAACTGACAATGAAGTAAACAAGATGTTTATTTTCACCTTACTTTTTTACAAGTTCTGACAAAAGGCAGACAGCCCTTACAGCTGCATACGTAGAAAATAGTGATTATGATTACAGTGCTAAAGAATAAACAACACAATGCTGATCATCTGAGAGGCAACACAAGATTTGCTACACAATGTTCTGTTTGATAAGTGACTAATGTTATTAACAGTGGGAGGAACAGAAAATGATAATTTATACATTTGTGATGAAACCACAAATATGTGGTAAAAATTCATTACTTTTTTGTTTCAAAGCATGTTTATAAAATTCTCTGCCTCACTACCGCATTAAACACTCATCTGATTATGCCTTTAAATTTTGTCTGTATGCAAAAACAATATTAATCTAACCAAGGAGAAAAAAAACGATAAAGCAAAAATTAAAACAAAACCATTATGTACTTACCCACTTTAATTTTTTTTAAAAAAGGTTTTTAAAATGTTTCAATAGTGTATAATTTGCTTAATGACAAATTGATTATTTAAAATGGGAGAAAAAGAGAAGTCATTTATACAATAACAAAAAAATCAGACATCCCTTTATTTACTATCTTTGTATATTTTGACAATAATTGAACAAATGCACAGCAAATAATTGTTGTAAGGTTTCTTATTAAGCAGCTTCATTCACAGTGCTACAGACAACAGTTGTTTAGGAAGCAAAAAAATGACAACATATGCAGATTCACACACTTCTGCTACCATAGCAAATTTATTTAATGAAACACTGCCATGGCATTGAAGATGGTAACATTTAATACCACAAGGAGTTACTGTATACTCCTAGAGCCAACTTTTAAAACATGAGGGGGAGGGGGTTGTTTCATAAAAAATACGACCAGAGTACTATGAGAATGTACTACTCATGAAATTGTTTTAGAACATATTCATGTAATGAGATCTGAGAAATCACTATAACAAAAACCTAATATGGACAGCTAGGTGCAATAAAAGTGACAAGTACTATATGCAATGTTTTAAAAAAAAAACCAATATCCCCCATCCACTACGAAGTTCATCATTCAGCAGGGTTTTAAAATAAAAATGCAGATGAGTCCACCAATGAGAGTGACAATGGAGGAGCATCTGTACACACTGTGGAATAGGTCACTCACTTGTTGCCATAGCCACCATATCCTTGGGATGCCTGCTGCTGTCCATAGTACTGACTGTAGTACTGTTGCTGCTGTTGAGGTTGTTGATAGTATTGACTCCACTGTTGCTGTGGCTGCTGTGGTTGTTGTGACTGCTGTTCCCATTGTTGTGATGGCTGTGCTGGTGCTTGTTGTGGAGATTGTTGTTGGGGCTGCTGCTGAAAGCCATATGACTGAGTCTGGCCAGAACCTGTTTGATAACCTAAAAAGCATTATTAACATTAAGCATTTTAGTAAAATCATTAGTAAAATTACAGATGAAAAAGCACAATGGTTAGCTAACTAAAATGAGAAAAAACATGCATTAACTTGCAAAAGTTTGAAACAATCTTTGTTTATGAATAATATAATAAATAAGACTAAAAGATAAACAAAATGTTTTACTTTAGCAATCCTATTTATGGCATTAAGCAAAAAACAAATACCATTCATGTGGTATATTTGTAAAAGCTGATGTGGTATGCTGAAATCATGGTACAGGGCAAATTAAGGTGGCTATATGAATAAAAAAACATATGCCACGCCAGAAGTTTGGGTTGTTTTACCTCTACGAAGCACTTTTTTACACACAATGGGCTAAATGGCCAGGTCACAAGGACCCAAAGGATTCAAGAAGGTTGGGGGAGGGGACCCACTGGAACAGCTATTGAGAGACAGATGGTAGCCTCCCGTCAAGGCCATCCAGCATGTTCTTTAATGTGCACAGGGTATGGCTCTCCTGCACACGCAGCCATGGCTTAATGTCCCATCCAATGGACAGTGTCCTTTACTAACCGTGGACAGGATGGTGAGTTTTGCATATCTCGATGCTGGGATTCAAACCTGGGAACTACAGATTACAAGCCTGGCATGCTATCAACTGAGCCACTCCCATGCAAGAAGACAATTATAGCATAAATTACTGACAACAGGGTTGGGTTGTTTTACCTCTGAAGGTTGGGGGAGGGGACCCACTGGAACAGCTGTTTTGCGAGACAGATGGTAGCATCCCGTCAAGGCCATCCAGTGTGTTCTTTAACATGCACAGAGTATGGCTCTCCTGCACACGGGGCCACGGCTTAACGTCCCATCCAACAGACGACGGCCTTTCCAAGCCCTGACAACAGGAAGAGTGCACAAACTTGGAAGTGGGATAAAGACATAATCAAAGACCCAAGGTTGTTGTTGGGTTGTTTTACCTCTGAGCGGCACTTTTTTGCACACCATGGGCTAAATGGCCAGGTCACATGGACCCCGAAGGCTCAGAGAAGGTTGGGGGAGGGGACCCACTGGAACAGCTGTTGGGAGACAGATGGTAGCCTCCCGTCAAGGCCATCCAGCGTGTTCTTTAACGTGCACAGGGTATGGCTCTCCCGCACACGACTTAACGTCCCATCCGACGGGCGGCGGCCTTTCCAAGCCCATCGGTGTCCCCTACTGACCGTGGGCAGGGCGAGGAATTTTGCGGCAAAGACCCAAGTGTAAAGGGTTTGTAAGGTAAAGGATGAGAATTAAAATAAATATCACATTCAAAATTTAAACATTGACACTCAGTTAAAATATGTATCATGGTCAAAATTGTGTCACACAACTTGCACATAATATAAAGGAGAGCCATACTATGTGCATGTTAAAGAACACACTGGATGACCTTGACGGGATGCTACCATCTGTCTCGCAAAACAGCTGTTCCAGTGGGTCCCCTCCCCCAACCTTCTCTGAGCCTTTGGGGTCCTCGTGACCTGGCCATTTAGCCCATAGTGTGCAGGAAAATGCCGCTCAGAGGTAAAACAACCCAACCCTGTTGTCAGTAATTTATGCTGCCCAAAGCAGAAGAGAATTCTTAAAAATCCATTACATTTGCAGAGCAAGTACAGCAGCCTCCATGCAATTTCTGTGAAAATTTGGTTGCTATGGTTTGACCACAGCTCTTATCTGAGACAGCTTGTTATTAATATGTTCTGATCAAGAACTTTACCACTGTGTCCAGAACTCAACAGAAAACACTGCTGGAAGTCCAAACATGGAACCAACAACATAAAAAAATATGCGATCATATGACTTTGAAGCAAATTATTTATATCACAGCTTAATAAAGTCAGTATTATTTTCCAATCTTGAATAAAGTACTTTTATACGATATACATTACAACATAACAGGAGAGTGAGGTAGCTCAATTGGTAGCATGCCAGGCTTATAATCTGTAGTTCCTATGTTCAAAAGCTTGAGATTTATTTATGCACAACCCCCAACTTGCCCTCAGTCAGTAGAGGATATTAATGGCTTAGAAGGCAGCTGTCCATTGAATGGGACATAGAGCCAAAAATAATGACTACAAAATGGTGGTGACACAAATTTATTAAAAATAAGGTGATATCACATGGACATATCATATGAATACCAGTATATATTTGCATTAAAAACACTGGCTCTATTTTTCTGGATAGGTGATAGTTAAATTTGTATTCTGTTCAGAATTGAAAAAAAAAAAACTACAATTCTTACTTGAAGATGATCCTCCTTTCCATTGTCCTTGACCACTCTGATTATAATTTCCATAACTCTGACTCTGGTCATCATAATTTCCATATCCTCCACTGCCACCAGTACTTCCAGTTTCACTACCATAGCTACCATAGCTTCCCTTAAAGAAAAAAAAATTAGATGTATTATTCCATTATATAACACCTTTTTCATAAACTGAATAATGCATTTTTCATTAATTTAAAAGAGTACAAACAATTTTATTTTTTATTATTTTTTTAATAGAGTACAAAACTATTTTTTCTAGCATTAAACCCATATTGGAATAATTTTAAATCACAAAATTAGTTAAACATATTTGTGATATTTCTATTAAACAGAATAGAAACAATATTTCTGTTACACCTGAAAACATGTACTGACTAAAATTCATATACATTTCCCAAATTTTAAGATCTAGCACACTTTGAAAGGAGCTGGATTATTGGAATGGCTGGACTGTCTAATCAACAAATTACTACACGTATGGATCATGACTTACAAACTCGGGACACTGTTGACAACAATGGATAACAGAAGGTTCCACAACTTGGCAGCCAAGTTCAGGTGCCTGTAAGAGAATGTCAGAACAGATGGGCCATCAGATCCAGTAGTAGGCTTTATGTGACAGAATGGCAGATTACGAGCCATAACCCCACCCCTTCTTGTTCCCATATCTGCAGCACAACTAAACTATGGGATGTAGGTCTGCATGGATGCCATCCTTTGGCTTGTCTTCCTATGGCCCCATTCCATCATTGTGCATGTCTGCAGTGGTGTAGGGGGGAGAAGTTTCTTGGGACCAGATTAGCACTTTGTCATCTTCAATGATGAATCCCATTCTCACTTAGATGCCAGTGTGCACATGTAAGGACAGTCAGATGAGAGATAATACAGTGTATCTAGGTGTGCCACATATGGGACTGATAGTCTGCATTATGATGTGGAAAGCATCAATTGCAACAGCAGTATTGCCGACAATTGCACCTCTGATTGATACTGCTGGCGAAGCAGTATGTGGAAACTGTGCTACAACCTATGCTGCCGCCATATCTGTGTACCATGTCTAAAACTATTTTCAAACAGGATAATGCATGGTCACATACCACTTGAGTGTCCCTGCAATGCCTTTGTGATGTGGTTCTCATTCCTTGGTCTGTGAGTTCCCTGAATCTATTACCCATTGAACACATATGAGATATGGCAGCATGTTATATTCAGCACTCAGCCACTTATGACCATTGCCAAACTGACTGCAAGAGTGTACAAAGCATGGATATATGTATACTGGGTGAATCTGAAAAAGTGGACGAAACTTTACGGGGTGGTAGAACGTAGCTATACGAGCAATATTCGTCATAGAATGTATGGTCGGAACGCAAGCGGTGAGAAGTTAAAAGGTAGTTTTTCCACTGTCACATTTAAAGAATGAACACAAGGAGAGGAGATACTCTGTGCCTCACTTGCATTCCCGTCCGCCGCACCGTACACAAAGTGCATATCCGCCATTTCGTGGTTAGTATAACCAGCCATCCTCTCGGCAATCCACGGTAGAAATGCCGTTGGGTGCGAGGACCGACCCTTTTATACCATTTCCAACGCCACCTAGCGGCTCGCCGTTTGCGTTCCGCCCATACTTTCTATGACGAATATTGCTCGTATAGCTGCGTTCTACCACCCCGTAAAGTTTTGCCCACTTTTTCAGATTCACCCTGTATATCTCACACAGGATTTTTTACTACAGAATTTCTGTTTATTCTTTAGAAAAAATTAGTCTCTACTTTGTAACATGACATATAATTATAGTTAATTCAGGATAAGTTTCAAAAGCTGACTTTTTTCTTGGCGGAAAAAATAAGACTCCAAATTTATTTTTTCAGGATGGTTATGGGAAGGATTAAAACAAAACTTTAGAACTGGCTCTTGGAAGCATTCTTTAGAATTAGTTTATGTCTTGGCATTAAGAAGAACACAGTTCGAAAACAGTTTTCACACACCATATTAATTCTGTGGTGATAGTACTATTTTTGAAATTACTGAAACACTTGTGGTTAGATAAAGTAGACCAATCCAAGGCATGAGACTCCCCCCCCCCCCCCCCACTTTGCTTTGCACTATTGGGGAATTTCATGGAAGCTCTAAAGCATTTTAACCCTTCCCAGGTCAAGGACATCTATAATGCTTTTCGTACAGGTGAAAATTCATTTTTTTATTGCAGTTTGAAATTTCTTTTTACATATATTTATTGCGTAATTCAAGCTTGAAAAATAATATTCTTTTTTCATTTAATGCATATTTTATTAACTACAATATAAATAATTCGACAAAGCCATCTGATTGCCATATTTTAGAAGTGCTAAACAGTATTGCCGACATGTTTGTTACTGTTGCTCTGCATTCAAGATATTTGATTTGAACTATTATCAACAAATTTTTCCTTAAAGTTCCTAAAATCTCTTAATAAAAAAAAACTACTATTTTTAAAAATTGAAAATTTTGGAAGTAATTATGAAATACGTACCTATTTTTCCGATATGCCACTGTAAACAGTGTTATTAAAATTATTGTTACTAAAATGTTCATATTTTTACTTCAATAAATTCTCTTTAATTTGGTATATAATATGACCCATTTCTGTTGATTAGTTATTTATTAAAAATATTCTAAAAGATGACATGTTTATTCGACTCTGCAACAAGCCTCGACTTCCTCAAAGTATGGTATGGAAGAAAAAAATTACAAAACAGAACACATGCTTATTTTAAACAAGAAATTTTTTTTGTTGTTCAGAAAGCCTTTTCATTAATGTGCATTATAATCATTTCTGCCTATTAGTGTTTTTTAAATAATTTTTATTTGTGTTGCCAGATGCATTTTTTACTACATAACTCTTAAAATGTCTTATTAAAAAATAAAACTAGTCATCTTTCCAGAATTAAATGCTGATTAATATGGTGTATAACATGCAATAATTCCTTTCATTAGTTTTTTGGCAAAAAAGTTGGTAAGAACACTCTGGCATGTTCGATTCCCGTATGTCGGTGGAAATTTTTTCCGCTAAATATTTATTGATTTATCAATGCCAAAAGAGCATCAGGTCATGCCGCGATTATCATCTATGTTTCAATACAAAATATCCATTAGCTTCTTCATTCTTCGACAATTCATCCCTGAATCTGCATTTCTCCATTATAGTTCTCCTTTGAACCAGATTTTATGCTAATATAAATAGCACTGGAATTATTTGTAGTAACTTGTATGAATAAACAATAAGATGGAACGTCTCAAGTCAGTAAAACACAGAACAAGTAGATTTATTAAAAAACAACTCAATTCAAAATAAAGTTCAAAAAGTACAGTTTGAGGTAACTTCAAAAACTACAAATGACCATCAATTATTTTAATCTAAATGAAATTTCCAAAAAAAAAAAGCCAAAGGTACCATCATCTATTCCACTCTATATGAAATTTCCTAAAAAGCAATGTTTTAGAAAAAAGTGAACAACCTTAAATTTTAATTAAAAAAATGCAAAAAACATAACATTTATTAAAAAAAAAGATTGGCAAATAAGTTAATATGTTAAGTATATCAAAAATATGCAAAGTAAACATATCATTAGTGTTACACATGGATGCTAGTTAAAACAACTTCCTGTATTACTGATACAATGCTAACAGTGTATTACAATTTACATGATATCAACATACAGTAGTTACCAGTTTTCCTTACTACAACCTCTTTTGGGCAGAAGTCACTGTTAAAAACCTGCATTTTCACAGTTAATCTCCTGTATACATTGCAGTAAATGGTAGTTGAAATCAATGTCCAGATCCACTATATGAAGTGTTAAAATCACCAAAGCTAAGTAATTAAAACTAGATATTACCAAGGTCTGTAAATGGTAGCTAGGTAGTCACTGGAAGGAGAGCAAGCACCAATCCCCTGTGATGATGCACAGAACCGGCCAGGCCCGGCACCTAATGTCCGACCCTGCCTTCTCGTGGTGCAGGCCGTTAGTACCTTTCAAAAGAGATACTCTCTTGTGGAAGTGAACATAAGAGGAGGGCTGCCAGATTAGTATGGCCTACTGATCTGGACAACTATGGTGCTGACCATGTAAACCCACTGGACAGATATATGGCTCCAAGTTTGATTATGGATCCTGATTTTGTTGCACTGGAGGGCTTCTGTGCAGGGAAAATCTTCTGCTGTTTTCTGTTTGTTTGTGGGTTGACAGCCCCAAGTTAATAGATTCACAGGATATGCTTAGCAGCTGGTGGATAACCCTGAACTCTTTGCTTCTATTAGCATCGTCAAATTCTACATTGGAGGAAGTCTTCCAGTGTAGATGGCTTCAGCCTTTAGCGGTGGGGAACGGGTCTTTGCCCCATGTCTGCATTTAGAGGGCTGTTTGATATTGTTGGCATTCCCTCTCTCAATAAACATAGTTTCTTTAAACATCCCACTAACCATTTTCTCTCCATAGGTAGTTGGAATGTGAGGACTCTGCACAGAGCTTTTTCTCTTGATGTCCTCACACAAGAATTCCACCATTATAATTTAGATATTCACGGCTTGCAAGAGACCAAATGGACAGATAAAGGTCAGATTCTTAAAAATAATCTTAAATTTCTCTTTTCAGGGAGGGACAACAATAAGCACCACCAAGGCGTAGGTCTGCTTCTCAGCAGACATGCTAGTGATGCTCTTCTAGAATATGAGTGCATTAATGAAAGGTTTCTTACATCAAAATTTCAGACAAGTGTTAAAGACTTGAATGTTATCTGCTGTTATGCCCCCATTGAGGATGCCGATGTGGATGAGAAGGATAGGTTTTATGAACAACTTCAGGATATTTTTGATTCTGTCAGGAAAGGAGATATTACCCTTGTTCTTGGTGACTTCAATGCCAAAGTTGGTACTGACTCTGACCTTTGGGGAGGAGTAACAGGCCTTTTTGTTATTGGTAGCTGCAATGGGCAATGTCTCCTACAGGTAAGTAAACTCAATGATTTCAGAATAACTATCACCTATTTCAAACACCATGGCATACATAAGTACACATGGGTTTCACCACATGGGCTGAATAAGAATATGATAGATTATATTTTTACAGCAAACGGGCTAGTTCTGTTAGGAATACCAGTCATATAGGGGAGCTGAAATTGGATTTGACCATTACCTTGTTAAAAGTGTCTTGCAACTTAAACTTAAATGTTGTGCTATGGTTAAAAAATTTACTTTTAAAACTGAAGCTCTGAAAGACCCAGTTATAGCCAAAGCTTACCATGATAGGTTACTTAGTCATTATGACAGTCATGGTATGCTTACTACTGAAATTGAGGAAGAATGGGATCATTTTAAACAAGCTTTTTTGGACACTAACAATACTCTTTTAGGAAAAACGGAGCAGAAGAGGCAGATTTATCTGAGTGATAAGGCACTTCAGCTTATTTCGGAAAGAAAGAACTGCAGGAATGTCCTTAATCAATACCCTACTAGTCCTAATAGAAAGCATTACAGAGACCTTAATAAACTTGTAAAGGATCAGTTAGCTGCTGATAAGAATCTTTGGCTTGATGGTTTGGCTGACAAAGCCGAGGAAGCAGTTAGACAGCACAACAGTAGAGAGCTATACCAGATAGTTAATGTTTTGTGTGGTAGAAAACGGACAGGTATACAGGTATTGAAGGATAAACAAGGTAAGGTTATAGAAGGCGAGGATTCTGTTGTGGCTAGGTGGGCTGAGCATTTCAGTGATGTTTTAAACAATGAGGCTAGTTCTACTCCCATTGTTTGTAATGATGATAGATGCATTACTGGCTTTAACGTTGGCCCTATAACACAATCTGAAGTTATTTTGGCTATTTCTAAACTTAAACTTCATAAATCGTCAGGGGTAGATGAAATTAATACAGAAATGCTTAGAGCTGGAAATGTTTCAGTTACCACTTCGATGACTGAAATTTTGAATATCTTTTATGATAAAGGCATGCTTCCTAAGGATTTTACCAGAGCTATAATTATCCATATTTTTAAAAAAGGTGATCGCAGTTCTTGTGATTACTACAGAGGTAGCCTACTCTCTGTTCCAGATAAAGTTCTTTCCATGATGGTGCTTAATAGAATTAAGAATCTGGTTGACTGTCAATTGCGTGATGAGCAATGTGGATTCAGAAGTGGTAGGGGATGTGTGGATCAGATATTTTCACTTAGGCAGATTCTTGAGAAATGCTTAGTTTCAGAAACCTTTGGTTGCTAGCTTTGTTGAATTCAAAAAAGCTTTCGACTCTGTTGATCGTCATAATTTGTGGTTGATTGTGAGATCATATGGTATACCTGACAAGTTAGTTAACATAATGAAAGCTCTCTATAATAACACTGAGTCATGTGTGAGAGTTGGTAAGGCTTGTAGCAATTGGTTTAGCATTACTTCTGGTGTTCAACAAGGGTGCATTTTGTCTCCTTTTCTCTTTAGTTTGGTTATTGATTACGTTATATGAAATTTATTTCAAGGGAAAGATTTTGGCCTTAAATGGACTGGAGATACGAAAATTTCTGATTTAGATTATGCTGATGATTTAGCCCTTTTGGCAAATGATGATGATGAGATGAACTCTTTCATTCGAACTGTTGATGAGACTGGTAGTACAGTAGGTTTGGTTATAAACAGACAGAAAACTAAAGTGATGAAAATTGGTCAGGCAGGTTGTGATTCAGTTAATCTGAATGGTTGCAGTCTTGAACAGGTGTCACAGTTTAATTACCTTGGGAGCTATTAACAGATACTGATATTAACAGTGGCATGATATTAACAGACGAATAGGGATTGCTGCCGGGACTTTTAAGAACCTATGGAGATTGTGGAGAAATAGGCGTATTCGCCTAAAGACTAAAATTAGACTGTATAATAGTTTGGTCCTTTGTAGGGTTAGTTAAGGTAGAGAAACGTGGATGTTGTGTAAACAAGATAACAGGAAACTAGATGCTTTTGATTCCAGATGCTTACGCAGTATCTTGGGCATTAGGTGGTTCAACTTTGTAACTAATGATGAGGTTAGGCAAAGGAGTCAGCAACCTCCTTTAAGCAGCATATTGTGCAGAGAGAGACTCTGTTGGTTTGGCCATGTTGCCCGTATGAATAATTATAGATTGGCGAATAGGGTTATGAACAGTGTGCCTAAAGGTCTCAGAAAGAAGCGGAGACCTAGGATGCGGTGGGCAGACAATGTCAAACAGGATCTTGTTAAAATTGGTGTGCAGTGGCCAGATGCAGCAGATGTAGCTCAGGACATATATGCTTGGAGAATTAATAAACTGCATGGTCTGCTTGGACCTCCATAGCCCATGGATGCTTGATGATGATGATGTACGTAATCATTGAATTCGTATTATGTTTGCAATGCCATGTTTGTTAATTCTCCCAAATGGAGTCAATCGAAATAGTATTTACCTTCCATTTATTACTATTAAAAATAATATCGATATTTTCAGCAACAAAACTTGACATCAAAATGAAAATAAAAAATTTATAAAATGACAAGTCAACAGCTCTGAGAGAGTATTCCTTTAATGTAAAATAACAATATCCATCAATCTATGGAATCAAATTCCTTAAGACAGATAACAAAATTTAGGTTTTGCAGGTCAAGATAATCACTATGCAAGAAGAGTTGTTAATTTTGATGTTATTTTATAGTCCACTGATTATTTTCAAGTGTACAAGTTATATAACACTAATTAAACAGCTCAGTTACCAAAATGTTATAAAGTCAGTCAATTTTATAATATCTAGGCTATTGACATGTTTAGTTAGTGCCATCTGGCTATCTTCACCTGCAAATCCTAAATTTTGTTATGTGTCTAAAGGAAATATTTTGGATCTATAGCATGAGAGAGTAAAATAAAATTCCGAAAAGAAACTGGCAAATTTTTAACTGCTTCTAATCTAACACGAAATGGCATTTATATTTACCTGCTGATTCCACTGATAATAAAGATAAAAAAAATGATCCATTTGTGCTGTAGCAATCAAACTCATATGCTTGAGTCACAGTAATCTGATTGTTCCATACATATTATCAATCAGTTTTGGTTCAGATTATTGACCTATTTCTTATCTAGCAAAGTTACAATGTTTTCAAAACTTATAATGTACAATACAATATTGATTTTTAATACTAATGGAAGTTACAGCATCCAGCAACTACATATATTACTTTCTATTACTATTTTAATAACTTTTGATTTAATTTTTTTTTTTACTTTGCTATGTCTAGAATCATTTTGATTGTTTCTCAGATATATATTTTGGGATTAGAAAGTTAATTTGAAACTTCATTATGGTATCAAAATCATTATGGTATATGGCAACTGCCTCAGGAAACATCACATTGGATGAATAATTTATTTAAAAAATTAAATATAAAACGTTTAAGCAATAAAAAAAATATTATGAGGGTCATTCATGTCAGTTCAACCTTGCCAGTTCACCCACCCATCAGATTTCAATAATCTTTGGCATCAATGTTAGTACACATAAGATGTCTAATTGCACGTAATATTTTGAGTCGATTTTTTTTGTAAGGAGTTATAATCGTTTAACCTAAGGGGGGAAAATATATAAATTGCAATTGTGACTTAAAAGTTTTTCTTTTTTTTCCTTTGCTTCTATGGTAGATGAGAAAACCAAACTTGGTGTACTGATGTAGATTTGGTTTATAAATTCATTAAGAAAATCCAATTTAAAAAATGTAATTACAGTTTTTTTAAAAATTGAAAAAACTGAAAATTTCAATATAATGTGAAAAAAAGTGATATGGCCCCATACATAAAAAATTAAAACTGACATATGTTGTGCATTATGCTCCATAGAAAGGTTGTACAAAACTTTGGAGTATTGTCATTTCTTTGATAATGAGTAAAAAATATTGAAATTTTACTAATGTTATGGTTAATGATGCACTTCAGTGAACGCATCAATGCTCTTGTGCTTGCACACTAAATGGAGAGGCTACCAACTGGGTACCAACGTGCTTTGCTGCTTGCATTCAAATGCAACTTTGTAACTCACAGTACTATTAAGCTGCTACTCACAGCTATAATGCTGTGAGTATCCTTTGGTACATATGAGCAATCAATAAAACCAAGTTTTTGAGAGAACAAAGTTAGGAATACAAATGTTGAATGATATGATGATACGTAGTGAGAGTGACCAGATTCCAATTAGTAGTATCTGGAACAATTTAGTAAATGTTCCAATTTCAGTTTACTGAAACTGGAACATTTTTTCTCAAAAATGCAACCCAGGGAAAATTTAACTACATCAGTTGTAGAAAGGTGCAATAGGTATAACAGATAATTCATAGTTGGGGTGAGTTCATCCACTCTAAGCCAGTTGAGTCTAGATTTTCAGTTATACTACATAGATTGACGACTTTCTCTTGGTACAACCAAATTTGAAGCATGTGTTTGCATGCTGCAGTTTGTACTTTGGAAACAAAAAAGTTCACATAAATTTGAAAAAGGCATGAATACAATGTCCACATAAAATCCAAAAAAAAAAAACTAATGCAGCGACAGTTTTATTCTAAAAATGTGTTAAAATGGAGTGTTCAACATTTGTATTCCTAACTTTAGTTCCCTCAAAAACTTGGCTTTATCGATTTCTCATCTGTACCAAAGGATACTCACAGCATTATAGCTGTATCAACTGAATAGTACTGGGAATTACAAAGTCATGTTTGAAATGGAAAAGTATGTGGGGCCAAAATATTGAAATTAGAAATATCTGAATAATTTTTACCAACTACACTAAGAAACATCATTATTTCAGGACTCTGTTCAATGAACTAAAATATATGGAAGTGATATATTTAACTAAAAAAATTCTTATTTCTACATAAAAGTTGGGATTCAAATTGATACCTATTGGGATTCAATCATGCCTATCATTGCCAGATACATTCAAGCTTAATACTTAAAACAAATTTTAAATTAATAACAATTTACTGTATTTAAAAAGTACTATAAATTAAGAAATATACCTGCTGATTCTGCATCCCAGGTCCACTTTGCTGAGATGATGATCGTTGATCACCAGAGGCCCAACTTTTATTTCCACCAGCACCTCTGTTACTGGACCGTCCACGATTATTACTCTGCCTACCAGAATAGCCACGGTCTGGACCACTGTCTCCAAAACCTCCTCTAGAGCCACCACTACCACTATTTCCATATCCAGCTTGAGCTCCTCTACCACCAGCATAACTACTTTGAGGTTCTTTGTCATATCCACCTTGTGATCCTCCACTTCCGTAGCTACTTTGTTGGCCTCTTCCACCGTAGCCACCTTGTGAACCACTTCCAAAGCCAGTAGATGAACTTCCACCTCCTCCATAGCCACTTTGTGATCCTGCTCCACTGCCACCTCTATAGCCACCTTGTGATCCACCACCACCTCTATAACTACCACCTTGTGATCCTCTAGTGTTACTTCCATAGCCACTTTGGGGTCCTTTATCATAAAGCCCTCCTTGTCCAGCTTCTTTCCCATATCCACCTTGTCCACCATCTGTACCATAACTTCCATAGCTTCCTTGGCCACCATCTTTTCCATAGCCACCACCATATCCTCCTTGCCCTCCATCTTTTCCATAGCCACCACCATAGCCTCCTTCTCTTCCATATCCACCTCCATAGCTACCACCTCCATATCCACCTTGATTGCCTCCTCTGCCTCCATAACTGCTTTGATTTCCTCCATAGCCACCTTGTGATCCTCCTCCACTTCCTCCATAGCTACTTTGAGGTCCTCCACTGCTTCCACCATAACCACCTTGGGGACCACCACCACCTCCATAGCCACTCTGAGGTCCTCCTCTGCCTCCATAACCACCTGGAGATCCACTATATCCAGCTGAGAGAGAGAGAGAAAAAATTACTGAACACTATTTTGAAGAATTTTTCCATTAAATATTGGTAATTAACTATATAATAAATGAAACTCTTGATTATATGCACTGCAGAATATCAATAACTGAAATATTTGTTATTCAAAAGAATGATTATCCAGACATTCTTAGTTCAGAAATTTAGAATGGTAATAAGGATATATTAAAAAGCAAGGTTCCAAAGACAAAAACTAATGAATTGTTTTAAGACTAACTGAAACATTCATACTGCATCTAAGCTAACCCTGTTAATAAGCTACTTTTGAAATGCACACAAATTTTGGGTTTTATGCATTTTGTTTGAAGTTGTAATTTCAATATGCCCAGCATGGATTCCACTATGTTTTATTGTGATCTGCGGGGATGGTGTTGACTCTATCGATAGATGCCAGCCGCATACCCTGAAGTTCCCAACTTCTTTCCACTGTATCTGCACTGACATTTTCCCTGCCCATCCCCAATTGTGTCCTCGGTAAAAAAAAGGTAACATTAATGGGCATGCAAAAGCAGCTGTCCATCATATAGGATATTAATCCATAGATTTGTGTGTAAAGGAGTCTTACACTGTACAAGATTAAGAATATGCTTGATAGCTTTCACAGGTTTCCTTCTACTAACAGTTGTTCAGTGGATCCCATTCCCAGCTCTGGGACATTGTCCTTATGACCTGGCCATTTAGCCCCATAATATGCAATATAAGTGTTGCTCAAGGGTAAAACAACTGATCAATGATAGTTGAATACTCCTCTCTTACTAGTCCATTGGGGAAGGGGGGTGGAATTAACTGGTCCCAGTTTCAACTGCTTCTTCCCTAAATATATAATCAAATTGGGTAATTACCCCACTAACATTCCCAAAAAATTTGTTGTCCCAAATTTTTTAACATTTTGGAAATGGACAAACTCCACAGAAATATCTTGTCTCCTGAAACATCCCTCCCCTCTCTATTTCTGAAGTGCAACTTCAAATCATTATGAAATAGGTTTAAATTTTATTCATCAAAATAATCTCTACTCCACCACTTTCTTTTATCAATGAGAAACAAACATATATTACCTTGTCAATAGAAATTCTTATCTTTAGAGGCAAAAAAGGTGGATAACTCCTCTTGCAAGTCCCCTCGTGTAGTAAATCATCTATTATGCATAGATTCAAGTGGGGGGGGGGGGGGAAGTGAAATAGGATGATAAAATATCTTGGGAATAGGATGGATGAGATAAATTTCCTTGAAGCTGCTAATTTTTCCTTGGATAACTTTCACTGTTTGTGGACATTATCCTGTAACAAAGAATACCTTTTTGACTGACCAGTGATGGCTGTCTTTCAAGTAATTCATTGCAAACCGTCAGAATTTGTTCTGAATAGACTTCTGCTGTGGTGGTTTTTCCATTTTTCCACTATCTCAAAATGATGAGTCCAGCAGTTGTCCACCAAACAAAAAACATTTCATTGCAAGGTTGAAGATCTAGCTTCAAAGTGTATTTTGTGAGATTATCAAGTTTTTCGGTTTTTCTACCTCTGGAGCAGCATTTTTTTTGGCACACAATGGGCTAAATGGCCAAGTCACTAGGAACTGAAAGGCTCAGAAGGTTGGGAATGGGGACCAACTGGACAGCTGTCAGGAGAGAGAGGAAGCCATCTGTCAAGACCATCCAAACATGTTTTTAAGCATGTTGATTGCCATATGAATCATATATGATTCACACTTAATTTGCTCCTGAGGCCGCGTGAATCGTTCGTGCTTCACATACAAATTTGTAGTTCAGGGCTCATGAATCAGTTGCGCTTCACACTAGAATGCATTGCTTATGGGTGGCTTGAGGAACAAATTCATGGTCTTAGTGCGGCAAAATTTCAACTAAAGTATATTGTAGAGGTCAATGAAATAGTCTGACATTTTGTACCTACTTTATTGAATTGCAGTGCTAAATAAAATAAGAAAACACTGTTTATTTACTAAACAGTATATTCTGAAAATACAATCTCAAACAAAAGCTAACATTCTAAAACTAAAAACATTAAAATCTAACATGTATTGTTATTTTACTTCACGTCAAGAATACACAAATAATAAAATTTATAAATTGCATTCGTGTACAACAGTAAAACAAGGAACACAATAACATTTGTCGCATTGGACACATTTCCAGCGAGCCTGTGTTGCTTTGGAAGCTGCATATTTTCTATTATTTCCTTATATCACACAGCCTATATATAAAAAAACACGTGCTCAGGCCACATGATTCACACTTTCACAGTTTGTTTTTAAGCCAAAAATTTATAAAAATTATATAAACTGATATTATATAGCAATTTAAGACCGATTTTAGTTGATTTAACAAAAAAAAGATGTGGTTCGAAGTCTCGAAAAAATTTTAACATTGCGGCAGTCAACGTGTTAACATGTGCAGGTATGGCCTCTCTTGCACATAGGGGCACAGCTTTACATCCCATCCGAAAGACAGCAGCCTTTCCAAGCCCATCAGTGTCTCATACTGACCAATGGCAGGTGGGGGGTTTAACAGAGATAAATCGTATTTAAATTCTCATTGTCATGGAAATTTTACTTTTTATACTTATACACTGTTCTATACTTAATTTAACCACTTAAGAAGTTTCCTACTTCCCTCTCCTATATCCACTAATCAAGTTTTTCTGCCTTTTGTTATTTTCAGCCATCCTCACATTTTTGCCTTTCTGCACCATCTTCCACTTTATATATATATACCTACTGCTACTTCACCATTCTGCTGCCATTCCATTGTAAGCTATCATTACAGTATACTTTCTCTTTTTCCCTCTCAGCAGCCATGGCGTACAAGCAACTAATCCCTTTCTAAAATGCTTCTCTAGTTTTTGTTAATAATGACCTGTACAGCATTACACTCTCTCTTCCCACCTTTGCTACCAGGACACTACTGCCCACAAGCATTTCAAAGTTGTGACTTATACACAAACAAGTAGCCATAAGCAATGAAGGAGAGTTGCCCTCTTACTATTGTGTACATCCAAAATAGGCCCCACAGAACATTTCATGCTCCACAATTATTGATTCAAATAATCAGGAAGAGCCCTGCCTCCTGAAACAATACAAATTAAAATTCACTGACAATGCTTATTAGCACATACACACAAAAAAGTGATGTATTATGAAAACCATAGTATAAATGAATGGCTCTAGGGATTTCAGTAAGCTCATGCTGTGTAGTATGTTCACAAAGATTCATTCTATTTGGATGGTTCATTTACACAGAAAAATATTCTCCATTTGGAATGTCAGAAATAGCCATTTTGACATACATATATATATCTACTCCCTGATGGTGTGAATGATGCTACAGTTAGCAAGATTGATGGAGCCACTGTAATATATTTTAATTTGTTCAGTTTCCCCTAGTCATTCGGCAAATGGTGTTGTAACCTTAAGCACTGTTTTGTACAACTGTCGTGTTTTTTTTTTTTATAGCTTTAGTTATTTTTTTCTTCAGTTTAGGGGTAATCTTTTAATGAACATAAAGTAGTAAAAATATATATTGTACATAATATGTATTAATTTCATTCAAATCTGTAGAGCTGTTCATGTTAATTGTTTTCAAAAATGTCTTTTGGCACCACAAGTCACTTTATTATTCCATTTTTACCAATATATTTCAAAATAGTTATATATTAATAAATGTAGCACCTCATATATCACTAATAGAAACCAATACAATTACTTTATTAATTATATTATCCCTGATGCTCCTTCCTGATACTTATTAATTGTATTGAAACTGAACTCACAAATATGACTTGACAAGTGTCAATTTGCCAGGGGGAGCTGATACCCATATAGGAGCAACCTCCAAGTAGCAGTAACTGGCCAAATATTGGTATTACAAAGTACAGTGAAATGTCTACATAAAAGGCCAGAGTAGAGAAATATTCAGTACAACAAAATGACCCAATACAACATATTGCACGACACATTTGTCACTTTATTCTCAGAGTGAAAATGGTGGAAGAAATGGTATGAAACCTGTGGGATAGTTCAAAAGTGTTAGGCTGATTTATGGAAAGGGGGATGTGTTAAGTTTCAATTCAAGAAAGGGAAACTTGTAGTTTCAGTGTATGGTGCACAATGGTAACACTTTCTAAAAAGGATTAGATTCTAATATAGAATAGAAATATATGATTGAGCCATTTTCAAACTGATATTCCATTGTTGGTTTACTTCTTAGCACCACTTTTTGGCATACAATGGGCTAAATGGTCAGCTAACAAGGATCACAAAGGCTCAGAGAAGTTTGGGAGAAGGGCTACACTTCACAGCTGCTAGGAGACATATTGTAGCCTCCATTAAGGCCATCCAGCATGTTGTTTAACATACACAGGATGTGGCTCTCCACACATGGCCATGACTTAATGTCCCAGTCAATGAACAATAACCTTTCCAAGACACTGGTGTCCCTTTTTGGAGAGGGTTTAGTGGAGATAAATCTCAATGCTGGCATAGTTAGGACTTGAACATGGGAACTACAGATTACAAGTCTGGTGTGCTACCAACTGAGCCAACCTCCACCCAACAGATTCCAGTGTTGATTAGTCCAATTTGAACTAAACATGGAGTGAGATGAATTTGCCAAAAGGGTGGAGAATTTGATCAGATACTCCACCTTCAGTCTGGATTTGTATCTGAAATTTGGAAGTGTATTTGGATTTGGCAGTTTTGAAGTTCGAGAAAAGCTCAGAATTTGCTCTCTTAATTTTTAACTGTGTATTGCAGTGTTGGATTGTTTTACCTCTGAGCGGCACTTTTTTGCACACCATGGGCTAAATGGCCAGGTCATATGGACCCCGAAGGCTCAGAGAAGGTTGGAGGAGGGGACCCACTGGAACAGCTGTTGGGAGACAGATGGTAGCCTCCCGTCAAGGCCATCCAGCGTGTTCTTTAACATGCACAGGGTATGGCTCTCCCGCACACGGGGCCATGGCTTAACGTTCCATCCGACGGACGGCAGCCTTTCCAAGCCCATCGGTGTCCCCTACTGACCGTGGGGAGGGCGGGGAATTTTTGCGGAGATAAATCTCAATGCTGACCCAGCTGGGACTCGAACCTGGGAACTCCAGATTACGAGTCTGGCACGCTACTGACTGAGCCACCCCCGCCCCATGTGTGTATTGCAGCAATGAAACCTTTAACACAATAATATACTGTAATTCACATTATAATTAAAAACATAAGACTCCATATTAATGAAGTATTAACTAATCTCTAAGGCTATTCATATCAAGTACTACATATTGCATTACAAATGTGATGTATAACATGGTTGGTGATGAAGAATAACAATTATCTGATACAACATATCAAAAAGGTATCCATTTTGACATTAAGTTTTGCAATATTACTTCCAAAGGATGATATGTTAAAAAGCTCGTCAGCAAACACTAAGTTAATGCACAGTTTGATATGCAGTATAAGAAGTATGAATGAATACTGACCATTTGTTATCTTATCTATACTTTTACCTCTACCATGTTGGTACTTCTGCACTATCAGATAAGTGATTAATGCCACTACTGTATTATTTTCTTGTTGTCAAAGTAGGGGCTGTAGCATTGTCGATAGAAATTCTAATGCTCAAATATGCAGAGCAACATTTTCTATTAAGAATTGTTTATGCTACTTTATACTTCAATATAAATTTTGTTACAATTAAAACTTCACTTAAATTATAAAAGGTTGGAATACTTAGACATACAGCTCCAAGATTTTAGATTTAGCTAGCAAAAAGACTCTGCTCTGCCATCAGTCCTGCAACATTTTTGTGTCCACATCATTTCTTCAAGTAGACAAGTATACGTGGTAAAGGTAGTTATTATAGCATAATGTCCAATTAATTTACATTGTGTAGTGGCTCATCCTCCAGGAGGAGCTAATATCCATGTAGGAGCAACCTCCAATTAGAAGGAAGTGGTCGAATATCGATATTACAAAGTACATTGAAATGTCTGTGTTATTAAGGCCAGAGTAAAGAAATATTCAGTATAACAAAATTTTATTCCATCCTTGGCCAATTTATTATGTATATCTCAATAAAATTTAATTCATTTAAATAAATACCATTCTAATGAAAATATAAATTAAATGGAATAAAAATGTATCCTGGTATGAAAAAATATGATCACCATAAGGAAATTTGTTGAAAGAAAATCCTTAATCCATATGTACAATGTACATTTTTTGGTCTTATGTGCTTCGATAACTGAAATATTCTGAAATATCTATCCAATTACAGTACTATGCATCAGGTGCTTTGTATATCACCCAGCATACATCTTTGTTTATCTCACTGCTTTCAGCAGACACTACACTTCATGCTGACTATGCCGATACAATACTTTAAAGTGGTGTTGCCACAGCATAAAAGGAATTTCCAAATTTTGAGATCTGTGTCAGTAGTTTCCAAAACTGTTTGTTGTTGTGTCCCCTTGACTTGCAAAATATTTTCTTATACCTATCCTGTCTTAAAATATTTTCTTGCATTCCCTCTTAATTTCTGAAACAAAATTTTTGTTACCTCTGCCAAAAAAAAAAACATACAAATTTCACTAAAGCATGCTCAACATGATTCTGAAAAAAAGAACAAAATACATTCAGAACAGTAAGAAGCCACTCACAAAATAGATGTGCTACCTTGACAACTGTCATATGATTGACTCAAAACAATCAGAAAGAGAACACAGGTTTTATATTTTGGGTTTTAGTACATTTCTATTGAAGGAAACAGAGGAGGATGTGCAATTACTTCCTTGAAATGAAGATTTTCCTAGAAACTTCTGTACTGTAATGCATTTAAGACTTGGAGTTGCCAAATTGTGTAATGAAACCCAATTATGTCATTAATCTGCCATAAAAAAAATTAAGAATGTGACATTCTACATCATAGGTGCATATTGTTTTGTTTGTTTTTTTTTGCAATAGTTCATTTAAAAAAATATTTTGTTGAACCTTTGGGAAGGATGTTATTTCTAATGCTTATCTCCTAGTGAAATCTCTGGCACACCCCACCAACCACTGAGCCACCCCTGCGCTAATACAAAGGAAAACAAGTCTAATAAAGTACAAAATTGGGTGGATTTCATTGATGATTTAACACACAAAAAAAAAGCAGCAACAGATATTCAAAAAAGAATAACCGACATAAGGGAAATATCGATAACATAGAGTTCGCAAAAAATAGGTCACTAATTTTGCAAAGTGAAATTTAAGGATACCATTGACAAAATAATCAAGCATTTATATTTCCTATTTTGATCTACTACAATGATATCAGAAATTCCACTGTGATGAAGAGTAACACATGACTCGACTTAGCTTGTGCTTTACTTGCAATTAAAACTTTTGAAAAGCTGAAGCAATAGTTACCCAAAAGATCATGTTGAGGGAAAAGTATTATTGGTTTTGAACAAAAAGTAATTTTTTTGCATCACTAATTTTAAACTAAGATCGATTATAATCATTTTATTTCTTATATTGTAAATTTAGTTTTCCCCTTAGCATTCAGAACAGTGACATTGTTACAAATCTCTGCATACCTTTTGTACAAGTTCAAATTTTAGAGTAGTGTGGTTCTGGCTTTGGGCAAACTTTGTGAAATGTGGAGATAACTGTCAATGAAATCAATGATAGTTTCAAAAACTCATTTCCAATGAAAAGCCTTCCAATACAAACTTCATTCCAGTCCTGGATCTAAAAAAAAATAGGAGGGGGTAGGAGGCAAGTTTGAGATAGAAACCTGTTCTGGTATAATATTTTCCCTCTGTTTCAGAAGTTTTAAAAGAAATTTCTTAAAAATGTGTAATATATTATGTTTCATATTTTTTCCCCACATTCATTACAGTTACCAGCATTTTCGAGCAAGGGAGGAGGAATTAGTATCTGTACTGTCCCCAACCATTTCTTACACAACAGGCACTTGACTGAACAAAACAATGTCTAAAAAGCAGCTGCTGACTTCTTTGACTGCCTAAAATGCAATTTTCTTAAGTATGGGATTAAAAAGCTCATAGAATGTTGGAAGATTATTGAAGAAGGCGGTTCATATTTTGATGAATAAAATTATTTATTCTATTACAAAATATTCATTTACAGTTAAAACTTTTCCTCTCAACCAAGTAATTACCATATCAGGTGGTGATGTAAACCATTTGAAAACTTAGACATACAGACAGAAAAACAAAGATTAGACTGCATAAAGACAAAATTAATGTAGAAATCGAATGGGTTTACATTATTACACAGGTTGCAAGCATTTTACAATATCCTAATCTGTCAATTATGTAACAATGAATATTCAAAATGCCAGTGGTTCTGTACACACTGTAAAAATACATCAGCAATCAACATCCTGAAAGTAATTGTGCAGAATTAGATAATTTTCACAAAAATAAAATTTATGGTGAGATGTTTATCCTGTGAAAGACATTCCAAAATCACAAATATGGACATACAAATTGAAACAATTATACACTTTAAGAATTCATGGCTACTAATTAAAAACCCAAAAGCAATTAGGCAATTTGTAAGGTTGGAAGTACTTACAATAATAAATGACAAATAAGAAATAACATTATACTTTCTATGGATTGCCAAAATACTAATTTCCAAGTGGAAACATTGCAATTGTTGAATAACTGTTGCTTACAAACTGCATAATGTTCTGACAATAGCTGATACACACCAGTACCAACTACATTGACAGCATGACTAAATAGTTCATCTATAGCAGATATTACAATTGAATATTTTTACCAAAAGTTTTATCATTAAAAATGCAGGTAGGTATATTTTCACCAATTTTAAAAAATGTGTATTTTAATTTTAACTAATAAATACATACAATCTATATAAAAACAAAGAAATTTAAAGAAAATGTATATATTAACCACGAAAATTTATGAAAAAAGAAATCAAAAATGCCCTTCATGAATGGGTAGAACCACTAAAAGTGAACTTTTTTTTCAGGCTGGAATATTTCAGATTTTTTTAATCATAGTTAAGGAGTAGATTACCCTCATAAATATGCTATGTCAGAATATGAAGAAACTATTATAAAATAAAAAAACTTAACAGTTGATTTTACATAACTAAACTGATAACACAAATACAATATTTCTGCAAATAGGTTTTCATGCAATATATAACATTAAAGTATTACATACTTCTGTTAGGTGATCCTCTATTATATCCACCACCTGGTGAAGGAGAATTGTCTCCCCAAGAATTACGTGGACTTGGGCTACCATAGCTTCTATTTCTATCTCTGTCAAATCCTCCTAAAAAGTTCCAAAACATGTTATTTTTGCCTATGAAATTTTTACTCATTTTGTTGAAATTACACATTTATGTGATTTCAACATCATTCTTCAAATCACTATATACAACATTACCTTTTCACACTTAGCAGAACAAGTTGCTTAATAGAATTAAGAATCTGGTTGACAGGCAATTGCATGATGAGCAATGTGGATTCAGATGTGGTAGGGGATGTGTAGATCAGATATTTTCACTTAGGCAGATTCTTGAGAAATGTTTAGTTTCAGAAACCTTTGGTTGCTAGCTTCTTTGATTTCAAAAAGGCTTTCGACTCTGCTGATCATCATAATTTGTGGTTGATTGTGAGATCATATGGTATACCTGACAAGTTAGTTAACATAATGAAAGCTCTATATAATAACACTGAGTCGTGTGTGAGAGTTGGTAAGACTTGTAGCAATTGGTTTAGCATTGCTTCTGGTGTTCGACAAGGGTGCATTTTTCTCCTTTTCTCTTTAGCTTGGTTATTGATTATGTTATGCGAAATTCACTTCATGGAAAAATTTTGGCCTTAAATGGACTGGAGATACGAAAATTTCTGATTTAGATTATGCTGATGATTTAGCCCTTTTGGAAAATGATGTTGATGAGATGAACTCTTTCATTTGAGCTGTTGATGAGACTGATAGTAGAGTAGGTTTGGTTATATTATAAACAGAGAGAAAACTAAAGTAATGAAAATTGGTCAGGCAGGCTGTGATTCAGTTAATCTGAATGGTTGCAGTCTTGAGCAGGTGTCACAGTTTAATTATCTTGGGAGCTATATAACAGATAATGGTGATGTGTGGCATGAGATTAACAGACGAATAGGGATTGCTGCCGGGACTTTTAAGAATCTATGGAGAGTGTGGAGAAATAGGCGTATACATCTAAAAACTAAAATTATACTGTATAATAGTTTGGTTCTTTCTAGGGTTAGTTATGGTAGTGAAACGTGGACACTTTGCAAACAAGATAACAGGAAACTAGATGCTTTTGATTCCAGATGCTTACTTAGTATCTTGGGCATTAGGTGGTTCAACTTTGTAACTAATGATGAGGTTAGGCAAAGGAGTTTGCAACCTCCTTTAAGCGGCATATTGTGCAGAGAGAGACTCCGTTGATTTGGCCATGTTACCAGTATGGATAATTATAGATTGGCGAGTAGGGTTATGAACAGTGTGCCTAACGGCCTCAGAAAGAAGTGGGAGACCTAGGATGCAGTGGGCAATGTCAAACAGGACCTTGTTAGTATTGGTGTGCAGTGGCTGGATGCAGCTCAGGGCAGATATGCTTGGAGAATTAAACTGCACGGTCTGGTTGGACCTCCATAGTCCATTGAGGGGGGAGGGGGGAGGGGGGAGGAGGAGGAGGGAGGAGGAGGAGGGAGGAGGAGGAGGGAGGAGGAGGAGGGAGGAGGAGGGAGGAGGTCTAAAAACCTATTTTGGTTGATTGGTTATTTTTTTAATTCTAGAGTTGACTTGCTGGACTTTTCTCAAAGTATGGTACTGAGAAGAAAAAAAATTAAGAAATGGGAGTAATATCCTAGTTTCAATTTTTTTTTTTATTGGTAGTGCATGCTTGCAAATTGGTACAGTAAAGTAGTCAGGAAATGCAGACCCCCAGAAATGAATTTTTCTTCAGTACTCTTTATACACTAAGGAAAAATAGGCTGTACATTTCTAGAGCTGAAGTATAATTACAAGTAAAACATCAAAGAAATAAACAGTCAACTACCTAAATTATATAATCGAGTTATTCGTTACCAAATACACTGAGGTCCCAGTTTATTAGGCACACCTGCTAGTAGTGTGTTGTGCCCTCCTTTGGCCTTCAGAACAGCCTGAATTTGTCGGAGCACGGAATACGAGATACTGGATGTACTGTGTAGGAATGTTGTACCATGCAGAAATGCCTATATCATGCAGTTGCTGCAAACTGGAGAGTGTCACTGCAAATAGCCCTTACCACCACATCCCAGAGATGTTCAATAAGATTTAGATCTGGGAACTGTGCAGGCCAATGAAGCAAGGAAAATTTGTTGGTATGTTACTGGAACCATTTAATTATGATATGTGCCTTGTGAGCAGGTGCATTATTATGCTGAACATGTCCATTCGAGCGTGCACCAAATTCTGATCCTTCCATCAGAATGATGCAAAAGGAACCTTGATTTGTCTTCCAAGGCTTCCTTTTTCAAGTCCTCAACAGTCCAGTCCACTGATGCTCCTGCACCTACTGGAGACAAACTATCTTTTTTTTTTCCGCTGACATCGGCATTTGACATGGTCAGCTGCTGTTGTAGCCCATTCGTAACAAGGTCTGATTGATACATGGTGTGTTCGGAGATGACATTCTGCACAACGTTTAAATTCTGCTGTTATTTGCTTGGTTGTGACCTGTCTGTTCACTTGCACGATTCTCTCCAGTCTCCTTTAACCCCTCTGATCCAAAAGCTGTTTTCATCCAGAGGAACACTGATCACTGGTGGTTTTTTACTTTTCACTATTCTCAGTAAACCCTTGAAACAATTGTACATGAAAAGCTCAGGAGAGCAGTTTTGGAAGATGCTAGATTCAGCAGCCTAGCACCAACTATCATGCCACATTCAAAGTTGCTCATTTTGCCCATTCTAACACTCAATTCAATTCTAACTGATGCTCAAAGAGCTGGTCTGCCTGACTGATGCTATAGACATGTGATGTATTATGTGTTGAAAATGCTGTAATTTTTTTTTATCATATTGTGTTAGAGAATTTTATTAATTTTAAGGCTTTAATTTTGACTACTGTGAATTGTTATAAGTTGGTTTGTTTTATTTCTAAGTAGCACTTTTTTGCACACAATGCACTAAATGGGCATGTCGCAAGGACCCCTAGGGGCTCAGAAAAGGTTAGGGGGAAGTAACCCACTGGACAGCTATTGGGAGATAGATGGTAGCCTCCTGTCAAGGCCATCCAGCATATTCTTTAAGTGTACAAGGGGCTACAGTCTAATGTCTCATCTGACAAGACTGCAGCCTTTCCAAGCCCATCAGTGTTCCCTTTCAGATCAGGGGCAGAGCGAGGAATTTTGAAGAGATATATCTCAATGCTGGCCCAGGCAGAACTGGAATCGGGAACTGCAGATTATGAGTCTGGCACACTACTGACTGAGCTACCCCTACCCCCTTTATGTATCACTACAAGATTTCAGCTGACCATTTTCCAGTCCAAACACCAGGCAAACATCACACCTAAATTCTTGTACAGTTGAAGGTTGAAATTTGTATTTAATAGGTATTTAAAACTTGTCCAGTTTTAAGTTTTAAAATTTCAACTTCAACATAACCATGAACATGTTGATATGAAAGTATTTGCAGTAGTTCTGCTGTTTTCATTAATATTAAAAAAAGTATCCATGCCATGGACTTTGGTCATGGGTGCTGAAAGCCACCACTTCCAATTTGCAAGTCAAGCTGTCACTGGAAATACCTTGTGCTAAAAAGCACACTTCATTGTTAATTTATACAATATATTTATAAATCTATTATTATACATTTAGTAATGCCATCATAGTGAATTATTAGTGTTTAAGCTACAGTTTGCTAATATCAGAAAATACATGTAAGTTTTATATTTGATAGTATTTTAGTGTGTGTGTGGGGAGGCTTTTTTTTTTGCAATATTATGTGAGACTATGTGTGTTTGTGTAAAAACATTGTCAAAAATGTGTTAAATGAAAAAAAGACAATTTTGCTTTTCATTTTATTGTATTTAAATATAATGAAATCATTAGTTTTACCTATGTAGTTCCTACATTGTAGGGAAGAAGGTCACTGAAAGCTGAGACTGACTCTTCTAAGGAATGCGAAAGGCAATATATGCAAAGAGACTAGTATGAGAATATCCTGAATGTGCAATATTGGAAAAAAAATTAAACAGTAAAAAAAACTAATGAAGACTAAACTAGCAATATCACATACATAAAAATTAGAATGTAATAATTAAATGTAGCCATCTCTGGCAAACAAAATATATTAAACTGTACAATGTATGTCAATACCCTAATTATTATTAGATGTGGGAAATAAATATGAACATGCAAGTAGAAACATACCAGAATTTCTCGACTGCTGTGCTCCTCGACCAGAAGACTGTTCATTGGATCGGAATCGCTTTGGTGCAGGGCCAACAGCTGCTCGCCCTTCTTCATTATAAGTACGAACTAGTTGTTCTGATTCATCTCTTTGGAGCTCAGTAAAAATCACTTCATCAAAAATGTCCCCCACTTCAGGCAACTTGAAATTAGCTATAAAAAACAGCATTTAAGTAAAATCTTTAAAAATTCATATGCCCAAGTTTATGGACTTTTAATAATATACTTATGTGGCAAACTATGTATATGAAACGTTATTGTTAGATATATGAATCTTTTTCTTCATAAGTTATTGCTAGATTTGTTGATGACTGATTGGAATTTTTGTTTTCTTCAACAAAAATCATAGTAACAAGTTATTTACAGTTTCGAATATATAACCCAGAGCTGCCAAACTTATGCAATCAAAATTATGATTGTGTGTAAGTTTTATTCACATATATTGTGTAAGTAAAATTCAGGTCAATTACAAGCACTTATTCAAACTAATAAATTCCAATATTTGGCACAATTTATGTAGTACTAGAAATCGAATGGTGCCTTAGGAAACTCTTGTATTCTAGTTTGTCACTCTGACCTAGAATGTGCCACCAAATCTGAAAATTCTTAATATTTCTAGAGTTCTACTACCCGAAATACCCCTATTTACTGATTTTTGGCTCTCTAGCAACTTAACATAGAACCCATTATATCCAAAATTTCACAATGTTTCTGAGATATACAATCATAAATAACATCACACACTAATTTTTAGTCCTCTAGCATCGTTATATTGAAATTTGATCTTTGACCAAAATGAACTCATTGTATACAAACTTTCACACTTCTAAGATATACAGTTGTATATATTGCCAAGCACCAATTTTAGCCCTCTAATACCTGTATTTTGTTGTACCTGAAATTTGACCTCAAAAGAGTAATATCCAAATTTTCAAAACATTTATGAGATCTACAACCTAAAATACCCCCCTTACACCAACTTTTAGTTTTCTAGCATAAGTACGCTAAAATTTGACCTCGAAGGATCCCGAAATTTCATAACATTTCTGAAGTCTACAATCCAATGGTAGAAGCCAATTTCCATGTTGGTAGCACTCATAAATCATGGTTTGACCTCTACTTGACTCTGAAGGACACATTGGAGGTCAAATTTCATATTTTTCCCAATATCTGTAACCCATATTGTCCCTAAGTGCAAATATTCATATCTCTACCATTTCTACATCAAAATTAGCATGATCCCCTGTCAATCAATCAACAGCATTTATATTTTCATAAATGTTTTAAATCAAAGACATGAAGAGAAGCAATGGCAAATTATGCCCATAAACTACTGACACAACCTCAAAATAATTCACAAGTAAAATAATTCAATATACCTTTCATTTCCAGAACAGCATGATCAGGTATTTCTTTTCCTTCTTCATTATCTCGTTTATCACAACGCCTTTTAAACTCTTCCTCTGTTGGAACTACCACAACAGCCCTTCTCTGGAAACCTTCAAAATTTCTCATTTTTCTTCTCTGAGCTGTTGGATACACATTGGTCTAACAGTAAGGGAGGGGGGGGGGGGGCAGAAAGAGCAAAATGGTTTGAATATTTCCAATTCAGTGTCCAACTTCTTTTACATTATTAAAAAAAATACAAATCTTATAAATACAATTCTTCTATAATGTACAAAATGCAATCACTAATAATTTATTCATCAAAACCAGTCACATAGCTGGCTGAAATGTTGGAAGATTTGTCTGATGGAGGTGCAGTTCCTATGATAATTACAGAGGCATCAGATGTTTCTGTTGGTAAATTGTGTGACTTCTAAGGCTTAAAAAAGTGTCTTTGAGTTCCAAATATTGAGATATTTTAGCATTTAAACCCTAGAAGAAGCAACCTGTTGACTTATATACACTTCTGCAGCAGCAGCTGTATAAAAAAAAACAGCACTGCCTATATACATGGAAAAAATGACAATTCATTAACGTGTTTTCCATTCGTGGTTCAACTTACTACTGCATGAATTTCAAGGTTTCTGATCACAATTTTGATCATGGCTTTAAATAAGCTGAAAGATCTTTAATGACTAATCATTTAAGGTTATTCTCTCGATTCATAAGATTCTACCAAATACAAAAATATTCTAAAAAGCCAAGTGATTATATAACTATCAGTTACAGATTCGGCATATTTAACAATCTTTGGAATTTTTCAACTTTTTCTTGTTTGCATATTAAAAATGGAATTCATTGCAGGGTTCACCCAAACTTTTAAATAAGTGCTTATTTGAAAGAAAATAATACATTTTTCTTTAGCACTTCCAGGGCCCATGTCTTTTATATAAGTTGACAGAATTTGAAATGCAAGACGACAATGCCTATATCAATTTTCAGTACAACACACGAAATTCCGATTTTTTTTTTTTATTGCATTTGAAAATTTTCTTATAATATATATATCTTACCAAAATACATAATTAAAGCTTTAAAAATAACCCTTTTTTCATTTGGGGAATATTTTGTTAAGTTATAATGCAAATATAATTTGTCCGCGTTTTTTAGACCCATGGTAAGGGACTGCCAATTTGTTTGTAAGCATTACCTTATGATGAGGCAACCCCTGATTTAAGCTCACAAGTTTGACTTGAACTATGACAACAAATTCTTCTTTCAAGTTTTGAATTCTCCCAAAAATTAACAAAAAACTGCTATTTTTAAAAACAGAAGATTTTGGGATGTAATTACAAAGTTTGTACCTCTGTTTTCACCCTGTTTCACTCTCTTCTCTGCCTTAAACCTACACTTATTTTGCCAAGATCTTCACAATGCAACATCCAAAGAAAAAATGCTTAATGTTCAGTGAATATAAAGCCAAGGAATTGTTCCTACACTTCATAAATGTTAAAGAAAATCCCATAAATGTGATCAGTCCAAATCACATTGCATAACACTAGGCAATGATTTAAATTATATCATACTGAAAATAATTATAAAAAGAAATAAAAATCATGTTCCATGTAAATATTCAGAAAGAAATTGGCTTTCAATTAATATTTTTTTTGTTATTATTATTTAAAAGGAAGTTATTTGCCTATACAAAGGATGGAGAAACCTAGAAGCTATATTAGGCTTGACTTGGTTTCTCATACACTCACACAAAGAAATGCCCTACTGGTTTTAGTAGTAAATTATGCTAACCACTAGACCAGGTAGGGTCTGTGGTTAGACCCTACCTGGATATATAATTTAACTGTTTATCAGGATTTCCAAAATTAAGCCTCAATTGCATGTCAGATCTATTTTTTTCTACTATATCACTCTATAGTCTTATTAAAATAAAAAAAAAATAACCCCTCAAGCAAGTGCTTGCCACAGAGGTCTGACAGGAGCCTGTTAGTTTCCATGCCAAAGTAGAAGATCTGAGAGGATGGCAGGACCTCAGCGGAAAAACAACACATACATCCATGCCTTAAAACCAAGGTCAATCAATCCCATGTTCAAACCCAGGTCCCTTAGATCAGTAGCCAATGTTTCTAAATTTGTTTACAATTTTTAATTTCCATGAAGTTCAGAATTAAATTCTATTTAATTTGGTACATAGCATAACCAAATATGTATTTCAGTTCAGTGGTTATTTTTTTATTCTAAAGCTGACTTTCTTATTTGACTGGTCACAGCTGGTAAAAAACCTGGACTTCTATCGAAAATGTAGTACTGAGAAAAAAATATTCAACAAAGAGAAATTTTCTTGACTGAAGAAATTATTCTGTGGTTATTCATAAATATTCATATGTAGCAAAGTCATTTTTGTCTTTTTTTATAATTTTTATTTGCATTGCCAGACACGTTTTTACTACACGATTCTAAAAAAGCCCTATTAAAATAAAATTAGTGATTTCTTTGTTAAATATTTTATTTTCAGAAAATCCAGAATTAAATATTGATTAATTTGGTCTAAAACATGCCATAATTCCTTTCATTAGTTACTTGGCAAAAGTTTTAGTTTCTCTCTCTCTCTCTCTCTTTTTTTTTTTTTTTTTTTTTTTGGGGGGGGGGGAATTGAGCATATTAAAATATATGCTTGGCCTCTGGATGTAAGCCAGTTTTTCAGACTGGTTCCTGAAAGGGTTAGGGACTGACTTTTTAAAATCATGATAAGCATAAGTGTCATTATCACAGCTAAATATCACAAATATACTACAAAACATTTGCACTTGGAACTGAAAACAAAAAGAACATTAAGATGAAAAATTCTATCACTGAAAAATTAAGTAATAACTAAATTGTAAAACAACACAAGAGTGTGTGTAAAAACAGATAATCTCGTGTATAACATTGGGCAACAGTAATGAAAAGTTGGTCATGCACTAAGTAGCTATACAGCTAACTACTGCTAAGACAGCACAATTTTAAAGTTCTAGTTTTTGCTTGCACACTAATATATAGAACTATGTGCATGCACTATAGTAGATGCTCATAGTGTCCATTAAAGTAGAAATGTTGGTTGGAATTTTATGGTGAAAGGTCAACTGAGGCCATTTTGCACCAAACAAGGTGTAAAGAAGAAAAATAAGCATCTAAAAGTCATGAAAACCTACAACCAAAGTTAAAATCATAAAAAAAAAATAAATGACAAAGTGTATGCTCTAAGACATAGATAAAATACAAACCAACAATTAAAAATTATCTAAAGTAACAATGGGTGTATAAGACCCATATAAAAACTTTGAAACAAGTGTATATAAAGGTGAAAGGTAAAAAATTACAAGCTGGTTAAAATATCCTATAAAGTGCAAAAAGGCAAACACAGGTCCTAAAAAGCAGTTATTAGATAAAAGATGTCCGAGTGTGTATGGGGCTTGAACACTATCATTTAAGTTTTAAAAAAATGTTGGTCGTGGTTAAAAGCAAGACAATGGATTAAATAAAATACGTTTAGTGGTTAAAATGGTGTCACAAAACTCGCACTTCATTTCACTGCCCACAAGTAAAAGAAATGAGTGATAAACAAATGACCTAAGTGAAACACAAGTACAACTTCCTACTTATGATTCCTGTGAAAACATGACAGCTATGGTTTTACAATTGGCTTGATCTCAAAAAGTTTATTACCAACTTGTTCAGATCAAGATCTCTGCCACTGTGCCCAGAACTCAATGGAAAAACTCTGCCTTAAGTCCAGTTATGGAACCAGCAGCGCAAGAGTCAGACAGGGATGTGGCTGACTTGGCAGTGGCATCTGCCAAGTCATTGCCCTAAATGCTTACATGGTGGGGCACCCAATAAAATGATGGTTGTGGCTGCTAGAAGGAGCTGCTGGCAGATCTTGAAGAACAGGTTGAGGCCGATGCCTCACTAAGATCAAAGCCTGTAGCGAACTAAGCGAGTCAATGTAATTAGATACACCAACAATGATGCTTACCCACTATGTGGTCCAAGGCAAGACATAGCGTGCAACTCTGCAGTGAAAATGGAACACTAATCTAGTCTGCAATGATAGTAGCATAGCAGACCACGGGCAATCCCACTAATGTGCCAGATTTTCAGCCATCTGGGGAGGCAAGATGTCCAGGTGCTCAGCATGGTGGCTGGCAAAGTGTTGCTGGTGTAATGCCATCATCCCACAAAGAGAAAAGTTGCAAGAGAGGGAAATGGCAAGCCATGGTGGAAGTGGCTCGGCTGTCGACTGGGCAATGCTATCAAGACATGTTGGTGTCTCTTAGGTAGCCTTGGACAAACAAACAGGAGGGACGAATGGCAGTCAGGTGATTCTGGTAAAGCATTTCCCACAAACATGGAGTGCCTGATGGTGAAGGTCTAGCACTTTCACCAATGAATCCTGGGCAGAATTGTACACCTGGGATCCATAATCCAGTTGCAACCAGACAAGTACAGAATAGAGTAGGAGCAAAGATTATCGGTCCATGCCCCAGAAGAGGGAGGACCTTGAGGAAGTTTCAATGCCAGCATGCATTTGGACCTGAGATGGTTATATGTGGGATAAAAAGGTCAATTTCTGATCAAAGATGAGAGTGAGAAACTTAGTCTAATTGGAAAGAAAGAAGTTTAAATGCTTATGCCATTTTTTGAGGAGAAATCAACTTTGTAGGGAACAAGAAGGTAATGAAATATTTAAAAGTGGGGAGAAGGACCATTTTCATGTTACCAACCGACTTTGGTCAAAAGACAATCAAATGCAGATTAATGAAAGGACAATACCTGTAAATGGTAGTTAGACATACACTGGAAGGAGAGCTGTGTTAGTTCTACTCCCATTGTTTGTAATGATGATAGATGCATTGGTGGCTTTAATGTTGGCCCTATAACACTATCTGAAGTTATTTTGGCTATTTATAAACTTAAACTTCATAAATCCCCAGGGGTGGATGAAATTACTACAGAAATGCTCAGAGCTGGGAATGTTTCGGTTACCACTTGGATGACCAAAATTTTGAATAACTTTTATGATAAAGACATGGTTCCTAAAGATTTTACCAGAGCTATTATTATCCCTATTTTCAAAAAAGGTGATCACAGTTCTTGTGATAACTATAGGGGTATCAGCCTACTCTCTGTTTTAGGTAAAGTTCTTTCCATGATTGTGCTTAATAGAATTAAGAATCTGGTTGACAGGCAATTGCGTGATGAGCAATGTGGATTCAGAAGTGATAGGGGATGTGTAGATCAGATATTTTTCACTTAGGCAGATTCTTGAGAAATGTTTAGAGTTTCAGAAACCTTTGGTTGCTAGCTTCGTTGATTTCAAAAAGGCTTTCGACTCTGTTGATCGTCATAATTTGTGGTTGATTGTGAGATCATATGGTATACCAGACAAATTAGTTAACATAATGAAAGCTCTCTATAACACTGAGTATTGTGTGAGTTGGTAAGGTTTGTAGCAATTGGTTTAGCATTACTTCTGGTGTTCGACAAGGATGCATTTTGTCTCCTTTTCTCTTTAGCTTAGTTATTGATTATGTTATGCGAAATTCACTTCAAGGGAAAGATTTTGGCCTTAAATGCTCTGGAGATTAAAAAAAAATTTGTTTTAGATTATGCTGATGATTTAGCCCTTTTGGCAAATGATGTTGATGAGATGAACTCTTTCATTCGAGCTGTTGATGAAACTGGGACTAGAGTAGGTTTGGTTACAAACAGAGAGAAAACTAAAGTGATGAAAATTGGTCAGGCAGGTTGTGATTCAGTTCATCTGAATGGTTGCAGTCTTGAGCAGGTGTCACAGTTTAATTACCTTGGGAACTATGTAACAGATACTGGTGATGTGCAGCATGAGATTAACAGAAGAATGGGGATTGCTAATGAATTTTAAGAATCTATGGGGAGTGTGGAGAAACAGGGAATACATCTAAAGACTAAAATTAGATTTTATAATAGTTTGGTTCTTTCTAGGATTAGTTATGGTAGTGAAACTTGAACACTGTATAAACATGATAACAGGAAACTAGATGATTTTGATTCTAGATGCTTACCTAGTATCTTGGGTATTAGGTGGTTTAACTTTGTAACTAATGATGAGGTTAGGCAAAGGAGTCTGCAACCTCCTTTAAGTAGTATATTGTGCAGAGAGAGATTCTGCTGGTTTGGCAACGTTGCCAGTATGGATAATTATAGATTGGTGAATAAAGTTATGAACAGTGTGCCTAAAGGCCTCAAGAAAGAGGGGGAGACCTAGGATGCGGTTGGCAGACAATGTCAAACAGGACCTGGTTAGAATTGATGTGCAGTGGCAAGATGCAGTAGATGTAGCTCAGGATAGACTTGCTTGGAGAACTAAATTGTGCATTCTGGTTGGACCTCCGTAACCCATGGCTGATGATGATGATGAAAGGACAACAGTGGAAGGATCAAGGGTGACAAAGGGAAAAAGACAATGCAAATGGGGAAAAAAACTTCTAAAAAGAGTTAAAGCAGAGGAAATGGAATCTTCTATTCTTTCACAGATAACAGAAATCAACTAGCAGATCTGAAGGTCTGTGAGAAGATGTTACTTTTATGAGAAAAATACTCCACGTTATCAAAAACACATTTTACACTTTCAAGTTAGAGAACATATCATACATAGAACCTTCATAAGGAATTAAATTTGAGTTACACAGATTCAATTTATGAAGAGTTGACTGTATTTGTCTACAGTTACCCTACCCTTTAGTTTTTTGCCAATTTATTACTCACAATTAAATGCTCTTTTATTTAATATATAACATGATCTACTTCTATTGGTTATATCAAAATAAAATAAAAAAATTTCCTGAAGACACTTCAATATTAACTTGGTCACTGCAGTTCTGTTTCAAGATACCTGACACTATGAAAATTCAAAACTCCCGGAGATCAATTATCTGGCAAAAGAGCAAAAAACATGACCTATTCAAAGATAAAAAAAAAAATTACAATTCCTTCTTTTGATTACTGAAAAAAGAAAATTGTCACAAGTTGACAACCAACTCTTGATTTGGATCTTGATAATTAGGTATTCTGAATATCCTAGTTACTATAAACTATATAAAACAAATAATGTAAAATACATAAATGGTTATGAATTTATCAACATTTTTAATCCTCCGTTAGTATCAAATCTAAATTACTTACCTGATCAAGAATATAGTTTCGCCGTAGTTTAGAGCCAATTTCAAACATTTTGTTTAAGCATTTTGTTGCCATCTGGATTAAAACATCCCATCGTCCAGCATAATTTCTTTTCCTAGGTAGTCCCATAACCTAAATGAGAAAAAAAACCAGATTACCATAAAGAAATAAACACAAACCTAAAATATTGTTCTAAACTCAGTAAGATTACACTCTGTACAAAACATATTTACACAGAAGACATGTAAAATAACACAAGAGTCATCCTTGTCAACAAATTTTGAATGAAACACATCATTTATCAATTCTTAGAAAGGGAACTGAAGTACTGAACTGAACAGAAATGCTAACATACATACGATATCTATCCCTTTGGCAGTAAATAAAAATCATTTTTGGCCAAGCAGCAAACTTTCATTTCTCACTAAATCTTTGAGACTTAGTATGCAGAAAGAACTAATATACTTCAGAACTCAGTGAACAGAAACTTTTACTCGATTTTTTTTTTAAATTGCAAAGCTTCTTCCCATGCATGTACCTCACATCTACTATGCTCATCCTCATTAACATTCTTGCAATTTTCTGGCACACACAACCCCTACTATACTACATGCTGCATTGTCCCAGCTCTTCTGCCATTCACTAGGCATTATTTTTACAGCAAAATATATAACATTTGTACAGTCTGTTCTACAAACTTTCCCATAACCACGGGCACATGGGTACAAAGGCAAATAGCAGCCAGTCTCATGGTAAATGATGTGAAGAATGGAAGAGAAGAATGAAGAAGACTGTGAAATACTCATCAATATATTTTTGAAACATTCAAACATCCAAACCACAAAGGGCTACTATAGTTATCTATCATCTTATCTTCCACAACAAGCTTATATTAAGGATATAAATCTTCAAATTTGGTTTCCCGGATTTGGAGTCTGCATACTAAGAGAAAACATGGCAAATGTATTGCTGTTTCCACTTAATTTCTATAATGTGCAGGGAGTAATTAATCATTTTGAGGCTCACCATTAGTTAATCCCACTTGCTCCAGCTGTTACAGTTCTACAGTAGATATTTGGTTGTGAAATAGATGGGTTACAAATAAGTCATTACACACAATTAAAAAGATCTTGCTCAGAAATTATTAATTAAAATAACATAAAAGTTCTCTGTCATTGAAGAATAAAATTTTTATCTTTCAAACTATTTGTATGTTAAACATTTTTAGGAGAAAACTCAGAAGCTTTTTGGAGAAAGGACAGCACTCAGTCTTCAGTGATGTGATACTTTGTGGTGACATTAGGACTGTTAAGAACTTCCTTCTAAATGTCATGAAGAGTGATTCCAGTGTCCTGGTTGCAGATGGGAACAGGCATAGTCATTATTTCAAGAATCTTGTGGACAATGGTTCCATAGTAAGTGGATGCACATGCTAGCAGTGTGGCGTGCTCCCAATCTATGGTTGCTGCATGTTGCATTGCTGTCTTGCTCCAACATGCTTATGAGTTTTCTCCTAAAAACTTTTAACATGCAAATAGTTTGAAGGATAAACTTAAAAAATTTTATTGCTTAACAACAGAACTTTAAATTATTTTAAATCATTACACTACATTGGCAACCATAAGTTTTCGTCTCTTTTTTTTTTTTTTCAGGAGGATTAGCTAGATTTAGTGGCAGGTCCAGGAATTCAAAATGGGGTGGGAGAGTAAGGAGGAAGATTTTTAGCACTTCTTGCAAATATGTACAAGGATAATAAAAAGTGCATTATGTATATAAATAAGCAATATATGCAAGGAAGCATTTTTTAAGAAATACAGCAGTTTCATTATTACAAGTGCATTAAGAGTGTTTCTATAAATGGAACGGTCTTCCACAAACAAGCAATTAAATACTACAATGATAAGAACAAGCAACATATTATACAAACAAACAATACAAATTTACAGTGTAATGCTTGGAGTAAAAAGATCTAAAGCATCTTCTGGCTGGTTGCACAATTTTTGCAAACAAAATAAATTTTTTTAAATTAGATGGGAGAGGTTGAGTTGTTTTACTTCTGAGAAGCACTTTTTTTTGCATACAATGGCTTAAATGGCTAGGTCACAAAGACCCCAAGGGCTCAGAGAAGGCTGGGGGAAAGGCACCCACTGGATATCTATTAAGAGACAGTCTGTCAAAGTCATCCAACATGTTCTTTTACATCCACAAGGTATAGTTCTACTTCACATGGGGGAAGGTCAAGCTTAACATCCCCGCCAACGGATGGCAACTTTTTCAAGCCCAGTGGTGTGCCCTTTCTCACAGATTACAAGCCTGTTATGCTGTTGACTGAGCCAACACCCACCCAGATGGGAGAGAAGGCTATTGGACAATTTGGTGAGGAAGGCAGCCCAGTTAGTTTTCCCTCCTCCAAAAAAAAAAAAACTGTCATAAAATTTACAAAAATGGCACAACCCAAGGAAGATACTCTAAATCTTTCAGAGCATTACAGCATAATTACAAGCTTGTTTGCATCCCTACCCCACCTGAAAGGGGACTGTTTTGGAAATACTCATTAGTTCTAAAAAGTCAAGGAAATCATTCTCATTTCTGAAATGTTCAATTCATGAGAACAAAATCGACATTTCTTAATAACAAGGCAAACCACAAAATTCTTATCATCCGATTCTCTAAAATGATTAACAATTGTGGTTTAAGATAAATCAAGTTTGAAAAATTTTCTTTTTTCATTTGATTTTCATCTTTTAACATGCAAATAGTTTGAAGGATAAACTTTAAAATTTTATTGCTCAATGACAGAGAATTTTAAGTTATTTTAATGGTATTGCTGATTTGTTTGTTAATGTTACTGTTTGCTGAAAAAACCTTCTGATTTTAGCTCACAAGTTTGATTTGCACTATTATCAACAAATTTTTAAAGTTTCGAAAATCCCCTGAAAATTAACAAAAAAACTTAATTTTTAAAACAGATCTTGGAAGTAATTACAAAGTACATACCTCTGTTTCCTCCCACCCCCACATTTTACACCCTTTTCTGCCTAAAACCTATATTACTATTCCTAGAACTGTTTTTATCATCTACACTGGCAGAAATTGAAAAAAAAACACCATAAACAATTGCAGTGTAATCTATGAGATTTATTTAGTAGAAACAACTTGTTGAGAAAGGATAGTGATCACACGTTGAAGTGATTCAATGTTTATTTTACCTTTTAATGAGTATTTCATTTTACAGAAGGCACATTTTAATAAGGTGTTGAACCTCCTCGAGCAGCAATATAAGCTTCCAATCTGGCATGCAATCGATGGTACAAATGTTGGATATCGCGCTGGGGCTTCCAAAGCTGGACGCATATTTCAGCGATGGTCATTGCCTGCCACAGTCCACAAAAGAGTCTATGTCCAATCCAGTCCCAGACATGCTCTATTGGAGACAAGTCTGGAGAGCATGCTGGCCAAGGGAGTTGGTGCACTGCCTGAAGAGTGTGTTGAGTTGCCTGGGCATTATCCTGTTGAAATATCGCATTTGGGATTACACTCAAATATGGCAGGAAAACCAGCTGTACGATGTCACTGATGTAAATATTGCTATTCAGTGTACCTTGTACAAACACCAGACATGTACGAGAGTCATAGCTAATTGCTCCACACACCATGATACCCGGCATGGGCCCTGTGTCATTGGCAGATGCACAATGGAAGAAGCCATTCACCTTGTTGCCCTCGGACGAGTAAAAGGCCATCAGACACTCCTAAGCAGAATCGGTTTTCATCACTGAAGACCACAGACTGCCATTCTTCTCTCCAATGAACTCGCTCTTGACACCACTGTAGACATGCTTGACAGTGATGAAGTGGCAGTGGTAACCATGCCAGCGGCATGCATTAGCCATGCACTCTGCCACCACCACCCTCCTGATATGCCAATTCTCTTGTGCATTCATAACTCTGTGCTGCCCGAAACCATGTCTGCGAGTGTGCGAATGCTCATGTGACCATCGATGCCACCATTGAACCACTGTTGATACCTCTCTTCCAATGTGGTGTGCAATTTGACGAAAAGACCAACCTGCTTCCCAAAGACTCACTATACGATCTCACTCAAACTCTGCTAACTGAGCAAATGTTGCACGCCTGCATCATACAGGCATGGTAGCTTCTTCAAAGAGCACTGAACAACACAAGACAAATAACTTCTTTCTTCATGCCCTTAAATATGTGCTTCTAGTCCTTACATACACGCTGCATACATTTGCATGTGATGTCATTATTTCATCCAATGACTTTCAATCTTGAATCATGGTTTCTGCTGCCCTTAACTATTAACATATTACACTGAGAGGTGAAATATGTTAATATACTTGTTACTGTGAATATTTTATTTAACATCATATTAGGCTATAAGTTAATTTTCTCTCGTTATTTCTTAATTTTCCAGTAAAAAAAAAAGTCACGGCAATAGCAGTTGAAAGTAGAACTAGCGCACTGTATTCGTAACCAATGCACTGGCGACTCTGCTTAGGAGTGTCTGCATTGTTGTATCAATGCAACTGCAGAATGGCACTGCAGTAGCCTACAAACCCAACATTCATTTCAGAATAGTTGTTAATTCAGCATGGCTGCACGTCAAGAGTTGTCTGACTTTGAATGTGGCTTGATCGTCGATGACAGAAGGATGGGTCATGCAATATCGGAGCTTGTGCAGGAATTCGGTTTCTCAGGTCTACAGTGTCAAGAGTTTATCGTCAGTATTCTATTGATGCAGTGCATTAAATAACTGCTAATTTGAATGCGAGCCAAACACAAAACGTTTCTGAAAGGACTGTCCATCGTCACCTCCATTCCATCGGATTTGATAGCCGAAGACCCACTCGTGTCCCATTGATTACATTTCGTCACAGAGCTAAACAACTGGAATGGGCCAGAAGACATTGAAATTGGACAATAGAACAGTGGCATCGGGTAGCATGGTCTGATGAATGAAGGTTCCAGTTGTTTCGCACTGATCGGGCATGATAGAGTGTGGTGTAGGCCCCATGAAGCCATGGACCCTTCCAGTCTGCCAGGTCTGAAGGCAGCTCTGTGATGGTGTGGGGCATGTTCATGTGGTCTACATTGGATTCTTTCATCCGTTTGGAGCAATCGCTGACAGGTATGAGACACATGGACATTCTCACAGATCACCTGCACCCCTTCATGACTCTTGAGCATCCTGATGCTGAAGGGGTATTCCAATAAGATAATGCAATGTGTAACCATCTTTGGTTGCTAGGAGGTGGATCGAGGAACACTCCACAGACTTTACCACCATGAATTGGCCCCTACAGTCCCCTGATATGAACCCCTTGGAGCATCTATGGGACACAATGGAAACAAGCTTACGATCCATGAATCCAGCAACATCCAATGCAACAAAATTATGATCTACACTGCAAGATGTGTGGGCTGCCATCCCTGCAGAACGGTACCGGCAACTCATTGACTCCATGATTCAATTTGTGGCTGCACTGCTGAGGGCTCAAGGGGGACCAACCCGTTATTAGGCACGTATCCCATGACTTCTGGCCTCTCAGTGTATGACGTTCCTGAAGGAATTCCTTCTGGGTGTTCTTTTTGTGTATATCGTTTATCCCAGCATTCTATGCATCACAAGTGTATATCATTATATATTCACCAGTGTATATAATTTATACCAGCATTCTATGCACCTTTCCCATTCTCCAAATCGAAACTATAACTAAAAGTCTTGAACAGCATCATGTCACAGAAAAGAAAATTGCAAGTATGCTAATTGTTCATACCAGCGAGAGCCATCTGATAAATGGCTGCATGGAAGTTGTTTACATGGATGATTTGAGTCCAAATATTTCCTACCAATAAATTGGACATAAAGTCTCTTCCTAAAGTTATTTTTTATTTCTTCTTTATAATTAAACTTTAGTTTTCATCTCTGTAGATTCATTTTATTGCTGTAAATTATTACTTTCAGTTGATCGATTACTATCAATTTTTCGAAGTTATACTATATCAGATGGCTTGCTTACAACTTGTTGCTGTGAATATTTTATTTAACATCGCATTAGGCTATAAGTTAATTTTTCTTTCATTATTTCTTCATTTTCCAGTAAAAAAAACTCTGATTTTGTATTTCCTGAATATGAATGAGGTCTTGGATACGGAAGCAAAAAGCACTTCCCGGGCACAAAAATCATTCTCCGAGATTCTTTAAAATTTACCCCCCCCCCCCTCACCAACCCACCCCCAAAAATATATATATAAATATATTCGCTGTACCACTCTGATGATACAGACATTTATTTCTTATCCTTGGTGCACAAACCTTTATGCACATATATTTATTTTTAGCCAAGATCACCAAACTTCAACATCCAAATAAAAAAACATAATGTTTAGTAAAAAAAAGGCAGTCAAGAAAGTGGTTTTCCATTTCATAACCAGTTCAGAAAATCTTGTAAAAGTGAGAAGTTCAAGTCATCTTGTATAACACTGGCCATGTTTTAAAATATACCATATTGAAAAGAATCATTAAAAAGAAATAAAAATCCTGTTTCAAGTAAATATTATATTATTGGGGAAGAAATTTTCTTTCAATTAATATTCAATTTAACTATTTTTTTTAGTTATTTTTTAATAAATTTTTATTTGCATTGCCAGATGCATTTTTTGGTACATGCTCCCATAAAGGCCCTATTAAAATAAAACTAGTAGTATTTTTTGTAAAATATTTCCAGAATCAAATGTTGATTAATTAGTTATTTGGCAAAAAAATTCTAAAGTTAATTATTTTTTGCACTGATCATAATGTAAAAATAGCTGGGCCTCGGATATAAACCAGTTTTTGAATTTAGGCATAATCCTAAAAGGGTCATGTCTAAATTTAAAATTAAATACTTACTCTAACACAGCCATAAAGTATGAAAGAATTAAATAAACCACATGACAAAGAAATAAGCATTCCCCAAAAAAATATGCTGAAGAAACTTAAATGAAAAATTTTTAAGCAGCCATGATCTGTTTCAGGATTTGCAAGTTTAGTTCTTTAGAAACTTAGTCCAATTTAGTTCTCCATTCCCTTCTATCCTGAGTTACAGCTGCTGTATTTTGCCACAAAAGGCCAATTCCAATGAAGTCCTGCTTGGCATTGTCTCTCCACTGCATTTTAGGTCTCCCCTTAAGACGCACTTGTTCATAAACTTATTTGCCAATCTATAATTATGAATATGGGTAAAATGGCCAAGCCAAAGTGCCCTGTTCAATATGCTGCTCAAAGGAGATTGCCCACTCCTTTGCCTAACCTCATCATTACTTACAACATTAAACCACCTAATGCCAAAGATGTTGCATAAACATCTAGAATCAAAGGCATCAAGTTTCCTGTTATCCTGTTTACAAAAGGGTCTATATTTCACTAGCATAGCTTTAAAAGGACCAAATTATTGCATAGCTTATTTGTCTTAGGTGTATACACCTATTTTAGATTCTTAAAAGTCCCAGCAGCAATTCCTATTCTTCTGTTAATCATTCTTCAGCATAATCCAAATAAGAAAATTTTCTGATCTCTAGACCTTTAAAGGCTAAAATCTTCCCCTTGCAGTGAATTCTGCATAATAAAATTACTTACCTTCATCTTGTCAATAATATTATTTGTACCTAGCACATTATATTTTTTTTCTGGATGCTTCTCTGAGTATTCAGCAGCCCATGTTGATTTTCCACAACCAGGTAGACCACACATCATGATCATCTGCAAAAAAGTATGTATCAATTTAAAAATGTGACAAAAAATTGCATTGCTTTTATTCAGAGTTCATATATTCACATCAACCAAGCAACAGTGGATGTTTATCAGAAATAAACTTTTAATCTATATTACATAGTAATAATAAACTAATAATCTATATTACATAGTATGACTCAAAAGTCACCCAACCTGCCTGAATTTCTGAAACATTCTCTATTTGTAAAAAAAAATAAATACACCAAAATCAGAAGAAAAAAAACATTATATCAATGGCCAGGTCACAAGAATCCCAAAGACTCAGAGTTGATTGTGAGAAGGGGACCTCTAGACCGTTAATAAGAGGCAAATGGTAGCCTCCCATAAAAGACTATTCAATGGTTGGTTGGTTGGGGTTTTATGGCGCAAAAGTGACGAGGGCTATATTGCACCAAACACATACAAATAAAAAGTTAAAAGACGTTCGACCCACAACCAAAGGTTAAAATAAACACAAAAACAGTAAGTGTACAGTAATAAAGACAAAAGTACAAAAAGATAAAACGAACCTGGGTGTAAAAGACCCATGATGACCAAAGTAAAAAAGAATAAAGCCATAAAATTAAAGTCTGTTAAAATACCTGTAAAACGTAAAAAGGCAAAGACAGATGGTAAAAAAAGAGTCATCAGATAAAAGATGGCCAAGTGTAAGAGGCTCGGCCATAAAATTATGGAAGGTAAAATATAAACGATATTCAAAGGTAAAAGCAGGACAAGCAATTAAAATATGTTTAATGGCTAAAATGGTGTAACAAAACTCACACTTAGGTTCGTCGTCCACCCAAATAACAAAAGAGTGTGTAATAAACAAATAACCTAAGTGGAGTCTGCAATAAACAAATAACCTAAGTGGAGTCTGCAATAAACAAATAACCTAAGTGGAGTCGAGCAAGTACTACTTCCCCCTTTGTAACTCCTGCAAAAAAAAAAGACTGCCATGGTTTGACAATAGGCTTGATCTTGAAAAGTTTGTTACCAATCTGTTCAGACCAAGATCTCTGCCACTGTGCCTGGAACTCGATGGAAAACCACTGTCGGAAGTCCAAGTATGGAACTGGCAGTGCAAAGTCGGATAGGGGCATGGCAGACCTGGCAGCAGCATCTGCCAAGTCATTGCCCCTGATCCCGAAATGACCGGTCACCCAACAGAAGAGAATGGTGGTGGTGGCTGCCAGACAATGGAGCTGCTGGATCTTGGAAAGAAAAGCACACACCGACTATGATGTTTAGCTGCTATGTGGTCCAAGGCAAGGCTGATAGCATGCAACTCTGCAGTGAAGATGGAACATTGCAGTGCCATCTGGTTTGCAATGAATACATCACAGCAGACCATGGCTGAACCTACTGATGTGCTGGACTTCGAGCTATCTGTAAAGACATGCAAGAAGTCCGGATGCTCGGCACAATGGCTGACAAAGAGTTGCTGATACAGTCAGGTGCAAAGGCTTTCCCCATCCTGCACAGGGAAAAATCGCAAGAAGGGGAAACAGCAAGCCACAGTGGAAGTGGCTCGGCTGTCGACTGTGCAATGCTATCAAGACTGGTGTTAACGTCTCACAGGTAACCTGGGACACACAAACCTAAAGGACGAATGGCAGTCTGCTGATTCTGGTGTAACGTTTCCCACTGGGGACTGAAAACACAGTCCCAAGTGGAATGGGCTGGCAGGGATTACAATTTTGCAGCATACTGCAATGACAATTGCTGACGGCGAATAGATAAGGAAGGTTTGTCAGTCTCAACATAAAGACTCTGGACCGGTGAAGTATGGAAGGCCCCCATGCAAACATGGAGGGCCTGATGATGGAGGGAGTCCAGCACCTTCACCATCAAATTCAGGGCGTAGTTTTACACCTGGGATCTGTAGTCCAGTTTCGATCAGACAAGTGCACAGTAGAGGTGGAGCAAAGAACATTGGTCTGCCCCCCCAAGAAAGGGAGGAGAGGACCTTGAGGATGTTCAATGCCCGCATGCACTTGGACCTGAGATGTCGAATAGGAGGTAAGGTCAATTTCCAGTCGAAAATGAGACCGAGAAACTAATTTTCCACCACAACTGGAATGATGTTACCCCCAAGTCGCAGCTCGGGGTCCAGATGAAGATTATACTTGCGGCAAAAGTGCACGCAAGTTGTCTTCTGTGGGGAGAACCGAAACCCATTGGCTGTCGCCCAAACCGAGAGATGGTTCAGGGCACTTTGCAGTTGTCATTCAATGACTCTCATGCTGGACGACAAGCAAAAGATGCTAAAGTCATCAACATAGAGGGCATTGCCTACAGTCAGAGGAAGTTGCCGTGTAATAGAATTTATCTTGACAGCAAAAAGCATAACACTCAGGACGCAGCCATGTGGCACCCCCTTGTCTTGGGGGAAAGGTTGTGACAGTATTGCCAACACGAACTCAAAAACTACGAGAAGATAAAAAGTTTGCAATGAAGATCAGCATGTGACCTCGCAAGCCAAATTTATGGAGATCACGAAGAATGCCGAATCTCCACGCCGTGTCATACGCTTTTTCGATGTCGAAAAAAAGGGACACCAGGTGCTCTCAGTGTAAAAACGAATTCCTGATCGCTGATTGAGGCAGATCAGGTGGCATAAAGTAGACCTGTGCCTACGAAAGCCACATTGAGTGTTGGAAAGAAGGCCACGACTGGAAAGCCAGCCCAATATTTACCATTCTTCTGCAGGCACACAAAGATGGATTTGTGTGCCCTCACGAGGATCTTGATGTCATCAATATTCCTCTGAAATCTCCTATAGTTCCACTGTAGAAGAGTGGCCATCTCAGGTCTTAGAAGTCGCCAACGACGGTTTTAAAAAATGAGGCAATCTGTGTCATGACCTAGGAGTTGTCCGAGTGACACGAATCAAAGACCGCCACATGAGGAGGGGTTGTTATTTTCTTATGCCCTGGCAGGGGCCCTTTAAGTTTAGAAGGTATGGCTGTCTATGGTCGGGAGGGATGGGGCCTTCTGGAGGTGGACGCGAAACACAGGAATAGAAACCGGAGTCGATGTCGAGATTGACACCAATGTTGGCTTCGCCTGCATCAAGAGGTACTTAACAGCAGGCGAGAAAGATTCAGCAGGTGGAATGCTGATATTGATCTGCACTGCCACTGAACTACAACGGACTTTCTGATGACCACACTGGCATAGACCTTGCCAGCTGAGGCACGCAGTGCAGCGAGCTTCCTCGCCTCTGGATAACTGATGTTATGGAGGGTCTTTAGGTACTATGCCTCTTTCTCCTCCAGCTTCTTTGGACAGTCACAGAAGTACACCAGATGTTTGCCATGGCAGTTTACACAGCATGCCTTTTCTGCTGTGCAGTCAGGTTCAAGATGATCCTGATCGTCACAACGAGCACAGGTGGGCTTGCCCCGGCATACAGTGCGAGCATGGCCAAACCACTGGCATTGAAAACAATGCAGAGGGTTTGGTATAAATGGCTGTACTTCACAATGTAAGTACCCTGCCTTGTGGAAGTAGGCAGGTGTAGCGTGTTGAAAGTAGTTATTAGTTCCCGGGTGGGTACTAACCTTCCATCACAGCGTGTCGAAACCCAATGGACTGCTGTCACTCCCTGGAATGAAAGCTCCGAGAGGATTTCCTCCTCAGAAACCTTGAGAAAGCCCCACTCAAAGATCACGCTCCGGGAAGAATTAAGTGTGACAGTGACTGCCACTCCACCAATCCAAATCAAGAGCTGTGACATTTAAGAGTAGCTCCGAATGGAGCAGTTTCCACCTGCAAGTCACCAGATCTTAGGCACTTGACAAATTTCAGTTTTCCCGCAAGATCTTTGATAACCTAGTTAATATAAAACGGAGACGTCTCCAAGCACCTGATCACCCATAGAGTGGATGACCAGGAACCTTGGAGAGACACACACTTACGAAGACAAAGAAGATGGGGTTCATGGCCAGCCCTCTTGGCAGCATTGGCTGCTGAATTATGAGTTGTAGAACTCATGGCTGTTTTTGGTGGTTCAATGCCTGTTGTCCCCACCCACCACAGAGTCCAACAAGGGGACGCCCAATTGGGTGCCAAGGCTGCCCAGGCACCATACCCACACAGCCAGTGAGCCAAGCCCTCACAATTAAACAAAAGGAAAATGAAAGGAGAAATGTGAGAATCTCATCCGAGGTTTTACAAAAGGGGAAAAATAAAGAAAAGTGAGAAACAACTCGTTCTCACAAATAAAAACTACAAAAATAAGAAATCCGTCAGAAAACTCACAAACCTTTACCCAGATGTGAGCAAGGTTACTAACCAATCTGCATAGTTGACCACAGCAGGACCTGCCCACCAGCCAATTGATCCTGAGGGGGCCACCTCAGGACCTCCCATTTACGTGAAACAGAAGCCAAAGCAGTGTAAAGCAGCGGCACAAGAATTTGCTGCCCAGCCCACAAAGGATGAGCTCCCCAATGGCAAGATGGCCAAAGGGGACCCCACCCCCAGTCATGAGCTGAGGAGAGAAGACAAGAGGTCTGACAAGAGCCTGTCAATTTATACGATATAGTAGATCTGTTAGGATGGCAGAACCTCAGCAGATAAACAATACAAACATCCATGTTATGAGCTTCAAAAGTTTCCATAAGCTATTAATGCAAATGGTTTTAAATTGTAAACAAAAATTAAACCACTACAAATGACATATTTTGAAACATTCATTTGGAATTACTCACATTTTCCACTCTTTGTGAATCCTATTACAATGCAATGTCAGTATAACAAAATGGAACAGGTCATAAAATACAATCATGAACAGAAAAATTGCAATATCATGAAGCAAGTCTTGAACCTCAATGAAACTGAGCAGAGTGGTAGAGCATGCTACAAGAGAGTAATGGTTAATCACATAATCACTTGCATATCCACTTGTCTTGCCACACTATGTCCACTGTGTCTGAATGGTTCACATTGCTTGGCTAATGATGAAAGGGACCTGAGTTCAAGTTCCGGGTAAAGCATAGATGTGTGTGCTATTTTTCTGCTGAGGTTTCCACCATCCTCACAGACCTTCTATACTATGGCATATGAGCTCTGACCGGCTCTTATCAGACCTCTATGGCAAGCAGCTGCTTGAGGGAACATTTATTTTTATTTATTTATGATGGTTACATACTACAAATTAATCATTATGAAAGAAATTTATCATGTATTAATTTACTTTTTTAAAAAGTTGGTAATTTTTTTAACTCTGTTCCAAGCATCTCTCCATGAATTCTTAAATGATGGCCAAACTCTGCAGCATATTATCTGGAATATCTTTGTATGTCATTATGAAAAGACAAGGGCTTGCCATAAGGCTAATAACAAAACTTAACTAAAACAATAATAATGAACAATTGTAACAGTAACTTGAATTTAACAAATGATAAAAACACAATACATGAATTGGGATTGAAATATATGAAACAATAATATAATAAATAATGAGAATTTCCATAATCTCCCAGTTTGAAAATCCCCTTTTATGCTAGGAAAATGCAGCAATGCTGCAGCCAATTCATACTGCATTGGCTGCAGTATGAATCATATATAATTTGCACTTGTTCTAAACTACTATGTCATGTGAATCATATTTGCTTCGCATCTAGGATTTTAGTTCTGGCCATATAGCTCACCCATTATTCGTGCTACAATGAATTGCTTATGAGCAATAGGAAAGTGGCTCCATGAACAAGTCAACATATTTAGCACAGACAATAGTGAACAATGAACAACCATGTTCCCATATTTATACACTAAGAATCTGCATGACTCGCTAATCGCAAATGCAAACTCGCTAATCATGCATTCACAGATCAAAACGTTTTAGACAAATTTGTCACAGTCATGGTATTTTGAAATAAATACAAAGAAAAAAATAGTATGGCCCAGGGAAACCCTAAAATTCTTAAAATTGAGGCAGTCAATGTGTGTTAAAGCACTGTAGCAGCACATGTAGATAGTATCTATCTCACACAGTGAAATCAGAAAAAATGCCTGCTGGGCAATATGCAATAATACTATTCATAGCACTGTCATTGGTTAAACAGTTTAGTATCACTGCAGTGTTGCAAGATGCTAAAAATCAAAACATGTAAAGATGGAAAAATGTACATTATTGTATTCCTGGGCACTCAATTGCTGTTATTTGTATGTGAAGTTGATGCTAATTTCCCTTAAAATGCATTTCATTTTTAACTAATTATGTTGTTTACTTTCAGTTTCTTGCATATTTAATATAATTTTATTAAAAATAATTTTCACTAAAATTATAAAAAGTACATATTCCTTTTTGAAATAAACTGTTCACTCAGGACATTGGATGTGGGGGGAGGTTAAGTTTAGAGTATTTAATGCGATAAGTATATATGCCTATATAATAAATGCCTATAAATAAGGATCTGGCACGAGGTAGTCTCAAAAATCCTCATCTGGCCCACTGACGAGAAAGATTGCCCATCCCTGATATAGACGTTTGTGGTTTTCTTTACTTTTCAGCACTTAGCCAAGATCACCAAACTGCAACACCCGAAGAAAAAATTTATAATGTTTAGTAACAAAGGTAGCCAAGAAAGGGTTTTTCCATTTCATAAACAAGACAGAAAATCCCATTAATGTGAGAAATTAAGGTCTTCTTGGATAACACTGGCCTATGTTTTAAAACATACCACACTGAAAAGAATCATTAAAAAAATATATGTTTAAAGTAAATATATTATTCAGGAAGAAACTTCTTTTTGATTAATACATAATTTAATAATTTACTAATCGGGCTTTCCAAAACTGAGCCTTAATTTTACAGTCCAATCAATTTTTCCACTATACATTGTAAAAAGTCTTTTTAAAATTAATATATTTGTTTAAAATTTTTTGGTAACAAGAAAACAAAAAATTACAAAGGAATAATTTTCTTATTTCAAGTAAATATTTTATTTTGTTATTTAAATATATCCTTTTTATTCATGTGCATTATAATAATTTCTGTCTATTAGTTTTTTTTTATAATTTTTATTTGCATTGCCAGATGCATTTTTTTCTATGTGTCGTATTGAAATAAAACTAGTAACCTTTTTGTAAAATATTTGATTTTCAAAAAGTCAAGAATTAAATGGTGATTAATTTGCCATAAAACATGCCATATTTCCTTTTATTAGTTATTTGGTAAAAAAAAGTTGTAAATTTTTTTGGCTGATCATAGTGAAGAAATATCTGAGCCTCTGGATGTAAACCAGCTTTTCAAGCAGGACCCTAGAAGGGTTAAACCGCAATTAGTACCTTCATCACTTACTCTGATGGTAAATAAACAGTCAAAATGAGATGTTCTTTGCAATGTTTACAGATAAGGCATTTTTTGTTTTTACACATAAGTATTTTAGTTGGCAATGCTTCAATGAGTAATCATTTTGTCACAAGGGTCTATAATAGAAATATTGAATTAATGTTGATCTGCACTGAAAATGTGCCATATGCAATAAATACAGCATTTATTGCATAAAGTATAAAAAAAAGGAGTCAATTTACTAGCATTCTGAGCAACACTGTCTAAGGCCATCAGCAAAGTGCTCTAATACTAAGGTGATTACAGTACTGTTTCATCACTAATTTCTCTCTTACTGGCACTGTTTAACAACGAGACATCTCTCATCAAATAAAAAATATCCAGAAGCCAGACGTTGAAGTCTTCACCTTCCTCACAGATCTCTTAACACATTATACTAACAGAATCCTATTATACCTCTGTGACAAACAGCTGCTTGAAATATAAACTTGCAAAATAAAAAAAAACACCTTTACACTATTAAGCTATCTACAAATCTATCCCAATCTATCTTCAAGTTCCACTAAGTTAATGTGCTTTCTCATATTACCTACAAGCAGTAAAAATGTTTTTAAATCTTATTTTTAAAGAATTTCATTGGATTATATAGTATTGTCAACAAAATTTCCATGCGATGCTGAAACTATGTATAATAAAATTTCATGCTTACTTCACAATCTTCTCGTCTTTCTGGAGCTCTTGTACCTCTTTCTCTCAAATCTAAAGGAATGCATCCTATAAAGGTAAAGTCCTGGAAACCTTCAGGAAGGTTAAAGAAGGGTCTATCCTAGGGGGGGAAAATTCAGAGTAATCTTAACAGTTAATAAAAATGAATATATTAGAATATGGTATAAGAAATGAGAGAACATGCTATCCTTCAAATTAAAAAAGAGGAAAAATTGAACAACTCTTGTAAACAAAACCTTCAAGCATTCCATATTCTCTTAAATTAATCCTTCCAGGTCTCTGCATATTATGTTGATAATCTGAAATGAGTTTGGAAATATCTAATGTAATCACTGAGTAACTGAAAATACATTACTTGCAATGTGGTTATAAAAGCTTGGTTCTCATCAGTACAAATAGTGCATGAGCCCCCTGATACTTAGAATCACATCGTAAAAGCTTCACAGCACAAACAGTGTGAAGTGCTGCCCCCCCCCCCCTCCCCAAGCTCAATGGTAGAGCAACTTGTGCATAACAAGAGATCCTAGGTTCAAGTCTGGGAGGTAGATGGACAGGTGAACATTAGCACAGATTGTACAATGGAAGCACAAGGCCATGGCACTGCAAATAGCAGCAGAGTTGAACACTAGTCATAATGATCCCGTTTCCATAACAGTTCGTAAGGAACTTCATCATGCCAGTGTTTATAACTGTGCTGCAATCATAAACATCTGATTATTAACATCAATTGCAACAAAATGTGTAATATGGTGCAAAGCACATAAAAACTGGGATGCTAAAGACTAGCAACGTGTCATCTGGTCTGATGAATCAGCTATACGCTACTATGGACCATGCTATATGTAACTACCAGTGCTATACAACTGGTAGTTTCCCACCACTGGTAGAAAGTACATCTGGCAAAAACCTGAGAAGTGTACCACCCCAACTGTTTGGTTTTAACTGTGAACCATGGGAGGTGGATCCCTGATGCTGTGGGGTGCCATATCGTGGCATTCCTTAGGGCCATTAATTATTCTGCAGAATCGTGTCACATCTGCAACGTATGAATCCATTCTCAGGAACCACCTGCATCCAATGTTGTAGGCATTGTTCCCTAATGACCATTCCTGGTTTCAAGTGGAAAATGCACCCGTGCATTGTGCAAAATGTATTAGGTTGTGGTTTACAGAGCATGAGGTACAGCAGCTACCCTGGCCACCAAAATCTCCAGATCTAAATATTATTGAACATTTATGGGAATATCTGGAGTGCAAGGTAAGATCACACTTTCCACCTCCAGCATCACTGGCACAATTGGGCCATGTTTTACAGGAAGAATGGTCCCAATTTCATTACCGTAATGTGCATGACTTGTATAAATCTATTCCACGTGAATTTGCACCTGTTCTGGACACCCGAGGTGGGCCTACAGCTTATTAATAAAATGTTCTCCACAAACAGTACGTTTCCATCATTTTGATAAATCCCTGCATATGTAACCTATTAAATGACAATGCATGTTCCCAGAATGATTTCAAAAACTACTTTTTTTTTTGTATCACTTGATAGATTTTCTCAGGCATGTATAATAGGATGACATCTTGTCTGATGCATCTACTCCTTTTTAAGCTTTGTTATATGCTATAACGGATAGCGGTTTGACTACATCTTTTCTGTTTTTGCCTCCTGTTGGTGGTGACAAATGATTTGTAGATAGACTCAGTACAAAGCTAATAATGAAAGATCATATGAAAAGATCTGAAAAACAACCTAACTTTATCCAGCCATTTCCCAATATAAATTCCATCCTGATTTTATTGTCCAAAAATTTCTTAAGTTTATGTTGACATACATTACTTGGATTACTTTTCCTATTACTTCTAAGAGTGCCACAAACATAAGTTTTAGATTTCAGATCTTTTCATAACTGTGCATTTGTATATTAATTATCTAAACACAATAATCTTCCATCATTTTTAAGCTCTTTCAGCAATTCCATACAGATGCTATAGGTATGTGTGTTCTTTATTTTTCATGGTAGTAGTGGTTATTTCCAGCATATATTTCCAAATCATAAGTAAAACCCTCAGGTGAGCAGAATTTGCAGAACTTAACTCTGTATTTAAGTTGTAGCAGGAAGATACTGTTGAAAGACGTCTGCCTTTTCAAAGCACCACGCTTTCATCAATAATGACTTGTTCATGTGGAACAAGTGTTTGTTGAAACTGATGACAAATAAGATCTATGATGTTTTCAATTTTTAAAGTCTGTCCAGATTTGCAGCAGGATCATTATTACCAGAGAAATGTAAGCATTTCAATAAAGTATCAAATCTGTCACATTTCAGTTTTTTTTTTTTTATAAGTGGTTGCTGTACATCTCATTATTTGGCCAATACAGACACATTTTTGGTAGCTGATTCATTTCCATTATCATTAGAACTGCTAGTAGTTTTTAATTTTCACCTCTATTGGTGTCTTTCCAATTACGCATTAGAGATCGGGGACAAAGTTCATGAGAGTGGATGAACTGTGACGCTTATCTATTTTTTCTATAACAATGTCAAGAACTTCATCAGTTATAAACTGTTTATAGATAGCAATAGGATCAGGCAAGTTCAAATTTTTTACTTTCAATCCAATTTGTGCTGAAAACTGAAAATTGATAGGGACATCACTGGAAAGTACCCATGATCTAAATCTGCTGTTCCTGTAGTGTCATCCTCCAGTTCCGAAGATTTGCCATTTTCATCATCATTAACAGATGAACCACTACTGCTGCTGTCAGTGTCAGAATCAGAAGCCCTGGATGAGTCCCCAGAATCCTCAAATTGATCAGATGCTAAAACTGACGATATGTATTAATTGTTGTGGGGGCTCATATAAAGATGTCTAACACTGAAGGACACATTCTGATAATTTTGAAGCTGTTTTCGATATTTGGCTATTATCAGCCACTTGTGTTTTAAAGTAAATATAAAAAAAATTCTGATCTCGAACTCATTTTTTCTTTTACTTTTCAATTATCTGCAACAAATAATGAAGTCTGCATTATTTTGCACAATATTCTTCAGTGACTGCCTGTGGTAAATGATGGCTGCAAGGAAGAAATATTCATTAAGGCCATCATGTACTGCTATGGTACAAAACTTAAAAATAACTAAAACACATTTCAAAAGGCTCACTATATTTAAAAAAAATTCATTTCTATTCTAAAACATATTAAATCATTATCAGTACATAATGAAAATATAATACATCCCATGATAATTATACACTGTTGATTAATATCACAAACATGCTAACATTCTTGATACTGCTGAATGACCAGTCAACCCAAAATTATTATCCCGTAAAAAATTTAATTCTTCCAAAAATTAGCAGTTTTATATAAGACATTTTACTAGAAACTAAACTTTTAGATTTACCACAGACTGTTATAAAGATATGTGATCAAACTGTCATTTGATGCTTAACCAACAACTTGTACTTCTGATAGAAGTTAGATATTTCTAGGATAGCTTAGGTACGTCCTTAGTTCTTAAAACTTACCTTTTGTCCAAAGTTAACTTCAAATGAACAATTCTTTGATAAAATATGAGGGAATAATGCTTTGCCTTGTAACTGGGATTTGTTTATTTTATATGCCCATCCCAAAAACTTCCCATTCTTGGCAAATCCTATATGAACAGGGTCAGAGTCCATATTCTGTAAATGAAAATTTTAAGCAGATTATTACATTAGCTACAATATTTATATTAAAAAAACTAAATCCCTATAATGGCAAATAATTTATTCTTTTATGATAAAATAACACTTTAAAATCAAGTTTCTAAAACTAAAATACCAAAAATAATAGAACTTCGATTTTTCAATTTTTAAATCATGCAGTTTTCAAGCATGATGACTGATTGAATCCCTTAAAAAGTTGCTTGCTACAGAGCCTTTTAGTATATGATATCTATCATAGATCTGTGAGGAAGCCAGGACTTCAGCAGAAAGACAACACACAAAAAGATACATCCATGCTTTATTTAGGACTCAAAGGTCACTTTGGGTTCTTTGACCTACAATCAATTACTCAATAACCAAAATGATCATTTAATATTGATATATTTAATGATCATTTTGATGGGTGATTTTACTGAGAATATGTCTTTTCTTTCCTCCAATAAAACCAGAATTGCCAAATTTAACAAAATACATAATACAAATCTTCATGCAGCCATGGGCTACAGAGGTCCTACCAAACTGTAATTTTCCTGTCCAGACATGTCTTGTCTTGAGCTACAGCTGCTGCAATTGGCTACTGTAGGTCAATTCTATCAAGGTCTTGTTTGACATTGTCTGCCCATCACATGCTACGTCTCACCCTTTAGGCACAATGTTCATGATCCTGTTTGCCAATCTTACAGCTATGCATACAAGCAACATGGCCAAACTAATGCAGTCTCTCTCTCTGCACAAAATTTTCTCAAGGGAGGTTGATTACTCCTGACCTCATAATTATTTATAAAGTCAAACCACTGCTTAACACACTGGGCACACATCTAGAATCAAAGGCATCAAGTTTCCTGTTATCCTGCTTACAAAGGATCCATGTTTCACTACCATAATTAACCTCAGAAAGAACAAAACTATTATATAGCCTAATTTTAGTCTTTAGGTATATATGCCTATTTTTCCCCACTCTCCATAGATTCTTAAAAGTCCCAGTGACAATTCCTATTCTTCTATTTATCTCATGCCACACATCACCAGTATATGTTACATAGCTTCCAAGATAATTAAACCGAGACACTTGCTCCAGAGTACAGCCATTCAAAGCAAATGAAGCACCATCTGCGTGACCAATTTCCATCAATTTAGTTTTTTTTTGTTTATCACCAAACCTACTCTATTACCAATCTGCTCAATAGCCTGAATGAATGAATTCATCTTGTCAACATAATTTGGCAAAAGGGCCAAATCATCTGCATAATCTAAATCAAAATTTTGAAATCTCTATTATCATTTAAAGCCAAAATCTTTCTCTTGCAAGAATTTCGCATAACATAATCAATAACCAAACTAAAGAGAAATGGAGACAAAATGCACCCTTGTTTAACTCCATTAACACTAAACCAATTGCTACAAGCCTTACCAACTCTCACATGACTCAGTGTTACTATGGAGAACTTTCATTACACTAACTTGTCAGATATTCCATGTGATCTAACAATCAACATCAATTACGTTGATCAACAGAGACAAAAGCCTTTTTGAAATCTACAAAGCTAGTAACCACAGGTTTCTGAAATTAAACATTTCTCAAGAATCTCCTAAGTGAAAATATTTGATCATCACATCCTCTACCACTTCTGAATTTGCACTGTTCATCCCACAGTTGTCCATTAACCAGATTCTTAATTCTATTAAACACAATAATGCAAAGAACTTTGCCTGGAACAAGAAAGTAGTAAACTAATTCCTCTAAAATTATCACAAGAATTGTGATCACCTTTTTTAAAAATCGAGATAAATAATAACTCTATTACAATCCTTAAGAACAACACCTTTATCATAAAAAGCATTCAAAATTTCAGTCAGCCAAAATTGTTCCCAGCTCTAAGCATTTCAGTGGTCATTTCATGTGTCCCTGGGAATTTGTGCAGTTTTAATTTAGAGATAAGCCAGTAATGCATCTTCATTACAAACAATGGGAGTGGAAATAATGACATTACAAAAATTTTGAGTAGAGGTACACAATGTGGTAATTAAAATTAAAGTTATTTAATTCTCTATGACACTATTTAAATGTTTTTAAGCACTTCAACACATGGACTATGCTATCAAGTATCAACAGTTATTAAGGAAAGATTTACATACCATGCCGTAGAGGATGGGTAGTAACAGGAACTTCCGGGATGTTTTTGGTGACAAATTTAATAGACATTCTTGCCTGCAAGTGACATCACAGTGGAGATAAAAAGAAGGATAACGGCTGCCAATGGTCTACCCAACTTGGCGAAGGAAATAACCATTTATACCTTTGATAGCATAGAGTGCATAAAAAAGTGGATCAAAAACTTTTTTACACACTCTATACACTATCAAAGGTATAAATGGTTATTTCCTTCACCAAGACAGGTAGACCATTGGCAGCCGTTATCCTTCTTTTAATCTCCACTGAGATGTCACTTGCTGGCAAGAATGTCAATTATTAAATTTGTTACTGAAAGCATCCCGGAAGTTCCTGTTACTACCCATCTTCTACGGAATTGTAAATCTCTCCTTAATAACTGTTGATACTTGATAGCATAGTCTATGTGTTGAAGTGCTTAAAAATATTTAACAGTGTCATAGAGAATTAAATAACTTTAATTTTAATAATGACATTGTTCAGAACATCTCTCAAATGTTCAGCCCACTGAGCCATCACAGAATCCTCACCTTCAATCACCTTATTATGTTTATTCCTCAATCACTATGTACCAGTCTGTTTCTTCCCACACAAAACATTAACTATCTGGTACAACCTCCTGTTGTTGTGCTGTCTGCTTCCTCTGATTTGTCAGTCAAGCTATCAAGCCAAAGATTCGTATCAGCTGCTAAGTGATCCTTTACATGTTTATTAAGCTCGTTGTAATGTCATCTATTAGGACTAGTAGGGTATTGATTCATATTAATCCTGCACTTCCTCTATTCAGAAATAAGTTCCATAGCCTTATTCAAATAATTTAATGGGAACTAACTTTAATGGAACCACTTGGCCATTAGAAAATAGAATATATTATCGGAAAACATTTCACATTATTTTTTTTCTTCAAAAATAAGCATATTTCCATTCCAAATATAAAAGCAAGATATTCTCAGCTATGTTTAGCCAAAAAGTAAAATTTAGAACCCGATGCTGAAATAACTAGCAAGACAGATATCTTACACACTAAAATAGAGGGTATTTATTCTGCAGAGTAAAGAGAAATCCTAAAATAAAGAACAGTAAGAGAAATTTTTGTTTCTTAATAAAGGCAAAAAATTTTCCTGTTTTTCACCTGAAATTAAAATATTTCAAATTAGTTTTGTTTTTCCAATTTTATCATTCCAGTATATTTATAATATTTCTTATTAACTGAACCATTCATTTACATCTTTTCTCAATTTCTTTAGCAAAATATTTGTTTTTCTTTAGTAAAATATTTGCTTATTATTTTGCAAATTTAACTGAATTCAATTTATTAGTTTATTAAAATTAAAGCTATTTAATTCTCTATGACACTGTTAATGTTTTTAAGCACTTCAACACATGGACTATGCTATCAAGTATCAACAAATTATTAAGGAGAGATTTAACGTACCATGCTGTAGAAGATGGGTAGTAACAGGAAATTCTTGGATGCTCTCGGTGACAAATTTAATAATCGCCGTTCTTGTCGGCAAGTGACGTCTCAGTGGAGATTAAAAGAAGGATAATGGCTGCCAATGGTCTACCCACCTTGGCGAAGGAAATCATTGGCAGCTGCTATCCTTCTTTTAATCTCCACTGAGATGTCACTTGCTGGCAAGAACGTCGATTATTAAATTTGTCACCGAAATCCATCCCAGAATTTCCTGTTACTACCCATCCTCTACAGCATGGTACATAAATCTCTCCTTAATAATTTGTTGATACTTGATTGCATAGTCCATGTGTTGAAGTGCTTTAAAACTCTAAGGAACAAAAGAACATCAAACTAATATTAACAATAAAAATTATAACACTAAATTAGCAGAAATAGCAATAAATAGCCATCCCGTGGCCGAGTGGTTAGCGCGCTTGGCTACTGATCTACGGGACCTGGGTTCGAGCCCCGGATATGGATGTATATGTTGTTTTTCTGCTGAGGTCCTGCCATCCTCTCAGACCTTCTACTTTGGCATATAAACTGGCAGGCTCCTGTCAGACCTCTGTGGCAAGCAGCTACTTGAGGGGGTATTTATTTTGTTTTATTTTAGCAATAAATAATAATTTAACAATTAATGAAAATATGACAAAAATTTTAATTTCACTAACTAAATTTCAACGCCAATAAACAGAGAACATACCAAAAAATGGTGATTAATGAAGATAAATGTAGACTATGATGACATGCACACAAATAGGCATTCACAGATTCCAAAAAATATACATAATATCTAAAGATGTACTTAATCTGAGTAAATCTTCTCTCATATAGGAAAATATATTTGCTATATCATCACTTTGTTTAGAAAATATGATTTATCTAGATCCCTACTTTGTTCATCTTATGCACATTTGGTGACATGTGCAAAACTATGTAGTGTCATGATTTCATTCACTGAAAATGAAGTAATTAAAATAACTGTATGTTGTAACTGAAGTATTATTAAAATTAATAAATATAGACACCAAAATAAAGTGATAGCATACATGCAAGTTAGTAAACTCATATATTAGGTAGACACAAAACTAACAACACACACAGAGAGAGAGAGACTTCTAGATATGTGAATAAACAAGTATAGAGTTTATCAAAGTTAGCAATTCAAATGAATTATGTAGATGGTAATGATATGTACACAATGGAATGAGCCAATAATTTCAAGTTCAAGAGAAATTTAAAAACATTCAACTGCTTTCCATATAAACATTTTCATAGGAATTTCCTACCACTAATTATACCTAATTTATATGTATTTGGACATTATATTCTACTGAAATTAATGCAAAGTAATTATTATGTTATTGTTTTCAAATATTATTATCAATTCATAATAGTTCCCTTATTTTAATTTCAAATACATGCAAAATAAATATATATATATATAAGATCAAAAAATATAGCAAGTTAACACTCCACAAAACAGTGAGTTTGATAGAAAGTACCCAGAACACAACATTTGATAAGATTAGTTTTCTATGAATTTATTTTCAGACAACTATTTGCATAATTGCAGAAATAATTTTTACATGTGCTATTATTATTCACAGCTTTACGTTAGAAATATGCCTAATGGACACCAACTTTTTTAACTGCATTTAGCTACTGTAGAGTTCCTCTGCTCCATGAGCAAAAGTTACTTTTTTAAATCCTAATTTAAAACTTTATAAGACAAATTATATACATTTATTTCCACACAATATACAAAAACATGATGCATAAATTACTGGATAATTCAATCTTTAGTGTAGAAAAGTATCCAATAGGATAGATATTAGTGTAGACCCCATGCAATACATGTGTTTGTAACTCAGCAACACTATGGTAGTAAAAGCACCCGTGACTCACTATGATGCTGCTTGCTTTGTGACATGGGCCACTAGGGCAGCCACTGTTATGACATAATTAAAAGGTTGATTGGATTTGTTGCTCTAGGTTGCATTGCAAGGGCTCAGAGAAGGTTGGGGGTGAGAGGATCCATTAGACAGCTGTTAGGAGGAAGATGGTAACCATCCATCATGTTCTTTAATGTGTATAGGGTATGGTTCTCCTGCACACAGGGCCACAGCATCCCATTCAACGGACAATAGCCTTTCCAACCCCTTTGGTGTTTCATACTCACCAAGGGTAGGATGGCGAGTTTTGCAGAAATTAATCTCAATGCTGGCACAGGTGGGAGGGACTCAAACCTAGGAATGGCAAATTATGAACCTGGCATGCTACCAACTGAACCCCCACCCCAATGTGAAGCTTCAGTCAATTTAACAATGTGAACATTGTGATGTTTCCATATATCAGTTTACGGTGTTCGTGATTCTCATTCAATTGTAACACTTTTGTTATGTATTATTTAGAAATACACCAAGACCAAAACATTACGAGCAGCATGTCTTTATGCAAGTCAAAACAACTGCAGGTAAACAATGGTGCATGTGAAGGTCATGAAACAATATAAATAACATCTGATACTGAACTCTGTTAATCAATGTTATTCTTGTTCTTCAGATGGGAAAAGTGGACTTAAGTTTGACAGAGGCCAAATTGTAATGGCCAGATGACTGGGTCAGAGCATTTCCAAAATGGCAAGGCTTGTGGGGTGCTCACAGTCAACTGTGGTTAGTACCTTCAAAAAGTGATCCCAGGAGGGAAAAATCACGAACCGCCGCCAGCAAGATGTGGGACGACCACAGCTCATCAATGCTAGAGGTGAGCAAAGGCTATCCTGCATGGTATGAGCCAACAGAAGGGATACTGTGGCACAACTCGCCTGTAATATGCTTGTGAAGGGAATTATGTGTCACAACATACAGTACATCAAACCCTGCTGAAAATGGGGCTGCTTAGCCATGGGCCACTAACCTCAGTTCACTGTCGAAGGCACCTACAATGAGCATGTGAGCATCAAAACTGAACCTTGAATGATTGGAAAAAGGTTGTCTGTCCGATGAATCTCGTTTCCTGTTGCACCATGTGAACGGCCAGGTACATACGAGTCATTTACCTGGGGAAGTGTTGGCACCAGGATGCGTCGTGGGACGAAAACAACCCGGTGGAGGAAGTGTAATGCTTTGGGCAATGTTCTACTGGGAAACCCTGGGTCCAATCATTCATGTGCAGGAAACTATGATGTCTACCACCTACCTAAACATCATTGCAGACCAGGTACATCTTTTCATGGCAATGGCATACCCCTCTAGTAGTGTCCTCTTTCAGCAAGATAATGCACCATGCCACTCTGCCTGGATTATTCAAGAATGGTTTGAGGAACATGAGGAAGACTTCCAGGTATTGCCCTGATCTCCAAATTCCCCAGACATCAATCCAATCTAGCATCTGTGGTTTGGTTTGGAATAGAATATCCGATCTGTGGTGGCTCAACTATGTAACTTAAAATAGTTAAAGGATCTGCTGGTAACATGTTGGTACCAGATACCACAGGACACCTTTAGAAATCTTGTAGTGTCCATTTCTCACTAGGTAAGAGCTGTTTAGGTGGCATGTGGAGGACCACCGGTCATATTAGGCAGGTGGTCATGTTTTGGCTCATCGGTGTACAGCTGAATAGTGTTATTAACATTCAAAACACCGTAATTGATTGCATGTTATGAAAATGGCAAATTTTCAGTTTTTTTTATTACTATAGGCCCCAAAACTTCAGAATACTTCATAAGGAAATGATGTTGGAAAACAATTTTCAAAATTTAAGAACAAAGTTAACCTTACCTGGTCTAGTGGTTAGCACCTACTAAACCAGTGGGCATGCCCTCATGTAAGTGTTTGTACATTGCATGAGAAACCAGGACAGCTCTAAGAGAATGTCTAGGTTATCTCAGTCTTAAAAAATATTTTATATTATATTAATATCAAATTATATTTAAAATTCTAACTTAATGGTCATTATAATTGCTGCAGTCTTTTGAGAATTTCAATGCAGTGTTCTTATAAACTGGAAATGTTGAGTTGCTTTACCTCTGAGCAGCTATTTTTGCACACATTATACTGAATGGTCATATCATAAGGACCCTAAGGGTTCAGAATTGTATGGAGATCCATTGGATAGCTATTAGGAGACAGAATCTCCCATCAAAGCAATCCAGGTGTGCTTTTTAACATGTACAGGAGATGGCTCTTCCGAACAAGTAGCGACAGTTTAATGTTTCATCAAACAAACAACTATTTTCAAAATAAATGGTGTCCCCTTTTCCACCAAGGAGATTGGGTTGGTAAAATCTTAATGAAGGCATAGTTAAGACTTGAACCTGAGAATATGGTGTCATCAGCAGCAAGTGTGGGATGACAGATATAGTCAACTAAGTGGAAGGATGAAAAGCCAATTCTAGTTCAGTGGTTAGAACACTGGCATGAATCTGGAGAGGTGTGGGTTCATGTCCTGTCCACACTAGTGATTGAGCCAATTCCCTGCTAACTTGAAGCATCTGTATTAAATCTTAGTTACACCTAAATTTTATGACTGTTTCTTTCACTGTATAATCCTTCATGTTTGACTTTAATTATATTTTGTATTTTAATACATTATATACTATTTGGGCATATAAATATTAATCTTACCAACAAGCTCATTATACAGTCGCCTTCCATAAATGGAGCCCCATAATCCCTGAACTGACAACTAGTTGACATTTTCCCTGTTCCACCATAGCCATATGACAATGGATCCTCACCTGTCAATTAAAAAAAAAATTTTACACATTAAAAAAACATCACCATAGGTACACACTAACAAGAGTTCAACAATATTAAAACTTAGGATGGATTAAACAGTATATTTAATAATTTTATTGACTGGTGAAAGTTTAATATTAAATATTCATTTGTTACCATCTATAGCTCAACTCTTTCACTACCATACCAGCCCAAAACAGCACCAACTGCAGGTAAGAGGTAATGAAGAAGAAGAAACAGCATTGATTGAATGTGTCCATTTAAAATCTCGGCCAGTAAGGTATTGAAATAATTAATTTGGGGATGGCAGGTTGACTACCTCTGATCTAAGCAAATACTTCCTGTAGTTGGCAATGGATAACTGTACCTAATGCCCAGAGAAATCTAATCACTGCACAAATCTAATAAAAGAAAGTTTTCAGGCAGATCACTACTCTCAGCTAATGCAGTCCTACACTTCACTTTCTAATTCATCTATATCTCAGTACAATGTCATCTACGTAGAAGATTCAAATGTATGGTTGTATTCACATTACACATTAATTTTCTTTGCCACACAACACCAGATGTTACTAATTCAAGTCTTCATAACATGGTTTTCTGAATAAGTCATTTCAAAGAATAAGTCATGGAACAATTTCAGACAATAAGAAAAACAAACAATATTTAAACCTCCCTTTATCAGATACCTTATCAGAAAGTGTTTCCTTAAGAATAACCCTTTCACTACCCTAAGGGCCCAAAACTACAGGTAGGAGATAATGAAGAAAAATGAAAAGTATTGTTTGGAGAAGTTCACTTAAATTCTTAGCCATTTTCAGCCATTATTATGGTAATATTTATATATGAAAGGGATAAACATTCAATATTACAACAAATTACTATTTTAATAGCTTACCTAGCTGCAAACTGGAACTCTCAACAGAAAATCCCACACGAACAACATGAGGATTTGGTTCATCTGCTGGTAAATGGCTGACATCCACATGTTTCACTACCTAGAACACAAAATATTTTTGTTAACAAATGAAGTGAACATGGCCAATAGGAACTTTGAATGGAACTAGGCAAACTGTAATCTCTTATGTACACATGAACATGTGTCAAATTCTTCAGTAATAAAGTTTCACAGGAAAAAGTTCTCTAGACAAGAAACACTTGAAATAATCAGTTGAAAAAATTACTTTTCCTGAGTGGGTGTGAACCGATGTCTCCCAGAAGTATGCCAGGCATCATAACTGCTAGACAATCAATTTTTTTTCCCCAACCAATTATTTCAAGTGTTTCTTGTCTACAGCAAGTTTTCCTGTGATGCTTTATTACTAATTTATTTATATAACTCTGTGAGCGACAAAATATTACTATCATTATATGTGGCAGCTTGGCTGCCAGATTCCTGATAAAAGATGGTGCCATTGGTAAATCAACAAAAACTGCAGGAATGCTTATATGTCATATTGTTGAAGAAATGGTTAGTTTCTGGTGATCTAGCAGTTACGACACCAGGCATGCTTCTGGGAAAAGTGGGTTCAAATCCCACCCAGGAAACCAATTTTATTCACCTTGTTATTCACTTTGTGTCAATTCTTGTTATTCATATTCACTTTCCCTTCCTTGGATTATAGTATGTCAAAAACATGTTTTGCACATTACTCTGCTTCTGAGCTTTGTTTACATATATTCCTGTCAAATATTTTAAAAAGTAAACCTAGTATTTTTGCAGATTGCAATGCAAAAAAAGTGTTAGCAGGCTACATCCCTGTTTCAAACTTTTAAAAGGTGCAACTTTAAAATATTTCTTCATTATAAACAAGTTTATGTATTAAAATATATAGGTATGTGTGTTTATCAATCAATACAAATAAACCAAATACTATAAACAAATACTTGAAACATGAGATCTGGAAAGTACTGATGATAGGAAGATGATTCTTGGAGCAATAATTTCAAAACTACCATAGATTGTACAGTGTTCAGATTTTCAAAAAAAAAAAGTTAACATTTTTCATCTAGAAAATTGAGCTACACTTTTTTTCCCAGGTAATGATCTTCATAAAGTACACTGACATAGCACAACAGATTTAAAAACAAGAACATTCCAAGTAAAAACACAGTTCCTTGTTTGTTGAAAAGTTGTTTTTTTTTTTTTCATAGATTTGGATATTCTGCAATTTCTCAAATACTTGACCAAATTGATCTAAATTTTCAACCTCAGGACACTGTGTCACATTAAAAATTAAATTTAATAAACTATATAAGTTAGAAGCAAAGTTCAAGTTTAAAATTGCATGTAGTCTTCCTTGAATTTCAGAAGGAAATTTGTTCCATTAAAACTTCAAGTCCCTACCAATGACAGAACCCAATTTAGAACCTGGAATCAGTTTTTCCACTGCTGTCTTAGTTTGCCATTTAAAATTTTCAGTTTTTGACCATGTAATTTTGATAGGCTCTATACGTAGTAAACATATTAAATCTGAATCTTTTAGAGATTCAGAACAATTTAAATGTACTTGCATTGAAAGGATTTATCTCTATGATAAATAAACAGCAGATTGTTCTGGTAAATCAGGAATTATTCTTAATGACATACAACATGCACAGGGATGTTTAATCATGAATAGTTATTCATGATTAAACATTCAATTTATTTTTTAAACCTTTTAAATTTAGGTGTTAATGTTTGTTTTATCACTGGCAACCCAGGGAATAGATTTTTTTCTTTTCATAAGCAAACTAAATAAGGCATGGACAACCTGTGAATGACTGTCAGGTTTCAATGCTATTATTATCTATATTATTTCGATATCATTTATTTTGCATATTATTGTATCCCTCTCTGTACAAAATGAAATCTTTTTACATGCAATTATGTCCTATCCCACACACCTGGCAAATGAAGTTCATGGCTGATACATCTTGCTGCAATTAGTAAGACAGTTTTACTGCTTCTGATCATTGTATTGGTCTGGCTTGAGCTATGGCATCTTTCATCCTTGATGAAAGACAGCAGACAAATGACCAGTGTCCATTCCATGGATTAGAAGAGCAAAGAGGTCCCATTTCCTTCATAGTTCTAGCATCACTGACTTGGCCTCTTTCATCCTTGAATACAGGCAGCACCAGTGTCCATTCCATGGATCAGAAGATGACAAAGACTATGAAGGAAAGACAGTATCTGAATGTAAATACAAACACCAGCCACTGAATTAGAAACCTTTATTCAATACCGAGTTGGATATCCTTTATTCTGAATTACAGCACATATGAGGTTTGGCATAGATTCCACAAGGTGTTGGAGTGCCTTTGCATCTCCAGTATACCAGGCATTCACCAGACAATCCTTTAACTGGCCCAGATTTGGCAGAAGAGGACTTTGCTCCTGGATCTGTTTTTCTAATATGTCCCATACATTCTCAATGGGGTTCAGTTCCGGGCTTTGTGGTGACCAGGGAAGTCGCTGTCATGCTCACTGAACAGCTGCTGAACACATCTTGCGCGATAGACAGTAGCATTGTCGGCCATGAAACAGCTGTCACCTCCTGGAGTCAACTTGGATTCTCAATATCCTTGCTTGTGGCAACCCAGAACAAATATTATAGTGAGATTCTGCCAAAGGCTGGACTTTACTTCTATAGTACTGTTCAGCTGCGATGGTGGATAGTGGTAAAGCATGGCATTATCCCAATAGATGTAGTGCATTATTACGGACACCTGGGGGGGGGTCTTGTCATTAATCACAATACTGTCACCGCCTGGATAAAAAGTTAAAATTGCAAGATGGACTTGATCAGCAATAACATTCAGATAATCCTTGGAGGACACCCTACCTTCAAGCAATATCAGGGGGCCCACTCCATACCAACAGAAGATACCCCACACCATGACACTGCCCCCAGAACCTTGAGTTGTGTTTTACAAGGCAAGCTAGGTCCATTGCTTTATGTGACTCCCACAAACTCTCTGCCTACCATCGGTACACAACAAGGTGTACCACAACTCGTCAGACCACAATTTTTTCCAGTCTTGTGTCCAGTCATGGTGTTCCTAATACCATGAAACTTGTATGAATTGTAAATGAACTTTCCAGTTCTTCGCAGAAATCGGTGGTTTTTATATAGGCATGCGACTGCTAATACCGATCCTCTTCAATTCCCTGCGCATAGTTAGCCGAGATAAGGGTCAGAAACAGCCTTCATTGAATGCTTCGGTCAATTGCTGCACACAGGAAGTCCTGTTTCTCTGTACAAGCCTTCTCAGACGGGAGCAATCTCGTTCCCGACAGACTGTCATCATGCCACACTTATGCCTCTTAGACAAGCAATGTGGGTTATTTTTTTCACTGATTAAAAACATGAGATATCTCACCTTTTGAGAAAATAGTCTTTGCTTAATAACCATGTTAAACACTGTTACAAAATTTCAAAACCTCAAGTCATGAGGAGTGATACTAGACTATCAGTGGAACACACATGTGAAAAAGCCCACTAGCTGCTATGACACACCTTTTCCTCTTTAAATACCATTATATACCACTAACCCTTAAAATCATCCTTTGTAAAATGACAAAGGAAATCTAGAGTAGATAGTATTTTAAAAAATATTTACCAGTTAAAAATTGGTTGGTACGGCGGTGAGGGAGTTCATTTCAGCAATGGCACTTTCCCCAGCTGATTACTTCTCTTGGGCTGTAGATGTTGATGCCTCCATTGTTTACCAGTCCTTATTTGAAGCAGTTTTCGATGTTTTCGTTAGCTTGAAAAATGCAATGGTATTAGGCACAAGATGGATGCTTCGTCGTCATTATGTTTTCCTTTTACGTATGCATTCTTCTGTTAAGATCTTAATTGACAACATTCAACTTCAAAGTTTTTTGAAGGGTAAATAATAGCTTTCTGTGCTTAAACTGGCATGGCATTATCCTCTATGCACATCTTCAAGACTTAAACTTTCAAACTTTTAAAAAACCTTGCACATATTAAAATATTAAAAACATTTCAAGAGGACTGTGCAAGCTCCAAGTTGTCAACAGAGCAATGTGTTTCGCCATTTTTCCATGTCATGGCATCATCAGGTTCACTCCTCCAACAGCCGAGTCCTTCACTTATATACCCGTCTCGCTTGTTTCATCCATCAACTGCGTAATCCTTTGTATTTGTGTGTGCACATTGTTGCTGATGTAATAGGAGATTCCAGGCAGAAGGGGTGGGATGTCTATATTACATACTTTGTTTAGATGCATGTGTTAATAATTTTTTCCATAAAGAAGTTGAAATTTAGATTTGAGCTATTAAGGGTGTGAAATCAATTTTCTCTATTTTCAAATTATTGTCAAAAGAATTATTATTGTCATTTATTGTCAAATTTTTAATAGTGTGGGTTACCATGGTAGGTAGCTAATATTATATTTTTTAAGGATATTTTCTATGGTTTTCGTAACATTCTTAGTATACAGAAAACTACATGCATATTTTTCTTCAGATTTTTCTTAATTTGGCATTGGTTGTGAAGATTTTTCTACTTTAAATTTTGCATTTCTTTCCCATCTATTTAAACTTTGTTGGGAGTATCCCACTTCACTTGCTTTTCTTTTTATATAATCTAATTCTTTTTGTAACATTTTTTCAGAACAGTATGTATGTGCTAGAATAAAATGTGGAAAAATACTCACCGTTTTATATTTGATCGGATGTGCTGAGTCAGCAGGTATATAATTAGGTAAATAAGCTGCTTTTCTGTAGACTGCAGTTTCACAAGAATTGTTTTTTCTAGTGATTATTATATCCAGATATGGTAATTGTCGATTTCTTCTGACTCATGCATAAACTTAGTTGTTTGCAATATACTATTGAATACATTGATTAATTCTTTTAGCTGTTCCATTGAATAGGGCCAAAAAATTAAAATGTCATCAATGTATCGTAAATACAGGGATGGTCTAAAAATAGCTTTTGCTAGTGCTGTTTCCTCAATGTGTCGCATAACGATGTCGGCCACGAGTCAAGACACAGGTAATTGGGACGCCCTTGATCTGGAGCCATGTCCAATTGTTAACGCTGAAAAAATTGGATGAGGTAGCCAGATCCATGACCTTGTGCACACTAAATTCTCTGGGGTCAAGGGTCGGGCAACTCGAAACCACTCAGCTTTAAGTCGCATCACTGCATCCAGCAACATGACATGAAGTGAGTGCATGATAATTTGTTCTTTAATGGGAGTATTTCTGATTATACTTATTGCCTCTTGATTTGATGTCAGGATATATTTACTAGGGAGAAAATAAGGTTTAAAAAAATTCATGTAATGCAGCTTCTAAATTATATGTTGGTGATTTTCTTTTGCTTACTAATGGGCCTAAATGATTTATTTTCTTTATGAAGCTTAATTTTAACACAAAGTTGAGGTATATCCGGATATATTGGGAGTATACATTTTTTTGCTATTATCTCTGGTAAGAAAAGATCATTTTTAAGCTCAATTAATTTGTTCAATACATTTGGTATAAGGTCATTTTTCAGGTGTTCACATTTTAATTGTTTTAATGTTTCCATTGTGATCAATACTACTGATGAGCAGCAGTCTTAAATAGTTGCCTAGATCATGTGGTAATGCATATGACCACATATTTTGCATATATGCTGAGCAAGTGACATTTTAGTAAATCTGCATAAAGGTTTCTAATTCAGTGGTTGGTGTGTGTAGTTTGCTTTGTTAAACTTTTTATCATCGTAAGTTCTTGTTGCAACAAATATTTTCTTAAAGTTTTGAAAATCTCCTGTAAATCAACAAAAAACTTATTTTTAAAAACTGAAGATTTTGGAAGTAATTGCAAGTATGTACCACCATTTTTCTTTCCTGTTTCACACTCCTTTTTGCCATAAACCTATTTTGATATTCCAAGAATTATTCTTATCATTTATCCCCGCATTATATGTGTCTTTCCCACTGTTCAGATCAAAACTGTAACTAAAAATAACTTTTTTCAGAAAGAAGGAAGCAAGTCAAGCTGCTGTTCCAAAGTCTAGTGCAGTATAAAGTACATCACGGTAGTAGGCACAGTTGAGTCTGGTTGAGTGCAGTGACCTAGTTATTGCTCACACGAGCAGTAAAGTGACTCTATAGTGCATGTTTACAGAAAGATTTCCTCTCAGATATAAGATGTGACCACGAATCTAGTCAGTATTAGCTTTCATTTCTGTAGATTTATTTTATTTCCGCAAATTATTGATTTTTTTCGGTAACTGATGTATAGATCTTTTGGGATTATGCTACATGATATGATCATTTTTACAAGTCGTTGCAGATTTATTTAACATCGAATTAGGTTATATGTTAATATTTCTTTTATTACAAAAAAAAACTTTGATCTTGTATCCTTTCCTGAAAATGAATGAGGTATTGAATATGGAAGCAAAAAGGACTTCCTTTGCATGGCAAGTTATTTACATGGCTGATTTAAGTTAAAAACTTCCTTCCAAGCAACTCCTGGGAAAAGTTGGCATTTTATTTCCTTTCTTTATAATTAAATCCTAGTTTCATTCTCTAGATTTACTTTATTTCCATAAATTATTGATCTTTTCATAGATCGATTATTATCAATTTTTGTGGAGTTATGCTACATTAAGTAGCCAGCTTACAACTTGCTGGTGTGGATATTTTAACATCGCATTAGGCTATTTGTTAATTTTTCTTTATTATTTATTACTTTTCCAGAAAAATAAAATTTTATCTGGTATCATTTTCTGAAAATGAATGAGGTCCTGGATACTGAAACAAATTTATTTCTGTCAATTTATTTCCTTAAATTAGCAATCTTTCAGTTGGATGATTTATTGATATTTCTGAGTTGTGCTACATCAGATGGCCAGTTTAAAAGTTGATGTGAATATTTTATTTAATATTCCATTACGTTATATGTAATTTTTCTTTAATTATTTGTTTTTTAGTAATTTTTTTTTAATTTGTACCATTTTCTGATAATGACCCCCCCCCCCACCCCTCACATCTTCAGTGAAGTGACACTATGTGGTGACATTGGGCTGTTTAGAGCTTCTTTCCACATGTCATGAAGGGTAATTCCAGTGTCTCGGTTGCAGGTGGGGATGGGTAAGTCATTATCTCAATAGCCTCACAGTCTATGATTCCATAGAAAGTGGATGCACATGCAAGCAGTGTGGCGTGTTCCTAGTCTATTGTTGCTGCATGTTGTACTGCTAGCTCGGCAGCAGCCATCATTAGTTTGTTTTGGCTGACAGCTGTTTGATGCTCTGCGAAACCCTCTTGTAAAGAACATATGGTTTTTCTGATGTAGTAGACAACGGAATTATCCGGCAAATTGGTATACGTTCAATTTTTGAAGTAGGCTACTTTTGTCTCTGTTCCTTTTGATAATTTTCTTCAAATTTGGAGCTGGGCTGAAAACAATTTTGATATTTTGGGCTCTGAGTAACTTGCAGACTGATTTGCTTAGGCCAGGAATGTAAGATATATGTCCGGCAAAGGTTGCACATTCAGAAACAGTGATTGATGCCATTCATGAGGCTCTAAAACTGTCACTGAAAACAACTATTTCCAGTTCAGCAACAAAATCTACAGGCAGGACTCATGGGCTCACCCCTTTCTGGCATCCTGTTCAAGATTGTCCTTCAAGATCTAGAAACAAAATTATTCAACTTGGCAGCAACTTTACCCATCTTCTGGTGTCGCTATGTCAATGATTTTTTTTAATTTGGAATGGCAGCAATGAGCAATTAAACTGCCTTATTAATTATGCCAACCATAACTACCCTACGATATGTTTTACGAAGGAGGAGGAAAATACCAGTGCCATACCCTATTTAGATGTTTTCATCCAAAAAGATGATGTTGGAGCCTTGACGACGTCGAAAGCCCACCTACATCATGCACCCTATGAGCATACAACATTGCAGCCTTCTGTTCCCCTCACTCATAGGGCCTTCACCATATCTTCAAATGAGCAGTTGCTTAAAAAAGAAATTCAAAACATCCATTTCATTGCTGTGTCCCATGGCTACAACTCAACAATGTATTTGTGAAAGGACTGGTTTCTTTTAAAGGCATCCTGACCACACACCTGAACATCAAAGGACTGTCTACAACATATGATATATCTGTCATCCGACTATGTGCTGACTATATCAAATTTGTGAAAGACAATGACGTTTCAGTGTTAACATCAAAAGCACCTAAACAAGTAGATGTACCAGCCTACAATCATTGGTAAATATAACTATATTGTCAATTGTTACAGGATGCTTTATGCAGTTATAAGGTAACATTTAGACTGGTTGATACTTTTATTGGATCATGTGTGATGGTAATATAGTAATTACAACAATAACTGTTAAGAGCATATACACTTTTCATATTTGAGAATAAGTAATTTTAGACAAGCTTGTTGTACAGCAATTATCGTGAATATACTAATTCTTATCTTACAAGCTGTGTTGAAAATTATTTTCAATAGAAAAGCTAATCAATACAGAAACGAAAACAGGAGAGATTCAGCTCTCCTCCCAATCACCCACTCTGAATGTGCAACCCTCCCGGACCTATATCTTACATTCCTGGTCTATGCGAATCAGTTTGCAAGTTACTCAGAGCCTCCAAATCTGAAGAAAATTATCAAAAGGAACAGAGACAAAAGTAGCCTACTTCAAAAATTGAACGTATACCAATTTGCCGGATAACTCCGTTGTCTACTACATCAGAAAAACTGTATGTTCTTTACAAGAGGGTTTCGCAGAGCATCAAACAGCTGTCAGCCAAAACAAACTAATGATGGCTGCTGCCAAGCTAGCAGTACAACATGCAGCAACAATAGACTAGGAGCACGCCACACTGCTTGCATGTGCATCCACTTTCTACGGAATCATAGACTGTGAGGCTATTGAGATAATGACCTACCCATCCCCACCTGCAACTGAGACACTGGAATTACCCTTCATGACATGTGGAAGAAGCTCTAAACAGCCCAATGTCACCACATAATGTCACTTCACTGAAGACAGCACTCCTTGCTCCAAAAAGCTTCAGAGTTTTCTCCTAAAAACTTTTAACATGCAAATAGTTTGAAAGGTAAACTTCAAAATTTTATTGCTCAATGACAGAATTTTAAGCTATTTTTAATACATAAGTATCAATGGGTTTCACCGGATGGGCTGACTGCATAAGGATATGATTGATTACATATTAATTAACAGCAAATGGACTAGTTCTGTTAGGAATACCAGGTCATATAGGGAGCTGAAATTGGATGACCTTATTAAAAGTGTCTTGAAATTCAAACTTAAGAAATGTTGTACTAAGGGTAAAACAGTCACCATCAACACTGAACCTCTGAAAGACCAAGTTATAGCGAAAGTTACCATGATAGGTTATCAGTTGACAAAGAAAGACACCATTGTAACAGGCTTTTCTAGAAACTAACTATACTCTTTTGGTTGGTTGGTTGGGATTTTATGGCGCATGAGCTGCTTAGGCTATAATGCGCCAAAAGAGATGTAAAATAAAAGACGAGTAGTTAAAATCAAATGCTGTAAAAGTTAAAAGACCACATCAACAATATGTAATAGATAAACAATAAAAACAAGATGTAAATATAATAAGAAAATCAACAAGTTGGATATATATAACATGAATAACCCAGATGTAAGGCCTGGGTTAGACATAAAAAATACAAGGTAAAATCAAAGTCGATTAAAATAGCCACAATATTTCAAAAAGCTAAAAACTGCCGTTAAAATACAATGATCAGATAAAAGATGTCCGAGTGTAAGTAGCTTGGATGTAAAATCATGAAAAGTAAAATACAAACGTCGTTCTAGATTAAAACAAGGGAAATGAATCTCATTTGGTTAAAAAAGGAAGCAATATTGAGTAATAAGGCACCAGAGCTTATTTTAGAACCAAAATTTTAGAAAAACGTTCTTAACTCAACAATGTATTTATTTAATTGTGTATTAGTCAATAACCTACTAGTCCTAACAACCAATATATTAGTCAATAACCTACTAGTCCTAACAAACAAGCATTATAAATAATAATAAATAAATACCCCCTCAAGCAGCTGCTTGCCACAGAGGTCTGACAGGAGCCTGTCAGTTTATATGCCACAGTAGGATATCTGAGAGGATGGCAGGACCTCAGCAGAAAAACGACACACACATCCATGCCTAATTCCGGGGCTCGAACCCAGGTCCCTTAGATCAGTAGCCAAGCGTGCTAACCACTCGGCCACGGGACGGCCAAACAAGCATTACCAAGACCTTAATAAACATGTAAAGATCAATTAGTAACAGATAAGAACCTTTGGCTTGATGGCTTGGCTGACAAAGCTGAAGAAGCAGCTAAACAGTGGAAAAGCAGAGTTGTTGGGTTGTTTTACCTCTGAGCGGCACTTTTTTGCACACCATGGGCTAAATGGCCAGGCCACAAGGACCCCGAAGGCTCAGAGAAGGTTGGGGGAGGGGACCCACTGGAACAGCTGTTGGGAGACAGATGGTAGCCTCCCGTCAAGGCCATCCAGCGTGTTCTTTAACGTGCACAGGGTATGGCTCTCCCGCACACGGGGCCACGGCTTAACGTCCCATCCGACGGACGGCGGCCTTTTCAAGCCCATCGGTGTCCCCTACTGACCGTGGGCAGGGCGGGGAAATTTTGCGGAGATAAATCTCAACGCTGACCCAGCTGGGACTCGAACCTGGGAACTACAGATTACGAGCCTGGCGCGCTACCGACTGAGCCACCCCCGCCCCAGGAAAAGCAGAGAGTTGTACCAGATAGTTAATGTTTTGTGTGCAGAAAAAAAGAATAGGTATACAGGGATTGAAGAATAAACAAAGGTAAAGTTATTGAAGGTGAGGATTATGTCATGGCTAGGTGGGCTGGGCCTGTAAATGGTAGCTAGGCATAAACTGGAAGGAGAGCTGTGTATCAATCCCCAGTTATGATGCAAAGAACCAGTCTGGTCTAGCGCCTAATGTCCGACCCCACCTTCTCGTGCTGCAGGCCATTAAATAAAAATAAAAAAAAATACCCCCTCAAGCAGCTGCTTGCCACAGAGGTCTGACAGGAGCCTGTCAGTTAATATGCCATAGTAGAAGGTCTGAGAGGATGGCAGGACCTCAGCAGAAAAACAACACATACATCCATGCCTTACCCGGGACTCGAACCCAGGTCCCTTAGATCAGTAGCCAAGTGCGCTAACCACTCGGCCACTGGACGGCATGCAGGCCATTAGTACCTTTCAAAAGAGATATTCTCTCTTTTGGAAGGGGATGAAATGGGAGGGTTGCCAGATCAGTGTGGCCTACTGAACTAGTCATCTATGGCCACTTTTTTTTTCTTTTTTTTTGTCTGCCCTGCTGAGGAATGGTCAACTTCACAGGGTCCTGGTGATGACCATTTATACGTGCTAGACTGATTTACGGCTTTGAGGTTGATTATGGATCCTCAACTTACTGCACTGCTGGGCTTCGGTTGAGGGAAAATCTGCTGCTGTGTTTTCTGGTTGCTTATGGGTTGCCAGCCCACAGCAGCATAGATGAATGTAGTAGTGAACAGACACATGATATCTTATATCAGCTGATGAATAATCCTGATCAGACACCAGCACAGCTACCTGCTCATTTAGGTAGTTGGATGGCTCTTGAAAAGGTCCACTTGAAAAGGTAGTGTATACCAGCATGGGTGGCTGCAGTCTAACTGTGGGAGAACAGGTCTTTGCCACATGTCTGAAATCAGGGCACTGTGTGATATTGTTGGCACTACCTCTCTCATTAACTTAGTTTCTTTAAAAATCTTATTAATCATTTTCTCTCTACAGGTACATGGAATGAGGACATTACTTAGATAATTCTCTTGATGTCCTCACACAGGAATTTCAGCATTATAACCTAGCTATTCTGGACTTGCAAGAGACCAGATGGACAGCTAAAGATAAGATATTTAAAAATAGCTTTAAATTTCTCTTTTCAGGGAAGGAGGATGGAAAACATCTCCAAGGTGTAGGTTTGCTTCTCAGCAAACAAGCCACTGATGCTCTTCTAGGATACGACTGCATTGATGAAAGATTCTTTACAGCAAAATTTAAAACAAAGATTAAAATCTTCGATGTCATATGTTGTTACGCATCCAGAATCTGTAAAACTTATCCTTCTTGTTCTCATCAGACAGTTTCAGGATATTTTGAATTCTCTAAAGGAGTGTGCTAGGTGACTTCAATGCTAAAGATGGTACTGATTCTGACATTTGGTCAGGAGTTTTGGGTCCCTTTACCACTGGTAGTTCAAATGGCAATGGGAAGTATCCTTTCGATAGGTAAACTTAATGATTTGATAATAAGGAACACATACTACAAATACCAGAACATTTATAAATACATGAGGATTTCACCTGATGGGCTGCACAGGAATATGATAAATATTTTAATTAACAGCAAAGTGGCTAGTTCGGTTAGGAATGCCAGATCATACAGTGGAGCGAAATTAGGTCCTACCATTACCTGGTCAAAAGTGTCTTGTAACTGAAGCTTAAGAAATGGTGTGCCAAAGTTAAGAGAATTATTTTTAACACTAAAACTTTAAAAAAATCCTATTGTAGCCAAAGCATACCATGATAAGCTAATTACTGATTATGACAATCATGGTTTGCTTACTGCTGAAGTTGAGAAAGAATGGGATAAGTTTAAACAGGCTTTTCTTGAGACCAACAGTACTCTTGTGGTTAAAAAGGATCAGAGGAAACAATTATTTGAATGATAAGGCTATGGAACTTATTTCTGAAAGAAGGAAGTGAAGGAATAATATCAATCAATCAAGACCCTACTAGTCCTAACAGACAGCATACAATGAGCTTAATAAAAGTGTAAAGGATCAGTTAACAGCTGATAAGAATCTCTGATTTGATAGCTTGGCTGACAAACCAGAGGAAGCAGTTAAGACAGCACACCATCAGGGGGTTATACCATAGTTGTTTTATGTGGGAAGAAACAGACAAGTACAAAGGGATTGAGATATAAGCATGGTATGCAATTGAAAGTGAGGATCTTGTGATGGGAAGATGGGCTGAGCATTTCACAGATTGTAAATTCAAACAAAAAAATTTCAAACAACGTAATTGTTTCTACTCCCATTGTTTGTAATCAGGATAGATGCATTAGTGGCTTTAATGTTGGCCCTATATAACATTCTGAAGTTCCTTGCTATCTCTAAATTAAAACTGCATAAATCCCCAGCAGTGGATGAAATCACCACTGATATGCTTAGAGCTGGGAACATTTGTGTTGTCACATGACTGACTGAAAATTTTAATTTTTTTATGATAAAGATGTTCCCAAAGATTATAATAAAGCTATAGAATTTCAGAAACCTATGGTTACTAGCTTTGTAAATTTAAAGGCTTTTGACTCTGTTGATCGACATAATTTGTGGTTGATTGATAGACCATATTGAATACCTGACAAGTTAGTGTAATGAAAGCTCTCTATAATAACATTGAGTCATATGTGAGAGTTGGTACTGCCTGTAGCAATTGGTTTAGCATTGCTAGTGGAGTTAGATAAGGATGCATTTTGCCTCCTTTTCTCTTTGGTTATTGATTATGTTATGCAAAATTCATTGGAAGGGAAAGATTTTGGCCTTAAATGGTATAGAGATTTCAAAATTTTTGATTTAGATTATGCAGATGATTTGGTCATGTTGTCTAATGTTGATGAGATGAATTCTTTCATTAGGGCTATTGATTAGACTGGTAATAGAGTAGGTTTGGTGATAAACAGAGGAAAGACTAAAGTAATGGAAATTGGTCAGGCGTATGGTGCTTCATTTGCTTTGAATGGCTGCACTCTCGAGCAAGTGTCTCAGTTCAATTATCTTGGGAGCTATGTAACAGATACCGGTGATGTGTGGCATGAGATAAATAATAATTTAGTTCTTTCTAAGGTTAGGTAATGGTAGTGATATATGCACCTTTGTAAGCAGGATAACAGGAAACTTGATGCCTTAGATCGTTTGACTTTGTAACCAATGATGAAGTTAGGAGTCAGCAATTTCCTATGAGCAGCATTTTGTGCAGAGAGACTGCATTGGTTTGGACATGCTGCCCATATGCACAGCTGCAGATTGGCAAATAGGATTATGAACAGTGTTCATAATCATATCATATATCAATTCATAATCATTCAGCTTCAGAAAAAGAAACATAGGATGCAATTGGTGAACAATGTCAAAAGGACCTTGCTAGAATTAGCATACAGTGGCCAAATGCAGCAGCTGTAGCTCAGGACAGACAGGCGTGGAGAGCAAAATTATACAGTCTGGTATGACCTACGCAGCCATGACTGCATGAGAATTTTGTATGTATGCATGAAGGTGAGCTCAGCATTTCAGAGATGTTCTAAACAACATGGTTAATTATACACCCATTGTTTGCAATGATGATAGATGCATTATTAGTTTGCAGATTTGAAAAAGGATTTTGACTCTATTGACTGTCATAATTTGCAACTGATCATATCATATGGCATATCAGACAAGTTAGTTAACATAATGAAAGCTCTCTATAATAACACAGTCATGTGTGAGAGAGTTGGTAAAGCTGTAGCAATTGGTTTAGAATTGATTCTGGTATTCAATAAGGGTGCATTTTGTCTCCTTTTCTCTTTGGTTAATGATTATGTTATGCAAAATTCCCTGCAAGGGAAAGAGTTTGGCCTTAATAGTCAGGAGATCTGAATATTTCTGATTTAGATTATGCTATTGATTTAGCCCTTTTTGGCAAATGATGTTCATTGAGATTAACTCTTACATTCAAGCTGTTGAGGAGACTGGTGGTAGAAAAGGTTTGGTGATAGAGGGAAAACTATAGTGATGAAAATTGGTCAGGCAGGCTGCGATACAGTTAATCTGAGTGGTTGAAGCCTTGAGCAGGTGTCACAGTTTAATTTATCTTGGGAGTGAAACTTGGACCCTTTGCAAATAAGATAAGAGGAAACTTGTTGCTTTTGATTCTAGATGCTTACACAATATCTTGGGCATTAGGTGGTTCAACTTTGTAAGTAATGATGAGGTTAGGCAATGGAATCAGCAACCTCCTTTGAGCAGCATATTGTGCAGATAGACTCAATTGGTTTGGTCATCTTGCCCATCTACACCAAAGAGACAAAATATTATAGCCACCTACCTAATATGATGTTGATCCTCCATGTGCCACCAAAACAGCTCTTACCCGGTGAGGCATGGACGCTACAAGATTTCCAAGGGTGTCTTGTAGTATCTGACAACAAAACACGTTACCAGCAGATACTTTAACCCTTGTAAGTTACATGGTTGAGCTAAAGCAGATCGGATATGCTATTCCAAACCAGACCACAGATGCTCGATTGGATTGATGTCTGGGGAATTTAGGTCAGGACAAATACCTGGAAGTCTTCATATGTTCCGCAAACCATTCTGGAACAATCCGAGCAGTATGGCATGGCACATTATCCTGCTGAAAGAGGACACTACTAGAAGGGAATATCGTTGCCATGAAAGGATGTACCTAGTCCGCAATGATGGTTGGTTGGTTGGTTGGTTGTTTGAGGTTTTATGGCACATGAGCTACTCAGGCTATAATGTGTCAAACAAAGTAAAAAAGAGCTAAAAGACAAATACCCCATAACCAAAGTTAAAACCAAATGCTGTAAAAGGCAAAAGACAAAACCAACAATATATTTACATTAAAAACAACAATAAAGGTGTAAAACAAAATATTTATATATATACAGTATAGAAAATGGATAAAACTAACTGAGATGTAAATGACCTAGATCAGACGGTGAATAAATAATAAATCCATAAAATCATAACCTGGTAAAATAACCTGTATACTGTAAAAAGCAATGATCAGTTAAAAGATGTCCAAGTGTAAGAGGCTCGGATGTAAAATCATGAAAGTTAAAATACAGTCTACATTCAAAGTTAAAAGTGGGACATGAGATTAAAATATGTTTAATGGTTAAAACTGTGTCACAAAACTCACACTTTAGGTTCATTGTCTGCCCATAGAAGAAACGAATGAGTAAGAAACGAATGACCTAAGCAGAGCCAAGCAACTACAACTTCCTCCTTGTGATTCCTGTGGTAACATGACTGCCATGGTTTGATGATAGGTTTGATCTCAAAGAGTTTCTTCATAAGCTGTTCTGGCCAAGATCTCTGCCACTGTGCCCGGAGCTTGATGGTAAAAAGTTGTCGGAAATCCAGATATGGAACCGGCAACGGAGAGTCAGACAGGGGAGTGTCTGACCTGGCAGCATCTGCCAAATAATTGCCCCTGATTCCGACATGACCGAGCACCGAAGAAATGGATGGTAGTTGTGGCTGCCATACGATGTAGCTGCTGGTGGATCTTAGAAAGAACTGGGTGAGGCCGATGCTTCACTGAGATCAAAGCCTGTAATGAACTAGGCAAGTCGGTGTACAATACACACTGACAATGATGCTTAGCCACCATTTGGTTCAAGGCGAGGCTGACAGTGTGTAACTCTGCAGTAAAGATGGAACACTGCATTGGGATCTGGTCTGCAATGATTACATTACAGCAGACTGTCTAATCCCACTGATGTGCCAGACTTTGAGACATCTGTGAAGACAGGCAAGAAGTTCAGGAACTCAGCAAGATGGCTGGCAAAGAGTTGCTGGTACACACAGTCAGGTGTAAAGACCTTTCCTGTCCTGCACAGGGAAAAATCACAGGAAGGAGAAACAGCGAGCCATGGTGGAAGTGGCTCAGCTGTCGACTCTGCAATGCTATCGAGACTGGTGTTGATGTCTCTGAGGAAGCCTCGGACTCACAAACCAAATAGATTAATGGCAGTCAGTCAATTAGTGTAAAGCATTTCCCACTTTGGACTGAAGATGTAGTTCCAAGTGGGATGGCCAGGCAGGAATTGCAATTTAAATGCATATTGTAGGGACAACTGCTGACAGTAAAGAAATAAAGACAGTTCGTCGGTCTCAACATAAAGATTGGACCGGTGAAGTGTGGAAGGCTCCCTTTCAAACATGGAGGGCCTGATGATGGAAGGGGTCCAGCACCTTCACCACCGAATCCCTAGAGGAGTCGTACACCTGGGATCCGTAGTCCAGTTTCAACGGGACAAGTGCACGGTACAGGCAGAGCAAAGAACATTGGTCCGCCCCCAAGTAAGGGACGAGAGGACCTTAACAATGTTCAATGCCTGCGTGCACTTGGACCTGAGATGACATATGTGTGATAAAAAGGTCAATTTCCGATCGATGATGAGACCGAGAAACTTGGTCTCCGCCACAACTGGAATGATGTTACCCCTGAGCCATAGCTCGGGATCCAGGTGAAGATTACATTTGTGGCAAAAGTGCACACAAGCGGTCTTCTGTGGGGAGAACCGAAACCTGTTTGCCGTCGCCCAAACTGAAAGATTGTTCAGGGCAATTTGCAGTTGTCTTACGATGACCCTCATGCTAGATGAAGAGCAAAAGATGCTAAAATTGTCAACATAGAGGGCGTTGCCTACAGATGGAGCAAGTTGTCTAGAAATATAATTAATCTTGACAGCAAAAAGCGTAACACTCAGAACACAGCCTTGTGGGTAAGGGCGCGAGAGACCCTGTTCTTGGGGATAAGGTCGCGACAGAGTGTTAACAACATGGACACAAAAAGAACGTGCCAATAAGAAGTTGGAGATGAAGATTGGCATGTGATCTCTCAAGCCGAAGTTATGGAGGTCATGAAGAATGCCGAATCTCCAAGCCGTGTCATATGCTTTTTTGATGTCGAAGAAAATTGACACCAGGTGCTCTCTATGCAAAAATGAATTTCTGATATTCGATTTAATTTTTCTGATGGCCATTTGAATGTTTCAAGGTTGGGAGTCGTCGGATATCTCTGAAACACCCCCAAGCCTTGCTCTGAGCCTTACGAGCTACAATGCAATCTGGATTTCACCACAGTTTCGGAAAACAAGGAAACCATGTCGAAGTTTGAGGAATTGTTGATGCAGTTGCATCTACGATACAGTCAGTTATCTCTGCTACTGCCACACTGATGGGCTCCTGGCTGACAGAGCTGTCATCAAGCTCAGAGAGACGCTCGAAACCACTCCAGTCAGCCTGATCAAGCCACCACGAGACGCATGAAGGGCTGCATGATGGCGCGCACCATGGTGAGATGATCACTTCTGTAAGGGTTGTCCTCGGCCTCCTATGTAAAGAGTGGAAGGATCGAGAAGGAGCAGATGGTGAGGTAAATGGCAGTGAATGTGCTGGTTGAGGAGTGAAAGTAAGTACTGAAACTGGCGTTCAACAGGGAGAGAGAAGGATCCAGGAGCCATTGCTCCAGGTTCCAGTTGGTGTCAGCACTGCCCCATTAGTGGACTGTGTACATTGAAGAGGAAGGGAGACAGCAACTTCAAGATGAGGTCATCAAGGTGTTCCTGGAAGACGATGCTCCCAGGTGGAAGATATACAGAGCAGACAGTCAGCGAGAACCCCACGAAGAGGCAGATTGCTTCCGCCTCTAAGTTGGTGGTGAGGGGTACGACCTGGAATGGGGAATGGTTGCTCACGAGGATAGCGACACTCCCTTGAGCTGGACCATTTCCATCCCAGTCCCGGTGAAATATTGAAAAGTTCTGGTGTGTGGGATCTGTGACTGGATACAAGAATGTCTCCAGCAGGCACACACAGATGGGCTGGTGTGCCTGAAGGAGGACCTTGATGTCTTCAATATTCGTCTGGAATCCACGACAATTCCACTGTAGGAGTGTGGCCATCTCAAGACTTAAAAGAGTGGGCTGACATCAAATTCCTATGCAACTTAACCACCACGGAGTACAGTTTAGTGAATATGAGGTGGTCGGTATCCATGTCCTCGGAATCATCCAAGGGACATGGATCAGTGACCACCCTTTGCGGAGGAATGATAGGTTTCTTTTTCAGCCCCGGTGAGGGCCCCTTCGGTTTGGAAGGTCTAGCTGTCAGAGGGCAGGAAGGAGGAACCTTCTGGTGGAGGTGGAAGGCTGAGTTTCAGGAATGGAAACTGGGGTTGATGGTGAAGTCAACACCACCCTCAGTTTCGCCTGTGTCAGGAGGTACTTAGCTGCGGGGCAAGAAAGACTCAGTAGGTGGTACACTGTCAGTCTGCACTGCCACCAGTCATTGGAATGACGGGCTTTCCAATGACTGCACTGGTATAGGATACCTCGCCAGGTGGGGTGGGTGGTAAAGCAAGCTTTCTAGCTTAGCATATGTGATTTTCTTTATGATCTTTAGATGTTGTACCTCCTTTTCCTCCTTCCACTTGGGGCAGTCGTGGGAATGTACTGGATGTTCACCACTACAGTTCACACAGCTTGCCTTTTCTGCTGTGCAGTAAGGATCGAGATGATCCTTACTGCCACAGCGAGCACAGGTGGGTTTGCCCCAGCAAGCTGTGCAGGCATAACCGTATATCTAGCACTGAAAACAGCACAGAGGGTTCAGTATATATGTCTGTACCTCACAATGTAAATAACCTGCCTTAATGGAAGGAGGCAGGGCGTGGCGTGTTGAAGGTTATAATCAGTACCTGGGTGGGTACCAATTTCCCATCACGGCTTGCCGAAACCCGATGGACCCTTGTTCAGGGGCGTAGCAAAGAACTATGGTTGGGCGGGAGAAATCAGAAATTTTACTCTTTAATTTCACAATACCACTCCTAATCCAATCTTTATTTAGGGCTACGCAGGCACTATATCTCTTTATTTGTCAAGTCACTAAGAAAATTTTCAAACCCCAATATTTTGCAAAGTTTCTCGATTTTGTCAACTCTCCCTAACTTCAAAAAAATCCCAATTTTCACAACTCACCCGTATTTTACCAAGTGGATTCGAATTTTGTCAACTGCCCTAGATTCTGCCAAGTTTCCTCGATTTTGCCATCTCACCACAATTTTACAGAAAAAAATTCAAATTTTTACATCTCACCTGATTTTTGCAAAGTCACTCTGAATTTTGCTAGCTCCCCCAAGATTTGTCAACTCTCCTAAATATTGCGAAGTTGCCTCAAATTTGCCAACACACCATAATTTTACAGAAAAAAGATTGCAATTTTTACATCTCACCTGAATTTTGTCAACTCTCCACGATTTTGCCAAATCACTCCGAATTTTGCTAACTGCCCCTAGATTTTGCCAACTCGCCATAATTTTACAGAAAAAAATTCAAATTTTTCAATCTCACCTGAATTTTGCCAACTACCCACGATTTTCCCAAGTCACTCCGAATTTTGCCAACTATCCCCAAGATTTTCCAAACTCGCCATTATCTTACAGAAAAAAAATCCCAATTTTTACATCTCACCTGAATTTTGCCAACTTCCCACAATTTTGCCAAGTCACTCCGAATTTTGCCAACTGTCCCTAGATTTTACCAACTCCCTAAGTTTTGCCAACTTGACATAATTTTACAGAAAAAAATCCAAATTTTTTACATCTCACTTGAATTTGGCAACTCCCCAAGATTGCCAACTCACCTGTGTTTTACTAAGTGGCTTCGAATTTTGCCAACTGCTCTAAATTTTGCCGTCTTTCCATTTTCCAAACTGCCCTAGATTTGCCAAGTTGCCTCAATTTTGACAACTCCCGTTAATTTTGCAAAAAAAATTTTTTCACAACTCATCTAGATTTTACGAAGCTACTTCCAATTTTACTAACTCTGAGTTACTTTGGGGGAGACCCTCCCCCCATGGCTATGCCCCTGCCCTTGTTACTCCTTGAGGTGTGAGCTCTGAGATTTCCTCCTCAGTGACTGTGAGGAGGCCCCACTCAGTGATCACACCCTGGGAGGTTCAAAGTTTTGTGGGGAGTGACCGACAGCCACCCCACCAATCTCTGACTTTCAGGAGTAGTTCCGAATGTTTGGAACAAGCGGTCTCAACCTGCAAGTCACCAGATCATAAGTGCTTGACAGATTTCGGTTCTCCTGCAAGACCTTTCAAACCTTTATTAACATAAAATGGGGACATGTCCCAAATTGGGTTGTTTTACCTCTGAGCGGCACTTTTTTGCACACCATGGGCCCCGAAGGCTCAGAGAAGGTTGGGGGAGGGAACCCACTGGAACAGCTGTTGGGAGACAAATGGTAGCTCCCGTCAAGGCCATCCAGCATGTTCTTTAATGTGCACAGGATATGGCTCTCCCACACACGGGGCCACGGCTTAACATCCCATCTGACGGACGACAGCCTTTCCAAGCCCATCGGTGTCCCCTACTGACCGTGGGCAGGGAATTTTGCAGAGATAAATCTGAATGCTGACCCAGCTGGGACTCGAACCTGGGAACTACAGATTACGAGCCTGGCACGCTACTGACTGAGCCACCCCTGCCCCGACATGCCCCGAAGTACCTGATCACCTGTGGAGTGGACGATCAGGAATCTTGGGAACGAAGACACAAAGAAGATGACAGCAAAGATAACAAAGACAAGGAAGATGAGGGGGGCTCATGTCAAGCCCTCTTAGTGGCATTGATCGCATAAATTTCATCATCTACTCTCGTGTTTGTGTGTGGTTCAGTGCCTGCTGTCCCCACCCTCCATGGAGCCCAACAAGGGGACGCCAGTCGGGCGCCAGGGCTACGCAGGCACTATACCTGTGTGGGTACAGAGAGTGAGCCAAACCCTCACAAATATATAAAAGGAAAATGAAAAGAGAAATGTGTAGAGATAAACTTTCTGCACGAAAGGAAATAAGCAAAAAATAATCAAATTGTGATCGACCAAACTGGCCTCACAAAGAAAGAATAACTTCAAAAGGAAAATAAATTGTAAGGCAACTCGCAAACCTGAACTCGGATGTGGGTAAGGTTACTCACCGCTCTGCATAGTTGACTCTAGCAGGACCTACCCACCAGCTTATTGCTCCTGGGGTGGCCAGCCCAGGAGCTCCCATTTACCGGAAGCAGAGTCGCCAGAATCCGCTGCCCAGCCTTGTGACGACAGGCTCCCCAATGGCAAGGCGACCAAAGGGGACACTGCCAGTCATGAGCTGAGGAGAGAGGATGGGGACCCCCAAGCAACTACCACAGTGCGGAGACCTGTGTTGCGGGAAAGGAGCCATCCTCCTTTCCCGCAACACAGGTCTCCGCACACAACAAACATGCGAGCAAGTGTTCAGGACCCTGTGAAGGTACCCGAGCCAGGGGAACCTTCACAGGGTGGACCCTCACCACATACAGGAGCTCGCACCAAGGGGCTGCAATGATGCTTAGGTAGATGGTAGACCGTCATAGTTTCCTGCACATGAATGACTAAACCCACAGTTTCCAGCAGAACATTATCCAAAGCATTACACTTCCTCCACCGGCTTGTTTTCATCCCGCTGTGCAACCTAGTGCCAACACTTACCCAGGTAAACGATGCACACGTACCCGGTCATCCACATGGTGCAACAGGAAATGAGATTCATTAGACCAGATGACCTTCTTCCAATCATTCAAGGTCCAGTTTTGATGCTTGTGTGCTCATTGTAGGTGCTTTCAACAATGAAACGAGATTAGCATGGGCACTCAGAGTGACCTGCGGCTAAGCATCCCTATTTTCAGCAGGTTCAATGAAACTGTGTGTTGTGACACATTACTCCTGTCACCAGCATTCAAATTGCAGGTGAGTTGCGCCACAGTATCTCTTCAGAGACTGTGGAGCAAACTATATACTGTGGAAAAACCTTCCTACCATACGGAATAGCCATCGCTCACCTCTAGCATCGATGAGCTGTGGTCGGCCCACACCTTGCCATCAGTTCATGGCTTTCCTTCCTTGGATAACTTTTTGAAGGTACTAACCACAGCTGACTGTAAGCACCTCACAAGGCCTTGCTGTCTCGGAAATGCTCTGACCCAGTCGTCTGGCCATTACAATTTGGACATTGTCAAACTCACTTAAGTCCACTGCCTTTCCCATCTGAAGAATAAGAATAACACTGATTAAGAGAGTTCAGTATCAGGTGTTAGTTAGTTATACAGTTTCATGATCTTCACATGCACCATTGTTTACCTGCAGTTGCTTTGATTTGCATAAAGACATGCTGGTCATGTTTTGGCTCTTCGGTGTACCTGACTATAGATTAGCAAATAGGGTTTAAAAACCTTGTAAACCAGTGTAATTTTCTATTTTAAAATCAGATTTGTCAACTTTCAGACTAATTTTTTTTTAATCAATGATGATTTCACTGAATTGGAAGTGCTTGAGAAGATCAGCTGATACACTGAAGAACCAAAACATTATGACTAGAGTGTCTATGCAAATTGAAGCAACTACAGGCAAACGATGGTGAGTATGTGTGTGTGAAGGTCATGAAACAGTATAAATAACATCTGATACTGAGCTCTGTTAATAAGTACTATTCTTGTTCCTCAGATGGGAAAGGGAGTGGACTTAAGTGAATTTGACAAAGGCCAAATTGTAATGGCCAAACAACTGGATCAGAGCATTTCTGAGACATCAAGGCTTGTGGGGTGCTCACAGTCAGCCATGACTGCCTTCATCACACACAGTGAACAATATAACTGGTGACATTTGGTAGGGTCTGGCAAGCATGGGTCTGACCCAGAAAAGATTCAGGTAGAGTGTGATTTCCTGCACCTTACCATCATAAAGGATCTTGAGTTTGTAGGGAATGGGCTGGGTATGTGCCTAAAGACCTCGGAAAGAGGGGGAGACCTAAGATGTGGTGGGCAAACAATGTCAGTTGGGTTGTTTTATCTCTGAGCAGCTCTTTTTTACACACTGTGGGCTAAATACAATGTCAAACAGGATCTTGTTAGAATTGGTCTACAATGGTGAGATGCAGCAGATGTAGCTCAGGAGAGATGTTTGGAGAACTACATCTTCAGCAGGGTAGAAAAAAAGAAAAGTAGTCATAGTAGTCCAGATCAGTAGGCCACACCTACCACCCCACACCACCCTCCCCTTCGACATGAGAGTATCTTCTGAAAGGTACTGTTTATACTGAGAGAAGGTGGGGTTGGACTTTAGGTGCTAAACATGGCTGATTCTGTGCTTCATCACAAGGGATCATAATCTATAGTCATGTAAAACAAAGCTTGTTGCATTTCCTTCATCAGGTGAAACCAAAACTGTGTGAATCAAAGGATGATTTATAAACTAAGCAAAACTACATAAATCAATATAATAAAGACATAACATACTGCTAACTTCTAAACCTAATACAGCATATTTAAATTTTGAAGGTGTAATATTTTATATCTTTCTAAAAAGGGCACCCCAAAACAACTGAGAATATTTACTGTAAACAGGCAACACTGTTTTGTAACCATTTGAATTGTCATTTACTTTCTCACAGTATTCTATTACACATAAAAATCATTTGAAGTGAGCTATCTTCGTATTGCCTGTTATACATTTTTGTGACTATTTCTTTTTAGTTTTTTATGTTATGGATGTTAAAACAAAACAGTGTAGTGTGATAAAATTTTGTACAACTTGGAAAAAGTACAAAAGAAACTGAAATTATTGAAAGACTGGTCCTAATGTTCCTGCCACTTGTTAAACATTTTCTGCTACTTGCTGTTTGGAACGGCCTTCAAAATCGCCTTATGTTTGTCAAACCACCTCCAAATCCATGTTGAATTTCCACCCGTCAAATGTTTTTTTTTTTCATACGGAAATAACTAAAAGTCTCATGGTGACAAAGCTGGATTGCACAATGCTGTTCAGTTTTGATATCCATAACGTAAAAAACTAAAAAAAGAAATTGTTACAAAAATGCATTTTAACAGGCGACTATAAAGATACCTAATTTCAAACGATTTCTATGCATAATAGAACACCATGAGAAACTAAATGACAGTTGTCATAGCTATGAAGCAGTATGATTAATCAATGGGTACACTCACACAACTTCCAAACAATGTTGCCAATTTACAGTAAAAATATTCTTAGTTGTTTTGGGATGCCTTTATACAAAAAGGGTGCAATGATTGCAGGTCAGATGAAAAATTTATACAAGCCTTATTCAACCAACTGGCCAGGGTTGCCCATGCCTACTGTAAACTCTAGCTATATACATACCTTTGCTTCAAAACATATTTTTCCTTTATGAATCCCATAGGTGGACCTAGCTCCAGCCCACATAAGAGCAAATCCTTCATTTGTCAAAGGATAGGCAGAGAAGCGTGAGGCGTCAATCACAAGATTTAAATCTGAATTATCTGAAATGAAGATTAATTTTTAGACATTTCCTAACAGTTATGCCAAATCAAACTGGTATAGTTCTAAGTGACAGAGTTTAGCGTTAAATAAATATTAAACCACTGTATATACTAACTTAAGATTGAGTCATGGCAAATTTTATTACAGAGTAAATATTGTATACTCTGTAATATTATATATAGAGTACCATGTTATATTTGGTACATAGCAAAAAAAATTTTTCAAAAAAGCACTGTAGTACAAATTAGTAATTTTATCTCCATCTTGTAAAGACACCCAGAGGGGAACTGCTTAGATAACATCTAATACAGCCTGGCAGATGTCAGAACATCAGGAGCTGCACGGAACAGCATAGATGCCATGCTCGTTTTCAGGAATATGGAGATCAGGGACATTTCTAAGAAGTACATATTAGGTAGCACTTTCTGAAAAACGAGTGAGGCTGAGGCCAGATTCTAACAAACTTGCCTTCACATGTTGCAGATGTCAGTTGTCTGCTCATCATACACCTTGCCTGGTGAAAGAAAGCCTGGCATGAAATGTTGGAAACACTGCAGCTTTCCTATGTCAGGAACTAAATGACAGCTCGTTTCATACCCACAGTTCATCATCAAGAACTAATAGGAACATTACACCTGTAGTGAGTAGACTATATTAAAAACAACCATTCAGTCATTAGATTTTACCGTTGCCCAGTCCACAATTTCTCGCTTGTATCTGCCCATAATTGAGCCCTAGCTACAAATTAAAACTAGCTGAGGGTTGGGTTGTTTTACCTCTGAGGGGCACTTTTTGGCACACAGTGGGCTAAATGGCCAGGTCAGAAGGACTCCAAAAGCTCAGAGAAGGTTGAGGGTTCAACCACCATCTTTTGAAAAGATGATATGACATAAGAAGGTTAAATTTATATATCTCACAAAGTACATAAATGCACATCTATTGTTATGCATATTACAGCCTTACAAGCATTACTTTCAATACAACCCTCATAACAGGATCAAGTTATTGCTTCTTTATTTTTTAAGGGCCATTATTGAGCAGTGGATCACACTTTGAAAAACTATGCTCTATGGCAGTGGTTCCCAACCTGTGAGCCACAGACCTCTGGGGAACTAGAGTTTTGGGGAACAAATCCTTATGTGCACCATACTCATTTTGATCTTTATTTAACTCCAACAAACCATATAAGGTGAATAATGGGTTTCTATTGACAATATTATTGATGCTTCATTTGTACATAATAGAAAAAACAATTTTATCTTTCGGATCATATAATGGAGTGGGCCATATAAGATGTTTATCGTCAGATTTCATGAGATGTCAAATTTGCTTTCTCACTGAGAGCATTGATTTAGTTTTGAATGATGATATTCTTTCAACTTTAGAAATTTTTTCTGGGGTGACAAAGAAACAATATATCATGCTATGTACCAAAACTGATGAGCATTTGATGCTGAATATTAAAATATTTCAGCAGTTTAAAGTTTTTTTGAAAAATGTGGTAAAAACAATTTTTTATTTTCTCAAACTATGAATACTCAAACTATGAATAAAGAAATCTGTAACTTATTTATACAGAATGAAAGAGCATTTAATTCTGAATAGTGATAACAACAAAGTTACCTGAAACAAAAGTCATTCCTTTAAAAAAATTTTTAGTGTGATAGTCTGCAAAGTAAGATCTATTACACAAAATCACATTGCATTCCTTGCACTCAAAAGCACTTACATGGTATGTTTTTTCTGCTATGCACATTACATAATTTTTACATGACTGTTGCTTCTGCTGGATGAGGGGGATTATATTAGGAAACTGCCTAGCAGTTAGGAATACAGCTGTAGGTTGGTTACTGAGTTGACTATCATAAAACCTGGTAAGACACCATCCTCTAACAATTGCCTTACAAGAAGTTGTCTAAATTTGTAGTGTTATATGAAGGTTTTGATGCTTATGTAAAAAATAAGCATTGGCAACAGCTATATTTAACAAATGAAAAAACATTTTTTTACCACTGAAAGCACTTACATTTTAATGAAAAATATTACAAATACTGATCGGAATCATCAACACCTCCTATTTCACTGTTGTATTTGACAACACATTTTGGTCTCAAAATGGTCTTGCCTAACATCTGTCATTTCAACATTATGAAAGGTGCTGAACATCAAAATATCTCTCATGTCATGCCATTTTGAAACTAAAAGGGGCCTTTTCTGAATAAATCACATCTCCTTTCTTCAAGCTTCTTTTAGCTTTGCAATTATGCAAACCATTTTTGTTTGGCATTATAGTAGCTGTTGCATGAGTTTTAATTACACATGAATGCTTGGTACAAGGCTAATGAAGAATACCAGCAGTCCATCAATTTTAGATGCTACCATTTGTACATGTGAGTGGCTGAACAGTACTTCTTTGACATACACAGTAGCATATATTGTGTTGCTGTCATACAGACTGATGAAGATATGTTCATGCCAAATTTTTCTGGCTTCTATGAATTGTCAAAAAAATTAACCCCTCAAGCAGCTGCTTGCCACAGAGGTTTGTACACCCTAAAAAAAATTTTCTTTGAAGCTAATTAGTGCTTCATCAATGCATACACAGTCATATCAGAAATATGACCACCCATGGAATCACAGAGTGCACATGACAAGGTAAACCACATGAAGATACAGGGTGTTTCAAAAAGGACACAACCCTCAAAAGATGCAAATTAGACATAGATTAACTTTACAACAGATGTTAAAAGTGATTTCCTGCAACCTGAATGCAGGTTCATACCCATTTCATGACATTTGCAGCCACCTTTCGTAATGTTTGTTTTCTTATGTTTAAAATCTCTCTTTCAATGTTAGCCTTCAAAAGTCTTCAAGTGTATGAGGATTGTTTTGAAACACTACACATTTGAGATATCCCCAAAGGAAAAAATCTGGAGGAATAAGATCTGGGAATCTTGAGGGCCACAAATTTTTTTAAATCAAATGATCACCAAAAAATTCCTGCAACATGACCATTGTGCCATTTGCAGTATGGGCGGTCGCACCTTCTTGTTGAAACCAACACTCTCGTTCATTCACAACGAACAGTGCAATAAACTGTTGATGAGGTCACAATAAACTTCACTAGTTACAATTGAGTCAAAAAATAAAGCCCTATCACACAACAATGGGAAATTGCACACCAATTTCCATGCATGTAATGGTCATTCGTGAAAAGTGTGAGGATTTTCATTGCTCCGTATTTGATTGTTTTGACTGTTCACATACCCATCCAAGTGAAACCAAGCCTTGTCACTGAAGTAAACACGGTCCAACACCTCAATTCCATTTTCATCAACAAAAGAACGAAACCAATGATTATCTAACGTTTTTCATGGTCTGGTTCTTTCAGTTCATGAACACACCAATGCGGCAGGCAGGAAATTTTAACTTCTTTGCAGCCCTGAAAACAGTAGCTAGTGACAGTCCAACCTGTGAAGATAACATTCTAAGAGATTTTCTGGGTGAGCATGTTAAACACTGAGACACATCATCAAGAACTTTGGCAGTTAACAGTGATGGCCAGCCTGAGCTCTTTCGATCCTGTACAGACCCAGTGTCACAAAATTTATTAAACGAGATATTGTCGACTTGTTGGGAACAGCAGACTGAGGAAACTTCAACTCAAACTCCTCTCACCACGTTTGTAAGATTTGTATGCCAATAAGTCTCAACAATAAATAAACATTCGTTTTTGGAAAACAACATAGCTGACACAACACAAAGGAATGAATGCTTGAGTGAGAATAGCATGTGACAAGATCATTTCAACTGCTAAAGGCTGTTAACCTCGAGTACAGTAATGCCAATTAGTGGCTTTAAGCCACTAATACCCCTAGAATGATAAGTCCTAGGATCAAAATAATAGGAGTATATAAACACAAGTGACTGCCTTAAGTTTATTTCCACAGTGAAATATAAATTTGCATTAGATGTTAGATCAAATTGCATGTATCTCACATACTCCATTAATCTGTCAACTCCACTGATAATGTACTCTCCACTTATAACGTACACTCCATTCATTAGGTAGACGACAACAGCACCACTAGAGATTTTGGACTTGCAGAGGGATTAACCCCAACCCATGGCAGCTAGGAACCCAATCTCTCAATGCAACACAGGTAATCTCTAGAGGAGTGGGTTGCTTTACCTCTGAGCAGCAGTTTTTGCATACAATGGGCTAAATTGACAGTCACAAGGACCCCAAGGGCTCAAAGAAGGTCAGAGAGAGGGAACCCATTGAGCAGCTATTAGGAGAGATGGTAACCTCCCATCAAGGCCACCCAGCATGTTCTTTAACATGCACAGAGTATGCTCTCCAGCACAAGGGTCAATGGCTTTATGTCCCATCATGAGGAGTCAAGAAACGCATGTCACACACCTATTCAGAATATGGCTGTTTTATATACTATTCTAGTCTTGCAATCTAGATCCTAAAAGTTCCGAATAGTTTTTCTGTCAACTTAGAATCATGAAAAATTGTTGAAATCGCTTAATGAAACTTGCCTCATCTATAAGAATTACCTATCAAGCATCTGCTTCCCAGAAGTCTGGCAACTGTCATTATACAGTAGTTTCACCAACAGAAGAAGGTCTGTTACGAAAGTAACTAAGGAGAAAGAACACAAGATACAGAAATGCCTTACCCAGGGTTCAAACCCAGGTCCCTCTGCTCAGTCAACACCACCTAGAGGAGAAGGCCATACCAGTCGCTGAAGAGATACTGATGATGTCAATTTTAGTCGACCCGTAGTCGACTTAGGCAACACAGGAGAACGTGGTATTCTAGTAGTGTCGCCTCCATATTCTTTTGTTAGTGTTTAACTAGTTTTGCCACGTTTGATTTGGTGTGTGCACAGATTCAATAATTCTTCTAGCGAAATGCCATCGCGCTGCTGCATTCCTCGTGTTGGAGCAATTACGACGGGGAAAAGAAATTTCCAGAAGATATAGATTTGCGACAGAAATGGATTCGTTACATACCAAGACAAAACTATCCATATTAAGGAGAACTTTATTCTGTATTAATATATGTTGTCATATTTATGAACTTCTAAAGTGAAAATTATCATTTTAATTATTGTATGTTACGCTTGTATAATATACATATATATAATATCATTGATCTTGTATGGATTAATTTGACGTTATTTTTATTAGGTAAAAGTTTAAATGTCGAATTTACATATGTTAAAATGCTTAAATAGAAAAGAATATTTCACAGTGACCAGACTTTATTTAATAGATTACAGTAGTAGGTTAAGAAATTGATACTTTTGTTGGGAGAGTTTCAGAGTCTAATGTTATATCACTATATTTATATACCATAGAGTATTATTGTATCTCTCGTATAAGCTAATATGATGATAATGTTAAACTTGAAATACATATATGAGCCAAAGGCAAGATCATAGGAAAACCTACTTTTAAATACAAAATTTCTGTAGAAGTATTAGAAATTATTTTGGTATTGTTGGTATACTTGGATACAAATTGGACCTAGGTTCAAAACTAGAGATGGCTTTGTGAATATGTATTGTTTTCCTGCTGAAGTCTTGCCATCCTCACACATCAGCTATATTATAATAAAGGTATGACAGGCTTTATGAAGAAATTAATCTGCATAATTATATCTCTGAAATCAAGTCAAGGTGTAGTGGATATTAAAGAATGGTTGGGATACAGCTAATGTACATATGGATTAATAAATGAAAAGATACTTTGAAAAAGGATTTAATAGTAAATAAAGAATTTTTCTACATCGAAAGGAGTAATTAAAAGTGCATATATTTCCAATCACACTCATTCTAAAATGAGATAAATCAGGTGTATTATAATAAAACAATCTACTGCCATATCTTTATTGCATGTGGCCGCAGCTTTTGTTTTAATTTTGTTAGAAATGTATTCTATAATCATATTAGAGAATATTTGAGGGGATATCTGTCATTTCATCTATTATGCGAAAATAAATATATTAAACACCATAAATGCATAAAATATTGTTTTCAAGTTAACTTCAAAGTTTAACCTCTGTACTGACCACTGGTTTGGAATTTACAACTGAAGGAGTCAAAAAATTATCATAAAAATTTGAGGTATTTTGATTTTACTGATATGTAATGGTAAAAGTTTATTGTAGAAACTGTCGACAACAGTAAACTTCCTGACCAAACGATTCCTACTACCTTTCAGCATTAGTATAATACCAGGTGCTGTCCATATAAACAAATTTATGCCTAATAAACTGAAAATCACAGTAAGAGGAAATTGTCTGAAACAATAAACTTATTACTGGAGTTGTTTTCAGGCTCAATTCCTGGACTGGAATATTTCAAACCTTTAAATGTTCATTCATAAGAGTGTTGTTTTAAATGATTTTCAGCTCAGTATGATTTTTCTCATTTTATTTTACATTATCACCTTATAGTGGCATTACCAAAAGCACTTTATGGTTAGTACTAGCAGTGGAAGCATTAGCTTTCAAGGTGAACTATATATGATAAAAGAAGTGCTAGAAATGTTGAGAAAAACCAGCTTACTGGTAGAATAGGTGCATTCCTTGGGAGAATTCATTCTTTTAACCATGGATTTTTACTGAAATCTTAGAAAATACACTGATTATAGAATTGTTTTGAATACAATTATAGCTTTTACTTTTGAAGGAAAAAAGTCTTCAGTTCTGAATAAATTTTTTTAGTGTATGGTGAACAGTATTCCTGGTGTTTGGATTTTTGTTTTAATGTTTATCATTCATCAGAGGTTGTTTTTTTTTGTACATATTCTCAATATTTCTTTTGCATACATAGGTGTGTGAACTCCACTTTGCACCATCTGATGTTGAAAGAGAAACCAGCATGTTTGACATGAAAACTGGGAGAAAGCTTTCTGACCTCTAAAGTATCCATATACTCATGGAGAGGGAATGTTTGCTATATGACCAGTGTGTTAATGCCTGTTCAACTACTTCTAAAGCATCCACAAATACACTTTAAAAAAAATATTGTGCCCAAAACAATAAGGAGCCTTCTCATACAAGAGCATGCCCTGCCAAAACTGAAATCATTGGTGACCACTACCTCAGTCAGAGTTTGAAGTAACAGAAAGTTTACCTTTTATGACAGTGCATCGTTACTAATCATTATGACACTTTAGGAGAAATAACCTTTGATTGTTCATGAAATAGCAATAAAAATCACTGCACCATATATTTTATAGTATATTTAATGAGTATTGTTTCTTTTTTTAACTCAACTGTTAGTACTTGGGAAAAAACTTAGTACGAAAAAACTTATTTTATTTCACAAAGAAAGCATGTCCTCCTTTTATAACACTGGCATCGAGTAACCCTACGTCTGGTGGTTATGTGTTTGGATCTCACCTGGCTCTAGGTAATTTTTCCACTATACTCATTATCATCATAATACTTAAGGAGTTTGATAGTGATTATATGTTAGTAAATCAATGAGGTACTGTGGATTAATTTGTGTATGTTACTTTCACTTTGAGAAAAATTATATTCAGATTTTTATACAATTTGATATTGTGTTAAAAAAGTCAAAATGTTGATTGTCTAATTTCACACCTTAAAAATTACTCTTATGAGATTTAATATAATTCAAAAATTTATGTTTGGTAAGTGTGGATCAGATATTTTCACTTAGGCAGATTCTTGAGAAATGTTTAGAGTTTCAGAAACCTTTGGTTGCTAGCTTTGTTGATTTCAAAAAGGCTTTCGACTCTGTTGATCGTCATAATTTGTGGTTGATTGTGAGATCATATGGTATACCAGACAAGTTAGTTAACATTATGAAAGCTCTCTATAATAACACTGAGTCGTGTGTGAGAGTTGGTAAGGCTTGTAGCAATTGGTTTAGCATTACGTCTGGTGTTCGACAAGGGTGCATTTTGTCTCCTTTTCTCTTTAGCTTGGTTATTGATTATGTTATGCGAAATTCACTTCAAGGGAAAGATTTTGGCCTTAAATGGGCTGGAGATACGAAAATTTCTGATTTAGATTATGCTGATGATTTAGCCCTTTTGGCAAATGATGTTGATGAGATGAACTCTTTCATTCAAGCTGTTAATGAGACTGGTAGTAGAGTAGGTTTGGTTATAAACAGAGAGAAAACAAAAGTGATGAAAATTGGTCAGGCAAGCTGTGATTCAGTTAATCTGAATGGTTGCAGTCTTGAGCAGGTGTCACAGTTTAATTATCTTGGGAGCTATGTAACAGATAATGGTGATGTGCGGCATGAGATGAACAGACGAATAGGGATTGCTGCCGGGACTTTTAAGAACCTATGGAGAGTGTGGAGAAATAGACATATACACCTAAAGACTAAAATTAGACTGTACAATAGTTTGGTTCTTTCTAGGATTAGTTATGGTAGTGAAACTTGGACACTTTGCAAACAAGATAACAGGAAACTAGATGCTTTTGATTCCAGATGCTTACACAGTATCTTGGGCATTAGGTGGTTTAACTTTGTAACTAATGATGAGATTAGGCAAAGGAGTTTGCAACCTCCTTTAAGCAGCATATTGTGCAGAGAGAGACTCCGTTGGTTTGGCCATGTTGCCCGTATGAATAATTATAGATTGGCGAATAGGGTTATGAACAGTGTGCCTAAAGGCCTCAGAAAGAAGGAGAGACCTAGGATGCGGTGGGCAGACAATGTCAAACAGGACCTTGTTAGAATTGGTGTGCAGTGGCCAGATGCAGTAGATGTAGCTCAGGATAGACTTGCTTGGAGAACTAAATTGCACGGTCTGGTTGGACCTCCGTAGCCCATGGCTGCTTGAGGATGATGATGATGAATCTCAATTATGTTACAAATTTGATATCAGTGGTTGATATTTTTAAGTAAATATTTTATTGAGTCCTGAATCCAATGTCTTAATTTCACCCAATGCAGATAATTTATTTTAAACTGTTTAATAATTTCTTTATTTAATTATCTTTATTTATCTTCATTCATCTTTAATATATGGAAAACAATTTCCACAGACTTTTAGCCAGTAATTGAACATGGATCTTCTATAAAGCCTGCTTTTTGATTTTTCATATTACACAAGTCTTTGGATTGTCCATCTGCTTGTGTACTTGGTTAGTCTCCAAGTACCTTAAAGTACCTAATGTTAAAAAGAAGGTTAAGAAATATCAAATTTGGAGGGAGGTAAAAATAGCTGGTTGTCATTTTCATCAGTTAGCATGGGGCCTTTGGGAAAGTAATAATACACCTGTAATGAAAAAGTCTCCACAACATCATAGACCCACCTTCAAATAATTATAGCCCAATAAGTACAATGGTGGAAAACCTTTTGAAATGGTGTGCTATTGTTTCAACCATCGTTTTTTAGACATAAAAACTGGTTAACTTTATTGTCAAATATTTTGCAATATTTTAGTAGAAATTTTATTGCATGCAAGCTGCAATAGCTATTTTCAATTCCTTTAACTATATTCTGCTACTGTACAGGGTCTACTAGATTTATTTCATTTTTATTTTACTGATTTAACATGTCTTTTGTGGCTAAATCTATGATAAAAGGGAATCTCTACCTGCACTTGTCAGTAGGTTTTTTTCTTAATTTTGTGTTTAGGTTACTTTTGAGTGATCTTTTGCCAATTCCACAACATTTTCATTACCCACTATACTCTTATGGCTGTACCCCTGAAGATAAATTATATTTTTGGCTGTCTTTAAATTTTTCTATCAATGTATCAAATACTTGTGGTGGATGCTTTTGTTTGGACAGCTATTCAGTACTGGATGAGTATGTGACAGTATATGATATGATTTTCTTTCCAATCCATTTCATTGCTTCTGTTATACATGTACTTAGTGGGAGTTTGAAATTTATAATTTTCTGTAGGAACATATACCACCAGTTTCTGGATGAAATGATCAACTGAAACTCATTAAACTGCAAATAGAATTTTCTGAATATTATTTTTCCTTCATTACTTTAAATTGAGAACAATATAAGCAGAAAACTTAAGTGTCAATCTTTGGTTTTTGTAAAAGCCATGGGAGATTTAGGAAGTTAATTTATTCCTTGATTTTCTTTAATATATATGCATATCTTGTGGCTTCTGCTGCCTTGCAAATGTACGATTTTTTAAATTTCTAATAGTGATTGCCAATGGGTGTTTGATATGCCTATGAACTAGCCTGGTCAACAGATCAATAAGGTTTTCTGTATCATTGGGGGATGTCAGTTTCTGCTTGGAGGGAGATGATTGACTACGTTATTAGAAACCTTGTACTGGTTCTGATACATATTTTCTTCTTCCAAGTTCTTTGCTAATAATTGGTTTTACACTGATAGTGAGTTCAAGTAATATTAAAATTTTAGTGTAAGAATATCTGTTTATAAAGGAAAAATACCCTGTTGTTCTTAGCATTTGAAAGTATCTTCACCAGATATGGCAGTTAAAATATGCATAATAGTTAATGACTTAAATTTAAAAAACTCTGCAGAAGGTCAAGATTAGAATAATGTTTTTTTTTTTAAATATGTTTCCATACATGTTAAGTATATGCTCTTTACAAAATACCAAAACATTTTTTTTCTGTTCTGTATATTTTGACAGAAAATAAACAGAATTTTTCTAAAATAAACATTTCATGGGAAAATATGACTGAATATATATATAAGTTAAAAATCTATCTTAATTTTCTATATTCCTATAATATTCATTTAGTATTTAAAGAGGCTTCACTTGGTTACTAACCTGGTTCGAGCCCTAGGTAAGGCATGGTTGTTCGTGTTGTTTTTCTGCCAGGTTTCCACCATCCTCACAGACCTACTATGGCATATAAACTTACAGGCTCATGTCAGACCTCTGTGGTAAGCAGCTGTTTGAAGGTTTTTTTATATTTTATTATATATCAACATCTTAAACAGTAATGCGCATTCTGCAGAGTTGGTGGAAATTGAAATAATTGTTATATATTCTGCTAAAACTATGCTAATAATATTTAATATGGAGATACTGTTTTGAGATTAACTTATTTGAACTACTTCCCAGATCAATATTTTAAACAGCCATTGTTCATATTAAATATCCCAGTTTCCATCATTCTTTAATTTTTAATGAACATAGCTGCTAAAACTATGCTAATAAAATTTAATATGGAGATACTGTTTTGAGATTAACTTATTTGAACTACTTCCCAGATCAATATTTTAAACAGCCATTGTTCATATTAAATATCCCAGTTTCCATCATTCTTTAATTTTTAATGAACATAGATTGAGATCTTTAATTGATCTTCATTTCATTTTTTTTCATAAAAGCTAATTTTTAAAAGTTACATGGCTTTGAAATTAGCTTTCCATTGACATAACATGGAATTAGGTTTCATAATCACTGAGTGTATATGGATATTTCTGTTGTATTTTGAATCTGTTTAAAAACCTTTTGACCATATGTATTTAGATGTTGCTTTCATGTTTCTTCAGAATTTTTTTTCTAATAAAGTTTATTATGATACCAAAAAGGATAAAAATTTCTATGTTATATGAAGAAATCAGTTTTAATATGCATTAGGGTGAAAAGGTTTGGGAAAGCAGTTTTTCTTTTCTTTTTATCTAAAAGTCATAGTTGCCCTAGAAACAATTTTTATTAATGTGATGCATTTTAAAAACAGCTTTCATATTAAACTATTTAAAAAAATCAGCATTTCTTCAACTGGGATGAATGAAATATCTTAATTTTCCTTTTCAATTTAAATAGTATTGCACAATACTAAGTTCCTTCATATTGCTTAAAAATTCTCCCATATGATTGGTGAATTTTCCTGTTTTAATTGCACAGTTTTCTTAAAAATAAAGTAAACAATGATATGAAATATTTGTTTCATTGTAATGTGTATCCTATATGTGTTTTCTCAGATTGTAAATAAAAGTATTTTTTTAATGTGGAATTTGTTGGTTGTTTTTCTTAACATATGCAATATTGAAACATACTGTTTTCATTAAATAATGTTTTAGACCTCTTATATAAACATACATATTTGTGAAAAAAAATTGATATCTGTGGTATTTTGTAACTGAAGTAGTTTTTTTTTCTAAAATATATTTCGCACTTCTAGAATCCTTTAAGAGTGAAAATTTAGTAGCTGTTCAATTCATTAATCGATCGTTTGCAAAATTAGTTAAAAGTTTTGGAATTTCTGAACGTTTAAAGAGTGTTATTATCTAAATAATAATTTAAAGCTATTTATATAATCGGAAACGGTAATTAATGGTTTATCAATACTAATCAAAGCAAAAAAAAACGTTATCTCTAAAAAAATTAGAAAAAAAAGGTGGGAAGCAATTTTTTTTTAATTATATGAAAAGAAATTATTTTAATGATGACTATTAGCAAATATTCAAAATCTAAATGGGAAGTTCTATTAACAAGGATAAGCTATCTCTCAATCTTTTCTGCCGGCAGTCCGGTCCAGTAATGCTGACGTCACAAATGAGTGGTACGGCCTTCTCCTCTAGGTGGTGTTGGCTCAGTAGAGGGATTTTAATATCTGATTCTGGTTTCTTCTCTGTTACCATTGGTTCTTTTCCACCTTTTCATTCACTGAGACCAAGTTTAAAGAATTTCAGGTGCAGACCAGTTCCATCACTGTGCAGTATTGGCCTTAAAGCAGACAAAAGGGTTTTCAAAATTAACTTCCCCCCCCCCCCCATTTATGTATTGTGATGTTTGTTCAACAAAAGTAAGATTCACTATATATTGATAGGGACTGTGAATAACATTGAGACTGTTTTAGCATTCATTTATTTTTGACTTTGCTTCCACTTAATCACCTGCTAAGGTTTCCACTGCATGACTATGTGACGATAAAACTATTCTCTTGATCAGTTACTTTACAACCTAAATACAGTCAACACTTTTTTTTACATCAGCAATGATCGCTTGCGACTTTTTTTTTACTAGCTTTGAGACTTAGAGGTGCATGGCCACAAATCTAACAATAAGTATCTGCAGAATTACATTTCAGTTCCAACATATGAAAAAATATCCAAATAATAATCTCAAAACAACACTATACTCTCTTATGTCAAAACTGAAACAATTACTGGGCTTTGTTTATCTCAAGCTACGTACTAAACTGAAAAGGAGGAAATTCACTCCTTCCTCTGTCACATGAATAGCTTGCATGTTTAATAATTTCTTGAATGGAGAGGGCAATAATAATTAGTGCTGTAAATTTTTCGCAGGAAAAACGTTGAAATTTGCAGAGCAATTGCACTAAAAAATGCCAAAATTCACAGGACAGAAATTGCAAAATTCGCACACCTTTTAGGCTCACAATCATAAAAGTTATGCATCTGTGGTGCACACATTAACAATGTAATAAGAGTTGGATCCATATAACTCCTTACAAATAGAAAACTTTAAATATATTAAAAATTGGCTTTATATGGGTCCAACTGGCACCTTACATATCAATCAGTAACAATGAATTCTGGTACAGCATATTATACATAGATAAATTGTCCTGTTTTATCCTCTGGTGATAAAAAAAGCCACTCTTTTTACAAAAATATTGGGCTGCATGAACACTGTTCTACAAAATGCCACTATTTTTACAAAAATATTGCTCTGCATGAATATTGTTCATTGGAACTAAAAAAAACATCAAAGAGCTATCTGTGATAGCCTGGGAAATCATTCTTTTTGACACAACAAGAAAAGAATTGAAGTTCACGATTCTTTCATAGTATCGAATTTCAGCTTTTAGGTTGTTGTCTTCAAACATGGATATATTGTAAAAATTATATTATCAAGATAACTCGTGGAAATATTTAAGCACTTCGGTTGGTTGGAATAAAAAATTCGAATGGTTTAAAAAAATGCTGTTCCATGCTCACGAAATCGGCAGTTTTTTTCATCATATAAATATTGTCCAATGTTTTCAAGAACATGAGCAGAATTTATTTTTCCGAGTGTGTGATCACTGTGTTGGTTTTTACTAAACAATTTTACTACCAAATAGTTTATTCTGTTGTAGACTATGTGCTGATACACGTATGAGGACTTTCAAACAACATAAGCTGATTGAAATATCCGATGCCTATCTATGGATTTGATTCAGACCATATGTTAAGGAATCATTTTTACCTATTTCAATGTTATCTTTTAATATACTACTGGTGAGGTTTCTAATTTCCTGCTCAAAAAACTTGCAATCTTTTGCATGATCAGAGTGATAGAATACAGCTTGGAACCAACTGTTTCACCTTGTTCGAATGAAAACTGGTGGTTTGTTTGCTTTCTTCTTAAATACCTTTAAAATGAGCTTTACGTGTAGGAAAAGAGCAGCACACAATCAGAGCATTGTTTTGAAATTTTGTTCCAATATGTTGGCAACAAAATTTTGAAGATAAGCATTAAAAGTGGTATAAATAGCATTTAAAAAAATACTTTAAGATTTTTAATCATGCTTTGAACATATACATCATTAGAGGTATAAAGTATAGTTATGAAGTAGAGTTATAAAGAAACTAGTTACTCAGGAAAAGTAATTATGGGCGTGAGTTGGTTTTGAGAAATTGGTATAAAGGTCATATACTACTACAACAATTTCTCAAAACGTAAGTCAGAATTTTAGGGGAAAAAAACACTAAAATTCACGGAATCGTAAAAAAATATGCAATTCGCAGAAGCTCAAGAAAAACATTGAAATTCACAGAAACTATCGTGGAATTTCGTGCCAAAAAAACTTACAGCTCTAATAATAATCAATACCCTTGTCTACTTAAATAATTTTACTTGAAAAATTCATTGTTATCACTGTAACTGCTTGCATTGTAATTTCAATTTTGATATCAACAGAAAATATAACCGATTAGTAAAGCAGTTTTTGATATTTGAAATTTCTATGTTATTGTTTCTTTGATATCAGTATTCATTTTTACACCAAATTTTATCGACACTGAAAACCCAAATCTATTAAACGTAATACTTACAAGTATCCAGAGTAACCAAGGAATCATCAAAATCGTCTTTTTCCACCTTCATATCTAACTAGGGCTAAATAAAAACTGCATTACACTAAATTCCCAAAACTAATATATATATTAACAAGCAATGACATCAGTTAAGAATTTAAACAAAAATTTACTTTTCAAATTAATATTTTTAACTGTTGACAAAAAATATAAAAGCATTTAGTTAACTCTTATGCAACAAATGCTTGATGAATAATACTCAAAAATTAAAGGATAATGGGCAAAAATGCACATAACTCAAAATGGCTTCAGCAAATTAAATGTTGTATAGGTATTGTGACGCAACTAACAAGTGGGATAATGACAAAAAAAATCACATAATGCACGAGTGATGCATGTGAGAACATGCATACTCATAATTGAGGTGTTGAAATTAGGGGATGAGATATGTTAATAAGGCATACAATTGCCCCATAATAGTTCACACACTTATAACGAGGCAGTTGATGAGGGTTTCTCGCTAATAAATCCACTCCTCCACATGAACAAATCTGAGCTAATAGAAGATTATGGGAGGAGTTGGCATCCTGCAATTTGCCTCCTCAAGGAGTCATGCTCGATTGGATCAAATCTCAAGATCCAACTAGTCACTCTACCCTACATCTTTCTAGCTATTTTCAAAGAAACTCTAAATCACACGAGCTTTATGGAGATGGGTATTATTTTCTCCAAGCGAACACACATCCAGAATCAAAGTTCAAACTGAATCTGGACTCGTGTGAAGAGAACATTTGTCCACTGAACTGAGCTCCAAAGGTGATGTTTGGAGCTCAGTTCAGTGGACTAACAATACATGCTAAACAAGATCTATTTACAGTGTGAGGGACAGAAATCATTAGTATTCATATGCATACAGACATTCATGCAGCCTTCTGTACAATGCTGGTTGACTGGGGTTTAAATGGCGATCAGCAACAATGGGTATTATGCACCAAACAAGGTAAAAAGGAAGGTAAAAAACACAAAAAAAGACAACCACAAATGTAAAGAGATAGAGAAAACAATAAAAAGCCATTACAAAATAATTCAGTAAAAAAAAGTCCTGTTGACAAGAAACATTTAAATCCGATTCAGGATTAAATCAATTTTTTTTCAGCATATTATTTCAAGTATAGAACAATAAATAAGCATGTACAAAAATGCAATAAAATCAACCCAGATGTAAAAAGACCCAGGTCAGATAGAATAAATACAACAAAGCCATAAAATCATAATAAATTCAGATGGTAATGATTTACGAACATTATGCATTTTGTCAGTCTGCTTCACAGACATCTTCATATGACATCAACTCCTTGGCAGATGGGGCTGATATAATGTAGTCCCTAAAGTGGTGCAATTATAAACTAGAAATTGTGCAAATAGCAAGTTCCAAGCAGGTGGAGGTGGGTTAGATCAGTGTTGCACGGTCCTTTTTTTTTAACCTTTCCAGTGTCCATGTCTTGCATACAAGTTGACAGAATCTGATATCAGTTCATAGTACAACATATGTAACTTCACTTTCTTTTTCCATTTGATGCATAGTTTATTAAACTATGATATAAATAATTTGTTAAAGCCATCTGATTGCCATTTCTTAGAAGCAATATATGGTATTTTTGATTTGTTTGTTAACGTTACTCTATACTGAAGCAACAACCACTGATTTAAGCTTACAAGTTTAATTTGAATTATTATCAACAAATTTTCCCTCAAAGTTTCTAAAACTTACTGAAAATTAACAAAAAAAAATTATTTTTAAAAACAGATGATTTTGGAAGCAATTATGAAATATATATCATCTCTGGGGGTGGGGGTTACATTCTTTTCTTCCTTAACCCTTTCTCTAATATACTGGACCAAACTGCAGATAGGAAGCATTAAAGAGGAAGGAATATCAATTATTTGATGATCCATTTAAAATCTCTGCTGTTTAAGGCCAACATAATACTGAAACCAATATCAGTATTCTTAGAATTATTTGTATCATTTATCCCAGTATTCTATGCACAGTTCCCACTCCTCAAATTGAAACTATAACTAGATAGATCTTGCAAAAGCTCTTCTAGAAGCCTCCTGAGGCATAAAAGTGGGATACGTCAAGCAAGAGCAGCAGATAATAATTATAGACATTTAAACATCTACAGGTAATGCTGAGATTATCAATTATTGTTTAAATGTGTTTGTTGTATGTTCCTATGGTTACTCATCTGATAGGAATTGTTCACAGCATTGGATATTGCTTCACTAAGTATATTTATAATTTCAAAATTAAACCTCCATTTTAATTTCTGTAGATTTACAGGTAATTGCCAATCTTTTTGACTTATGCTATATCAGTGGCTATTAACAATAGTAGCTTACAACTTGCTATTTGGATCTTTTTTAACATTGCATTAGGTTATAAGTTAATTTTTCTTTCATTTTTTTTTCATTTTCAAGTCAAAAAACTTGTAAATTGTAAAAGAAATTGTGGGGGGGGGGGATTCAAAACCTTGGCTGAAACTGCTTTCCCTCATGAGGATTGAATTCCATGTCTAGGAAATCCTTTTTGTTTCTGTATCCAAGAACTCATTCATTTTCAGCAAATGATAAAAAAAACATTTAAACATATCACAGCGTTACCTGTTGCTCATTTGGCGTTGATAAATCAATAAATATTCAGTGGAAAAAATTTTCGCTGACATACAGGATTTGAACCCGCATCTCTCCAGAAACATGCCAGAGTATTCTTCCAGTTGAACTAATGCCAGCTCGCCTTTTTTCCACTAATTTTAAGACTTCTATCACGGAGTTTTTCGGACCAACTATTGGCACCATCTATTATCTCCAGTGGCAATTATTACCTTAATATTGCACAGAGTGAGATGGAAATAAATAAGTCTCATCACATATTAATGATTTATCATTAATAACGCTAAACAGCACTAAAAATCAATGTCAAAAGAGCATCAGGTAATGCTGTGATTAACATCTATATTTAAATCATTAATAACACTAAATAGTGTGATGAGACTTATTTATTTCCATTTCACTCTGCGCAATATTAAGGTAATAATTGCCACTGGAGATCATAGATGGTGCCAATGGTTGGCCCGAAAAACTCCATGATAGAGTTAAGTCTTAAAATTAGCAGAAAAAAGATGAGCTGGCATTAGTTCAACTGGAAGAATACTCTGGCATGTTTCTGGAGAGATGCGGGTTCAAATCCCGTATGTCGGCAAAAAAAATTTCCGCTGAATAAATAATCATTTCCTGAAAATGAATTTCTTGGATACAGAAGCAAAAGGGATTTCCTAGACATGGAATTCAGTCCTCATGAGGGAAAGCAGTTTCAGTCATTTTTTTTTTAATTCTAAAGCTAATTTTTTTTGCCTGATCAGAGTGAAAAAATAGCTGGACTGGTGAAGGGTTAAGGAACTGCATTGCCAGATGCATTTTTTTACTACATGACGCTACTAATGCCCTATTAAAAATAGTCTTTTTTGCTAAATATCGTTTTAACATAAAATATCGAATTAAAGGCTAATTAATTTTGGCATATACCATGCCACAATTCCTTTGCATTAGTTATTTTGAAAAAAAATTCTAAAGCTAATTTTTTTTGCATGATCAGAGTGAAAAAATAGCTGGACCAGTGAAGGGTTAAGGAACTGCTCATTTGATGATACGGTGAAGGCCCTATGGATGAGGGAACGGAAGGGTGTCTTTTCTACGCTCACTGATTCTTACCTTTAAGGAGGGGTCATATACCATTTTGGTATTGGTAGCTGCAATGGGCAACGTCTCTTACAGGTAAGTAAACTTAATGGTTTGAGAATAACACTTATTACAAACACCGCGACATACATTAGTACACATGGGTTTCACCTGATGGGTTGCATAAAAATAAATATAAAAATAAAAAATAAATACCCCCTCAAGCAGCTGCTTGCCACAGAGGTCTGACAGGAGCCTGTCAGTTTATATGCCACAGTAGAAGGTCTGAGAGGATGGCAGGACCTCAGCAGAAAAAACGAAACATACATCCATGCCTTACCCGGGGCTCGAACCCAGGTCCCTTAGATCAATAGCCAAGCGTGCTAACCACTCGGCCACGGGACGGCTGCATAAGAATATGATTGATTGATTATATTATAATTAACAGCAAATGGGCTAGTTCTATTAGGAATACTAGGTTAAATAGGCGAGCTGAAATTGGATCTGACCATTACTTTGTTAAAAGTGTCTTGCAACTTAAACATAAAAAGTGTTGTACTAATGTTAAAAAATTTACCTATAATACTGAAACTCTGAAAGACACAGTCATAGTTAAAGCTTACCATGATAGGTTACTTAGTCATTATGACAGTCATGGTTTACTTACTACTGAAGTTGAGGAAGAATGGGACATTTTGAACAGGTTTTTTTGGAAACTATCAGTACTCTTTTAGTGAAAAAGGTGCAGAGGAGGCAGAATTATTTGAGTGATAAGGCATTTGAGCTTATTTCAGAAAGAAAGAACTGCAGGAATGTCCTTAATCAATACCCTACTAGTCCTAATAGAAAGCATCAAAGAGAGCTTAATAAACGTGTAAGGATCAGTTAGCTGCTGATAAGAATCTGTGGCTTGATGGCTTGGCTGACAAAGCCGAGGAAGCAGTTAGACAGCACAACAGCAGAGAGCTGTACCAGATAGTTAAGTTTTTGTCTGGTAAAAAACAGATAGGTAAATAGGTTTGAAAGATAAACAAGGAAGGTGAGGATTCTGTCATGGCTAGGTCTGAGCATTTCAGTGATATTCTAAAAAATCTGGTTAGTTCTACTCCCATTGTTTGTAATGATGATAAATTCTTTACTGGCTTTAATGTTCGTCCTATAACAAAACCTGAAGTTACTTTGGCAATTTCTAAATTTAAATTACATAAATTCCAGGTGTAAATGAAATTACATCTGAAATGCTTAGAGCTGGGAATGTTTCTTTAACACATGGATGACTGAAATTTTGAATATCTTTTATGATAAAGGAATGTTTCCTAAGGATTTTACCAGAGCAATTATAATTTCTATTTCTAAAAACAATGATCACAGTTCTTGTGATAACTATAGGAGTATCAGCCTACTCTCTGTTCCTGGGAAATTTCTTTCCATGATTGTGCTTAATTAAGAATCTGGTTGACAGGCAATTGCGTGATGAGCAATGTGGATTCAGAAGTGGTAGGGGATGTGTAGATCAGATATTTTCACTTAGGCAGATTCTTGAGAAATGTGTAGTTTCAGAAACCTTTGATTACTAGCTTTGTTGATTTCAAAAAGACTTTCGACTCTGTTGATCGTCATAATTTGTGGTTGATTGAGATCATACCAGACAAATTAGTTAACATAATGAAAGCTCTCTATAATAACACTGAGTCATGTGTAAGAGTTGGTAAGGCTTGTAGCAATTGGTTTAGCATTACTTCTGGTGTTCGACAAGGGTGCATTTTGCCTCCTTTTCTCTTTAGTTTGGTTATTAATTATGTTATGCGAAACTCACTGCAAGGGAAAATTTTTGGCCTTAAATGGTCTGGAGATACGAAAATTTCTGATTTAGATTATGCTGATGATTTAGCCCTTTTGGCAAATGATGTTGATGAGATGAACTCTTTCATTCAAGCTGTTAATGAGACTGGTAGTAGAGTAGGTTTGGTCATAAACAGAGAGAAAACTAAAGTGATGAAAATTGGTCAGGCAAGCTGTGATTCAGTTCATCTGAATGGTTGCAATCTTGAACAGGTGTCACAGTTTATCTTGGGAGCTATGTAACAGATACTGGTGATGTGCGGCATGAGATTAACAGACAAATAGGGATTGCTGCCGGGACTTTTAAGAATCTATGGAGAGTGTGGAGAAATAGGTGTATACACCTAAAGACTAAAATTAGACTGTATAATAGTTTGGTTCTTTCTAGGGTTAGTTATAGTAGTGAAACTTGAACACTGTGTAAACAAGATAACAGGAAACTAGACACTTTTTATTCTAGATGCTTACACAATATCTTGGGCATTAGGTGATTCAACTTTGTAACTAATAATGAGGTTAGGCAAAGGAGTTGTCAATCTCTTTTAAGCAGCATATTGTGGAGAGAGAAACTCCGTTGGTTTGGCCATGTTGCCCTGTATGGATAATTATAGATTAGCAAATACGGTTATGAACATTGCGTCTAAATGCCTCAGAAAGATGGGCAGTGGGCAATGTCAAACAGAACCTTGTTAGAATTGGTGTGCAATGGCCAGATGCAGCAGATGTAGCTCAGGACAGACATGCTTGAAGAACTAAATTGCACGGTCTGATTGGACCTCCATAGCCCATGGCTGCTTGAAGATGATGATGGTTGATTGTGAGATCGTATGGCGTACCAGACAAGTTAATTAACATAATGAAAGCTCTCTATAATAACACTGAATTGTGTGTGAGAGTTGGTAAGGCTTATAGCAAATGGTTTAGCATTGCTACTGCTTTTCGACAAGGGTGCATTTTGTCTCTTTTTCTCTTTAGTTTCGTTATTGATTAAGTTATGCAAAATTCTTTACAAGGCAAAGATTTTGGCCTTAAATGGTCTAGAAATACGAAAATTTCTGATTTAGATTATGCTGATGATTTAGCCCTTTTGGCAAATGATGTTGATGAGATGAACTCTTTCATTAGGGCTGTTGATGAAACTGGTAGTAGAGTAGGTTTGGTTATAAACAGAGAAAACTAAAGTGATGAAAATTGGTCAGGCAAGCTGTGATTCAGTTAATCTGAATGGTTGCAGTCTTGAGCAGGTGTCACAGTTTAATTATCTTGGGAGCTATGCAGCAGATAATGGTGATGTGCGGCATGAGATTAACAGACGAATAGGGATTGCTACCGGGGCTTTTAAGAATCTATGGAGAGAGTGGAGAAATAGGCGTATACACCTAAAGACTAAAATTTGACTGTATAATAGTTTGGTTCTTTCTAGGGTTCTTTCTATGGTAGTGAGGGGCAGGGGTGGCTCAGTCGGTAGTGCGCCAGGCTCGTAATCTGTAGTTCCCAGGTTCGAGTCCCAGCTGGGTCAGCGTTGAGATTTATCTCCGCAAAATTCCCCGCCCTGCCCATGGTCAGTAGGGGACACCGATGGGCTTGGAAAGGCCGCCGTCCGTCGGATGGGACATTAAGCCGTGGCCCCGTGTGCGGGAGAGCCATACCCTGTGCACGTTAAAGAACACGCTGGATGGCCTTGACGGGAGGCTACCATCTGTCTCCCAACAGCTGTTCCAGTGGGTCCCCTCCCCCAACCTTCTCTGAGCCTTCGAGGTCCATGTGACCTGGCCATTTAGCCCATGGTGTGCAAAAAAGTGCCGCTCAGAGGTAAAACAACCCAACCCATTCTATGGTAGTGAAACTTGGACACTTTGTAAAAAAGGTAACAGGAAACTAGATGCTTTTGTTTCTAAATGCTTATGCAGTATCTTGGGCATTATGTGGTTCATCTTTGTAACTAATGATGAGGTTAGGCAAAAGAGTCGGCAGCCTCCTTTAAGCAGCATATTGTACAGAGAGAGACTCAGTTGGTTTGGCCATGTTGCCCATATGAATAATTATAGATTGCTGAATAGGGTTATGAACAGTGTGCCTAAAGGCCTCAGAAAGAGGGGGAGACAGGATGCAGTGGGCACACAATGTCTAACAGGACCTTGTTAGAATTGGTGTATAGTGGCCAGATGCAGCAGATGTAGCTCAGAACAGATGTGCTTGGAGAACTAAATTGCATGGTCTGGTTAGACCTTTGTAGCCCATGGCTGATTGAGGAGGATATGATGTGGTGCATGAGTCTGCGCATATGACGGAGGGGGACATAGGTAGGATTTCAGTATACTGATGTCATCGAGGCTCCTGCTTCATCTTTTTGGATGAAAACACCTAAAAAGGGGATGGCACTGCTATTTTCCTCCTCCTTCGTAAAACATATTGTAGGATAGATAGTTGGCATAATCAATGACATGTTTAATTGCTCATTGTTGCCATTCCAAATTAAATATATTCATCAACATAGCAAAACCAGAAGACAGGTAAAATTGCTGAGTTCAATAATTTTGTCTCGAGGTCTTTGAGGACAATCTCCAACAGGATGCCAGAAAGGAGTGAGCCCATAGGGGTCCAAGTTCTTCCTGTAGATTTGGCTGTTGATTGTAAATAGTTTTCAGTGACAAGTTTTAGAGCCTCATGAATGGCATTGATTTCAGGAAGGAAAAACTGTGACAGTGTTTTTGGAAGGAATGATGATTTTTTGTCAAATATTTTATTTTCAGAAAACCAAGAATTAAATGCTGATTAATTTGACATATAACATGCCATAATTCCTTTCATTAGTTATTTGGAAAAAAAATTCTAAGCTAATTTTTTTTGGCAGAGCATAGGGAAAATATTACCATCGAGGTAATATTACTAGAGGTAGTACTGGCAACGGTCACCATGAACATGTACAAAATCTTAAGCCTACTCCTCAGAGAGGTATGTTTGGATAGCGTAAACAAATCTTTCACCACAATTTTAAACTTACTTGAATTGTGCACTAACTACTGAAAAGTACTGTAAAAGCAGCAATTCCATATTTCATAGGTTAGTAACTTACGAAAATTGTGGAATGCTTTTAAATTGAAATTGTTAAAGCAGAGAGGCCTAAAAATAAGGCATTTCAAAATATCATTCTGTTCTAGTATAATATCAAATGTAGTTCACAATTTTTTTCGTAAATGAAACTAATAATATTTACATATGAAAAGAAGGTGATTTACAGATTGAAACAGAATGGAATTTACATAACATTTTCATGAATTTTGTTTCAAAAAAGAATATTAAACTTGGACATTAATTAGGGATTTTATATTTTTGCTTGTGATAAATGAAGCCTAAAAATTTGCTTTTAATATTTGATAAAAAAATTTGAGTTTAAATGCTAAGGCTTGTCAATTGTGGTAGATGCTCTACTGTCTCTTTAAACAGTAGCTAGTACTATCTGTTCCCAGCACTTTACTGTTTTAAAAGCTTCAGAAAATGACACAGTAGGATTAACTAATGATGCTGTGCCAACTTTATTCACATTTGTAACAAATGACACACTGTCAAATTGTAAAACAAATGGCACAATGTCAAATTGGAAACCTACTGTATTGAGAGACACTTGTTTAAGATATGATAAAAATTGCAATGAACAGATATTGCCTATAAAAATGATCACACATGCTGTGTAAGAGGGAAGAGTCCTAAAAAATTTAAGAGAAAGTTGATGTCAGTGCAAAATAAAATCCAAAGCTTAAAGAAAATGCTATGGTGATATCATTGCCAGCTAAGAGCCAAGCAATCAGACTCTTCTTTCAAAGATAGATTTATTTAAGGCTCAAAAGCTCATCAAGATGGCATTGAGACACCAAAGCCTGTTTCTAGATATAATTTTAAACCTGTTCAGAAATTCAGAGCAAAATGCTGAAAGCAATGGCAAATTTTATTGCCAAGAGGTAAATAGGTTTACCATGATATTATATTTTCATTTTTAAAAGGCTTATTAAACACTGAAGTTCTATTTTTTTATTTTTAAAAAGGCTTATGAAATTGTAAGTGAAAAACTTCTTCCCCAATAGCTCCACAATTTTAATTTGGTGTAGATGGCCTTCCTGGATTTATTGAAGTTTTCTGCATTGGAAATTTTACTGATAGTAAGCAAAAGCATATGATATTCACTATTATTTGCTGAGAAGTCGATTACGAAACAAACACTGTTCAATGGTAAATGTTTATGTGGATTATGGTAATAATGCTAAAGATAAAAATTCAGATATAGCTTCTGAAACTCTAAATTTTTATGATTGTTTCAGCTTTATATAGCTGGAAAATCTCCATAGGTTGTTTTTTAACAGTTGGTTTTCGTCTGGCTCAAAATATCTTTTTACTTACAAATTCAGCCAGGACCATATTTAACTATTTTTTAAGCTATAAGAGCAAAAGAGGGAAACTATAATAACCTAATGATCTTTAGTTCCAAAGTGGAAAATGTCATTATAAGCTGTCTTTATAGCAAAACAAAATTATGAAAGATTTCTTACATAGAATGTAAATTAGCATTGACTCTGACCTAATGCAGTCTTCTGTGTCTGCACTTATTAACCCTTCCAGGGACAACTTTTTATTTTCTTTAAGAACCAACAACTTTTGAGCCTTATGAAAAACTAATGAATGAAATAATCCATATTACATATCAAAAGAAAAAGCATTTAATTCTGGAAAAAAATGGTAAGAAAGCATAAAAAAGCATGTTGCAGTTTCTTTTATAGGGATTTTTGGAAACTAATCAGTTTCTGTCACTTTAAAGGTTAATATTAAAAATTAGGGTTTTCTCACCCTTCTCACAGTATGTGTGTGCAATTGCAAAAATTACAGAAACAACTTTATATTCTCAACAACAACCATTTCATACCTAATTAAAAAATTCAGGTTAATGTCCTACATAGGCTTCAATGCATGTTAGTGCTCATATCATTAGATAGTCATATCAGTAATAGGGAACTGGATGTGGAAGTTGACAATCATGCTTAGAATATGAAAAATAAACATTACAAAAGGATATGCTAAAATTAGACTTCACCATTTAGACACAAATGACAGAAAAATTAAATGGCATCAAAATCAGAGCAAACATCTAAATTTGCACAAAACACAGTGACAAAAATATAATTTGCAGTAACTTCATTTCTTATATTCTGTGTATGTGATGTGAATTTCCTACTGCCTCAGCTGAAATGAAAATATTTTGCATTTTTTTTTTTATAGCATGAAATTTCAATTACATCATTTGTGTGGGGGGAGGCATGTCTTTCCTTCTGCCTTAGTTGAAGTGAGAGAAAGTGTAAATCATTTTTTCATATATATAGAATAAAATTTCGCCAGTAGTATAGATCACTGTCCTCAGCCACCATTTTTTTTTACACAAAGTAACAAAATGGTCCTTTTAGTTGATTCCCACAACCCCCAAGACCCTAACCCAAACAGGGATTTCTGGAGAAAAGATTGTTTTTTTCATTACCATAGTAACGAAAAAACAGAGTTTACATCAAACACAAAGTACCATTACCGTGGTAACGGTAATTTGCGTTGTAAAGAAACAACGTAACAAAAAAAAAAAATGCAATACCACTAAAAACATTCCACACAACCACAAATTTTTGAAAAAAAAAAATACACAACACATTTGCCTTCTCATATACTAAGGAGAGTGTGAAGAAATAGGCATATACACCTAAAGACTAAAATTTGACTGTACAATAGTTTGGTTCTTTCTAGGGTTTGTTATGGTAGTGAAACTTGGACACTTTGTAAACAAGATAACAGGAAACTAGAAGCTTTTGATTCTAGATGCTTACACAGTATCTTGGGCATTAGGTGGTTCAACTTTTTAACTAATGATGAGAATAGGCAAAGGAGTCAGCAATCTCCTTTGAGCAATAAATTGTGCAGAGAGAGACTCCTTTGGTTTGGCCATGTTGCCCATATGAATAATTATAGATTGCTGAATAGGGTTATGAACAGTGTGCCTAAAAGCCTCAGAAAGAGGGGGAGACCTAGGATGCAGTGAGCAGACAATGTCAAACAGGACCTTGTTAGAATTGGTGTGTAGTGGCCAGATGCAGTAGATGTAGCTCAGGATAGACTTGCTTGGAGAACTAAATTGCAGTCTGGTTGGACCTCCATAGCCCATGGCTGCTTGATGATGATGATGATGATATTACAAATCCCTGAAATACCCACCACCCTCTTTTCCCAATAATTCAAACACTCCACAAATATATTTCCACAAACTAATCAATCCAGTCACACATACAATAATTAGCCTAAATATATCACCAGAATTAATGAAATCGAACACCAATCTCAAAACCAAGAACACCAACGACAATGCATTGCCGACCAAGTATTATAAAAAAGCCCCCAAAACTAAATCTGGCCCGTGTAGTGGTTACAGTCCTCAGCCGATAGATGGCATTGCTCAAGTGGCATGTGACGTCGAAGTATAAAGTACGATGTTGATTTGTAAAGTATGACGTAGAAACGTAACTGCTGGTTGTTGGTGGCCTATGGCTCTTTGATTTGTTTCTTTTGGGTGGGTAATGTGGAATCACGTGTTATGTGTCTGATTTGACGAGAGTGTGAAGTTACGTTTGTTTGTTTTTTTGCCATTTTTGCTTGATGACTTCTTTGGATAATATACCTATATGGTTAGAGGTAAGTGTGTGTGTATTATATATTTAATATGAGGGGTTCAGTGATTGGTAGGATACGAATAATTAATATGTTCTAGCTTTTTTTTGAAAATTGGTAAGATATGGTTTATAATTAGTTATTAAAGATATTTAGGAGCCCATGTAGTGGGGGAGTATGCTTGGGGGAAAAAATGCAAGTTTTTGTGTGTGGGACTGAAAATGGCAAAAGTAAAGAACACATGTATTTCGTTAGAATAATTTGGGGTGAATTGCATGTTTTTTAGTAATTACGTGTAGTATGGTAATTATTAATGTATTATAGTGATTTATTAATTTTGCTGTATATTTACGAGTCTTTTAAATTTAGTTATATGATTTATCGTTAATATGTGGAAACGTTTGGCGGCTTTTTGATATAGTAATTATGGGTATTGTAGAATTATCGGTGTTTGAAAAAAACAGCAGTTTCATAGAATCAGGAAAGTTAATGAAAAATTTAGGGGTAGGGTGAGAGTGGCGGAAGTCCAAGCTGGGTCAGCGTTTAGATTTATCTCGGCAAACTTCCCAACCCTGCCCATGTAGGGGACACCGATGGGCTTGGAAATGCTGCCGTCCGTCAGTTGGGACGTTAGGCCATGGCCCTGTGTGGGAGAGAGTATTAATCTGTTTACGTTAAAGACGCTGGATGGCCTTGACGGGAAGTTACCATCTGTCTCCCAACAGCTGTTCCAGTGGGTACCCTCCCCCTACCTTCTGTGAGCCTTCAGGGTTCATGTGACCTCACAATTTAGTCCATGGTGTGGGAAAAAAGTGGGGCTCAGAGGTAAAACGACAATGTAATTTAGGGGAGGATTATTTGAGCTGTAAGTTTATTTTGTCAGATTTTTTTGGGTTTTTTTTTTTATATAATTCAGTCGGCGGTGCACTGATTCCGATTTTCATGTTTTTCGGTTTGTGTTGCCTGGGTGGACATTATTTAGTTCTGGGGCTTTTTTATAATTTGGTCGGCAGTGCACTATTGCCAATTTTTTGCTTTTTGGTATGTGTTATGATGATATTGTTTTGGGGGCTATTTTATAATGCCGGTTGGCGATGCATTGTCGATGATGAATTTGGTTTTGAGAAGTGTTCGATTTCATTAATTCCGATGATTTATTTAGGCTAATTATCGTATGTGTGACTGGATTTATCAGTTTAGTTTGTGGAAATATATTTGTGTAGTGATTTAATTATTGGAGAAAGAGGGGGGGGGGATATTTTAGGTATTTGTAGTATATGGGAAGGCAACATTAGTGTAGTTTCTTTATGGTTTTTTAAGAATATGTGGTTATGGGGGATGTTTTTAGTGAAATCGCTTTTTTTTGTTGTTGTTTCTTTACAACGCAAATTACCGTTACCATGGTAACGGTACTTTGCGTTTGATGTAAACTCTGGTTTTTTGTTACTATGGTAACGAAAAAAAACAATCTTTTTTCTAGAAACCCCTGTTTGGGTTAGGGTCTTGGGGGTTGTGGGAATCAACTAAAAGGGCCATTTTGTTACGTTGTGTCAAAAACAAAATGGCAGCTGAGGCCTGCAATTTGTACTACTGCCTGGATTGTTTTTTTTTGGGGGGGGGAACTATCTCCCTTTTTTTCTAGTTATTAAAAATGACACATGATTTCAATTTACATGATTATCCAGAATCTGTGTACTGTGTAAATCATGGGATGGGTTTATAATTAAAGTGAGAAAAATTCTTTTTAATATAGATAACAGAAACTTTCCGTGCAAATATGTTGCAACTTTAAAAACAAATTATACTTGCAGTATGTGTTCTAAAAAATATATCTCAAGATGAAAGGTAAAAGGGCGTTAAGTGTTAACATTTTAGTCTCAGTAACCTGTGGAGAGAATCTGGGTTGAAAACCAAGATGACAGCAGCATTTTGCACTTCTACTGTCACAGTTTTTTAAATTCACTCCCTCTGTGACCTTATATTATTTGGTAGCTTTTTTATAACACAACCAATGGAATTATCATTAAATATTTACCATAAAATTATTATAAAATTTTCATTGAGAAATGTATATGTATTGTGGTTTTTACCATATAAGTTATATTATATAAATCCAACAGAAATTTCATCATTCTGCTTCCTGAGGCCTAGCTAGATGCTAATCAGTTTAATTGATTTTTTCATGAGTTTAGATGTTCATTGGTTTAACTGAATTTTCCTACCTTGAAAAAATGTTTTATAGGCAGTTTATTCAAGGATGTTATATCAGTAAAGTGTGGAATTATAGTCATTAATTCTCATTTTATAGAAATATCTAAGCAGCATCATAAAAAAAGGCAATTCTAGATTTCCCATTTCATACGATTGTAGGTGAACTCTTTTTATATGTAAAAACCACAAAAAGTAAATTATCTCACTAAACACAACATTTAAGTAACACTTAAGCATTAATAAAAATATTGCATAAAAATTAAGAAAAAACAATACACACTGAAATGTATCAAAAATCACCTAATGGTACTTTTGCCTCATCGAACTTTGCCCTTCTTTGTGATAAGTTAACGGGATTAATTATGGTTTTTTTTCATTCACAAAAAAATTCCCAATATTTTTCTGCTGAAAGATACGAGTAATTTTTTCTTTTCGTACCCTAGTAGTCCTGCATAATGATTTCAAACATTGGCAAAGTGTTAATATCAATCAATGCATTTTTTACTTTAATATTGTATTCAACCTTCATCTCAGTGGCAACTCTTCTCACGAAACAGAGGCAACTTAAATTGTCTCAAATAACAAATGAAAAACATGGAAATGAAGGAATTTGTTTTCAGTGAAATATCAATAATTATGGTAATATATTACTAAAACATAAGGCTTTTATTTCATTTAATTTCAATCCTTCAAAAGTTACTTCAATTATTATGCAAATAAAAAGATTTAATTTCAAGCATAGCATCATCGGCACTTCTCATAATTTCATTCTAGAACTAGGCGGCACGTGTATTGTACAAATTCTTCACTTTCCAGGAGTAAAAACCCTCGCCACAGCGGCCGGCTTTTTCTTTCTTCAGTCCTTTGTAACGGGGAGTGAACAACAGGATGTCAGCAAGATAAAATACTCATGTCCAATACACTACCATACTATTACTTTTACCATTCAATTAAATGTTCCCCTAAAATTTTGTTCTCCAACTTCTAAATTAGCAGTGATTATAACACTCGTCAATAGGAAGGAATTATTTTTTAGTTTAACCCTAACAAGGACAGTTCTCAGTATGGCCGGCAGCTTTGTACCGGCTATTTTAAATCAGAATAATCGGCATATATTAAAAATACATATACATTAAACTTTAAAATGTAAAACATCTTTTCAAAAAGAAAACATGAATAGCTACTTACATTATTCGATTCCGCAAAAAATGACAATCAAAGAATCGACAAGATGGTTCACACTCCAAGCGTAGCTAAATCAAAATTACAAGGCGCAGTAATACTAGTTATTAAGCAAGGTAAAAAAAACCCTCTATTTCTAAACAATCCCTTTCAAAAACTATAGTAATCCTTTTCTTTTGTGACGAAAACTGGTTGATTGAAATATGGTAAATTTCATAAAAATACTATAAAAATAACTACATATTATTCAGGAAACTACTTCGTAATGGCGGAATAAAAGAACTTTTACCTCAACCTATCCGTGAACAACATACTAGGCGCGTAAGATCCTTTCCTCGCAAAGTGGGCGCTCCAGCGCCACCTTAACCGACATGGTATTTTTTTATCTGAATCGGGTTGGCCTCATTTTGCGATTTCTCAGGTCAAGTTTATCTTTTCTTTGAGAAAAACTCATGTTGCCCAGCAGATTTCATTTTTCGAAATTTCTTTCTTACGTTATTCCAATCTTTTCCACTGTATCTTTGAATGCAAGGTAAGTGTTCAGGTGTCAGAAATCCATCATGTTATGCGAACTCTCGAATTTCTCTCATCATCATCCTCCTCAAGCAGCCATTAGCTACGAATGTCCAACCAGACTGTGCAATTTAGTTCTCCAAGCATACATCTGATGCATCTGGCCACTGCCCATCAATTCTAACAAGGTCCTGTTAGACATTGTGTGCGAACAGCATCCTAGGTCTCCCTCTCTTTCTGAGACCATTAGGCACACTGTTCATAACCCTATTCAGCAATATATAATTATTCATACGGGTAACATGCCCAAACAAATGGAGTCTCTCTCTGCACAATACACCGCTTAAAGGAGGTTGCCGACTCCTTTTCTTAACCTCATCATTACTTACAAGGTTGAATCACCTAATGCCCAAGATAGTGCGTAAGCATCTAGAATAAAAAGCGTCTGGTTTCCTGTTATCTTGTTTACACAGCGTTCAGGTTTCACTACCATAACCAACCCTAGAAAGAACCAAACTATTATACAGTCTAATTTTAGTCTTTAGGTGTATATGCCTATTTCTCCACACTCTCCATAGATTCTTAAAAGTCCCGTCAGCAATCCCTATTCGTCTGTTAATCTCATACCCCACATCACCAGAATCGAATGAGAGAGTTCATCTCGCCAACATCATTTGCCAAAAGGCCTCATCAGCATAATCAATATCATCAGCATAAATCATCAGCATAATCTAAAGCAATTTTTTTTAATCTCCACAGCATTTAAGGACCAACTCTTTTCCTTGCAGCAAATTTTACATAACATAATCAATAACCAAGCTAAAGTAGAAAGGTGACAAAATAAATCCTTGTCGTACGCCAGATGCAATGCTAAACCAATTCTTACAAGCCTTAGCAACTCTCACACACAACTCAGTGTTATCATATAGAGCCTTCATTATGTTAAGTAACTTGTCTGGTATGCCATATGATCTCAGAATCAACCACAAATTATGACGATCAACAGAATCAAATGCTTTTCTGAAATCAACAAAACCAGTAACCAAACGTTTTGAAACTCTGAACATTTTTCAAAAAACTGCCTAAGTGAAAAAATCTGATTTACACATACTCTACTACATTTGAATCCACATTGCTCATCACGCAATTGCCTGTCAACCAGATTCTTAACACTATTAAGCACAACCATGCAAAGAACTGTACCTGGAATAGAAAGTAGGTCAATACTTAACCTATTAGTTGTAAGAATTGCGATCACCCTTTAAAAATAGGGATAATAATAACTCTGGTAAAATCCTTAGGAACCGTGCCTTTATCATAAAAGATATTCAAATTTTCGGTCATCCATGTGGTAGCCGAAACATTCCCAGCTCTAAGCATTTCCTTGGTTTAAGATTACAAATTGCCAAAATAACTTCAGACTGTGTTATAAGGCCAACATTAAAGCCAGTAATGCATCTATTATCATTACAATCAATGGAAGTAGAACTAACTACATTGTTTAGAACAGGCGTGTCCAAGTTTTTTACTTCCCTGGGCCACATTCAGTGAAGATTTAACATCCCAGGGCCACATTGAGTAAAGATGAATTGTTTTGGCTCGCACATAAAATATATAATATAATTAATGTATACGAATAATAAAACTTTTTTTATTTTCTTATGTTTTCTATTATAAAATTAAAAAAGGGCAACATAAAACTAGTGGGATATCAAAAACTCGATGAAATTCACATAATCATGTTGAACGCTTATGTCGTAAACACGTAAACTTTACGATTTTGTGAGTCGCGGGTTGGACAAGCCTGGTTTAGAACATCACTGAAATGCACAGACCTACTAAGACAAAATACTCACATCTATTACCTTCCCTTTTTTTATCCTTCAATCCCTGTGTACTTGTCCATTTCCTACAACACAAAACATTAATTTTCTGGCACAGCTTTCTGTTGTTGTACTATCTAACTGCTTCCTCGGTTTTGACAGACAAGCCAAAGATTCTTATAAAGCAGCTAACTGATCCTTTACATGTTTATTAATCTCACTGTAATGTTTTCTATTAAGACTAGTAGGGTATTGATTAAGGACATTCCTCCAGTTCTTTCTTTCTGAAATAAGTTCAATTGCCTTAGCACTCAAATAATTCTGCCTCCTCTGCTCATTTTTTCCCAAAAAGAGTACTGTTTCCAAAAAAGCCTTTTTAAAATGGTCCCATTCTTCCTCAACTTTAATAGTAAGCAAACCATGACTGTGTTAATGACTAAATAACCTATCATGGTAAGCCTTAAGCTATAACTGGGTCTTTCAGAGCTTCAGAATTAAAGTTAAATTTTTTAACCTTAGCACTACACTTCTTAAGTTTAAGTTGCAAGACACTTTCAACATAATGGTCAGATCCAATTTCAGCTCCTTTATATGACCTGGCATTCTTAACAGAACTAGCCCACTTACTGTTAATTAATATATAATCTATCAAATTTTTATGCAGCCCATCAGGTGAAACCCATATGTACTTATGTATGTCATGGTGTTTGTAATAAGTGATAGTTATTCTCAAACCATTAAATTTATTAACCTGTAGAAGACGTTTCCCATTGCGGCTACCAATATCAAAAGGCCTATTACCCCTCCCCAAAGGTAAAAGTCAGTACCAACTTTGGCATTGAAATCACCTAGAACAATGGTAATATCTCCTTTCTTGACAGAATTAAAAATATCCTGAAGTTGTTTGTAAAACCTATCCTTCTCATCGTCATCTTCAGTGGGGGCATAACAGCAGACAACATTCAAGAGTTTAATGCAGGTCAAATTCTGCTGTAAGAAACTTTTCATTATTGCACTCCTATTCTAGAAGAGTATCAATAGCGTGTGTGCTTAGAAACAAATCTATTCCTTGGAGATGCTTTTTATGTTCCCTCCGTGAAAGAGAAATTTAAGATTATTATTTAGAACGACCTTTATCTACCCATCTGGTCTCTTGCAAGCTGAGCAAATCTGCAAGCTGTCTAAATCATAACCGTGGAATTCTTGTGTGAGGGCTTCACGGAGGTATGAATGAGAGGAGACGCCCTAACGCGCTTTTCCTGTCGAAGGTCATGATGCTGACGCAGCAGGGCGGTAGCCATGTTGTTGCTTCCAAACAAACCGTCTGCCGCTGCAATCAAGCCTACTTTTCACATGCTATACTCAGTTTTACTATGCGTTATATACGCGAAGATTTTTTTTTACGACTAAGAGAAAGCCCATTTAAGCTATATGGAATTTATATTGCTTTTTTTTAATGCAATGAATTTCCATACAGAATTACTGTATAGCAGAACTATTTATGTATTTCGTTGAATAAGACATCAAACAATTACAAGATTTTAAAAGTTTATTTATACTGCACTGATAACAATAGAAAATATTTTATGGATAAAACATAAAAGTTATATGCAATAGCAGCATTTAAACCGCAAAAAATCACATTTGTAAGATTAAGAAAATAACTATTTTATGTTAAAAAAAATTCTGATTCCACAAAAATAAAAAAAATTTGCCTAACACAACTAAATAAAGCCAATAGTGTAGGAGCCAAAATGGTAGATTTTAAAAACACTTTAGACTTTGGTGGAGAAATTATGTATAACACACCTACATTAAAATGTTTTCCAGTGATTTTTCACAATAGTAAATATTCAACTTCAAAAATATGTTAATAAGTTATGACACCTACTATTAAGACAATTATGAGTGTACTGAATTTTCATTTTGACTTCAAAGTCAACAGGTAGCTCTGGATGTACTATTTATTGATTAATTAATTCTACTGTTTTGGAAGCCGTCCCGTGGCCGATTGGTTAGCACGCTTGGGTACTGATCTAAGGGACCTGGGTTCGAGCCCCGGATTTAGGCTATGGATGTGTGTGTCGTTTTTCTGCTGAGGTCCTGCCATCCTCTCAGATCTCCTACTGTGGCATATAAACTGACAGGCTCCTGTCAGACCTCTGTGGCAAGCAGCTGCTTGAGGGGGTATTTTTTTTTTATTATTATTATTTGGAGAATTTTTCGGTTAACTGTTTCCTTTTCTGACAACAAAGTGCAGAAAGTGATGCAAATTACCTTAAAATTATGATTTATAACATTTAGTTATAACTTTTTGAATTTTAACTGCTGGAAGTCACTTGTAACCTAGTTTTTATTACATCATTATTAAAAACCTTAATTTGCAGCTATACTATTCATATTCACTGTTCTGATTGTAGCAATATGTGTGTTGTTTTGATATGAAACCCCAAAATCTCGGGGCTTCATCTGTACCACATAAGTAACCTTTAAATATTGATTAGACAATTTTTAACTTTGTACTGACTTTGTTTAAAATTTTCTAATATTTCAGATAATGGATAAAGGTACAATCACATCTATCCAAGATATTTTTTGATAGATGAGGAACTTAACATCTTCTACAGACAAAGTGTGTCATCAACAAAATTCTTTGTTTTGTGATATAGTCAAAAATTCATGAAACTAATCAAACAGAAACATTAGCAAAACTGTTATTTATAATGCTTCTCGTCTCTCTTTATTTAATGGAAAGCTGAAATAAAATATAACTTCTATGTATTGGCCATAAGCTGACAGTGCATTTTAGTTTACAGTGCAAAAAATAAAGCATTTTTTCAAGAAATTTATTTAAAGATAACAGTACCGAACAGTAAACCATAGAATTAAGTTTGAAATAAATATGTAAAATTTGTAACACACCTCTAAACTCGTAAAAGAAAAAAAAAATCTCTGATGTGATGACACTCCCGATTTTTTGAGGTAGCTACACCCCTGAATTTGTACTTATTTATAAATATGTTGCTGTTGCTAATATAACAAGTAAAATAAAAAGAACTAAAAAATAACATATACAAAAAAAAAACTAGCTAACAATCCAAAGGAAAAAAACCTCCCTAGATGGTGGCTCGAACCCACCAGCCCTGTGTCTGTACTCTCAGCTTCACATCTCTCCCCCAGCTCATGCTCATTCTCCTCCCCAACCAGAGTTAACAATCAATACAAAATACACAATTATTACAATCTCTCTCAAAAAAAAATCCCATAAGAATTGAAATAAATCCTTCCTCCACCACAAAGGAAAAATTCAAAATAATATCTGAAAAAAAAACTATATAAAAAAAAAGCAACTAAAAATTATACTAAGCAAAAATAATAAAAATTAAAAAAAATATGAAAAAAAAGAAAAAAAATATATCGACAGGGTGAAGGAAATATAACATCCATTAAAAAAAATATGCAACGTTCCAGACAGTAGCTCGAACCCAACATCTCAGTGCCTGACTCCTTAGTCTCTTATATCTCCTTTTATGTACGTCTAACCTACCCCTCAATCAAAGTAAAAATTAAATAACTACAAGCAATACACTCGCTATATTTAAAATTCATACAGAATTAAATAAATTCAGTATTCACCTTAAAAGGGAAAATTTGAACCCTATCAAAAGAATAAACGAAAAGGAGAAAAGCATTACACTCTCCTATCCTCTTTAAACTAAAATTATTTGAACAATTTGAAAAATTTTCACCCTAACTAATGATCCCTATCACTCACCTATGACAATATACACCAGACACATTAAGTTAATCTAAAAAGAAATTCAAAAAGATGACACCAATCCAAGAAAAAAAGCGGGCATTTAAACAAAACCCTTAAATGCTATCGAAATTTAAAAAAAGAAAGATTATATTTCTCATGTTATGAAAATACTTTATTATAATTTACTTTTCCTTTTTACACTGAACTTATTAAATCATGAAGAGAGAGGAATTTCAACACTGAAACATTTAAACAAAATAATAATAATATCTAATACTTCCACCTAAAATAAAAAAAAAAACAGAAACTCCCTGATATTTTAATCATCTCTATTTAAAAGTTTGTAAATTCATCATCCATTAAATAGAATACACACTAATATTCAATTACACCCAACAAAATTTTTTAACTGAGAAAGCCTGCAGAAGGAATTCTCAAATAAGCGTAACGTAAAATCAATCAATCAATAAATATAAAAAGTACATCTTGATATTTATCACTGAGTACAATCCTAAGAAAATGAAAAAAATCTGTTGAAATATCGAGGTTTGTAACTCGAAATAAAACTGATTTTTATTAGCGGCGTAATTAGATCGTAAAGATACTTGTATCATTATGTAATTAATTACTCTATAAAAATGACAAACTGGCCGATGAAAGGCAATTCCTGGTATCTTTTTTGAAGGGCGATTCGTGCATCCAAAACGCTGAATAAATTAACATAACACAAATATCGTATAAAATCAATTTTTTATAGCACAAGACACATTGTATTCCAACCCTACTGATCAATGTTTTGAATAGAACAACATGGCTGCCGCGCAGTTGCCGTAGCATCATCTTCAAGTGCTTAGAGCCCCCTCCTTTCTGCCTACCTTCATGGAGGACATCAAGAGAATATGCTCTGTGCAGAGTCTTCATATCCAAACTACATATGAAGAGAAAATGGTTAGTGGGATATTTAAGGAAACTATGTTTATTAAGAGAGGGAATGGCGACAATATCAAACAGCCCCCTAATCGCAGATATGCTGCAAAGACTCGTTCCCCCACACTGGAAGACTTCCTCCAATGTAGAATTTGATGATGCCAATAGAAGCAAAGAGTTCAGGTGCCTGCAATGACCTCTGCTCAGGATTATCCACCAGCTTAGAAACGTATCCTGTGAATCTATTCACTTGGGGCTGTCAACCCACAAACAAACAGAAAACATAGCGGAAGATTTTCCCTCCACAGAAGCCCACCAGTGCAGCAAATTCAGGACCCATATTGAAGCTGAGCCTTATATCAGTCCAGTCCAGTAGGTTTATATGGTCAGCACCAAGACCCTATGTGGTTGACCACTCCTCAGCAGGGTAGAAAAAAAAGTAGTCATAGTTGTCCAAATCAGTAGGCCACACTAATCTGGCAGCCCTCCCCTTACTTCGGTTCGCTTCCACAAGAGAGTCTCTTTTGAAAGTTACTAACGGTCTGCACCACGAGAAAACGGGGTCGGATGTTAAGTGCTAGGCCTGGCCGGTTTTGTGCATCATCACAGGGGATTGGCGCATAGCTCTCCCTCTAGTGACTACCTAGCTACCATTTACAGACCCGAACTTGTCTACCTGCTTTGATATCTAAAACAGATATCTATATTTTTAGCCCCATGTAATATGACAAACTAATAATATATTTGAAAAATAAGCAATAATAAAATTTTATTCCTTATAGATTATTGTTTTAACCTTTTCTGTGGAGTATTACGGTAATTAGCAAACCCTGAGAAACTTTATTCAAGGATTTTCTTCGGACCAACCACCTCACTGAAACTAAATCCTGATCACATTCCTGTCTGAATGTAGCTATTTCAATTTCTATTTTTTTAAATCTGAAATAAGCATTTATCTGAAGTAAAACCTAACGAAGAAAACATGCGGTTCAATTCTTATTCAGTTTTTATCTCTCTTACTAAACGTCATTATATAACTATGAATATATATTTTTTGTCCTGTTCTTTTTGGTACTTAACTTTGTCAGTCCTCCTCTGTTGTAATTAGTGGGCATTAGGTCTACAATGACGTGGTTAGAACTTTCTTGTCAGCAGTTGTCCTGAAGTATGCAGCAAAATCACAAACCCTGCCTGGCAATTTCACTTGGGACTGTACAGCAATTTTGATATTAGAAAAATATTAGAATTCCACGGACATTTATTCATCTGGCACAGATATTTAATCCAGGAACTGTCCCTGGGAAACGGGAACGTTTGGTTACCTTCAGGCCCAGATCAAGAAAAAATATCGAGGGGGGGGGAGAGCAAGACACTGTTGAGTTAAAAAATGTAAGGGGGTGGCAAGCACCTGATTTCTAATGCAGTTTAAAAATTCCCCTCCATTTTACGTTTTTAAAAAATTTCTGAAAAAATGCTTCAAATATAAATGTTTAATAATTTTTATGATAAATCGGGCCATCGAAAGGTTGGTTGGTTGTTTGGGGTTTTATGGCGCTTTGGCAGCTTAGGTCATAATGCGCCAAACGAGGATAAATAAAAGGTAAAAGACATTGAACCCAAAACCAAAGTTAAAACTAACACAGAAAAGAGAAAAGCAACGAAAGTAGAAACAGCACAAGAAAGAAAATTAAGAGTCAATATATCTGAAAATTTTAAGAGTTAATATAGTATCAATATATTTAGAAGCCATTGTAAACGTAGTCAACAAGTGTAAAACTGAAAAAGCAATAATGGGGTATGTGACCCATAAAAGCAACAAGTGTAAACAATAAAAGGGTTAAAATATCACAGACCAGTTAAATAGAGACGAGAGATGTTGGAGCATCACATAGTGGACATTGTCTAGACTGACAGCAGATGCACGAGAAGTGTGCACGGCATGGCGAATTCCTCCTCTGTGAATGGCCTGTTATAAAACTTCAGGCCATTCGAATGGAAGGACAGTGGAAAGCATCCAGCCATGCTCTTCAGGGCCAGACTCGGGGTGTAGGAAGATAAAGATGGAGGGCTCCCCCAGAGTGTCGGCAATTGCTTGAAGATCAGAAATTGCCTATCCATTGTGTTCCAATATGTGTATATAAATAAAGTGTGGGATGTGTACTTCCCGGCCATCTCAGACTTGATCCCACACGACCTTAGAACTGGTTGTGCAGGTGATAGATGTGTATTTCATCCAAGAATCCTTCTGGTACCAGACGAAACGGGCTTTTGCCCTGGTGCGTTTGAAAGCATTAAGGTTGAGGGATGCCGAATATCTCTGAAACATCCCCCAAGCCTTGTTCTGAGCCTTACGAGCTGTGTTGTAGTTGGGATTCTACCATGGTTTTGAAAATCATGGGAACCAATTCGAGGCAGCTGCATGGACGATGCAGTTTGTCATCTCCTATACTGCAACATTAATTGGCTTCTGGCTGACAGTGTTCATTGAGCTGAGAGAGGACCTTGAAGCCACTCGTCAGCCCACTCAAGCCTCCACCAGGATACACGTGAAGGGCTGAAAAGCCCCCATAGGAGATGGTGCACATCACAGGTAGGTGATCACTTCCATAAGGATTGTCCCCTACCTCCAAGTGGATAGAGGAGGAGCAGATGGTCAGATCAATGGCAGTGAATGTGCGGGTCGGGGAGTGGAAGTAAATGTTGACACCCGTGTTTAACAGGGAGAATAAAGGATCCAAGAGCCACTGCCCCAGGACCCCACCCTCTCATTTTTCTCAGCACTGTCCCCAAAGCAGACTGTGTCCGTTGAAATCCCCCATGATGAGGAAGGGGGATGGCAGCTGCGAGACGAGGTAATCAAGCTCTTCCCAGAAGATGACACTTCGAGGCTGTAGGTAGAGCAAAGAGTCAATGAAAATCTTACACAATGGTAGATGGCAACTGCATCTAAATTGGTGGTTAGGGGTACGACCTGGAATGGAGAATGGTTGCTCACGAGGACAGCAACACCTCCACGAGCTGGATCATCACAATCGTGGTCCTGTCGAATGAGAGAGAAGTGCGGAGTGTGTCTGTTGACTGTTTGAGCGTCTCTTGCAGGTACACACAGATGGGCTCCTATGCCCTCAGGAGGACCTTGATGTCAATATTCCTCTGGAATCCACAATTCCATTGTAAAGATGTGTACATCTCGGGTCTTTGGAACTTGGGGGGGATGACTTTCGATTTATTTTAAACGTCGCCAGCAATGGTTTTCTAAAAATAGGGAGGTTGGTATCCATGTCCTCAGAGTCACTGAGGAGGAAAACGAGTTGTCCAAACGAATACGAGATAAAACTTTCTTTTTGGACCCCGATGGGAGCCCAAAATAAAAACTAATTTCTATCACAGCATTGCAAATCCCGATGGACTGCTGTCATTCCATGGGATGAAAGCTCCAAAAAAAATTTCCTCCTCAGAAACCTTGTGGAGGCCCCACTCAGAAATAGCACCCTGGGAGGAATTGTCTTGTGTGGAGTGATGGTCACCTCTTCAAGCAGCTGCTTGCCACAGATATCTGACAAGAACCTGCCAGTGTAAATATGCCATACTAGGTATGTGAGGATGGTGGGAACTCAGTAGAAAGACCAGCACAAACATTCATGACTCACCAGGATTCAAATCCCAGGTCCCTTCGATCAGATTACAAGTAAATTATGCCACGACCATATATTGGATTGTCCACAATGCATGAGCGGCAAAAAATTATATTAATCCACATTCAAAAATTTCAATTAACTTTATTATATTTTACAAAGCACAAATGCAAAAAAAAAATACTTTGATAGCTTACATGCATATTGCTGATTATGACATAGTATAAAAATAAATTTAATAATTTCCCTTTACCATTCAATTCAAATACAAGGAACAGCTATATGTTGAAATCTTTGCTTGATTCATATCAAAGTTTAGAGTACTGAGGCGGTTTGTCAGCTTTATTTATTGTGGCTTCAGCTGCTTTAAGAACATCTTCACTTTGCAGCATTGTCATATTCCAGTATGTCTGTGAAAAAAGCAATATTTTCAAATATAAGTATTTTGTATAAATTTTGTTAAAAAATATTATAAATAAAACTAACATATGGCAATTTGAATATTTATGAAAGCACAGACGTCAATGGCAGGGAAATGCAGGTTCCGATTTTATGAACAATAGTAAGCCATGGCAACTTAAAAACATGCTTTACATTTTGCATTCATTAATTATAGTATGTATGACTGTATACAACGAGGCAGTAGTCAAAGTTAACTACACCTGATGAAATGCCCAAGGGTGAATTCCACTCCTATCGGTCTGTACCGACATAAAAATATATCGATTATCATAACAAGCAATGCATAAATAGTTGTCTTATACAACTTTATTGGATTACTGTTACTACAATTTTCACTTGTTGCTGATGGCACAAACAGACATGTAACTGGAGGGGGGAATCCATGCCACCTACCTAAACCTTTGGATGTAAAAAATTTAGATAGTAATTTAAGAAAAGAATATTTCGTGTGTAATTAATTAATAATTACAGCCATTACACGCTTTATTAACAGCAATTTCCAATTTTGGGAGCATGAAATTACGTTACTGCAATCCGAGAAAATATTTTCTGGTCATGTGCACAGCACCAAACATAATAAAGGAAATAATGAATTTAAATCTAGGATCCCCAAAACTTGAGGGGCTGTTCCACATTTGAAAAATAACCCTGCTATGATGGTACCCAAACAAGGACACCTTGTGGACAATAGGTATAGCAAATGCAGACAATAGTAAGATCTATTCTCTGCTCACATCTCCAGACACTGATTGTGATAATTGTCAGCACCAAGACAGGTCTCATCACTGAAGTACCACCACTTACAGAATCTAGTGCTCCACCCATGCTGTTGCGCATCTGATCGTGCCTCATCCTGTATGATTAGTCTGAGAACCTTCTTAAAACCATTGGCACCAACCTCCAACTGTCCTTGCATCAGAGTAATACAGCAAGTAGATCACTTGTACTCACACAGACCTACAATCCAGCTGTGATCAAATGCATCTAGCTGCTGATATGGTTGTAGAAAGGGTAATCATCACATCTTCTATGCTTTGTCCTTGATATCTGATATCAACATTCTTTCATAGTCACAATTCACAAAAATCTGATAAGGGACTTCCACATAATGTCATAAATAATAAATAAGGCTAGAGCCATAGTGGTTACACTTTTCCCATTAATTTGGGGAAACTCTAACCTTTCTGCCTCCTACAAACTCCTTTCGTACAACCAGGTGATCAAACCTATTTTCATGTATGCAGCCCCCATCTGGGGTGTCTGCAAGAAAAGCAACTTACAACGGTTTTAGTCTTTCTAAAATTCAGTATTACAATCTGCTGTGGCTGCACCATGGTATGTAAGAAACTCCATAATTGCAAGAGACCTACAAGTGTCCACAGTGGTACTGTCCATAAAACATATGGCTAAAAAGTTCATCAGCTCTGCAGAACAGCACCTGAATCAACTAATAAGGCATGCTCTGCAATATGAAGTCTTCAAAGAACAGAAGTACAAGAGTCTGATCTCATAACAGCTTCCCTCTTCCCTCTCTCTATTTCCTATCCTGGCTCTCAACTAATGCCTTCCTTCACAGGGGTCTTCCCATATGGGGAACCCTTATACTACTAACCTCCTACTAACTATTTATCACAAAGTGGCATCCATCTCGGCTTTGCTGATTAAATCTATATTATATCATGTATTACTAGATCAGATGAAACAGGAATGGGCCTTTGGCCTGGTACTGTGAAAACCTTAGCTCGTTGCAAAGAACTTTAGTGTCTTTTTTGTTGTTTTTCGTTATAGCAAAATATATATTTTGTTATAATGCTACATTATTTTGCAATATTTTTAGTACAAAGGAAAAATAATGAAATATATGTTATCATTTCTATTATATATGCATGCAATAGCTTCTTCCAGAGGTTTGGATCAATTCAATCAATCCACTTGTTAAAAAACAAATAAATTGGAAAAAAGTAACTTATCAATATTAATAAGCATGCCCCGACTGGATTTTTGTTACCATATATAAGCTTATCGCACAAATGCCGCTAGCCATTGTGAATTGAACTGCTTGCCGCTCTACGGTTTATAGTCTCGATTGTCAGGAAACAAAATTCTTCAAACTTTAACAATCAGTTCGCGTGATGTAACGTTCCAAAGATTTACAATACTTTTAAAGTTTTGGACCCATTGTCTGATCCAATATTTATCAAGCTCCGGATAGCTAAAGTCGGGCGCCAGGCAATAATTAACAAATTGCCAAATAAAGTTCAATTAGGGTTCAAATAACAACGGGAGTTACTTAGCGAGTAAGAATTCAAAAATTAAATGATTGTCGATTTTAATTTAACTTACAATCAAAACAATTAACGTTGCTCAAGAGAAAAAATAGCAAAGATTCAAAAAAGTTTCTATAACAAAAGTTTATTTCCAAAAAATTATTTTTAAACACTCACCAACTTCAATGAGATGTCGACTACATCATCACTATCTCACTGCTACTAACAACAACTCTCTGTGACTAACACCAACTCTTCACAAATCTAACTGACTGACTCTTACTACTCCTCCTACTACTCTACTTACTTACTGACAACTACTTCTCACTTCTGTGACTACTGCTCGGCAACACGTGGCTGTTACACCGGTAAAGACATTTGCATAAAATGACGAGCACGCAAGCTATGATGCAAGAGGGGGCATGTCCTTGTATATGTGCGCTTTAACAGGTGACAATCGAAAGTTCGGAGTGCACATGCGCAACTCCTATGCTCTTGGAAACGAGCGCTGTGATGCCAAAAATGAAATAAAAATCCCCAAAATGATAAATATAACATAAATTAAGCAAAACTGGTTAAGGTAAAGTAAAAGTGAATGAGGGGGCATCACAGCGAGCCGGCTCCAGTACACCACTGAGGCCACAGTATGTATTCTAATAATGCATGCAAGCCATACAATTGAAATTATTGGAGACAGTCATGCACTAAGACTTAGTTTTGGGGGGAGGGTTCATGAATTCAGTTTGGGTGGTGAGAATATAGTTCCAGGGGTGAGTCAGAATAAGACTCGAGTAGGGTGTCCTAATTGCTAAAATATTCCACAGACAGGAAAGGTCAATGTGATATTCTATGATATATGGAATAAAAATTTACAGTTATTTTCTTTATATCCACTTTTAGTGTCAGGTATAAAATATGAGACTAAAATAAAAAGTATACAAAGCCACTTTTTTTTTCTTTCTTTTTTTCAAACCAGGTAGACAAGTTTGAGATTTTGCATAAGACAATCGGATTTTCGGAGGGGGGGGGGGGCTCCAAACATCCTGGTTATGTCCCTGACTGAAGAAATTACACCAAATTTCTAGGAATTGTTCAGAATAAAATGGAGCATTATTAATAAAAATTTCTAAGCATAAATATGCAATTGTAATTCTCGGCACTATATAATGATTTTTGTGCACAGATTAATATTTTTAAAACAAGTTGCTAAAATTACTCGAGGAATACTCTTTGTAAATCCTGCAAAAATATGGCTGCCACAGTTTGGCAAAAGGCTTGATCTCAAATAACTTGTTTGCAATCTGTTCCGACAAAGATTGCTGCCACTGTGCCTGGGAAAACTAGGGAAAAGTCAGTGGAAAAACTTTAGTTGGTTGTTTGGGGTTTTATGGTGCAGTGGCAACTGAGGCCAACAAAAGACAAAATAAATGATAAAAGATATGAAAACCCACAAGGAAATTTTAAAATAGCAACACAAAATGCAACAACATGAACACTGGAAAAAGGTAAAACAGCAAACGATTGGCAAAAGAATAAATAAAATAAATACCCCCTCAAGCAGCTGCTTGCCACAGAGGTCTGACAGGAGCCTGCCAGTTTATATGCCATAGTAGAAGGTCTGAGAGGATGGCAGGACCTCAGCAGAAAAACGACACATACATCCATGCCTTATCCGGGGCTCGAACCCAGGTCCCGTAGATCAGTAGCCAAGCGTGCTAACCACTCGGCCACGGGACGGCTGGCAAAAGAATGATAGAAATATAAAACAAAATCAACCCAGATATAAAGGATCTGGGCTTAAAGATAAAGAACAAGAATAATAAAGTAAAATCAGAGTAAATTATTGTAAAAACACTAAAACAGGAGGTAAAAAGCAATATGATAAAAGATGTCTGAGCATAAGGGGTTCAGACATAAAATCATGAGAGCTAAAATAAAACTGCCATTCGAGATTAAAAGCAGGATAATCCATTAAAATATGTTTAATTGTTAAAATGGTGTCACAAAACTCTGACTTAGATATGTTGTCCACTGGAAGAAGAAATAGATTTGTTAGAAAAGAATGATCTAAGTGGAGTTGAACAAGTACAACTTCCTCCTTGTGATTCCTACAAAAACACGACTGCCATGGTTTGACAATAGGCTTAATCTTGAAAAGTTTGTTTGTGATCTGTTCTGACAAGATTGTTGTCACTCTACCCAGAGCTTGGTGGAAACACATTGCCTTAAGTCCTGCTATAGAAACAGCAGTGAATAGTCGGAGAGGGGCATGGCTGAATTAGCAATGGCACCTGCCACATCATGGCTGAATTAACAATGGTGTCTGCCACATCATGGCTCCTGATCCCAACGTGATGGCACCCTACAGAAGAGGATGGTGATGATTGCTAGACAATGGTGCAGCTGGTGGATCTTGGAGAGAACAGCGTGTGGCTGAGGACTCACCAAAATCAAAGCCCATAGGGAGATAAGAAAATGGTATAAAGCACATACTGATCCACTTAGCCACAATATGGTCCAAGGCAAGGCTGATAGCATGCAACTCTGCAGTGAAGATGGAACACTGCTGTGGGATCTGGTCTGCAATGATAGTAGCACAGCAAACCATGGTTGATGCAATAGATGTGTTGGACTTCAAGCCATGGTGGATGGCAAAGATTACTGTAAGAGCAATGGTTCTTCAAGCCATGGTGTATGGCAAAGAGTTGCTGGTACACAGTCAGCAAATTGTAAAGGTCTTTCCTGTCTTGCAAAAAGTCACAGGAATGGGAAACAGCAAGCCATGGTGAAGTGGCTCGACTGTCGACTGGGCAACGCTATTCAGACTGATGTTGATGTCTCTGAGGTAGCCTTGGACATGCAAACTGAATGGATGAATGGCAGTTGGATGATTATGATAAAGCATTTCCCACTGAGGACTGAAAATGCAGTCCAAAGTTGGATAGCCCAGCAGGGATCTCAATTTAAATGTGTACTGAAGGGGAAACTGTTGATGGTAAATCGAAAAAGATGGTTTGTCAGTCATAATGTAAAGACTCTGGACCGATGAGGTGTGGAAAGCCACAGTGCAAACATGGAGGTCCTAATTTTAGAGAGGTTCAGTACCTTCACCACCAAATCCTGTGCGGAGTCGTACACCTGGGATCAATAGTTCAGTTTTGATTGGACATGTTCATGGCACAAGTGGAGCAAAGAACATTGGTTTGCTCCCCAAGAGAAAACCTTGAGGATGTTCAATGCCTATGTGCACATGGACCTGAGATGATGGATATGAGGTTAAAAGGTCAATTTCCAGTTGGAGATAAAACCAAGAAATTTGGTCTCAGCCACAACTGGAATGGTGGTACCCCCTGGCCAAAGCTTCTGCTGATGGAAAAAGTGTAAACAAGTGGTCTTCTGTGTGCAAAACCAAATGGGCATCGCCCAAACCAATAGACTGTTCAGGGCAGTTGTCATTCAAGGACCCTCATGCTGAACGCTGAGCAAAAGATGCTAAAAATCATCACCAGAGAGGATGTAGCCAACAGTCAGAGGAAGTTGTCTAGTTCTGTTAGAGAGAAGACTGTGGTATTCCAAATACCAGATGAGTCTGGCATTTATCAGAAACTGCTAGAGAAAAACGCAGTTGAAAAGTCAGAGCAGCCAATCCTTACTCGATGGTGAGAGATGTCGAAGCATGGCATAATGGACAATGTCTGGACCAATAGCAGAAGCACAAGAAGAGTGTAGAGCAAGGTGCAGCTCCTTCACTGTGAATGACTTTTCATACGGCTCCAAGCCATTCAGGTGGAAGGACAACAGAGAATGTTTAGCCTTGCTTTTAAGGCTAGAAACACAGGACAATAAGAAAAGGAAGAAGAGATGGAAGGAAATGTTTCCTTCAGAGTGTCAGCAATTGCCTGTCCATTGTGCTCCAGGATCAATAATGAGTGAAATGTGCAATTTTCACTCATCTTCCAGACTTCATCCCACATGACCTTAGAATTGGTCGTGTGGGTGATAGAAGACATATTTGATTCAAGATTTTTTCTGGCTCTGGCACCAGACAAAACAGGCTTTCACCCTGGCAAACTTGAAAGTTTCAAGATTGGAGGATCAGAAGTCTCTCTCCAAAACTCACTGAACCATTGTTCTGGGCTTTATGAGCTGCGATCCAGTCTGAATTCCACCACAGGTTTTGGAAATCAGGGAAACTGTGTTAAAGTTTGAGGAAGAGTCGAGGAAACTGCATGGATTATACAGTCTGTAACCTTTGCCACTGCATCACCCACCTATTGGCTCCTGACTGACTAATGACGAAGTATTATCGTATTATTAGTATATTGAAGTATTCATCAAATTCACAAAGGAGTTTGAAACCACTTTAGTCAGCCTGATCGAGCTCCACCGTGATATGCATGAAGGACTGCATTGCCCCCTGTAGCAGATGGTACAAACCAGAGGGAAATGATCATTACCATAAGAGTTGTCCTTGACCTCCCATGTAAAGAATGGGAGGATCGAAGAGGAGTAGATGGTGAGATTAATGGCAGTGAATGTGCAGGTCAGGGAGTGTAAGTATGTACTGACACCAGTGTTCAGCAGGGAGAGGGATGAATACAGGAGCCGTTGTTCCTGGACCACATCCCTACCCTCCCATTGGTGTCAGTATTGCCCCACAGAAGGCTGTTTCTGTTGAAGACCCCCATAATGAAGAAGGGGGACTGCAGCTATGTGTGACAAGGTCATTAAGATCTTACAGGAAGATAATACTTCAGGGTAGTAGATAAACGGAAGACTGTCAACGAACAGAACAGAAAAACCCATGAAGAGATGGATGGCTACCACCTCTAAGTTTGTGGTGAGGTGTGTAACCTGGAATGGAGAATTGTTACTCACAAGGATGGTGACATCCTGCTTTTGTGTGTTCTGCTTGCAGAGAATGTAACCCCTGCAAGCTCTTACATATCCATCCTGATTCCAGTAAACGAAGAAAAAATGTCGAATCATGGGATTAGAGACCATCTGCAAGTATGTCTCCTGCAGGCACATGCAGATGGGCTCATGTGCCTGAAGGAAACCTTGATGTCGAAAATATTCCTCTGGGATCCATGATAATTCCATTGTAGGAATGTGACCATCTCAGAACTTAGGGGAATGCACGGATGACAATTTCCTATTTCACCATCACAGAGGACAGTTTAGTAAAAAATAGGACTGCCTATGTCCATGTCTTCTGAAACATCTAAAGTAGGATACGCGTAGCCCTTGGGCGTAGCCAATGTGGGGTACGCATAGCCCTTGGGGGTAAATGGTAAAATTTTTTGGGGTATGCTGTGAGAGCTCAAAAGTCGCTAGATCTACCATTATCCAATAAAGAAGAGTTGATTGAGATATCTTGTGACAATAGTTTAAAAAGCATTCATTTCAAAAAGCCATTGATTAGTTTTTGGATTGGAGTGGAGAAGGATTATCTGACTTTGTTACGAATTGCAGTCAAATATTTGTTACCTTTCACAACTCATTTATGTGAAACTGGTTTTTCATCTTTAACTGCTTTAAAAAATAAAGGAATAGGCTGGATGTTGAAGATGACTTGCGACTCTACCTTAGCAAGATAACCCCAACCATTGATGAACTGTGCAAGCGTTAACAAGTGCAACCATTTTACTGATTACCCAGTAAAATGTTTATAATTTTATAAGATTTGCTAAATTGTTTGTCATTTTTTGTGTTTATCGATATATGCAATTTGTGAATACAAAGTTTAATGTGTATATATATATTTTATTCCCATTGTTATACTATAACTATAGTTTTATCTATGTAAATAAGAGGTACGCCAGTTACATACACATTTCCAAGGGGTACGTGAAGCATAAAAGGTTGAGAACCACTGATCTAAAGGACACAAATCCGAGTCCACTGTATGGAGTGGGGTCATTGACTTCTTTGGCCTTGGTGGGGGGCCTGTGATTTGCAAGGTTGAGCTTGTGTGAGGATGGGAAGGAGGAGGCATTCCAGTGGTGCGAGCAGAACACACAGAAGCAAGAATGGAAACTGGAGTCGATGTTGAAGCTGACACTGGCTGTGGTTTCACCTGCTCCAAGAGGTACCTAGTGGCTGGTGATAAAGACTCAGATGGTGGAACAGTGATGCCAGTTTGGATAGCCATAGACTCTGTGGGTACAACAGGCTTTCCAGCAGCCACACTGTCATAAGAGAATTTGCCAGGTGGAGCTGGCAGAGCAACTATTTTTCACGCCTCTGGATAACAGATGCTCTGTATCGTTTTCACACAACTAGATTTCTTTCACCTCTTTCCACTTTACACAGTCATGGGAATGCACAGGATGGCAAGCACAGATACATTTACCCAATAAGCCATGCTGCACGACCATCTCTCTGGCACTGGAAACAGAGCAGAAGATTGGGAAATAACTTGCTTTGATGGAGGCAGGCAAGCATGGCTAGTTGAAAGTCAAAATTCATACCCTAGTGGGCTTTAATTTTCCATCCCAGCAGCAAAACATGGTGGACTGCAGTCACTCCTTGGGTGGATACCTCCTAATGGATTTCCTTCTCAGATATTTTGAAGAGACCCCACCGATTTAAGGGGCATCATAGTGGCAGCCACCCCACCAATCACTTACCTCCAAGAGGTGCGCTGAGTGTTTGGAGCATGCAGTTTTCACTAGCAAGCAACCAGATATTAAGCACTTGACTGATTTCAGTGGTCCCAAAAGACCTTCCAACCCTTACATATAAAAAATAGGGACATGTCCCCAATTACCTGATCACCCATTGAATGATCAGAAATTTTGGGAGTGAAGAAACAGACACAGATGATGGTAACAATGACAAATACAATAAAGAAGATTGGGGGGGGGGAGCTCATATAAAGCCCTCTCTTCAGCACAGGCTGAATACAAAGAAATTTAGGATTTCATGTTTGCTGAGTTGTGGTTCAGTGCCCATAGTTCCCCATCACCACCATTAAACCCAACATGGGGATGCCCAATCGGGCACTAGAAAAATTTATTAATTCCTTTTCTATTAATAATGAAAAAAAATCAGATGCCTCTTACTATCATTTCTAGCAATAATGGAAAGAAATGTAATGTTAATTTTATGGGAAATTCGAGAAAAAACCCTAGATAGGGAAACAATACACCTGAGGTACATCCATCAGGTCTCCCAATATATGCATGCAAAGTTTCAGCCTTTTTGGTTTTGGAGTTACAACACTGACACACATACATTTCGTTTTATATAATTAAATATATAGTAATGAAAATGCATGATTATTTTGTACTTAAACATAAAAAATACAGTCATCTCATTCAGAATGTGACACTGTGCAAATTTTTCAATACTAAATGAATTATTAAAATTTTGCCAGGTGATTTTACACTGTATATTTACAAATATTTATGCATTACAGGTAAAGAAAAAACAGGAAAAGCAAAGTTTAAGCAAAAAAACTTAGGTCATGACTGAACTTGAACAAAGACCATTTAGTTACAAGTTAAAAAAGTGAAACACCTGTATCTTAATTTTGCGACCTAAAAGCATTAAAATAATTATTAGCATTTTAGTGTAAGATAAATATTTAATATTTTCCTGTGATACTTTTATATTGATACTGTTTTATAATGCAGTAAGCTGAGATTTTAAGGTTACTGTGCTGTGGGGAAGTTAGAAATTTGCATCATTTAATGTAAGTCCTAATAATGATGTAAGTCCCTAGAAGCCACCTGAGAGTAGCAGCAGTACTGCATTGGCTCACAGTGACATTGCAACTGCCAGGTATGGATTCAAGTTCTAGGAAGGCATGGTGTGTGTTTACATAAGTGTTTTTACATTGTATGAGAAAATAGGACAAGCCTGAGTGAGCTTCTAGGTTTACTGTATCCTTTATTAAAAATATAGGCTACAAATTAATACTTATTTATTTCTCCATGTTGAATCATTCTAAGAAAAAGATTTTTGGTTACACCATGTTGACACATCCAATCAATAATCACTTATGTTGTCACATGTGCACTTGAATTCAAATCATATATCCCCAGAACCATCTTTCTGTCAATAATACTTCTCACACTGTATTAAATTTCAGTGCATGCTTCAACTGTGCACTAACATCGAAAAGATGGTTCTCTTAGTATTGGCTTTTTGGCATGGAGGAAATAATATGCTTCACTTTTCTTGTGTCACACAAATAAACAATAAATAGTTTTCAGTGTGGGAAAGCAAATATTATTGCCAAAATCTTTTTAATTTTCTGCCATTTCCAGAGGATATATATGTGCACATACAAGTATATATAAAGAGTTGTCAGAAAAGATTGTTTTGGTAGGAACTGGAGCTCTAGAGAACGTATCAGGTGATCTTACCTACTGAACTATCCCAACCTCAATTAGTGGTGACTGTAGATTCAAGTGTTCATTTTTCACTCATACAAAATAATGCTTTTTCCTGCTAACTCTTCACTTGTTCAAAGTTTTAAAAGGCATCTGTCTGTGAATTACTATATCTGAATTTCCTCAAAATTTTAAATGCATAAAAAAATTACAATATCAATCTACTTTGGCAACTAATGTCCTTTTTTCCCCCAAAGAAAAATTCACCATATAATAAAATATATGGTGAATTTTTAAAATAATAAAATAATATTGCAAATAAAATTTTTTCTTTCCCTTACATGATAATAAAATAATCACAAAATTTCCACAAATGCCATATCACTTACCATGAACTGCAGTCCATCACCTACACTATGGTCTCTGGAGAAATTCAGAGCAACTTTTGTCCCTTGTACTGCTACAGGACTCTTAGTAACAATGACTTTTGCCAATCCTAGAGCAGCACTCATCATTTCTTCTTTAGTAGGAAAAACTCTTCCAACAAGCCCAATCTGGAAAAAAATTTTCAGTTCCATTATCTTAGTAAAATATAATTCTGTCAGATGATAGCCATATTTGTCATTTAATCTTTACACGATTATACTGCATTAAAAGTAAATTAAATAACATTCCTTAGGATTACAGTTAAGACATTGATGTTATAATGGTTGCTTCATATGCAACATTTGCAAGCTTGCTAATTGCTTCTATTTAAAAATATTTTCTAAGTTATGCCATAGTAATTTGCTAAATGACATATTACCAATAATCTGACTGTTTTGGCAGGCTTCAGACGGTTATCTAGTTTTTCTTCTGCTGAATGTCTTGCACTCTGGAAGCTCACCTCTCCTGTGGTTGTTGCTATTTGGCTTCACCTCTGGCTTGACAGTCACTAGCAGATTTACTTAATGTTTGCTGACATCTATATACCTGTCCTTGTTAGCACTTGTTGCTATAAGTTTAATTGTCATCATTTTGTAATATGATTCACACTTTCAGATGATTTGGCCTTTTCAGGCTTAAGTTGCTGTTCTGTCTCAATCCCTCCAAGGAACAATTTAACTTTTGTTAAACACATTTTACAATTAAAGCTTTACTAAAAGCACTGATTCTATGTTCAACAAGACTGCTGGTGTCCTATCTTCCTTTGACATGAATATGAATTCAGTGACTGACTGCACCATCGATATGTTTGAAGTTTATTTTCTACTTTTTAAGGCATATAGGAAGATTTTTTTATTTACTTATATTTTTAACATGAAAAAGATATGGCTCTCCTGCACACAGAAACATGGCTTAAAGCCCATCTGATGGAAAGTAACCTTTCCAAGGCAGTTGGTGTCTCCTTTCTCCCCTAAGGGCAAAAAGGAGGTTAGTAGTAAAAATTCTCAATGTAGGCAAGCACAGTTGGGATTTACACTTGAGAACTGCAGTTTTACACAAGTCTGGTGTGCTGACTAAGCCAATCCCCACCACCATAAGGTTTGGAAATCTAGATATTAATATTTCATTTCATCATCAAAAGCATTTATATAAATACCCTATTAAGCCTTCCAAGGTCCCCATGGATTATACACATTGACAGAATCCAAAACGAGAGTTCCAAGACAGCTATATTAATTTTTAGTACAACACATGTAACTTCAATTTTTTTTTAAATAGAAATTGCTGTTAGAATTTTTTTCATATATCTTATAAAAAAAATACATAATTTAAACTAGAAAAATAATACATTTTTCGTTTGATGAATACTTTATTAAACTGTGATATAAATAATTTGTTAAAGCCATCTGATCGCCATTTTTTTGGACCAGATATACAGCAAAGTTTATTTGCTTGTTTCTGTTTTACATTCAAGCAACCTCCAAGCTCACAAGTTTGATATAAACAATTGCAAACTCACTTTGTTCTTAAAGTTTCAAACTTCTCATGAAAATTAACCAAAAACAGCTATTTTTGGAGGATTTTAGAAGCAGTTATGAAGTACATACCGCCATTTTTTGTTCATTTTCCATTGTTTCATGTTCTCCTTTCTACCTTAAAACTATTTCAATATGCCCAAATCATTTATATCATTCATTCAATCATTCATTCATTCAATGTGTCATTCAGTGGTGAAGCATTCATAGAGACAAGGAAAGCAATGTTCCCTTAAAATTCTTATAAAATAAAGATAAATCATATATATAAAGTGTTTTGACATAAAAGTATTTTCATAACTTTAATAAGTATATTCTAACAGAAATTTTATGTTTATATAATCTATGAATTTTCCTATTAAATTACACTGTATAATAAATATAAGCAATTTAATTATCATGATTAATAGCTGTACATTAACAAACAAAAAAATTATAAGAGGAGTGCTCAACATATCAAATGTAGTATCAGATTAGCTTAAGGCCATCATGGCAGCTACTTAACTACAATCGATGTGCTCTTGAATTGTACCCTCCATTGATACTATTTATAAGCTTTCCTTTATCTTGTAAAGGTGCTCAAGAGAAAAGGAACAATATTTACCAGTACTTGGTGATAAACTTGATGATGTCTGCTGGTACAGGTACAGCTTGCAATTAGATCTCATATGTTGTTCTTTCTTCTGTTGTTCATTGAAAAAGAAGTCTCATATAAGTTCATCACTTCTTCACTGGTTGATATCATACTGATGTTAACATATTTTCTAGCATATCCCCGAGACTTACAAAATAGCTTCTAAAACAAGTTAAAAGTTTAAAAACCACAAGCTCCCCTCATCCAGCTATGCATTTTGCCAACCACTGTGGTTTTGGCTTCCTCAGGCTCCCACCCTCAGATGTTCAACTGTTTAAATACATGTCTCATTGATGTCATGGTTTACTGCTCATTGTGTTTGCACATCTGCTCACACAATAGGACTCTACATGCCACTGGAAGGGGTGGAATCTCTGTGTTGCAGAGCCTATGTTGGTTGGTATGAATTAACATATTTTCAATATATGAAAGTTGAAATTTCGTTTGTGGGGCTGCCAATGCTTTATATGTTAATTGTTCTATTTCTAAATTATTATTTATTATTGTTTGTGCCAATGCTGTGTTTGGTTGTTTATTTATAATATCTGACTTTTAAATATAAGCACAAATTTTCCAGGCTAGTCGAGTTAAGAGTGTATGAAAAACTCCACTTCATTGCTACTGCATTAGTCATCTTATCTCACAGTGGAAGTTACATTTTCCACATTAAATCAGCAGAAATTTCTCTCACTGGAAGCACCAAGGCCAATCGTTTTGAAGTACTGCATTATATTTCAAATCCTTCTCAATAACCACTAGAAGTCACTAGAGACTGTTCACTGTCTGATTGGTTGCCACTATCATCAACAGAGCCACTGATGATGAAAGGAGCAGTAGCAGCAGGTCATCGAAAGTAAGTGTAGTTATTTAAATATTTTTTGGCTAATGTGATGAAATTCTCATTTCTTCTTTATTGTACTATGTCCTGCTTTCGCACTCCAATTCATAAACAATTTTTTAATTACTAATGCCCTGCTGGTGAATATAATCATGCCCTTTCACATTCAGATACCTCTAAGCCTAATTGCTCCAATGTATATTTGCTGAAATGGTTTACAACTACTTGACTATGTTTTACTGTTCTCTTAATTAATGTAATAACTAGAGATAAGTTGATTATTACTACACGCAGGGCTCCAGAAATGCAACTTAAATCTACCTGCCAGAAAAAAATTTACTCACCCATAGTATGTTAAAACCAAGGGTTTGGGAGTTCTGCTCCCAAAATTCATTTGCCATCTGTCTCTGATAACTCGCCCATAGCGAATGGATTTCTGGAACCCTGTCTACAGCTATAATATAAAATAATAAAAATATTTTCTTGACAAACTAGAGTAACCTACGAGTACTAGTACTACAATGTGTTGAGGCTATATTCAGTCAGTATATTATGAAAAATTCTTTATTAACATCAAGATTGCATCTTTTGATAAGTTTAATATTGTTTCACAACTTCGGATTTTAAAGAATAAATTAATGATGTTAAGCAGGTATCTACTGTATTGCAATACATTGAAATACATGTAATTGGATGCACTGAGAAGTTTTGAAACTGAAGCTTATAAAAATTCAGAAAATTTGAAATTGGGAAGTTAAATAAATTTTCATTAATATATCTGAAAATGAACTACTGGCAGTGGTCTGGTTGAAATTTATTAACCAGGTCTCTAAATCTGTTTATATTTCACTATTATTTTTAACATACATATGAAATGCCTCTAGTTGAATCACTCTTGATCTATCTATTCGTTTATACTAATCAGCATTCAATTACTTTGGAATAGTTCTTATACACGAAATATGTCACACATGAGCATTAGGATGGCTGATACAGAAACCAATCTCCAGATATTAAGTTTATGTAGAAATTTTTGTTCTTAATATAAAAAATTTATAACACAGAATCATGGAACATTTTGCTCTCTTCAGTATTCATAAATTTATACAGTATCACTGTCATGGCCTTGTCTTGGTACATGTGGTACCAGCTGCAGTTATGTGAATTAACTGAAACAAGTTATGTAGGTAACTTTGGACTAGTCAGAGAGGGAAATGGTTCTAGTTTAAAGGAAAAATAAGGCCCCCAAATAATAATTATAATGTAAATAAAAATAAATGGCTAGGTAAAAAAAAATGGTGAACCATCGCCTGTATTTTTCTCATTAAAAGTATCTTGTGACTGAAACTAATAAAATGTTGGGTTAAATGTAAAAGAAATTACCTGTAACACTAAAGTTTCAGATTATCGTATTTAATTTCGTGCTATTTTTTTGAAGCTAAGGAAAATGGTGAAAAAAAAGTAATGACAATCAGTACTATTTGATAAACAAATATTAGAACTTACAGTTTTGGCTTCTTCTGGATCAATTTTTGCACAACTATAAGCATATTCCCTCACAAGGCTGTCATTCCCCACAATCTTTGGTAACCTCTGAAGAGTGCCCATATCTGCAGCCATTCCAACATCAACTTCCTGTAAAAAAAAAGAAAAATTGTGACACCAGTTGATTCCTATTCATTTTAATATATTAATAATGATTCATAAGTCTTTCCCTTTTTTTAATGAGCTTTAGGGTTTTCCATGTGAAATCTACAAACTAACACATCTTGTCCTTGTGGACATCTATTAAATTCATTGGCTTAATTCATAAATAATTTGTTTTGCTCTCCTTTATTCAAAACATTATCTAGTCAATCAGCAAGATATTCACAATCACCTTCAATTATCTTTTCACATGTTAATGGCAGCTGGGTGATTCCTTGGGCATACAACTCGGCAGTTTGCTACAGAAAAAAGGTGATGAAGGCACATTAGATCTCATTGTCATTCTGGAATCGCTGCTCATTGATAATGTTTTATAAGAAGCAGCATGGATGAATATCTGAAGGGGCAAGATTTGGCATATAGTGAGGATGCAGTAGAACAGTTCATTCAAGTTCCAATACTTTCCTCCAAGTGATTTGTGCCATATGTGATTTATCATGAAAGATGTTCATTTCTTTTCTGTTGATAAGTGCAAGATGTTTTTTGACTAGTTCTTCATTTAGCCATCACAACTGTTTTGAATATCTTCCATGGCAATCCTTTCATTACTTTTGAGCAGCTTGGAGATGTGATACCTCAATGATTTTGTCAAGTGCAGAGCATAATCCTTTTCAAATAAAGGTGAAGTTTGGTCTATTGATCCTGATTTATCCTTTGTATCTTGCACACATTAATGTGGCATATCCATTTTTGCCTCCAGTATGGCCAAGAAACAGGTCACTGACTTGCAGAGAGATCTGTGAAGGGACAAAAGAAAACTGAGCAGCCTAGTTCTTATCTAAAATTAGATTCACACACAACAAATATTAGAACCTGTTTACTTTATACATGATAAGGTTTAAGCATTATATGCTCTTCAGCAGATGTTAGTCTACATTACGGGTTGATTGATTTCCATTGCTTCTTATGCAATGTCAACTCTTTTAACATAACTTGCATTTACTTAAAGAAGCTTTTTCTTATATAAGTACCAGAGTAAGAGAAGTAAGGATATATTACCATACTTTTGTTGTCTTCCTAAATATCCTAAGGTTGGCTCAGATGGTCTTGTTGCTGATATTCACCTGCTGTGTATATTTGCTCTCTTTGATGTTGGCTTTTGCAATATTGGCTGACAGTTGCCTTACTATTGCTGCTGCTAGAGTGGGGACATGACACTGTTGTTCTATAATGCTGTACACTAGTCCTTTTCATTTTCTCAAAGATTCTCATAAATATGATATGTGTAAAGATTGTATATGCAACAGTGAGAGTCCAGCACTTCTGGCAGCATGGAATCTCCCGCTGCATGAACAGAGCCTCCAAGACCAAAACTAACACCAGGGGAATTCTTATTTAAACCATAACATCACTAAGTTAATTGCCAGAAGCCCTTCGAGTCCAAGGCAAAACATGTTGCTGAACTTGAACATTTTACACTTGAATTTTAAAAGCTTTACTTTTAGACTTCAGTTAGTTGAATTTTAAATAGAGTAAATTTTTGGTTAAATGTTAAAGTGTCTCAAGTGGAAAGCAGTCTATGGCATGAAAAACCAAGAGGATATAATTTGCAGATTCAACCACCAAAATTATGAAATGCATTATCAAGGTGTTTCTGAAATCTTAAACAGTGAAATAGTGTCTACCATTGAGAAAATAAAAGGACTGGTATACAGCATCATAGAAACAGTGTTATCACCTCACACTATCAGCAGCAGCAACAGAAAGGCAACTATCAGCCAACACAGCAAAAGCCAACACCAAAGACAGCCTGTGAATATCAGCAACAACATGACCATCTGAGCCAGCCTTAGAATACTCAGGAAGGCAAAAATAGTATGGTATTATATATCCTTTAAATCTCTTACTTTAAAACTTTTATAATTAAAAAAAAATCGCAGTGTATATTTCACAAATTTAATAAAATCTCCATGACACTGTATATCATTAAAATGCAGCAGGATGAGGCAGAACAATCCAAGACAAGTGATAATACTAGAGTAACTACAATAAAACACTGATTATCCAGGGCTGCATTATCAGTGGGGTAGGATTAACTGTGGTCCTCTGTAGTAGTACATACAAATTTCATTCTCTACACAAGTGGATTCATAAAATAACAGAAGTCATTACTGTGTATTTTAAATAACATTGCATCATAATTAAACACTATTGCATCATCCTTCTAGCAGAACTTATTTGTCATCACTGTGGCCGTTTCCTATTCTGCCGCCAGAGTGTGCAGTCAAGTGTTTTTATGAAAGCTTGTTCGTGTGCTCCTCTTGTGTAACCAAATTTATCTAGTGTGATGGTCCACCCATTCACTTTTACTTTTCCTTAACCAGTTTTGCTTTATTTATGTTATATTTATCAGTTTGGGGATTTTATTTCATTTTGTGGACTGTCTCAATCCTCTTTCTGAGCTGCAGGAGTTGCGCATGCACAACTCCGATCTTTTGATTGACAACAGCTAAAGTGCACGTTCAGGATACGACCTCTCTTGCATCATAGCTTGTGCGATTGTCAGTTTATGTAAATGTCTTTCCCAGCGTGCAAGAGACACGTGGCGGCTTTGTACGCTCTTGTTATAACTATGTGATGCTGGGTCACAGAGAAAGTAGACAGAGTAGTTGAGATGTAGTAGCAGAGTTATTGTGAATCAGTGTAAACAGAGTTTTTGTCCAAGATGATGCTACTTTAGATAGATGTGAGTTGCTAATGTATTTGATCATTGAGTTTGGTGAGTTGAATTTTTGGAAATAAAATTTGTTTTAGAAACTTTTGAATGTTTGCTATTTTTTTCTCTTAGCAACGTTAGTTGATATTTTTGATTATATTTAAATTTTAATTAAACTTGACAATCATTTTTGATTTCTTACTCGATAAGTAATGCTTGATAAATATATTAACGAACCCTATTTCAACTTTATTTGATAAGTTATTATTGCCTGATGCCTGATAGAGCTATCTGGAATTTGAATAAATTTGGATCAGACAAATGGTCCAACTTAAAGGTAATAATCTTTGGAGCGTTACAGAGTGTTAAAAGAAAGTGGTGTCCTGTTCAGGCGCTGATTTTAAGTAAAGCAAAATATTTCTTGAAAAATTAGACATGTCCAGGATTTTCAAATTTTCTTCTAGTTGGTTATAATGGTTTAAAGAGAGGCATGGTATAAGGGAGTTAGAAATACAGGGTGAAATGTTCAGTGTGGATAACATAGGATCAACACTATTCTGTGATGAATTAGCAACAATTATTAAAGAGAAAGCTCTTGTACAATCACAAATTTACAATGCTGATGAAACAGGACTTTATTGGCAAGCAATGCCCATTCGTACAAGAAAAAAGTGTCTGTACAAGAAAAAAATGTGCCAGGATACAAGATAAGCAAAGACAGAATAACAATTCTCTGCTGCTTAAATGCATCAGAAGAAGATAAATTAAAATTAGCCACAGTGGGAAAAGCAAAATCTCCTAGAAATTTGAAGGAAATAAATGTTCCATCAGATTATTATAATCATAGATCTGCATGGATGACTAGGGATATTTTTGAAAAATGGTGGAAAGACAAATTCGTTCCTCAAGTTAAAACATTTCTCTCTCAGACAGGTCTTCCCCACAAAGCAATTCTGCTTTTAGATAACACTCCATCCCATTCTCCTGTAGAAAAACTTTCTGCAGAAAATGGTGATATTGTCGCCATTTATCTTCCATCGAAGGTAACATCGCTAGTTCAAACCTATGGACCAAGGTGTGATTGAGACCATGAAATGATTGTACAAAAAAATTCGGATGTTGAACTTTATTACAAAAGAGAAAAATCATATTTTATTTTAGAAGTCCCTAACAATTAAAGATAATATCTATAACATTTCTACAGTCTGGCCAGAAGTTAAAAGTGAAACAATTGAAAAATTATTAAAAAAAATATTGCTCGATAACTTTGTGATCGCTAAAAATAATTTGGAAGTGGAAGACTCAAATAATAGTGCAGAAATCAACCGATATTTTAAAAGCAATTCAAGATATTGATGGGTGCGAAGACTAGATGAGGAAAATATTAACGAGTGGTTAAATATAGACAAAAATGAAACCAGATATGAGAAAATGACTGACGATTTAATTCAAAGTGTGCAAGAACTGATGCTGACAGCAGGATCAACTGTTTCTTTTGAAAAAGATGATGATGAGGAACTACAACCAACTTACAAAATAAGTTGTACTGAAACCCTAACAACTGAAGAAACATTACTTAAATTCATGGAAAGTCAAGATGATGTTGATTACGTTGAAGTTTTACAAATTCGTGGACATATAAGAAAAATAAAACAAAAAATAATGCTACAAAGAAAACAAACAAAAATCAAGGACTTTCTATCTAAATAAGTTTAAAATGCTCAGTTTTGTTAAAATTACTTCAAAAATTAGAATTGTTGAAATTGAAATACTTCAAAAATGTTTATCTTATGTTTTTATAGTTTTTTTTTCAATAATTAAAATTAATAAAATAATTATATTATATTATATAAATTTAACTTTAAAAAAAATTATTATTATTTATTATTTTTATAATAAAATTTTTTTTTATTTATTTATTATTTTATTTTTATTTTTATTTATTATTTTTTAAAAAAATTATTATTATTTATTATTTTTATAATAAAATAATAATTATATTATAAAAAAATTATATAATTTAAAATAAAATTAAACAATTTTTTTAGGAATTATTGAAATTGAAATACTTCAAAAATGTTTATCTTATGTTTTTATAGTTTTTTTTATATATTTAACCCAATAAAACATAATTTGAATTAACCATGTTTTTCAATTATTCGGACTCTAGCGTCCCCAAATTACCATGGAAAATTGATGTTTTACTATACTTATTTGTTGCCAGAACATTTCAAGATAGATGCCAACAGTACATAAGCCCTATAAATCTTTCTTACAGGTACAATACTGTCTTCAGTATCTATACTACTCAATTCTATATCTCTATAGATTATGAGTGTTAATAGAAGTTAACATAAAATGCACTTAACAGGTAAGGATTCACTGTGCAAGGTGAAGTGTTACATATTCATTGTTTTGTGTTGGTAACTCAAGATGTAGTAAACATGATGTTATACAATAAAAACTTGCTTAAAATGCGTTAGGTGGAAGGCAAGTTGTTATATATATGATGTTATATTACAGTTCAAAAAATATTACAAATGTAAGTACGTTATCAACCCTAGAGGTCAGCTGTGATGGTCCACTCATCCACTTTTACTTTTCCTTAATTAGTTTTACTTTATTTAAGTTATATTTATTATTTTGGGGATTATTCTTCAATTGGATCATCATTTTTTGTCATCCAGAGCACTAAAGGAGTTGTGTATATGCAACTCTTACTTTCAACTGACAACTGCTAATGCGCACTGAAGGACATGTGCATCACTAACATCTGGGCACCGATATGACAAAATTTTCTTTAAACTTTTTAAACTTGTTTAATGACAAACTAAGTTGGCTTTTAACTTTTTAAAGTTTAAATATGTACTTGATAATGAAGATTTGAGGAGAGTGCAACTGTTGCTTCTATATAATATGTACCAGTGAATAAGTGACATACAAAATACTTACGACAAATTAAATATCCTCAACATAAAGTAATAACTATAAGCTAAATCCGTGGTGTAATAAGTCATAACGATTATTCCAACTATAAGGACAGCATAAGAAGGTATCAACTTATGTGGTAATAGGTTACCACTAACCGATATACGAGTATTGTTCTTATCAACATCTATAAGGAGTAATTCACCAGACTTATCCTTTGAATATGAACAGTAGAGAGATATGACTTGACTGTAATGAAATAACATTTAATGTACGAGTATCTATAAAGGACTGGTTGCTAGTGATACTAATAACATCAGCTATCTAAGAAGACATCAAAACATCTTAATGGATGTAACAATGTCTAAATATGAACAAAAGAAACACCGTGGTGATCCATTATAACATCAAATGAAGCTGAAAAAGCAAGTAGATGTACCAGCCTCCAACTCACTGGTAACTATATCATAATGTTAATTGGTCTATTATATTTTGTATATTGTGTAAAGATATATTTAGACTAGATTTAACGAATTGAGATCTTATCTTTAGAAGTACCATAACATCTATAACAATTACTGTTTACTAATACAGTCTGTAATAGCAATTGCACTCCTCATAACTTATGATGAAATAGTCTTTAAGCTACATACTTAATGTACAACAAATATCGTGTTTTATTATATATATTACATTTGCAATATTTTTTGAACTGCAATGTAACATCATATATAATATCTCTCACTGAGTGGCAAACTTGCCTTCCACTTAATGCAGTTTAAGGCAGTTTTCATTGTATAACATCATGGTTACTACATCACGAGGTACCAACAGAAAGCAATGAATATGTAACACTTCGCTTTGCATGGCGAATCCTTCCTGTCAAGCGCATTTCATATTAACTTGTCTTCTGTTAACAATCGTAATCCTTAGAGATATAGAATTGAGTAGTATAGATACTGAAGACAATTTTGTACGCATAAGAAAGATTTATAGGATTTATATACTGTTGCCATCCATCTTGAAATAGTCTGTCCACAAATAAGTAGATCACTTCTCTTCGATTGTCCTGTCTCATCCTGTCGAGTTTTAATGATATACAGTGTCATAGAAATTTTATTAAATTTGTAACTTTTATAGGTCAAAAGCTTCCAGTAAATGCAAACTATGTGAAAAGAGCTGATGACATTACATAAAAAGCAATGAAAATCAACTTGTAATGTAGATTAGCGTCTGCTCAAGAGCATTTTACAATTAAACAGCATCATCATGTATAAATTAAACAAGTTGTTCTTATCTGCCAAATCATGAGGAACCCATACTACTAGTTTACTTACTTTTCTGATAGCATGAAGATGATGAAAGACAGCCAGCTGGGAAGTTCCAAGTTCTTTTAAAAGAGTATTTTTCTCAATAATATCACTATTATAAATCAATTAATCACATAATCACTGTATTTGACAGAATAAAAATCTTATTTTAGTGAGTAAATTCTACCTTTTATCTACCTATAACCTTATAAGGAAGATGTCATATTATAATTAAGCTTAGCCAATACATGTTATGCTTGCTTTCAATGTTAGCAGCACTTCAAGTTCCCACAGTTGGCAATATTGGGATGTATTGAAGATACTCTTTGTAGTTATGATGAGATGTCAGTCTGACTATTGATGTTGTTAAACTGGTTTTCAGATAATAATTCCATCTAACCTCTCATTTTTCTTAAAAATATTTGCTGTTGTTAACAAGCAGATTATTCACCTAAGTACTTTTAGTTTAACTAGTAGTTTTAAGGTAATCTTTAAATTCACCTTTTAGTTTTAAGATAAAATACTAAAATCTTAAAAATAAACGTTTACCAAAGGATGGACCCATTGCAACGTGAAATTTATCACTATGACATCTTCAGGCAGTATACGTGATGCATGATAATACACATTTTTAACCTTTCCGGTGTCCGCATCACATACATATATTCAAATTCCAAAAATATAGGCCAAGGACATGTCTATACATTTTTAGTGGGGGAAAAAAAAAACGACTTTTAAAAAATAAAAATTGTTGTTTTAAAATTTTCTTATATATCTTATAAAAATGTAAAATTTACGCTTAAAAATTTTTCTTTTGTCATTTGATGCATATTTTATTAATTACAATATAAATGACTTGTTACAGCCATCTAATTGCCATTTCTTAGAAGTGCTATACAGTATTGCTGATTTCTTTGTTAATGTTACTGTTTTCTGAAGCAGCCTCCTTATTTAAACTCACAAGTTTGATTTAAACTATTATTAACAAAATTTTTCTTAAAGTATCAAAAATCTCTTGAAAATTATCAAAAACCTGTTATTTTTAAAAACAGATGATTTTGGAAGTAATTATGAAGTACATACCCTCCCCCCTGCCCCCATTATACACTCTTTTCAGCCATAAACTTATTTCAACATTCCCAGAATTATTTTTATCATTTAACCCAGAATTCTATGTATCTTTCCCACTCTTAAAATCGAAACTGTAAGTAAAAACTGCCTTCTTAGACTTTTCAAGATGCTTCAGCTAGGTCATGGCTCACTGCCTACAGCAGAGGATGCAGGTGGCTCACATGTGCTATCTCCATTCTGTGTGTTATAAGTGGCTCCGAAACAGATTTTTACATTGTTTTTCCAATATATCAGAAAACCTTTGTAAAGTTAATATTTACTATTTTTTATATTTAAACCGTTGTTTTCATTTCAGTAGATTTATTTCATTTCTGTAAATTTTCGATCTTTCATTCAGTCGATCTATCGATCGATTTTTCAGAGTTATGCATTGTATGGCTAGCTTACAACTTGTTGTTATGGATATTTTATTTAACTCGCATTAATCATCATCATCATCCTCAAACAGCCATAGGCTACAGAGGCACAACCAGATTGTGCAATTTAGTTCTCCAACCATATCTGTCCTGAGCTACATCTGCTGCATTTGGCAACTGCACACCAATTATAACAATGTCCTGTTTGACACTGTCTGCACACCACATCCTATGTCTCCCCTTCTTTCTGAGACCATTAGGCACACTGTTCATAACCCTATTTGTTAATCAATAATAATCCATATGGATAATTATAGATAATGGTAACATGGCCAAACCAATGGAGTCTCTCTCTGCACAATATGCTGCTTAAAGGAGGTTGCCAAGTCCTTTTCTTAGCCTTATCATTACTTACAAAGTTGAACTACTTAATGCCCAAGATACTGCATAAGCATCTAGAATAAAAAGCGTCTAGTTTCCTGTTATCTTGTTTACACAGCATTCAAGTTTCACTACCATAACTAACCCTAGAAAGAACCAAACTATTATACAGTCTAATTTTAGTCTTTAGGTGTATACACCTATTTCTCCACACTCTCCATAGATTCTTAAAAGTCCCGTCAGCAATCCCTATTTCGTCTGTTAATCTCATGCCACACATCACCAGTATCTGTAACATAGCTCCCAAGATAATTAAACTGTGACACCTGTTCAAGACTGCAAACCATTCAGATTAACTGAATCACAGCCTGCCTGACCAATTTTCATCACTTTAGTTTTCTTTCTGTTTATAACCAAACCTACTCTACTACCAGTCTCATCAACAGCTTGAATGAAAGAGTTCATCTCATCAATATCATTTGCCAAAAGGGCTAAATCATCAGCATAATCTAAATCAGAAATTTTTGTATCTCTAGACCATTTAAGACCAACATCTTTCCCTTGCAATGAGTTTCACATAACATAATCAATAACCAAACTAAACAGAAAAGGAGATAAAATGCACCCTTGTCGAACACCAGAAGTAATGCTAAACCAATTGCTACAAGCCTTACTAACTCTCACACACAACTCAGTGTTATCATATAGAGCCTTCATTATGTTAAGTAACTTGTCTGTTATGCCATATGATCTCACAATCAATCATAAATTATGACGATCAATAGAATCAAATGCTTTTCTGAAATCAACAAAGCTAGTAACCAAACGTTTCTGAAACTCTAAACCAGGCGTGTTCAACCTTTTGACTTCCCTGGGCCACACTGAGTGAAGATGAACTGTTTTAGGCTGCACATAAAATATATAATATAGTTAATGTATATGAATAATAAAACTTCGTTTATTTTCTATTATAAAATTAAAAAAGGGCAATATAAAACTAGTGGGATATCAAAAACTCGCTGAAAATCACATAATCATGTTGAAAGCTTATGTCGTAAACATGTAAACTTTATAGTTTTGTGGGCCGCATTACTAGCTGTCCAGGGTTGCGGGCTGCAGGTTGGACAAGCCTGTTCTAAACATTTTTCAAGAATCTGCCTAAGTAAAAAAATCTGATTTACACATCCACTACTACTTTTGAATCCACATTGCTCATCACACAATTGCCTGTCAACCAGATTCTTAAAACTATTAAGCACAACCATGCAAAGAACTTTACCTGGAATAGAAAGTAGGCTGATACCCTTATAGTTATAAGAATTGCAATCACCTTTTTTAAAAATAGGGATAATAATAACTCTGGTAAAATCCTTAGGAACCATGCCTTTATCACAAAAGATATTCAAATTTTCGGTTATCCATGTGGTAACCAAAACATTCCCAGCTCTAAGCATTTCCTTGGTTTAAGATTACAAATTGCCAAAATAACTTCAGACTGTGTTATAGGGCCAACATTACAGCCAGTAATGCATCTATCATCATTACAATCAATGGGAGTAGAACTAACCACATTGTTTAGAACATCACTGAAATGCACAGACCTACCAAGACAGAATACTCACCTTCTATAACCTTCCCTTTTTTTATCCTTCAATCCCTGTATACCTGTCCATTTTCTACCACACAAAATGTTAATTATCTGGCACAGCTTTCTGTTGTTGTGCTGTCTAACTGCTTCCTCGGTTTTGACAGACAAGACATCAAGCCAAAGATTCTTATCGGCAGCTAACTGATCCTTTACATGTTTATTAAGCTCTCTGTAATGTTTTCTATTAAGACTAGTAGGGTATTGATTAAGAACATTCCTCCAGTTCTTTCTTTCTGAAATAAGTTCAGGTGCCTTAGCACTCAAATAATTCTGCCTCCTCTGCTCATTTTTTCCTAAAAAGAGTACTGCATCCAAAAAAGCCTTTTTAAAATGGTCCCATTCTTCCGCAACTTCAATAGTAAGCAACCATGACTGTGTTAATGACTAAATAACCTATCATGGTAAGCTTAAGCTATAACTGAGTCTTTCAGAGCTTCAGAATTAAAGTTAAATTTTTTAACCTTAGCACTACACTTCTTAAGTTTAAGTTGCAAGACACTTTTAACATAATGGTCAGATCCAATTTCAGCTCCTCTATATGACCTGGTATTCTTAACAGAACTAGCCCACTTACTGTTAATTAATATATAATCTATCAAATTTTTATGCAGCCCATCAGGTGAAACCCATATGTACTTATGTATGTCATGGTGTTTGTAATAAGTGTTAGTTATTCTCAAACTATTAAATTTACTTACCTGTAGAAGACGTTGCCCATTGCAGCTACCATATCAAAAGGCCTATTACCCCTCCCCAAAGGTCAGAGTCGGTACCAACTTTGGCATTGAAATCACCTAGAACAAGGGTAATATCTCCTTTCTTGACAGAATTAAAAATATCCTGAAGTTCTTTGTAAAACCTATCCTTCTCATCGTCATCGGCATCTTCAGTGGGGACATAACAGCAGACAACATTCAAGAGTTTAATGCAGGTCTGAAATTCTGCTGTAAGAAACCTTTCATTATTGCACTCATATCCTAGAAGAGCATCACTAGCGTGTCTGCTTAGAAGCAAACCTATGCCTTGGAAATGCTTTTTATCTTCCCTCCCTGAAAAGAGAAATTTAAGATTATTATTTAGAACGACCTTTATCTACCCATCTGGTCTCTTGCAAGCCGAGAATATCTAAATCATAACCATGGAATTCTTGTGTGAGGACATCAAGAGAATAAGCTCTGTGCAGGGTCCTCATATCCCAACTACCTATGGAGAGAAAATGGTTAGTGGGATGTTTAAAGAAACTATGTTTATTGAGAGAGGGAATACTGACAATATCAAACAACTCTATAATCGCATGCATGTGGAAAAGGCCCATTCCCTACAACTAAAGGCTGAACCATCTACACTGGAAGACTTCCTCCAATGTAGAATTTGACAATGCCAGTAGAAGCAAAGAGTTCAGGTGCCTGTGATGACCTCTGCTCAGGATTATCCACCAGCTGATAACACATATCATTTGAATCTATTCACTTGGGGCTGTCAACCCACAAACAGAAAACACAACGGAAGATTTTCTCTCCACAGAAGCCCACCAGTGCAGCAAATTCAGGATCCATAATCAAGTTCAGAGCCTTAATCCAGTCCGATCTTAAGTTATATCAACAATACCATTTAGTGCTTCTAAGAAATGGCAATCAGATGGCTTTATCAAATTATTTATATTGTAGTTTAATAAAATATGCATCAAATTGAAAAACAATATATTATTTTTAAAGTCTGAATTATATATTTTTATAAGTTATATATATAAAAAATTACAACAGCAATTTTTGTTGTTAAAAAAAATCGATATATTTTTGTTGTACTAAAAGTGTATACATATGTTCTTGGCTTTTCAATTCAGATTCACCGAACGTATGCAGATGACATGGACACTGGAAGGGTTAAGTGGGCAGCATGAGATCTTCTACTAATATAATGTTAATGGCAACATTGTTATAAAACACTTGGTCAGTAATACAGGTGACTGAAAATTTGAAGCTAGAATTTTTAAATGAAGGTAGCTATTTGCAAGCTATCAAACTAGGATAACCAGAAGTCCCAGAAAATGGGAATGTCTGGTCATCCTAGTTGATGGCTCACAGCTGAAATCAAACTGAATTTTAAAAAATCTCTGGATCTTCTTCTGTATATCTGGTCACTCTAATGTTAAGGTGTACTTCAAAACATTTACTGTAGTTAAATATTTCTTTTCCTACCTCAATTTCAAAAAAGGCATCTTTGGAACAATATCGAATATCACAGGCACAAATTAAGTCAACTCCTCCTCCACTACACTTTCCATGCACTGCTGCAATTACTGGCTTTTGGCACTGCAACAAATCAAAGCTTTGTTTGATATCAAAGAAATAAAAACCACTTACTAATAGGATGTAAACAATACATACTAAAAGTGAATTTCATTAAAGGAAAAAAATAATTTTAAATGAAGTAAATAAAAATAAACTAATACAGAGCCACAAAAATGGTAAATTAAGATGGCAAAAGTAGCATAATCAGTTGAGGCAGCAAAAAATGAAATCAGTTATAATGCCAAGAAAAATAGATAAATTTGCTCGAGGTGGCAAAACAAACTTTTTGGGGATGTCAAAAATACACTTGCTTAGAGTGTAAAATATTTGATTTACTTGAGAGATGCAAAAAGTAAGTTTCAATAGTAGAAATTCAATTTGTGGAAATATGAGCTAGCTGTGATAGCTTAACGTTTAAAATACTTGGCATGTAATCACGAGACATAAGTTTTTATCCCACTCAAGGCAAAACTGAATTTTTCCATCCAAATATTACTTAAAAAGTAAGTTTGCTTGGGACAGAAAAATGTCATATACCAGCTGTCCTGTAACCATTCCAAATATAAGTTGGAATGTTACGGGATGGCTGGTACATGACATTTTATAATGTTGTTATGTAACGTTCCAAAGTAACTTTACTTTGCCAGATAACTTAAAATATCAGGCACCAGGCAATTAATTAATCTTGCCAAGAAATTAAACAAGGGTTTTTTTACTAACTGCATTAGTTAAAAAAAAGAACTTAAATAAATGATTGTCTCAAAATAAAAAATTAATAAAATTAATCTTCTAAACTAGGGGTTCTCAACATGGGGTACACGGTAATGAAGGTTGAGAACCAATGGTTTAGAACTGTGTAAAGGTTTCAACCTTTTATGCTTCACACATCCCCTGGAAATGTGTATGAAACTGGCGTGCCCCTTGTATAGATTAGATAAAACTATAGTTATAGCATAACAATGGGAAAAAATAAAACATATATATATAACATATATCTTGCAACTTCTGAGCCCTCACGGCATACCCCAAAAATTTTTACCACATAACCCACGTTGAGAACCCCTATTCTAAACAAAACTCTGCTCGAGAGAAGAAAAATAAGAAAAAGCAAATTTCATAAAATAAATATTTATTCAAAATCTAGACTTACCAAATAAACAAGTTGCACCAAAAAGTAACACTTCTTTCACACAAAAACTAATCTGTTGCTCACACTAGCAACTGAGCAACCTCACTTCAACTTAACTAGCTCCAACTTCATATCACCAAAACATCACTCTGCCATATACTCCTGGTGTGAAAAACGGATACGTGCAACATCATGTTGTGGAAGCCATATTTGCATATGATGAATTTGCATTAAATATGATGTAAGTGGGTGTGTCCTGTGCACATTTAGCAGCTGTCAATCAAAAGAGGAGATCTGCTAGAGGAGTTGCACAATCACAACTCCTCTAGCAGAACAGGTGGGAGAATGATGAATCAAGTTAAAATAAAACCCCAAAATGATAATTATAGTGTAAATAAGGTAAAACTGCTTAAGGAAAATTAAAAGTGAATGGGTATACCATTACAGTGACCTGAATGAAAAAGTAGTATGGTTATGGTCTTCTGATGCTCCCTTCCACTTCATGATTGTATAGTGTAGTCTCGCCTGTGATTTGGTGAATTGATGAAGTACCCTGAGATTAAAAGTCTACAAGTTATTGGAGATATTTAGCCAGTAGAAGCCTGGTGCTCATGATTATCTATGGAAGATTTATAGCATGTTAAGCTGGACAGCAAATTTGAGTGATTTGTAGGATATGTGACAACAGAGATTCTAAATCCGAATGAAAATTCATTCATTCAAAATGATTTTTAAACCACATGAAGAAATTTAAGAAAGGATATAAATTTGGATACGTTGTCACGGAATATATGCAAATGTAAAATGCAAATATTCTGCCTAGAAAGCAGGTGTGCCTCTGTTTCATGCAAACCTCATCTACATGAAACAGAGAAAAAGCTACACGAAAAGAGTTGAATAACAGCAACCCTCTAGCGAGCTACCCAGACCTGTGACAAACAGGCTGGTAAGACAGACCAAAGGGACCCCATTGGTCATGAGCTGGGTAGAGATAGAAGAGGACACTGATAAAACTACCAGAATCATCCTTTCCAGTGAGAAAGGTTGCCGAGCATGGCAAACATACAGGTAAGCATTCAGAACTCTACAGACATAGAGAAGGTAGTCAAACAGGCAGAACTTTCACATGGTGGTACCCTCACCAATGAACAGGTACCTGCATCGAGGGGTCACAGATGGTCCATTCACCAACAAACTGATGTTTACATAGAGAAGTCAATGCACAATACCTTCACCAACAAACAAGCTCCAGAATTGAAGGGCTTGGAGAAGTGAAGACATTTTGCCAATTTGAGTCTATCCCTTCTTGGGATCAAACTAGCAACCCAGAGAAGTTAGAAAACACTATTGAAAGAGATAACATCTTTATTGATAACTTTAAAAAACAAACCTATCAGTGCAATCTTAAGTAACACTACATATTTCATCTCCTTTGGAATAGCATACTGTTATATCTTCAGTAAGACTTTCTATGCTATTGGGTATTAGAGGAAGATACAGTATTAAAAAGAACATCCAAATGAAAAACATCAACCATACAGCCATTAATTGCATAACATCAACCACACAGCCTTTAGTTGCATTATATGATTCATGCATGATTGCTGTATTTGCAATTGTGCTCAGTGATGAACAGCTCAAACTAAATGTTTTTATCTTAAAACATCCCCCTGAAAAAAATCCTGTGTACACCCATGGTTTGAACTGAAGTTGGTTAATTTTGTGTTCTTTTACAATGATATTAAATGAAGAGGTCTGAGGAAATAATATGATGCAAATTGTATTTTTTATCCCACAAATCAATACTTACATTTTCGACTGCATTAAATGACTCTTGATATTTAGCAATTAAGGAGAGGAGAAATTTTGCTTTTCTGGCTACATCTCCTTTTCCTGCAACCTGAGATGTCAGATCCTGCATATCAGAATAATCAAGTCCTAAGTGGAAAAGGAAAGACCACAATTTAACTCAGCAGATTCATTTAATAAATAAATACTAAACTGACTTAAAATATGCTGCTTTGATTCCAAAATAATTTTTATAGGTATTTTAGCAATGGTGGTTTAGAAAATATAAGCATAAATACCCACATAAAATATACATTTTTATTTTCAATTTTGTTTCCTTAAATATGAAGTATACACTGTAGGAGTGAACAGCTTTCCAGTAGAAATCAACCTGGAAATGATTCAAATTTAGTAAGGGCAGGACATACACAAAAGCTAACTGAGCTACAGCTTAGGCCATTATACTATGAGGGGTCTTAAAAAAATGCATTCAAAGTTTTACTGTGTCACGAAAAAATTTTATTTTTAAGTGATCTATTGTGGAAACACTGTTTATCTTAGCATTACATACTCATCATACCAATTCAATGCAATACTTTTATATCAGTTTTATATTTAATTTGTAATGTTCCCTTCAGTCAGAATAATAAATATATATTTTGACTTTTTGGAGCCTCTTAAACTTGATGTAGCTGAGAGCCTTGAAAGGTCAAAATCCAGCCCTGAATTTAGTACATATGTTAAAGGATACATGGGGTTACTGATAGCTTCATGATGTATGTAGCTTGCAGTACATATGGGAGTAAATTGTGTACGAATGGGAGTAAATTGTCATGATTTTTAAGTTTTATCGTTGAAACATACAGTTTATAAAAAACTTTCATTTTCTTTTGCTCACAATACAATGGTCTATTGTTGGGCCCAGTTTTGGAAAACATTTTTGAAATAACCAAATGTCCATTTTTGTGGCAGCTAGATATATATATTAGTCCAATAAAAGCTAATATTTCTACGGAGTCTGTAGAGCCAACGTATCTATTGACTGTATAATTTTCCCTTTCTGTTTTTCCATTTCCTGGTTTTGTGTACATCATAATTTTTTGCTACCATAGAATCATCAAAAGTAACTTTTCAGAAATCTGAAAGATTTCTAGTGCACTAGAAACATTTTTGATGGCCATTTTTCCATCAGTACATCATTAGTAGAATGTGCTTTATTACTAAAGCTCTCTATAATAACACTGAGTCATATGTGAGAGTTGGTAAGGCTTGTAGCAATTGGTTTAGCATTGCATCTGGTGTATGACAAGGGTTCATTTTGTCTCCTTTTTACTTTAGCTTGGTTATTGATTATGTTATGCAAAATTCGCTGCAAGGGAAAGATTTTGGCCTTAAATGCTCTGGAGATTAAAAAAATTTTGTTTCAGATTATGCTGATGATTTAGCCCTTTTGGCAAATGGTGTTGATGAGATGAACTATTTCATTTGTACTGTTGATGAGAATGGTAGTAGAGTAGGTTTGATTATAAACAGAGAGAAAACTAAAGTGATGAAAATTGGTCAGGCAGGCTGTGATTCTGTTAATCTGACTGGTTGCAGTCTTAAGCAGGTGTCACAGTTTAATTATCTTGGGAGCTATATAACAGATACTGGTGATGTGTGACATGAGATTAACAGACAAATAGGGATTGTTGCTGGGACTTTTAAGAATCTATGGAGAGTGTGGAGAAATAGGTGTATACACCTTAAGACTAAAATTAGACTGTATAATAGTTTGGTTCTCTCTAGGATTAGTTATGGTAGTGTGTGATATTCCACCCATTCACTTTTACTTTTCCTTAACCAGTTTTACTTTTTTTACGTAATATTTATCAGTTTTGGGATTTTAATTTGTTTTGTGGACTGTTTCAATCCTTGCTCCAAGTTGCAGGAGTTGCACATGCGCAACGCTGACCTTTTGATTGACAACCGCTAAAGTGGGCGTGGAAAGACACGACCTTTCTTGCATCATAGCTTGCATGATAATCAGTTTATACGTCTTTCCCGGCATGCAACATGACACGTGCCAGCTTTGCAACTGCTTGTTATAATTTGGTGACGTTGGGTCACAGAGCGAGTGTAGTGAAGTGTAGATTGAGTATTGGAATGAAGTAGTGAGATAGTGATGAGTTGAGATGTAGTAGCAGAGTTTTTGTTCGAGATGTAGTCGACATTCTCACTTTGAGTTTGGTGAGTTAAATTTTTGGAAATAAACTTTGTTTGTTTTAGAAACTTTTGAATCTTTGTTATTTTTTTCTCTTGAGCAACGTGAATTTATATTTTGAATAGATTTAAACTTTAAGCTTGACAATCATTTTTGAATTCTTACTCGATAAGTAATGCTTGGCAAATAAAGGAACCCCATTTCAACTTTATTTGGCAAGTTATTATTACCTGGAGCCCAATAGAGCTATCTGGAATTTGAATAAATTGGATCAGATAAAAGGTCCAAATTTTAAAAGGTTATTAATCTTTGGAGCATTACAAGTGAAACTTGAACTCTTTGTAAACAAGATAACAAGAAACTAGATGCTTTTGATTCTAGATGCTTACGTAGTATCTTGGGCATTAGGTGGTTCAACTTTGTAACTAATGATGAGGTTAGGCAAAGAAGTCGGCAAAATCCTTTAAGCAGCATATTGTGCAGAGAGAGACTCAGTTGGTTTGGCCATGTTGCCTGTATGGATAATTATAGATTGGTGAATAGGGTTATGAACAGTGTGCCTAAAGGCTTCAGAAAGAGGGGGAGACCTAGAATGCGGTGGGCAGACAATGTCAAACAGGACCTTGTTAGAATTGGTGTGTAGTGGCCAAATGCAGCTCAGGACAGATATGCTTGGAGAACTAAATTGCACAGTCTGGTTGGATTTCTATAACCCATGGCTGCTGGAGGATGATGATGCTTTATTACTCCACACATTCATGTCTTTAATTATAACAACTGCAGACAGGGATGTTTCAGGAGGTCTTTGGCCCCTGGCATATTTGGATCTTTGTTCTTGCCAATTTTTTAAGTTACAATAATATCATCATCATCATCCTCAAGCAGCCATGGGCTACGGAGGTCCAACCAGACCGTGCAATTTAGTTCTCCAAGCAAGTCTATCCTGAGCTACATCTACTGCATCTGGCCACTGCACACCAATTCTAACAAGGTCCTGTTTGACATTGTCTGCCCACCGCATCCTAGGTCTCCCCTTCTTTCTGAGGCCTTTAGGCACACTGTTCATAACCCTATTCGCCAATCTATAATTATTCATACGGGCAACATGGCCAAACCAACGGAGTCTCTCTCTGCACAATATGCTGCTTAAAGGAGGTTGCAAACTCCTTTTCCTAATCTCATCATTAGTTACAAAGTTGAACCACCTAATGCCCAAGATACTGCGTAAGCATCTGGAATCAAAAGCATCTAGTTTCCTGTTATCTTGTTTACAAAGTGTCCAAGTTTCACTACCATAACTAACCCTAGAAAGAACCAAACTATTATACAGTCTAATTTTAGTCTTTAGGTGTATACGCCTATTTCTCCACACCCTCCATAGATTCTTAAAAGTCCCAGCAGCAATCCCTATTCGTCTGTTAATCTCATGCCGCACATCACCATTATCTGTTACATAGCTCCCAAGATAATTAAACTGTGACACCTGCTCAAGACTGCAACCATTCAGATTAACTGAATCACAGCCTGCCTGACCAATTTTCATCACTTTAGTTTTCTCTCTGTTTATAACCAAACCTACTCTACTACAGTCTCATCAACGGCTCGAATGAAAGAGTTCATCTCATCAACATCATTTGCCAGAAGGGCTAAATCATCAGCATAATCTAAATCAGAAATTTTCCTATCTCCAGCCCATTTAAGGCCAAAATCTTTCCCTTGAAGTGAATTTCGCATAACATAATCAATAACCAAGCTAAAGAGAAAAGGAGACAAAATGCACCCTTGTCGAACACCAGAAGTAATGCTAAAACAATTGCTACAAGCCTTACCAACTCTCACACACGACTCAGTGTTATTATAGAGAGCTTTCATAATGTTAACTAACTTGTCTGGTATACCATATGATCTCACAATCAACCACAAATTATGACGATCAACAGAGTTGAAAGCCTTTTTGAAATCAACAAAGCTAGCAACCAAAGGTTTCTGAAACTCTAAACATTTCTCAAGAATCTGCCTAAGTGAAAATATCTGATCTACACATCCCCTACCACTTCTGAATCCACATTGCTCATCACGCAATTGCCTGTCAACCAGATTCTTAATTCTATTAAGCACAATCATGGAAAGAACTTTACCTGGAACAGAGAGTAGGCTGATACCCCTATAGTTATCACAAGAACTGCGATCACCTTTTTTGAAAATAGGGATAACAATAGCTCTGGTAAAATCCTTAGGAACCATGCCTTTATCATAAAAGAGATTCAGAATTTCAGTCATCCAAGTGGTAACCAAAACATTCCCAGCTCTAAGCATTTCCGTAGTAATTTCATCTACCCCTGGGGATTTATGAAGTTTAAGTTTAGAAACAGCCAAAATAACTTCAGATTGTGTTATAGGGCCAACATTAAAGCCACCAATGCATCTATCATCATTGCAAACAATGGGAGTAGAACTAACTACATTGTTTAGAACATCACTGAAATGCTCAGCCCACCTAGCCATGACAGAATCCTCCCCTTCTATAACCTTACCTTGTTTATCCTTCAATCCTTGTATGCCTGTCCGTTTTCTACCACACAAAACATTAACTATCTGGTACTGCTCTCTGCTGTTGTGCTGTCTAACTGCTTCCTCGGCTTTGTCAGCCAAACCATCAAGCCAAAAATTTTTATCAGCAGCTAACTGATCCTTTACAAGTTTATTAAGGTCTCTGTAATGCTTTCTATTAGGACTAGTAGGGTATTGATTAAGGGCATTCCTGCAGTTCTTTCTTTCCGAAATAAGCTCAAGTGCCTTATCACTCAGATAATTTTGCCTCTTCTGCTCCTTTTTTCCTAAAAGAGTACTGTTAGTGTCCAAAAAAGCCTGTTTAAAATGATCCCATTCTTCCTCAACTTCAGTAGTAAGCAAACCATGACTGTCATAATGACTAAGTAACCTATCATGGTAAGCTTTGGCTATAACTGGATCTTTCAGAGCTTCAGTATTAAAAGTAAATTTTTTAACCCTAGCACAACACTTTTTAAGTTTAAGTTGCAACACACTTTTAACAAGGTAATGGTCAGATCCAATTTCAGCTCCCCTATATGCCCTGGTATTCCTAACAGAACTAGTCCATTTGCTGTTAATTAATATGTAATCAATCATATTCTTATGCAGCCCATCAGGTGAAACCCATGTGTACTTATGTATGTCGCGGTGTTTGTAATAAGTGTTAGTTATTCTGAATCCATTGAGTTTACTTACCTGTAGGAGACGTTGCCCATTGCTATTGCAGCTACCAATACCAAAAGGGTCTATTACTCCTCCCCAAAGGTCAGAGTCAGTACCAACTTTGGCATTGAAGTCACCAAGAACAAGGGTAATATCTCCTTTCTTGACAGAATTCAAAATATCCTGAAGTTGTTCATAAAACCTATCCTTCTCATCCTCATCCTCAGTGGGGGCATAACAGCAGATAACATTCAAGTCTTTAACGCTTGTCTGAAATTTTGCTGTAAGAAACCTTTCATTAATGCACTCATATCCTAGAAGAGCATCACTAGCGTGTCTGCTGAGAAGCAGACCCACGCCTTGGTGATGCTTTTTGTCATCCCTCCCTGAAAAGAGAAATTTAAGATTATTTTTAAGAATCTGACCTTTATCTGTCCATCTGGTCTCTTGCAAGCCGAGAATATCTAAATTATAACGGTGGAATTCTTGTGTGAGGACATCAAGAGAAAAAGCTCTGTGCAGAGTCCTCACATTCCAACTACCTATGGAGAGAAAATGGTTAGTGGGATGTTTAAAGAAACTATGTTTATTGAGAGAGGGAATGCCGACAATATCAAACAGCCCCCTAATCGCAGACATGGGGCAAAGACCCGTTCCCCCACTACTAAAGGCTGAAGCCATCTACACTGGAAGACTTCCTCCAATGTAGAATTTGACGATGCCAATAGAAGCAAAGAGTTCAGGTGCCTGCGATGACTTCTGCTCAGGATTATCCACCAGCTGATAAACATATCCTGTGGATCTATTCACTTGGGGCTGTCAACCCACAAACAAAAAGAAAACACAGCGGAAGATTTTCCCTCCACAGAAGCCCACCAGTGCAGCAAAATCAGGATCCATAATCAAGCTCAGAGCCATATATCTGTCCAGTCCAGTAGGTTTATATGGTCAGCACCAGGACCCTGTGTGGTTGACCACTCCTCAGCAGGGTAGAAAAAAAAGAAAAGTAGCCATAGTTGTCCAGATCAGTAGGCCACACTAATCTGGCAGCCCTCCCCTTCCGTTCACTTCCACAAGAGAGTATCTCTTTTGAAAGTTACTAACGGTCCGCACCACGAGAAGGCGGGGTTGGACTATTTTACATTTCAACATACCAAAATCATGAATGATATCATTAACCTTTAAAGTGTCTGAAAACACTATAGTTCCCAGAGTCAAACACAGTCTCAGATCCAATGGGAACTATAGTTTGCAGGATAACATGCTGTAAGAGTTTATTTTTCCCTCATAGAACCTGACAATTTTAAAGCTTTTCTTAATCAACCCTTAAAATTTATGAACTAGATTTGTAAATCAATATAAACCAGATGATTTATATATCCAATAAAGTCATAATAAATAATGAAAGAAAACACTAGACTGATGTGGTAGAAATTACCATGACTTTCTTTTTTTACCTAAGAATTTAGTTGTTTTCTTCTTTCTTTTAATGTTTTCACACATAAACTCTCCACAGTATTTGTGGAGAGTTGTTTTTGAACTCTTAGCATTAAATTTTTTTCTTGATCTTTTGAAATTCTTCAAAAAATAACCTGTATAATGACTTAGTAGTAAATGTCAATACTAACAGTGAAAGTACACAACATAGTGAAACTGATGTAAGTTACAGCAGTACTGTACAAGAAAAAAATATGGAACTATATAATTATGTCTCAAGTAAATCTGTTTATATTTTATTATGTAAAATTAAATGCTCTTTCTTTTAAGATATGTCATATTCTATTTATTAGTTATTGCAGAATGAGATTTAAATCCAATAAAATTAGTCTTTTTTACTCTTTTATTTAGTTAGTTCATTGATTGTTTGGGTTATTTATGGTGCACTGGTAACTAAGGCTATATGAGCCAAACAAACTACAAAATAAATGATAAAAAACATGAAAACCCAGAACCATAATTTAAAAGGCAAAAAACACTGATATGGTAAAAACATTAAAACAAAAAAAAAAGACTATAAAATGGCATGTAAAACAATAATACAAAGAGAAATACCGAGATCAAAGCCTGTAATGAGCTAAGTGAATCATTGTACAGCACACGCCAACGATGATGTTTAGATGGCACATAGTCCAAGGCAAGGCTGATAGTGTGTAACTCTGCAGTGAAGATAGAACACTACTGTAGGATCTGGCTTGCAATGATTATATCACAGCAGACCATGGTTGATCCTACTGATGTGCCAGATTTCAAGCCATCTGTGAAGATGGGTAAGAAGTCTGGGTGCTCGGCATGATGGCTGGCAAAGAGTTGCTGATACACACAGTTGGATGTATAGGCCTTCACCATCATGCAGAGAGAAAAGTCACAAAAAAGGGGAAACAGCGAGCAGGAAATGTTATCGAGACTGATGTTAAGGTTGTTAACAAAAAGGGCGAATGGCAGTCAGGCAATTCATGTAAAGCATTTCCCCCAAGGACTGAAACATAGTCCAAAATGGGATGGCCTGGCAGGAACTGCAATTTTGATGCATACTGTAGGGACAACTGGTGACAGTGAATAGATAAAGAATGTTCGTCAGTCTCAACATAAGACTCTGGACTGGTTAGATGGGGAAGGCCACCATGTAGACAAGGAGGGCCTGATGGTGGAGAGGGTCCGGCACCCTCATCACTGAATTCTGGGCAGATTCGTATACCTGGGATCCATATTACAGTTTTGACTGGACAAGTGTATGGTAGAGGTGGAGGGAAGAACATCGGTCAGCCCCCCAAGAGAGAGGAGAGAACTTTGAGGATGTTCAATGCCCATATGTACTAGGATCTGAGATGACAAATGTGTGGTAAAAAGGTTAATTTCTGGTCGAAGATAAGACTGAGAAACTTGGTCTCTGCCACAAGTGGAATCATGGTACCCACAAGCTGCAGCTCAGGATCCAGACGAAGATTACACTTGTGGCAAAAGTGCAAGCAAGCAGTCTTCTGTGGGAAAAACCTAAACCCATTGGTCATCGTCCAAACCAGAGATTGTTCAGGGCGGTTGCCATTCAATGACCCTCATGCTGGACAATAAGCAAAAGATGCTAAAATTGTCAACATAGAGGGCATTGCCTACAGTTGGAGGAAGTTGCTGTGTAATGGAATTTATCTTCACAGGAAAATGCTTAATACTCAATACACAGCCTTGTGGCACTCCCTGGTTTTGGGGAAAAGGCCAAGAAAAAGTGTTGCTGACATGGATACAAAAAGTACAGGAATATAAAAGTTTACAAAAGTTCAGTGTGTGACATCTCAAGCTGAAGCTATGGAGGTCACAAAGAATGGCAAATCTTCACGTCATGTACGCTTTGTGCTCCACGATTGATATTGAGTGTGACATGTAGTTCCCACCCATCTTCCATACTTTATCCCATACAACCTTAGAACTGGTCATGCAGGTGACAGAAGATATATATTAGATCCAAGATTTCTTCTGGCTCTGGCACTGGATGAAACAGGTTTTACCCTAACATGTTTAAACACTTTCAAGTTGGGGGATATCTGATAACTGAACATCCTTCAAGTCTTGTTCTGAGCCTTATGAGTTGGGGTGTAGCCATGGTTTTGGAAATCGAGGAAACCATTTTGAAATTTAAGGAATTGTAGAGACTGCTGCATGAATCAAGTGGTCTCTCGCTGACCGAGAGTTCATCGAACTCACAAAGGAGTTCAAAGCCACTCCAGTCAACCTGATCTAGTCTCCATAATGATACATGTGAAGGGGTGCAAGACTTTCAATGGGGGATGGTACACACCATAGGGAAGTGATTGCTTCTGTAAGGGTTATCCTTGACTTCCCATATAAAGAGTGGAAGGATCAAGGAGGAGCAGATGGTGAGAACAATGGCAATGATCTGGTTGGGGAAATGAATTGTTGTTTGTTGGAGGAGCAGGTTGGGGAATGAAAGTAGGTACCTGGTGTTCAACTGAGGGAGTAATGGATCCAGGATTCACTGCTCCATGACCCCACCCCTCCCATTTGTGTTAGTACCACCCCAAAGTGGACTGTGACTGTTTAAGTCCCCCATGATGAAGAAGGGAAACAACAGCTGCATGACGAGGTCATCAAGGTCTTCCCAGAAGACAATGCTCCCAGGTGGTAGATAGAGAGAGAAGTCAACAAGAATCCAACAAATAGACCGATGGCAACCACCTCTAAGGTTGTGGTGAGAGAGACAACCTGCAATGGAGAACAGTTGCTCACAAGGATGGCAACACTCTTGCAAACTGGTCCATTCTTATACTGGTCCTGGCAAACAAGAGAAGTGCTAGATTGTGGGTTCATTGGCTATCTGCAAGTATATATCCTGCAGGCACATGCAGATGGGTTTGTATGCCCAAAGGAGAACCCTGATGTCAGCATTCCTCAGGAAGCCACAGCAATTCCATCGTAGAAGTGTGGCCATATCAGGTCTTAGGTGATTGGGTGGATGACTTTCCATTTATTTTTACTGCCAGCAACAGTTTTGGAAAAATGGAGCGGTCTATGTGCACGTCCTCAGAATTGTTTGAGGGATGTGGATATGAGACTGCCATTTGAGGAGGGGTGAGGGATTTTTAATTTGGCTCTAGTGGGGGCCCCTTAAGTTTGGAAGATCTAGTAGTCTGGATGGAGGCAGCCTTCCTGAGGTGTAGTGGAAGGCACGGATGCAAAAATAGCAACCAGCATTGATGCTGACACCAACCTCGGTTTCGCCTGCATGAGGAGGTGAGAAAGATTCAGATGATGGTACATTGATATCTATCTGCACCGTGACAGTAGCCATCACAATGACAAACTTTTTGATCACCATACCGGCATAGATCTTGCCAGGTGGGGCAGAAGGTGCAGCAAGCTTTCTCACCTCAAGATAGGTGATATTATTCAGCACTTTAAGGCATTGTGTCTCCTTTTCCACCAGCCAATTTCCTTTTCCACCAGCCACTTAGGACAGTCACAGGAGTATACTGGATGTTCACCACTACAATTCATGCAACTTGCCTTTTATGCTGTGCAGTCAAGATCAAGGTGATCCTGGCTGTCACAATAAGCACATGTAGGTTTGCCCCGGCAAGCTGTACCTCTGAATTGTATTGAAAGCTACGCAAAGAGTTTGAAATATACGGCCATACCTCACAGTGAAGGTATCCTGCCTTGATGGAAATAGGTAGGCGTATCGTATTGAATGCAAGGATCAGTACCCAAGAGGTACAAATTTTCCATCATGGCATTGTGAAACTCGGTGGACTGCTGTCACTCCTTGAAATAAGACCTCGGAGAGGATTTCCTCCTCAGAAACTTTGACCCACCAATCACTGTCACATTCAGCAGTTGCTCAGAATGTTTCAAGCAAGCAGTTTCCACCAACATGTCGCCAGATCTTAGGCACTTGACTGATTTCAGAACTCCCAAAAGACCCTCCAACCTTTGCTTATAAAAAAGGGGGACATATCCCCAATCACCTGATCACCCGTGGAATGAATGATCAGGAATCGTGGAGATAAAGAAACACATAAAGATGATGGCAACAATGAAAAGGAAGAGGGGGGCTCATGTAGAGCCCTTTTGGGAGCACTGGCTGATGAAATTTCTTTAGCCCTTACCATGCCATGACCTATAAAATCAGGTTCACAAAGCCTGCATATATGACTATGAACCATAAAATCAGTCTTTAGCACCATAAAGAATTTTTAAAAATTAAAAATATTAAAATTTGAACTAACTTCTTTTATTTATATATGTGTAAAAAAGGCATTTCAGAGCTCCTAAAAAGTGCAATTTTTTCAATTTATTCCTCAACTTGATGTTTCAGAAAATAAAAAGCCCATTTTCTTACTCAAACTGCTATTAGCACAGCCCAAAGGACACCTTTGTCGTAAATGCTGCTCTACCTTCAGAACAATCCCTCACTAGCTGGCTGAGAACTTTAGTGAGTTAATTGAGTACCAGTCCTGGGATGCAATGATTCCTGCTCTTATGAGGCCCCAAATTTTTCATCGCAGCGCCCCCCGCATCCCTAAAACAAAGTGTCAGTCCACTCCTACTGATGATACTTGATTCAACCCTAGCCATTACTTGGTTCAGCAAGCAACAGATACCTGCTTATACTAGAACAATGTTGAGAAATGGCCTATATCAATCTAAGCACAGTGAGTTAATTAGGGGACTTAATATGAGTTGGAAATTCGAAGTAAAAATTGATAGGAATTTGTAATAGCTATACTTAAGTCATAAATGTCAATACTAGTGAAGGAATTTGGATTACTGTGGTTGCTACATATGTAAAATATAATTACATGCATCTGGCAAGAGCTTTTGGGTTGGGTTGTTTTTCCTCTGTGTGGCACTTTTTTTTGCACACCATGGGCTAAATGGCCAGATTACATGGACCCCGAAGGCTCAGATAAGATTGGGGGAGGGGACCCAATGGAACAGCTATTGGGAGACAGATGGTAGCCTCCCGTCAAGGCCATCCAGCGTGTTCTTTAATGTGCACAGGGTATTTCTCTCCCGCACACGGGTCCACGGCTTAACATCCCATCCGATGGATGGCAGCATTTCCAAGCCCATCGGTGTCCCCTACTGACTGTGGGCAGGGCGAGGAATATTGCGGAGATAAATCTCAATGCTGACCCAGCTGGGACTCAAACCTGGGAACTGCAGATTACGAGCCTGGCATGCTACTGAGCCACCCCTGCCCCACTCTGGCAAGAGCAGATAGAATAAGTTGAGAGTTGTCAGATGTCAAGTAGCGATAAAAGTAGACACAAATGCTTAATTACAGTACTGTTCATAATTTAAGGATAAGCAAAATTTCATAAATCTCAAAAAATCCTTTTCAAAATTTAACTTCACATTACTTCAAGGGATATTTAGTGTGAATTAACTCACATTAATTGGCTATTAAATTTGCATTTCACAATGCAAAAGAATTTACAATATACAAATTAAGATGATGATAAAAGCAGCTTCAGGAATGAGCACTTATCATTTCAAATTAAGAGCAGCTTTATCGAGTGTTTTCGATTAGCTTTATTACAATGCAAAGGAAGAACCACTTGGATGGTGATCAGAAGTGCAGAATTATAAGACAAATGGAAGCAGAATAGTCACATAGAGATTGTCAGATTCATGTTACATTGTTTTTACCTCTGAGCGGCACTTTTTTGCAAGGACTCAGAAGGTTAGGGGAAGGGACTGGGTATCTGTTAGGAAACAGATGGTAGCCTCCCATCAAGGCTATCCAGCATGTTCTTTACACAGGCGTGTTACACAAAGGGTACAATTTTACATCCCATCTGATGGATGGCAGCTTTTTCATGCCCTTTAGTGTCCCCATTGACAAAGGGCAAAGTGGAGGTTTAGTGGAGATATATTTCAATGCTGGTCCAGGTGGGACTCAAACCTGGGAGTTACAGAATACAAGCAACGTGAGCTACAGACTGAGTCAACTTCAGCCTGTCAGATTCAAGAATGAGTCAAAAAATGTAATCACAATATAGCATAAATAATGATTCTCAGTGCCAATGTATCTGGAGAGAGTGTGTGATCATTCCCTGAATATCACAAAAAGAGATATTTTGGTAGGAGTGGTTTTGTTTTTGGGAAATTATCGCCTTCTCAGGAAGGACTAACTGTCCTAAGATACAGAGAAAACATCCTACAGTCTTATGCAAGAATTTTTAGATGTACCACTGAGTCAGAATTCATTATGGATGATAACATTCATCCACATAAAGCTCAGATATTGGACGAATGCCTTGAAAGTGAAGATATCCAGCAAATGGATTGACCAGTGAGATCCCCAGACGAAAATCTCATTGAAAATGCATGAGATGATTTGAGAAGTGAATTGCATGTCATCAACTCCCTCCAAGGACACTTCATGAGCTGAGAAATGCTCTTATATAGGAATGGGATTTGCTGCACTCTGCATTGTTGGATAACCTTATTAGAAGCATGAAAGTTCCTTTTGCAAGTGTATTGCTGTTAGGGGTATTCATATTCCTTACTAAATAATGTTAAAAATAATGATATATAATATTGGAAAAATTTTCAGATATAGTCATTGATTAGAAATTTAATTTTACAATTGGATAAAAAAAAAGACTATGTCGGCGATGTCCGGACAAGCAGGGTTAAAGCATTGATAAAAAATTATAATTATTAAAAAATTCTGATACATTCTTTATTTCAAATGTAAATATTAATATATGTAATATTAAATATCTTCTGAAACTTTAAATTCTAAAAAGGATTTCGTGAGATATTTGCATTTTTGTTCGACTTCCTTAAACTATCAAGAGCAGTGTAGTTGTGTACAGGGCTGGATCAGAGGGGAGGAGCATGCCCCCCCATAGATCTTCGGCCAGACATCCTCAGCCTCTCATTTCAGATTCTGTCAATGTACACATATGACCTGGACAAGGGAATGGTTAAGACAATATGCTATTGTATAAGGGGGAACCTCTAAGACCACCAACCATGCATTACTTTGTTTCAGTCACATTTGTAAAATGACATTACAATAGCTTACATATATTTGCTACCTGAATTACTACAATCAGCAATGAGACACAATAGTGGTATTGGATATGCAGCATCAGAGTTAGGAAAGCTAAAGTTATGGAACACAAACCCTGAAAATGGGGAGCGAAGAAGTATTGACTGGGGTAAGGTGTAATTGACAACAGAAGTGGAGGCATTTTTTAAATTTATTTGAAAGTGCCACTGCCTGAAGTTTACAGTCAGATTCTGTATTTCCTCCTTCCAAATTTCTGGCCTGACTGAGAGCATTTGAAGTGGATTTTAGTCTGACTTGACTCTTGCCTTCCCTCACAAAACTGTGATATCAGCTGCGTATTAATTAAAATAACTGTTAAAAATTATTGCCCATTTTTCTTATAGTTTGAATTTTTCCACAAAGTTTAAAGCATTTCAAAATGATGACACTTCCATTCATATTGCATCCTTCACATCTGAGGCAAGATACAGCTTTTTCAGGTTTCTCCTGTTACAACTTCGAAATTTTTTTAATCCTGCTCAAAAATTTACCATATGAAACAGGCAGCAAGTATATCATTAGTATTAACTTTACTTGATCAAAAGCTATGCAATTTAGAAACTGTACAACTGCAACCCTTCCCATGCCCAAAGAAAAACTGGAATCACACAAAGGCTCTCTTTTTTAATGGTGTTCAGCAAAACAAAGTAGAATTTAGAACCTTATCCTGGAATAACTAACAAATATGTCATGTTATATACCAAATTAAGGAGTAATTTATTCTGCAAAATGAGAAATTATAGAAAGTGGAAACACTCACATGTGCTAATATTCTGAAAAGGGTCAAAATAAGCTGAAATAAACTGTCTATTGGTAAGGCTTGAGATGAATAAGTATAACTATAGCAAGACCAAACTCTAAGTTACCACATTAATAATTATTTAAACTAAGCTGTTTGTCAAACTTACCTGCAGAGAATAATTTTCCTGATCCTGAAATAATTACAGCTCTGCAATGTCTGTCATCTCGAACTTTTCTGAAACAGTCGAGCATTTCTCTATAAAGAAAGAAACACGTTAATACAAATGGAAAAAGCAAAATTTTGAGCTAAATCAAACAAATTAAAACACAAACTATGAAACAGAACTAAATACATAATGAAGTGATATCCAGTGGCAGCTCATGACTAAAATTTGTGGTGGGGCACTTTTGACTACTACAGGCAGGGCCCAGATGTAGGAAAAAACTAGGGAGAAGCCCGATATTGAATTGAACCAAGTAGAACTGAAAAGATGTTTTATAATGCATATATTTTTTCCAGCTATTCTCAAAATGCATTTAACAAAATATTCAGGAGGAAAAAAACTCAAAAAGGTGTTCTTGTCCTTTCTACTTGAATTTAATATTTTGCCCTTCCACCATAACAGTTACATATTTGTGTATTTTTTTTCCTTTGTTCTAGTGGTATTTTTAAAAACTACCCATTAAAATTATGTCTAAAATAAATAGGTTTATTATTTTCTTTACTTCATTCCAATTATAAATTTATTACCTATTTTAAACTAAATTATTCACCATAAATTGTCACTTAAAAAGTAGTTTATTTTGGTTATATTTAATTAATATTAAAATATTATACATATATTATTACATATGTTAATTTCATTTTACAATGAATTGCAAAAATGTGATATGGGTTATAAAATGAAATAAAAAAAACTATAATGAGAGTGGCTGGGATTGAACCTCAGACCTTTACATTGCAAGTGGAAAAATGCATTTAGCTGACTGAGCTGTGCATTGCTGATAATGAATGCATGTTACAATATATTATTAGCATTCTCTTGTAGATCAAATGTTCACACATTTTATATTTTCATACCAAATTTAGTTATTAAATTCTTCCAACAAAAATAGCCTTTTGTGACAAAATAAAAAGTTGGCAACCCAGTTCAAACACAATTTGCCAGGAAAATTTAGGCCTGTTGAGCCTAGAAGAGTCAAATGAAGATTTTCTCTAAGTAACAAGATCTTTGACTATTGGTTGCTTTGGTAAAATCATATAACAAATAAACGAATTTCAAATTTAGTATTAATTATTAATTTTGGTCGGGCAGTGCCACCTTGGATGATATCTATAATGCTTTCACTTTTTTAGTTTCAAAATTGTAGCATGATATTGCAGGAGAAAATCTAAATGACACTGAATAGTCTTTACATTATAGTACAATCTTAATAATTTGACCTAATTAGAACCAAGCAGGGTTAAAGCATTGATAAAAAATTATAAATAAATAATAGCAGTTTAGTGTTTGGTGAATAATATAATAAAAAAAATCACCTAAGATATTCTTTTCATTCTTTTATTCATCAATCATGTTTCAGAATCAGTGATTATTCAAATCGAAAAAAATTTTGATTCACATCAAAATGCAAATTTTGAATCACTATAACACTATAAAAAGATCTTAATAAAATTTATGCTTGTAAATTAGTTTAAATTTCTCATTTTCCTACAATTTAGAATTAAATTCTGTTTATTTTGGTATATAACACATTTCTATTAATTGGTTATTTGTTTTACAAATTTTAAAATTTACTTATTTAATTGATTACACACAGTTTGGAAAAAGAAGACTTTCATTATAGTACCAAGAACACAATTATAAAACAATAGTAATTTTCTAATTTCAAGTAAAAATCTATTTTCCTCATATTCAGAAAGAAGTTTCCTTTCTATTCATATAAATTAGTCATTTTAGTCTACTGTTTTTTTTTTTTAAATAAATTTTTATTTTGATAAATCAATAAATATTTTGCAGAAAAAATTTTGCCGACATACGGGACTTGAACCAACATCTCTCCAGAAACATGCCAGAGTATTCTACCATTCAACTAATGCCAGCTCGTCTTTTTCTCTGCTAATAACAGAGCTGGCATTAGTTCAATTTATCATTTGGGGATTATTATTTCATTTTTTGGACATGGATGGAGGAGGTACTCCAGAAGGTACACTCTGGATGGATGAAACAAGTCAGCCAGTCTTCCTTTTTGCATTTTCCTCCCCATGTCTTTATTCCATGCGAGCCTCAGTAGGCAATTAACTGCCTGGCTCTCTGTAAAGTGTCAAGAATGACCACCAGGTCTCTGTTCCTACCCACCAACATCAGCACCTTGAAACAGGTGGACAATGGGCCAAAATGGCTAAAGTGTACTTATCAGTAAGAGTGAATCAATAAATGTGTGATATCTTGAGAAAATTGAATCAGGTATGGTCCCACCATTTCTTGTGATTCTGACTGTATTCTTTTCTTCAACTAGCAGGCTGAGAACCAATTAGCCATAGTGAGATGAATGGCCAGTATAGAAAATGGTGCAATAACTATATAAAAAGTAAAAAACAATTAACTGTACCAAGTGTATAAAATTGTCCCACTATATGATCCATTAAAAATTTAAAGTCGCAACACAGCCCCCCCCCCCCCCCCCCCCCCGAGTTTGGTTATACCCTTTCAGCTATGCCAGAATAGGGGGGTGGAACACGTTTTCAAAAAATCCGTAACTAAATGCTTATTGGATTTGGCATATAACATGCCATAATTCCTTTCATTAGTTATTTGGCAAAAAAGTTGCAAAGTTAATTATTTTGGCTGAGCATATACGAAAAATCTGGACCTCTGGATGTAAACAACTTGTTTACACTGGATGTGAAAGTGTTAATGCCATAATTTGGCCATGGATCCAAAGCGGGTTCAAAAATTCTTTTTGTCAATATTTTGATTATGCCACTGAAAACTTGCTTGATTGCTTGATTTGCTGAAAACTAATTGATTCAGAGAATTGGTACTAGCATGTGGCAATGTAAATTGCTATTTTATCCCGAAATAAAATTACCAGTGGCAGATTGCCCATTAGGCAACCTGGAGCACTGTCACACCAAAAAAAAAATCCCAAAAAATAATAAATGAATTCCAAATTTAGTATTCATTATTTGTCACATCTAAATTCAATATATAAATTTTATATTCGTTGTATAACCATCATTTAGCAAGTTATAGAGACAGCATTTATTTCGTGATTCAGTGCTACTTTGTCTGCTTTCATAGTGTCAATATAAATTTTAACATTACAGCCACCACCCTGAATCTTAGAATTATTGGGTGGGGTGGCTCAGTCAGTATCACACCAGGCTCATAATCTGCAATTCCCAGTTCAAGTTCCACCTGTGCCAGTACTGAGATTTATCTCCACAAAATACCCTACCCTCAGTCAGTAGGGGACATTGATGGACTTGGAAGGGCAGTCATATGTCTCATTGGATGTTTCCCAAATTTCATAGCGTTTCCAAGATCTAAAACTTGAAATATCCCTGAGCACCATTTTTTAGCAATTCACCAGATGCAAAATTACACAATGTTTCTGAGATTTACAAAACGAAACACCTCTTGCCATTAATTTTCACCTTTCTAGCACTTGAAGATCAAGGTTTAACCACTACGTGATTTCTGTTTGGTCTTGAGCAACACTTTAAACACCAAATTTTGTATTTTTCCCAAGATCTAAGACCTGGATTACTGGATAGGTGCAAATTTTTGGAGCTTTACCACTTCTGCTTTAGAGTTATAATTAGCATGAACCCATGTCACTAACCCCCTCATTCACATTTGTCTATATGCATAACCTGTTATGCTCAACCCACATTAGGGAGTATATTAGAAGAACAGTTTTGTGCAAAATATTTCGCATTTTTCAACAGGCAACGCTGTGATTGTCATCTATGTTTAGAACAGTTTTGATTAATACAATTTAAAAATTAAAAATTCAAAAATAGCAAGCAAAGAAAAAAACGAAATCATGATTGAAACAAATTTTTCATTAAATCTTTAACCTATCAGCAGTAATATTTTTGATTAAAAAGAAACGTTAGGAGCTCTAGAGCTTCAAATTTATTTTGCAACTTGAACTGTGTGAAAACGATCATATGTTGTAATTTACATTCAAAATTAGAGACTTGTACCATAAGGTTTACTTTTAAATTGTAGCCATTTAATAAAATAGGGCTAATTAGGAGCACCAAAATTTTTGCAACAAATATTACTGTATGCTTTTCTGGATTCCATAAGTATTCATACAATACTATTCAGCTTTGCATGCTTAACAATCCAAGCAATGACAAAATGTGACATCCAGTTTTGAGATGGCCAACCTCTACCTATATAGAGACTCTACTTCATATGTTCCAAAATTTCCCTCTACAGACTTCATATTTATGATCACCTCTGAACCAGATAAAAGGCAACAAAACCCCCAACCAATTTTAAAAAATCAAAATGCAGAGAGTAAAAGCAATAACAATAATAAAATATGTATAAAAGATAACAACAGTGGGTGTAAGGACCCATGTAAAAAACAAATATAAAATACAAAAAGGTAATATTTTAAATTTGATTAAAGTAGCTGGTAAAACAATAAAGATGGTAGGAATTATCCATGTTCCAAAAAATGTGTTCAAGCATAAGGAACTCTGAAAAACAATAATGAGAATTAAAATATGATGCTTGGCTTTAAATAAAGAGAGGCAATTAAACTATCTTTGAAGGATAAAATTGTGTCACAAAACATGCACTTAGATTGGTTGTTAACCTGAAGAAAAGATGCATTATAAATCCATGACCTATGCAGAACAGATAAGTACAACTTCCTCCTTTCAATTCCCTGTCAAAAGACTGCTAGAGTTTGACAACAGGCTTAATCTGGAATAATCTGTTGTTAATGTGTATTGGCCAAAATCTTGCTACTATGACTAGAGCTTAATAGAAAAATAGTGCCAGGAGTACATAAAAGGAACTGGTAGTGGAGAGACAGACAGGTATTCCAGATGATGGATTGGCTGCTGGATCTTGGAGAGAATAGGATGAGACCTCACTGAAATAAAAGTCTGTACAGAGTTGTGAGAGAGTGTAATATACACATTGATGATGATGCTTATGACATCTCACCCCAAATCTCCTCCTTCTTTATCAATCTTTCTATATTCCAACTCATATTCTCCTTAATTCTTTCAATTTCTATGGCAGTGGTTCTCAACCTTTTATGGTTAAATCCCCCCTGGAAATGTGTATGCAACTGGCATACCTTTGTACAGACAGATAAAACTATAGTTATAGTATAAAAATTGGTTATTTTTACTTTGTTACTAGATCTAGCGACTTTTGAGCTCTCACGGCATACCCAAAATTTTTTACCATGTACCCCATGTTGAGAATTATTCTATGGTATACTTATAATATATGTAATATATTTATCTTAATCATCTCAAATCTTCAATATCATAATCTTTACAAATCTCTCAAATTTTGCTATCCAGCTATATTTAATACAGGGCCTATAATGGGCCACTAAATATTTGGGTACTTCATCATCAGAGGTAAGACCATATAATGCATTGGTGAAGTGGAAGGGACCATCAGAAGACTGTAACTATACTATTTTTCATTTGGGTCACAGCATGTGACTACCAGTTTCCATCTCAAAAGTGATCTATTTCTTCCTCCTTCCATCTATTGGCTATTTTAACAATCCTCTTTTATTTATCACCTTGATTCAACCTGCCATCTAGGCTCAGAGCAGGGAACCAACATCTGAATTCAACTCAGTATAATTAATTACTTCTGGCTGTATGAGAAAAACCATCCAAATCTCTGAACATCATTGCTTATCAGCCAAATCAGACTGATGCAGCTCCTCTTGGAGAGGAAAACATATCAAGCTGAGATGAGGCTTTCCCAAGCTGGGATCAAACTGAGGACCCCTAAGGAAGTCAGCAAGTGCTGTTGAGAGACAATGACGTAATCCACAATGCAAAAAGGCTAGCCCCAAAGGGCATCATTGCAATTAAGTACATGTGCATTCTTCATTATAACAGCGTACCATTACACTTAGTTGCTATATGGTTCACAATAGAATAGCATGTTACTAGTCTTGGCAGCATGTGATTCTAGAAGGTACACATTCCACTGGGATCTGTTCTGCTAAGATGATGTCACAGTAGACCACAGCTGATCCAATCAAATTACTGGACTTCAAGCCATCTGTGAAGACAGGCAAAGAAGTCTGGGTGCATAGCACAATGACTGATAAAGAGTTGCTGGAGCATCTAGTCTGGTATGAAAGCATTCCTCATTCTGCAAAAAGAAAACTAACAGGAAGAAAGAACAAGCCTTGGTTATTATTTGATTGATTGAGATTTTGTTTGTTGTAGGCTACCAGGACATATGAATGGAGACAGCAGAGAGTGTTCAACTTTGTTCTTTAGAGCAATGAGTGGGGGCAAGTAGTTTTCACCATGTTCTAGACAAGTAGTGGGAATACATTTGCCACTCACACATATGGCAAATAGGTTTTAGCATTGTGGCAAATGTATGAATAAGAAATAACAATAGTTATACCTACCTATTTACTAATAAGCTCACCGAACAAAAAATTTGTCACCTCTGGCTACATGTCACTTAATAGTGCGTAACACCTCTGTGTGACCAAAGAACAGTCGAAATCCTGTCTGGCATGGATGCCACCAGTGTGCGGATGTAGTGCACATCAATATTCATGCACTCTTCCAGCAGCAAATGCCGCAGTTTGGCCAGATTGGCTAGATGGCTGGGACGGCGCTTCACTCATTGCCCCAAATAGTCCCACAAGTTTTCTATGGGATTCAAATTTGGGAATTTGGTGGGCCAGTCAAGATGTTTGAAGGCTTCAGAATGCTCATTGTGCCAATCCGACACACTTCGAGCCCTGTGCACATGACAATTGTCGTCTTGGAAGACTGGGGTATCCTTCTGGTGTTCACTGTGGAGATGTTACACAAAAGGCAACATGTGGTCATCCAGTAGCTCCATATATCCCTTCTGGTTCAAGTGTGAAGTAACCACAACCGAAGGACCCATTTCCTCATACATGAAACACTCCCAGAACATCACAAAGCCTCCTCCAGCTTGAACAGAACCTTGCACACAGTCTGCATGGAAGGCTTCATGCAGCTTACGATGTACCCATTGCCTCACATCATTCAATTATAAGCAAAAACGTGACAATCTGTTCAGATCACATGCTTCCAAGAGTTGACAGTCCAGTCTTTGTAGTGCCGTGCCCACTGTAGCCGTGCAACCTTGTGCTGAGTTGTTAACATGGGTCCCTTCCACAGTATTCTGCTCCAGATATCCATGGCATGCAGTTCCCTTCGGAGTGTTCATTCGGAAACAGCTTGTTATAGGCCTGCATTGACTGACTGGAGCAATTCCCGCCTCATTGCAAAGTGGTTTGCCCTAACAGTACATGACACACTGGGGTGGTCCCTATTGGTGAGCAGTCTTTTTGCTGCAGTTCTGGCGACGATTAGCAGTGGACTGTGATGTACACCACTGCTGGAAGATCCTTTGGACAGTATGTTTTGACACACCTGCAAAGGCAGCAACTTTTTGTACAATATGTCCTTTGGTTCGGCCAAATGCAATAACACCTTTTTGCCAATCATTCACATCTTTCGTATGACCCATGTTTCACGGAGTGACTAACACACACATGGCACCACTTCTTGTCGCTGTATGAACCCCCATAGTGCACGGCACAGCTATTTGAAGGACATGTTTATTACTGGTGCACCCTCTGTTCTGTCGAATGGACGTAACCCTCTTATGGCGGAAGATGACTAATTTTTTGTCTGGTGAGCTTATATAATGTAGTAAATATGGTAATATGATAACCACAATTGTGGTGAGCTTCGAATTTCTATTGGATAACGATATTCTAGATTTTATCCCACACTACTTCAGAAGTTGTTGTGTGAGATAATAGAAGAGGTACTGTGAGATAATAGATATAACTTCCTCCATGAATCTTGCTGACATAGGGGTCAGACATATTGGGCTTAAATATGAATGCTTAAATACTTGAAGATGTTAGATATCTCCAAAATAATCTCCAAGCTTTGTTCTGAGCTTTATAAGCTGTTGTACAGTTTTTGTAAACAAAGAAACTCTTATTTAACTCTGGGGGATAAAAGAGGCAGCTGCTCAGACATTTGCTGGATTGTACATGGCATGTATAACTAAGTGGTGTTAGGTCACAGAGTCAGTACGTTGAAGATGGAGTATGTTGAGTATGTGGTAATGTTAGTAAGAGAGGAGTTGAAGTATGTTGAGTAGAGAGTATGGAGTTAGTAGTAGTAGGAGAAGTCAGTAGATAATGTGTTGTGTGGATAGAAGAAGTTGTCAGTAGAGATTTAGGTAGATGTGAGTTGTTGGTACTCCAACTTTTTGTATTCATCACCTGAATTGGTAAAACTGAATTTCTTGAAAATAAATTTTTTTTGTTATAGAAATTTTTGACTTTTTTTTTCTCTTGAGCAACGTTAATTGATTTTGGATTAGATTTAAACTTCAATTAAACTTGATAATCGTTTTTGAATTTTTACTCAATAAGTAATGCTATAAATACAAAACAAACCCTATTTCAACTTATATTGGCCTGACAAGCTATCCGGAATTTTGAATAAATTTGGATCAGACAAAAGGTCCAACTTGAGAAAGTTAATAATCTTTGGAGCATTACAATTGCTGCTGCTTTTTCATGATGGCACTAATCTTATCAGTTCACTTTTTTTGGTGTTCTAGGATACCCATATAAGAGATTAAACTAATTGTATACACTATCAAGTTTGGCGCTTCCTTTTCCTTCATCTACGCATTTATATGTATTGTTATGTTTGTGTGATTCTTACATTGTGAATGAAAGTAACTTCTTACAATTCTTTGACTGGATATTGTGCCAGGCATCTTGAAATGGAAGCATGTATAATCAGCTTCCAGCTTACAAGATGCATCAAATGTAGCTTATGGCTTATGGTCAAGGTGGAGATCAACAAAATGTGTGGGGGCTGTCTGGAGCAACCAGGGCAGTTAAACTGCAAGATGAAAAGTAGTTGGGCTAATGTTGTTCAGTCCAAGAGGCTTAAACAAGCTGGAGAGGATATCTGGCAGTGAAAAAGTTATCCAATATTCATTGTGGCAGCAAGAGTGGAAAGTTAAGTCTGAGAGTATTGTGAGGGACTTTGGCTTTCTTCCCTTGGAAACTGAAAAAGTCCAGGCATATTGCATTCTCTGCATGATAGTCTAGTGTGATGAATAATCTTTGCCCTAGATTGCTAAAAAGCCTAGTATTTTATACTGTAGCATTTTTCTTAATATAGTTAAGTTTCATTCTGTCTCTGCTTGAGATGATCTATGACACAAAGTTTCTCCCACAGACAAAAAAAAACCCTTACAACTGTCACGAGTAGACAGGATCAAAGCAACCACCTGGCCACATACACTCACTCAAACTCAATCCTTACTTATAAAACACTCACAATTTGATATTAACATTGACTATATATATAAAGAGTAATGCAAACATTGAAAAAGGAGCAAATTGGTACAATAAGTGCCACTAGGGAAAAGCAGCAACAACAATTGCGAGAGTAACTAGTGGCTTTCAACCCAAGAAAGCAGTGAGAACGACAAAACAAAGGTGACGGAAAGAGCCATATTCCAAGCATTTTCATGTACTGTGAAAATAGGCAAGGGCAGATCCAGAATATGTCTTTAGGGGAGCCATGTACAAAGTAGCATTCCTTTTCGAATTAAGAAGTCAGCTGAAAAAAAAACAGATTTTGCAACTTTATTACAAATTTTGGCTGAAAAACAGTATTTTCTATTGGACAAAAAAGCAATTTAATACGATTACACCTACCCCTCGGTAGATAGGTTCTTTACACTGTAGATAGGTTCTAGGATATCATCACACTGAAGTGTCACTGAATTATGGATAGCAACCTAGTAACATATTGGACCCCCTCTGGCCCTGATAACGGCCACCATATGATGAGGCAAGGACTCCACAAGCTTGCGTAAATGTTCCACAGGTATGGCGACCCATGCATCCTCCAGAGCTGCCACAATTTTCTCAAGGTTGTCGTTGATGGGACATGGGCCCAAATACTCTGCTCAATGGTATCCCAAAGATTTTTGATGGGATTTAAATCTGGGTTTCTAGGTGGCCAATTCATTATTTCAAAGTCAGCAGAATGTTCTTGCAACCAAGCAGTAGCCAAACTGGACCTGTAAAATGCACAGTTGTCTTACTGGTAGATGCCATCTCCATTGGTATGCATGATGGCCTTAAATGGGTGTAAATGGTCAGCCATGAGTTCTACGTACTGGGATGCATTGAGAGTCATCGGTACATGTACCAAAGGTCCCATAGACATCCAACTGAAGACACCCCAGCCATCACTGAGCCGCCACCAACTTGTACTGTTCCGATCTGACATGCAGACCCATGGCTTCATGGGGTTGGTGCCATACCCTTCTCTCATCGGTGTGATGAAGTTTAAATTGGGATTCATCACTCCAAGCTATTTGTTGCCAATTTTCAATAGTTCAGTTTCAATGTTCTTTAGCCCAGGCAAGGCGTTGAGCCCAGTGTCATGCCATTAGAAGTGGTATTCTTGTAGATCGGTGGCTCCCGAAGCCAAGACGAAGTGAATGTTGCACGGTCTGTGCACTGACTTCTCGGCTGGAACCTGCGTTCAGATGGGAGGTGATTTCAGATAATGTCTGGCCTCTATTGGTCCATACAATACGGGTCAGACGGCAAAGCCCATGATCATTCAAGGCTGGTTGTCCTTTGCAGTTTGTGCGAGTGTTTGCTTTTTTGCGGAATTTTTATATTCCCGGAACACTCTTGAAACTGTCGTATGAAAAAATCAAAGTTTGTTGACAATTTTGGAGATTGAGTGTTCTATCTGTTGGGCACCTACAATCTGCCCTCTGTCAAATGCATCTAAATTCCGTGCCTTTCCCATTACGCTTCTGATGATGAATGCTTGGGGAAGCCAAAGCTGACAGCTATATATAACCAGCCAAGCATGCGCGCAAATGCAGGATTTACGGTACTGAATTTGAATAACGTCTCCTATAACTAATTAAATGGCACTTCAGTGTATAAATTGAAACTGTACAAATAGAGACCAACTTATGGAAAAATTGGAGTTTGGTTCCAAAAAAGAAAAACTTATGAATAAAAATGTACACTGAAAGTTTCATTTATGTATATTTATCTCAAATCTATCTCACATTATCAATCTTGTATCTGATTTTGTTATCAATAGCAGAAATTGTTTCATTATATTTACTTATGGGTTGGGTTACTTCACCTCTGAGCTGCATTTTTGCACACAATGGGCTAAATGGCCAGATCACAAGGACCCTGAAAGCTCTGAGGTTAGGGGAGGGGATATACTGGAACAGCTGTTGGGAGACAGATGGTAACATCCTGACAAGACCATCCAGCATGTTTTTTAATGTGCGCAGGGTATGGCTTTTCTGCATATGAGGCCACAGATTAATGTCCTATTTGATGGATGGCAGCCTTTTCAAGGCCATCAGTTTCCACTACTGTCTGTAGGCAGGACAGGGAGCTTTGCAAAGATAAATCTCAGCGTCAACCCAGCTGGGACTTGAACCTGGGAACTGCAGATTACGAGCCTGGTGTGTTACTGACTCAGCCACCCCCCTATTTACTTATGTCATTCCTATCAGATACAATATTAAAAATGTAAGAAATAGAAATAGCCCTATCATCAACTGAAGTCGAACATTCTTCATGTTTTAGAACACTATGATGCTCCACCACAGCTATTTCATATACAGTTTTGCAAATTGCCGTTCTTTGTTGTACTGACACATGTAAGAATTTACTTTTGTATTCTTCAAATTCTATAGCTAGGTGGACATAAAAAGCGATGGTAGAAGGGCAATCACCACTCACCTAACCCTTCCAGTGTCAACGTCATCTGTATATGTTCAGAGAATCTTAATTGAAAGGCCAAGGACGTATGTATCAGTTTTTAGTGCAACAAAAAAAAATATCGATTTTCTTTAAAAATAAAAATTGCCGTTGTAATTTTCATATACGTCATATAACACTATGTAACTCTGACTTCAAAAATAATATTTTGTATTTTAATTTGATGCATATTTTATTAAACTACAATATAAATAATTTTCTAAAGCCATCCGATTGCCTTTCTTAGAAGCACTAATCGCTATTGTCGATTTGCTTGTTAACGTTCCTATTTGCTGAAGCAACCTTCCGATTTAATCTCACAAGTTTGATTTGAACTATTATCAACAAAATTTTCGTTAAATTTCCGAAAACCTCCTAAAAATTAACAAAAAAAACTGCTATTTTTAAAAACTATAGATTTTGGAAGTAATTACAAAATACGTAATGCATTTTTTTTTTCAGTTTCACACTCTGTTCTGTCATAAACCTATTACAGTATTACCAAGTTGTTTTTATCATTTTTACCAGCATTCTATGCATTTTTACCACTCTTAAAATCGAAACTGAAAGTATCCTTCCTAGAAATTCTGATTGCAGCTGCATTTAATTAGCTATGCTTCACTGAGGCAAACAAGACGCAGATGGCTGACACATGCCATCTCTGTTCTGTGTGTTATACGTTTTTTTATAATGTATTATGGGGATGGAAACTTCTGCAGCTGTTAAAATTCCCTAATATAATTTTGGAGTTGAGCTAAATTTTTATATTTGTTGCATTTTATTTTGTTGTTTGAGATGGCTTTCCATAAATGGAATATTTGAAGGAGGAAAAAATTATGAACATATTATTTGCCATTGATAATTCAGAGAATGAAGTCAATGAATGCAGATATCAGAACAAGGTTTCTATTGCAAACAATAAAGAATAATCAACTGCACTGTAATGGCAAGCAAGGAAGATTTTTTTCAATCGTAAAAAGTGATGATACAAGACTATTTTAGTGACATTTCATGATCAAATCACTAATGAATCAATGACCTTGATTGCTCATGAAAATAGAGATGGATCAGTTCATAATCTTTTGGTAGATTCAGATAACTTGGGAATTTTAAAATTACTGCCAAGTGACAATATGTGTGAATTGATTATGTACAATATGAGCCAATATATTGATCTTAAAGCAGGCCCACTCAATCTATGGCTCATAAAACAAACACACAAAATAATACTGAATCTGGCTTATTTCTGCTAATTATTTGACCAAACATTTAGATGCATAACTAAATGATTTTTACTAATTCTTAATACTAATTGAAAATGTATATTTTTGTTTCTAATCAAAATATTTTCTTCATCCTTAAAAGTGGTTTTTTTTTTTAAATTCCTCTGAAAGGTATGTTTTTAAGTTGAGAATATCCCCCCTGCTGCTCTTTCAGAGTATAGTTTGTTTTCTTAGTGCTTCTTGAATAAGTTTGGGTTGGATGGTCCTGATCTAAAGGGAACAAAATAAACACAAATCAAAATTGGAATCAATTAAAAGACCTTCTTGCTCAAAAGTTAATTTAAAATAATTTAAAAATTCTCTGTCATTGAGCAATAAAATTTCAGAGTTTATCCTTCAAACTATTTGGATGTTGAATGTTCTTAGGATAAAAACTCTCAGAAGCTTTTCGGAGCAAAGACTGAAGACGGAGCGCTGTCTTTGCTCCGAAAAGCTTCTGAGAGTTTTTATCCTAAGAACATTCAACATCCAAATAGTTTGAAGGATAAACTCTGAAATTTTATTGCTCAATGACAGAGAATTTTTAAATTATTTTAAAATAAAAAAATTGGAATCCTATTGATAATATGAAATATGGGAATTCTTCAATTATGACAGTTCCAAAACTCCCTCCTTAAAAGATAATTGTTTTGAAAATCCCAATTGAGAAATCAAATTACCAAATGCATCATGCCTTTCCTTCATTTTTTTTTTTGGTGATCCTGAGGTATTTTAACCTATCTGATCAAAGTTTTGTGCACCCACAAGAGTATACATAAAGCATTCAGTAGATTTATAGATGTGAATAAAACCTTTCTCCTTTGGGCTATCAGCCGAAGAATCAGTTACAGATAATGTCATTACTTACTTATTCAGGTGGGGGGAAAATCTGAAACTTTATGGTAATAGAATTCACAAGACTAAAAATACTACTGTAGACAGGCATCTTCTTGGCCTGTCTGGGCTAGGTTCTTTTTCTTAACTGGCCAGTGTGAGTGTACAAAAGAGTACTTATTTCTACCTTGTCAGGATGTTGATGCTATCTAGGTGACCGATAAACATAAACTCGGGTGTATTATTATATGTACACTTTATTTACCGAATATCTACAATTTATGATATATACCTATGTTAACAGGCAGCTGCAAGGATCCCTAGCAGCCTCCCCACTAATATTGGGAAAATGGCTAAATCAAGCCAGACAATCCACCTGACATGCGGAAAGACTCAGCACACAACTGTCCAGTTCTAAAGTTGTTATCTAGTTCGAAAGAACTGCCAGATGTGGTCATGCGATGTTTTCTTTGGGAACATTAGGGTATCTCAGAGAATAGAATGTAGACATGATTTCCTGTGTCACGTCGACTCTCTTGTTGCCATGTGAGGAGATGCTGAGGCCAAACACATTGTTTCTTCAACCAGCCCCTCAAACTGGATCAATTGCTGGCACTGTTACTAGGCAGATGGACCATTCTACCAAAATGGCAATCTTGGATCTCTACCTTTCCACTCTAGCTGACAGAATCCCTATAACTACTATAGGAGTACACAATTTGAAACAATACTATCACTAAGTATAATACGTTTACAACTGTATATGTATAAACTAAATATTAATTGTTTGTGATATCTCTACTCAGTGGACTCAACTACTGGAACATTGACGAGTTCCTGGCTGAATGAGTATTGGTTGAGTGACAGAAGTTTGATACCATTCCAGTCAGCCTGATAAATCCTACATTTTGATACATCTGAAAGATCCACAAGAGATATTGCATATCACAGGAAGGTGATCACTACCATGAGATTTCCTCGGCTTCCCATGCAAAGAGTGGAAGGATCAAGATGGAGCAGATGCAAAGATTAATGGCAATGAAAATGCAAGTAGGAGAGTGAAAATATATATTATCAGTATTTAGCAGAGAGAGTGATAAATTCAGTGTCCATGGTCTCCGTCCACCAAGGAGCCCAACAAAGGGACACCTCATTGGGCACCATGAAGGCAGAGAGAGTATGTTCTGTACCAAACTAAGATCAAAAACTCTTAAGTCAAAGCAGAAAAATGCACAAATATAAAAAATAGTAGTTTTAAACCCAAACTCAACAAGCTCAAGCTTGAACTTTTAACATAATGCAAAGTGATTTCGGGGAAACCCTTATAACAAATTTGAGACTGGTGGTAAATATTTTGAAAATTATTGGGAACAATGAGATCAAAACTTGTTAAATAATCTTTATTCTTTTTCTTATTCCCATTCCCCATGTCCCCAGTGGGTGCCGCAAAATTCCCCGCCCTGCCCACGGTCAGTAGGGGACACCGATGGGCTTGGAAAGGCCGCCGTCCATCGGATGGGACGTTATGCCGTGGCCCCGTGTATGGGAGAGCCATATCCTGTGCACGTTAAAGAACACGCTGGATGGCTTTGACAGGAGGCTACCATCTGTCTCCCAACAGCTGTTCCAGTGGATCCCCTCCCCCAACCTTCTCTGAGCCTTCGGGGTCCATGTGACCTGGCCATTTAGCCCATGGTGTGCAAAAAAGTGCTGCTCAGAGGTAAAACAACCCAACCCAACCCCAGTGGGTCTTCATTTTCTATGTTAACTTCTATTCTGCCCTCTGAGAAAGGGGACACTCAATGGGCTTTGGAAAACTACCATTCGTCAGATGAGATGTTAGGCCATAGCTCTGCGTGCAGGAGAGCCATGCTCTTGCATGTTCTGGTTAATACTGGATGGCTTTGACAAGAGGTTTCCATATCCAAATAACTGTTCAGTATATCACTTTCCTCAAACTTCTCCAAGCCCTTGAGACCTGTCATTTAGCTTAATATCATAAAAAAGTACTGTTAAGTGGTAAAACAACTCAGCCCAACTGTATATGTCCTGGTACATTTCCAAAATTATTTATGAATTTTAGAAACTGGAAATAATTGGACTTTAGTCTTTTATTTTTCCCACAATTAGTTTTACATTTATGTCTTAAGCCTTTAATCCAGATTTCAGTTTTGGTTGTTGGATTTTCTATGTATATTTTATTCAAGCAATAATTTCAGCCTTGTATTTACTTTTCTTAATAAATATTACACCGACACATTAAACATCAAAGACATTTTTGTTGCAAATTTGTGTTTATTACCTATACTATAAATTAAAAATGTCTGGTTGCTGATGTGACTGAAATTTTGATTAATGTATCAGTTTGAATGTCATAATCCATTAAACATTATTATTGACAAGGCAGTTACATTTTCTTTCTTGAAAATAGTAATGAATGTTAAAGTAAGTTCACAATTTTAGCCTTTCTATGTCACCGAAATCATAATTTTTCTTACCGCCAAAAGATTTTATTCATAGCATTGTAGCACTCTGGCCGGTTGAGTTCCACATGCAGAATATGATCGTGTGGTGCTGTCACAGTGAGAGTCTCAAAATCATAGCGAGCTGTGTAGGCTGTGTCAGACATTAGTCGTCCATGCAATGATGGAAAGATGTGTTGGACAATAACTGGAAAAGGTTTTGACACAGCACCTGCAAAAGAGCAAGGTGAATGAAATCAATTATATACCAAAATATGAGTGATAAATGAAATGCAATTGTTTATATTATTCAATTAAATTCCTGCATGAACATTAAAATGGATCAGTAGATAAATTATATTTAGGTTAAATATGGTACTCACTAGTACAGTCAGTGGCAACTTTTATATTATGCAGATTAAAAAGTAAACCTAAAGGAATAACCTACTATCAACAGTGAGTAATACTCTTGGAGAGGAAGCTTATTAATACATAGTAAAACAAAATTAAGTATTCCAAAAAGATTATGTAGAATTATTTAATATTAAAAATATATATATATCACACAGGAACAACCCTTTGTTTTATAATCTTCTTTTCCGAATCCAGCAGCTAATAAAATTGTCTGGTAGAGCTAAACGACACACTAGGCAAAATTTTTCTGCAAGCGGCAAAATTTTTTTGCCCAACAGTACATTGCTCACCACTGAAACTACCCCACCCATGAGTTGTCACATTTGCATACAAATCAGAATGCAAGTGTGGGGCAATTTATATATACACAAATGATTATATTTCTTTTACAAGTGCTTCAAGCAGCTACTTGTCCCAAAGTCTGATAGAATCCTGTCGGTTTATATGCCATAGAGGTCTTTGGGAAAGGCGAGGCCTCAGCAGAAAAAATAAACATTATTACCTTACCAGGGTTCAACCGTAGGTCCCTCTGATCAGTAGCCAAGTGCACTAACCACAGGCCAACTTAATACAAATAATTCATATTTCTATTAATACTTAAATTTTTATATTTTTCTACATTTAGTTATTTATGCAAATTATGCATATACTTTGATTTTCTGGCAATCGGTAAACTCTAAGCTTAAAAGAAAATGGTGTTATAAAAAAAAGACTGCCTTTATATTTTTTATAACTAGAAACACGTATCAGAAACTTTTATATGCCTCATATTGACCACGACTTTCCTCCCCTTTTTCGGAGAGAAGGGTCATGTTTGAAGTAGTCCATGATATTAGATATGTCATTAACTTTGAGATAAAACTCGTTAGAGTAGACCTCCGCGAACATTTTTTATATTCCCACTTTTTTAGGGGAGATGAAATCAACGGGGTATATTTTTATTGCACTACCCACGTCACAAAGTTTCATATACAATTTGTTACGTTTGGCTATCACGTTCGAAAGATACAGTAGGAATATCTTTCGATCTTTCCGACTCGAAATTTGCCAAGATAGAGGAATCGACTCTTTATCTGATGCAAATGGTGCATCCTTTTCCTGTTCGAAGTGTCCGCGATGTAAAGATTCGATGTTTACAGCTCATTCGAAGGGATCACCCGAGATAAACTCAGTGTTGAATTAAACGTGGCCGAGTCACGCTCTATGCGCAAATCTCCTTGCTTCTGTGTAAGCAATGCGCAGACGAAGGTCATTTGCAGCTGGCGTTGTGCCAACCTCTACCATTTTCACAAGAGGCAACGACATAACGCGATTTAACAAATCAAAGCTTACAACGGACACCGTTACAGATAGGGAATGCACAAACAAGCAAGCACGTGACGCTCATCATTACGAAAAGAATGCGACTAAATATTTCCCAAAACGAATACACAAATGACAACCGAGATTTCTCGGAAAGCGATTATTTTTCCCGCAATCAGGATTCATAAAGACGGAGAAGTGACGAAAATTTTTGACTTTGAAACTTTGAATGCAAAATTTTTTGAGAATCCTCGTTAAAAGGAAGAAGTCCTACCTCCTACTAACAATTTGATCAAAATACGCTGACAACAAGGCTGGACTTTCACCTACTGAGGTCCTAAAAGCTGTTTCAAGTTTGAGGATCCGAAAATTCCACTTCCCAGTTCCCAACTAACATGAATTCCACTAACACGATTTTTAAAGTAGGGCTGGTTTTCTATGAACCAGTGTTGGAAAAAGTTGCATATAACGTAACGAAATGATTTTCGAATAACGATATGAATAACGCTAAATTTCAAAATATTTATAACGATAAAACGTAACAAATAACGGAAAAATTATTTCGTTATTTTTACTCTTTTTGTGTTCATACATTTCAGAATTATCTATGATAGAAACTAAAAATTTATTATAAAAATAAACTTCGAATTTTGCCAACTAACCGTAATTTGCCATTTAACTTCCAATTTTGCCAACTGGCCATAATTTTACAGAAATTATCCCAATATTTACATCTCGTCTGAATTGTAGCATTTCAGTGTGATTTTTTCCCAACTCCCCTTGATTTGCCCAACTCTCCTTAATTTCACAAAACCAATCCCAATCTTTACATCTCTCCTAAAATTGCCAAATCACTTCAAATTTTTTCAAACTCCCCAATAGGAAAAATTTTGCCAAGTTTTCTCGATTTTGTCAACTTAATTTTACAAACCCAAACGCAATCAGAGGCGTAACTATGGAGGGAGGCTCCCCCCCCCCCAAAAGTAACTCGGAGTTGGCAAAATTCGAAGCGACTTCGTAAAATCTAGGTGAGTTGTGAAAATTTGTAATTTTTTTTTTTTGGAAAATTAAGGGGAGTTGTCAAAATCGAGGCAACTTGGCAAATCTAAGGCAGTTTGGAAAATGGAGAGACGGTAAAATTTAGAGAAGTTGGCAAAATTCGAAGCCACTTAGTAAAATACAGGTGACTTGGCAAAATCGGTACAACTGGCAAAATCTTGGGGAGTTGGCAAAATTCGGAGTGACTTGGTAAAATCTTGGGGAGTTGGCAAAATTCGGAGTGACTTTACAAAATCTTGGAGTTGACAAAATTCGGAGTGACTTGGCAAAATCGAGGGAGGTTGGCGAAATTCAGGTGAGATGTAAAAATTAGGATTTTTTCTGTAAAATTATGGCGAGTTGGCAAAACTTAGGGAATTGACAAAATCTAGGGATAGTTGGCAAAATTCGGAGTGACTTGGTAAAATCTTGGGGAGTTGGCAAAATTCGGAGTGACTTTACAAAATCTAGGGATAGTTGGCAAAATCGTGGGGAATTGGCAAAATTCTGGTGAGATGTGAAAATTTCGATTTTTTTCACTAAAATTATGGCGAGTTGGCAAAATTTAGGGGTAGTGGAAAAACTAGGGGCAAGTTGGCAAAATTCGGAGAGACTTGGCAAAATTGTGGAGAGTTGACAAAATTCGGGTGAGATGTAAAAATTAGGATTTTTTCTGTAAAATTATGGCGAGTTGGAAAAACGTCGGGAGTTGGCAAAATCTAGGGACATTTGGCAAAATTAGGAGTGACTTGGCAAAATCGTTGGGAGTTGGCAAAATTCAGATCAAATGTGAAAATTTGGATATTTTTCTGTAAAATTATGGCGAGTTGGCAAAATCTAGGAGGGTTGGCAAAATCTAGGGGCAGTTGGCAAAATTCGGAGTGACTTGGCAAAATTGCGGAGAGTTGACAAAATTCAGGTCAGATGTAAAAATTGCAATCTTTTTTCTGTAAAATTATGGTGAGTTGGGAAAATTGAGGCAACTTCGCAATATCTAGGAGAGTTGGCAAAATTCAGAGTGACTTTGCAAAAATAGGTGTGATGTAAAATTTGGATTTTTTTCTGTAAAACCTTAACTGGCATAGTGGTTAGGCTTAACTGCTGGTATGCCATAACTGGCATAGTGGTTAGGCAGCTAGCGACTGTTCCAGCAAGGCAAACTTTGTGTGTTGTGTTAGCTCCAAGGCAGTGGTCAGCAGTGACTTCGGTCTTAGTAGGGCATGTCCTACTAAGTAAGGCATGTCCTACCAAATCTAGGGAAGTTATCAAAACTGGAAACCACTTGGTAAAGTACAGGTGAGTTGCAAAAATTGGGATTGGTTTTGTGAAATTAAGGAGAGTTGGAAAAACTAAGAACTCTTGGCAAAATCAAGGGAAGTTGGCTAAATTCAAAGCCACTTGGTAAAATACAGGGGAGTTGTGAAAATTGTGCCTTTCTTGTGCAATTAAGGAGTCTTGATAAAATTCGAAGTGATTTGGCAAATTCAGAGAAGATGTAAAAATTGCAATTTTTTCCTGCAAAATTACGGCGAGTTGGCAAAATTCGAATCCACTTGGTAAAATATAGGCGAGCTATGATAATTGGGATTGGATTTGTGAAATTCAGGATAGTTGACTAAAATCAATAAAACTGGGTAAAATCTTGGGGAATTTTAAAAGTTTGTAGTGATTCGGCTTATTTAGGAGAGATGTAAAGATTGTGATCAGTTTCGTGAAATTAAGGATAGTTGGCCAAATCAAGGGAAAATTCACAGTAACTTGCAACAATTCAGAGGAGATGTAAATATTGGAATTATTTCTATGAAATTATGGCCAGGTGGCAAAATTGGAAGTCAAACCGGCAAAATGTTGGAGAGTTGTGAAAATTGCCTCAACCCCCCCCCCCCTCCGGAGCGAAAAATGTAAGTTTGCTCAGTTGGCAAAATTTGAATTTCCAGTTGGAAAATTTCAGATCTCTCCACCCCCCACCTCCCAACCATAGTCCTTCGCTAAGCTCCTGATCCCAATTATCACAACTCGCCCGTATTTTCCAAGTGGATTCGAATTTTGCCAACTGCCCAACATTTTGTTATTTTGTTAAGTTTCCTTAATAATTTGTCCAGCACTCCTTAATTTGACAAAACAAATGTCAATTTTCACAACTCGCCTATATTTTAACAAGTGGATTCGAATTTTGCCAACTACTCTAGATTTTGCCAACTCGCCGTAATTTTACAGAAAAAAATCGCAATTTTTACATCTTCCCTGAATTTGCCAAGTCACTTCGAATTTTATCAACTCTCCTTAATTGCACAAGGCACAATTTTCACAACTCCCCTGTGTTTTACCAAGTGGCTTCGAATTTTGCCAACTCCCCTAGATTTTGCCAAGAGTTTTGTTTTTCCAACTCTCCTTAATTTCAAAAAATTATCCCAATTTTTACCACTCACTTGTACTTTACAAGTGGTTACCAGTTTTGCCAACTTCTCTAGATTTTGCCAAGTTTTCTCGATTTTGTCAACTCTCCTTAATTTCACAAAAACAATCCCAATTTTCACAAATCGCCCATATTTTACCAACTGGATTTGGATTTTGCCAACTGCCCTAGATTTGCCAAGTTTCCTCGATTTTACCATATCGCCACAATTTCACAGAAAAAAATCCCAATTTTACATCACACCAGATTTTTGCAAAGCCACTCTGAATTTTGACAACTCTTCTAAATATTGCGAAATTGCCTCGATTTTGCCAACATGCCATAATTTGCAGAAAAAAGATTGCAATTTTTACATCTCGCCTGAATTTTGTCAACTCTCATGATTTCCCAAGTCACTCCGAATTTTGCCCACTGCCCCTAGATTTTGCCAAGTCACTCCGAATTTTGCCAAATGTCCCTAGATTTTGCCAACTCCCCACGATTTTGCCAAGTCACTCCGAATTTTGCCAAATGTCCCTAGATTTTGCCAACTCCCCACGATTTTGCCAAGTCACTCCGAATTTTGCCAAATGTCCCTAGATTTTGCCAACTCCCCAAGATTTTACCAAGTCACTCCGAATTTTGCCAAATGTCCCTAGATTTTGCCAACTCCCCACGATTTTGCCAAGTCACTCCGAATTTTGCCAACTCCCCAAGAATTTACCAAGGCACTCCGAATTTTGCCAAGTCACATGTATTGTACTAAGTGGCTTAGAATTTTGCCAACTGCTCTAAATTTTGCCGTCTTTCCGTTTTTTAAACTGCCTTAGATTTGCCAAGTTGCCTCGATTTTGACACCTCCCCTTAATTTTCCAAAAAAAAATTACAAATTTTTACAACTCACCTACATTTTACGAAGTCGCTTCGAATTTTGCCAACTCCCAGTTACTTGGGGGGAGCCTCTTCCCCCCCCCCATGGCTACGCCCGGGATAGAAATTTATGTGACACCCACAGCCCAGACAGCAGTTAGTTACAGTAAAATGCTTTTCTCGAGTTGAAGGGCCAACTTGAGTCATAGCATTTGTAAGGATCCGGCATTCATCTGTGTAAGGGGGCAGGTCACCAACAGATAGGCTGGTGCCGACTTCCCAACTGGACAAAGGTCACTGAGAGGTGAAGCGAAGAATTGCTGAAAAGCCAGGTTTCAGTGTAGATGATGCCTGGGAATCTTTGAAAGAGTAACAGCAAGCCCAGGAGATTGGCCAATATTAAAGCACATCCCCACACCCAGGGCTGTCTTAAGGCATGGACACACTGGGCCCTACGATTCTAGGGACCCTATGCTGCCATATTGTTCATTAGAGATCTCTTGGCAGAGTGGTGGTGGGTGGGTGGGTGGGTAGGGGCCCCAGTTCATTGTTTTGCCCAGGGGCCTACAATACTGTTAAGACGGCACTGGCCTCATCACTTTCCCAACCAGGTCACGTGAACTGACTAGGCAGTGTGGGAGTTGGAGAAAGTGAAGCGACTCGGTTGTGCTGCGACTCTGAGGACTGTCATGCAGGGGCCTTCGTTTTCTCATTTCCTAGCACAAATGACATCCTTCATTGGACTCTAAGACTCTCACAGAATAGATAGTTCATGACCAAAGTGTGGTGTAGAATAGGTTATTGTAAACGTTTGTGTAAATGTGATATAAAGAGTAACCATTGTAAAATATTGATTTTTGGCCACTAGGGTGCTCCTATCCGAAAATTCAACAAGCCTTCAAAACAGATACAATAACACATTTGCTGTCTGCATCATGGGGTAAAGGGACAGGTACAAGTGGCTTCCCAATAATGAATTGTTTTTTATTGTGTTGTGTGTAGCAAGCTTGTTTCTTCAGGAGAGTCATTCCACGAGAACTTCGGTATTGCTGAGACTTAGTCAGCAAGTTTGGTCATTGGGTTTTTCCCATGCTATGCCATATAGCATGCAGGGCAATGCAAAAAAGATTTCAAACACACACACGCGGATACAACACAACAGACAGATCATGGAGGAGTTTGGGACCAAAATGTTAAGGGAGAATGAAAGCATAAGTTCCCCAATTTTTCAGATGGCTGAGTGTTCTGGTGTCCATGAGCAAGTTATGAACCAAATGATTATGTCATGCTCCTACTTCAATTTGAGGAATACAAAGACAATGCCAATAGAGAATTGCATAGGGAGCAGGTACAGCAGGATTTTGTGCTGGGGAAGCTCAGAATCGAGAAACAGGTCGAAATGGTGAGCGAAATGGTGACACGTGGTGATTTTGATGATGGAAACGACTTGTCTGTGTTTGGCCAACATGCAGTGGTGAAAGAGTAGTTTGTGATACCGGAAAGAAATTATTTACCGGTAACAATTTTCACCATTTCTCTTACATTTTAACAATTTTTCAACTGAGCATTTAATTTTAAAAGAGGAGCAGTCCTTTTAAGGAAAAATTCTCGTTTTTTAATTGCACACTACTACAGTTTACCCCGGATCTAGAAGAAAATGAGTGGGGGGGGGGGAGGAACGATGTAGTCGAGGCGGAAAAAGGTCTTGATTTCGATTATAGAGGAACAATTTTATTTTCGTTTTAGAAATAAAAAAAAAATTCTGGAATATTGCGTTTAGTAATATTTTGACTTCATTACTCCTATTAGCATTGTCAAAGGACGGGACATTGCCCCCTTGTCCCATTCCCCTACATCCCTCTCTGGTTCAACCCATTAGATATCAAGCAGTTTGAAAACCGGTAACTTGAAGTTCCATTTCTGGCTGCAAAATGTGCCGAGGGGGAGTTAGTCGTGTGTTCTCTGGTTCTCTCTTTGGACAATAAGCAAATGTAATAGGTATTTTGCTTGCCATAAACGACACGAACTTACACACACAAACGTGCAGCTTTCGGCGGCAGTCTGCTCTAGGCTTTTGTTTAAGCAACAGCGAATTGTATGCGTTCATCTCAGTTTTGCATTTCATATTTTTCACTGCATTCTAAAAGACGTACCATGCTTTTACTAAGACAAAAGCTGTTACTTTAATAACTGTTGTTCGAAATGAAGAACCAAAATGAAAACAAAAGTGTAGATGAAATTCGAGCTTTAAAAGAGGGTCAATATTTTACACATTGGTCAGTTACAACCGAAGATAACTGTACTATAATGCTTGAAAAAAAGAAACATAAGTTGTACCTTGTGTTCAATATCAACAGGTGTCACAGTTTAATTATCTTGGGAGTTATGTAACAGATACTGGTGATGTGTGGCTGAGAATAGCAGATGAATAGGGATTGCTGATGAGACTTAAGAATCTATGGAGAGTATGGAGAAACAAGGTATATACCTAAAGACTAAAATTAGACTGTATAATAGAGACACTCCCGATAGGGGACCACCTTGACCTGGTGGGGGGGCTGAATGGTACCTCTGTGAAGTAGGGTCACGGCTCGTTGGTTCTTGGTTTGCACGAGATCTCGTAACCTCTGGTAGAGGGGCCTGTTGAGGGCCTGCGGACTGGTAAAAGAACCTCCAGACTTGTGAGCTTATCGACTTGTCCCCTGAGAAGCTCTGGGTTGCATCCCCAGTGGAGGGACTGTGGCAGAGTCTGCAGACTGGGCTTGGTGAACCCGGTCCAGTGGGCTCATCGGTGCAGCCTCAGTAAAATTGTGGGTCGGAAGACTGCGACTGGTGGCCTTTGTGCTGTGGAACTATGGAGAGGACGAAGTTGAAGGCTCACGGCTGGGAGTGGGATCCCCAGTCGACGGATTTATCGATGGAAAAGCCAGACTAAGAGTCTCCACCCCGGGAGCCGAGTCAACTTGGTTCTATATACTATTTTTCTGGCTAACCGGGGAACAGATTAAATTTAAGTTTTGACCGATGGATGAACCTTTCTTCTATAGGATTGTTCGCCATAGGTAGCCGTGGATGAGCTGTGTCCTTGTGGTACTGTCTTGCCATGGCGTAGGTAGTGGTGTTAATGGCATTCTCCCTATAGATGTAGTGCAGCCATATGTTGTGGAGCATCTGGTACTTGCCTTTATGTAATGTATAATAGAGAGCCTCCAGACTTGTGGGCTTACTGACTTGACTCAGGGAAGCTTTAGGTGTGGGGAGGCACCACTTCTGGTGTTGGGAGGCACCAGTCAAGCAGACTCATTGGTGGTCTCAGTGAACTTGGGGTACAGACTCTCTCTGGGGGGCCGTGGGTATGTGGCTCTGATGGAGAGGACGAAGTTGAAGGCTTGCGACTGGGGTATGGACCAGGCTTATCGATGGACAGCCAAACTAAGAGTCTCCACCCCAGGAGCCGAGGCAATCTGGATTGTATATCCTTTTCTGTGGCTAACCAGGGAACAGATTAAATTTAGGTTTTGACCGATGGATGAGCTTTCCTTCTATAGGACTGTTCACCATTAGGTAGTCGTGGGGTGAGCTGCATCTATATGGTGTTGTCTTGCCCTCGACCGTGGGTAGTGGAGATTATGGCATTCTCCCCATAGATGGTGTGCAGCCTTATGCTGCGTTACATCTGGGACTTGCCTTTACCTAACGTATAATGTATAATAGTTTGGTTCTTTCTATGGTTAGTTATGGTAGTGAAATTTGAACCCTTTGCAAACAAGATAACAGGAAACTTGATGCTTTTGATTCTTGATGCTCATACAGTATCTTGGGCATTAGGGTTGGGTTGTTTTACCTCTGAGCGGCACATTTTTGCTTGGGCATTAGGTGGTTCAACTTTTTAACTAATGATGAGAATAGGCAAAGGAGTCAGCAATCTCCTTTGAGCAATAAATTGTGCACAGAGAGACTCCTTTGGTTTGGCCATGTTGCCTATATGGATAATTATAGATTGGTGAAGAGGGTTATGTAGAGTGTGCCTAAGGACCTCAGAAAGAGGGGGAGACCTAGGATGTGGTGGTCAATGTCAAACAGAACCTTTGTAGAATTGGTGTGCAGTGGCCAGATGCAGCAGATGTTGTTCAGGACAGATATGCTTGGAGAACTAATTTGCATGATCTGGTTTGACTTCTGCAGCACATGGCTGCTTGAGGATGATGATCATTCATGATTAATATATATTACATAAAGGGGGCCGGACCTAGATGGGGCAAGGTTCTTAGTGTGAGCTTCCTCATCCTGAAGCTTCAAGGCAGAAGAGTTCTAAATAATCTGATTTCCGATTAGTAGTGGGTGTAGTAATGTGATTTGAGTAGTGTAGAAGGGGCAGGCGAAATGCTGTAGGTTCTAACTGATACACCCATTTCGATTTAATATGTGACCTTCAACTCGGTAAAATAATTTTACAACTCTTTCTTTGAAGCTTCGGGATGCCCTCATACCCTGAAGCTTCAAGGCACAGGAGTTCTAAGTAATCTAACTTGTGATTAGTTGTCCAAAGTAAGGAAAGGGATTAATAAGACTCGTGCACTCCGAGTAAGCTAATCAGGCCGGCTTCCAAAGCAAAGCGAGTGGAAGATAACTTTAAGGTGCAGATACTGATTTTGATACAATATACGTTCTGCTTGTGAAGAGTGTGCCTCTATTCAACGTCGCCAACCTCAACTTAAACAAGAATCGCAATTCGATGTAAAAAATATCGTCTTTCACGATTCGCTATTGTACACGCTCTGATTTGGATTTTCCTTTGCACGGTACAAAATGCAAAAATATAATTAGCATTTTTAAAATATAAAGTGACGCGGGGCATAAAGATATTTTTGTACGTGCCTAAATAAGCACGGGGATAATTGCACCCATACAGTTCGGCACCTATGTATATGCCGATTTTTTAGGAGGTAGAATTTTTTAGTGTTTGAACCCAAGGTTATTTTTTAATAGCTTCGAAAAAATCTGGCAAGCTACATTCAGTAGCATGCTGAAGATATTTGTGTTGAACGGGTGGAATGGGGATTGTACATCTTTTTTGCAAACATGCTTTCGAAGCAGTTTATGTAAAAAGAAACTTGTTTTAGCCACAAGAAGCGATTCATGTTGTTGGAAACAACGCAACCTTCGCTGCTGTCTCAGAAAAAACTTTCACAAATCTAATATATAAAGAAGAAAGTTTGTTTGCTTGCCTGTCCGCTTATGCACTCGGCTCCCAAAAGAGCTAGAGCAGCATCTCCTGTAATAACAGAAGGTCAGTGGACCAAGTTGTGACGTAAGAATACGTAGTTCTAACATCTAGACCAGTGGTTCTCAACCTTTTATGTTTCACGTACCCTTGGAAATGTGTATGTAACTGGCGTACTCCTTATATAGATAGATAAAACTATACTTATAGTATAACAATAGGAATAAAATAAAACATATGTCTAGCGACTTTTGAGCTCTCACGGCGGCGTACCCCAAATAATTTTACCGCGTACCCCAAGTTGAGAACCACTAATCTAGACAATTCTTATATTTTAATTTGTGTTATTATTACTGGTGACTCTTGTGCTAATCTTCTTACGAACATTTATCAATAAATATATTTTATTTAGAAAGAAAATTATTCTTATTTATAACCAAATATAATGCTAATTAACACAATAATTTTTCTGCTAAATAAAGTATATATAAGTAAACATTAGTATAAAGATTAGCACAAGAGTCCACCAGTAATAATATTGGGGAAAAATATAAGAATTTTCTATATGATAGGTCTACTTATTCTGACGTCATAAATTTGGTCTACTGGCCTTCTGCTATAGGAGGTATTGGCTAGAGGCACCAAACTTTGCATGAACGTTTCTTCCCTTCACCCAGGGGAGAATATAAGCTATGTATGAACCTGCTAGAGTCAACCAAAATTGGACTGGGAGGGTTTGGATTTTTCAGAATCCCCTAGATTTAACATTAATGGTTGAAAGTTATCCAAACTAATTGTTGCCACTAATAAATTTGATAGAAGTGTATCAAAATAATTTCTTTCTGATTTCGTGTAATAAACACATTGTCCAGTTTGTTGGGTTAAGAGCACGAGCGTTAGTGGATATTGAAGTCGTTCTAATTAAGCACACACTGAACACGAGATTCTTTGTTGAAATGAAAGTTTCAAAAATTATGAAACCATATCGGAAGTTAAAATCATTAACTTAATTTGAAAAATATGCAAAAGTTAATAAACGTACACCAAAGAGCCAAAACATTATGACCACCTGCCTAATATGACGTTGGTTCTCCATGTGCCGCCAAAACAGCTCTTACCCGGCGAGGCATAGACACTACAAGAGTTCTAAAGGTGTCTTGTGGTATCTGGTACCAACTCGTTACCAGCAGATCCTTTAACTCTTGTAAATTACGTGGTTGAGCCGCGGCAAATCGGATAAGTTGTTCTAACACAAATCACAGATGCTCGATTGGATTGATGTCTGGAATATTTGGAGGCCAGGGATTTGGGACCTGGAAGTCTTCCTCATGTTCTGCGAACCATTCTCGAACAATCCAGGCAGTATGGCATGGAGCACTATCCTGCTGAAAGAAGGCACTACTAGAGGGATATACAGTATATCCCTCTAGTATTACCTTCTTTCTGAGTTTTCTCCGAAACTACAATCTTCCACCGAGTTTTCTCCAAGCCTTTTGCCATGAAAGGATGTACCTTTGTGTGCAATGATGTTTAGGCATGTGGTAGGCATCATAGTTTCCTGCACATGAATGAATGGACCCAAGGTTTCCAGCAGAACATTGCCCAAAGCATTACATTTCCTCCACCGGCTTGTTTTCATCCCATGATGCATTCTGGTGCCAAAACTTTCCCAGGTAAATGACGCACACGTACCTTGCTGACCACATGGTGCAACAGGAAACGAGATTCATCAGACCAGATGACCTTCTTCCAATCATTCAAGGTCCAGTTTTGATGCTCATGTGCCCATTGTAGGCACTTTCGACTGTGAAGTGAGGTTAGCATGGGCACTTGGAGCAGCCTGTGACTATGCAGCCTCATTTTCAACAAGGTTTGATGTACTGTGTGTTGTGACACATTATTCCCATCACTAGCATTCAAATTAGGGGCGAGTTGCGACACAGTATATCTTCTGTTGACTCGTACCATATATATGGGGCGGGGGTGGCTCAGTTGGTAGCGTGCCAGGCTCGTAATCTGTAGTTCCCAGGTTCGAGTCCCAGCTGGGTCAGCGTTGAGATTTATCTCCGCAAAATTCCCCACCCTGCTCACAGTCAGTAGGGGACACCGATGGGCTTGGAAAGGCCGCCGTCCGTCGGATGGGACGTTAAGCCGTGGCCCCGTGTGCGGGAGAGATATACCCTGTGCACGTTAAAGAACATGCTGGATGGCCTTGACAGGAGGCTACCATCTGTCTCCAACAGCTGTTCCAGTGGGTCCCCTCCCCCAACCTTCTCTGAGCCTTCGGGGTCCATGTGACCTGGCCATTTAGCCCATGGTGTGCAAAAAAGTGCCGCTCAGAGGTAAAACAACCCAACTTATACCATATGGGATAATCTTTGCTTACCTCTAGCATTGATGAGCCGTGATTGGCCGGCAGTTTGTGGTTTTTCCCTCCTCGGACTACTTTTTGAAGGTACTACCATGGCTGACCGTGAGCACTCCACAAGATTTGATGTCTCGGAAATGCTCTGACCGAGTCGTCTGGCCATTACAATTTGGCCTTTGTCAAACTCACTTAAATCCGCTGACTTTCCCATCTGGAGAACAAGAATATCGCTGATTAACAGAGCTCAGTATTAGGTGTTACTTAATATGTTTCATGACCTTCACACGCGCCGTCGTTTACCTGCAGTTGCTTTGATTTGCATAAAGCTGCGCTGGTCATAATGTTTTGGCTCTTCGGTGTATATCTCATATGCTAATATAATGTTTAAAATATTTATTAAGTAATAAAATAATTTTATTTATTACCTTTACATTTTTTATGTACCTTAGATCACAGTTAATTTTCTTTTGCTATAAGTTACATATGACTGGCAAATTGTATCAGAGGAACTCTGATAGGTACAATGTGATTTGAAAATTTCGATTATCCGAGCAAGGAAATTCCGTTTTTCGGTTGGGGAGGATTATGTGTATCTCCGACGTGGGGAAATGCCATCTCTTCTATAATGCAAAGAATTTCAGACCCGAGAAACGGCGGATAAATCTGCTAGTTGTCGGATAACTTCATTTGTTGGTGGTTGCAGATTAAAAGACAAAGTCAATGCCCATTTCTTATATCCTGATAACTGAAAGAGACTAAAAAAGTTGCAGTTTAACACTGAGTTTTCTCCAAACCTGTGCCTGTAAACAGTTTCATCATTTTTCATTTTCGAGCTTTCAACGAATTAAAGGGGGGAAGCAAAGACTCCCCCCCTCCTCCTGAATACGCCTGTTTGAGATAACAACGGTAAATACTAAAGAATAGAGCTACGCCCGTGATGTTTAAGCAGCCTCCATCGTTCTGAGTGGTCTAAACATTTTCTTTAAGGCATCGTGAATCAATCGGTTATTCCAAACTGACAATGCAGCTTTTCAATTTGAAATGATATATCGCCTACTAAAGTCTCCTTTTGTAGGGTATTTAAACGATTTTTCCCAATACATTAAATTTCCTAAATAAGTTAAAATATTTTACTTATTAACGTTCTTTTTTAAAATATTTTTGTGGTAGGTGCTTAACGTTTCTCGAGCAGTGTAATTGAGAGGCCCTTGGGAGAAAAGAAGTTGAAAACGAAGGTAAGGAACTGGCATCATCTGACCTCTCGTAGCATTCGCGTTTCTCTTGATAACAGAACATAACGTGAAGAGTCAAAGTTCATTCCGACTTCTTATCGTGCAGAAAGCCACTTCTGTGCCAAGGCGATAAATGAGATGGAAGCAGATGCTGCTGTTGATTTGCATCGTCAATTGGGTTGTTTTACCTCTGAGCGGCACTGTTTTTCTTTCACACAATTAGCTAAAGGACCCCGAGGACTCAGAAGGATGGGGGAGGGGAACCACTGGACCGCTGTTAGGAGCTCCTATCAAGGTCATCCAGCTCAAGGACGTGCCTCAGGCGGAGGACGTTGGAGGATTTGCAAGCATATCGGTGTCCTCTTTCTGACTGGGGGCAGCGGGGGGAGATTCAGGTGGGACTCGAACCTGTGAACGACCGATTAACCGACTGAGCCACCCCTGCCCCTACAAGCACAACGTAGTTTCCACGTCAGTTTACTGCTCGACTTGTCAGGTCATGTAAATACATATTGAACAATAGAGGTGAAATTATGCTTCCCTGGATGATGCATGTCTTGATATCATCATCATCCTCAAGCAGCCATGGGCTACGGAGGTCTAACCAGACCGTGCAATTTAGTTCTCCGAGCAAGTCTACCATGAGCTACATCTACTGCATCTGGCCACTGCACACCAATTCTAACAAGGTCCTGTTTAACATTGGCTGCCCACCGCATCCTAGGTCTCCCCTTCTTTCTGAGGCCTTTAGGCACACTGTTCATAACCCTATTCGCCAATCTATAATTATTCATACGGGCAACATGGCCAAACCAACGGAGTCTCTCTCTGCACAATATGCTGCTTAAAGGAGGTTGCAAACTCCTTTGCCTAACCTCATCATTAGTTACAAAGTTGAACCACCTAATGCTTATGATACTGCGTAAGCATCTGGAATCAAAAGCATCTAGTTTCCTATTATCTTGTTTAAAAAATGTCCAAGTTTCACTACCATAACTAACCCTAGAAAGAACCAAACTCTTATACAGTATAATTTTAGTCTTTAGGTATATAGGCCTATTTCTCCACACTCTCCATAGATTCTTAAAAGTCCCGGCAGCAATCCCTATTCGTCTGTTAATCTCATGCCGCACATCACCATTATCTGTTACATAGCTCCCAAGATAATTAAACTGTGACACCTGCTCAAGACTGCAACCATTCAGATTAACTGAATCGCAGCCTGCCTGACCAATTTTCATCACTTTAGTTTTCTCTCTGTTTATAACCAAACCTACTCTACTACCAGTCTCATCAAAAGCTCGAATGAAAGAGTTCATCTCATCAACATCATTTGCCAAAAGGGCTAAATCATCAACATCATTTGCCAAAAGGGCTAAATCATCAGCATAATCTACATCGGAAATTTTCATATCTCCAGCCCATTTAAGACCAAAATCTTTCCCTTGAAGTGAATTTCGCATAACATAATCAATAACCAAACTAAAGAGAAAAGGAGACAAAATGCACCCTTGTCGAACACCGGAAGTAATGCTAAACCAATTGCTACAAGCCTTACCAACTCTCACACACGACTCAGTGTTATTATAGAGAGCTTTCATTATGTTAACTAACTTGTCAGGTATACCATATGATCTCACAATTAACAACAAATTATGATGATCAACAGAGTCGAACGCCTTTTTGATATCAACAAAGATAGCAACCAAAGGTTTCTGAAACTCTAAACATATTGCAAGAATCTGCCCGAGTGAAAATATCTTATCTACATATCCCCTATCACTGAATCCACATTGCTCATCATGCAATTGACTGCCAACCAGATTCTTAATTCTGTTAAGCACAATCATGCAAAGACATTTACCTGGAACAGAGAGTAGGCTGATACCCTATAGTTATCACAAGAACTGCGATCACCTTTTTTGAAAAAAAGGGATAACAATAGCTCTGGTAAAATACTTATCATGCCTTTATCATAAAAGATATTCAAAATTTCAATCATCCAAGTGGTAACCGAAACATTCCCAGCTCAAAGCATTTCCATAGTAATTTCATCTACCCCTGGGAATTTCTGAAGTTTAAGTTTAGAAATAGCCAAAATAACTTCAGATTGTATTATAGGGCCAACATTAAAGCCACCAATGCATTTGTCATCATTGCAAACAATGGGAGTAGAACTAACCGCATTGTTTAGAACATCACTGAAATGCTCAGCCCACCTAGCCATGACGGAATCCACACCTTCTATAACCTGACCTTGTTTATCCTTCAATCCTTGTATACCTGGCCGTTTTCTACCACACAAAACATTAACTACCTGGTACAGCTCTCTGCTGTTGTGCTGTCTAATTGCTTCCTCGGCTTTGTCAGTCAAGCCATCAAGCCAAAGATTCTTATCAGCAGCTAACTGATCTTTTACACGTTTATTAAGTTCTCTGTAATGCTTTCTATTAGGACTAGTAGGGTATTGATTAAGGACATTGTAATTCTTTCTTTCTGAAATAAGCTCAAGTGCTTTATCACTCAAATAATTCTGTCTCCTCTGCTGCTTTTTCCCTAAAAGAGTACTATTAGTTTCCAAAAAAGCTTGTTTAAAATGGCCCCATTCTTCCTCAACTTCAGTATTAAGCAAACCATGACTGTCATAATGACTAAATAACCTATCATGGTAAGCTTTAGCTATAACTGGGTCTTTCAGAGCTTCAATATTAAAAGTAAATTTTTTAACCCTAGCACAACACTTTTTAAGTTTAAGTTGCAAGACACTTTTAACAAGGTAATGGTCAGATCCAATTTCAGCTCCCCTATATGCCCTGGTATTTCTAACAGAACTAGCCCATTTGCTGTTAATTAATATATAATCAATCATACTACTATGCAGCCCATCAGGTGAAACCCATGTGTATTTATGTATGTCGCGGTGTTTGTAATATGTGTTAGTTATTCTGAAACCATTGAGTTTACTTACCTGTAGGAGACGTTGCCCATTGCCATTGCAGCTACCAATACCAAAAGGGCCTATTACTCCTCCCCAAAGGTCAGAGTCGGTACCAACTTTGGCATTGAAGTCACCAAGAACAAGGGTAATATCTCCTTTCTTGACAGAATTCAAAATATTCTGAAGTTATCCATAAAACCTATCCTTCTCATCCTCATCGGCATCCTCAGTGGGGGCATAACAGCAGATAACATTCAAGTCTTTAACGCTTGTCTGAAATTTTGCTGTAAGAAAACTTTCATTAATGCACTCGTATCCTAGAAGAGCATCAGTAGCGTGTCTGCTGAGAAGGAGACCTACGCCTTGGAGATGCTTATTATGTTCCCGCCCTGAAAAGAGGAATTTAAGTTTATTTTTAAGAATCTGACCTTTATCTGTCCATCTGGTCTCTTGCAAGCTGAGAATATCTAAATTATAATGGTGGAATTATTGTGTGAGGACATCAAGAGAAAAACTCTGTGCAGAGTCCTCACATTCCAACTACCTGTGGAGAGAAAATGGTTAGTGGGATGTTTAAAGAAACTATGTTTATTGAGAGAGGGAATGCCGACAATATCAAACAGCTCTCTAATCGCAGACATGGGGCAAAAACCCATTCCCCCCACCACTAAAGGCTGAAGCCATCTACACTGGAAGACTTCCTCCAATGTAGAATTTGACGATGCCAATAGAAGCAAAGAGTTCAGGTGCCTGCGATGACCTCTGCTCAGGATTATCCACCAGCTGATAAACATATCCTGTGAAACTATTCATTTGGGGCTGTCAACCCACAAACAGAAAACATAGCGGAGGGTTTTCCCTCCACAGAAGCCCACCAGTGCAGCAAAATCAGGATCCATAATCAAGCTCAGAGCCATATATCTGTCTTATATGGTCAGCACCAGGACCCTGTGTGGTTGACCACTCCTCATCAGGGTAGAAAAAAAAAGAAAAGTAGCCATAGTTGTCCAGATCAGCAGGCCACACTAATCTGGGAGCCGTCCCCTTCCGTTCACTTCCACAAGAGAGTACTGTATATATATTTTCTAGAGAGAGCTATGCTTAATATTATTTGTTAAATTTTACTTCTAATGATTTGAAGGGTTTGAAACATATTTCCATGGATGACTATTTGTAGTTTGAAGAGAAGACCATCTTGCCAGACTACATGAAGTGCCCACTTTATATCCAAAAAGATGAGAGCAGTAGGCTTGTCATAGTGCAGTACCGTTTCAAGATCTAGGATAAGATCTGTGAGGTTTTCTTGTGTACATCTGGCTGGTCTGAATCTTGTTGAGTGCTCTCTTAAGATGTTGTTTGCAGCAATGTACTAGTCGAGTCCAGATTTCATCAATTTGCAAATATTTTCAGACGGCATGAACTCAGTATAATGGGTCTATGTTTCTAAACTGATGGGGATTTTATTTGGTTTTCTAATGAGTGTAGTGTGTGTACAAGGTTTCAATCTTTGGGAAATGTTTCCCCCTCCCAAAATTGGTTGAATAAGTTTAGAAGCTTTTTTTTTTAACAATGTTTGGTATGCTTTTAATTACTTTATAGGTAATTCCATCAGCACCTGGAATTTGTTTTTCAGGCTATTTAAAGCATATTTCAGTTCTGAGAATGTGAAAGCTGTATTGAGGCTCATGGAATGTTCTTTGTTATTTCCATTAAGTGTATTCTAAGGCTTGTATAATTTCGAGATCTTGTGTTGGAGAGTAATTGTTATGGTTTTCTGGATGACGATGGTCTGCACAAACATATTAGTAAGATCTTCAGGAGTAAGGTTTTGGGCCATGCAGATTTTTCGCCATTCATTTGAGAGTCGTATCTCCTTCATAAGTAAATTAAAAAATTTCCACATTTTGGAGGTTGTAGTAAAAGGCGACAGCTCTTCCAAGAGATTTTTATATGTTGATTGGTCGTTAGCTACTATTGTTTTTTAATCCTTGCATTGGTTATTTTGGAGTGTAGTATATGGAAGGATTTCCTGTTCATTACCTTTCTTTCCTTTCTTCCATGAATGGCAATAATTTTTTTTTCCCCAAGGGTTGTTAACATGGAATGCTTTAATGTTGATGGAGGTGAAGGCGTCCTCACAATTTTTTTTTTCCTCTTATTTCAATATAATCTGTGAAAGGGGGTTTCTTTTTTCTTGAGCTTCCCATTTTACTCTTTATTTTTTCAAGTTTGTGATTTTCATTCTTCTAGAGTTTAGCTCAAACATGTAGGAATTGAGTAGAATGACCACAATAGGAAATTGGTCACACCCCATTTTGTCCAGCAAGGTTTTCCAAGTCGGAGGTTTGAGAGGACTAGGATCTATGGCAGATTCCTGTTTTCCAAATCTACGGAAGGTGGGGGAACAGTCATTGAGTGTGGAAAAATTATTGTATCTATGATTTGTTCCATGACTTCCCCTCTGCTATCAGTTTAGTGAGACCCCCATAATGGACTGTGGGCATTGATATCTCCACAAATAATGACAGATTTAGGCATTTGTCAATGATGTCTTGAAACTGTTGAAGAGTTTCAATATTTCTTGGATTGTAAATGTTTATAATTGTCTTCTTGTTAATATTTATTTGAGTGGCTTGGGCTTCTATCAGATCTTGATTAAATTTAAGCTCCATTTCTATTTGGGGAATTCGTTGATGTATCAGAGTGACAGTTCCTCCTGCTCAATAGCTTTTATTTTTTTTTTTTGGAAGGTGACATAAGGTGAGAACACCCCTTCTTTGAGCCGCGTTCATTTCTGAATTTGTTTTCAGCAAATAGAACACGTAATTGTCCTAGAGGCAGACTGAAGCCCATTTACGAAAACCAGATGGAATTTCATTTAAATATTTTTATATAAAATATTAAAAATAATAATGCTATTTAATGAGAACTGAAGTAAAAACTAAGAAAGGACCATTATTTGAACCAATAAATAACTGCTACATGGATTCACTTTTACTTCCACTCGTTTTTGTTCACAGAGAGCGATCCCATTTATAAAAGGCGATTGGCGAGTCCGTTGTTGTTTTGCAGCTCACTCCTGATAGATCCATATTTATGTGGCTAAATATAATAACGGTACGCGACAATTGGGCGACGGTTAATTGGGCGACAGAAACAAAAATATTTGCACGCTTAGCAGGCATACGATTTGCTGAATTTTTTTTTTTGTAAATAATGGTAAAATATATATAAATATGGTTAAGACTTATGAGGTATGAGTTATAAGTTATGAACTATAAGTTATGAGTTATTTTCACATAATTAAAAAAAGAAACTAAAGCTAATCCACACCTAACGACCTAATCTCACTTGCGTGAATTTGCCTCCGATATTCTAATTTTCGAAAAATTAAAAAAAAAAAATTTTTTCGAAGAACTGATCATTAGTTTGAATCTTTGTATCTAGTCTCTATATTTTCTGTTCTCATTTAGGTATATGATGAATCTGTCGTCCGCATTATAAAAAACGCCCCCAAATGAGCTGAGGCCCCGTGAGAACGAATCAGTAAAATGTGGAATAACAGAAGTTGTCAAATTGAAATCAGGATATTAGAATTTGCTTTAGAATTGTCAAAACCACTTCAGTCCGGTCTGTGTACCAAAGAACACTAAATGGAAGCGATAGGACAAATAATTTTGCGGAAGCCTGTCATCGAAAATTGCAATTGAGCTTTGGCAGCAGCACAGATCCCAAATTTATGGATTTTTACAAATGGACTACGAAAACTTCAAAAAACATATGATGTTGATTATGAAAGAAATGATCTAGTATAACTTATATAATGCTAGATCATCTTATGAAGTGGATTTGACAATTCTAAAGCAAATTGTAATATCCTGATTTCAATTTGACAACTTCTGTTATTCCACATTTTACTGATTCGTTCTCACGGGGCCTCAGCACATTTGGGGCGTTTTTTATAATGCGGATGACAGATTCATCAGATACCTAAAATAGAACAGAAAGTATAGAGACTAGATACAGATTCAAACTAATGATCAGTTCTTCGAAAAAAAATTTTTTTTTTAATTTTTCGAAAATTAGAATATCGGAGGCAAATTCACGCAGGTGAGGTTAGGTCGTTAGGTGTGGATTAGTTTTAGTTTCTTTTTTTAATTATGTGAAAATAAGTCATAACTCATAGTTCATAACTTATAACTCATACCTCATAAGTCTTTGCATTGCATATTTGAGCATCTTTGCATTCCGTATTTGATCTTTTGTCGCCCATTTGTCCGGCGCCCATTTTGCTATCGCCCAGTTGACCTTGTCCGATATAATAATATATTGATATTTCCAATAAATGCTCAGATTTCCTCTTGCGATAATTAACGTTTGTTACGGAGAGAGCAGATGTGTTCAATTTTCACGTTGTCCCTTTTTCTCCCACCGATAAATATATTCCGACAGCCTTTATATATAAGAGATGCTTTCATTATTTCTCCTCGCTGGTTATCGTCTGCCAATCAAGGACATCTGGACATTCTGCAGCGAATCCGATCAGGTAGCTTTGGAAAAAGAAGTAAACCTTGGAGACGGGAACTTTCGCGCACAGCTCTTCACTTCAAGGACATTTTCTAGTATCTAGATTACGTTTCCGAACAGAGATCAAAACATAGAGACTGCTGCATTCGCCATCTTTTTCGAAATAATAATGTTACGAACGTTTTTTCCTCAGTTTTAGAGTGAAATGCTCTCATTATTCGTCATTTAAAATTTTCTTTGTTGCTGTCCTGTAGATAAATGCTCACCAGATTTAAAAATATTTCATTAAATTTTTAATGATTGAATACAGAAGATGTTTCAATCTTGAGAACTAAAAATCGATTAGAATCGACCCGGAAATGGAAACGGTTTCTTGGATTTACAAATTAATCCATTTTAGCAATTTCCAGATATAAATTTGATCTTTGATATTCCAATTTTTTTTTTCCTTGGTTCAGTTGTGAGAGTGCAAGGTGGCAATATGATCAGCGACGGTTTTCCCTTTACTTGCCTAGGGGTGCCAGAATTCAAGTATTATATTTTGCCAATAGAAAGTAAACTTCTGAAGCATATGGAAAAGTGAGAATGCATATTATATTCTCACACACCCCGAAACTAAAGCCTTGGTATGTGCCTGATTCCGGATAATAATTATAAAAACATGTTTCATTAATTAGTATACATATTGCACATAGTACATTATGTTTCATTAATTAGTACATATTGCACATAGTATATTATGTTTCGTTAATTAGTACATATTGCACATAGTATATTATGTTTCGTTAATTAGTACAAGTTGCTTCAGACAGCTCTTATTGGAAAATCTTATTGGAGTCGCTCTCTTTACACTGAAATGTCTCTTATATAATCCGCTTCAAATTTCTTACTGCATAGTACTATTATCACTAATTCAAACGACCTGAAAATATACTCATTACGCTAACTAATACAATTCTATCGGAATATATTACTAACTGTTTTTATTTATTCCGCCAACGGTACTTTCGCCTATTTTCTGGCAATGTTGTATGGTTTTTTCTAGCATGTGTTAGAATAACCATACCAATGAAATTGTTCAGTTTCAATCAACAGTCGCAGAGTTACCTGTTCACTTTGAAGTCAATAAATAAATAGTTTTGTGTGGGGGGGGGGGGGAAGTTTTGCCGATGGACGGAACTAGAACTCACGTCTCTCCAGATTCACGCCAGATTGTCCTAATCGGTAAACTAGCACCAGCATCGTCGGTTTTTTATCCACTAAATTATGATTATAAATTTTCTCGTATTTGTCGCCCAGGGGGCCATCTATGATCGAGAAAGGTTTATATAACTCACATTAATAGATAAATAATGGAGGGTTTGCTGATTTAACGGTTAGGACATTTTGGCATGAATATGGAGAGACGTGGGTCCGAGTCCCACGCATCTGCAAATTCATTTTTTCCACAAAATTATTTATTCAATTTCAAATTTACCATTTTTCTTCCTCGCTTCTCCCCCCCCCCCCCCCCCCGCCTCTGATAATGAACAAACTAACCTAAATCATCAGTTTTCATAACATACATCATACATTTTCTGAAAGCTGCAACATTTAACAGCAGTGTCGATTTTGTTAATGGTAAGAACTGACCTCGGAATTAAATTTAAGGGGGGGGGGATGCTAATCTACCTCCCTTAAATTTTTGAAAGTACGATCTTGAAATTGGGTTATCTTATCAGTCATAGTTGAATTAGTTCACTGTTTTACCTCTGAGTGGCACTTTTTGCTCGCAATGGGCTAAATGGCAAGGTGACAAGGATCCCACGTGCTCAGGATATTGGAAGAGGGGACCCACTAGATAGTTGTTGGGAGACAGATGGTAGTCTCCCATTCAGAACATCCGGCGTTTTCTTTAACGTTCACAGGGTGTGGCTCTCCTATACTCGGGGCCACGGCTTAACATCCCGTCTGACGGACGGCGGCTTTTCTAAGCCCATAGGTGTCTCGTACTTCCCGTGGGCAGGGCGGGGAGTTTTGCGGAGATAATTGTCAACGCTGACCTAACTGGGACTCGAACCTGGGAACTGCAGATCATGAGCCTGACCTGCACGCTACTGAACATCCCCTCCCCCTCGATCTTGAAAAATAGAGAAACTACTCACAGGTGCGGTTCAAGGGTTTCGAGAAAACACCCTGATAACTGAAATTGAGTAAAACGATACTAAAACAGTTGCAGTCGATCAGAGTATAGAAAATGGGGCATGGCCTACCTCTATTTTTAATTTACAACCACGAAGAAATAAATCTGAAATAAGATGCTAATGAGCAAGCGATAAAATTATAGTCAATTTGTTGTCAGTCAATTTTTGGTTACTGAGCTATCAGCAGCGACAGCGTTATTTTCAACATGGCAAACTATCTTTTATGGTTAAAAGGTAACAAGCTTCTTCGGCATACGCTGCTTCGAATGCTTATATACTGCTCCCACCCTCTCCCAATTTGCCGCCAACATAAATGCCTTGTATGAGGCGTTTCAAGATTATTCTTCAAAAATATTGGAAGAAAAAGCTTTCCATTCACGCATCTTCGGTTCAGCACCAACGCACACACACCGTGCCGACTGGTAGCTTTCAAATTAGCGATATGATGTATTTACGTATTGTTGCAGGCAGCAACACAATGGCCCAAACCACGTTTTAGCTGTGCCTTAGCTCACAAGCAGTATGACAAATGACTGAAATTTCTGGGCACAGTTTGACCTCCCTCGTTTCGGGTGTATGCAACTTCACTAAATTCTTTCTGTTGCATTAAGTGTTAGTTGCTTGTAACGACTCTTGTTGAACTACATTGGACAGATAGTATGTAAAATTTCACTCGTCTAACGTTATTTGCAGTCGATTCCTTATTATGAAAAAAAAGACCAAATCCAACATCAGTTGGAGTAATTCGTGAAGACCAAAAATAAAACTTCGTACAACTGAGGCCATGTTTCAGTCTGAAGCAAAGACTCGATTTACTTGCCAATTATACTCCATATGTTCCAACGTTGTTTCGTATTCTTTCATCATCATCCTCAAGCAGCCATGGGCTACGGAGGTCCAACCAGACCGTGCAATTTAGTTCTCCAAGCAAGTCTATCCTGAGCTACATCTACTGCATCTGGCCACTGCACACCAATTCCAACAAGGTCCTGTTTGACATTGTCTGCCCACCGCATCCTAGGTCTCCCCTTCTTTCTGAGGCCTTTAGGCACACTGTTCATAACCCTATTCGCCAATCTATAATTATTCATACGGGCAACATGGCCAAACCAACGGAGTCTCTCTCTGCACAATATGCTGCTTAAAGGAGGTTGCAAACTCCTTTGCCTAACCTCATCATTAGTTACAAAGTTGAACCACCTAATGCTTATGATACTGCGTAAGCATCTGGAATCAAAAGCATCTAGTTTCCTATTATCTTGTTTACAAAGTGTCCAAGTTTCACTACCATAACTAATCCTAGAAAGAACCAAACTATTATACAGCCTAATTTTAGTCTTTATGTGTATACGCCTATTTCTCCACACTCTCCATAGATTCTTAAAAGTCCCGGCAGCAATCCCTATTCGTCTGTTAATCTCATGCCGCACATCACCATTATCGGTTACATAGCTCCCAAGATAATTAAACTGTGACACCTGCTCAAGACTGCAACCATTCAGATTAACTGAATCACAGCCTGCCTGACCAATTTTCATCACTTTAGTTTTCTCTCTGTTTATAACCAAACCTACTCTACTACCAGTCCTCATCAACAGCTCGAATGAAAGAGTTCATCTCATCAACATCATTTGCCAAAAGGGCTAAATCATCAGCATAATCTACATCAGAAATTTTCATATCTCCAGCCCATTTAAGACCAAAATCTTTCCCTTGAAGTGAATTTCGCATAACATAATCAATAACCAAACTAAAGAGAAAAGGAGACAAAATGCACCCTTGTCGAACACCAGAAGTAATGCTAAACCAATTGCTACAAGCCTTACCAACTCTCACACACGACTCAGTGTTATTATAGACAGCTTTCATTATGTTAACTAACTTGTCTGGTATACCATGATTTTACAATCAACCACAAATTATGACGATCAACAGAGTCGAAAGCCTTTTTGAAATCAACAAAGCTAGCAACCAAAGGTTTCTGAAACTCTAAACATTTCTCAAGAATCTGCCTAAGTGAAAATATCTGATCCACACATCCCCTACCACTTCTGAATCCACATTGCTCATCACGCAATTGACTGTCAACCAGATTCTTAATTCTATTAAGCACAATCATGGAAAGAACTTTACCTGGAAGAGAGAGTAGGCTAATACCCCTATAGTTATCACAAGAACTGTGATCACCTTTTTTGAAAATAGGGATAACAATAGCTCTGGTAAAATCCTTAGGAACCATGCCTTTATCATAAAAGAGATTCAGAATTTCAGTCATCCAAGTGGTAACCAAAACATTCCCAGCTCTGAGAATTTCTGTAGTAATTTCATCTACCCCTGGGGATTTATGAAGTTTAAGTTTAGAAACAGCCAAAATAACTTCAGATTATGTTATAGGGCCAACATTAAAGCCACCAATGCATCTATCATTATTGCAAACAATGGGAATAGAACTAACCGCATTGTTTAGAATATCACTGAAATGCTCAGCCCACCTAGCCATGACAGAATCCTCTCCTTCTATAACCTTACCTTGTTTATCCTTCAATCCCTGTATACCTGTCCGTTTTCTACCACACAAAACATTAACTATCTGGTACAGCTCTCTGCTGTTGTGCTGTCTAACTGCTTCCTCGGCTTTGTCAGCCAAACATTCTTATCAGCAGCTAACTGATCTTTTACACGTTAATTAAGTTCTCTGTAATGCTTTCTATTAGTACTAGTAGGGTATTGATTAAGGACATTCCTGCAGTTCTTTCTTTCCGAAATAAGCTCAAGTGCCTTATCACTCAGATAATTCTGTCTCTTCTGCTCCTTTTTCCCTAAAAGAGTACTGTTAGTGTCCAAAAAAGCCTGTTTAAAATGATCCCATTCGTCCTCAACTTCAGTAGTAAGCATACCATGACTGTCATAATGACTAAGTAACCTATTATGGTAAGCTTTGGCTATAACTGGATCTTTCAGAGCTTCAGTATTAAAAGCAGATTTTTTAACCCTAGCACAACACTTTTTAAGTTTAAGTTGCAAGACACTTTTAACAAGGTAATGGTCAGATCCAATTTCAGCTCCCCTATATGCCCTGGTATTCCTAACAGAACTAGTCCATTTGCTGTTAATTAATATGTAATCAATCATATTCTTATGCAGCCCATCAGGTGAAACCCATGTGTACTTATGTATGTCGCGGTGTTTGTAATAAGTGTTAGTTATTCTGAATCCATTGAGTTTACTTACCTGTAGGAGACGTTGCCCATTGCTATTGCAGCTACCAATACCAAAAGGGCCTATTACTCCTCCCCAAAGGTCAGAGTCAGTACCAACTTTGGCATTGAAGTCACCAAGAACAAGGGTAATATCTCCTTTCTTGACAGAATTCAAAATATCCTGAAGTTGTTCATAAAACCTATCCTTCTCATCCTCATCCTCAGTGGGGGCATAACAGCAGATAACATTCAAGTCTTTAACGCTTGTCTGAAATTTTGCTGTAAGAAACCTTTCATTAATGCACTCATATCCTAGGAGAGCATCACTAGCGTGTCTGCTGAGAAGCAGACCCACGCTTTGGTGATGCTTATTGTCGTCCCTCCCTGAAAAGAGAAATTTAAGATTATTTTTAGGAATCTGACCTTTATCTGTCCATGTGGTCTCTTGCAAGCCGAGAATATCTAAATTATAATGGTGGAATTCTTGTGTGAGGACATCAAGAGAAAAAGCTCTGTGCAGAGTCCTCACATTCCAATTATGGAGGGAAAATGGTTAGTAGGATGTTTAAGGAAACTATGTTCATTGAGAGAGGGAATGCCGACAATATCAAACAGCCCCCTAATCGCAGACATGGGGCAAAGACCCGTTCCCCCACCACTAAAGGCTGAAGCCATCTACACTGGAAGACTTCCTCCAATGTAGAATTTGACGATGCCAATAGAAGCAATGAGTTCAGGTGCCTGCGATGACCTCTGCTTAGGATTATCCACCAGCTGATAAACATATCCTGCGAATCTATTCACTTGGGGCTGTCAACCCACAAACAAACAGAAAATACAGCGGAAGATTTTCCCTCCACAGAAGCCCACCAGTGCAGCAAAATCAAGATCCATAATCAAGCTCAGAGCCATATATCTGTCCAGTCCAGTGGGTTTATATGGTCAGCACCAGGACCCTGTGTGGTTGACCATTCCTCAGCAGGGTAGAAAAAAAAAGAAAAGTAGCCATAGTTGTCCAGATCAGTAGGCCACACTAATCTGGCAGCCCTCCCCTTCCGTTCACTTCCACAAGAGAGTCCGGCCTGGCCGGTTCTATGCATCATCACAGGGGATTGGTGCATAGCTCTCCTTCTAGGGACTAGCTAGCTACCATTTACAGACCCCTTCGTATTCTTTACTGTAAATATATTCGCCCAGGGAATTTCTACAATAAAGATTGTTTCCAACTTGCTGCAATGCTCTCTCAAGCCAGCATTGCAATTACAATTTCAAGTCTGTGGGGGGGGGGGAACTTCATAAAATCCCTTTCTTCAGTGAGTTAATTGATAAATTTGATATTGCGAACGCAAAAAGGGAAAGAGACCTTCTACCTGTTCTAAAAAAATGTTGTATTTCTGAAACAATAAGTTTCCCTCATAAAAAGGATGCAGCAAAACCCTTTTTATGAATGCAATTCAAACACATATTTTTTTCGCCCCTAATGAGTCCCAAGCAATTTGGACCCTAGTGTAAGAGTAGGATGAGCAGATTAAGAAGAAAAGTTTTGGGGACTTTTGAAAATTCAATTCGAAGGATAGACTAAATCTCTCCGGAAATCAGGGGCACCTGGCCACTTTAGTTTGACTGCTTTGTTTATAAAATTCTAGCTACAATTTTTGAGTCGCTTCTATCACCTGCCGAAATTCTTTATAAACGGCGATGCCATTACTAATCTATTACTAAAAGATACACTTCTACTGAACAGTTACTTTAATATTTAAGAAATGTCTGAAAACAAATTATGGGGGCTTTATTCATCAGGGACTGACCCCGGAAAATGGTGGCCCTATGCAACAGCATTATGTTGCATTATGCCTTGCATGCAGAAAACATCTGCTTAAAGACACAAACTTCAAACAGTGCAGTTTCAAATTTCACAATTTCCACAGGACAAAGGTAAAAGTCATACTTCACATTCCATGACCAGAAATATGACACTTTGTAGTTTGTGTGCTTGGGTACAGGTCAAAGGGATCTAGCTGTGTCCTAGGTAAGACATGGATGCTTTCTGTGTTGCCATCAGGTCTTGCCTTCCTTTCAGATCTTTGTTGTTTATTTTTCCAATGTCTTGATTATGGTATAATAAACTGTAAATGACAGAATGCTCACCATTTGCTGCTGACCATCATCACAGAAATGCTGCACCACTGTATGAAGATCGTCACTCAGGACTGTCAACTTTTATGGCAAGCAGTTGTTTGATGAGGTAATTTGTTAAATTTTTATGGCAAAGTAGCTTTTAGAATCACATTCCCCTTTACATAACACATGGGTCACTTTTAAAAGTTCATACAACTAAATTATACCGTATATAAGAATTAAATGTAAAATAAGTCGGAGGCATCATTAATTACTTTGAATATGATATTTAATTCCCATTATATGAAATTAATTACAATAAAGCCATATACGTCGTTGTATATAGTCTACCAGTATCTGAAAGTCAGCAGGAAGGATACGACACCATTCTTCCACAAGAGATGTGATCAATTTCTGCTTGTTGGTTGAAGCTGGAGAATGCCCCTTGAGAAGTCGTTCCAGAAGTTCCCATAGATTTTTCCAAGGGGTTGATATGGCCATGGTATGTGAAAAAGTTCAGTCTCATGTTCATCAAGCCACTGGGTGACCGCATGTGCTCTGGGTGAATCACCATCTTGAAAGACAGCTCTCTCTCCTCACGACAGAAATGCTGTACCATTGGATGAGGATCATCACTCAGGACTGTCAAATAACGATTGACATTAATCTTACCTTTTAACTGAATGAGTACCCAAGCCATGGCACGTGAAAGCACCCCACACCCTTATAGAACCACATTACTTAACAGTAGGAAATAGCAGCTTATATTATTATCCCCCATGAGGGCTTTAACATAACTGCCTACATGTTAAGAAAATCAGAGATTTAAGCCTGCCAAAAATCCTATTATCACACTTAAACATATAAATAATGTCCGCCCCTCCGTTAGAATTACCAGGGGAAGTATTGATTTTCGCTGTTGATTATAACTTCATGATTTCGACTATCCGATCCCTTCAAAAAAGAACACAAGCAGTGCTGAAAGTAAAAACTAATAAATATCGCCTCAAGCAGCTGCTTGCCACAGAGATCTGACAGGAGCCTATCAGTTAAGAATCGCCGTAGTAGAAGGTCTGTGAGGATGGAGGGGCCTAACTCTTTCAAATTTTCTTTTGAATCGAAATCTATGAGTACCTGTCCTTTCGAGAAATAAAAAGATTTCGCCATCCGACTCACCAATATGCCATTCACTTCAAATTGCAATCAATTGCAAAAATGATTTCAATCCATTACCATCTTTTAGTTATTCATCTGATTGTCAGAAATCGGATCAATGGCCTTGTCAGGATTTTTATAAGGGGCAGGAACTTGCTACTTTTTTTTTTAATATGATTGATAAATTAGTCATTTCTTAAGAATCAAATTTTCAGAAGTGGAATATTAATACTCCCCCACCCCTACCCCGCTATTACCCTGACCTTTATTAGCGTTTCAAATTGTTACTGTTAGAAACATTTAAAGTAGTTCTAAATAAATCTGTCGAAAAAAAGGTTCCATTAAAAAACGAAGTTAATATTACCTTTTAGATTATAATATTGCATCTTCTTAAAGCATTAATTGAAAAGAAATGATCCGATGCATTAAATATTAGTATAAAAAAACACACTGCCAGGTCACACAAGATTTAGTCGTATTAATGGTATTAAATTTTGCTATAATTTCCCGGATATAAAATGTAGGAACGGATATATCCACTGGAACGGAAAAATGTAAGAAATTCCTTTTCTCTTTCAGTGAATAAATTACGAGATCAGATCTGAAAACTCACCTAATCCAAATAGTCTGCTCAACGATCGCACTGCCATGGCTGCAAAGAGGCGCTACCCACAGTTCTCAGCAGAGACACCTGTGGCATGCACGTCTGCTTCTTCAATCGATCCAGACGACGCCAGCAACTGCACGGAACACGTGCTCACCCAGGCTGAGGGTTGCTTTTATCACGTGATGCCGTCGCCTGTTTTCATTGGTCGGTTCACGAAATGTCAACACTTCCGCCCACTCACACTGATGACGACCTCGTTTCTGTTTCCGCCTGCAGAACGCATTGGCGACGCTAAGTGCAGTCTTTACCTGTGTTGAGCGTTTTGCTGCCTTTTCCGATGCGTGGAAGCATAACGATCGTGGAATCTCGATATTTTTCGATTAGGAGCACGAACTTGAAAAAATGGTTTTCACAGTCGCCTGAATGATTTAAGTTCCTCACTTGTATCCGGTCCAATGGCTCTGAGCAGGGTGGCAGCGACGGTGGCTCGCCTTCAGTCTCCCATATCGTTTGTTAAATGTATATTTGAAACGTATATATTAGAATTTTATACTATTGTTAGTATTAATATTGTTAGTTTAATAAATGAGGCTATAAATTTACATGAAAAATATACAAATTAAAGTGCCAGCCATTTGAAACACCAATATGCTAATCAACTACACTCAATGATCCTGACATTCAATAAAAACTAACTGATATACTAATACAACATTCGAAAACAGAATCACAATCGAAGCTTAGGTACAACTTTAACCAATCACTTTACATACATACAAACAAAATCCTCATGCAGCCATGGACTACGGAGGTCCAACCAGACTGTATAATTTTCCTCTCCAGACGTGTCTCTTTTGAGCTACATATGCAGCATTTGGCCACTCTAGGCCAATTCTAGCAAGGTCCTGTTTGACATTGTCTGCCCATCGCAACCTAGGTCTTCATCTTTTTCTGGTACCTTTAGACACACTGTTCATAATCCTGTTTGCTAATCTGCAGCTATGCATACGGGCAACATGGCCAAACTAATGCAGCCTCTCTCTGCATAACATGCTGCTCAAAGGAGGTTGATGACTCCTAACCTCGTCATTACTTACAAAGTCGAACCACGTAATGACCAAGCTACTGCGAAAGCATCTAGAATCAAAGGCATCAATTTTCTTGTTATTCTGCTTCCAAAGGGTCCATATTTCGCTACCATAACTAACCTTACAAAGAACCAAACTATTATGAAGCCTAATTTTAGTCTTTAGGTGTATACGCCTATTCCCCTCCCCCACTCTCCACAGATTCTTAAAAGTCCCAGCGGCAATCCATATTCTTCTATTTATCTCATGCCGCACGTCAGTGGCGCACCCAGAGGGGGGGGGGGCAAGGGGCCCTGGCACCCCCCAAATAAAATGGGAAAAAAAACTAGAAAATTTTCCAAAAATCTTCTAATTAAAATTCATTTTTTATATTTATGTTGTGTCGTGTCTTCTATTTCTATACTACTTATGAATTAGCGGTCACATAAGGTGGGAATACCCTATAGCTCTCGGGAATCACGGCCGCTGTGAACACAAGGCGAACTAAGAAGCGCTCGGGCGGACTGAGCGCTACTTCGTTCGCCCGAGCAGGGCCCACGGGCCACTCGTACCAGTACATCACCAGTATCTGTTACATAGCTCCCAAGATAATTAAACTGAGACACTTGCTCGAGAGTACAGCCATTCAAAGCAAATGAAGTACCATCTGCCTTACCAATTTTCATTACTTTAGTTTTTCCTCTGTTTATCACCAAACCTACTAACTTACCAGTCTTATCAACAGCACTAATAAAAGAATTCATCTCATCAACATCAGTAGCCAACAGGGTCAAATCACCTGCATAATCTAAATCAGAAATTTTGAAATCTCTAGACCATTTAAGGCCGAAATCTTTCCGTTGCAAAAAATTTTCCATTTCATAATCAATAACCAAACTAAAGAGAAAAGGAGACAAAATGCACCCTTGTCGAACTATAGCAATGCTAAACCAATCACTGCAAGACGTACCAACTCTCACACACGACTCAGTGTTGTTATGGAGAGCTTTCATCACTAACTTGTCAGGTATTCCATATGATCTAACAATCAACCACAAATTATGTCGATCAACAGGGTCAAAAGCCTTTTTGAAATCAACAAAGCTAGCAACAAAAGGTTTCTGAAACTCTAAACATTTCTCAAGAATCTGCCGAAGTGAAAATATCTGATCCACACATCCCCTACCACTTCTGAATCCACATTGCTCATCACGCAATTGCCTGTCAACCAGATTCTTAATTCTATTAAGCACAATCATGGAAAGAACTTTACTTGGAACAGAGAGTAGGCTGATACCCCTATAGTTATCACAAGAACTGAGATCACCTTTTTGAAAATAGGGATAACAATAGCTCTGATAAAATCATTAGGAACCATGCCTTTATCATAAAAGATATTCAGAATTTCAGTCATCCAAGTGGTAACCGAAACATTCCCAGCTCTAAGCATTTCCATAGTAATTTCATCTACCCCTGGGGATTTATGAAGTTTAAGTTTAGAAATAGCTAAACCTAACTTTAGATTGTGTTATAGGGTCAACATTAAAGCCACCAATGCATCTATCATCGTTGCAAACAATGGGAGTAGAACTGCCCACATTCTTTAGAATATCATTGAAATGCTCAGCCCACATAGCTATGACAGAATTCTCACCTTCTATAACCTTACCTTGTTTATCCTTCAATCCCTGTATGCCTGTCCGTTTTCTACCACACAAAACATTAACTCTCTGGTACAGCTCTCTGCTGTTGTGCTGCCTAACTGCTTCCTCAGCTTTGTCAGCCAAGCCATCAGGCCAAATATTCTTATCAGTAGCTAACTGAACCTTTACACATTTATTAAGCTCTCTGTAATCCTTTCTATTAGGACTAGTAGGGTACTGATTAAGGACATTCCTGCAGTTCCTTCTTTCTGCAAGAAGCTCAAGTGCCTTATCACTCAAATAATTTTGCCTCCTCTGCTTCTTTTTTCCTAAAAGAGTACTGTTAAAATGGCCCCATTCTTCCTCAACTTCAGTAGTAAGCAAACCATGACTGCCATAATGACTAAGTAACCTATCATGGTAAGCTTTAGCTATAACTCGGTCTTTCAGAGCTTCAGTATGAAAAGTAAATTTTTTAACTTTAACACTACACTTTTGAAGTTTAAGTTGCAAGACACTTTTTAAAAGGTAATGGTCAGATCCAATTTCATCTCCTCTGTATGATCTGGTTTTCCTAACTGAACTGGCCCATTTGATGTTAATTAAAATATAATCTATCATATTCCTGTGCAAACCATCATGTGAAACCCGTGTATATTTATAAATGTCCCGATGTTTGTAGTATGTGTTAGTTATTCATAAACCATTAAGTTTACTTACCTGTAGGAGACGTTCCCCATTGACATTGGAACTACCAATGCCAAAGGGCCTAAAACTCCTGTTCAAAGGTCAGAATCAGTACCAACTTTACCATTGAAGTCACCTAGCACAAGAGAAATATCTCCTATCTTCACAGAATTCAGAATATCCTGAAGCTGGCTGTAAAATGTATACCTCTCGTTCTCATCAGAGTCCTCTGTGGGGGCATAACAACAGATGACATTCAAGTCTTTAATTTTTGTTTGAAATTTTGCTGTAAGAAATCTTTCATTAATGCTGTCATATCCTAGAAGAGCATCACTGGCGTGTCTGCTGAGAAACAAACCTACACCTTGGAAATAATTTCCATCCTCCCTTCCAGAAAAGAGAAATTTAAAGTTATTTTTAATTAATATTTTTAAGTCTATCTGGTCTCTCGCAAGCCTAGAATATCTAGGTTATTATAGCGCTGGAATTCCTGCGTCAGGACATCAAGAGAATAATCTCTATGTAATGTCCTCACGTTCCACGTTCCTCCAGGAAGAAAATGATCAGTAGGATTTTTAAAGAAACTAAGTTTATTCAGTTAGGTAGGGCCAACAATATCAAACAGCCACCTGATCGCAGGCATGGGGCAAAGACCTGTTCCTCCTCCGCTGGAGGCTGAAGTAACCGATGCTGGTAGGAGCTTCAGGCACCACCTTTTGAAGTGGACTTTTTCAAGAGCCATATGACTTGCCTGCAACACATTATTCCGGTTTAGGATTGATGATGCCCAACTAGCTAAGTGGTACCTACGATGGCCTCTGATTAGGATTATCCACCAGCTGATATAAGGTATCCCATGCCTCTGTTCACTTAGGGCTGGCAACCCAGAAGCAAACATAAAACACAGCGGCAGATTCTCCCTCAACAGAGGCCCACCAGTGCAGCAAGTCTAGGATCCATAATCAAGCTCAAATGCATAAACAAGTCCAGTCTAGTAGGTATAAATGGTCAGCACCAGGACCCTGTGAAGTTGACCACTCCTCAGCAGGGTTGAAAAAAAAAGAAAAAAGTGGCCATAGATGACCAGATCAGTAGGCCATACTGAACTGGCAGCCCTCTGCTTCCGCTCCCTTTCAAAAGAGAATATCTCTTTTGAAACGTACTGACGGCCTGCACCACGAGAAGGTGCGGTCGGGCATTAGGTGCTAGACCTGGCCTGTTCTGTGCATCATCACTAGGGATTGGTACACAGCTCTCTTTCCAGTTTATGCGTAGCTACCATTTACACTGCTGTCAGAGGCAAGGGGGAAGGGGGGTCAAGTCATATTCTCTTACCCTCCCCCCCACGACAAGTAAACTTGAGTAAGTGCCTGACTGGCTTATACATCAGATTTAGAAGAAATGACGCTCTTTACACACATTAAAAATGTACTGTTGATTTTCTACTTCCAAAGAAAACTACTTTTACCACCATATGCAGAGAGAATTTTCAATCGTCTCCGCGCACACACACCAAAGGAAATCCTTTTTACACACTCTTTCAACTATCTACTATATTCTCCTCCTTTGAAGTCAACCGTGTTCTAATACAATCATGACGTAATTCATATTATGTGCTCTATCTGGTAGTAGGCGGTCATACTTTCATCGTTGCACGTTCTTATCTGCTTCAATAAACTAAAATTGCAATTGTAACGGACAACCAATTTTTTATAATAGAAAATATTTTCTGCATGCGTTGGGGGAGATAAATTTTCTTTTCGGCTGATATCTGTTTACCCTACGCATTTCCTACGCCCAAGAGCGTCGCAGTGGCACTGGTTCTGAGAATCGTAAACTGTGGCAATTATGGACCTTGTGGCGATGGACGTCCGCAGAAAATATTCCGGGGGGTGAGGGGAGGGGTCAGTATAAAAGAAACTAAGATTGAAATAAATAACACTATGTAGATTACTTACCTAACACTGCATATTGCTCTTTGGAAATTTAAAGAATTTGTTATGCTCCAATGTAAGATATTTTTTAATCCCCTAATAGAGTACAGACTTTAATGACTATATGCAACGTCTCTAAAGAATTATATACATTTCATTCACCTATTTTCATGCCTGTGAAATATATCAAAGCGAATCCCTTAATGAGGCATATACGTTAGAGTATGAAAAGTTCAAAATGAACTCAATTAATTACTGTGGATCGTCTCGTCGAACAATTGATGCATATCGAGACACTTTTTCTGGAAGAGCAGTGCAGGCCTCATATTCATGAAATATTACGATTCACATTTTTCGAATCTCAGAAATGTTGTAATTGCGCCCTCTAACGGTAGAAAAAGTTTGAAAATTGCAATATCTTAAATGAATAATGAATATTGCCAACGATGTAATTATACCAGAAATTTCAAATTTTGATGGTGGAGTTCAGGCTGCACCGATGAAATTATTTCCCTTTACTCTCAGTGAGAATGCAACTCTTTTGTTTAAGAGATAATTGAAAAAATCTTTTCTGAGTGGATAGGCACTAGTGAAATATTATAATTCGCATTTTACAAATCCTACAGAAGGTTTTGATTGCTATCATTAGATGGTGCTAAATGTGGAAAATGCAAAATTATAAACGAATATTGCAAACGATCTATTTATGTCAGATATTTGAAATTTTGGTGGTAGAGTGTGTTAGTCAAGGGATTTACACTAAAAGTTTTTCTCTTGTTTTATATATTCCTACATAATCCTCAAGCAACTATGGACATGTTGATTCAACTACACTATATAATTCACAGTCTTCCAAATGTTTTTTTCATCTGAATGACCAAACTGAATTTCAGCAAAATTTGTCATCTGCGCCGAGTTACAGATGCTGAATTTAGGCACTAAATCACAAGTCTAATAAGGTTCTGCTTGACATTGTCAGCCCACAGCATCCTAAGTCCCCTTTTTCCTAAGGACTTTATGGGAACACTCATTGCTGGATTGCCCACAGGTCTATGGTCCCCAAGTGCAGGTGGCCTTCATAGTTTGATTGTTATATAGGCAGTATTATTGAAAACAGAAACAATAAAAAATGTATGATACAACAGTTTCTTTTATACCTTTACCAACTACGATGGGGTGTTTCCAAAGTCTTGTGCCTCGAGGTCCCAGAAAGGCTTAATCCGCCACAGGGTACACAGTTCGTAATTCTATTCGCTAGAGGTGGGATTTGGCTCAGTTGGCAGCGCGCCAGTTTCAGTGCTACTTGTGCCAGTGTTGAGATTTCTCTCCGCTCCCTACCCTTGGTCAAAAAGAGAAAACCGATGGGCTTAGAAAGGACCAAAAAATCGTTGTCCTCTGTGCAGGAGAAGGCATACCCTGTGCATAGTAAGAAACATGCTGGATGGCATTGGTGGGAGGCTTCCATTAATCTCCTGACAGTTGTGGAGGTTGGCTCAGGCAGGCTCGTAATTTACAGTTCCCAGGTTAGAGTCCCACCTTTACCAGCTTCGAGATTTATTTTCATTGGTGAGGACCAAGACCTCGGTCACAAAAGGGCACCAGTGGATTTGGAAGGGCCGTCAACATCGGATGAGATGTAAAGCCGTGGACATGTGTGCACTAGGGAGCCATGCCCTGTACAGATTAAATAAGATGCTAGATGGCCTTGAGAGGAGGCTACCATATGTCTCCTGACAGCTGTATAGTGGGTCCACTTCCCACAACTTTCTTTGAACTTTTGTGACCTGGCCATTTATCCCACTAGGTGCAAAATAGAAGCCTAACAGTAGTCCAGTGGAACCCCTTCCTCAAATTTTTCTGAGCCCTTGTGACTTGGCAATTTAGCTTATTGTGTGCAAAAAAATTGCCGTTCAGAGGTAAAACAAAGGAACCCTATTCACTAATCTGTAGTTATGCATACGCGCAAGTCCATATCTAGAAAAAAGTAAAGGGGGAAGCGATTTCAATTGCAGTGTAACATTTTCCCCTTCTTTTTAGAAGTTTAAAAACATTTCTTGGAACATGAGTTAAATATGCACAAGTTTATTCATTTTTGGTCTCCATTACCCTTACTAGAAATCTCAAAAGGAGTGCATTCCCCCTCCTATATTCGACCCTGCATACAGGAAACATGGCCAAACAAAGGAAATCTCTGTGTGCCCAATATGCAACTCAAAAGTAGTTTGCCAACTTCTTCGCCTAATCTAATCATTACTTGCAAACTGAAACCACTTAATTCCAGGGTTTCGAAACAGGCTATTCTTGAACCCAACACACCTGTTTTGGGTAAAATGGAAAAGAGGAGGAAAGAGTCATTTGAGTAAGACGCCTATGAAGCTGATTTCTGAAAGGGCATTCATAGGCAAGTTCAATCAACATCTGGTTGATCTTAACAGACAACATGAGAATTTGATAATTGTGCAAATGATCGACTGAAGGCTGATAAGAAACTTTGGCTTGATTACTTGGTTGATAGAACAGAGAAAGCTGCCAGACAACACAACCAGACAGTTGTATCAGATAACGTTTCGAATAGGAAAAAACAATGAACAAGAATGGCATTAAGGAATCAAGATTGGCCCAAAGAGACATATTCAATTTTGCTAGTACTAGCTGGAAGTTTATCAGCTGCTAATCATTTTTTGCAAAATATTTTGCATCATTATTAACCAGTTGCCATTTAAATTGTCATAGTACTACGTATATAAATTTTACTGATATCAACTACAAATAAAATTGGAGAAGCGTCATTCGAAGTGAATATCATCATATACGAGAGAAAGAAGTAGTCATAGATTAAAGTCGTGAGAGACCACTTTTGAGATTACTAGTCTCTGATACATCATAATTACAAGCAACAACTTGTTTACTATTCGATAAATAATTTTCAAGCAATTTGTAAATGATACCTCGAAACCTGTTATTGTGTAATGTGAATAATAAAATTTCGTGAGAAATGCTTTTGTAAAATACCTACAGTGCACTATACAAATACATGAGTACATTTTCCGATACACCACCGATTTTGATTATAAAACTTACTCAAACATGTTGGGCTGTCGTAAGTACAAATCGTTGCAACAAAGTATAAAGTTTTTAATTTCTTCAATTAAGGTTATTTAATATCCTGTTTTTAGCAAAAATAATTTATACTTCGTGGTTAGGGTTATTCTACTGTAGCAAGCTTTGTTTACAGTTTCAATTTATATGTCACAAATAATCGTAAATTGTATTCATGATTTTAAATTTCCTATTAACTGACCATTATTAGAGCAATGGTTAGTAAACGCATGCAGAATGACAAAACATAGTAAATTTTAATAAAATTTGGAGCACAATGTTATTGCTATATGAACCCAAATACACATCTTTCGCCAAAAAAACAAGAAAAAACATATAAATATAATCATCGGTGTAGCACAAAAAGAAAAAGTATTATTAAAAAAGTTTGTGAAAAAGCTGGTGATAAGGAGCCTACTAAACACGGGGGAAAATTTGTACAGTTTCACATGCATGCATCTTGAGGATGACAGCACTTTACATAAACGAAGAGAACAACTTTAATTGGGAGCAGCCTTAATCCACTACCCCACAGAGAATATCCAGTCACACACTCTCAGAGTGTTGACCTAACTTTATTAAAAAGTCCTTCAACTAATGCTGGTTCCCAGAGCAGAGCAATCCAATTTACTTCCACCCCTTTCAACAGTCAGAAGTTCCTTTCTCATCCAATGGGCTCCACTCCCCCCCCCCCACTTCATTCCCATTGTAAGCGCGCAGTAGACCCTGCGTCACAGCATTCCACGATGCACTGATCAGAGTTCCGCAGGTCATCTCGGTCACACATGGATCTCACCCAATACAGCATACAGTGAAGAAGCAAAGTGAAAGCCTGGATGGGAACATCCTTGACATGTTCCCCCTAAGAATCTTCATTGGCCAGCCCTACTGGCCTGTTAATTTCGCCAGTCCTTCTTTTAGTGCACAGTTTGAGTCAGTTTTCTGTCCTCTCTAAAATAAATCCTGTGCAATTAGATAAATATGAGAGAGTCATTCACAGTTCATTTAGTTGCATAGTTATTTTATCCTGAAACAAATCGTTCGTTCATTCAAAGTCCACAGGTACACAAAAGTTTATGTATTTACTAATATCACAGAGTATATAAATTTTAACTTCCCTTGTACTAATAGGATACAGAGTTCCTAAACTGCGCATCTCGGCACTAAATCTGGAAATGGTCTCAAATAATTTGAAGTCTAGTTGTCGAGAAACCACTTCAGTTGGCACCCAGCCTATGGATATCAGTTCACTTCAGCGGAATCCCTTGCGTCCATGCCACCGTTATCCTCATTATAAAACATGGTTTGCATAGTGTGCCCTCTTTCTCTTACTAAAACTGTTTCGGATTAGGAGCCTGCTTAATTACATTACCAGCAATTACTCCTGTCAAATGCACGTACTTACATGTGCACTGAGAACACTGGGCAACACACAAAAAGGCTTTGAAATAAAAATAGCCAATGTTTACTAATTTTGAAGTGCTGAACATGAAAAGACAATAAAATTTGTCGATTAGCTCTTGTTTAGGAGAGGCAGAGATGGTCATGTATAGACGACTCAGTCCGCATTGAGTACATAGGAAACCCTTTTGCAACGCTGTATTTTAAACTCCAGATTGCAACATATTGTGTTGTAATACCAGCCCACCATACACACAACCCCCAGAGGTATTGCATCATTGTCTGATGCAATGTAGTTGAGTTATGACATCGCGTCTTTACGATCGTGGAAAAAAGAGGATACAATCGTTAGTTGTAAGCGATGTCTCGTAGGGTGAGCAAGGCTTTTGATCGACTCCCATTTACCCCCGAGTCATAAGTACAACACAAGTGATCCTTGCAGTTTTAATCTAGCAGTAGTGATACCTTGTAACTGTGTTAATAATGCAGATACGTTTTGTTACATTTGCGGGAAAGTGACGTTTGCAAGCCAGAAAAGGGCCATCACTCTAATAGTGAAAGTGAATTACGAGTTTTATTTTGCATGCAAGATCAGGGACCAAGACAAGGCCTGGGCTTCACACATATGCTGCAGTACGTGTGAAGAAATTTTCCAAAGTGGCTGAAAGGCGAAAAAGTGGCGATGCCTTTTTGCTGTTCTTGTGGTTTGGAGAGAGCGAAGCAATCACACAAATGACTGCTATTTCTGAATATTTCAACCTATTTCCAGAGGCATCACAAGGAAATAGAAGTGGACAATAGAGTACCCGAATATACAATCTGCTCTCCTACCGGCTCTGTATGGTGAAGGCCTTCCCGTTCCCGATCCTTCAAAAAAATTTTCCATCAATTCAGACAATGAGGAAGGAGGCAAACTGATGTCGGGTTGTCCGTGGTCTTCAGTGTCTAATATTGATCCATACATCTGCCACAGTGCGTCATCTGTGCCACACGTTCTCACCCAAGAAGAAATGAACGATCTTGTTCGCGATTTGGAGCTCTCCAAGGCCAAAGCAGAGTTACTTGGGTCAAGACCTAAACAATGGAATCTTCTCAAGGAAAATGTCCAAACACTTTGTTTCGAATTCATCATGAGCAGTTTGCGCTTTACTTCAGAACGGAAGATAACCTTGTGTTGTACTCCGATGTGGATGGCCTGATAAATGCCCTAGAAATCACACATAACCCTTAAGAATGGCGACTATTCATAGACTCCTCAAAATTGAGTCTCAAGGCGGTGTTGTTGCATAATGGAAATCGATTTCCATCCATTCCTGTGGGGCACACTGTCTACGTGAAAGAAACCTATGACAACTTAAAACAGATGTTGAACAGTCTTCAATACAGCAAGTATGGCTGGCATCTCTGTTGTGACTTGAAAGTAGTGGCTCTGTTGATGGGTCTGCAACTGGGATACACGAAGTACTGCTGTTTCTTATGTGAATGGGAGAGCCGAGTAAAGACTTTGCACTACGTGAAGAGAAACTGGCCTCATAGGAATTTCTGTAGGTTGGAGAGAAGAATGTGGAACACCCTACACTGGCAGAAACACACAAAATCCTGCTACCGTCCCTACACATCAAACTCGGTGTAATGAAAAACTTCGTAAATGCCATGTACCGGACTGCATCACCTTTCAATTACTTGGCTGACAAATTCCCTCGATTCAGCGAAGCAAAAATTAAAGAGGGAATTTTTGTTGGTCCTCAGATCCATGAGCTGTTCAGAGACCAGATGTTCGACAACCTGCTTCAGGGTGATTAAGAAAAAGCTTGGGCCGTGTTTCGTCTGGTGTCAACTAAATTCCTCAGGAATGTCAGGGCAGACTTGTCAGGACAAGAAACTGATTAAGGACATGTTGTCTCCGTATCACAAACTTGGCTGCAATATGTCCTTAAAGATCGAATTTCTCCATTCCCACTTAGATTTCTTCCCCGACAACTGCGGCACGATTAGTGATGAGCACAGTGAACATTTTCACCAGGACATTGCAATGATGGAGAAACGATACCAGGGAAAATGGTCCACTTCAATATTGATTGACTACTGTTGGACGCTCGCCAGAGATGATCCCGACAACTGTACAAGAGACGGGCAAAGCGACGTCGGAAGTAGAAGACGAGTTTTACCAATACATGTCACATGTATGTATTACTCTATTATATAGAAACTACTGCGGGTTTCTCAAAAATCGTAGTCAATTTCCCATTTCCGTTGTCATATTCGTGTTCAGTACCTAGAAATTTTTAAGAAATTGCTACTTTTATCTCAGAGACATGACTTTTATGAAAATTTACTGCCCAGTCTAATCCTTCAATTCCGCGCACTTAGTTAAACTGCCACCACTAACTAATGACCAAAAATTAGCACATTTTACTAGCGCATTATTACAATTCGCTATATTTGGGGCAGCATAATATAGCGAATATAATAGCTAGGCATAAACTGGAAGGAGAGCTGTGTACCAATCCCAAGTGATGATGCACAGAACCGGCCAGGTTTAGCACCTAATGCCCGACCGCACCTTCTCGTGGTGCAGGCCGTTAGTACGTTTCAAAAGAGATATTCTCTTTTGACAGGGAACGGAAGCAGAGGGCTGCCAGTTCAGTATGGCCTACTGATCTGGTCATCTATGGCCACTTTTTTCTTTTTTTTTCAACCCTGCTGAGGAGTGGTCAACTTCACAGGGTCCTGGTGCTGACCATTTATACCTACTAGACTGGACTTGTTTATGCATTTGAGCTTGATTATGGATCCTAGACTTGCTGCACTGGTGGGCCTCTGTTGAGGGAGAATCTGCCGCTGTGTTTTATGTTTGCTTCTGGGTTGCCAGCCCTAAGTGAACAGAGGCATGGGATACCTTATATCAGCTGGTGGATAATCCTAATCAGAGGCCATCGTAGGTACCACTTAGCTAGTTGGGCATCATCAATCCTAAACCGGAATAATGTGTTGCAGGCAAGTCATATGGCTCTTGAAAAAGTCCACTTCAAAAGGTGGTGCCTGAAGCTCCTACCAGCATCGGTTACTTCAGCCTCCAGCGGAGGAGGAACAGGTCTTTGCCCCATGCCTGCGATCAGGTGGCTGTTTGATATTGTTGGCCCTACCTAACTGAATAAACTTAGTTTCTTTAAAAATCCTACTGATCATTTTCTTCCTGGAGGAACGTGGAACGTGAGGACATTACATAGAGATTATTCTCTTGATGTCCTGACGCAGGAATTCCAGCGCTATAATAACCTAGATATTCTAGGCTTGCGAGAGACCAGATAGACTTAAAAATATTAATTAAAAATAACTTTAAATTTCTCTTTTCTGGAAGGGAGGATGGAAATTATTTCCAAGGTGTAGGTTTGTTTCTCAGCAGACACGCCAGTGATGCTCTTCTAGGATATGACAGCATTAATGAAAGATTTCTTATAGCAAAATTTCAAACAAAAATTAAAGACTTGAATGTCATCTGTTGTTATGCCCCCACAGAGGACTCTGATGAGAACGAGAGGTATACATTTTACAGCCAGCTTCAGGATATTCTGAATTCTGTGAAGATAGGAGATATTTCTCTTGTGCTAGGTGACTTCAATGGTAAAGTTGGTACTGATTCTGACCTTTGAACAGGAGTTTTAGGCCCTTTGGCATTGGTAGTTCCAATGTCAATGGGGAACGTCTCCTACAGGTAAGTAAACTTAATGGTTTATGAATAACTAACACATACTATAAACATCGGGACATTTATAAATATACACGGGTTTCACATGATGGTTTGCACAGGAATATGATAGATTATATTTTAATTAACATCAAATGGGCCAGTTCAGTTAGGAAAACCAGATCATACACAGGAGATGAAATTGGATCTGACCATTACCTTTTAAAAAGTGTCTTGCAACTTAAACTTAAAAAGTGTAGTGCTAAAGTTAAAAAATTTGCTTTTCATACTGAAGCTCCGAAAGACCGAGTTATAGCTAAAGCTTACCATGATAGGTTACTTAGTCATTATGGCAGTCATGGTTTGCTTACTACTGAAGTTGAGGAAGATTGGGGCCATTTTAAACAGGCTTTTTTGGAAACTAACAGTACTCTTTTAGGAAAAAAGAAGCAGAGGAGGCATAATTATTTGAGTGATGACGCACTTGAGCTTCTTTCAGAAAGAAGGAACTGCAGGAATGTCCTTAATGTGTATCCTACTAGTCCTAATAGAAAGCATTACAGAGAGCTTAATAAACGTGTAAAGGATCAGTTAGCTGCTGATAAGAATCTTTGGCTTGATGGTTTGGCTGATAAAGCTGAGGAAGCAATTAGGCAGCACAACAGCAGAGAGCTGTACCAGGTAGTTAATGTTTTGTGTGGTAGAAAACGGCCAGGTATACAAGGATTGAAGGATAGAGAAGGTAAGGTTATAGAAGGTGAGGACTCTGTCATGGCTAGGTAGGCTGAGCATTTCAGTGATGTTCTAAAGAATGTGGTTAGTTCTACTCCCATTGTTTGAAATGATGATAGGTGCATTACTGGCTTTAATATTGGCCCTATAACACAATCTGAAGTTATTTTGGCTGTTTCTAAACTTAAACTACATAAATCGCCAGGGGTAGATGAAATTATTACCGAAATGCTCAGAGCTAGGAATGTTTCGGTTACCACTTGGATGACTGAAATTCTGAATATCTTTTATTATAAAGGCATGGTTCCTAAGGATTATACCAGAGCTTTGTTATCCCTATTTTCAAAAAAAGGTGATCACAGTTCTTGTGATAACTATAGGGGTATCAGCCTACTCTCTGTTCCAGGGAAAGTTCTTTGCATGATTGTGCTTAATAGAATTACGAATCTGGTTGACAGGCAATTGCGTGATGAGCAATGTGGATTCATAAGTGGTAGGGGATGTGTGGATCAGATATTTTCTCTTAGGCAGATTCTTGAGAAATGTTTAGAGTTTCAGAAATCTTTGGTTGCTAGTTTTGTTGATTTCAAAAAGGCTTTTGACTCTGTTGATCGTCATAATTTGTGGTTGATTGTGAGATCATATGGTATGCCAGAAATGTTAGTTAACATAATGAAAGCTCTCTATAATAACACTGAGTCGTGTGTGAGAGTTGGTAAGGCTTGTAGCAATTGGTTTAGCATTACTTCTGGTGTTCGACAAGGGTGCATTTTGTTTCCTTTTCTCTTTAGCTTGGTTATTAATTATGTTATGCGAAATTCACTTCAAGGGAAAGATTTTGACCTTAAATGTGCTGGAGATACGAAAATTTCTGATTTAAATTATGCTGATGATTTAGCACTTTTGGCAAATGATATTGATGAGATGAACTCTTTCATTCGAGCTGTTGATGAAACTGGTAGTAGAGTAGGTTTGGTTATAAACAGAGAGAAAACTAAAGTGATGAAAATTGGTCAGGCAGGCTGTTATTCAGTTAATCTGAATGGTTGCAGTCTTGAACAGGTGTCACAGTTTAATATTTTTGGGAGCTATGTAACAGATAATGGTGATGTACGGCATGAGATTAACAAATGCATAGGGATTGCTGCCGGGACGTTTAAGAATTTCATGGAGAGTGTGGAGAAATAAGCGTATACACCTAAAGACTAAAATTAGACTGTATAATAGTTTGGTTCTTTCTAGGTTTAGTTATGGTATTAAAACTTGGACACTTTTTAAACAAGATAACAGGAAACTAGATGCTTTTGATTTCAGATGCTTACGTAGTATCTTTGGTATTTGGTGGTTTAACTTTGTAATTAATGATGAGGTTAGGCAAAGGAGTCTGCAACATCCTTTGAGCAGTATATTGTGCAGAGAGAGACTCCGCTGGTTTGGTCATGTTGCCCGTATGGATAATTATAAATTGGCGAATAAGGTTATGAACAGTGTGCGTAGAGGCCTCAGAAGGAGGGGGAGACGTAGGATGTGGTGGGCAGACAATGTCAAACAGTACCTTGTTAGAATTGGTGTGCAATGGCCGGATGCAGCAGATGTAGCTCAGGACAGATATGCTTGGAGAAATAAACTGCACGGTCTGGTTGGATCTCCGTAGCCCATGGCTACTTGAGGATGATGATGATGATTGTTTCAAAAGCCTTTGCAGTTATTGCGAAGTATTATAGTCGGTCTCGCATCATGCTGGCATTTACACATTATACAGGGTCTGATTCACTGGTGACCCAACTGCTTATAATGTCTCTTTCCAGGGGTCCTGCTGTGCCCCTTCTTTACTATAATAACACAATGCCGCTGCCCACACTAGAAGTGCTGTATTCTACTCGAGCCTTTCTTTACATCGCTCTGCTCCTTTGACCTCTTCAAAGGCGAACAGGAAATCAGACTGTGCTAACTTCAGCACCCTCAGTGCATCAAACCTCAGTGAGCTGTCTTCATTAGTGACATTCACTTCTGAAATTTGATTCTCAGTTAAAAACTCGACCTTGCAGGTTTCTTTACTATTTTTAATTCCTCTAAATTCTTCTGTCCTGATTTCTTTCCCGATGCAAACATCACTACAAAATTTTCCAAATTTAATATTTGTCTGCAGAACCTTCCAGCTACATCCTTGCTCTTCTTGCTTGTTATCTAACTTACTATCGGTAAGTCCTACCATATCCGAGAAATTAACCAGCTTACCCTCGCAATAATTCTTTTCGTCTTTTAATCTCATTTCTTTATATTCATCAACACTAGCTTTATAATTCATAACATTGGGGCGGGGGTGGCTCAGTCGGTAGCGCGCCAGGCTCGTAATCTGTAGTTCCCAGGTTCGAGTCCCAGCTGGGTCAGCGTTGAGATTTATCTCCGCAAAATTCCCCGCCTTGCCCACGGTCAGTAGGGGACACCGATGGGCTTGGAAAGGCCGCCGTCCGTCGGATGGGACGTTAAGCCGTGGCCCCGTGTGCGGGAGAGCCATACCCTGTGCACGTTAAAGAACACGCTGGATGGCCTTTAAGGGAGGCTACCATCTGTCTCCCAACAGCTGTTCCAGTGGGTCCCCTCCCCCAACCTTCTCTGAGCCTTCGGGGTCCTTGTGACCTGGCAATTTAGCCCATGGTGTGCAAAAAAGTGCCGCTCAGAGGTAATACAACCCAACCCTAATTCATAACATCAAATAATTGCAAAATAAAGGCAATTTTATAATTGGATGCCTGCAACCTTTAATTTCTAAATCACTTTTCTTGCTCTTAAAACCTAAATCCTCTTTACTGTATATATTAAATTATATCTTCCTAGCAGGCAAATTATTAGTTTCCAACGAAAATTCAAGAAAATGCTATCAATAACTCCTTATGGATCCTTGCCCACTGTACTTTCCATTATCTGGGAACACTCCTGCAGCCCATCCAACTCCCGGAACTCGTGGTCAGCTCCCTCCCTAGCCAAATCTGACAAATTGTCGACTGAGTCTAAGCTGCCTCGCCTCAGTTGCAATCTAGCCAACTCCAATTCACTGGCTCTGTCTAAATCATCCTTCCTAATTCTATCTTTCCTTTCTTGTACCCTTATTTGCTATTCTTTTTCTCTTTTATCTTCCCTTTCTTCTTCCCTTATTGTATCTGCTCTCTCGTTTTTATTCTAACTACTTTTTCTTTCCTCCTCCATTCAATCTCCAATTGCATCAAGTGACATGCATTCTCCACATTAATGGGTCTGTCACACCTTACCCCTGCACTCCATCTTTCTATCTCTAAGTCTATCGTTCTAATTTTACCTTCTAATTCATAAATCATCTCCTTGTGTTTCTGTACCTGCTGATCTCGATTTTGTTTCTCGATCTTCTCTTGTTCTTTACTGTGAATCACCATCTTTCGCCCTCTAGCCTCTATTAATTCTAATTCTAAAAATATTTCATTAACCTCTTCGCACTCAGCATAATTAGGATTTTCACAGACATTTTGGTGTCTCTGCTAAGTCACCTCCAAAACAACCGTTTTTTTAATTTCGATGGATTTTTAATCTGCTTCTCGCTGCCTCTCCAATATCCCATGTGCACTGCTTTCGTCTATTCTCTAAATCGCATTTGCGCCGCAATTTGCCACGCCTTGTATTTCCTCCGAGTGCTGCTTTGGTCGTCCAACAGCAGCTTCGTGCACTCCAGACCAACTGCTGGGTGTGTTAAACAGTGCTCCCTTTCACTTATTTTATTCATAACCCCAACTACATTTCTATTCATGTCTTATGTTGACCTATATAAGTTGCTATATAAGTGTTGCTCGCGCATATGAACCCCGTTACACTCTTCATAGTGAGCTAACAGATTACACAGATCACAAAAAGATTCTTAGCCTACAGCTTACCAATACCATCGGCTGGAACTGGATCCACTCTGTCTTCCTACCATCTGTGCTGGAGCAATCACACTGCCTTGACATCCAGCCACAGCTGCTCCAGAAGTCGGACTCGGAGATTTTTCCCCTCACTCTCCACTAACGCAGACGAAAAACTCCACCAATGCACAATATCCAGATCCTTGTGCCACAGAAATTTCCTTAACTTTGGCCTCTAATTTCTTGCACTTTCCCTTCAGGGTTGATGTTTCTGCAGGATTGATCTACCTCACTTCTGACGACAACACAATGTCAAGATGTCTCTTCTTTATTTCAGAGATCTGTTAGCCGAATGTCATTACTGGACCTTAATCACACAGTAGTTATCGTACTCAATAATAACACCATCAACTCAGCATCTCTTGATTAAATATTACGTTTAATGAACAGTACTTTACATAAACGAATAGAACAACTTCAATTGGGTGCAGCTTTAATCCACTGTCCCACCAAGAATATTCAGTCTCGCACTCCTATAGCATTCACCCGACTTTATTAAAAAGTCTTTCAACTAATGCTGGCTCCCAGAGCACAATAATCCACTTTACTTCCGATGGTCAGGAGAGAAGTTCCGTTCTTATCCGATGGGCTCCACTCCTCCCCCCCTCCCTCCCTTCCCACTGTAAGCACGCAGTAGACCTGTGTCACAGCATTGCATGATGCACCGGTCAGAGTTCTGCAGGTCATCTGGGTCACACATGGATCTCGCCCAATAGAGCATGCAGTAAAGAGGCAACGTGAAAGCCCAGATTGGAACATCCTCTACAGGAAGCTTTTTTCTGGCATGCAAGTCAATGCGAAATGCGCTCATTCAGAGTTTCAGAATATTCCCCAACAGGAGTATCACCAAACATTCTAGAATTGGCATAGACGTCTGCAACGTTATACAGATGCTGCAAGGGACTACTTTGAAGGACAGTAAAAGTTTTGTTGGGGTAAGTGCAACAGTATTTGTTCTGCAGATGCATGTCAAAATCATTTTGACGCCCCTTGTATTTTCAACAATTTTAACAGATCCTCTGTTAAAAATGCTGACAACTCATCTATTAAACGCTGGACATGTTTCCTAGGTCACTGCTCCACCAAAAATACACTACAGAAAAAAAAAATTGCAACACCAGAAGGATTAATGCCATTTTATTGAAATGCAGGCAGCAGTTAGCATACACCAAGATGTGCGATTGATTACATTATCAAAAAAATATGGAAAATTACTACTTTACCTGCCCGTTAAACTGGTATAATTAGTGTGATGTTGAACCGCTGTGTGCAGCAATGCATTCATGGACACAGTGGGGAAGGTTATCTTACAGCTCCATAATGTCCTCCTGAGGGATAGAATGTCAAATAGTGTGAAGTCGCTGTTCCATTTCAGAGACAGTGGCTGGCGTACTTCTTGGGTGTTGTTAGAGCTGTTAGTCCATTATGTACCAGACGTGTTCAATAGGTGAAAGGTCTGGCGAGCATGCTGGCCATGGCATTACTTGAACGTTTTGCTCTTATAGATACTGTAGACTAATGCGGCTGTGTGGGGATGAGCGTTATCTTGCTTGTAAAAAGTTCCATGCTGTTGAACAAATATATTATTAGCACAGTTATGACTTCCGACAGCCACTGACTGCAAAATCAGCACAGTCTGACTTCCGACAGCCACTGGCTGCAAAATGTTGGTAACATATCGTGGGCAGTTAGAGATCCCTTTATGATGACCAGTTCTGACCCACATATCCGAACTAATGGCACCCCATACCAAGATACCAGGTGCTGGAACTGTGTGACAATGTCGCATGCACTGAACGTCATTCCTTTCTCCTGGATGACCACAAACTCGTTGTCTACCATCGTGCTGACCAAGGCAAAAACGAAATTCGTCACTAAACACAATGGAACAACTCTTGTTCGTTCCAGTTCATTTTGAGGAGACATCAATGAAAATGTGCTTGCATGTGGGTATATGTGAGGAGCAAAACGCAGTACCGGACAATAAACTCGCAATGAAAACTGTAAAAGCCTGTTGTTTACTGTCCACCTGGTAGGTATCACTGGCCAACAAATTTTGCATAAAAGTCGTGCCTCCGTTATAAAGTAGCCATTTCTTAAAGATTTCAAGGTACTGAAAACGAATATGACAACGGAAATGGAAAATTGGCTACGATTTTTGAGAAACTCACAGTAGTTTCTTTTATAATAGAGTAATACATACATGTGACATGTATTGGTAAAACTCGTCTTCTACTTCCGACGTCGCTTTGCCCGTCTCTTGTACAGTTGTCGGGATCATCTCTGGCGAGCGTCCAACAGTAGTCAATCAATATTGAAGTGGACCATTTTCCCTGGTATCGTTTCTCCATCATTGCAATGTCCTGGTGAAAATGTTCACTGTGCTCATCACTAATCGTGCCGCAGTTGTCGGGGAAGAAATCTAAGTGGGAATGGAGAAATTCGATCTTTAAGGACATATTGCAGCCAAGTTTGTGATACGGAGACAACATGTCCTTAATCAGTTTCTTGTCCTGACAAGTCTGCCCTGACATTCCTGAGGAATTTAGTTGACACCAGACGAAACACGGCCCAAGCTTTTTCTTAATCACCCTGAAGCAGGTTGTCGAACATCTGGTCTCTGAACAGCTCATGGATCTGAGGACCAACAAAAATTCCCTCTTTAATTTTTGCTTCACTGAATCGAGGGAATTTGTCAGCCAAGTAATTGAAAGGTGATGCAGTCCGGTACATGGCATTTACGAAGTTTTTCATTACACCGAGTTTGATGTGTAGGGACGGTAGCAGGATTTTGTGTGTTTCTGCCAGTGTAGGGTGTTCCACATTCTTCTCTCCAACCTACAGAAATTCCTATGAGGCCAGTTTCTCTTCACGTAGTGCAAAGTCTTTACTCGGCTCTCCCATTCACATAAGAAACAGCAGTACTTCGCATATCCCAGCTGCAGACCCATCAACAGAGCCACTACTTTCAAGTCACAACAGAGATGCCAGCCATACTTGCTGTATTGAAGACTGTTCAACAGCTGTTTTAAGTTGTCATAGGTTTCTTTCACGTAGACAGTGTGCCCGACACGAATGGATGGAAATCGATTTCCATTATGCAACAACACCGCCTTGAGACTCAATTTTGAGGAGTCTATGAATAGTCGCCATTCTTGAGGGTTATGTGTGATTCCTAGGGCATTTATCAGGCCATCCACATCGGAGTACAACACAAGGTTATCTTCCGTTCTGAAGTAAAGCGCAAACTGCTCATGATGAATTCGAAACAAAGTGTTTGGACATTTTCCTTGAGAAGATTCCATTGTTTAGGTCTTGACCCAAGTAACTCTGCTTTGGCCTTGGAGAGCTCCAAATCGCGAACAAGATCGTTCATTTCTTCTTGGGTGAGAATGTGTGGCACAGATGACGCACTGTGGCAGATGTATGGATCAATATTAGACACTGAAGGCCACGGACAACCCGACATCAGTTTGCCTCCTTCCTCATTGTCTGAATTGTTGGAAATTCTTTTGGAGGATCGGGAACGGGATGGCCTTCGCCATACAGAGCCGGTAGGAGAGCAGATTGTATATTCGGGTACTCTATTGTCCACTTCTATTTCCTTGTGATGCCTCTGGAAATAGGTTGAAATATTCAGAAATAGCAGTCATTTGTGTGATTGCTTGGCTCTCTCCAAACCACAGGAACAGCAAAAACGCATCGCCACTTTTTCGACTTTCAGCCACTTTGGAAAATTTCTTCACACATACTGCAGCATATGTATGGAGCCCAGGCCTTGTCTTGGTCCCTGATCTTGCATGCAAAATAAAACTCATAATTCGCTTTCACTATTAGAGTGACGGCCCTTTTCTGGCTTGCAAACGTCACTTTCCCCCAAATGTAACAAAACGTATCTGCATTATTAACACAGTTACAAGGTATCACTACTGCTAGATTAAAACTGCAAGGATCACTTGTGTTGTACTTACGACTCGGGGGTAAATGGGAGTCACTCAGAAGCCTTGCTCACCCTACGAGACATCGCTTACAACTAACGATTGTATCCTCTTTTTTCCACGATCGTAAAGACGCGATGTCATAACTCAACTACATTGCATCAGACAATGATGCAATACCTCCGGGGGTTGTGTGTATGGTGGGCTGGTATTACAACACAATATGTTGCAATTTGGAGTTTAAAATACAGCGTTGCAAAAGGGTTTCCTATGTTTTAGAAACGAAACAGTTTTAGAAAGAGAAAGAGGGTGCACTATGCAAACCATGTTTTATAATGAGGATAACGATGGCATGGACGCAAGGGATTCCGCTGAAGTGAACTGATATCCATAGGCTGGGTGCCAACTGAAGTGGTTTCTCGACAACTAGACTTCAAATTATTTGAGACCATTTCCAGATTTAGTGCCGAGATGCGCAGTTTAGAAAAAGGGATTCCGCTGAAGTGAACTGATATCCATAGGCTGGGTGCCAACTGAAGTGGTTTCTCGACAACTAGACTTCAAATTATTTGAGACCATTTCCAGATTTAGTGCCGAGATGCGCAGTTTAGAAACTCTGTATCCTATTAGTGCAAGGGAAGTTAAAATTTATATACTCTGTGATATTAGTAAATACATAAACTTTTGTGTACCTGTGGACTTTGAATGAACGAACGATTTGTTTCAGGATATAATAACTATGCAACTAAATGAACTGTGAATGACTCTCTCATATTTATCTAATTGCACAGGATTTATTTTAGAGAGGACAGAAAACTGACTCAAACTGTGCACTAAAAGAAGGACTGGCGAAATTAACAGGCCAGTAGGGCTGGCCAATGAATATTCTTAGGGGGAACATGTCAAGGATGTTCCCATCCAGGCTTTCACTTTGCTTCTTCACTGTATGCTGTATTGGGTGAGATCCATGTGTGACCGAGATGACCTGCGGAACTCTGATCAGTGCATCGTGGAATGCTGTGACGCAGGGTCTACTGCGCGCTTACAATGGGAATGAAGTGGGGGGGGGGGAGTGGAGCCCATTGGATGAGAAAGGAACTTCTGACTGTTGAAAGGGGTGGAAGTAAATTGGATTGCTCTGCTCTGGGAACCAGCATTAGTTGAAGGACTTTTTAATAAAGTTAGGTCAACACTCTGAGAGTGTGTGACTGGATATTCTCTGTGGGGTAGTGGATTAAGGCTGCTCCCAATTAAAGTTGTTCTCTTCGTTTATGTAAAGTGCTGTCATCCTCAAGCTGCATGCATGTGAAAATGTACAAATTTTCCCCCGTGTTTAGTAGGCTCCATATCACCAGCACACAGATTTCGCATAGTGAACTTTACTCGACACCAAGTTCTTATGTATAGGAGACCAAGAGTAAAATAAGTTAAGATGTATCACTGGCTTATATTGGCCCTATTTCACAAGCTGAATTTACATTGACAATCTCAAAATTAAAATTACAGAAATTACATAAGGTAGATGAAATCACATATTATCAAATAACTTATAGCTGGGAATGATTTATCACATGGTTCACCGTAGTGTTCAGTGTTTTCTACGATAAAGGGATTGTTAGTAAGGTTATTACTAGAGAAAACGTCCCTATTTTTGAAAAAAAGCTGGTCAAATTTCTTGTAATACAGAGGCAACAATTCACTTTGTATTCGAGATAAATAAGCTTTCAGTCCCATGTGTTCCATATGGATTGGGTGGTTTGACCTTCGAGCAGCACTTTTTCATGCAATGGGCTACAGGGCCAGGTCACAAAGACTGCAATAGCTCAGGTGAGCTGAAGAAGAGGATCCAGTGGACAGCTGCTAGAAGAAGAATCGTCCCATCAAGCCATAACATGTTCTTTAACGTGCACCAAGGAGGTCCTACACCTCTTGTAACAAAATGCGGTAGGACTAAGGTATGACGTCAGCATGGGTAGTCCTAACCAGCCAGACAATTCTTATATATTTATTTCTATTGTTATCACTGGGGTATTTTGATACCAATCATTATATTAACGTTTATTTATAAAAGAAAGCAACTTTTTTAAGGCGAAAAAGCATTAGTATTCATTAGCATTATCTTAACGCTAGCTCATACGAATAATTTTCTTCTTCTAAACAACGTACAATTCATAAATAAGTATTAGTATAAAATTTAGTATTAAGGTTTAGCAGTAATAATAGAAATAAATATACAAGAAACGTCTAGATGTTAGGATGATGGATTAGGATGTTTAGGATCATGGATTAGATGCTGACGTCATAAGTAAGATGTACGGTCTTCTGTTTCAGAAATGGAATATTCAAGAACCCTCACTTCGAAATATTTTGTTTCAAGAACATAAAAATATATATATAAATTAAAAAATACGTATCTTCAAATAGTGCATAAAAAGTAGAAAATAATCCTAAAACACATTGATTATGCAATCAGTCACTGAGTTTGTATGCACTTCAGAGGAAGATAGGGTGCTGGCAATCTTGTTGAGTAGGTAAATTGGTGCCCTATCTTCCTTTGGAGTGAATACGAACTCAGTGACTGATTGCACCATCGATATAGTTCACGCTCATTTTCTACTTTTTAGAGCGGGGCGGGGGTTGTTCAGTCGGTACTGTGCCAGGATCGTAATCTGCAGTTCCCAGGTTCGATTCCCAGCTGAGTTAGCATTGAGATTGCCCTGCCCATGGTCAGTAGGGGCATAGATGGGCTTGGAACGGCCGCAGTCTGTTGGATGGGACATTAAACCGTGGCCACGTATGCGGGAGAGCCATACCCTGCACATGTTAAAGAACACACTGGATGGCCTTGACGAGAGGCTACCATCTCTCCCAATAGCTGTTCAAGTGGATCCCGTCCCCCAACCTTATCCAAGCGTTCGGGGTCCTTGTTACCTGGCCATTTAGCCTATGGTGTGCAAAAAAAGTGCTGCTCAGAAGTAAAACAACCCAACAATCCAACTCTAGAGCACTAGAGGAAGATAGGTATTTTTAAAACTTTTTAATTTATATTTTCTCGTGGTCACTAAAAACATCATCATAATCCTTAAGGAGTCAAGGGCTACAGAAGTCCAACCACACTGTGAAATAGTCCTCCAAGCATATCTGTCCTGAGCTACATCTGCTGCATCTGGCCATTGCACACCAATTCTAACAAGGTTCTGTTTGACATTGCCCACTGCCCATATTTCTGAAGCATTTAGACGCAATGTTCATAACCGTATTCGCTAATCTATAATTATCCATACAGGGCAACATGGCCAAACCAACGGAGTTTCTCTCTCCACAATATGCTGCTTAAAGGAGATTGACAACTCCTTTGCCTAACCTCATTATTAGTTACAAAGCTGAATCAATTAATGCCCAAGATACTGCGTAAGCATCTGGAATAAAAAGCGTCTAGTTTCCTGTTATCTTGTTTACACAGTGTCCAAGTTTCACTACCATAACTAACCCTAGAAAGAACCAAACTATTATACAGCCTAATTTTAGTCTCTAGATGTATACGCATATTTCTCCACACTCTCCATAGATTCTTAAAAGTCCCGGCAGCAATCCCTATTTGTCTGTTAATCTCATGCCGCACATCACCAGTATCTGTTACATAGCTCCCAAGATAAACTGTGACCCCTGCTCAAGACTGCAACCATTCAGATGAACTGAATCACAGCCTGCCTGACTAATTTTCATCACTTTAGTTTTCTCTGTAACCAAACCTACTCTAGTACCAGTTTCATCAACATCTCGAATGAAAGAGTTCATCTCATCAATATCATTTGCCAAAAGGGCTAAATCGTCAGCATAATTTAAATCAGAAATTTTCGTATCTCCAGCACATTTAAGACCAAAATCTTTCCTTTGAAGTGAATTTCGCATAACATAATCAATAACCAAACTAAAGAGAAAAGGAGACAAAATGCACCCTTGTCGAACACCAGAAGTAATACTAAACCAATTGCTACAAGCCTTACCAACTCTCACACACGACTCAGTGTTATTATAAAGAGCTTTAATTATATTAACTAACTTGTCTGGTATACCATATGATCTCACAATCAACCACAAATTATGACGATCAACAGAGTCAAAAGCCTTTTTGAAATCAACAAAACTAGCAACCAAAGATTTCTGAAACTCTAAGGGGCGGGGGTGGACGTTAAGCCGTGGCCCCGTGTGCGGGAGAGACATACCCTGTGCACGTTAAAGAACACGCTGGATGGCCTTGACGGGAGGCTACCATCTGTCTCCCAACAGCTGTTCCAGTGGGTCCCCTCCTCCAACCTTCTCTGAGCCTTCGGGGTCCATGTGACCTGGCCATTTAGCCCATGGTGTGCAAAAAAGTGCCGCTCAGAGGTAAAACAACCCAACCCAACTGAAACTCTAAACATTTTTCAAGAATCTGCCTAAGAGAAAATATCTGATCCACACATCCCCTACCACTTCTCAATCCACATTGCTCATCACGCAATTGCCTGTCAACCAAATTCTTAATTCTATTAAGCACAATCATGGAAAGAACTTTACCTGGAACAGAGAGTAGGCTGATACCCCTATAGTTATCATAAGAACTGCGATCACCTTTTTTGAAAATAGAGATAATAATAGCTCTGGTAAAATCCTGCTGTTGTGCTGTCTGCTTTCTCGGCTTTGTCAGCCAAGTAATCAAGCCAAAGGTTCTTATCAGCAACTAACTGATCCTTTACATATTTATTAAGCTCTCTGTAATGCTTTCTGTTAGGAGTAGTTAGGTATGGATTAAGGACATTCCTGAAGTTCTTCCTTTCTGTAATAAACTTAAGTGCCTTATCACTCAAATAATTCTGTCTCCTGTGCTCCATTTTTCCTAAAAGAATACTGTTAGTTTCCAAAATGGCATGTTTAAAACGGTCTCATTCTTCCTCCACTTCAGCAGTAAGCAAACCATGACTGTGATAATAACTAAGTAACCTATCATGGTAAGCTTTAGCTATAACTGGGTCTTTCAGAGCTTCATAATGAAAGGCAAATTTTTTAACCTTAGCTGAACATTTCCTAAGTTTAAGTTGCAAGACACTTTTAATCAGGTAATCGTCAGATCCAATTTTCGCTCCACTATACATCTGATATACCTAATAAAATTTCCCATTTGTTATTAATACATAATCAATCATACTCTTATGCAACCAATCTGGTGAAACCCATGTGTACTTATGTATGTTGCTGTGTTTGTAATAAGTATTAGTTACAAATTTTGCAGCTACAAATACCAAAAGGGCCTATCACCCCAAAAGCCGAGCCAGTGCCAACTTTGGCCTTGAAGTCATCTAGAACAAGGATATCTCCTTTCTTGACAGATTTCAAAAGATCCTGAAGTTGTTCGTAAAACCTTCTCATCCTCAGAGGGGGCATAACAGCACATAACATTCAAGTCTTTAATGCTTGTCTGAAATTTTGCTGTAAGTAACCTTTCATTGAGCCGTTCCGTGGTCGAGTGGTTAGCACGCTTGGCTACTGATCTAAGGGACCTGGGTTCGAGCCCCAGATTAGGCATGGATGTTGTGTCTTTTTTCTGCTGAAGTCCTGCCATCCTCTCAGATCTCCTACTGTGGCATATAAACTGACAGGGTCCTGTCAGACCTCTGTGGCATATAAACTGACAGGCTCCTGTCAGACCTCTGTGGCAAGCAGCTGCTTGAGGGGGTATTTATTTATTTTTTTTAACCTTTCATTAATGCACTCATATCCTCGAAGAGCATCAGTAGCGTGTCTGCTGAGAAGGAGACCTACGCCTTGGAGATGCTTATTATGTTCCCGCCCTGAAAAGAGGAATTTAAGTTTATTTTTAAGAATCTGACCTTTATCTCTCCATCTGGTCTCTTGCAAGCTGAGAATATCTAAATTATAATGGTGGAATTCTTGTGTGAGGACATCAAGAGAAAAAGCTATGTGTAGAGTCCTCACATTCCAATTACCTATAGAGAGAAAATGGTTAGTGGGATGTTTAAAGAAACTATGTTATTGAGAGGAGTGCCGACAATATTAAATAGCCCCGTAATCGCAGGCTGGGGAAAAGGCACGTTCCCCCACAACTAAAGGCTGAAGCCATCTACACTGGAAGACTTCCTCCAATGTAGGTTTTGACAATGCCAATAGAAGCAAGAGTTCAGGTGCCTGTGATGGTCTCTGCTCAGGATTATCCACTAGCTGATAAAACATATCCTGTGAATCTATTCACTTGGGGCTGTCAACCCAAAAACAAAAAACACAGCGGAAGATTTTCCCTTTACAGAAGCCCACCAGTACAACAAATTCAGGCTCCATAATCAAGCTCAGAGCTTTATTTCAGTCCAGGCCATTAAGTTTATATGGTCAGCACCAGGACTTTTTTGTTCTTTATTAATATGAAACATATTTTTATGATTAACATAAACTGAATGGACACATTATTTTATACAGCTACCTAATAACTTGTTGCTCTACCTTTTGTCTTCACAACAGCAGCCATATGTCTTGGTAAGCCCTGAATGAAGTGTTGAAAACACGGATATGGTATTGCTGCCCAGAAGTTAGGATCGCCTCTTATACAGCATTCACAGTTGCCAGTGCGGATTGGCGGGCTCGAACAGATGTTTCTAATTCGTCCCACAAATTCTCAATGGGGTTGAAGTACGGGGATCGAGGGGGGCCATTCAAGTGTGGTAAACTCACTGGAATGCTCTGGGAGTCATCTAGTCACCACTCAGGAAGTTTGCAGTGTAGCATTGTCCTGTTGAAAGATGGCGTCATGGTGGGGAAAGAGAATTGTTATGAACAGGTGTAGATGGTAGGTGAGGATGTTCACATACCTTGTGCCTGTGACTGAGGCCTCAATGGGTACGAGGGGCCCCAAGGAAGTCCATGTAAACGTACCCAAATTGTTACACCTCTTCTACCTGCCATTATGACCCTAACTTGGCAAGCTGGGTCCATTGCTTCACGTGATTTATGCCACACACACACACACCCTACCATCGGCATGATGGAGTAGAAACCGTGATTTGTCAGACCACATGACGTGTTTCCAGTCCACCACACTCCAGTTGCGATAGGCCTTTGTAAACTGCAGCCTAATATTTTGGTGCCTTGCAGTCAAGAAGGGGACACAATATGGACATCGACTGCCATAGCCTACTTTTTCCATGGTATGATGGATAATCTTTGTGAATAAGCTTGTGGACACACCCTCATTCTATTTAAATGTTATCTGCTGCACAGTAACCGTGCGATTTCTTGTAACAATGTGGAACAGTCTATGCTCAACTTGAGAGTCAATTCCACACTTCTCCCGCTGGGTGGAAGTTTTGCCATATTTCACATAGTCTTAGTATATACGATAGCTGTCCCATGGCCGAATGGTTAGCGCGCTAGGCTACTGATCTAAGGGACCTGGGTTCGAGCCCCGGGTAAGGCATGGCTGTTTGTGTCGTTTTTCTGCCGAGGGCCTGTCATCCTCACAGACTTCTACTATGACATATAAACTGACAGGCTCCTGTCAGACCTCTATGGCAAGCAGCTGCTTGAGGGGGTATTTATTTTATTTATATTATACAAGTGTGGTGGTCTGTTGTGGAAATCACAACAATTCTTGTGACTGAACAACCAGCCTTCCTTGTACGTACTATCTGGCCATGGTCAAACTCGTTTACGTTGCTGCCATTACCCATGATTACTTTTCTGTGACTGGTTTACAATGTACAGAGACCTGCTCTATTTATAGGCATTGCCAGTTTCAACGTCTCAAGTGACTGGACGCGATACTTCTGTTTTGCATATTGATATCGAGATATAAATCATTTGTCCATTCAGTGTACATATTAATCTATTTTACGCCATAAATAATAGTCCTTATTTTTTTCTTTCAATAACCAATATTTCACAATTTTATGCTTTTGATTCACATCAAACATTTGTAAATATCAGTCAAGAATCCTCTAAATATCTGAGAGGGTCTGCTTGTATTTTTGTTTACAGGACCCAGAGGTGTACTGGTAGTCCACGCAATTTAGGGGGGCTCACGGATAGAGGGGTCATTGCAAAAAAAAGAAAGGAAATTTTATGGTGAAACTTGATATGGAACTATTTAAAAGAACAGTCTAGAATTTTTTTACCTTTGATCGAATAATAACAGACCGTTAAAAATCAGCTTCGTTTTCCTTATTAGAGAATCCTCCTTCTTGTGCGTCACTGTCTCAAAAGTCCGAGCTGGGCTCTGAACTTCGTTAACAGACCACGATAGTCGTATATGTAGTCAATTTTCTCCGTCATACTACCAATTTCTCGCAATAAGTCCAACTTTCTGTTCTATTCTTAAGATTAGAAATGTTTCCAATACTTTCACTAATTTTTTTTTTAATGGAGAGCTATGCGCTAAACCCTGTGATGTGCATAGGACTGTCCAGGCCTAGAACCTAATTTCTGACCCCACTTTCTCGTGGCGCAGGCCGTACCTTTCAAAAGAGATACTCACTTTGGAAGTGAAAGGCTGCCAAATTAGTGTGGCCTACTGATCTGGGTAACTATGGCTACTGTTTTTTTCTACCCTGCTGAGGAGTGGTCCACCACACAATGTCCTGGTGCTGACTACATAACTTACCAGACTGGACTGAAATAATGGTTTTAAGTTTCATTATGGATCCTGAATTTGCTGCAGTGGTGAGCTTCTGTAGAGGGAAAATCTTCCAATGTGTTTTCTGTTTGTGGCTCGACAGCTCCAAGTGAATAGATTCACAGGATATGTTTATCAGCTGGTGGATAATCCTGAGCAGAGGTCAATGCAGGCACCTGAACTCTTTGCTTCTATTAGCATCGTCAAATTCTACATTGGAGGAAGTCTTCAGCCTTTAGTGGTGGGGGAACGGGTCTTTGCCCCCATGTCTGCGATTAGGAGGCTGTTTGATATTGTCGGCATTCCCTCTCTCAATAAACATGGTTTCTTTAAACATCCCACTAACCATTTTCTCTCCACAGGTAGTTGGAATGTGAGGACTCTGCACAGAGTTTTTCTCTTGATGTCCTCACACAAGAATTCCACCATTATAATTTAGATATTCTCAGCTTGCAAGAGACCAGATGGAGAGATAAAAGTCAGATTCTTAAAAATAAACTTAAATTCCTCTTTTCAGGGCGGGAACATAATAAGCATCTCCAAGGCCTAGGTCTCCTTCTCAGCAGACACGCTAGTGATGCTCTTCTAGGATATGAGTGCATTAATGAAAGGTTTCTTACAGCAAAATTTCAGACAAGCGTTAAAGACTTGAATGTTATCTGCTGTTATGCCCCCACTGAGGCTGAGGTTTTACGAACAACTTCAGGATATTTTAAAATCTGTCAAGAAAGGAGATGTTATCCTTGTTCTAGGTGACTTCAAGGCCAAAGTTGGCACTGACTCGGACTTTTGGGGTGGGGCGATAGGTCCTTTTGGTATTTGTAGCTGCAAAATTTGTAACTAACACTTATTACAAACACAGCAACATACATAAGTACACATGGGTTTCACCAGATTGGCTGCATAAGAGTATGATTGATTATATATTAATAGCAAATGGGTTAGTTCTGTTAGGAATATCAATCATATAGGGGAGCTGAAATTGGATCTATTAAAAAAAAATTCCCTCAAGCAAATGCTTGCCAGATGTGTGACAGGTGCCTGTCAGTTTATATGCCAAAGGTCTGAGAGGATGGCAGGACCTCAGCAGAAAAACGATACATACATCCATGTCTTACTTGGGGCTCGAACCCAGGCCCCTTTGATTAGTATCGAAGCATGCTAACCACTCGGTCACAGGACGGTCCAAAAATTGTGTAACGCTTCACGATTTTGCGTGTCATCCTTGCACAGGGGCCATGCTAATCTTCCTGTATTGTGTTCCAATTTCACCATGTTAAAAAATTTACTTTTAATTCTGAAAGACACAGTTATAGTTAAAGCTTACCATGATAGGTTACTTAATCATTATGACAGCCATGGTTTGTTTACTAAAGTTGAGGAAAAATGGGACTGTGTTAAAAGGGTTTTCTGAAACAAGTAGTACTCTTTTAGGAGAAAAGGAGCAGAGCCCACACAACCACATAATCTCCGTAACATATCTAAGATGACCAGTAGATATCCAGTGGTCATCTCTGATATCTTAAGTATATTTTGTGGTTTGTGTAGGAGGAAGCAAAATTATTCGAGTGAAAACACACTTATTTTTCAGAAAGAATCACAGGAATGTCTTAATCAATACCCTAGTAGTCCTAATAGAAAGCATTAGAGTGAGTGTGATGCTCCAAAAGATTGTTAAACTTCTTCTCTTTGGACATTTTGACAGATCCAAATTTAACTAAACTTCCGTATAGTATCGGGCGCAAGACAATATTAACTTGCCAAATAAAGTTAAAAATGGGTTCGATAGGTATATGGGGGATTACTTATTAAGTAAGAAATCAAAAGATTGTGAAATTATTAAAGGTAAATCTTAATAGAAAATCAGTTATCGTTGTTCAAGAGAAAAAGTAGCATGGTCAAAATATTTCATATAATAAAGTTTATTTCCAAAAAATTCAAGACCCCATATAAACTGATGACAAAAGTCTGAGCAACCAAAAGCTCCATCTCTAATAACTCCAAAAAAACTGACACTCTCAATATATCATTACTGACTCCGTGACCTAACGTCACTTAGTATATATGCCGCATGCAACTGACGTGTGTTGCACGCTGGGAAAAACATTTGCATAAACTTACGATCGATCGCGCGCTAGCGATGATGCAAGAGGGTTGCGTCCTTACGCGAGCATTAGCGACTGTCAGTCAAACTCCTTTAGCGGATTGGTAGAGAGAAAGTGATGTCCAACTGAAGATAATCCCCAAAATGATAAATGTAAATAAAGTAAAATTGGTTAAAAGTGAATGGGTGGACAATCACAAGTGCTTAGTAAACGATCAGTTTAGCAGCTGATAACAATCTCTGGCTTGGCTGACAAAGACGAACAGTTAGATAGCACAACAGCAGAGATTTGTACCAGATAGTTACTAATGTCTGCGATCAGGGAGCTGTTTGATATTGTTGGTAGTATCTCTCTCAATAAACCTAGTTTCGTTAAAAATCCTACTAATCATTTTCTCTCTGTAGGTACGTGGAAAATTACATAGAGATTATTCTCTTGATGTCCTCACGCAGGAATTCCAGCATTATAACCTCGATTTTCTAGGCTTGAAAGAGACCAGAAGGACAGATCAAGGTCAGATACTTAAAAATAACTTTAAATTTCTCTTTTCAGGAAGGGAGGAGGGAAAGTATCTCCAAGGTGTAGGTTTGCTTCTCAGCAGACACGCCAGTGATGCTCTTCTAGGATATGACTGCATTAATCAAAGATATCTTACAGCAAAATTTAAAACAAAAATTAAGACTTGAATGTCATCACAGAGGTCTCTGATGAGAACAAGAAGGATAAGTTTTACAGACAGCTTCAGGATATTTTTAATTCTGTGAAGATCTCTCCTGTGCTATGTGATTTCAATGCTAAACTTGGTACTGACTCTGATCTTTCGGCAGGAGTTTCAAGTCCTTTCGGGATTGGTAATTCCAATGGCATGGCAATGGGGAACGTCTTCTACAGGTAGGTAAACTTAATGTTTTGCAAATAACTAGCACACACTACTAACACCAGGACATTTATAAATACACATGGGTTTCATCTGATGAGTTGCATTTTTCCTGTGATAATTTATCTCATTTCATTTTCTAAAAATTTGCAATTAAATGCTCTCTGGTATAGGACACGACCAATTAGGTCTATTATTTCAGGATAAGAAATAATTAAAAAAAAAGTTTTCCTCCTGAAAGCATCCGAAAGTTAACTTGGCCACCAGCAAGGATCCACCAGTACACATTCTGCTCTAAAAAAAAAAGGCATGTTAAGGATTAATAGTTAAGCTCTGCAAAGAAACAGTTATTTAAATATGTTTTTCCAGGAAACTGGAATACTTGATGATTTTTTTCCCAATTACAACTTTTCAAGCAGTTTTACTTTATTGAAAAGGTATGGTATAAAATGTCCCCATGCGAACTAATAAAGATTACCAGTTTCCCATTGTGTGGAAAATTTTTGAACATATCCTTCCACTTATTAAAAATTAAAAAAAAAAAAATAAAATTCAGAATTAAATTCCGACTTGGCAACAAACCTGGACTTTTTTCAAAGTATGGTAGCAAAAAAAAAAATTATAATAAGAGAGTAATTTTTTCTTGCAAGTAAATCTTTATTTTTCTGTTATTCAGGAATAAATAGCTTTTCAATTCGTATGCATTATAATTATTTCTATTTTTTTTTTTAAGGAAATTTTTATTTCCATTGCCAGATGCATTTTTTTACTACAATCTCCCTATTAAAATGAAACTAGTCATCTTTTTAAATATTTTATTTTCAGAAAATCCAGAATTAAATGTCAATTAATTTGGCATATAGCATGTCATAATCCCTTCCATCAGTTATTTGGCAAAAAAGTTGATTTATTTTGGCTGAGCATATGGAAAAATAGCTTGGCCTCTGGATATAAAACAGCTTTTCAGGCTGGGCCCTGGAAGGGTTAAACACAGTGAACTGTTTTCTTCATCACATATGAAGCCACATGAATCTCTGGAAATCAGTTATAATACCAGCACTATTTTGCAATGCTCTCCTCACTCTGAATCCATGACTAAATCTTGAAAAAACACAGACTGAAATATGCAGGTTTGCCCAAGGAGAAGTAGGAGTTTTGAAGTTTTAAGATTCGTGAAACTCTGTCAGAGCTGCAATATATGAAGAGACTTATCAGCCTTGGTGATAATCAGCTTTGTAAAAAAATCCTTGTTTATGTTTCAATGCAAGGCTGAAGAACTCGCTAGCTGAAAGGAATGAAATTTCTTGAGGGAAAATATCTTCAGAGTTCTATCAGGACAATTTCCAAAGTGAAAGAGAAAGTACATCAATTAAGATAGATTTAAGCACAAAAACAAGCATTGAATTATGCATGCAAAAAACCATTTACAAGTGTGAAAATTGTTATGGTGGCATCTTGAGTAGTTTGCTATTCAAGGCCAGGATTTATGCATTGCACCTGACACCAGCTTCAAAAAATTTCTAATCCTAGATCCAGTCTGTCTTCTTTGTTCTCATGGAGAAAAAACAATAATTCATACAATTTTAGAGTGTCATAAAATACTGAGATCCAAGTTATTTTGGGGAAGCTTGCGTGGCTGTAAGCACACTTAGGTTCTAGCTGGGATTTTTGTCTGCAAACTCGCAAGTTGTCAAAGATGTGAGATTCTCTGGGACTTGTTTCTAAAGGTCAAGGAGAATAAAGTCGAGAGAGGTTTGTGCAATGAATCAAGGAATGTTTATCAACATGACCATAGTATGTGAAATATCGAGAAAAGTATGGTGAGGGAGATGTCCCATACTAGTCATAATAAAGAAAAAAACAAACAAATTTACAAATTCTGCACTATTGAAAAAATAATATACTTTCTCAAGCAACTAACTGCCACAAATGCCTGACAGGAACTTATCAGTTTATATGCCATCAAGATGTGTAAGGAAGGTGGAACCTCAACAGAAAGACAACAAACATCCATGTCTTATCCAGGGTTCTAACACAGGTCTCTTTGATCAGTACCCAGCTACAATTCAAGCACAGGCTACTATTTAGGTCTTAGCATTTAATATGTCATATATGATATTACTTTATTGGCAAGGTTTTCTGAAATGAAAAAGCATTTTGGTTTGCTCTAATACAATCAAGTCTGACAGAATTTTTTTCAAAATCCCATTTTATACGTATCATCTATCACTCCTGGAAAAACTAATTCTTATTCTGTATGATTACCATTAGATTTATCTTAAGTGCTGGAAATGGAATTTTAAACAACCGTATGGCAAAATCCCTCTCAGAATCGGTCTCCCCTACTGACACACACATAAAGCATATACTATATATGCATAAAAAATAAAAATTAAGATTTACTTCAAATAACACTCAAGAGCAGAGGGTAATGTGTCTGGTTTTTTTTTTCATCTTTAGTTTTTCAACAGATAGCTCTTTTTCATCTTCAGAACTAGTGGGATACCATCCTATCACATTCCACTCCATTTCCACCACTGTATATATTATGTTCAATATATTATGTTATGCTCAACAATGTAATTAATTTGTACTCAAGTGTGTGAAAATGTTGGTGTCTGTGCCATTCATTAGATGCTTAAAAATGTGAACTCCTTACAGCCTTAAAGAGTATTTTAATATTTAAAAAAAAACTGAAATTTAGATAATATGACCTGGGCAGGCTTGCTGTAGCCTGCATCATACAATAGCAAAAGTTCCACAATGAGGACCATTTTTTTTACAGGTGGATGCTTCTGATAGCATGCAGAAGGGGAGTGACAGCTGCAATTTGCATTGCATGACGTTTTCATATTATCCAAATTTCTGTTTTATTAATTAGAATAAAACAGTAATTAACACCACAAAAACCATTAATTAATTAGTTTTTCTATTAAATACCGAACAAAAATAGAAACTTGCAATTCACCTGGTCATCATCATCCTCAAGCAGCCATGGGCTACGGAGGTCCAACCAGACCGTGCAGTTTAATTCTCCAAGCATATCTGTCCTGAGCTACATCTGCTGCATCCAGCCACTGCACACCAATTCTAACAAGGTCCTGTTTGACATTGTCTGCCCACCACATCCTAGGTCTCCCCTTCCTTCTGAGGCCTCTAGGCACACTGTTTATAACCCTATTTGCCAATCTATAATTATCCATACGGGCAACATGGCCAAACCATTCACCTGGTACAGGATGTCAACTACTCGTGTACTATAATTTCAAAAGTCCCCTGAATGGTACTTTTACCATTGTTCAAAAAAATTTTGTATTCCAAATTGTTGCAAATTAGTACAGAGTTTTTGCAATATATTAAGTACTACTCACAGAGCCTAAATGAGCATAAACTCAATTTAGTGATAATCATGTTAAAAAATTGGAGTTGCAAAAAAAAAAAATTCTAATTAGCCTGCAGTTCATGGTTACAAGACGCTACACGAAAAAAATGTAATGCATGTAGAAGGTATGTGAATAATCAAAAATTAAGTTCATTTTGGATTGGGCTGTTTTACCTCCGAGTGTTTTTTGCCTATTTCAGTGATAAGGCACTTGAGCTTATTTCGAAAAGAAAGAACTGCAGGAATGTCCTCAATCAATACCCTACTAGTCCTAATAGAAAGCATTACAGAGAGATTAATAAACGTGTAAAGGATCAGTTAGCTGCTAATAAGAATCTTTGGCTTGATGGCTTGGCTGACAAAGCCAAGGAAGCAGTTAGACAGCACAACAGCAAAGAGCTGTACCTGATAGTTAATGTTTCATGTGGTAGAAAATGGACAGGTATACAGGGATTGAAGGATAAACAAGTTAAGGTTTATAGAAGGTGAGGATTCTGTCATTGCGAGGTGGGCTGTGTATTTCAGTGATGTTCTAAACAATGCGGTTTGTTATAGTCCCAATGTAATGACGATAGATGCATTGTTGGCTTTAATGTTGGCCCTATAACACAATCTGAAGTTATTTTGGCTATTTCTAAATTTAAACTTCATAAATCCCCAGGGGGTACATGAAATTACTACAGAAATGCTTAGAGCTGGGAATGTTTCGGTTACCACTTGGATGACTGAAATTCTGAATATCTTTTATGATAAAAGCATGGTTCCTAAGGATTTTACCAGAGCTATTGTTATCCCTATTTTCAAAAAAGGTGATCACAGTTATTGTGATAACTATAGGGGTATTAGCCTACTCTCTGTTCCAGGTAAAGTTCTTTCCATGATTGTGCTTAATAGAATTAAGAATCTGGTTGACAGTCAATTGCGTGATGAGCAATGTGGATTCAGAAGTGGTAGGGGATGTGTGGATCAGATATTTTCACTTAGGCAGATTCTTGAGAAATGTTTCGAGTTTCAGAAACCTTTATTTGCTAGCTTTGTTGATTTCAAAAAGGCTTTCGACTCTGTTGATCGTCATAATTTGTGGTTGATTGTGAAATCATGGTATACCAGACAAGTTAGTTAACATAATGAAAGCTCTCTATAATAACACTGAGTCGTGTGTGAGAGTTGGTAAGGCTTGTAGCAATTGGTTTAGCATTACTTCTGGTGTTCGACAAGGGTGCATTTTGTCTCCTTTTCTCTTTAGTTCGGTTATTGATTATGTTATGCGAAATTCACTTCAAGGGAAAGATTTTGGTCTTAAATGGGCTGGAGATACGAAAATTTCTGATTTAGATTATGCTGATGATTTAGTCCTTTTGGCAAATGATGTTGATGAGATGAACTCTTTCATTCGAGCTGTTGATGAGACTGGTAGTAGAGTAGGTTTGGTTATAAACAGAGAGAAAACTAAAGTGATGAAAATTGGTCAGGCAGGCTGTGATTCAGTTAATCTGAATGGTTGCAGTCTTGAGCAGGTGTCACAGTTTAATTATCTTGGGAGCTATGTAACAGATACTGGTGATGTGCGGCATGAGATTAACAGATGAATAGGTATTGCTGCCGGGACTTTTAAGAATCTATGGAGATTGTGGAGAAATAGGCGTATACACCTAAAGACTAAAATTGGACTATATAATAGTTTGGTTCTTTCTAGGGTTAGTTATGGTAGTGAAACTTGATGCTTTTGATTCTAGATGCTTATGCAGTATCTTGGGCATCAGGTGGTTCAACTTTGTAACTAATGATGAGGTTAGGCAAAGTAGTCAGCAACCTCCTTTAAGCAGCATATTGTGCAGAGAGAGACTCCGTTGATTTGGCCATGTTACCAGTATGGATAATTATAGATTGGTGAATAGGGTTATGAACAGTGTACCCAAAGGCCTCAGAAAGAGAAGACCTGAGATGTGGTGGTCTGGCAATGTCAAACAGGACCTTATTAGAATTGGTGTGCAGTGGCCAGATGTAGTTGATGACAGACTTGCTTGGAGAACTAAATTACACTGTCTGGTTGGGCCTCCATAGCTGCTTAAGGATGATAGGTATAGATGGTAGCATTTCATCAAGGCTACTCAGTGTCTTTTAATGCACACAGGGTAGGGCACTTCCGCACACAAGGCCACAGCTTAGCATCCCTAACTGACTGAGGGTAGTGAGTTTTGTAGAAATAAGTCTCAATGCTGGCCCAGGTGGGATTTGAACCTGGGAACTGCAGATTAAGAGCCTGGTGTGCTATCACTGAGCCAACAGTTGCTCCTATATTGTTGTATTCATATATACTACGGAAAGAACATGTGAATACAACAATGTTAGTATGAATACATAAGAAACAATAAAACAATGTAAGGTTTTCGTAGAACTGAAGAGTATATGTTTTATGCTGTTGAGATGTGCAGTGGCCCCTGATTATTATGTTTTTTCCAGTTGGCTTATTTTACCTCCAAGTGGCACTTTTTTTGCACATAATGGGCTAAATGGCCAGGTCACAAAGACCCTGAAGGCTCAGAGAAAGTTGGGGAAGTGGGCCCAGTGAAACAGCTGTTGGGTGACAGATGATAGCATCCTATTAAGGTCATCCAGCATGTTCTTCAACATGCACACGGTATGGCTCTCCCACACACAGGATCACAGATTAATGTCCCATCTGATAGACAGTGGCCTTTCCAAGCCCATCAGTGCTCCCTATTAACTGAGGGCGGGGAGTTTTGCAGAGATAAATCTCAATGCTAACCCAGGTGCGACTCGAACCTAGGAACTAGTTTATGAGCCTGGTGCACTACCAACTGAGCAACCCTGCCCCCCCTTTTTTAGTTTATAAGATCTTGGGTATGATCTGAAAGAAATATTTATGGGTCTCTTTACCTTTAACACCCATAACGACTGAAATTTTGAAATGGACTCGTCCAAATAGTGCTATTCCTTTCTTTACTATCCTCTACCCTTTTCTGAAACTTCCTGGCATTAAACTACCATAAATAATGAAATAAGGGTACTTCCTTTTTATAGCGGCCTTGGCGAGAAAAGGGGAATTGGCGCGTTACCGATACACACAAGCAATTCGTTCAATCTCTACACTACACAATTTATTTATTTAATATATACATAAGCAATTTATTTAAAATAAACAACAGGTACTTTCCAGTCGTAATTGGGCGCCAATCTTCGTATCAAGTGAATCTGTCGTCCTCATTATAAAAAACGTCCCGATTGAGCGGAGTCCAAGTGAGAACGAATCAGTAAAGTGTTTTTTATTCGAGGTTGTCCAAATCGAGTTAGAATACTAGTATTTCACTTTACTACTTGTCAAATCCATTTCAGTGAAGTTAACAGATGCCAGTAATATCTAGTTTTTGATGACTTTTTGGAATCTGTGTTTTGACCTTTAGTCTCTTTGATACTTTTTGGTTAACGAATAAAAAACACTTTACTGATTCGTTCTCACTTGGCCTCTGCTCAACTGGGGCATTTTTTATAATGCGGACGACAGATTCACTGGATACGAAGATTGGCGCCCAATTATGACTGGTGTCCTGTTAACTGAAAACTACCTGTTGTTTATTTTAAATAAATTGCTTATGTATATGTTAAATAAATAAATTGTGTAGTTTGCTTATGTATATATTGAATAAATAAATAGTGTAGTGTAGATATTGAATGAATTACGACTATCGGTAACACGCCAATTCCCCTTTCTCACCAAGGCCACTATAAAAAGGAAGTACCGAAATAAGCTCGACGTATTCAATCAAGTAACAAATCAGCACTTTAGCGTCGATTTAAATCTTAGAGGAAAAATTGTCTTGAGCCAGGTGGGATACGAACCCACGACCTCCTCATAACATGTCAGGTGCTCTGGACCACTGAGCTACCGACCGCTGATCAAGATCTCCTCTAATTAGCGCTATGAACATTCCTTTTATGTTTCAAATAGGCACTAGTCAGGCATCTGCATACTTGCAATACATGCTTCCATCTATTGGCAAATATAAATGCCGCTTGTGGCTAAAGTGCCTGACTAGCGCCTATAAGAAACATAAAAGGAATGTTCATAGCGCTAATTAGAGGAGATCTTGATCGGCGGCCGGTAGCTCAGTGGTCCAGAGCACCTGATATGTTATCAGGAGGTCATGGGTTCGTATTCCACCCGGCGCAAGACAATTTTTCTTTAAGATTTAAATCGAAGCCAAAGTGCTGATTTTTTACTTGATTAAACTACCAGAAGTGAGAATTTTAATCTCATGAATTTTACAAATGCTTCAAATTAAAAATGTTTTTAGTAGCACAGATTAACTGCATATTTTGACCCCTACCAGCCAAAATGCTTGTTTTGGCATTTCCAGGTGATTTCATGTGTTTTCCTTTCCCCTACCTCTTATTGTTGAACAATAGGCTGTTTTAAATAACTTTGTCAGATGCAAATTTTTTTTGGGTTTTCTAAGTGAGGAATCAAGTTTGTTTAGTAATCAGCTCTGATTAAAATAGTTCTCTCTCTCATAGGATTATTATTGGTGGCTTCTTTTTATGTGTAAAATTAAAATCATTTAGTGATAAGCTCTGGTTAAAATTGTCTCAGTTTTCTTTTGCAACTTTTTTCAAGAACAAAAATTTGTTGTTAAACAATAAGCTCTGGTTAAAATGATTGCCTCCAATGAAATAATTTTTAAGGTGTTTATTACTTTTAAGGTCTGTTCAGCAATAGGTTCCAATTAAAATTAGTCTTTGATGAGAGAAATATTTTGGGCTTTCTAAAGGGTTGGGTTGTTTTACCTCTGAGCACTTTTTTACACACCATGGGCTAAATGGCCAGGTCACAAGAACCCCCCGAAAGCTCAGAGAAGGTTGGGGAAGGGGACTTTCTTGAATAGCTGTTCAGAGACAGATGGTAGTTTCTCATCAAGGCCATCCAGTGTTCTTTAACATGCACAGGGTAGCTCTCCCACACACGGGCAACAGCTTAATGTCCCATCCGACAGACAGCGGCCTTTCCAAGCCCATTTGCAGAGATAAATCTCAACACTGACCCAGCTGGGGCTCAAACCTGGGAATTGCAGATTATGAGCCTAACACACTACCATCTGAGCATCCCTGCCCAGTGCTGAAGGACATTCATGCAATGTTTAGTGATATGCACAGTTGAAATGTGGCTTTGCTTGGTATTGTTGTGCTTAAGCAGTGCTCATTGTTCAGTCACAGTTAAGGAAAAAGTGTCTTAGATACAGTTATTCATTTCTATTAATTACTCATACATGGTGGGAGGTGGACTTTTAATCAAAATACATATCATTTATTAATTTAATACCTGCTTAAGCAGTTGCTTGCTGTACCAGTCTGACAGAAGCCTCTCAGTTTATATGCCATAGTAAATTGGTGAGGAAGGCAAGAACTCAGCAGAAAAACAACACTAACATCCATGCCTTACTCAGGCCCCTTTGATCAGTAGTGGTATCCACTCAATACTACATATAAAACAAGATGGCAGCATTGGAACCATGAACTGAAGTACTACCATTTCAGCTACATCACCAGATGTGTGCAACATTAAATTTGTCCAATAATTATGGGAAACAACATAACATGACATATGAATGCTAAAGGTTTTACTATTAATGTAGAATCAGATCCTTATTCTAATTTGTACAGTATTTGGCAAAGGAAGCAAAACTCACCACAGCTTTTACAATCAGGAAAAAGTCTGGGTTTAACATTTCAATTTTATTAACTTTTCTGTTTAAGGTTTGTATCTGGATGGTGAGAATTAACAATTGCAATATACATATCACTGAAAGACTGCATATATTTTTCAGTCACTATGTGACCTAGTCAAGCTTTCGCTTAAATTCCACAACTGTTTAGCAGTTTCATTTTCTGTTATATCAATAAATGACTCCTTGTGACAATTTCTATAATACTGCCCACTTTCATGTTCCAGTTCTTCTGATATAGCACAGTGAATAATGGTCTGGCATCCTTGTGTTGGTGTTCTAATGAAAACCCATGCAAGAGGCAGTAAAAGCAATATTTTTATCCAGTTTACCTGCACATATCGCCCTAAATTAGTCCAAACCATTCCAGGGCTCACCATATACACATTTACTCCAACGTTCTGTAAACGTTTCGCCAATTCACGAGCAAAAATTATACCTGCCAACTTGCTGTTATAATATGCTTTCCTTCTGTCATAACTGAAATGCAAGTTTAGATCTTCTAAATGAATTTTGCCTTTCTTATACAATGAAGAGGTGACCACAACTATACGACTAGGTGCAGAAAGCTTTAATTTCTCCAACAGTAACGATGTCAACAAAAAGTGACCTAAATAATTTACACCCATTTGCATTTCAAAACCATCTTCTGTTAACATGTATGGACAGTGGAACACTCCAGCATTATTGATTAATACATCAAGCCTATCTTCGGTGGCCAAGAACATGTCCGTAAATCTATGAACTGACTTCAGTGAACTTAAGTCCAAATGTAAAATTTTCAGCTCTCCATTCTGCGTTACACGCCGAATATCATCTATTGCTGTATGTGCTTTATTTAGGTCACGGCATGCCATAATAACACGTGCTCCACGCTTTGCTAATTCAGTTGCAGTTGCTTTCCCTATGCCAGAGTTGGCCCCTGTAATAATCACAGTTTTTCTTTGCATCGTTCCTTTACAACGACATTTACCCCATTTTCGTTCTAAATAACGACGAATTAATGCCAGTCCACATATAAACGCTAAAGTCACAAATAACTTTCCTCTGCCCATTTCAAAATTTTTGTTGATTGTTTTCTTCTTTCTTTGAGCATAATGATTGGTAAAAAAACTACATTCTCAACCTTTTATGCTTCACGTACCCCCTGCAAATGTGTATGTAACTGGCGTACCCCTTATATAGATAGATAAAAATATAGTTATAGTATAATAATGCCAATTTAGCGACTTTGTTACTAGATCTAGCGACTTTTAAGCTGCTCTCAAAAATATTTTCGCGTACCCCACGTTGAGAACCCCTGGTTTAAAGCATAAAATAAATACTCCCTCAAGCAGCTGCTTGCCACAGAGGTCTGACATGAGCCTATCAGTTTATATGCCATAGTAGAAGGTAGTGATGGAAAAACCAATGGAGGCTAATAACATTTACTTATGTGTAGAGTCAAATCTAATGACAAAATGTGTGAAAACCATTGGTGGAAACGCATTAAAGGGGACTGAAAGTGGAATTTTTGAAAATATGTGTGTCTGTACAAGTGTATGATTCAAGTCGGATATTTCGTACAGGTAAGTAACGGCAAGTAATTAACAGGCTCGAGAGTGTGATCAATTTACCTTGACAGCTATCAGGAAAAAAGTTCTAGAATTCTTCATCAGAAATACATTCCTGAATTCAAACAAAATATTAATATCTATAAACTATAGTTAAAAGGCATATTCAAATCTTTGCCCTAGAATAAACCGGGGCGGGGGTGGCTCAGTCGGTAGCGCGCCAGGCTCGTAATCTGTAGTTCCCAGGTTCAAGTCCCAGCTGCGTCAGCGTTGAGATTTATCTCCGCAAAATTCCCCGCCCTGCCCACGGTCAGTAGGGGACACCAATGGGCTTGGAAAGGCCGCCGTCCGTCGGATGGGACGTTAAGCCGTGGCTCCGTGTGCGGGAGAGTCATACCCTGTGTACGTTAAAGAACACGCTGGATGGCCTTGACGGGAGGCTACCATCTGTCTCCCAACAGCTGTTCCAGTGGGTCCCCTCCCCCAACCTTCTCTGAGCCTTCGGGGTATTTGTGACCTGGCCATTTAGCCCATGGTGTGCAAAAAAGTGCCGCTCAGAGGTAAAACAACCCAACAACCCAACCCTAGAATAAACTACAATAGAACATCTCCAACCATTATTATACTACTGGGATAGAGGGTTCGAAAGGCCTGTCATTCCAGCTTGGAAGACAACACAAAAAAAAATTAAAATAAAACACTTGTTCCCTATCAGCAGACTACAGAGCAAATGCAGGAGGGGTGATACTTCTTATTAATCGCAATATCCCACAAAAAGAAATTTTGACGTAATTGCTGTCCAAATCAGAATTTAAAACAGAATTTACCATTTTTAATATCTATAAATTACGAAATTCCATGACCACCAAAAACAAATTGAACCTTATAAACCAGTGTTTCCCACTCTTTTCTGCTGTGTGGCGATTTTAACGCACACAGCAGGGTATGGGGGTTTAACAAAATTAACCAAAGAGGTTAAACAATGTAGGAATCACTGGCTATCACAAAAAGGAGGCCGTGGGGACCATTGCCTCTCGAAGAGACTAGCAAGTATTTATTTTCTCATTCGAACAGCCAGCCAATATCTTTACCAGGACGGCAAACCCTTGACGCCCTCAATACGCCAAATGATAAGCTTTAAAAAAGAGCTATTTTACTTTAAAAAGATTACTAAATAATACATTAGTAAAGTCAAAAGTGTCATTTTTGGGATACAAAAATCCTTCATATTAAATGCTTTATTTCAAATAGCGCCTAACAGATTTGAGACTTATAACCGTCCCTGGGAGGAATTAATATTATATCATCTTTTCCATGTACTTAATGATGGCTCTTCAACCTTCATAATAAATAAATAAAAATAAATACCCCCTCAAGCAGCTGCTTGCCACAGAGGTCTGACAACTCAGCTATTGATCTCAGTATTTGTTCAGAGGAAATCTCTGACTCATTTACATGGAACATTCTCCCAGATACAATGGGGAGCGATCACTTACTTCCCCATTCTAATTGGGTTACCATTTGATAAAATTATAAAAAAAATACATACAACAAAATTAACTGAAAAAATTTCGACATTGAGTTAAGAAACAGAAATGAAACAATCAAGAAAATAAATACGATTACTTTGAAAAAAAAAACCCCACCCAAAAAAGTATCAAGAATAATACAACAGAATATACTGTTACAAATTTTAATAGAAAACTAAGCGTGAGTTCAAAAGAATGATTACCAATCAAATTATAAATGAACTAATTTAATTACAAATGCAATACAAATGTAATTACAAATTTAACTACACCAATTTGTCTTTCACGAGTATGAACAGGGGCGTAGCGAAGGGACTATTTTTGGAGGGGGGGGGGGGGGAGAAGAGAGCAAAAATTTGCCAACTCGGAAATCAAATTTTCCTAACTTAAAAAATAAGAACTATACAGAATTTAATTGGGTATCTACTGTCACTAACGTACTCTAATTTTCGTTTAGAGAGGGGGAGGGAGGGGTAGCAAATTTCCATTATTTTTTGGTCTTTGCCAAGTGCTTCGGTTTTGCAACCTTCACATGATTTTATAAAATAAAAAAAATATTTTATTCCCTTTCCTACATTTACCAAATTCACGTCGAATTTGGCCAACTCTACAAGATTTTGCGGTTTTCCAGATTATACCAACTTTGATTTAATTTTAGGAAACCTATCCCATTTTTTACAACTAACCTATATTTCCCCATGTGGCTTCAAATTTTGCCAACTGCCCTAGATTTGGCAATTTTTTCTTGATTGCGACAACAGCACTTAATTTCACAAAACCAATCCCACTTTAAGTTATAATCCTATTGCTTTTGGCTTTGAGATTTGTCGGTTTGTGGTATTGACAAGTTGTTCCATCATATCTTTCGAACGCAATAGAGAACTTAACTATTTATGTGTCAAAGGAAAGCTTGCGACTCGAGGAGTGTCGTAAGCTATAAAAAAATTGAGCCCCAATGCTTTCTTCCCTGCCGAAAAAAGGGGAATTATCAAAACAATTCTTACCCAATATCTCCAGAACGGGAGTGCCGAAAGTAACAACACATACGTAAAATGAATGCTTCTGATGCGGGGAATGTCATAGGCTAAAAACAATTGATCCCACTTCCCATGCTTTCTTCCACCGTAAAAAAGGGGAGAATTATGAAAATGATTGTTTCCCTTTATCTCCTGAACGCGAAGGATGAAAATAACAAGCTATGTGTCAAACGGAAGCTTTTGACGCGGCAAATGTCATAGGCTATAAAACATTGATCTCTCTGCTTTCGTACCTCACCTGAAAAGAGCGGAAGGAATGTGAAAACAATTATCCCCCTATATCTACTGAAAGCGAGTGCGGAGAGTAAAAAGCTATGTGTCAATGAAACCGTGTGATCTGGTGAGTGTCACAGGCTACAAAAAATTGACATCCCCATGCATTCTTCCCCCAAAAATGGGAACTGTGAAAGTTGTTCTACTATATCTTGCGAATGCGATGGCCTACACCTACGAGTCAGATGTCAAATGAAAATTCATATAATGACCGTCGTAAACTATTACGAAACTTTTTCCCCTGATTAAAAAAGGAAGGTGCGGATTTTCGCAGGGTTTGACTTTAATGAGTCATATCTCAAATTCATGCTTGTGACGTCTCCAGTGTCATGGGATAACTCAAACATTACTTTAAAAGGGAGAAAAAATGTGGTCGATGTTTATGTCATATATTAAATGAAAGTTTTTGAAGATGGATTTTTTTTTGTGACAAAAAATTAAAAAATTATGGCCATCTAGGAAGATTTGTAAAAAGAAAAAATAAACTTAATCATATTAATGGTGCAATCTGTCACCGAGTTTGTATTCACTTCAAAGGAAGATAGGGACCCGATTTACCTACATAACAAAACTGCCAGAGTCCTATCTTCCTTGGAAGTGAATACTATGAACTAGATGACTGATTGCACCGTTATTATGCTTCAGGTTTATTTTCTACTTTTTAGGACCATGTAGGAAGATATCTATTTTTAATTCACAACTCACCTGAATTTTACCAAGTCACTTCGAATTTTGTCAACAACCCTTAATGTCACAAAACCAATCCCAATTTTTACAACTCGCTTGTATTTTACCAAGTGGATTCGAATTGTGAAAAGTTGCCTCGATTTCGTCAACTCGCCATAATTTTACAGAAAAAAATTCCATCTTTTTCATTTCACTTGAATTTTTTTTGCCAAGTAGCTCCAGATTTTGCCACCTCTCCTAGATTTTGCTAACTCTCCTTAATTTCACAAAATGAATCCCAATTTCCACAACTCGCTTTTATTTTACCAAGTAGATTCGAATTTTGCCAAAAGTGATCATCCTGAAAATGAATGGCAGAAAATCTCTATGCAACTAAAAGATCCCTCAACATTGACTACTAAATTTCTACATCACTTTTCCCCCCACAGAACTGTGATAACTTTTCTGAAGATAAAAAATTTGCCATTATTGTCAAACAAAATTTTTCAAAAAATTCCTATGATCCCCGCAATAACTGATGATATATTCTTCATATCTGAATTCCAAAAGCTATTAAAAAATAATTCAAATTAGCCATGACCTGATCTGAAAACAGATAAAATTACACTGGTTTACAAGGTTTTTATAACATGAATAATTGAATTGTAGCTGCCTTTAACTATTTTTCCGGTGCTGATTTCAGATCTGGCCTTCAAAAATGGCTAGGTCACGTTTTTATATTATTGGTCATTTTGATTCCTATTAAGATCTTCCTATACCAACACCTCCAGGCAACTGGGAGCATATTCGATAATTTACCTTTTGTGGCAGGCAACACTGATTGCCAAGTGGGAGAAAACCTACGATGTAGATAGAGTGCGCAACCGGTCCAAAAAGTTGAAGCAATTTGAACGACATCTTCCCAACCCTTTACATGGCCGTAAAATACAGACGTTAACGCACTAAGCCTAAGTAGTTAAACGTTTTGTTTTCTTCTTGACTTAACTTTTCGTTCTTAGGATAAAATCCAATAAGTCATGTTAGTTGAACCTTTAATAGCCTAAAGAAATATTGCATTTAATAAAAAAGAAAAACTATCAATTAGGGTTGGGTTGTTTTCCATCTGAGCGGCACTTTTTTGTACACCATGGGCTAAACATGCAAATAGAAGGGTGGGTGTGCGCAGTTGAGATATACAAATGATGATAATCCAGAGCCAATGACGTGTGTGGCTCAAGAGATAAAAGGTGCAAGAAGGAACAGGGATGGTATTGTGATTATGCAGGTGGAAGTCGTGTGAAAGGTTGAGATTAGGTGGTTCTGCTTCAAAATTGTTCAATGATGGCTAAAAATGCCTGGTATACATTGTCGGCAAATTGGGTTGTTTTACCTCTGAGCAGCACTTTTTTGCACACCATGGGCTAAATGGCAAGGTGACAAGGACCCCGAAGGCTCAGAGCAGGTTGGAGGAGGGGACCCACTGGAACAGCTGTTGGTATACAGATGGTAGCTCCTGTTAAGGCCATCCAGCGTGTTCTTTAACGTGCACAGAGTATGGCTCTCCCGCACATGGAGCCACGGCTTAACGTCCCATCCGACGGACGTCGGTCTTTCCAAGCCCATCGGTGTCCCCTACTGACCGTGGGCAGGGTGGGGAATTTTGCGGAGATAAATCTCAACGCTGACCCAGCTGGGACTCGAACCTGGGAACTACAGATTACGAGCCTGGCGCGCTACTGACTGAACCCCCCCAAAAACTATCAGTTAAAAGATCGCGTTATTTTTAGACTTTTTTGAAAGCAAATATTTTGTGTGATACCATAATTTAATGAAAATAGAAACTCCTTTGTTTATTAAGGCGTGTAAACACAATACTTAGAAAAGGCGCTTGCTACATGATTGTCTATACTTTTCATGCTGGCGGCCATGTAATGGGTGGGCATTAATGAGCTTACTTTAGCTTAAGATTGGGGGCACTATAGCACAGTGATTGCTCCTTCTATCTCATTGGAGAAAACATGTAACTGTAACCTAACCTGACTGCCATGCTTGTTGTTTTAATTGGAGGAACACGTGCTGTATGATGAAGAGTGAATTTTGGCGTTTAAATGGCACAAAGGCAGCGTCGCGGATGTGTTAATGTGCCACATAAATTTTATTTTTCTGGGTGGAAATTATATTTTAAAATCCCAGGGTCCTTCTTTAACAAAGATTGTGAAGAAAGCCTTTAACTCGTATTTTGGATGTCATGTTCGAGATCAGGACAAAACATGGGATCCACTGGAAATGAACCGTGATTCCAGCAGAAGTGACCTTGAAGCAAGTCTCCCTAATCTTCTGGATGTGGAAGGGGTTGCAGTCTTGCTGGCTCGCTTCTGGAGAGCTTCCAAGGCTGACTTCGAGTCATAGAAGATGACAAAGTTACTACTCTCGAGGCTGAGGATGAAAAGTGCAGCCTCAAGTAGAGCATGAAGCTCTGCACAGGTGGAGGTGAGATGCGGGAGATAGAAACCTCTGGCGATGCCAGTATCGGAGATGGCAAAGGCAACACGTTGTCTCTCGCAGTCCACAGATCCATCAGTGTAGAACTCGTTACATCTCTCATATCGTTCAGTGACATAGGAGGTGGAGAGAAGTCTGATGGCCACTGGATCAGGGTCGCTCTTCCGACCTTGAAAAGGGATAGTAACATTGATCATAAGATCACTGTTCCTCCAGGGTGGAAGGTCAGGGACGAGCATATTGCCAGCATCCAGCACTTTCAGCTCGTGTCTGGAGCTGGCAGGAATGATGCGGTCATAGAAGTCCTTGGCAGTCACGGTGATTGCAGAGCGAGGCCTGTCATGCAACTTCCTGAGAAGCTCATGGTTAGAGTGGAGGGAATGGAGCCTCGAGAGATGACACAGTGTATCTCTCTTTCAGTGCAGGTGGAAGGGCATGTCATCAGCCTCTGCAATGCAGATGCATTAGGTGTGTTACGGAAGAGTCTGAGACAGAGGTGCAGAGATATAGTGTGGACAGTGGCCAACTTGCTCAGCACTGAAGCAGAGGCATTGCTCAGAAGGTGACTGCTGTAGTTGACACGGGAGAGGATCAAGAGCCGGTACAAGACCAGGAGGGTCTTGCAAGAACTTCCCCAGTGGGTTGGGTCGTTTTACCTCTGAGCGGCACTTTTTTGCACACCATGGACTAAATGGCCAGGTCACATGGACCCCGAAGGCTCAGAGAAGGTTGGGGGAGGGGACCCATTGGAACAGCTGTTGGGAGGCAGATGGTAGCCTCCCGTCAAGGCCATACAGCGTGTTCTTTAACGTGCTCAGGGTATGGCTCTCCCGCACACAGGACCACGGCTTAACGTCCCATCCGACGGACGGCGGCTTTTCCAAGCCCATCGGTGTCCCCCTACTGACCGTGGGCAGGGCAGGGAATTTTGCGGAGATAAATCTCAACTCTGACCCAGCTGGGACTCGAACCTGGGAACTACAGATTACGAGCCTGGCGCGCTACCGACTGAGCCACCCCCGCCCCTCCCCAGTGGGTGCCAGCAAGATAGTATATTTCTCTGCGCAGTGGCAACTGTCTTAAGTTACTGGATGTGAGGTCCCCAGCTCAGCCTGCTGTCCAGGACCACACCAATGAACATATGCTGATGGATGACCTTGATGTGGTCTGCCCCAAGCATGCCAGAGGTGGGTGGAAGCAGTCTCCTCGTGAGAACCATGGTCAGTCTTATCAGTGGAGCGAGGCTTAGGTTGTCGAAGAACTTGACGACCGTGGCCACAACTCGTTTCATCACGAGCTGAGTATAGAGGGGTTCTGGCTAGGGAACCAGATACAGATATTGTAAGCGTAAATACCCACTCTATTCTCGAGAGGGTAGGTATGACAGCATGATGTTCAGCAACATCGGGCTGACACTCCCTTGAGGTACTCCATGATTGATGGTGTGGGAGACGCTGAGCGTGTTGCCCAGCTTCATGCGAACTGTCCTGTTGGAGGTACACTAATCGAGTGGATGATAATGACTTAGAGGCTGAGATCCTGGAGCCTGCAGAGAAAATCCGATTGGGACAGCGAATCGAATGCTTCTGAATGTTGAAGAAGACAGCGACAGTAGTCTGTCCCACGGACAATAACTGATCAGAAGCAAAGGTGAAGTCGACGAAATTGTCAGACGTGTAGGGAGGAGGCCATTGGACTCTAGATACCATTCCAGGCGTCCAAGGACCAGTCTCTCTAGGATCTTGCAGATGCAAGATGATAAAGCAATGGACCTGTAAGAGGACAACTCAGTGGCAGGTTTTCCCTGCTTCAAGAAGGCACGATGTGTTGCTTTCATGAATTAGGTACTGTGCAGGTGGTCCAGGAGTGATCGAATGCTTTAAGTACAAGTAGAGCCTCAGGTGACAGGTTACCTGAGGCTCTACTTGTACTTCTCATCTTCCCGTGATTTATGTACCTCGGTATGGCGCCATCTATGATCTGGAATGGCAACTATTTCTTTTTTTATGTTGCGCTGAGCAAGATATAAATAAGTCCCTTCATGCTATTAGCGTTATTAATGATTTAATCAGTTAAAGTCGACAGAGAACTTTGCGGATATTATTTATTAATTAAATTGTTAATATCGCTAATAGCGTGAAATGGCTTATTTATTTACATCATAAAACATCATTTTAAATGTCATTTTAAAGCACAGCATAAAAAACAGTTGCCATCGCAGATCATAAATAGGGCCAAGCCCAGGTGAAGAAATCACGGGAAGAGTGATGTCAAATTAGTAGAGAAAAAAAAACTGCGACGTTAGTTTAGTGTCTTAGCACACTCTGGCATGTTTCTGGAGAGACATGTGCTCGAACCCCACACATCGGCAGAACTTTTTCCCAAAAAAAATTAAGAAATATATTCTAATAATAATGACTATCTTGTGTAATTAATACATAAGATTTGTTAATTAGTTGATTTATAATTCTTAAACAATGTTTTCCTTTAAATCTGGGTTCTATATGTCAGCACGAACAGAGGCGTTTGTAGCACTCTGACCACAATTTACTACCCTCTACTGACAGGTTCCTGTGAGACATCTGTGACAAGCAGCTGCTTGAGGGGATATTTATTTTTCTTATATTAATCTATTTAACTATTAATGTTTAAATTATCAATAAAAAACTTTTCAACAAAATGTATAAAATTTGCAGTTATTGCATATATTTTGTCTTTTTTTAATAATAAGTTTGAGGAAAAAAATTCTTTTCCTTGCTGTATTGGATTGTTTTACCTCTGAGCAGCACTTTTTTCATAAAGTAGGCTAAATGGCCAGACCACAAAGACCCCAAGGTCTCGGAGAAAGTTGGAAGAAGGATACTCACTGGAACAGCTATTGGGAGATAGGTGGTAGCCTCCAGTTAAGGACATTTATTGTGCTCTTTAATGTGCACATGGCTCTCCCTCACACAGGCCATGGCTTAATGTCCAATTCAACAGATGGCAGTCTTTATTAGCCCCTCAGTGTCCCCTAATGACAGAGGGCAGGGCAACGAGTTTTGTGGAGATAAATCTCAATGTTGACTCAGCTGGGACTCAAACTTGGGAACTACAAATTATGAGTGCGTCACGCTATTGACTGAGCCACTCGCACCCCAGCTGCTTGATAGACTTTCCTGTAGACGAATATTATTCGCAGTGACATAACTAACACTGATGGCTAGTCATATCCCATGGGCCCCTAACTTGGAAGAGGACTCTTGAAAAAATCCTTCCAAACTGGCACACTGAAATGTACATTTTCGTATATTTATTTTTTAATTTGAATATTAAATTTAAAAGTTAAATATTTGTCAGTTACATTTTGAGGTTCAACAAAATATTTGTTATTTTGTTGGCCTTTGTGATATTACTTTAAAAGTAGTATTACAATATTGGCCACATTTAAAGAACACTAAAATCTGCTGATTATTGAAAATGTTGCACTTTCGGCAGTTTCCCAGTTGTGTGTGTAGTTATAATATTTTCCTTAATCAAACCTGATAACAGTAGCGGTCATAAGGAGGGTGCCATGGCCCCCTCCAATAGATTAGCAGTGTTTTGTTTTTTCATTCCAACAGCCTGCCAATATTTTTTCCGGAAGACAAGCCACTGACTCAATCTGTACCCCAAAGGCCAAATGACAAGCTGTTGAAAAGTATTTTGATTACTAAATAATCCATTAGTAAAGTTAAAAGTGTCATTTTTGGAGTATGAAATTCTTCATATGCTCCTAAATTGGCCCCTCCAGTCTTGAGACGTATGACCATCTATGCCTGTAACAGTTGGTACTGTAGAAAGATCATTTTAAAGAAACCATGTAAGAGGGCACGATAGGTCCAAAATATCTTAGCTGTTTAATTACTATTTCAACACAAGAAAACTCACTCCCCCATTTCCAGTTGAACTCAGATTGTACTTTCAATAATAATAATAAAAAAAAGACAATAATTCCTATAAAACTCAAATTATAAAATATTTCATTATCATCATCCTCAAGCAGCCATGGGCTACGGAGGTCCAACCAGACCATGCAATTTAGTTCTCCAAGCAAGTCTATCCTGAGCTACATCTACTGCATCTGGCCACTGCACACCAATTCTAACAAGGTCTTGTTTGACATTGTCTGCCCACTGCATCCTAGGTCTCCCCTTCTTTCTGAGGCCTTTAGGCACACTGTTCATAACCCTATTCGCCAATCTATAATTATCCATACGGGCAACATGACCAAACCAACGGAGTCTCTCTCTCTGCACAATATGCTGCTTAAATGAGGTTGCAAACTCCTTTGCCTAATCTCATCATTAGTTACAAAGTTGAACCACCTAATGCCCAAGATACTGCGTAAGCATCTGGAATCAAAAGCATCTAGTTTCCTGTTATCTTGTTTACAAAGTGTCCAAGTTTCACTACCATAACTAAACCTAGAAAGAACCAAACGGTTATACAGTCTAATTTTAGTCTTTAGGTGTATACGCCTATTTCTCCACACTCTCCATAGGTTCTTAAAAGTCCCGGCAGCAATCCCTATTCGTCTGTTAATCTCATGCCGCACATCACCATTATCTGTTACATAGCTCCCAAGATAATTAATTTGTGACACCTGCTCAAGACTGCAACCATTCAGATTAACTGAATCACAACCTGCCTGACCAATTTTCATCACTTTAGTTTTCTCTCTGTTTATAACCAAACCTACTCTACTACCAGTCTCATCAACAGCTCGAATGAAAGAGTTCATCTCATCAACATCATTTGCCAAAAGGGCTAAATCATCAGCATAATCTAAATCAGAAATTTTCGTATCTCCAGCCCATTTAAGGCCAAAAGCTTTCCCTTGAAGTGAATTTCGCATAACATAATCAACAACCAAACTAAAGAGAAAAGGAGACAAAATGCACCCTTGTCGAACACCAGAAGTAATGCTAAACCAATTGCTACAAGACTTACCAACCCTCACACATGACTCAGTGTTATTATAGAGAGCTTTCATTATGTTAACTAACTTGTCTGGTATACCATATGATCTCACAATCAACCACAAATTATGACAATCAACAGAGTCGAAAGCCTTTTTGAAATCAACAAAGCTAGCAACCAAAGGTTTCTGAAACTCTAAACATTTCTCAAGAATCTGCCTAAGTGAAAATATCTGATCTACACATCCCCTACCACTTCTGAATCCACATTGCTCATCATGCAATTGATTGTCAACCAGATTCTTAATTCTATTAAGCACAATCATGGAAAGAACTTTACCTGGAACAGAGAGTAGGCTGATACCCCTATAGTTATCACAAGAACTGCGATCACCTTTTTTGAAAATAGGGATAACAATAGCTCTGGTAAAATCCTTAGGAACCATGCCTTTATCATAAAACATATTCAGAATTTCAGTCATCCAAGTGATAACCGAAACATTCCTAAAGAGCTACATAATAATGAAACATTTCATTTTTCTTTTGTTAGAATTAAATAGAATAAGGCGGGCTTACTCACTCTGTGAATCAAATGCCAATGGAATCCTTGTGTTTCAGTTACTCCATTGATATCTATCAAAATATATGCTATCGCAAATATACCATCCCTTAAAATATAATGGTAGGTTTGAAAGGTCACTTGAAAACAAGCACAAAGTACATCAATAGCATCTGCCTAGTGTGCGGCCGAAAAGTAGTATTGTATGCACAATGTGATCTACTTAACTGCTTTATTTTACAACAGGCTTTTTCATTCCATTATAGTTTATGTCTTGCATCCTCGTTTGAGCTGTGCACCTGATTCAGATGGCCAGCATCGTGACCCCATAAAGTTGACCACTCATCACCATGGTGAAAGTTAAAAACTGGCTCGAGAAGTCCATATGCTATGCACATAAAAGAAATGATATGGGTATGTTCTACTTTAAACTTGAAGTTAAATAAAGAATGTATGAAATTAAAACATGGTATAATTTCATATTTGTAAACAACTGTCTTGACTCTGGCATAATATAAAACTACAACCTTCTGATATCATGTTAACTGCTCTTATGACAGCAAATATGGTGTGCCTCAAGGCTGTTTTAGGCACATTATTGTTCAACCGTTTTATCAATGATATATTTGATTTACAAAATTTTGGCGATTTAATTGCATTTGCTGATGACACTGTGTTACTCACCTGCTATATAGAGTCATCTGCCATATAGACAATGATCAAATGTTAATACAGACTAATAGAGAAATGTTAACTTTGCACAAATGGCTATCACTGTTGCGGTCGTATCTCCTGGCTGTCAGCCACTACCTGTTATATCAGTGCTGAAACAAAGGGTCTCGAGCATACACGGAATCAGAAATGAGTGGACTACCGACACTGGTACTGAGTAAACATAAACGTTTAATAACACAGACTATTACACCCAGTACACGAAAACATAGGACACTTCCTGCTTACAGGATGCTGCGAGCTTCGGTGGTTACTGACGCCATTCCTCAATAAAACAATGCACTCTCACTACATGAGAGACAAGCGTACTCCCCCACTGTCCTCTTGGCTACCACGCTGAGCCCTTCTTAACTCCTACTGTCCCTCAAGATTACAGATTGCAGTCTTCTTCCTTTCTTCTCCCCCTCTGGTCACTTCTGCTTACATGATCTATGTCGGCTACTGCCAAGCAGCCATGATATGGTGCTCGCAACAGTCCACTGCTCGGAGAACTGACCCTCTTAGGCACAGAAGTCATTTCTACATGATTCTTGCAGTTTTCTCCTTACACTTTTTCTAAGTGACCTGCATCCTATTGATGAGTGCTCTGCGATGGTGAACCGTTTGACAGTGCAAAGGTTAACTGACCATGACAGCCCCCCCACCAAATCTTTCTTAGACTGTATCACGTCTAATGAAGATAAAAAGATCCACGAGAAAGATGGCAGATTGTCCTGGTTTGGAGGGTCCATGCATTGAAAAGTACCAGTATCATCCTATTATGATGCATGTTTTGGTTTCACATGATTTGGGTCTCTACCAGCAGCACCTTGTAGGGCATCCTTCACAATAATGCAGAGTCAGTGTTGGCCTGTAACCTGCAGTTATCAGGTTTGGGTTCCAGCTGGGCAAGTGTAGAGATTTTTCTCTGCCACACTACCCACCCTGCCTAGTGAATAGGGGTAACTGTTGGGCTTCAAAAGGCTGCTGTCCGTCGGATGGGATGTTAAGCCTTGGCCCCGTGTGTGGGAGAGACACCCACGCACGTTAAAGAACACGGCTGGATGGTCTTGACGGGAGGCTGACTTTTTCCCAACAGCTGTCCAGTGGGTACCCTCACCCAACCATTCATGACACCACGAGAGCTTTGAACTTCGACATCTGTCCCAAATAACTAATATTTAAGTAGCGAATATCATGTTTTAAAATAGCTCTAATTTACCCCTTAAATAATGGTAGACTTTCGGCACAATTCATGTACAGAGTTGCAGTAACAATTAGACCATAATGCTACCTATCCATATTGGCAATAGATCATTGACATGGTTCAAAATTCGAAAGTTCCATAATTAGAGATATGAATGAACTGACTGATTTGATAATATTAAACTAATTTAGACGAAAGGTACTCTCCCAGCTGCTTCGCAGCCTTAATGTTAGCGTTCCGATAGGCATCAACCAGCACACAGGGCTTAAAATTCGAAAGTTCAAAATTACAGAATGCAACGAATCAAAGATTTCAATAATACTAAAGTAATGTAAACAAAGGTACTCACTATGCTGCTTCGCAGCCTCAATGTCAGTGTTTTGATAGGCCTCAAGCAGCACACGATGGTGGCTTTTGGTGCCATCCATAAGATTAGTACTGTCCTGTATAGTGGAACGTCGGATGGCATCATTAAATCATATTCAATGGATTTTTTTCCATCCATTGATTCCTTTCAATGGATGGAATTCATAATCATATCAAATCATATTAAATCATATCCTTTAGATGAGCGATAGCATCGACCCAATATTTTGCCAATGTTGCTGTTCAGGCCTTCTGGTAGTTAAAGTGTCTCTCCCCCCCCCCCCCTGTTTACTTTATACTACTGTTGAGATGGAAGGCGAGACAGAGCGTCAGCATTCAAATGTTCAGTACCTTTCATTAGTGGATATTTACCTAAAATCGCGCTAATGTCATTGTCCATCTTTGGTTCCAGAGGCCCAATCAAATCCACAGAGACTACCTGGAATGGAAGTGCGGGCCGGATGACTGGAGTAATTGGACTTTGACCTTTTTTCCTGCAGCCCTCACTGGTGATATAATACTCTTGTATGTACTTCATCCCACGCCAATAAAATAAAAATCTGAGCTCTCAGAGGTTTTCCGTATTCTCAGGTGACCCCCCCTCCCCAAATACTGCCATGTGCCAACTCTAGAACTAGCCTACTTTGAAATTTGCGGAGTACTAACTGCCACCTGTATCTCCCGCCACATGATCCAGGTGGAAGAGCAAATTATCTCTCAGAAAATACCCATTCCTGCCTTTCCGTGCATCCTGCCAGGAACCTTCAAGTCAGGGTCTTCTTCCTGCATTTGGAGGAACCGCTGAGCTTCACTTTGATTTTCCTTTGCACCTTCAGGCGTTCGATGATGCAATGTTCTGGTGGTGACCTCATCACCACATGAATTTACTCTCCCTTAGTCTCTCTGTTTTGTCATCTCTCGTCCAGTGTCACAATGTTTCTTGCCTGGTTGAATGCTGAGAGTGGGTACCGATTCTTGAACGCTTCTATCTTGTGGGTGGTCTGTTATTCCAAGAGTACTGCCGTCTAATTCTTCGAGAGGTAGTTCATTTCCTTTGCTGCCCATCCTGGTATCTTGGAAGTCCTGATGCGACACTGCCTCTGTCGTCAGTTCTTCCATCATCCCACAAGTTGCAAGTAATTCTGACCGAACCTTCGCATCCGTTTCAACGTCTTTCAGTCGTAGGGGTAAACTAACCAGCGCTGCAAATTTCTCTTCCCCGAATGCTGCTCTGACCTTTATCCGGCCACATGATTTCCGATATCTCTCAGGGATGACTTCAGTTCTCACCATTGTGAGTTCCGTTGCAATGTCAACTATTGCATTGAAGGTCGAGGAGCCACAGGCAACCTTCATACTCTGCAATTGTGCTAATTTCACATGTTGTCGCCTGCAGGTATTTTGAAATTCTTCTGCTGGTAACATGGCATGTCAAAAGGTGTGTGCATGCTACCTGGTCACTATCATCCTCATACCGTACCTTCTGCTTCGAGATGTCTAATAGCAGCTGATCGTTCTCTTGGTTTATTGCGAGCCTTGGGGCAATCCCTCTTCATGTGAATCGGAATCCGCATTCGAAACACATTTGACCAAATTACCGTTGGTTCATTACTCGTTTGCCTTGATCAGTGTTTTCGTTCCCCAGAGCTCTCACTCATGGCTGGAGGAATGTATTTAGCACCGCGATCTCTTTTCAACTTCGAATAACAATTTGGGCACAGGCCACAATGCTTGAGGCATTTGACCAGCTATCGCGGTCGCACCAAGCCAAAGATTCTTATCAGCAGCTAACTGATCCTTTACACGTTTATTAAGCTCTCAGTAATGCTTTCTATTAGTACTAGTAGGGTATTGATTCAGGACATTCCTGCAGTTCTTTCTTTCTGAAATAAGCTCAAGTGCTTTAGCACTCAAATAATTCTGCCTCCTCTGCTCCTTTTCTCCTAAAAGAGTACTGTTTCCAAAAAAGCCTGTATAAAATGGTCCCATTCTTCCTCCACTTCAGTAGTAAGCAAACCATGACTGTGATAATGACTAAGTAACCTATCATGGTACGCTTTAGCTATAATTGGGTCTTTCAGAACTTCAGAATTAAAGGTAAATTTTTTAACCTTAGCACAAAACTTTTTAAGTTTAAGTTGCACTTAAAAAGTTTTGTGCAGTTTTGTTTGTTTTAACAAGGCAAAGGTCAGATCCATTTCAGCTCCCCTGGTATTCCTAAAAGAACTAGCCCATTTGCTGTTAATATATAATCAATCATATTCTTATGCAGCCCATCGTGTGAACCCATGCATATTTATGGATTTAGTGGTGGTGTAATAAGTGTTAGTTATTCTGAAACCATTAAGTTTACTTGCCTGTAGGAGATGCTGCCCATTGCAGCTACCAATACTAAAAGGGCCCATCATCCCCCCCCCCCCCAAAGGTCAGAGTCAATACCAACTTTGGCACTGAAGTCACCTAGAACAAGGGTAATACCTCAGGTCTTGACAGAATTCAAAATATCCTGAAGTTGTCCATAAAACCTTTCCTTCTCATCCTCAGTGGGGGCATAAAAGCAGATACCATTCAAGTCTTTAACGTTCGTCTGAATTTTGCTGTAAGAAACCTTTCATTAATGCACTCATATCCTAGAAGAGCATCCCTAGTGTGTCTGCTGAGAAGCAGACCCACACCTTGGTGATGCTTATTGTCGTCCCTCCCTGAAAAGAGAAATTTAAGATTATTTTTAAGAATCTGACCTTTATCTGTCCATTTGGTCTCTTGCAAGCCGAGAACATCTAAATTATAATGGTGGAATTCTTGTGTGAGGACATCAAGAGAAAAAGCTGTGTGCAGAGTCCTCACATTCCAACTACCTGTGGAGAGAAAATGGTTAGTGGGATGTTTAAAGAAACTATGTTTGATCTAAGGGACCTGGGTTCGAGCCCCGGAATAGGCATGGATGTGTGTGTCGTTTTTCTGCTGAGATCCTGCCATTCTCTCAGATCTCCTACTATGGCATATAAACTGACAGGCTCCTGTCAGACCTCTGTGGCAAGCAGCTGCTTGAGGGGGTATTTATTTTATTTTTTTATGTTTATTGAGAGAGGGAATGCCGACAATATCAAACAGCCCCCTAATCGCAGACATGGGGGCAAAGACCCATTCCCCCACCACTAAAGGCTGAAGCCATCTACACTGGAAGACTTCCTCCAGTATAGAATTTGACGATGCCAATAGAAGCAAAGAGTTCAGGTGCCTGCGATGACCTCTGCTCAGGATTATCCACCAGCTGATAAACATATCCTGCGAATCTATTCACTTGGGGCTGTCAACCCACAAACAAAGAGAAAACACAGCGGAAGATTTTCCCTCCACAGAAGCCCACCAGTGCAGCAAAATCAGGATCCATAATCAAGCTCAGAGCCATATATCTGTCCAGTGGGTTTATATGGTCAGCACCAGGACCCTGCGTGGTTGACCATTCCTCAGCAGGGTAGAAAAAAGAAGAAAAATAGCCATAGTTGTCCAGATCAGTAGGCCACACTAATCTGTCAGCCCTCCACTTCCATAAGAGAGTATCTCTTTTGAAAGGTACTAACGGTCTGCACCACGAGAAGGCGGGGTCGGACATTAGGTGCTAGGTTTGGCCGGTTCTATGCATCGCCACAGGGGATTGGTGCATAGCTCTCCTTCCAGTGACTACCTATCTACCATATAGAATATACAGTGGACCTTCGTTATAGCGCTGCTCGCTATACCGCGCACTCGGTTATAGCGCGGGCGATGTTCGCGATAGGTTCAAACATGTTTATACAGGTCCGTGCGGCGTTAGTATCGCATCGCATTTTATTGTTACTGCGTATTGAGTAATTGTGTATGTATTGAGTTCCTGCATGTATTTTGAATAGTGTTTAATTAAAATATGCATGATGAGTAAAAGAAAAGCTTACAGTGTGAAATTTATTGTGTCGCCACCGCGCCGTTCGGTATAACGCGGGTGTTGTTTCTCACCTGACATGCGCGTTATATCGGGGGTCCACTGTATTAAATATTTTATATACCAAAAAATGGAAGTCTAATTTTAGACTTTACAACTTAGCAAACTCACTGGAGATAAAGTTTTTTACACACAAACGCATTTTTTAACAACAGCATTGTGCGTTGAGCAGGTTGCCTATATGAGGCACTGGTGACCAGGCATTTGATGCATTTTATGTCATCTGCTTTGGCACATCATGAGGCAGCAGGATGAGATGGAGACGCAATGTGCTTGATCTATGGATGCACACGTGACTTGCTTGTGGTTGCCAAGGTCAAGCACAGACTAGGCATGCCCCTGAGGTGCTGTGAAAGGAGGATAATTCGAAAGTGTTCTCCGAGATGCACTGGGCATGTGTTCTATTGTTTAAAAGTGTAGTCTGGAGTTTTAGTACTACACGGTAAAACATTATAGGATAAGTTGCATAGGTTCCAGAATTTAAAGTAATGAACTATCAAGTGAATTTTATCTGTCAAAACCAGATCCATTCTCACTGATACACATCGGCTTAGTGGGAGTTTTTGTAAATTAATCGTATAGTTAATTTATGTGTTGCTAGGGAGTATTTATATATAGGACACATGGAAATTGCATGTAATAATAAGCTAATTGGACAAAAAATTAGTCACCCCTGGTTGAATGTCACCTAATAGCATGTAACGCCTCCATGTGACCAAAGAACAGTTGAAATTCTGTCTAGCAGGGATGCCACCAGTGTGCATAGTGCACATCAATATTCATCCACTCTTCCAGCAGCAAATGCTGCAGTTCAGCCAGATGGCTGGGATGGCGCTTCAATCGTTGTCCCAAATAGTCCCACAAGTTTTCTATGGGATTCAAATCCGGGGATTTGGCAGGCCAGTCGAGATGTTCAAAGGCTTCAGAATGCTCATCATGCCAATTTTACACACTTTGAGCCCTGTACACACGACAATTGTCATCTGGGAAGACTGGGGTATCCTTCTGGTGTTCACTGTGGAGATGCTGCAAAAAAGGCAACATTCGGTCATCCAATAGCCCTTCTAGTTAAGTGTGACATCACCACAACCAAAGAACCCATTTCCTTGTACATGAAACATCCCCAGAACATCACAGAGCCTCCTCCAGCTTAAACAGAACCTTGCACACAGTCCGCATGGAAGGGTTCATGTGGCTTACGATGTACCTGTTGACTTGCATCATTCAAGTACAAGTGAAAATGTGACTCATCTGACCAGATCACACACTTCCAAGAGTCGACAGTCCAGTCTTTGTGGCGCCATGCAGCCTTGTGCAGAGTTGTTAACATGGGTCTCTTCCACAGTACGCTGCTCCAGATATCCATGACATGCAGTTCTCTCCAGAGTGTTCGTTTTGAAACAGCTTATTGTAGGCCTGCATTGACTGACGAGCAATTCCGGCCTCATTGCAAAGCGGTTTACTCTAACAGTGCATGACACACTGCGGTGGTTCCTATTGTTGAGCAGTTTTTCTGCCACAGTTCTGGCGATGATTAGCGGTGGACTGCAATGTATGCCACTGCTGGAAGATCCTTTGGACAGTACGTTTTGACACACTTTCAAAGGCAGCAACTTCTTGTACACTATGCCCGTTGGCATGGCCAAATGCAGTAATACCTTTTTGCCACTCATTTACATCTTTCACGGAGTGACTAACATACATGTGGCACACAACCACTTTTTGACACTGTATTAACCCTGTAGCGCATGGCACAGCTATTTGTAGAACGCTGTGTAGATTACTGGTGCGCCCTCTGTTGCTGTCGAATGGACACAGCCCACTTACGGTGGGAGATGACTAATTTTTTGTCTGGTGAGCTTAGTAAAAAGCTTGAATATCTTGATTTCAAGAATATATTTTATTTGAAACTTTTTGAATTTGTCCCTGTTAAAAGTAATATACAATTCTTGGAAACATTTTACTTGGAATATGGTATTGGTTCATGGGGAATTCATATGAGGGTTCATTATGAATCGAATTTGAAGTCTATTCTAAATCTTCAAAATTATGTGTTGAGGTGCCTGCTTAAAAAGCAAAAGTTTGATAGCATTCAAAATTATTATAGTTCATTACAGATTTTACAAGTCCAAAAATTATTAATTTACCACTTATGAACATATATTGTCAAAAATTCGGATGATTCAAGTGTAAACGTTTTTAATAAAAACACCAAACTTTCAACAGTGGTACTTTTAAATGTGGTCTGTTTCGTTAATATCTCGAAAAATAACTGCAAAAAAATAAAATAAAATAAATAAATAAAAAATTTAGTAAATGTATAAAAATATACATTTCATATTTTTGGCTGTCCCAGCTTGGGAGGGTCCTTTGGTCCTCCCATAAAGTGCCTGGGTGATAGTTACACCACTGCCTGATGATGCATTGGAGTAATGATGAAAAACGAGTAGCATATGTAAGAATTTACATTGATCACTTTTAACTTAAAAAGTTGTTGAGATCTACTAGTTTTCTATACATCCTTTGGTTCATGTGTGCAATAACTCAGGTACTTTAGCATCTTGCCATACCTCTATCTTGCTTTCCAATAGATGTATCCCTCTCTACACAACTGTGAACTCTTGCAACGAAGACAAAGATCCCCTCAGGAACAATATGGACTCTCAATAATTAGGACTAAGCTATAGTACAGTGGACATTGAACTTGCTCATTTACTGACTAAAGTTAGTTTGTAGAAATAAAACTAGTTAAATGTTTCAGCTGTTCTAGGATACTATAGTATAATTCACTGTGTACTAAAAACAATAAACTTTAAAAATTAACATAGTGTAATATACATCCATCACAATCCATCTACAGTCGTGTAATATTGCCCAACAATATCAAGGGTGAAGCTGTTCATTGATAGAGCATAAAAATTTAATCCTGGTGCACAGGCAGTTGCTACATGTCCTTGCTCCTGAATCTGTTTTATCATTTGGGCCACTTTTGTTTTCCTTTCCTAAGAACAAAGTTAAACTTCATTAAAATAATATGAAAAAAGAAATATAACTGACAGCCTCATAGTTTTCATTAAAACATTTTAGAAACTGAAGCATATATCATTTTATGGAAAGAATATTACCATATTAGCATGATTATATGGTGATCTCCAATATAAGGTTACCCATTTTTAGAAACTGTGGGAGAAAAATATTATGTCATTAACATTTTAACAAAAAATATGCAATTGATTTATTCCACAGGAAATTCTAGTAGAGCTGTCCCGGGTTGGGTTGTTTTACCTCTGAGCGGCACTTTTTTGCACACCATGGGCTAAATGGCCAGGTCACATGACCCCGAAGGCTCAGAGAAGGTTGGGGGAGGGGACCCACTGGAACAGCTGTTGGGAAACAGATGGTAGCCTCCCGTCAAGGCCATCCAGCATGTTCTTTAACATGCACAGGGTATGTCTCTCCCGCACATGGGGCCACGGCTTAACGTCCCATCTGACAGACGGCGGCCTTTCCAAGCCCATCGGTGTCCCCTACTGACCGTGGGCAGGGCGGGGAATTTTGCGGAGATAAATCTCAACGCTGATCCAGCTGGGACTCGAACCTGGGAACTACAGATTATGAGCCTGGCGCGCTACCGACTGAGCCACCCCCGCCCCAGAGCTGTCCCATGGGTTGGGTTGTTTTACCTCTGAGCAGCACTTTTTTGCACACTATGGGCTAAATGGCCAGGTCACATGGACCCCGAAGGCTCAGAGAAGGTTGGGGGAGGGGACCCACTGGAACAGCTGTTGGGAGACAGATGGTAGCCTCCCATCAAGGTCATCCAGTGTGTTCTTTATCGTGCACAGGGTATGGCTCTCCCGCACATGGGGCCATGGCTTAACATCCCATCCGACAGACGGCAATCTTTCCAAGCCCATCAGTGTCCCCTACTGACCGTGGACAGGGTGGGGAATTTTGCGAAGATAAATCTCAATGCTGACCCAGCTGGGATTCGAACCCGGGAACTACAGATTACGAGCCTGGCGCGCTACCGACTGACCCACCCCCACCCCTGCTGTCCCATGGCCTAGTGTTCAGTGTGCTTGGCTACTGATCACAGGGACCCAGGTTCGAGTCCCAGATAAGGCATGGATATTTTCTTTCTTGAGTTTGTCCTTCTGCTGGGGTTTTGACTTCCTCACAGATCTTTTCTATGGCATACTATATTGACAGTTCCTTGTCAGACCTATGTGGCAAGCAGCTACTCGATGGGAAATTTATTTCAAATTCCAACAAATATCATAACATTTCGCAAGATAATTTCAATGTGTGTACATATGTGTTTGCATATTGCATGAGAAATGAAGACAAGCCTATTAGAGCTTCTATTCACTTATTCTGAAAAATAACATTTGTAGTAATGTTAAACAATACAGGTGTTTGATCTGCACTGTTCTTTCAACTTAGTGGAATAACAAATGAAATCAGTTCTTTGTTGTACACTTGAGGTAGCCTTGAAGTTGTTTCATCATCCCCTTACACTATCCTAAGTTTGCTTTATATTCTGTTTCTGGCACATTTATATTTCTTGCATTTCTTAATTTGTGTCACTATTCTTAAACAGGACATTATCTTTTTATTTCAAATCTTTTATCACGCATCTCTTTAAGATACTGAATAACACATTTCTCAAGTTTTTCACCCTATATTTATGTCTAAGAAATGCCTTTCTTACAGATTTCACATTAAGATGTTTTCTTTTACTTTTGTGAGTGTCACATATTACTTTCAATAACATCTAATTTTCTAACAGCAGCACAATTTGTTCATTTTTAGTTCTGCTTCATTCACCATCAAAGTTTTAAGATTTATTTCATTGTAATCTTTTGCTAATTTGACACTTGTTCGTGTGTTTCACTGTGGTCATTCAATTTTGCAACAGGGTTGCTAACTAAAATGAAATTCACAGACAAAAATTTCTATCTTAGTCAAAGTAATAATGCATTAGCAAAATCTGTACTATAATTGAATAGCCTACAGGTAGATAAACTGCAAGAATTAGTGGGCACTGAATAAATATTTGGAATGCATGCATAAGGTACATACTTAATTTTATATTTTATTTAATATTTTAATTTTTTTTTATCCTTCATGCATTAATTTTGTCAATATCACCAAAACTGATGCATCTAAAGAGAAAATGTATGGTGTTCAGCAAAAAAATACAGCCATGAAAGTATTCCTCTACTTCACATTCTGGCCATTCCAGTCCTGTTCTAGGTTTTTTAATTATATTATTCAGAAAGATATTTTCTTTCCATTCATACATAATTTAACCTTTTTTATTCCTTGGTATGTCAGCAAACTTTTTTCCACAAAATATTTATTGTTTTATAGATGTTAAAATGTCAACAGGTAACTGTTCGTGATTGTCATTTATGCCTAAGCTTTAATTGCTAGCAGATCACTATTTTTTTCATTTTATCACTCTGAAAATGCTTTAATAAAATTCAGAATAAAACGCTGTTTAATTTGGTATATGAATTCCTCTACAGATTGATTACGGAGGGCATTCAAAAAGATCTTGAACATGTATGTAGATTTTCACTAATTCCTCTGAAATTAGCGAGCTACGACTTGTTTGATAGCTTGTCTAAACCTGTCATTATATATTAAAAACAAAGGCCATATCATCATTTCTTTCTTCGCTGGTGGCATATAAAGTTTGGTCTGCAAAATCTTTGCACTGTTGCTATGGAACCTACTAAAGATGAGGAAAGATTTTACCTTTTAACAAGGATGCAGCTTGGGGATGAATCGAAAAAATCACATGGAACTATTTATGTGGAACTTTACGGGATGAATGAGTAAATTCAGAGAATGATGGCAGAGCTTAGAAGACCTCCTTCGTGCAGGAAGACCAAACAAGACTGTGAATGAAAGAACCACTGCTGTTGCTCGTGAACTCATTAAAGAAAACCCACATAATAATTCACATAATAAGATTAGATTAGAGATTCACATAATAAGTTTAGATGTCAGCGTATCGATAGGCAGCATGGAAATAATTATTCATCAACATTTAAAGTTTTGAAAGATCTGTGCCAAATGGATACCTCCATATGATCCCAAACTGAAAGAACAGCAAAAAAAAAAAAGGATAGAGTCGATTCATGCAAGGAGATGCTGGCAATGTTTAAACCTATATAATTGTTCATTTTTAGAGCTAAATTGAAAATTCTTTTTGGATTGAAAAGGTACTGAAACTATTATGATTCAGAATTTTAGAAGATCCCAAAAGCTTTAATTGCATTTCTGATGGTGGGAAATTTTAAAAAATTTAAATGGGTATTGCAAAAGATCTATATGAGCTAAAAATCTGATATTTTAGTGGTGGCATGTGATGATCAAAAGGTTTACATTGGCAGCAACAATTTGTCCCTTCACCACCAGAATAAAAAAAAATAAATATCCCCTCAAGCAGCTGCTTGCCACAGAGGTCTGAAAGGAGCCTGTCAGTTTATATGCCATAGTAGGTCTGTGAGGATTGCAGGCCCTCTGCAGAAAAACGACACAACACAGTCATGCCTTACCCGGGGCTCGAGCCCAGGTCCCTTAGATCAGTAGCCAAGCGCGCTAACCACTCGGCCACAATGCATGTGGGGAAATGAAACTTTTTTGTTTTGCGAGATTAACAAAAATTCTCTTTGAGTTGAGTAGATACTAATGAAATATGGTGATTCATATTATACAAATTCTCCAAATGGCCTTAATTTACCACTATGGCCTTATTTTACCACTTTGAGAGTGGCAAATGTAGAAAATGTGGAACATGAAGTATTTTGCAAATGATATATTTGTGATAGAAATGAGAAATTCTGGTAATTGTGCTGATAAAAAAATGGAATAAGTGTGTCACATGGGTTTAAATTAAAATAGGTTTAAAATCCTACTGGTTGCTCCTTATTACTTATCGCACTATTACTTTTTGCCTAACATTTGTTGGTTTTTGTTGGTTAACATTTGTGTCAAAACAGTTGCTCCATATCTTTCAAACGCAACAAATTTAACGATTTATGTGCCAAAGGGATTGTTATAAGCTATAAAAAAATTGACCCCCTATTGTGATGGTCCACCCATTCACTTTTCCTTTTCCTTAACCAGTTTTGTTTTATTTACATTATATTTATCATTTTGGAGATTTAATTCATTTTGTGGACTATCTCAATTCTCATTCTGAGTTGTAGAAGTTGCGCATGCGCAACTCTGATCTTTTGATTGACAACCGCTAAAGTGCTTGCAGGACATGCCCACTTTTGCGTCATAGCTTGCGCGATCATCACTTTATGCAAATGTCTTTCCCAGCGTATAAGAGACATGTGCTGGCTTTGTACGCCGCTTGTTATAACTTAGTGGCGTTAGGTCACAGAGTTAGTAATTGTAGTAGTAGACAGAGTAGAATGAGGAGAAAGAGTGAGGAGTTGAGTAGTGGAGATGTAGTAGCAGAGTTATTGTGAATCGGTGTAGACAGAGTTTTTGTCCAAGATGATGTTACTTTAGATAGATGTGAGTTGCTAATACTCCTCTTGGTGAGTGATTTTTTTGGAAATAAACTTTTAAGCCGTCCCATGGCTGAGTGGTTAGCGTGCTTGGCTACTGATCTAAGGGGCCTGGGTTCGAGCCCCGGGTAAGGCATGGATGTATGTGTCGTTTTTCTGCTGAGGTCCTGCCATCCTCTCAGACCTTCTACTATGGCATATAAACTGACAGGCTCCTGTCAGACCTCTGTGGCAAGCAGCTGCTTGAGGGGGTATTTATTTTATTTATTTTAAACTTTATTTTAGAAAAATTTTAATCTTTGCTATTTTTTCTCTTGAGCAACGTGAATTAATTTTTTGATTGCATTTAAATTTGACAATCATTTTTTAATTCTTACTCAATAAGTAATGCTTGATAAATATATTAACGAACCTTATTTCAACTTTATTTGGCAAGTTATTATTGCCTGGCACCTGATAGAGCTATCCAGAATTTGAATAAATTTGGATCAAACAAAAGGTCCAAACTTTAAAAAGCTAATAATCTTTGGAGTGTTAGTATATCTTTAGTATTGTATTGTTTTGTAGCAGTACCTCTGATGGTTCAAAAAGTCCGTCATTGTGGACATTTGTCAAGTCCATGGAAGAGCATTTCTGTTTACATGAAGTGCCCAGCAACAAAAAGGTGGTTTTAGCAGTATCTTGTCTAATTGGATGTACTAAGCAATGGTGAAATAACGTAGGATGTCGTCATGGAATAGAGTTTTGGGAAGATTTTAAAAGCAAACTCTTGGAAATCTATCCAGCTTATAATGACTTTACACAATTAGCTACAGAACTGTTTTCAAGAAGACAAAGGGAAGATGATATCGAAAAATTCATCTGGGGTACAGTAGACTTATACCAGCTGTATGATGCTGATGCCGCCGAAATTGACATTATAAACTGCATATTGTCCCAATTGCTTTTGCCCATTAGGGAATTCTTAGAAGTACGAAATGTAAATTCAATTTAAACTTTAGTCAAATTGGCACGGCAATATACTGCAAGAAAAGAATCTGCAGAAACTGCATTAAACCAACAATGGATTCAATCCTCACCAAAGCAGCGCTATCAGGTTGAGTCTTGCAAAATGACTCCAGCACAACTGGAAGTTACATGGTCTCAACAATTTGTGCTGAATGTGCCTACAACAATACAGAATGAACGAAGCAGAGAATCTGTTCCGCATCAAGCTAATCTTTGTGGCCGACTAGGGCACACAGAGCAATATTGCTACAGAAGGAATGACAATTTGGAAAACTTAAATTAGGATTTTTGAAGCGAGGCCAAATTTTTTCCTCAAGCCCTGTCATGAGTTAAGTCTTGCCACTGTGGGTATAAATAATGTCCTACATTTACCTTTTGTGAAGCTTTATCATAACAAAACTGAATTCATAGCTCGTATCGACACAAGATCTGATATTACATGTCTACATAAGAAAGTATGAGATAAAATTCAGAAAAGTTGTAAAGTGAAATTGCAGCCGTGGTTCCGTGGACCTTTGAATTTAACATGTGCTACCAAGCAGTGTTTTCTGCAAGGAATTGTTGAGTTATCTCCACATTATTTAAAGTGATAGGTAAGACTCGAATTTTTAGTAATAAATTAATTATTATATGACTCCCACACCACACAATTCAAAGCAACTTAGTAGATTTCTAGGAATGTGTGGTTGGTACAGACAATTTGTATCTAATTTTGCTAATTTGGCCGAACCTTTATGTAAATTATGCTGAAAGTGAAAACGATTCCATTGGACACCTGTTTGCGACACAGCATTTCGGTCCTTAAAAGACGCATTGTGTCATGCTCCCGATATCAGTCTTGGTGTTATGCTTAGCCAAGAACAGAATGACAATTGTGAACACGTCATCATGTATGCCAGTCACAGTTTGAGTCACACTGAAAGAAATTATAGTGACTGAAAAGAATGTCTAAGTGTAATATGGGTTCTAGAAAAATTTAAAGTGCAATTAGACACATCCGACATCACTATTTTTACCGACCATGCTGCTTTACAATGGTTGCAGACATCCACCAATTTAACAGGTCATCTAATGTGCTGGGCATCATGCCTACAAGAATTCAATTTGAGGTCGAGCACCGAAAGAGAAGTCCACATCAGCTACCAGATGCATTATCCCGTGCTCCCGTGTGGCCAGAGCTGGAGGATAAGCCTACTGCTCTCTCACTCGCCACAATAGTTCCTGTCGAATACAAGGAATACTTAATTAATGAACTACAAAAAGATTTAGAATATGGAAATGTATACCATTATTTAAAAGCTGATGAATTACCTCTAGATCTAAGTATAGCTTCAAGTATTGTTGGAAGAGCCAGACATTTTAGACTAATAAATGATATTTTGTACTACTGCAGACGACTGCAGTTACGCCCATTTATTCCCAACATGCAGTTATTGCCCATTTATTCTAATGCCTACTGCAGTTATCCCCCATTTATTCTATTGCCTACTGCAGTTATTGCCCATTTATTCCCAAGAATTTAAGAGAGTGCATACTCCAAGAATTATGTGATGTACCTTCAGTAGGACATTTCATCATCATCATCATCATTATCCTCAAGCAGCCATGGGCTACGGAGGAACAACCAGACAGTGTAATTTAGTTCTCCAAGCAAGTCTATCATGAGCTACATCTACTGAATCTGGCCACTGCACACCAATTCTAACAAGGTCCTGTTTGACATTGTCTGCCCACCACATCCTAGGTCTCCCCTTCTTTCTGAGGCCTTTAGGCACACTGTTCATAACCCTATTCGCCAATCTATAATTATCCATACGGGCAACATGGCCAAACCAACAGAGTCTCTCTCTACACAAATGCAGCTTAAAGGAGGTTGCAAACTCCTTTGCCTAACCTCATCATTAGTTACAAAGTTGAACCACCTAATGCCCAAGATACTGCGTATGCATCTGGAATCAAAAGCATCTAGTTTCCTGTTATCTTGTTTACAAAGTGTCCAAGTTTCACTACCATAACTAATCCTAGAAAGAACCAAATGGTTATACAGTCTAATTTTAGTCTTTAGGTGTATACGCCTATTACTCCATACTCTCCCTAGATTCTTAAAAGTCCCGGCAGCAATCCCTATTCCTCTGTTAATCTCATGCCGCACATCACCATTACCTGTTACATAGCTCCCAAGATAATTAAACTGTGACACCTGCTCAAGACTGCAACCATTCAGATTAACTGAATCACAGCCTGCCTGACCAATTTTCATCACTTTGGCTTTCTCTCTGCTTATAACCAAACATACTCTACTCTCAGTCTCATCAATAGCCCTAATGAAAGAGTTCATCATCAACATCATTTGCCAAAAGGGCTAAATCATCAGCATAATCTAAATCAGAAATTTTCGTATCTCCAGCCCATTTAGGGGCCAAAATCTTTCCCTTGAAGTGAATTTCGCATAACATAATCAATAACCAAGCTAAAGAGAAAAGGAGACAAAATGCACCCCTGTTGAACACCAGAAGTAATGCTAAACCAATTTCTACAAGCCTCACCAACTCTCACACACGACTCAGTGCTATTATAGAGAGCTTTCATTATGTTAACTAACTTGCAGGTATACCATATGATCTCACAATCAACCACAAATTATGGTGATCAACAGAGTCGAAAGCCTTTTTGAAATCGACAAAGCTAGCAACCAGAGGTTTCTGAAACTCTAAACTTTTCTCAAGAATCTGCCTAAGTGAAAATATCTGATCCACACATCCCCTACCACTTCTGAATCCACATTGCTCATCATGCAATTGATTGTCAACCAGATTCTTAATTCTATTAAGCACAATCATGGAAAGAACTTTACCTGGAACAGAGAGTAGGCTAATACCCCTATAGTTATCACAAGAACTGCGATCACCTTTTTTGAAAATAGCATTAACAATAGCTCTGGTAAAATCCTTAGGAACCATGCCTTTATCATAAAAGATATTCAGAATTTCAGTCATCCAAGTGGTAACCGAAACATTCCCAGCTCTAAGCATTTCCGTAGTAATTTCATCTACCCCTGGGGTTTTATGTAGTTTAAGTTTAGAAACAGCCAAAACAACTTCAGATTGTGTTATAGGGCCAACATTAAAGCCACCAATACATCTATCATCACTGCAAACAATGGGAGTAGAACTAACTACATTGTTTAGAACATCACTGAAATGTTCAGCCCACCTAGCCATGACAGAATCCTCCCCTTCTATAACCTTACCTTGTTTATCCTTCAATCCTTGTATGCCTGTCCGTTTTCTACCACACAAAACATTAACTATCTGGTACAGCTCTCTGCTGTTGTGCTGTCTAACTGCTTCCTCGGCTTTGTCAGCCAAACCATCAAGCCAAAGATTCTTATCAGCAGCTAACTGATCTTTTACACGTTTATTAAGTTCTCTGTAATGCTTTCTATTAGGACTAGTAGGGTATTGATTAAGGACATTCCTGCAGTTCTTTCTTTCCGAAATAAGCTCAAGTGCCTTATCACTCAGATAATTCCGCCTCTTCTGCTCCTTTTTTCCTAAAAGAGTACTGTTAGTGTCCAAAAAAGCCTGTTTAAAATGATCCCATTCTTCCTCAACTTCAGTAGTAAGCATACCATGACTGTCATAATGACTAAGTAACCTATCATGGTAAGCTTTGGCTATAACTGGATCTTTCATAGCTTCAGTATTAAAAGTAAATTTTTTAACCCTAGCACAACACATTTTAAGTTTAAGTTGCAAGACACTTTTAACAAGGTATGGTCAGATCCAATTTCAGCTCCCCTATATGCCCTGGTATTCCTAACAGAACTAGCCCATTTGTTGTTAATTAATATGTAATCAATCATATTCTTATGCAGCCCATCAGGTGAAACCCATGTGTACTTATGTATGTTGCGGTGTTTGTAATAAGTGTTAGTTATTCTGAATCCATTGAGTTTACTTACCTGTAGGTGACGTTGCCCATTGCCATTGCAGCTACCAATACCAAAAGGGCCTATTACTCCTCCCCACAGGTCAGAGTCAGTACCAACTTTGGCATTGAAGTCACCTAGAACAAGGGTAATATCTCCTTGACAGAATTCAAAATATCCTGAAGTTGTCCATAAAACCTAACCTTCTCATCCTCATCGGCATCCTGTGGGGGCATAACAGCAGATAACATTTAAGTTTTTAACGCTTGTCTGAAATTTTGCTGTAAGAAACCTTTCATTAATGCACTCGTATCCTAGAAGAGCATCACTAGCGTGTCTGCTGAGAAGAAGACCCATGCCTTGGTGATGCTTATTGTCGTCCCTCCCTGAAAAGAGAAATTTAAAATTATTTTTAAGAATCTGACCTTTATCTGTCCATCTGGTCTCTTGCAAGCCGAGAATATCTAAATTATAATGGTGGAATTCTTGTGTGAGGACATCAAGAGAAAAAGCTCTGTGCAGAGTCCTCACATTCCAACTACCTGTGGGGAGAAAATGGTTAGTGGGATGTTTAAAGAAACTAAGTTTATTGAGGGAATGCCGACAATATCAAACAGCCCCCTAATCACAGACATGGGACAAAGACCCGTTCCCCCACCACTAAAGGCTGAAGCCATCTACACTGGGAGACTTTCTCCAATGTAGAATTTGAAGATGCCAATAGAAGCAAAGAGTTCAGGTGTCTGCAATGACCTCTGCTCAGGATTATTCACCAGCTGATAAACATATCCTGTGAATCTATTCACTTGTGGCTGTCAACCCACAAACAAACAGAAAACACAGCGGAAGATTTTCCCTCCACAGAAGCCCACCAGTGCAGCAAAATCAGGATCCATAATCAAGCTCAGAGCCATATATCTGTCCAGTCCAGTGGGTTTATATGGTCAGCATCAGGACCCTGTGTGGTTGACCACTCCTCAGCAGGGTAGAAAAAAAAAGAAAAGTAGCCATAGTTGTCCAGATCAGTAGGCCACACTAATCTGGCAGCCCTCCCCTTCCATTCACTTCCACAAGAAAGTATCTCTTTTGAAAGGTACTAACGGTCTACACCACAAGAAGGCGGGGTCGGACATTAGGTGCTAGGCCTGGCCGGTTCTATGCATCATCACAGGGGATTGGTGCATAGCTCTCCTTCCAGTGACTACCTAGCTACCATTTACAGACCCAATGTTATATAGTTGCTGAGAAATCAATTGAACAGAAGCTGTTTTCTAAAAATTTTAACAATTCACAATTTTTTTCAAAATTTATTACAGGAATGATAGATAATCTATTTCAGTTTATGCTATGTAAATAGAAATATGTTGAAAGAAACAATTTTACCTGTTCTACTTCTAGATTTCCTAAAATAAAAGGTGGTATGGAACAACACTGAAGAACAATAAATACAGTTTCTAAATATAACTGCTGGAAAGACAACTTCAATTTCTTTTCATCTTTCTATTTGGGGAAAAACATGCAAAATAAAAGAAACCAACAATTAATTTTTGTAAAAATTATCACATTACATAACAACACATATGGATACAGATCCTTACTATGCTCAGAAAATAAGTTCTTAATATGATACAAAACAACATTGTAAAATTCATAGTTGCAAATAATATACAGTAATGGTGGTGGCAAAGAGTTGCTGGTACACATAATTGGACAAGTCTTCCCTGTCCTGCAAAGAGAAAAAATGCAAGGAGGGGAAACCGAGCCATATTGGAAGTGGCTTGGCTGACAAATGGGCAATACTATTGAGATTGATGTCTCTGTATAGATTTGGACACACAAACTGAAAGGATTAATGACAGCTGGGTGATTATGATAAAGCATTACCCACTGGGGAGACTGGAAAATGCAGTCTGAAGTAAGATGGTCCTGCAGAGATTGCAATTTAGACATGTACCATAGGGACAACTGCTGATGGTGAAGAAAAAGAAAAAAAATCCTATCTTCCTACAGGGCCCTTAAAGTAGAAAATAAACCTAGAGTATATCAATGGTACAATAATCACCGAGTTTGTATCCAGTTCAAAGGAAGATAGGATGCTGGCAATCTTGTAGAGTAGGTTAATTGGTGCCCAGAAGTGAATATGAACTCAGTGATTGATTGCACCATCGATATGCTTTAGATTTATTTTCTACTTTTTAGGGCCCTATGGGAAGATAGGTATTCTTTAAATTTTCTAAGTTATTTATATATTTTTATAACTAAAAACAACTATCTTCAAAAACTTTTATTTGATATATGACTCAAACATTGACCACATTCCCCTCCCCCTTTTGGAGTCATGTTTCAGGTAGCCCTTGACATTGGAGACATCACAAATTTTAATTTGAGATATGATTTGTTCAAGTCAAACCCCACAAAAATCTGCCCCGCTTCATTACAGGGGATAGTGGGGGAGGGGGAAATTCAAAATAGTTTACTATGGTCATTATATGAGCTTTCATTTGACACCTAACTCATATCTGTAGGCCCTCATGTTTGGATAGTAGAATGACTTTCACATTTCCTGTTTTTCAGGGAGGAAGAAAGCATGGAGGGGGGGGGGGAGATTCAATTTTTAATAGCCTATGACACTCCCCATGCCAGAAGCTTTCATTTAATGCATAGTTTGTTACTTTCTGCACTCATGTTCCTATATCCCCCCCCCTTTTTAAGGGGGGGAAGAAAGCATTGGGGGGGGGTCAATTTTCATAGCCTATGACATTTCCCACATCAGAAGTTTTCCTTTGGTTCTGGATTATCATCATTTGCATATCTCAACTGTGCAGCCCACCTTTCTATTTGCATATCTCAACTGCACACACCCACCCTTCTATTACAATAAACACAATTAAAATAACACATAGCTTGTTATTTTCGGCATTCACATCCTGGAGATATAATGGAAGAATAGTTTTCATATTTCCCCTTTTTTAGGGGGGGGGAGGAAAAAAGCATAGAGGGGTCATTTTTTATAGCCTATGACACTCCCCTTGTCACAAGCTTTCATTTGACATATAAATTATTTTCTCCACTGTGAAAGATACAGTGAAACAATGTTTTGTCAAACCGACAAACGTCAAAGCCAAAAGCTATAGTAAGATAGGTAAGAAGTAAATATAGCAGAAAAATCGTCATTAGGTGGTTGGGATTTGAACCCACAACCTCCTGATTTTTGGATATTAAAATCTATCACCATATTGACAGATTTATTTAAACTACTCTAGACTGTACAGGAATAGCTACTCATACAAGGATATGCCACTGAAATAGTGGCCAGTTTTTCTGAACTCTACATCAGTTAGAACCAATGGTAAAACTAGGGCAGTGTGCACCATTACATCATACTGGCAGGAAATTATTTGCCAGTACAACATACCAATTAGACTTTTTTAGTAGTGGGGGAGTGAAAGATTTCTTTTACAGCTTAATGCTCTTTCAACCATGCAATTGATTTGATCTTTGATTTGTCACCCCATTTTTCCAGTTCTGCCTCTTTTGGTGATTAAGACCGAATCCATACAGATTACTGTAGGTAAGCTTTCTAACCAATATACCAGTTAAGCCTAAAATCGAATATGGTTAATATCCAGTGTTGGCCTTCTAATAAAAATATATATTTTTGATATACACTGTTCGACATTGAAATTGCCCCACCCAGTAGGACATCGTACAAACATGCAAATAGAAGGGTGGGTGTGCGCAGTTGAGATATGCAAATGATGATAATCCAGAGCCAATGACATGTGTGGCTCAAGAGATAAAAGGTGCAAGAAGGAACAGGGATGGTATTGTGATTATGCAGGTGGAAGTCGTGTGAAAGGTTGAGATTAGGTGGTTCTGCTTCAAAATTGTTCAATGATGGCTAAAAATGCCTGGTACACATTGTCGGCAAATTGGGTTGTTTTACCTCTGAGCAGCACTTTTTTGCACACCATGGGCTAAATGGCAAGGTGACAAGGACCCCGAAGGCTCAGAGCAGGTTGGAGGAGGGGACCCACTGGAACAGCTGTTGGTAGACAGATGGTAGCTCCTGTTAAGGCCATCCAGCGTGTTCTTTAACGTGCACAGAGTATGGCTCTCCCGCACATGGAGCCACGGCTTAACGTCCCATCCGACGGACGTCGGTCTTTCCAAGCCCATCGGTGTCCCCTACTGACCGTGGGCAGGGTGGGGAATTTTGCGGAGATAAATCTCAACACTAACCCAGCTGGGACTCGAACCTGGGAACTACAGATTACGAGCCTGGCGTACTATCAACTGAGTCACCCCCGCCCCACTGTCGGCAGGTTTATCACCATTTGGATGCTTTTGAGAGAGGAAGAATTGTAGGCCTATGTGAAGCTGGATGGACTACATGTCGTGTCACTGCCCATGTTCATCGGGATGAATGAACTGTTGGACACAGTTGGCAACAATGACGAAATGAAGGTTCTAGCATGAGTCACAGAAGGAGTGGTGCCATCCAACAGATGTCAGCATGGCTTGATAGGTGCAATGTTCGACATGCTCATTCATCACCACAGAGCACTGCAGGTGATATTCGACTGGCTGTGTCACCCCATCGAATATCGCAGGCTGACACAGCCCGATATGTCAGCAGCTATGGATTCCCTATAACAACCTGAACAGTAAATCGAAGGTTGCATGAGGTACACCTGCACTCTAGGCAACCATTACATCAACTGTCATTGACTGCAAACCATCGTTCGTCTGGCTTGGTGCCAAAGTCATGCGAACTGGAGTCATGAATGGAACACTGTTGTGTTTAGTGATGAATCCCGTTTCTGTCTGGGTGCCAATGATCGAGGGGTCCATTATGGCGACAACCTGGTAAGAGGCCGGATCTAGCTTTTGTTTGTTACCTCATACCACCCATCAGTCAGGCATAATGATATGGGGTACTATTGGATATGAGAGCTGGCCACCTCTTGTCCGCATCACAGGAACAATGACAGCTGCACAATATATTAGTGCAGTTCTCCATCATGTTTTGTTACAATTCCTGGGAGGCATGCAGCAGCTTGTTTTCCAGCATGACAATGCCTGTGTACACACTGCTAGGGTCTCCAGACAATGTTTTCAACATATTCAAGTATTGCCATGGCCAGCACGATCTCCAGATTTATCTCCAACAGAAAATCTGTGGGACCACATTGGACATGTGCAATTCTCTCACCGGTCGGTGCGGAATCTCAATGAATTATGGGAGCAAGTCAATGCTGCTTGATGTGCAATTCCTCAGGACCATATCCATCACCTGTATGACTCCATGTCATATTGCCATTAATGGGAGTGTAACCACCTACTGAGGCAGTCACATTGTGCTGCATTATCTCACCTTCTAACTGCTGTAGGTGGCTGCAAATTAAATCAATACGTATGCTACATTTCACCCCTATCCCTTCACTCCTTCTGGGTGGAGCAATTTTAATGTCATGCAGTGTATTTTAAACAATATGTATGTTTTTCTATGTGGTTACCCATTTTTTTAACTGCCTTTGTGTACTCTCAACAACTGAAACACCTGAAGCTTATATTATTCATAATGGTTAATTGTACAATAAAGTAACACTTTTGCACTAGCAAACTGCTTTCACTTACTTTTAAATTTGACTTTTCTGCTTTCATCTTTTCTGACCATGCATTCTAAAACAAACCAAAACTGTTAGGTTGCTTCTCAATTTCTTACAATTAATTTGCAAGAAAAAGTTCATTACATTAAAAACATTTTATCAGTTTAAAAATTCGAATATCTAAATTCTAATGATGATAGATGCATTACTGGCTTTAAAGTTGGTCCTATAACATAGTCTGGAGTTATTTTGGCTATTTCTAAACTTAAATTACATAAATCCCGAGGGGTAAATAAAATTACTACAGAAATGCTTAGAGCTGGGAATGTTTCGGTTACCACATAGATGACTAAAATTTTGAATATCTTTATGATAAAGGCATGGTTCCTAAGGATTTTACCAGATCTATTATTATCCCTATTTTTGGAAAAGGTAATCACAGTTCTTGTGATAACTATAGGGGTATCAGCCTATTTTCTGTTCCAGGTAAAGTTCTTTGCATGATTGTGCTTAACAGAATTAAGAATCTGGTTGGCAGTCAATTGCATGATGAGCAATGTGGATTCAGTGATAGGGGATGTGTAGATAAGATATTTTCACTCAGGCAGATTCTTGCAATATGTTTCGAGTTTCAGAAACCTTTGGTTGCTATCTTTGTTGATTTCAAAAAGGCTTTTGACTCAATTGATCATCGTAATTGGTGGTTGATTGTGAGATTGTATGGCATATCAGACAAGTTTGTTAACATAATGAAAGCTCTCTATAATAATACTGAGTAGTTTATGAGAGTTGGTAAGGCTTGTAGTAATTCGTTTAGCATTGCTTCTGATGTTCAAAATGGGTGTATTTTGTCCCCTTTTCTCTTTGGTTATTGATTATGTTAAGTGAAATTCTTTGGTGGGAAAGATTTTGGCCTTAAATCGTCTAGATATTTCAAAATTTCTGATTTAGATTATGCAGATGATTTGACCTTGTTGGGTAATGAGGTTGATGAGATGAATTCTTTCATTAGGGCTGTTGATGAGATTTTGTAGTAGAGTAGGTTTGGTTATAAACAGTGAGAAAGTAAAGTGATGAAAATTGGTCAGGCAGGCTGTGAGTCAGTTAATCCGAATGGTTGCAGTCTTGAGTAAGTGTCACAGTTTACTAAACTGTGACACTATATTGGGAGTTATGTAACAGATACTGGTGATGTGCGGCACAAGATAAGCAGACGAATAGGGATTGCTGATGGGACTTTTAAGAAACTATGGAGAGTGTGGAGAACTAGGTGCATACAAATAAAGACTAAAATTAGACTATAATAGTTTGGTTCTTTCTAGAGTTAGTTATGATAGTGAAACTTAGACACTTTGCAAACAAGAAAACAGGAAACTTGATGCTTTTGATTCAGGATAGTTACACAGTATCTTGGTCATTAGATGGTTGAACTTCATAAGTAATGATGAGGTTAGGAAACTTCTTTGGGCATCATATTTTGGAGAGAGAGGTTTGGCCATGTTGTCCATATGCATAACTGTAATGAATAGAGTTATGAGTAGTATGCCTGAAGGTCTCAGAAAGAGGAGGAGACTTACGATGCAGTGGGTAATGTCAAACAGGACCTAGTTAGAATTGCTATACAGTGGCCAAATGCTGCAGTATAGCTCAGGATAGATGAGTTTGGAGAACTAAATTCCACAATCTGGTTGGACTTCCATAACTGCTTGAGAATGATAATGATGAATAGTGAAAATGGAATCTCAATGAAACCTCCATAATCAAAATAAGGACATTATCAAAATTATTTATACCATCAATTGGGAATTTCTTCAAAGACTATCGTTATAAGGATTACTTTTTGATACTGATCAACAATGAGCCCCTCAATCCATTCTCCTATAACCCAAGGCTCCTAGTACTTCATTATCATTACATTTTTGCCTGATAATGTGTCATATGTGAGAATGTGAAATGAATTGCAAAGTTTTAATAAGTTTACCTTTGCCACTTAGGGGAGTGCACATACTGCAGCAACTTGCAACTGCAATATTATTAGAATTCAAAAGCAATTACAATGCATTTGTTGTACTTCCAGTGTTGCAAAGACCCCCCCCCCCCACACTATGAATCAATTTTAATGTTTTATGTAGTTATTTTTACTTCGATGATGTAATGTCACTAGTGATGTCCCCTTTAGATAAATTATAAATAAAATAATTCATTTTTTCAGTGATGTCTGATGCGAGTGATCCTGTGGCTGTGATAATGAAATATGAAATAAGAAACAATAACTTCAGCCATTTTTTAGTTTAAATTTATTTTCTGGAATGTATGCCTTTTGTAAACAGCTGAATCAAGATCCAATAATTTATTGAATGTCAAGTGAAATTTTTATTTGCTAGTTTAACACCAAAAAATTAACAAATGCTAATTTCCACAGAGTTTTGTCTGTAGAAGACTACATTGCAGATTTGTGCTAAGTACTGCAATATTTCAATTTTATCAAACATTTATGTATAGATATTATTATTAACTAGAATTATTGAATATTGGGTGTTATTTGAGTATCTGAATGAATACTTCACCAAAAATATTTCAACTCACATCATATATAAGAATAATTAGAGATAAATGGCAAACACATTATGGAACTAGTAACTGAACACTTTCAGGAATATTGTCAATTAATGAAAAATTATTCCTTAAGTGGAAAAACAACTTTCACAAAAATATAAGCATTGGCAGTGACACTTTGTGCTTAATATGAGTTGTAGGTTATTTGGAATATATAATTTGGGAATAATTATTAGTTATGGGAGGCCATGCAACACCCAATAATTTTTAAGCCATTGAGTTTGTGCATCCTTTTAGGTAGTGGGTGAAAGTTGATAAGTGTGAGGAAAAAGTCCTAGGCTCTTACCCCACACTTTGAAAAAGATAAAGGGACAATGTTTTTTAATATATCTTGGCAAACCAAACCAACTAAATAAATTACAGAACTCAATGCTGTTTCCCCAACCATGAAATTTAGATAGGAAGCTGAGAAAAATGAATCAATAATCTTTCTGGATGGTAATATCCAGAGATATCTCCAATCTATAGAATTTGTGTCTATAACTGTGAGAAACACCACCATAAATATAATTAAAAAAGATTGCGACCAAATACCTTCAGTAGGTTCTATGTCATTCACATTGAGGACCCAAATGAGGATATGCATCAAAAAATAAATAAATAAATAAATATGTAGACAAAACATTCAGACAGACAGTTCACTGCTTGACTGGCCAAACATCAAGATGATTAAGAAAAGATTACCCAAAATGCAGCCTTAACTCCAGCTACCATCTCCGACAACCTGATGGATGGGAAAATATTATTCTCCACTGCACAAAATTCCAACTAAATTTTTCTGAAAACCTCGTAATATATGTAAATAGAAACTTAATCCGAAATAATGACATAATCTTACCAACCGCAGCATGGAAACTACTTCTCAATAATCAGCCAAATATAAAACCAAGCTAAGTACCCCCCCCCCCCCCCCAACACACCCACCCACCTATATAACATATTTCTTAAAATATTTTCATAACCCTTCAATAGATGGCACCACAAATACTAGCAATCACCCCTCCATCCAACATACTCTGAGCCTAGCATAAGCAAACACTGCCCAATGCATTCAAAACATCTGTGCCCACACATAACAACTCTTCAGCTGATGATGCATTGGAACAATAATTCAAAATGCATAGTTAATGTATTAATATGCATTTCACTTTTTATAAAAAGTTGCGACATCTACTGGCATTCTACACATCCTTTGGTTAATGTGCAACACACACACACAAAAAAATACCACCACAGAGAATGACCACCTCAAGAATAGTGTGGACCAGGGTCAAATCCAGAAAATGTTTGGGAGGAGTTCTTTTTCAAATTAAGAGGTCTGCTGACAAAAAAAAAAATTGATTTTGCAACTTTACTGTGTCTTTTGGCTGACAGTCTATTCTTTTGGACACAAAAACAATGATAAGATTACACTTATCCGTCGGTGATATGTTCTTACATTGTAGATAGGTTCCAGGATATCGCCATGTAAATCGAAACCATATAAATAGAGACAAACAACTTATGGGAAAATTGGAGATTGGTTCAAAAAAGGAAAACCTACTTATGAAAAAATGTATATTGAAAGTTTTATTTATTCATATTAATCTATCTCTTATTATTAATCTTACATCTGATTTTGTTATCAGTACAGGAGATTATTTCATTATTATATAAACATAGAAACACAGTACTAATTTTAAATTAAAAATTTAATTCATAAAATTACTGTTAAGATTTTAAACATTTGTTCTGAGATTACAATAGTCACAGAATTAGCTACAAGCTATCTTTTTTTTGCTATCTGGCAAGAGTACCAAGCTTTTCTCATGTTATCTGATGTTTTTAAGTGCACACTTACTACTTATGACTTACAAATAAGTTCTCACCATGAATTATATCCTTTCTTTTTTCCAATTGCTGGTGCACTCTGTCTTTACGCTGTTAGTTGACATCCAGTCCTTGATTGCTATCAGCTAACAAGTTCCGGATGGCAACTAACAGTGTAAAGATGGATTGTACCAGCAGTTACAAAAAAGGGCAGAATTCATGATGAGAACGTATTTGTAAGTCATAAGTAGTAAGTGTGCACTTAAAAACACCAGATTCACATGAGAAAAGCCTGGTACTTTTGCCAGGTGGCAAAAAGATAGTCCCAAAATTAGCTACAAGCTATCATAATCTGAGAACAAATGTCTAAAATCTTAACAGTATTTTTGTGAATTAAATTTTTAATTTTGTTTCATTATAAAGATATTTGATAGGAATGATTCCTATAAAATACAATATTAAAGAGGCAAGAAATTAAAATAGCCATCATAAGCGATGCATTGTCAACTGAAGATGAACATTCTTCGTGTACTTCATGTTTTAGTTCACCACAATATTGCACCACAGCTAATACATCCTCTAGAGTTTTGCAAATTGTCGTTCCTTCTGTTGTACTGCAATTAAAAAAAAAGGATTTACTATTGCATTCTTCAATTTCTATAGTTGGGCACCCATAAAAAGTGATTGTAGAAGGGCAATCACCACTCCCTTAAACATAGGAAGGGTGCTGCAGGCTGTGGCATTGAAGGAATTTAGGCTAGGCTTCTTTGGCAAACAAAAAAAAAAAATACAAACTAGGAATCTCTCTTTTCAAACTGTAGGTGACATTTCTGGGAGCTGTTGCTGATGAGTGGAACTTACCCTTGTTGTCAGCGTGCATGACTCATGATTCCAATAGAACAATTAGCACCAAGTTGCCTTTATTGGCTCAGGGTGGGGGGGGGATTTGCTCAAATGAGGGATGAACAGGTTGTAGAGTTTCATGCTGCCCTGTGGGTGGAAGTTCGGTAGTGCTAGTGGTAGACACTTAATGAAGACCCACCTAGATTCTACAATATGTATTTTGCTACCCAGAGTGAACTTGGATATCTCTTGCCCCTTCCTTCAGATCTGCCATTAGCTCGGGCAGCTTTACAGCAGCTGTGGTTAGCTTGTTGGCAAATTTTCTGCAAGTTGCAGTAGCACTGGCCCTGGACCTTCTAGTTGTTATTTTTTCTGGTATGACTCTTTATGCTAAAGGAAAAGGTCAACCCAGGCTATGACAAAGTGAGAACAGATGCATTTACTAATTTTTTTTTTTTTGAGTGGGTGGGTGGGGGAATTGGAACTTCTGGAGCTGTTAAAATTCTCCAACATAATTTTGGAGTTGAGCTAAATTTTCACATTTGTTACATTTTATTTTGTTGTTTGAGATAGCTTTCCATAAATGGAATATTTGAAGGAGGAAGAAATTATGAACATATTATTTGGCACTGATAGTTCAGAGAACGAAGTCAAGAAATTCAGATATCTGAAGAAGAGAACGAGGTTTCTATTGCAATTGATAAAGAATAATCAGCTGCATTGAATGGCGAGCATCAAAGGTTTTTTCAATCTTACAAAAGTGATGTGATTTTAGTAACATTTCATGGTCTAACCAAATTACTAATGAATCAATGATCTGGATTGCTCATGAAAATAGAGTTGGATGACTTCATAATCTTTTGGTAGATTCAGATCCCTTGGAAATTTTGAAATTACTCCTGATTGACAATATTCATGCATTGATTATGAACAATACATACTGATGTTGGGTTGTTTTACCTCTAAGTGGCACTTTTTTGCACACTATGGGCTAAATGGCCAGGTCACATGGACCCCGAAAACTCAGAGAAGGTTGGGGAAGGGAACCCACTAGAACAGTTGTTGGGAGACAGATGGTAGTCTCCTGTCAAGGCAATCCAGCCTGTTCTTTAACATGCACAGGGTATCGCTCTCCTTGCACATGGGGGCATGGCTTAATGCCCCAACCGATGGACGGTGGCCTTTCCAAGCCCATCGGTGTCCCCTAGTGATCATGGGCAGGGCAGAAAGTTGAGCAAAGATAAATCTCAATGCTGACCCAGCTGGGACTCGAACCTGGCAACTTCAGATTGCGAGCCTGGTGTGCTACTGACCGAGCCACCCCCACCCAATTATATATTAACAGCAAATGGGCTAGTTTGATTAGAAATACTGGGTAATGTAGAAAATACCAGGTAATATCCCATCCAATGGACGGCAGCCTTTCCAAGCCCATCAGTGTCCCCTACTGACACGGGCAGGGAATTTTGCAGAGATAAATCTCGACACTGACCCAGCTGGGACATGTCGATGTGTTTACCATCTAAAACAAGTCCACTCAATCTACATGTCATAAAACACATATATACAGAAATAATGAATTTGGCTCGTTTCTTCCAATTATTCGACCAAACATATTTAGGTGCATAACTAAATGATTTTTCTAATTCCTAATACTATTTAAAAATGAATATTTTTGTTTCTAATCAAACTATTTTCTTGATTCTTTAAAAGTAGCCTTTTCTTTTAATTCCTTTGAAATGTATGCTTTCCTTTTTAAGTTGAAATTTTCCTTTGCTACTCTTTCAGAGTATATTTTTTTAGTGCCTCTTGACTAAACTTGGATTGGATGGTCCTGATTTATAGGGAACAAAATAATTACGAATGAAACTTGAAACCCTATCGATAATATTAACGAAATATGGGAATTCTTTAATTATAACAATTTCAAAAATCCCTCGCTTAACAGATAAATGTTCTGATAATCCCAATTTGAGAAATCAACTGACCAAATGCATCATGCCTCTTCGTTTTTTGATGATCCTGAGGTATTTTAACCTGTCTGATCAAAGTTCTGTGCACCCACTAGAGCAGGCATGTCAAACTCGTTAACCACCAAGGGCCATATTAAGTATTATATATTAAATCGCGGGCTGCAAAACAAAAAAAAAATGGAAATACAGATGAAGCATAGCTTTTATTCCCTTATATATAAATGGGAATGTTTTCTGAAATACGTTTATTTAATTCATGTACCGTGTACGTACTTATAATTTTAATTAAAGAATCCAGTGTTGTCAAAAGTTAAATAAACGTATTGGTTATCAATCTTGGTGGGCCGCAGAACTGTTCCCGGCGGGCCGCGTGTTTGACATGCCTGCACTAGAATATATATAAAGCATTCAGTAGATTTGTAAATGTGACACAAAATTTTTCACCGTTCTTCTTTGGGCTACAGAGGGGGGGGGGGAGCAATCAGCCCCTGGATCTGCCACTGGTGTGAACTTGCATTAATAAAGACTAAATTACTACTACAGCAAAGACTTAATAATCAGTGAGTAGCATATAGCAGATAATGATGTGTGTGCTTCTATATCAAGCCCTTCTTCAATGGGTATGATTTCACCAATGATGTTTTCCATCAATAAAGGACTGGTAATCCATAATATTTTGATAGCAAAGGTGTGGATTTTCAAAAACAATAGAAGACATCCACAGCACGTCCAAGTGAGGTATTTGAAACGTTGAAACTGATAATATAATTTTTTTTTGGACTTTAACATCTGATTTCTGCTACTAGCTTCCCTGCAATGCAGGAAAGCCACCACAAAATGGAACACAGACCCACTGTACATGACAAAGGAGTCCAATTCACTGAATGGCCTAAGTAAAATTAAGAAGGTATAAAAAAGACAAACAAACATGTCAAGCAGGGTAAAGTGGCAAAAAGCACATTCATACCACAGCAGATGGCAACAAAACAGTCTAGTTTCTGAAAGCAAAGGGATGCCTTAGCCCTCGTGGGCAAGTTGCAAAAGGTGATTGAGGGTCTGGAGACTGTCATGGCACAGGTTTTGTGGGATGCAATGAGCACAAATTCTTAACATTCTCAAGTGCTCCATCACCATTGCATGAAAACTGCCATAAGAAAAGCCCATCCTTGCTGCTAGTGCACGCAGATCATTTCATGGTCTTCATTGAGAATAAGTCGGGCAATTTTTTGCACATTGATGGAAATACATTGTTGCCCAGATCTTGGATTGTCATACTCCATGGAATTGCAACCAAGTGTGAAGCATTTGTGCTACTTGAAAAATTGTACTTCATTTGAAGCACTCAGTGTATGGGGACACCGAGTCATTTCTGCCACGGTATGTGTGCACCTTCAGCTTTGCCAAACACAATATCACATAAGGCTGTTCAGTTTCCACATCAGTGACAGCCTGCAAAAAATCACACACACAAAAATGAAGTTTTTCAAAGCTAGAAAATTAGAGACTGACCATGCATTGTTACTTGGAACTGTATTACAACCACATTTCAAGTTGCACAAACTGCTGTATTCTAGTCTCTATGTAGCCACATATCATGTATTTGGTTGGCTGCTTGTTTGGGGTTTTATGATGCAATGGCAACTAAGGCCATATTGCTCCATATCAAGTATTGCAGGAAAAGTAAATTGTTGGTAATGAGTGCACAAATCAAATGATCCACTTACATAGTTAACTAGGCATATACTGGAAAATGAACTGTGCACCAATCCTCTGTGATGATGCACAGCTGGTATACATCCTGAAGTCTGACTGCATTTTATGGTGCAGACTGTTAGTATCTTTCAAAGCAGATATTCTCTTTTCTGAAGGGGAGCAGAAGAGGAGAGTTGCTATATTGGTAGGTCTCTTTAATCTGGTCTCCAAATGCTTTTTATTTTTGCCTCATATCACTGAATAGTGGTCGACATTTGCAGTCAAAAATGAGATTATGAAAGTTAGCCTCTGCCATGACAGGAAAGACAGCATCCTGAACTGTGAATATGTGACCAGATGAAAAGTATGTTTGTGGGAAAAGTGCAGGCAAGCAGTCTTTGGTGGGGAGAACTAAACCTGTCCACCATAACTTAAACAGTGTTTTCAGCAATATGCAAATATCATTCAATAAGTCTCATCTGGAAATACAAAAAAAAAACATTTAAAATCATCAAAATAGAGGGCATTGTCCATGATAGTTTATCTGGACAGTAAAAAGCACAACAGTTAAAACACATCTTGAGCAAAAGGATGCAACAAAGTGTTGTTGAGATGGACACAAAAAGTATATGATCAGAAGTTGAAGACAAAGATAAGCATATGATCTTTCAAGCTAAAGATATGGAAGACACAGCAACTGAATCCCCAAGCAGATTGCAAAGAAAAAATAATGCCCAAAAAGTCAAAGCTTATTTAAAATTTATTGGCGGTATCTTATCTAGAAAGCTTCATCAGCACATGACCTCTCAAGCCAAAGATATCAGGATTATGATAACTAAATCCAAAAGCTGACTGATTGCAAATACCTCCCCCCCCCACCACCGAAGTGGGACCACCTTGCCAAGATGGTGGTGGGGGAGCTATGGTGCCTTTGAGAAGTTGGGTTCAGATTGCTGGTTCTCTGGAGTTAATGAGATCTTGTGGCCCCCAGTGGAGGCGGCCTGTTGAGGGTCTGTGGACTGGTTCTAGGGGGGGAGGGTGGTCCAGTGGACTTACTGACTTATCCCCTAAGAAGCTTGGGGTTGCAGCCCCGGTTGAGGGGCCATACTTGAGGGTCTGTGGACTGGGCTTGGAGAACCCGTTCCTGTGGGCTCGTCGATGCGGTCTCAATGATATCATGGGTCGGAAGACTTCACTGGGGGGCTTCGGCCTGCTCACAATGGAGAGGACAAAGTCGAAGGCTCGCGACCGGGAGTGGCTAACCAGGTCGATGGGCTTACCGATGGAAAAGCCAAACTAAGAGTCTCCACATGAGATCTTTAGGCAGATATTGGCTTTCATGGTGGAGGAGCCTAGGTGCCTCTGTGAAGTGGGGTTTGGGCTCTGCAGTTCTGGTGCGCCCCGGTAGGCTAACGGCTGTTGTTGGGGTTGTTGGAGGGCCGCTGACTGGTTTGGAGGGCTCTGGTTATGTGTGCCCTGACGCAACCTCGGCACGGTTATGGCCGAGTCAGCAAGCGGGGCTGTAGTGGCCCGCTCGATGGAGAGGACGAAGTTGAAGGTCATGCTGAAAGGCTGGGCTGAACCGATTAGGCGTGGCTCATTGACGGGATGGCCTAGGAATCTCCACTGCAGAAGACTCCAAAAAGACAGGATCACCTTCTAAAGTTTGGCTTCTAAATTCAAAAGATACCATCCGATATGATTTTGGTCAGGCCATGCAGTATATTCTTTAACATGTACAAGGTATGACTCTCTTACACACAGAACCATGGCTGAATTTCCCATCCAATGGAAGATAGCCTTTACAAACCCAACAGTGTTCCTTTTCTTGCCAAGAACAAATAGGGGTTAGCAGAAACAATTCTCAGCTGCCAACAGTTCAAGTGCTTGGACTGCAGTAGTGGAGGGTCTTGTCATGTCACACAGGAAGAAGTGGTTTGCATCAGGCATAACCGAAACCATGCTTACTGTATGATACAATGGGAAGTGGTGGATTATGGCAGTGACAGTCGAAGTCCATGCCATGCATTCTTTGATATTAATGAAAATAAAATTAATCACTAATAATTAATTACCATTACATAGATATCAGTAGTTAATTGACCCCTATATGACAAGAATTTATGTTGAAATACAGAAAAACAGCCTTATGTGCCACAGGATGTTGCTTATCATCAAAAGTATGCTATCCATCAAGCATCCAAGGTAATAAACATGACATTTTATTAAGTTCAGCTAAGTTTGAATTCGTCCTTTTTTTACAGTTAATTCAAAAAAATATGGCCTGATACTGACAGGCACAATCATGATACTAATTTCTTTTTGTACATTATAGATATTAAGCTACTTACTCTAAGAACATCCAAGATATCTGGTTGACAAAATGCATGTGGAAAAGTTGCCAAAAAAGGAGAGTGAATCAAATCTGTAAAAAATATATTGCATACAGTGATGCCATTTAAATAACATTTCCTAATTCTGTAGTTAATCCATACTGTGTTGCATCCATATTCAGTTGAAAACAAAAGGATTAAATTTCATATACAGTATAGTGTTCAAATTATTATTAACAAAATTTTGTGAAAGTATTAAAACATTTATATACACTGAAATAATATTAACTCAATATTGTAAAGAGGTATGCAAATAACTTAATATTGTAAAGAGGTGTGCAAATATCTTCTATAATAAATACACTTTGGTGAAAGATATCAAATTAACTTTACCTGCCATCTAATCTGCTGTTATGAAGAATGAGTAGACTAATCTACCTTTACCAATTAAGCTATTATAAGTGGGTGTCTTTTAGCTGGTTTTTCAGGTGTATTGTAGTTGACACAATGCGTTAACTTGTTGATGTTTTAAAGAATTTAAATTATTACACATATGAAAATGATCAATGAAGTTTATTCCTTTAGTGATGGAATATAAAATATTGTATCATCTAAATAATCTTTAAGCAATATTTTCCTTCTGTTTCTCCTATAACAATTATTTCATTTTCAACAACTTACTTTACTAATTAATAGTATTATTTATAGATATATATTTACAAAGATTTTATCGTTTTTGAGAGGTTGTTAATCTTTTTCTACTTATTTTATCACATGCAAAAAAAAAAAAGAAAAAAAATTATTTATTTACATTTAATTTATTCATCACATAATATAATTATGTTGTAACTTCACACTTACCTAAAAACAGCTATGTACCCTACCACCAACATATTGATTTACATGCAGGGCCTGACATATGCATAAGCTAGAGTTTAGGGCCTTATGTATCAGGACCACAAAAAATTGCTTTCATGTTTTACTGTGCAGGTTACAAATCTGCATTAATAGTAATAAATTGCAGTTTTAAATAATATTTTTCAATGTTCCCTTCAATCAGAATAATAAATACATACAGTATGATCTCAAACTAATGAGGATTAGGTTTCTGGTACTCTGCTGTAAGTGCAAATTTGCATAAGATGGGATTCCTCTATGGCAAATTATGATAAATATGTTATGGTAAAAGTAATTAACCGGCGATAATGCATGGTTATTATGCATAATCACCAATCATCGTGGTGAGTTTGATAAATTTCATTAAATTTGTCACTTTACCGGCGATTGTACATAATTCCCATATGAAATTGGTAAATTTGATAAATATGCCAGAATTTCTCACTTTTACCAGTGATTATGTATAATTCTCAAATGAATTTGGTAATTTGGAATAATTACTTTTAAAGCAATTTTTGCATAATTTCCAAAATGCAGTTCATAAATTTGATAAATATCATGAAATTTCCTACCTTTTGTTGTTTTAATAAAGTAACTTATGGATTTAAACAAATTTTAATAAAATGAATCAAAAATACATTTTTGTTTTATTAATATTAGAACAATTTAATGAATATAAAGGAAACTAAGAAAAATCTGTTTCAGCTTAATATTAGAATTATGTGTACAAAAATATCAAAAAATTTGTTGGGAAAAAATATAGAACTCTAATAATTCTTACTGCTTATTCAAACATGGCAAACTATCATGACATTTTCAGTTACATAATTTTTTTATTTTTCTTGCATTTGGTTGAATTACTTTCCTTTACATGAGCACCTTTGGTACCCTTGACCTCCTGAAATTTATGTTTTTCTTGCGCACTCCCTAAGAGACAGAGTGATATTTGGTACATTCTACTGTAAGAAATTGTTCGTCACATAGCACAAACTGGTTTCTGGTATACAATTGTGAAAGACGTACCTCCTTTGTTCCCAAGTGATAGTACTCATCATTTTCAGTAGCTAATATTACTGCCAATATATTCCACAGATCGCCTTTTGCCCTGTCCACATCTGGTATTCTTAGCTTCACTGTATCTCCTACTTTGGCTACAGCAAACTTCAGCTCTGATATTTTCTTCATTTTCTTCGCTTGAGCTTCTAAACTTGCCTTTGCATTCGCTCACTTCTTCTCAACTTCTTCCTTTCTGTTCTTGATTGTAGAAAGACTGATCATTTCCATACTAGATTTTACTTTGGTTGACGAATCAGGGATAGTCACATCGGGTTAATTGAATGATGACTGTTCATTTTCAATACTTTTTTTATGAAATATTTTCATTGGGTCCTTCTAATTGACTTTGATTTTGATCTAGTGATTCAATTATTTCTTGTAGCTCCTCTTTGATGCAAACATCTGCTACAGCATCATTAGGAAGGGATGATGTCTTCAGCCCAATTTTTAAGGGTGAACCAAACATGGTTTCATAAGGACTATACTTAATGCCTTGATGATATGATCTATTCTTCATGAGCTGCACAAATTGTAATCCTTCGGTCCAGTGCTGGGTTTGGTTGCTTTCTAACCAAGAGCTTAGCATGTTCTGAATGTCCTGGTTTGAACATTCAACCGAATCTTGAGACTGACTATGCCTCGGTTTGCCATGTACGATTTTCAGCTCAGTCCACATTGCACAAGCTTCTTCTATAACTTGATTACAGAATTCACGACCATTGTCACTTTGTAACATGCTGGGAGCCCTGAAAATTGTAAAAATATCTATCAACACATGGGTCACTTCCTCTGCACGTTTAGTTTTCAAGGGATGAAGATGAACAAACTTTGCAAGGCGGTCTTGATATACAAGTATGAACTTACAATCTTGGTCTGGCTGGGACTGCATATCAATGAGGTCCACTTGGCATATACAGTTCATTTCTTGGAATATCATTGGCTGAACCACTAAACCTTTTTTGGGTACTTTGGATTTATTCTGACAACATTCACAGAGATTTAAATAAATCATTACTTCTTCATATGTTGCATTTTTGTGTTTCACATGTTGCCCCTCTGTAACTCTTACATCATACATTTTCTTCCACCATGACCTATTGACAAGTGTGTTTCATGAATTACATTAAAAAGTTCTTCAGTGTGGACATAGAATCCAATATTTGAGCTTTCTTCATTCACAGGATAAATAAGTTTTTCATATTCACCCACCTTTACGATATCATAACTCTTCTGTCTTTGATAATCTTCTGGATTCTTACCAATTGCTTTCGACTTACTTTTTTTTAACTTTATCAAGTAGTTCATTGTATTTTTCTTTAGTCAAAATTCGACTATTTCCTTTCTTAATATCAATCATGTTCAACACCTTAGAATTGAAACATTCCATCACAGTTTCTCTAGCACTTACTTCCGTCATGTGCAATTACTTCCGTAAATAAAAAAAAAAACCTATAGTAGATTAATTTTAATGGGTCTCCATTCATTTGCCTATGAAAGAACTTTAATAGTTTCCATTAATTTTAATGAAAATACACTAATTATAAAAATCATTAACAAATTCAAAAATTTAAATTAATTTTTTTTAATGTATTTACAAATTTCATATATATTACAACAACAGAAAGATAAAATAATAATAAATTACTTTACATTTTTTAAAATATAAAGTTATAAAATTTACTTTTACTAATCAAAATATTTAATTGAGCAAAATTAAATAAATTTCAGGGAATAGCAAAAATAATAATTTTCGAACCCATATGTTACTCCTATCCATATGTTACCCCTAATAAAAATTTTATTCTTACCAATATTTTACTCCTACCCATCAATATGTTACCCCCAATAAAATTTTACTCCCACCCATATTTTACTCCATATATGCTTAAAACAAGAAGCCTCTTTTCTGATTAAGTAGTCTTAGGCTCGCCGAATGAATCTAAAATGCAACCAATCATCCTGTCATGACAATTATGTTTAATTAAACTCAAAGAGCTGAAGCCCTTGAAGTTTGTTGTAGTCATTATCTGCAACTACTTTTCTTAAAAGTGTTTTATCTTTCAAAAAAAGCTTATCTCCTTTTTTAAAAAAGTTATTCGCTTTTCCAACAAAATTTTTCATTTGGACCTTACTCATTTCAAAGTTCCATGTGGGTTTCTCCATTCAAAAATTCCCTCATTTTCCTTTTTTTCATCCACTGTAAATTTCAAGCCCCTTGAAAGAGCATATGTGATAAGGATCTCAGAAGAATAAACAGAAAAGAAAGATGGGATCCATTAGGATGCATTAATGACAGGTGGAATTGAGAAGAATTAATTTGATTTACATAATTTTTAATAAATTCATTTGAGAGGAGCTTTTAAAATTTTTTTTACTGGGGGTAACATATGGGTTCGACAATAATTATATTTTAAAATTGGATCCTTCAATAAAAAGCTGTTCATCATAAATAGATATTTAAGTGCCTAATTATAGCAAAAAATTAGGTATATAGGCCGATTTTCTATAACGTGACTATTACATTTATCTGACAATCGTGTAAAAACTATTCATCTGATTTTAATAAATTTTCATTATTAGAAATCTTATACAACATCATGATACTACATTATATGAGAAAGCATTCTACACACGTCCAAAACTTAATAATTGTCATGTAATTTCTTAAATAATAAATTCATTATGGAAACATAATGACAGATGGAATATGAATAAGAACTACAAATATTCATTACTTCATAACTTAATGATTATTATTTATTAAGATACGAACTATACAATATTCCTAAATTTTTATATACTGTAATGTTGCTTCCACGCATTAACTATAAATATTGTGAGAAGCATATAACAACTTTTACCCATTAACTATCAAAATCATTTATTATTACTTCAGATCCTCGGAAATGGATCTTTTGATTAATAAGAATAAATGAAACGTAAACAGATTTATTCAAGACACTCATTCTTACCATCCTAGACTAGTGATTATGCATAATGTCTGGTAAATTTGATTAATTAAGTACAATTTATTCAAGACACTCATTCTTACCATCCTAGACTGGTGATCATGCATAATGTCCGGTAAATTTGATTAAGTACAATTTATCATATTTATCACTACGAACTGGTGAGCATGCATAATCACTGGTAAATGTGATAAATTTATTTCATATATTGCGAATTAATCAATTTACCGAAATCGTTGGTGATTATGCATAATCACCGGATTAATCACTTTTACCGTAACATATATATTGTTTAAGTTTTTTTTTTTTACAAATTTCATTATACCGGTCTTTTTTTGCATTGAAATAAATTTTTATTTCAGTAAACTGATATTTTAATTATAATGCATTTTTTTTAAATGAAATATTTTTACATAGAGATACATGGTAAATTGGCAGTGGTCAGAAAAAAGGTTTTGCTCTACTGAATATTTCATTATTTTGGCACTCATTATATTGACATTTCACTGCATTTACACAAATGGATCCACAGCTCACATTGATTTACTAAGTATTTATTCACTGTGCAATATTCATTTGTGTAAATACAAAGACTAGTGATCATACCAGATGTGAATTCAGATTTGCTTCTGGTATGATCACTAGTCTTTGCATTTACACAAATGAATATTATCAGTCAAAAAGTTCTTGAAGCATGGCTGGTCATATGCACATACCTGGGACGACTCTGAAGAAACAGTCTCCAAATGCACTAAAAGACTGCGACTGACCTGATGGTGCATATCATAACTCAGAAGTGGAGATTGATCAATGGGCAGGAGCTCAGTGGTCAGAGAACCTGTCATGTCATCAGCAGGCCATGGGTTCACATCCCATCCAGCTCAACACAATTTTTTCCTCTATTCCCACCTTCACCCTGTTACTTAAACAGCTTAATAATGATCAAATACTTAGTAAAAACAATGATGAGCTGTTGATTCATTTGTGTAAATACCTAGCATAGTTCAAAAAAGGTATTCAGAGGACTAGTTCAGTTGGCTAAAACAATAAGACACATTGATTTCATTGATTCATGAGTAATTAAAATCTGACAATTTGTTTGTCATTACAATATACAACTTACTCGCAATTACAATACAGTAAACATTTAACTAATGTTAATTACAGAACTGGTACAGATATCACTAGATTAGTAATTAAAGTTCATTACTATGTTTTGATTATTTTACTAACCTGTGCCATCCAGTATGGATCTTTCTTTATAAATATTATCAGCTAGAACTTTTCTGTAAATTACAAGCATATGAACAGAACTTACTGGACCAATTAGAGTTGCAGGAAGAAGGCTTTAAAAGAATAAAAGAAATCAGATGATCATAAAAATATGCACAAATAAAAAAACGTTAGAGAACACTTAATAGATTAAACATTAAAAAAAAAGTTTCTGACTGTGTTCCTACACAGTAGGAACCAATTTGACTAGTAATAGCATAATTATATAACCTGATATGCTGCTGTTCTTATATCCCGCTGGGTTCTTTCTCAGCTGTCTGGTGACTTGGCACCACCAATGTGGGCTCTTCCAACAAATGCACTGCGGGCATGGCTCCAGATTGGGTTGTTTTACCTCTGAGCGGCACTTTTTTGCACACCATGGGCTAAATGGCCAGGTCACATTTACCCCGAAGGCTCAGAGAAGATTGGGGGAGGGGACCCACTGGAACAGCTGTTGGGAGACAGATGGTAGGCTCCCGTCAAGGCCATCCAGCGTGTTCTTTAACGTGCACAGGGTATGGCTCTCCCGCACACGGGGCCACGGCTTAACGTCCCATCCGATGGACGGCGGCCTTTCCAAGCCCATCGGTGTCCCCTACTGACCGTGGGCAGGGCGGGGAATTTTGCGGAGATAAATCTCAACGCTGACCCAGCTGGGACTCGAACCTGGGAACTACAGATTACGAGCCTGGCATGGCTCCAGACATTTCATTTGCTTACTAAGCATGATATTCTTGATGCGACACAATTAACACTTACATGATCACCAGACTGGAGGACACTGTAATTACCACTAAAACACTTTTTTACTGTCAACAAACCTATGAATTTTAATAACACTTAAAATACAATTGTCCAATTCATTTCAGTGTTCATAAACCATTGACTACGACAAGAGTTTGTTAGGCTATAATGCTTTTTTACATCTTATATTTTCACTCGCTATGCAGTCTCTTGTTTGATTGCTGGACATCAAACCAGAGACATATCTAGGCTATGGTCAATATGCCCCAGCCATAGGCACCATTAGAGGTAGGCAATAAATGTTAATAACTTATCTCATATTACTGTCATTTACATATAAATATATATATGAAGTAGAAGAATAACGTATCACCTCTGGTGAATACGGAATGAACGTTTTCAAAGAAAATATTATATGCTTGTACAGTAATAATTAGAATTAGAATTCATACTAAAGGATTATTACAAAAATTTAAATAATAATATCGATATTTAACCTACACAACTCAAAGAGAATTTCTCATTTATCCTTTAAAATGAAAAAGTTGCCATTTTCTGACTTTATACAAAAATGTACTGGCTTGGCTGCCTAACTCTTAAAAACAGATGGCACCACTGGTGACTCAACAGGAAGACGTATATGTCACTTAGTTGAAGGGATGTTTAGTTCCTCAGTGATCTGTGGTTAAGATACCCGGCATGTTTCTGGGAGACCAGGGTTTGAATCCTAGTCAGTCAACCAATTTTTCAAGTGTTCCTTGTCTACAGGACTTTTCCTGTGATCATTTATTAACGAATTATTAATGCCATTTCACGGATGTGGATATCCACATTTAAGAGAACTTCATTGATAAAAGATAAATGTTAAAGTGGTTGGCACATAAAATTATAGGTAAAAAATTGATACTAATGCAGATATGATAATATCTGCAAGAATATGAAAATACATTACTTCATTATAAATTTAAATTTTATTCATTAACTTCATTATAATTTATAATTTTTCACTCCTAAAACATCCATTGGCATCAAGTCTTAAAGGAGAGCTATGCACCAATCCCCTGTGATGATGCAAAATGCACCCTTGTTGAGCACCAGAAATAATGCTAAACCAATTGCAAGAAGCCTTACCAACTCTTATACATGACTCAGTGTAATTATAGACAGCTTTTATCATGTTAACTAACTTGTCTGGTATACCATATGATCTCACAATCAACCACAAATTATGACGATCAACAGAGTAGAAAGTCTTCTTGAAATCAACAAAGCTAGTAACTATAGGTCTCTGAAACTTTAAACATTTCTCAAGAATCTGCTTAAGTGAAAATATCTGATCTACACATTCCCTACCCCTTCTGAATCCACATTGCTTATCATGCAATTGCCTGTCAACCAGATTCTTAATTCTATTAAGCACAATCATGCAAAGAACTTTCCTTGGAACAGAGAGTAGGCTGATACCCCTATAGTTATCATAAGAACTACGATCACCTTTTTTGAAAATAGGGATAATAATAGCTCTGGTAAAATCCTTAGGAACCATGCTTTTATCATAAAAGATATTCAGAATTTCAGTCATCCAAGTGGTAACCGAAACATTCCCAGCTCTAAGCATTTCTGTAGTAATTTCATCTACCCCTGGGGATTTATGAAGTTTAAATTTAGAAATAGCCAAAATAACTTCAGATTGTGTTATAGGGCCAACATTAAAGCCAACAATGCATCTATTGTCATTACATTGGGAGTAGAACAAACTGCATTGTTTAGAACATCACTGAAATACACAGCCCACCTAGCAATGACAGAATCCTCACCTTCTATAAACCTTAACTTGTTTATCCTTCAATCACTGTATACCTCTCAATTTTCTACCACACAAAACATTAACTATCTGGTACAGCTCTCTGCTGTTGTGCTGTCTAACTGCTTCCTTGGCTTTGCGAGCCAAACCATCAAGCCAAAGATTCTTATCAGCAGCTAACTGATCCTTTACATGTTTATTAAGATCTCTGTAATACTTTCCATTAGGACTAGTAGGGTATTGATTAAGGACATTCCTGCAGTTCTTTCTTCCAGAAATAAGCTCAAGTGCCTTATCACTCAAATAATTATGTCCCCTCTGCTCCTTTTTTCCTAAAAGAGTACTGTTAGTGTCCAAAAAAGCTTGTTTAAAATGATCCCATTCTTCCTCAACTTCAATAGTAAGCAAACCATGACTGTCATAATGACTAAGTAACCTATCATGGTAAGCTTTGGCTATAACTGGATCTTTCAGAGCTTCAGTATTAAAAGTAAATTTTTTAACCCTAACTGTTTAAGTTTAAGTTTAAGTTGCAACACACTTTTAACAAGGTAATGGTCAGATCCAATTTCAGCTCCCCTATATGCCCTGGTATTCCTAACAGAACTAGCCCATTTGCTGTTAATTAATATGTAATCAATCATATTCTTATGCAGCCCATCAGGTGAAACCCATGTGTACTTATGTATGTCGCGGTGTTTGTAATAAGTGTAAGTTATTCTGAATCCATTGAGTTTACTTACCAGTAGGAGACGTTGCCCATTGCCATTGCAGCTACTAATACCAAAAGGGCCTATCACTCCTCCCCATCTCCGCAAAATTCCCCGCCCTGCCCACGGTCAGTAGGGGACACCGATGGGCTTGAAAAGGCCGCTGTCCGTAGGATGGGATGTTAAGCTGTGGTGCCGTGTGCGGGAGAGCCATACCCTGGGCATGTTAAAGAACACGCTGGATGGCCTTAATGAGAGGCTACCATCTGTCTCCCAACAGCTGTTCCAGTGGGTCCCCTCCCCCAACCTTCTCTGAGCCTTCGGGGTCCATGTGACCTGGCCATTTAGCCCATGGTGTGCAAAAAAGTGCCGCTCAGAGGTAAAACAACCCAACCCACTCCTCCCCAAAGGTCAGAGTCAGTACCAACTTTCGCATTGAAGTCACCTAGAACAAGGGAAATATCTCCTTTCTTGACAGAATTCAATATATCTTGAAGTTGTCCATAAAATCTATTGTCGCAGTGGTCCTCCTGGCTGTCAGCCGCTACTGTTATCTCAGTGAGCCGACACTTCAGTCTGGAACAAAGGGTGTCGAGCATACATGGAATCGGGAATGAGTGGACTACCGACACTGGTACTGGATAAACTTAACAAATATTTAATATCACAGACTATTACATCCAGCATATGAAAATAAAATACTTCCAGCTTACATGATGCTATGAGCTTTGGCCGTTACTGACGCCATTCCTCGATAAAGACCATGTGCTCTCCTATACTCTCGTATAGGAGAGCACATTGTCCAACAGGACAATGGGGAAAATCGCCAAGCGTATTTCCCCCACTGTCCTGTTGGCTGCCAAGCTGAGTCCCTCTGACCCCTATTCTCTGCCAAGGTTGCAGTTCCTGTCTTCCTCCTTTCTTCTCCCTCTCCTGTCTCTTCCACTCATTTGACCTCTGTTAGCCACTGCCAAGCAGCCGTGATACAGTGCTCTCAACTGTCCGCGGATCAGGGACTGACCCCCTTAGGCACCAAATTCATTTCTACATGATGCTTGCAGTTTTCTTCTCACCCTTCTTCCAAGCGACCTGCATGATATTTATGAATACTCTGTGGATGGTGGATTGTTTGGCAGGGCAAAGGTCATCTGATCATGACACCTATCCTTCTCATCCTCATCGGCATCCTCAGTGGGGGCATAACAGCAGTAACATTCAAGTCTTTAACGCTTGTCTGAAATTTTGCTGTAAGAAACCTTTCATTAATGCACTCATATCCTAGAAGAGCATCACTAGCGTGTCTGCTGAGAAGCAGACCCATGCCTTGGTGATGCTTATTGTCGTCCCTCCCTGAAAAGAGAAATTTAAGATTATTTTTAAGAATCTGACCTTTATCAGTCCATCTGGTCTCTTGCAAGCCGAGAATATCTAAATTATAATGGTGGAATTCTTGTGTGAGGACATCAAGAGAAAAGCTCTGTGCAGAGTCCTCATCACATTCCAACTACCTATGGAGAGAAAATAGTTAGTGGGATGTTTAAAGAAACTATTTTTATCAAGAGAGGGAATGCCGACAATATCAAACAGCCCCCTAATCACTGACATGGGGCAAAGACCCGTTCCCCATCTCTAATTCCCCCACACTGGAAGACTTCCTCCAATGTAGAATTTGATGATGCCAATAGAAGCAAAGAGTTCAGGTGCCTACGATGACCTCTGCTCAGGATTATCCATCAGCTGATAAACATATCCTGTGAATCTATTCATTTGGAGCCGTCAACCCACAAACAAACAGAAAACACAGCAGAAGATTTTCCCTCCACAGAAGCCCACCAGTGCAGCAAATTCAGGATCCATTATCAAGCTCCGAGCCATACATCAGTCCAGTAGGTTTATATGGTCAGCACCAGGACCCTGTGTGGTTGACCACTCCTCAGCAGGGTAGAAAAAAAAAAGTAGCCATAGTTGTCCAGATCAGTAGGCCACTCTAATCTGGCAGCCCTCCAGTTTCGTTCACTTCCACAAGAGAGTTTCTCTTTTGAAAGTTACTAACGGTCTGCACAACGAGAAGAAGAGGTCGGACATTAGGTGCTAGGCCTGGCCGGTTCTATGCTTCGTCACAGGGGATTGGTGTATAGTTCTCCTTCCAGTGACTAACTATCTACCATTGACAGACCTCAAATTTAATATCATTAGAAATTCAATAAATTTAATCAACACATAAATGAGTCCAAAACAAAAACTTGAGTAGTTTGTTATAATGCAGTTGCATTAATAGCACAAAAAGTAATTTTAAAAACAATTTTAAGAATGAAAAATAATAATGATAATTAATAGACAATAATAGTAATTAACAGATAGGAAGGTGTTCAAAAGTTTTCACATGTGCCAGTAGATTTGCACTCGTTCTTCCAAAGATAATGAATTACAACATGTTTGAAAGCTTGTCTAAACTTGTCATTACATGTTAAAAACAAAGGTTGTATCATAATTTATCTCTTCGCTGATGGCGTGTAAAGTTTGGTCTGAAATCTCTGCATTGTTGCTATGGATCCTACTACAGACAATTTCACAAGGATGCAGATTGAGGATGATGCGAAAAAAATTCATGCCAATTAATAATAAGTATACAGGGATCGTGCCAGTTCATATGATACTATTATGGGATGAATGTGCAGATTCAGAAAAGGTCAGCAGAGCTTCGAATAAAGAAGGGCAGCAGAGATCAAAGGAGGCTGTGAACGAGTTAATCATCACTATTGTTTGCAAACTCATTAAAGAAAATTTACACATCAACTTTCAGGTAATCAGTTTAGATGTCAGTGTCTATCTATGACTATGTCTATCTACAGATAACGTCGAAACAATTATTCATCGGCATTTAAAGTTTTGAAAGATCTGTGCCAAATGAATACCCCACAAACTGACAGAACAGCAAAAAAGGACTGGAGTCAATTAGCACAAGCAGATTGCCTGCATTCTTTGAACCTAGTGGCTCCAAACGGTTAACAGACATTGTCACACATCTTGAGACATGTTTTATTACTATACAACTCCCAGAAAGGTCAACAACTATGCTTGGGTTGTGGAAGATGAACCACGTTCCCAAATCCTCCAACAAGACTTTCACTCAAGGAAGAGGAGGTTCACAATTTCTTTCAATTCCCAAGGAGTGGTAGTCATGAATAAATTACATGAAAAAAATGATTATAAATGGCCAATACTACACCAACATTATTTTCCCAAAATGGTTAAGAATATGAAGGAGAAGCGTCCAACAAAAGGAGTATCTAGAGTTCACTTTCTTCATGACAATACCAGTGCTCACAAATCCCTATTATTGTACACAAGCCATGAATGGCCAAGAGACTGAATTTCTGTTGCAGTATAATATTTCCCCCTCCTTTTGAGGCATCTTTAAAAAATGCATTGAAAATTGGATAAAATATACATAAGTTTATTAATATTTGCTTCTATGATTCTTAAGTGGGGTGGATTGCTCCCCTCCCTAGATCCAGCTTATCTGGAGAAGGAAATAATTAAACAGCTCCCCCATCCTGCATATTCACCCAATCTTGCACCGAGATTTTTTATTGTTTACAAAAATTAACTACAAGAATGCATATCACCTCTGGCAGGAATGAGAGTGCTTTCAAAGAGAACAAAGTTTTCCCTTTGCCTACTATTTGACTCCTTTATAGTTTTAATTTGAACTAGTGGATGATGGGGAAAAATTTAAATAGTATATTATTAGTAATTATACAAATAAAGGTATTCCTCCTTTAATTCTTAAATTTAAAAAGTTGCATTTTCCCCACACCTCTCAGGAAAATGGTTAGACTACTGCTGTCAGTGGAATATCTTATGAAAGTATACCACTAAAATTTCCAATTTCTATTATATACATATTATTTGAAAAATTTGATAACAGCTCTTCCGTTTCCATATTTGGTGATCTGTAACCACCCACAGCTGAGTGGTTAGTGCTCTTGGCTAATGATATAAGGGACCTGGGTTCGAGCCCTGGGTAAGGTATGGATGTTCGTGTTGTTTTTCTGCTGAGGCCCTGCCATCCTCACAAACCTTCTACTATGGCATATAAAACTGACAAGCTCCTGTCAGACCTCTGTGGCAAGCAGCTGCTTGAGGGTATATATATATTAAAGATATATATATTAAAACTACCTAAGTATTTGAAAAATGTGAATTATAATATTTTATTAGTACCAATCCAACTAAAATAGTTTTCAAATTATCACTTGCATTGTTTCCAATGGAAACTTCCACGACATTCAATGTTCATATTCCACCATCAAAATTTCAAAGTTCTATCATCGTAAAAATATTTTGAAATTTTGAAATTTTCAACTTTTTTTTGCCATGATAGGGTGCATTATAGTGTTCAAAAGACGATGAAAGCACAAATCTTAATATTTTATCAATTCCTATCTAATTCAAAAAAGAATTTTTCACTTATCTGCAAATGCAATCAATTTTCTGCTAAAACAAAAAAGTTACATTTTCCCACCCCCTGGTCTAAAGTGCCAACTCATTATTTACAGTGGAAATTTTGCGACCTTCACATTCCACCACCAAAATTTCAAATTTCTAGCATAAACTGCAATATTTGTTTGAAATTTTGGAATTTTCAACTTTTTCCACTGTTAGAGGGTGTATTATAACTATAGAGAGATTTGGAAAGTGCATATTGTAATATTTCATCAATACCTATCCAACACAAAAATAATTTTTCATTTATCTCTGTAAACCAATGTTTCCCAAAGTGGGCGATACCGCCCCCTGGGGGGCATTGGAACGATCCAGGGGGTCGGTAGTAGCCTTGGGTAGAATTGGGGGGCAGTGGAAGCATAAAGAAAGAAGGGAAGATAAGAAAATTTTGAAAAATCGTTCGTACATGTTTCATCTGTTGTGTAACATAGAGTTAAAGTCGTAGTGATTACTTTATTTTACAAATAAACACATAAAATTATCCTTTGTTATCTTAATTTTCTGTGTATAATGTGAATGTTACTATGGTTGATTTTAATAAAGAATTTTATAATTTAAAGCTTCAAGGTGTCTTATTTACAACAACATCTTTCTTTACTATGTTGTAGAATGTAGGTAGAAATATGGATACATAAAAGAACACAAATTTGTCACTGCATCTTCCTGTTTGTTTGCTTAAAGAAGGTAGATTTCCAGGGGGGTGCTGAGTAATTTTTTTCTGAAAAGGAGGCGGTAGGACAAATAAGTTTGGGAACTTCTGCTGTAAACAAAAAAGTTCGATGTCTACGGATGGACAGAGAGACAGATGACAAAGCGAAACTATTATCTTTTTCATCTTTGAAAATGCAATAAAAAGGAACTTGTTGGAAATCCTTTTTGAAGGGTGCAAGACCTTGCAAAATGTGTTCTTCAGAATTTCAGAATATTCCCCAAAAGGAGTACCACCAAGCATTCTAGAATTGTCATAGATGTCTACAACTTTGCATAGATGCTGGAGGGGAGTACTTTGAAGGACAGTAATAGTTGTTTAGGTAGATAACTTAAGGGGGGGGGGGAGGAAATAAAATACTAGAGAAATTAAATATATTTTGTACATTTTGAATGATTTAATTTTTTAAAATTTAAGTAGAAAGCTATGTAGTTTAAAATATTTTTTACTCAAGCTATTTAAATTGACTAGAATCACAGCTATTCTGATATCATTTAATATTCACGATTTTCAGACTGTAATTACATATTAAATTATGCAAAATCTTGAGGAGCATTTAAATGCTCAAGTAGGACTGAGCAGGCACAATGATTGTAGAATGCTATAGCTTCTCTTACTGCTAAATGACTTCAGCTTATGGCTTCTATATTTATTCTTTTTTCTTGTACCATTACTTGTACCATTTTTTGTACACCTGCCTTTCTCTGGTAAAGGCAGTCAAGAGAGAAAAAGAATATTTACCAATCCAGTGAGCCGTTTATCCACTGGCACATACTGCAGCCAATTCCCAAGATGTTGTATGTCCGGATTGTTGTAGAGCACTATGGTCGTGGATGTTCTTCACAACCTTCGTTGCTGTCATACTAACAAGTTTGTTGATCTTTACTAACTTGCCATTAAATGAGTTACCATTTTTTAGCACATCCTCGAGGGTTAAAACATTAATACTCATTAAAATCCTTTAACTTCATTTAAAGAGTTAAAAACCATTCTCCACCTCCCCCCTCAAATAATATGTTTCACCACTCACTCCGTCCCGTGGCTTCATCAGGCTTGTTATATTTAGTTGTTCATCGTATTTATGTGTGTCTCCCTACTGAAGTCTTCTACTACTTGCGCATCCAGTTCACATGCTCGCTCACACAACAGGAGATTCCATGTCAGTGGCAGGGGTGGTATGTCCATGTTGCAGAGCTTTCGCATATGAGAGTGAATCATTATGGTTTTGGCATATTGTAACTGAAATTTGGTGGATGGAGCAATTAAAGGTTTATATGAGATATTATTAATTTCTAAATTATTTTCAATAACTGTTTGAGCTAAGGCTGTATTAGATTTTTTGTTGCTAATGTTTGTTGGTGCTCATACATTCGCTGTTCATATGCACAATATGTTTTACCTATGTACCTATTCTTGCCATTTAATTTATTATGGGGATCGGGTATTTCCACTTCGTATACCCCCCATTGTAGGTAATTTATCTCGGTCATTTATTACTAGTTTTTTGATGCTTTTATTTATAGTGGTTGGTAACTATGTTTCATACTTGTGCAAAATATTATTTAACGTGTTACCTACTGGACATACAACACCTTGGGAATTGGCTGCAGATGTGCCAATGGATAAACAGCTCACTGGACTCTAAATATTCTTCTTTTTCTCTGTTGAACGCCTTTACCAGAGAAAGGCAGATGTACAAGAAACAGTAAAAGTAATGGTACAAGAAAAAGAATAAATGTAGAAGCCATAAGCTGAAGCCATTTGGCGATAATTTGGCAGTAATGGAAGCTATAGCACTTTACAGTCATTGCGCCTGCTCAGTCCTACTTGAGCATTTAAGTGCTCCTCAAGGTTTTTAATAATTTAACATGTAATTACAGCTTAAAAATTGTGAATATTAAATGATATCAAGCTATTTAGTATAAAATTATTTATTACTACTATATTAAATACTATTGGAAATTTTAAATTAAAATATTAACTTTTTAAAAATAAAGAGTTTATGGTTGAATTTTATCCAATAGTATTTTAATTAAAACATAGCATACTAAAAATTTAATTTATTATTGTGATATCTATTCTTGAGCATCACATTCTACCACCAGATTTACTGATATGAATATATCATTAGCAATAATTAGCTTAGTCACATTTTCAACATTTAGCACCCTCTAACAAATATAAATAAAAATTTTTTGGATGATTTTAAAAATTTGAATTACATATTTCGTTAGTATCTATTCATCCAAAAAATAATTTTTTATTTATATCTTAAAGCAAAAAGTTGCATCCCCTCCCCTTCCTGGAGGAGAAGAAAATCTTTGCAGTCAATCTAAACCTCTTGATCATCACACACTCCACTATCAAAAATAAATTTCTTACCAAAATTGATCATTTGCAATGTTGGTTAAAAGTTTTTCAATTTTCAAAATTTTCTACCATTAGAGGGCACAATTAGAAGTTTTAGGAGATTTGGAAAGTGGAAATCTTTATATTTCATCAACACTTATCCAACTAAAAAATATATCTTTAATTTATGCCTAAAAATAATTATGTCTTACAACAAAATATTTCCCACCCTCATGGGGGTAAAGGGCAATTATCAAATAGGTTTGTCAATGCAAACTTCATGACCTTTGCATTTCACCACTAAAATTAAAAAAATTCAAACATAAATATATCGCTTGCAACAGGGCCAGATCAAGGGAGGGAGGAGATCCACCCCCTTTAAGAATGGTAGAGACAAAAAATTAATATGTTTATCTATATTTTATTCAATTTTCAATACATTTTTAAAGAACTCTAAAACGGTGGGGGAAATGTTATACTGCAACAGAAATTCAGTCTTGGCCATTTATGGTTGTGTTTCTTGCACTCTTCCCTCTATTTTTTTTTTCTGAATCTGGGATTGGCTTATAATATTTATTTAAAATTTTGCCAGTTTTAACCTTTTCCACAGTTAGAGTAAAAGTTAAAATTATAGCTTCTGGAAGATTCAGAAAATGGAATCATAATATTTCTTCAATACCTATCCAACAGAAAAATAATTTTTGATTTATTGCTAAAAACAAAAGATTCGATGTTTACAGGCAGATGACAAAGCAAAAATATTAGCTTTTTTTTTATTTTTAAAAATGAGATAAGGAAGAAAAAATATTTCAGGCAGCATTTTTGTTTGTTAAAAGTGTTTTATTTTAAGAAACAAAATTTTATCATGTCATTAATGATTCTGCCACCATAAAGGTAAGAAAAATTATTAATATTAATATTATTATCGTAAAAAAAATTAACTTGGAAAAAAGCAACACATATTCTCTTTTTAGTGCAATGACTGTTTTATAGATGTAAGATTAATCACTTCTCTTTTTGGGGAGGGAAGATAAAAAGCATCCCCAACAAGTAGGTTTGCTTCTCAGCAGACATTAGTGATGCTCTTCTAGGATATGAGTGCATTAACAAAAGGTTTCTTACAGCTAAATTTCAGACAAGTATTAAAGACAAGAATGATATCTGTTGTTATGCCCCCACTGAGGATGCAGATGAGGATGATAAAGATAGATTTTAACAGATTTGCAACATATAGGACAGAGAAGAATCCTATACGTTACTCCTAGCTTTTACAGGCCATCTCATATGCAAGGACATGCCCCACCAAGACCAAAGTTACTGCTGACCACTGCCTCAGTTAGATCTAACACAACAGTTTTATGGACAACTTCAGAATATTTTGAATTCTGTTAAGGAGATATTACCCTTGTTCTAGGTGACTTCAATACCAAAGTTGGTACTGACTCTGACCTTTGGAGAGGGGTGATATGCCCCTTTTGTATTGTTAGCTGCAAATGGCAATGGGTAACATCTCCTAAACTTAATGGTTTTGGAACCATTAAGAATTGAATATTTGAATATTTAACAACAGCAATGCCAGTCTTAAGAAACTTATACAAAACTGAAGAATAGTGAAAGAATTCTTTACACAAAGTTCTAAAATACAAACTTATTTTATTAAACACTGATACAATATTAATTACTCAGTTTTAATTGACTTCTGAAGTCAATTTTTATGTCTGGCATTGTTATCGCTAAATATTCAAACTTCCATAACTCATTAAATATTGAATGAATATTGCTGAAAATCGAGATATTGATTTATTTGAGATCTTTATCTGCAATCACATTTTTCAAAACAAAAAATTTACTTTAGAAGTTAGAGAGCTTTGATGTTAGCTTCCCAGTGACTTAACATATGGATTTTCCTTAATTTATGGCAACCAATGCATATTGATTAACAGCAAATGGACTAGTTCTGTTAAGAATACCAGCTCATATAGAGGAGCTCATATTGGATTTGATCATTATCTTGTTAAAAGTGTCTTGCAACTTAAACGTAAAAAGTGTTGTGCTAAGGTTAAAAAATTCACCTTTAATACTGAAGCTCTGAAAGACTCAATTATAGCTATGATAGGTTACTTAGTCATTTTGACAGTAATGGTTAGCTTACTACTGAAGTTGAGGGAGAATGGGACCGTTTTACACAGGCTTTTCTTGGAACTAACAGTTTTCTTTTAGGTAAAAGAGAGCAGAGGAGGCAAAATTATTTCAGCGATAACGCACTTGAATTTATTTTGGAAAGAACATCAGTCAGTATTTAGTCATTATTAAACTTCATTTTCAATTCTGTAGATTGATTTTGATAAATTATTGATTTTTCCATCAGTTGATCTATTTATCTTTTGGAGTTATACTACATCGGATGACTGGCTTTATAAGTTGTTGGGGATATTATTTAACATTGCATTAGGTTATATGTTAACATTTCTTTTTTTATTTCTTTCTTCTCTTGCAAAAAAAAAAAACTTTGATCTTGTATTGTTTCTTGAAAATTGAAAGAGGTATTGGATATAGAAGCAAAAAGGACTTTCTTGACACGGCAAGTTGTTTACATGGATGATTTAAGTCAAATACCTTCTAACAAATTGGATTATAAATTCCCAGTGTAAAGTTAATATTTTTCTTCTTTTTTTTAGAACCTTAGTTTCCAGCTTTGCAGAGCTACTTTATTTCTGTAAATTATTGATCTTTCAGAGTTATGTTACATTGGATGGCTGGCTTACAACTTGTTGCTGTGGATAGTTTATTTAACATCACATTAGGCTGTATGTTATTTTTTCTTTTATCATTTCTTCATTTTCCAGTAAAAAAAAACTTTATCTCTATCGTTTTCTAAAAATGAATGAAGTCTTGGATAGGTAAGCAAAAAGTACTTTCTTGCATGGATATCAGTCCTCAAGTGGGAGGGAAATTTCAGGAAGGGTTTCTATATTTTCTCCCCACTAAACTCATTGAGATGTTTTACTCCCCCTTCTTTAAGAAAATAATTTTTTTTAAATTAAGAGTTTTTATTTTCATATTGAATGATTTTCAAAGAATCCCTCCCTGCCACCACTATCTTGGCTGTGCCACTCTGACGATACAGATGATTGTTTTTAGCTTTAGTGACCGACTTTATGGCACTTAGCAAAGATCAAAATTTAACAACCAAAGAAAAAATTCCTAATGTTTGGTAAATGAAAGCAGCCAAAAAACTGTCTTTCCATTTCTTAAACCAGACAGAAAATCCCATTATTGCAAAGCAATCCAAGTAACCTTGTGTAATGCTGGCCAATGTTTTAAAATACACCATACTGAAAAAAATCGTTAAAAGAAATAAAAATCATATTTCATGTAAATATTATATTATATAGGAAGAAATTTACTTTCGATGAATACATAATTTAACTATTTTTATTCATTAGGTTTTTCCAAAATTAAGCCTTAATTGTTTAGTTTGATCTATTTTTTTTTTACTTTATCGCTGTAATGAAGTTCTTATTAAAATTACTATGCTTTAAAATTTGTTAAACTTTTTTTCATTAAATTTGTAATTATATTCTGTTTAATTTGGTATATAACATGATATATTTCAGTTGATTAGTTATTTCTTAAAATTCCAAATATAACTTGTTGATATGACTCGGCACAGTTGGCAAAAAGCCTGGACTTTACTCAAAGTATGTACCAAGGAATATATTACAAAATGGATATTATTAACAAGGAATATATTACAAGACGGAAGTAATTTTTTTGCTTCAAGTAAATATTATTTTTTTGCTATTCAGAAAAAATAGCCTTTCTATTTATGTGCATTATAATCATTTCTGTCTATTAGTTTCTTTTAAATAAATTTTTATTTGCATTGCCAGATGTATTTTTTTACTATAGGCCTCTATAATAAAAAAACACATTTTTTTGTTAATATTATATTTTGAGAAAATCCAGAATTAAATGCTGATTAATCTGGCATATAATACGCCACAATTCCTTTCATAGTTATTCGGCAAAAAAGTTCTAAAGTTAATTTATTTTTCTGATCATAGTGAAAAAAATAGCTGGATCTCTGGATGTAAATCAATTTTTCAGCCTAGAACCTGGGAGGTTAAGCACAATAATGCAAAGAACTTTCCCTGAACAGAAAGTATGCTGACACCCATATATTTATCATGAGAACTGTGATCATGTTTTTTTAAAGATAGGGATTAATAATACCTCTGGTAAACCCTTAGGAACAATGCCTTTATCATGAAAGATAACCCAAATTTCAGTCAACCACGTGGTAACAGAAACATTACCAGCTCTAAGCATTTCAGTAGTGATTTCATCAATCTACACCTCAGAATTTATGCAGTTTAAGTTTAGAAGTAACAAAAATAACTTCAAACTGTTATCTAGGGTCAACATGAAAGCCAATAATCCTTCTATTATCATTACAAACAATTGGAGTAGAAGCTCTTTTGTAATACTTCCTATTAGGCTAGTAGGGTGTTGATTAAAGATATTCCTACAGTTCTTACTTTCCGAAATAAGATTCAGTGCCTTATCACTCTGTGATGGTGCACCCATTCACTTTTGCATTTCCTTAACAAGTTTTGCTTTATTTACGTTATATTTATCAGTTTGGGAATTTAATTCCTTTTGTGGACTGTCTCAATCCTCGCTCTGAGCTGCAGGAGTTGCACATATGCAACTCCGACCTTTTGATTGACAACCGCTAAAGCATATGCCAGACATGCCCTCTCTTGTGTCATAGCTTGCGCAATCGTCAGTTTATGCAAATGTCTTTCCCGGCTTTGTAGCCTCTTGTTATAACCTGATGATGCTAGGTCACAGAGTTAGTGTAGTGAAGTAAGAGAAGAGATTGTGTAGTAGTAATGAAGTAGTGAGATAGTGATGAGTTGAGATGTAGTAGCAGAGTTTCTGTTCGAGATGTAGTCGACATTTTCACTTTGAGTTTAGTGAGTTGAATTTTTGGAAATAATCTTTTTTTAGAAACTTTTGAATCTTTGTTATTTTTTTCTCTTGAGCAACATGAATTAATTTTTGATTGTATTTGATATTTAAACTTGACAATCATTTTTGAATTCTTACTTGATAAGTAATGCTTGGCACATAAATGAACCCTATTTCAACTTTTTTTTGGCAAGTTATTATTGCCTGGCACCCGACAGAGCTATCCGGAATTTGAATAAATTGGATCAGACAAAAGGTCCAAAACTTTAAAAGTTATTAATCTTTGGAGCATTACAACTCAAATAATTTTGCTTCCCCAGCAACTTTTTACCAAAAGAGTCCTGTTAGTTTCAAGAAAAGTCCATTGAAAATGGTCCCATTCTTCCTCAACTTCAGGAGTAAGAAAACCATAACTGTCATAATGACTACACCAAAGAGTCAAAACATTATGACCAGCATGTCTTTATGCAAATCGAAGCAACTGCAGGTAAATGATGGCATGTGTAAAGGTCATGAAATGGTATAAGTAACACCTGAAACTGAGCTCTGTTAATCAGTGTTATTCTTGTTCTTCAAATGGGAAAGGCAGTGGACTTAAGTGAATTAGACAAAGACCAAATTGTAACGGCTAGATGACTGAGTCAGAATATTTCCAAGATGGCAAGGCTTGTGGGGTGCTTATGGTCAGCTGTGGTTAGTACCTTCAAAAAAGTGGTCTGAGGAGGGAAAAACCACGAACCACCAGCAAGGTGTGGGCTGCCATGGCTCATCGAGGCTAGAGGTAAGCAAAGGCTATCCTGTATGGTACGAGCCAACAGAAGGGATACTGTGGCACAACTCCTGTAATTTGAATGCTGGTGATGGGAGTAATGTGTCACAATATACCAAAACCTGCTGAAAATGGGGATGCATAGCTGCAGGTCACTCCGAGTGCCAATGCTAACCTTGGTTCACTGTCAAACGTGCCTACAATGGATACGTGAGCATCAAAACTGGACCTTGAATGATTGGAAGAAGGTCGTCTCATCCGACGAATCTCGTTTCCTTTTGCACCATGTGGATGGTGGGGTATGTATGTGTCATTTACCTGGGGAAGTGTTGGCACCAGGATACACCATGGGATGAAAACAAGCTGGTGGAGGAAGTGTAATGCTTTGGGCAATGTTCTGTTGGAAACCCTGGGTCCAGTCATTCATATGCAGGAAACTATGATGTCTACCACCTACCTAAACATCATTGCAGACCAGGTACATCCTTTCATGATAATGGCATATCCCTCTGGTAGTGCCCTCTTTCAGCAGGATAATGCGCCATGCCACACTGTTCGAGAATGTTTTGGAGAACATGAGGAAGACTTCCAGGTATTGCCCTAGCCTCCAAATTCCCCAGACATCAATCCAATCGACCATCTGTGGTTTGTGTTGGAACAGCATATCCTATCTGCGGTGGTTCAACCATGCAACTTACAAGAGTTAAACAATCTGCTGGCAACGTGTTGGTACCAGATACCACAAGACACCTTTAGAATTCTTGCAGTGTCTGTGCCTGTCGGGTAAGAGCTGTTTTGGTGGCACATGGAGGACGATCATCATATTAGGCAGGTGGTCATAATGTTTTGGCTAAAACTGTCTTCCAGAGCTTCAGTGTTATAGGTAACTATTTTAACCTTAGCACAACACTTCTTAAGTTTAAGTTGCAAGACACTTTTAACAAGGTAATGGTCAGATCCAATTTCAGCTCCCCTATATGACCTAGTATTCCTAAACAGAACTAGCCTATTTTCTGTTAATATATAATCAATCATATTCTTGTGCAGCCCATCTGGTGAAACCTAAATCATTAAATTTACTTACCTGTTGGAGGTGTTGCCCATTGCCATTGCAGTTGGGGAATAACAACAGATAACATTCAAATCTTTAACGTATGTTTCAAAATTTAGCTGTAAGAAACTTTTCATTAATGCACTCATATCCTAAAAGAGCATCACTATCATGTCTGCTGAGACACAAAACTACACCTTGAAGATGCTTTCCATCTTCCCCCCCCTGAAAAGAGAAATTTAAAATGATTTCTAAATATGTATCTGAACTTTATCTGTCCATCTGGTCTCTTGCAAACCAGAATATCCAATTTTAAGTTGACATCAACTTTTTGTTAAAAAAACTGATACAATATAATGGATATTACAGAGTTATTACCAGTTTAGCTTCACTATTGGGCTGGCCCATGAAAGTGTAACTTTGAGCTGATGTGCTTCTCAGCTTGATACTCCACACCAATTCTGGTCGTTTCTGTTATTCTAGTTGGTAATTCCTGGCTTAGATATTATTCTGGTTGGTGTTCACATTGTTGGTATAATTATGCATTAACTGCTGGTCGAGGCTGTACAGCCACTTAATTTTTCACTTCGGTGAATTACTTAACACCTTGCTTATAGTTGTCTTTCCTCCAAGATTCCTTGTATTAAGGTTACCAGTACTTCAGGTTGTTATTAATGCTTAATAGGTGCTCATCCTTTTAAGTGATCACCATCCATTTTGGCATATGTTGACTTCCCTTTTTTCATCCCATGGAGATTGAAAAAAAATTCTACTTTAAAAGAAATAAATGAGTTTTTAAAAAGCATAAGATATTTAACATTTAAAAGTTAAAAACTTCAACCCCGCCCTGCCCACGGTCAGTAGGGGACACCGATGGGCTTGGAAAGGCCGCCGTCCGTCAGATGGGACGTTAAGCCGTGGCCCCGTGTGCGGGAGAGCCATACCCTGTGCACGTTAAAGAACACGCTGGATGGCCTTGACGGGAGGCTACCATCTCTCTCTCAACAGCTGTTCCAGTGGGTCCCCTCCCCCAACCTTCTCTGAGCCTTCGGGGTCCATGTGACCTGGCCATTTAGCCCAAGGTGTGCAAAAAAGTGCCGCTCAGAGGTAAAACAACCCAACCCAACCCAGGTACAAATGCAGTCGAGAGTGACTGCCTTCAGCATTATATACCTGTCTCTCTCTCATTATCAATTAACTGTGCAGCTTGGTGATGAGGTTACTCACGCAACAAGAGGTTCGAAGCTGCAGGTATGGTTGGTATTTCTATATTACATATGGAGGTTTTATATTACGAGTGTTTTGACGTACTGTAGTTGAAATTTAGTGGGTGGTGCAGTTAACGGTTTATATCTTATTTTATTTACTTGTATATCGTTTTCAATTATTACCTGTGCTAATGCTGTGTTGGGTTTTTTTATTTTTTATATCACTATTATGTTCTGTCATACGTTGATCATATGTTTGGTATGTCTTCCCTATATAATTATTTTTCCCTTCTAATTTATTACTTGGGTCACCTATATTTATGTTACATACACCCCTATAGTTATACGTTTATCTCAGTCATTTAATACCAGTCTTTTAATCATTTTAGGTACTGTATGTGGTAATGTTAATTGTTTTTTTTTTTAAATATTATCCAGTGTTTTAGTTATTCCTTTTGTATATGGAAAACTGTGTATAATTTTTAATATCATTTTGCTGATTGGGGATAGGTTGTGAAGTTTTATACTTTTGGCTTTTAGTTTTATTATCTAAGCATTTTACTAAGTTTCTAGGGTAACCTGCTTCTTCAACTATTTTATATATAAAAATTTAACTCGTGCTGTAATGCATTTGATGTTGTGCTATATTGATAAGCTGGAAGGAAATATGGGAAAATTGTAGATTTTTTTTTTGTAGTGTATAGGATGGGTGGAATTATATGGTATTAAATTTGATGTAAATGATGATTTTCAATATACCTCCAAGTCACAAAATGGTACTTTCTTCTTAATTCTTATATCTAAGTATACATTGTACTATACTAAGCACCATTGCTCTCTGGTTCATGTGTAAATTTTATTGAAGGTAGTATATTATTAAATGTGTCTCTTAATGTATACAAGTCGCTAAGAGAGTGGTCCCAGAAAATCAACACATCAATATACTGAAGATAAAGTGTTAGTTTCAGTGGCGCACCTGTAATGCTGTGTGCTCCACGTGTCAAATAACGGTGTTGGCCATGAGTTCCAATAGAGGTGATCCCATCGGAACACCCTCGGTCTGAATCCATGCCCGACCACCTACCACAAACCAGTTTGAATTAGTGGCCAGGTCCAGGGTTTTGTGAACACTAAAGTATTCCAGGGCTGTGGGTCTGGCCTGCTTCAATCATTCTGCTTTTAGATGCATCACTGCATCCAAAAGTGGTGTGTTAGGATACAGCGATACGACATCTAGGGAATGGATGTAGTATCTTTTATTTGCACTATTTAATTATATCTACAGCTTCTATACATGAAGTTACCATATAAAAGTTTAGTAAAATCACAACAATAGCTTTACAATAAATTGTATAAATTTTTGTACAGTTTATAATTGTAATATAAGCATTACAATGATATTTTATAAGCACTCCTTATATTTGAAAATAGGTAATTTTATACAATTTATTGTACAGCTATTATTGTGATTTTACTAAACTTTTACCTTACTGGCTGTGTTTAGAATTATTTGGAAGTTACCATATACTTTGTAGGTGGGAAAAATGGAAAGAAAAAAGTCAAATAAAGCCCATTCCAAATTGTATTTTGCTGATTTTCATTTACTGACTAACGGACGAAAAGGTTTGTTATCTTTATGTAATTTGAATTTCACAAATAATTGTGGGATGTCCGGATACATTGGTGGTATACTTTTTATAGCAATACTCTTAGGTAAGAATGGGTCCCTTTTTAATTCGCTTAATTTAGTAATGTTGCTGGTATTGGATTTATTTAATATTCACAGTTTAAGTCTATTGACATATTATTAATTTTAACGTCATATTCACTTTTATCAATAATAACTATTTGATCAGTTTTATCAGCTAATATTATTTTAATGTCTGCATTATTCTTTAAATTTTGCAGCATTCTTATATCCTGATTTCCTGAATTTTTTGCCCTTGATCGTTGGTGCCTTATACTACGATATAATCTAAAATGTTCCTTATCTTTACTTATATTAGGTATTTTATTTATTGTCTGTTCAATTTGTGGTATAATATATTTTATAGCTATAGATCATGAATATTAAATTACTATTGAGTAGCTGTGATTGTAGTTTTTAATTTTGGTTAATGTACACAGTTGTATTAGAATAATATGACCACCTACCTAATAATACAAATGGTGGGTGGTCATATTATTCTGATATGACTGTGTATATGGTCAGCACCAGGATCCTGTGTGATTGACCACTCTTCAGCAGGGTTTAGTGACACACCAATCACAGTCTGTACCCTCACCAAAGTCAATGGGATGGTGATCTTTCCAACAACTGTACAGCATAGAAAATCTTGCCAGACAGTGTAGGTGGTGCAGGGAGCTTCCTCAACTCATGGAAAGAAATGTCTTTTATTATCCACATTAAATGGGGGTTACCTATACTTTCATTTCTAAATTGGTGTACAGTAAAGGCCAGATGGAATATTTCTGATACAGTAAAAGCCAATGCAAGGAATATGTACATCCAAATTTCAGGTATCACTTATATTTAAAGCAATCTCCCAAAAAATATTAAATATAGATACATATATTAGACTCAAAACTAAATTGAAAGAATATTTTAGAAAAACAAATATTTAGCTGAATATTATATGTGGTGCTTTCTGAGCTATTTATGACATAAATCATTAGTGTGACTGAATGACCTATGCTATATTAAATTTATTCACTTTTCTGCAGATCAGCTATTTAGCTTTGTGGATCAGAAAGTAAATGTATTCTTTACTTTTGTGAATAAAAATTAGTAAAAAAAACTTTTGCATTAAAAAAGAGGCTGGAAGTTGTTTTGCTGAAAATTGAACTACTTCTGACAACTTGTTGATATATAATGTTGAAAATATCAATTATCATAACTTATTTGACAGCTTTCTCTTAAACGCATCTTTAAAATGATTCATTTATGTCTGTTGATCATTCTACATCTTTGCAGCATACACAAATAAAAATCTCTCTTAGATCAAGACTACAATATTGTTAACATCCATTTATATTTTTGTATGTTATTTTTGAATTATTACTGAATTAAGGCAGATCTGTATTCTAATATGGTAACTTCTACTTAGTATAAACTGAACAAATAAAATTTGCTTTATTAAATAACTAAAAATAAAAATCAGTCTCACTCTAATTGCTGGCTGATAGTCCTCCTTGGAGTTGAAATACGGACAACAAGACGGGGGTATTTACTTCTAAGTATAAAGTTTTTTAAAGGTCCTCCTTTTTCTGTTTAAAATGAAATTAAACAATTAAATTTTATTCTTAATGAACTAAGTTAAATTGGAGAATCAAAAATATTTTAAGCAGTTTATTCAATTAAAACTTATTTAATTATACTGATAAACACAAGTTTTGTTTCCTAATATCTAATACATGATTTCATTGTACTTTTATGGCTAAAAACGAATTCAAACTCAGAATATCACCCTCTGATTTTGAGAAACTCATGAAAAAACTGTTAAATTTAAGAGTCTTGTTATTGAATATACAGTGAGAAGGATTCATTACTATTTATGGTTGTTACCAAAATATTTACTAGGAGAGTAAACACAGGTTTTCTTACTAACAAAAATAATAGAAAACTTATTCAGTCTAAGGAATCTGGCAACAGAACAAAACATGCATAGACTTGCAGGTTTATGTAAACCATAAGTTGTGCAGTGTGTGAGGTTTCTTATCTTTTTTATTCTGCAAGTCTGAACTTGCTTAACTTTCAAGGTTTGTGTATTTTGTTGTTTTTCATACTATTATTTAGTATACTGTTAGCAGTCACTGTGAGTATATTCATCATCATCATCCTCAAGCAGCCATGGGCTACGGAGGTCCAACCAGACCGTGCAATTTAGTTCTCCAAGCAAGTCTGTCCTGAGCTACATCTACTGCATCTGGCCACTGCACATCAATTCTAACAAGGTCCTGTTTGACATTGTCTGCCCACCGCATCCTAGGTCTCCCCTTCTTTCTGAGGCCTTTAGGCACACTGTTCATAACCCTATTCGCCAATCTATAATTATTCATACGGGCAACATGGCCAAACCAACGGAGTCTCTCTCTGCACAATATGCTGCTTAAAGGAGGTTGCAAACTCCTTTGCCTAATCTCATCATTAGTTACAAAGTTAAACCACCTAATGCCCAAGATACTGTGTAAGCATCTGGAATCAAAAGCATCTAGTTTCCTGTTATCTTGTTTACAAAGTGTCCAAGTTTCACTACCATAACTAACCCTAGAAAGAACCAAACTATTATACAGTCTAATTTTAGTCTTTAGGTGTATACGCCTATTTCTCCACACTCTCCATAGGTTCTTAAAAGTCCCGGCAGCAATCCCTATTCATCTGTTAATCTCATGCCACACATCACCATTATCTGTTACATAGCTCCCAAGATAATTAAACTGTGACACCTGCTCAAGACTGCAACCATTCAGATTAACTGAATCACAGCCTGGCTGACCAATTTTCATCACTTTAGTTTTCTCTCTGTTTATAACCTAACCGACTCTACTACCAGTCTCATCAACAGCTCGAATGAAAGAGTTCATCTCATCAACATCATTTGTCAAAAGGGCTAAATCATCAGCATAATCTAAATCAGAAATTTTCGTATCTCCAGCCCATTTAAGGCAAAAATCTTTCCCTTGAAGTGAATTTCGCATAACATAATCAATAACCAAGCTAAAGAGAAAAGGAGACAAAATGCACCCTTGTCGAACACCAGAAGAAATGCTAAACCAATTGCTACAAGCCTCGCCAACTCTCACACACGACTCAGTGCTATTATAGAGAGCTTTCATTACGTTAACTAACTTGTCAGGTATACCATATGATCTCACAATCAACCACAAATTATGATGATCAACAGAGTCGAAAGCCTTTTTGAAATCAACAAAGCTAGCAACCAGAGGTTTCTGAAACTCTAAACATTTCTCAAGAATCTGCCTAAGTGAAAATATCTGATCCACACATCCCCTACCACTTATGAATCCACATTGCTCATCATGCAATTGACTGTCAACCAGATTCTTAATTCCATTAAGCACAATCATGGAAAGAACTTTACCTGGGACAGAGAGTAGGCTGATACCCCTATAGTTATCACAATAACTGAGATCACCTTTTTGAAAATAGGGATAACAATAGCTCTGGTTAATCTCTCTCCTTAGGAATCATGTCTTTAACATAAAAGATAACCGTTAGTAACTTTCAAAAGAGATACTCTCTTGTGGAAGTGAACGGAAGGGGAAGGCTGCCAGATTAGTGTGGCCTACTGATCTGGACAACTATGGCTACTTTTCTTTTTTTTCTACCCTGCTGAGGAGTGGTCAACCGCACAGGATCCTGGTGCTGACCATATAAACCTACTGGACTGGACAGATATATGGCTCTGAGCTTGATTATGGATCCTGATTTTGCTGCACTGGTGGGCTTCTGTGGAGGGAAAATCTTCCGCTGTGTTTTCTTTTTGTTTGTGGGTTGACAGCCCCAAGTGAATAGATTCACAGGATATGTTTATCAGCTGGTGGATAATCCTGAGCAGAAGTCTTCGCAGGCACCTGAACTCTTTGCTTCTATTGGCATCATCAAATTCTACATTGGAGGAAGTCTTCCAGTGTAGATGGCTTCAGCCTTCAGTAGTGGGGGAATGGGTCTTTGCCCCATGTCTGCGATTAGGGGGCTGTTTGATATTGTCAGCATTCCCTCTCTCAATAAACATAGTTTCTTTAAACATCCCACTAACCATTTTCTCTCCATAGGTAGTTGGAATGTGAGGACTCTGCACAGAGCTTTTTCTCTTGATGTCCTCACACAAGAATTCCACCGTTATAATTTAGATATTCTCGGCTTGCAAGAGACCAGATGGACAGATAAAGGTCAGATTCTTAAAAATAATCTTAAATTTCTCTTTTCAGGGAGGGATGACAATAAGCATCACCAAGGCGTGGGTCTGCTTCTCAGCAGACACGCTAGCGATGCTCTTCTAGGATATGAGTGCATTAATGAAAGGTTTCTTACAGCAAAATTTCAGACAAGCATTAAAGACTTGAATGTTATTTGCTGTTATGCCCCCACTGAGGATGCCGATGAGGATGAGAAGGATAGGTTTTATGAACAACTTCAGGATATTTTGAATTCTGTCAAGAAAGGAGATATTACCCTTGTTCTTGGTGACTTCAATGCCAAAGTTGGTACTGACTCTGACCTTTGGGGAGGAGTAATAGGCCCTTTTGGTATTGGTAGCTGCAATGGCAATGGGCAATGTCTCCTACAGGTAAGTAAACTCAATGGATTCAGAATAACTAACACTTATTACAAACACCGCGACATACATAAGTACACATGGGTTTCACCTGATGGGCTGCATAAGAATATGATTGATTACATATTAATTAGCAGCAAATGGGCTAGTTCTGTTAGGAATACCAGGGCATATAGGGGAGCTGAAATTGGATCTGACCATTACCTTGTTAAAAGTGTGTTGCAACTTAAACTTAAAAAGTGTTGTGCTAGGGTTAAAAAATTTACTTTTAATACTGAAGCTCTGAAAGATCCAGTTATAGCCAAAGCTTACCATGATAGGTTACTTAGTCATTATGACAGTCATGGTTTGCTTACTACTGAAGTTGAGGAAGAATGGGATCATTTTAAACAGGCTTTTTTGGACACTAACAGTACTCTTTTAGGAAAAAAGGAGCAGAAGAGGCAGATTTATCTGAGTGATAAGGCACTTGAGCTTATTTCGGAAAGAAAGAACTGCAGGAATGCCCTTAATCAATACCCTACTAGTCCTAATAGAAAGCATTACAGAGACCTTAATAAACTTGTAAAGGATCAGTTAGCTGCTGAGAAGAATCTTTGGCTTGATGGTTTGGCTGACAAAGCCGAGGAAGCAGTTAGACAGCACAACAGCAGAGAGCTGTACCAGATAGTTAATGTTTTGTGTGGTAGAAAACGGACAGGCATACAAGGATTGAAGGATAAACAAGGTAAGGTTATAGAAGGGGAGGATTCTGTCATGGCTAGGTGGGCTGAACATTTCAGTGATGTTCTAAACAATGTAGTTAGTTCTACTCCCATTGTTTGCAATGATGATAGATGCATTGGTGGCTTTAATGTTGGCCCTATAACACAATCTGAAGTTATTTTGGCTGTTTCTAAACTTAAACTTCATAAATCCCCAGGGGTAGATGAAATTACTACGGAAATGCTTAGAGCTGGGAATGTTTCGGTTACCACTTGGATGACTGAAATTCTGAATATCTTTTATGATAAAGGCATGGTTTCTAAGGATTTTACCAGAGCTATTGTTATCCCTATTTTCAAAAAAGGTGATCGCAGTTCTTGTGATAACTATAGGGGTATCAGCCTACTCTCTGTTCCAGGTAAAGTTCTTTCCATGATTGTGCTTAATAGAATTAAGAATCTGGTTGACAGTCAATTGCGTGATGAGCAATGTGGATTCATAAGTGGTAGGGGATGTGTGGATCAGATATTTTCACTTAGGCAGATTCTTGAGAAATGTTTAGAGTTTCAGAAACCTTTGGTTGCTAGCTTTGTTGATTTCAAAAAGGCTTTCGACTCTGTTGATCGTCATAATTTGTGGTTGATTGTGAGATCATATGGTATACCAGACAAGTTAGTTAATGTTATGAAAGCTCTCTATAATAACACTGAGTCATGTGTAAGAGTTGGTAAGGCTTGTAGCAATTGGTTTAGCATTACTTCTGGTGTTCGACAAGGGTGCATTTTGTCTCCTTTTCTCTTTAGCTTGGTTATTGATTATGTTATGCGAAATTCACTTCAAGGGAAAGATTTTTGCCTTAAATGGGCTGGAGATACGAAAATTTCTGATTTAGATTATGCTGATGATTTAGCCCTTTTGGCAAATGATGTTGATGAGATGAACTCTTTCATTCGAGCTGTTGATGAGACTGGTAGTAGAGTCGGTTTGGTTATAAACAGAGAGAAAACTAAAGTGATTAAAATTGGTCAGGCAGGCTGTGATTCAGTTAACCTGAATGGTTGCAGTCTTGAGCAGGTGTCACAGTTTAATTATCTTGGAAGCTATGTAACAGATAATGGTGATGTGCGGCATGAGATTAACAGACGAATAGGGATTGCTGCTGGGACTTTTAAGAACCTATGGAGAGTATGGAGAAATAGGCGTATACACCTAAAGACTAAAATTAGACTGTATAATAGTTTGGTTCTTTCTAGGGTTAGTTATGGTAGTGAAACTTGGACACTTTGTAAACAAGATAACAGGAAACTAGATGCTTTTGATTCCAGATGCTTACGCAGTATCTTGGGCATTAGGTGGTTCAACTTTGTAACTAATGATGAGATTAGGCAAAGGAGTTTGCAACCTCCTTTAAGCAGCATATTGTGCAGAGAGAGACTCCGTTGGTTTGGCCATGTTGCCCGTATGAATAATTATAGATTGGCGAATAGGGTTATGAACAGTGTGCCTAAAGGCCTCAGAAAGAAGGGGAGACCTAGGATGCGGTGGGCAGACAATGTCAAATAGGACCTTGTTAGAATTGGTGTGCAGTGGCCAGATGCAGTAGATGTAGCTCAGGATAGACTTCTTGGAGAACTAAATTGCACGGTCTGGTTGGACCTCCATAGCCCATGGCTGCTTGAGGATGATGATGATGATCTTGGCATGTGACACTGATTGGCTGCACGTGCGCTTCTTTGCATAACACAGAGGTGGTTTTAATGTATTGGCTGATCGGTGTATATTAATTTATAATTGGAACATAGTGAAAAAAACAGTAACATATATACTGTATATTAAACATATTTTTCACATAGAGTTTTTTAAACTATACAAAAAGGAGAGAAAAATATACATGAGGAGCATTCAAAAAGTTCTTCACATGCATCTGCAGAACAAAAACCATTACACTTATGTAAACAAAACTTGCACTGTCCTTTGAAGTACACCCCTCCAGCATCTATGCCAAGTTGCAGACATCTATGCCAATTCTGGAATGTTTGGTGGTACTCCTGTTGAATGGATGGATTTTGTATGGTCTTGCAGCTTTGGAAAAGGCTTCCCAGCAACTCTTTTTTAATTTTTAGAACAACCAAACTTTGCATGGTGCCAAATCGGTGAATATGCAAGATGGGACAGTTGTTTGATTTTTTTCCTACTCTTGATAGGTTGTAACCTGCTGGGTTTTGTGAGCACTGGCATTGTCACGAAGAAGGAGAACCTTTGACATGCCTATTGTTGGATGCTGCTCCTTTATCTTCTTTACCATTTTGGGCAAAACAATGCTGGTGTAATATTGGTCATTTATAGTCTTTTTTTTAAAACTATAATATATATATAAGTATTCATGACTACCACTCCTTGGGAATTGAAAAAAATTGTGAACCTCCTCTTCCTTGAGCAAAAGTCTTGTTGGAGGATTTGAAAATGTGGTTCATCTTAGATATATATATCATAGTTGACGATCTTTCTGGGAGTTGCATGGTAATAAAATCATGTCTCATCACTTGTGACAATGTCTGTTTGCCATTTGGGACCACTATGTTCAAACATTGTCAGCATCTCCATGCATGAGTCAACTCTAGCCCTTTTCTGCTATTCTGTCAGTTGCTATTCTGCTATTGCCTTTTCTGCTATTCTGTCTGTTGTGAGGTACCCATTTGGCATAGAACTTTCAGAACTTTTAATGTTGATGAATAATTATTTCTACACTGCCAAACGATACATGACATCTAAACTTATTATCTCAATGGTGATGTATGAGTTTTCCTTAATGAGTTCATGAACAGCAGCAATGGTTCTTTCATTCACAGCCTCTTTTGGTCTTCCTGCACAAGGGAGGTCTTTGAAGTTCTGCAATTCTTCTCTGAATTTGTACATCCATCCCATAACAGTGTCATATGAACAGACATGATCCCCATAAACTTGTGATAAATGGACATGAAATTTTTTGCATCATCTCCAACTGTATCCTCGTGAAAATGTAAAGTATTTCCCTGTCTTTAGTAGGCTCCATAGCAACAATACACATTTTGCAGACCTAACTTTACACACTGCCAGCAAAAAGAGAAATGAAGATACAGACTTTGTTTTAACACATGACAAGTTTAGACAAGCTTTCAAACAAGTTGTAGCTAAAAGAAGTGAATGCAAATCTATAGACATGCCAAGAACTTTTGACATGAAAGCTCTCCATATATAAATAGGTAATTATTACAGTGAAGGGCAGTGGCATAATTGCAATTTAAGGGTCCCCAAGCACAAAATGGAATAACCATTTCCACCTCATTCTATTTAACCATTATGCTGCCACAACCTTAAAATCCAGTTCAAAAGCCTATGTATATGGCCATGATTAATAAACTCCATCATTAGTAACATAAAAAATGATTTTTTTAAATATTAAAGTATGAAATTTTTGATTTTTATATATATTTAAATAGACATTTCAGAGCTGCTAAATAATGCCAGTTTTTTTATATTATTCCTCAACTTGATGCATTAGAAAGCACATTTCTCTTGTTCAGCCATTAGCACAGTGCAGGAGATGGGATTGCAGCAGTCTAAATTTACCTGCCTACCACTTCCATACTAGCTGATAGAGAGCTCCAGAGTTAAACCAGTTATTTATTAAACATCTGACCATTTGTGCTCTCAATAAAACGAAGTTCAATGACAAGGGAACATTTTTTTTATAGGAGGATTTCAGTGATTTGAACAAAAATACAACAGTATATGTTTTTGCTTCATTTTAATATATTTTGCAATTAAAAACTATTTTAGTGTTTCAAAATTATTTTATCTATTGTTGGATATATTTTATGAAAGGAATATGAAGAGAAAAATTGATATTTCTTTGATCATGTGATCAGGAACATGTTATTGATTGGCAAACATCTGGTTCCATTTTAAAATGTGTGCATGTTAGGCTGTACAGATAGATATTTATACTGCATTCAGAGTATTGTAACAGTTCCTCATTACAATAGGGAATGCATATCTACTTAATCATAATGATGCCCTTGGCATTGTGGATTAAATCATTGCCTCTCAGTAGCATCGACTAACTTCCCTCAGTATTCAATTTGACTCCAGGTTCAGGAAGCTATCATCTCGACATGATGCATTCTCCTCCCTGAGTGGAGCTGCCTAAGTCTCATTTGGCTAATAAGCAATGATGTTGAGAAATTTGGATGGATTTCTCTTATCTTCAGCCATGTTAATTAAAAATTAATGAGTCAATTTCAGATGTTGGTTTCCTGCTTTGTACCTAGATGGCAACATGGATCAAGAAGACAAAAACAAACGATTGTAAAAAATGGCTAACAGATGACAGCTGAAGAAAAAGCAAACCTTTGAGATGAAGGAAGTTGGTAGTCACAAGCATGTGACCCAAATGGAAAATAGTAAGGTTACTGTCTTCTAATGGTTCCCTTCCACTTCACAGATGTATAGTGTGGTCTCACTCATGGTGCTAAAATACCCCAAAATTTAGTGGATGATGCAATTTCTGGTAGCAATAAAATCAAACATCTTTATGTTAAAAGTTTAGAATGCATTACAACTCTAGTAGAGCAAGAACTAGACCAGAAGACCAGAAATCACAACTTATTGATAATCAGCATATGGGACAGCATTACAGCATTGCTGACTTGAACCAGTCAAGACAGAATTGTAATTTTACATGTCCTCATTGCAGAGCATTTACAGTGAATGAGCATTTATGCCAATAATTTGTTTCTGGAGGTACACAATATAAGATAATTGAGTGATTGATATTAGGTACCTCAATTACTATATCTAACTGTAAGTCACAACATGCTCCACAGGAAATAGAGGACCTTGATGAAGTTCAATGCCAATGTGCACTTAACTTTGAGATGATGAATATAAGGTAAAATGGTCAGTTTCCAGTTGAAGGATAGACAAGCAATTTGACAAGCAATGGACAGGCAATTGCTTTGGGATCAGCAATTGACTGTCCATTGTGCTCCAGGATGGATAACGAATGGGATGTGTAGTTTCCACCCATCTTCTGGACTTTATCCCACATGACCCTAGAAATGGTCGTGAGGGTAAAAGAAGACATATATCTGATCAAAGATTCCTTCTGGCTCTGGCACCAGAAAAAACGAGTTTTCGCCCTGGTGTGTTTGAACACTTCAAGGTTGGGGGATGTCGGATATCTCTGAAACACCTCCCAAGCCTTGTTCTGAGACTTACGAGCTGCAGTGCAATCTGGATTCCATCGTGGTTTTGGAAAATGAGGGAACTGTGTTGAAGTTTGAGGAATTGTGGTTGCAGCTGCATCTATGATACAGTCATTGATCTCTGCTACTGCCATATTGATGGGCTCCTGGCTGACAGTGTTCATCGAGCTCAGAGAGGTGCTCGAAACCCCTACAGTCAACCTGATCAGCCTTCACAATGAGATGCATGAAGGTCTGCAAAGCCCCCCATGTGAGATGGTGCACATCATGGGGAGGTGATCGCTTCCATAAGGGTTGTCCTCGACCTCCCATGTAATGAGCGGAAGAATCGAGGAGGAGCAGAAGGTAAGGTCAATGGCAGCAAATGTGTGGGTTGGGGAGTAAAAGTATGTACTGACACCAGTGTTCAATAGGGAGAGAAAAGGATCCAGGAGGCATGCTCCAGGACCTCACCCCTCTCGTATGGTGTGAGCACTGCTCCAAAGTAGACTGTGTCCACTGAAGTCCCCCAAGATGAGGAAGGGGACGGCAGCTATGAGATGAGGTCATCAAGATCTTCCTGGAAGACGGATGCTTCCAGGTGGAAGATATACTGAGAAGACAGTCAGAGACAACCCCACAAAGAGGTGGATGGCTACTGCCTATAAGTTGGTGGTGAGGGGTACAACCTGTAATGGAGAATGGTTACCACGAGGATGGCGACACCCCTGCGAGCTGGACCATCTCCATCCTGGTCCTGGCAAACTAGTGAAAAGTGCCGGATCATAGGATCTGTGACTGGCTGCAAGTATGTATCCTGCAGACACACACAGATGGGCTGGTGTGCTTGAAGGACGGCTTTGATGTCGTTCAAGATTACTCTGGAATCCATGACAATTCCATTGTAAGAGTATGTCCATCTCAGGACTTAGAAGAGTGGGTGGTTGACGAATTCCTACTCAACTTAACTGCTGCAGAGAATGGTTTAGTGAATAGGGGGCAGTCTGTATCCATGTCCTCGGAATCATCTGAGGGACACAGATCTGTTACCGCCTTTTGTGGATTCTATTTTTTGACCCCGGTGGGGGCTCCTTTGGTTTGGAAGGTCTAGCTGTCTGAGGATGGGGTTGGGTTGTTTTACCTCTGAGCGGCACTTTTTTGCACACCATGGGCTAAATGGCCAGGTCACACGGACCCCGAAGGCTCAGAGAAGGTTGGGGGAGGGGACCCACTGGAACAGCTGTTGGGGACAGATGGTAGCCTCCCGTCAAGGCCATCCAGCGTGTTCTTTAACGTGCACAGGTTATGGCTCTCCTGCACATGGGGCCACGGCTTAACGTCCCATCCGACGGACGGCGGCCTTTCCAAGCCAATCGGTGTCCCCTACTGACCGTGGGCAGGGCGGGGAATTTTGCCTGAGGATGGGGAGGAGGCATTCCAGTGGAGGGGTGGAAGGCTGAGTTGAAGGAATGGAAACTGGGGTTGATGTAGAACTCGATACCAACCTCGGTTTTGCCTGGTCAGGAGGTATTTAGCTGCAAGTGAGAAAGATTCAGTAGGTGGTACAACGATGTCAGTCTGCACTGCCATCGAAGTCATTGGAATGATGGGCTTTCCAATGACTGCACTGGCATTGGAAACCTTGCCAGGTGGGGTGGATGGTGCAGCAAGGTTTCTCGTCTCAGCGCAAGATATATTATTGATTGTTTTCAAGGGTTGAACCTCCTTCCACTTGGGACAGTCACAGGAATATGCCAGATGCTCACCACTATAGTTCACACAGCTTGCCTTTTCTGCTGTGCAGATAGGATCCTTGTTGCCACAGAGAGCACAGGTGGGTTTGTCCCAGCAAGCTGTTCGGGCATGACCCTATACCCTATATCTGATACAGAATGCAGTGCAGAAAATTCGGTGTATATATTATATAGTCATACCTCACAATGTAAATAACCTGCTTGATGGAAGAAAGCAGGTATGGCATGTTAAACATCAGAATCAGTACCCAGGTGGGTACCAATTACTCATCACGATATGTTGAAACCCGATGGACTGCTGTTACTCCTTGAGGGGTGAGCACTGAGAGGATTTCCTCCTCGGTGACATTAAGATGGCCCCACTCAGTGATCACACCCCCGAGAGGAGTTCAAGGTTTTGTGAGGAGTGACCGTGACAGCCATCCCACCAATCTCTGTAACCTTCAGGAGTAGTCCCGAATATTTGGAACAAGTATCTCAACTTGCAAGTTGCCAGATTATAAGCACTTGACAGATTTCGGTTCTTTTGCAAGACCTTTCAAACCTTTGTTGACAAAAAATGGGGACATATACCCAATTACCTGATCACCCGTGTAGTGGATGATCAGGAATCTTGGGAATGAAGACACAGACAAGGAAGGTGACAGCGTAGATGACAAAGACAACAAAGATGGGGTCTCATGTCGAGCCCTTTTGTTGGCATTGATCATATCAATTGCATCTTCAACTCTCATATTTGTTTTGTGTGGTTCAGTGTCTGCTGTCCACACCCTTCATGGAGCCCAACAAGGGGATGCCTTGTTGGGCTCCATGAAGCTCAGAAACACGTAGCCCTGGCGCCCATTTGGGTGCCAGGGCTACGCAGGCACTATACCCACACAGACAGTGAGCCAAGCCCTCACAAATAAATAAAAGCAAAATGGAAAGAGAAACTATGAGAAACTCATCTGTTTCCACAAAATAAAAGAAGCAACAAAATAAAATAGTGTAAGAGATGAACCGTTCTCACAAAAGAAAACTCTCAAATTAGTTAAAGTGTGAGGAAACTTGCAAACCTGTACCGGACGTGGACAAGATTACTCACCGCTCTACATAGTTGACCCTAGCAGGTCCTGTCCACCAGCTGATTGCTCCTGGGGGGGAAGACAAGGGACCCCCAAGCAACTACCAGGATCCTCCTTTTCCAGGACACTGGTCTCTGTGCATGGCAAACACATGGGTGAGTGTTCAGGACCTAGTAAAGGTACCCAAGCCAGCGGAACCTTCACAGGGTGGTCCCCTCACCATGGACAGGAGCTCACATCGAGGAGAGTCCATGGACTGCAATTTGAGGAAAGTACATTGAAAAGTTGGAGCAGTCAATCTTTACTCGATAGTGAGATATTGGAGCATTCAATAATGGATATTGGCTGACCCAATATCTGACACATGGGAAGAGTGCAGAGCAAAGCATAGCTCCTCTGCCGTGAATGTCTGTTGTAGAGCTTCAAGCCATTTAATTGGAAATACAGTGGACAAAATTCAACCTTGTTCTTCAAGGTCAGAAACTTGAAGGAAAATAAACAAGAGACGGAGGGAAAAGATTCCCCAGAGTATTGACAATTGCAAAGGAATCAGCAATATCCTATCTGTTTCACTCCAGGACTGATAAATGAGTAGGATATATAGTTCACATCTGTCTTGCAGACTGTATCCTGAAATGATTCAAGTTTGGAGGATATCAGATATCTTTGAAACATCCACCAAGCCTTTTTCTGAGCTTTATGAGCTGAGGTGCAATCAGGATTCCACCATGGTTTCAGAACACAAGGAAACCATGTCAAAGTCTGTGGGATGCTAGAGGCAGCTTCTTGGATGCTGCAGTCCATCTCTGCCATTGCAACATTGATTGGTTCTTGGCTGATTGCGTGTAACTTCAAATCCCAAAGGAGTGCAAAACCACTCCAGCCAGACATATCAGTCTTCCAGCTGTGATTCTCATGAAGGGTCACAATGCCCCTCCCCACTCCCATTGGAGAGGTGAGGTGACAAATGGCAGAGTAACCATCTGCACAAGAGAATGGACACTGCTGGTGTGATAGAGATGGTACGAGCTGGGCTAGTTCCATCCCTGTCAATGTGAACGGATGAAATATGCTGGTTTGAAGGACTGTTGAGCTTACAAATCCACTGTAAGTGGGTTGATATCTGAGGTCTTTCAAAACTGGGTGGAAGAAGATTTATGGTTTTACCAAAGAACTCATAAAATTAGGGTATTCAGTATTACTTGAGATTATTTGATTTTGCACATGTATTTATTTGTGAAACCTTTCCTGACCTCAATATTTCTGTGCTGTATTTTAAGATTTGTAGTTTCTGTTCTTTTTACAAAGAACAGAAATCTCTTTGATTGAAGAATCACTTTTGCTGTTGCTTTATCTTATTTGTAACATTTTTTTGGCAATTTTTTGTCACAGAATCAGATTTCCTTTGTAGTCGTTCTGTATTCTTTTATTTCTCTCATTACAGTTTTTCCCAGGCATAGGAAGTAAGCATATTCACAGGTTGCCAATCTTTCATCAAATTTCTTTCTTCCTACTTACTATATAACAATAAAGTTTTGAGCTTTGCATAAATACAAGAAACTTACCTGAATGATGCAATGGATCTTGCTGGTTTAGGAAAGGAATACCATCATGGACATGTAAAATCTTTGTTCTGAAAAGTAAAAAAAAGAGAGAGTTAGATTTTGTTCGTTTTTTTAAAACCATTTTCATTCATTTTAAAGAAATTAGTTGTCCTGACTGGGATTTGAAACCAGGTCTCCCAGAAGCATGCCAGGCATCTTAACCATTAGACCATCAAAGAACTTACCATTTCTTCAACTAAGTGACATATAAGCATTCCTGTTGATTCACAAGTTATATTTATTCAGGAGTTTGCTGTCCAACTCCCAATAATAGATGGTGCCACTTGTGAATCAACAGGAAGGCTTATATGTCACTTAGTTGAAGAAATGGTAAGTTCCTTGATGGTCTAGCGATTAAGATGCCTGGCATGCTTCTGGGAGACCTGGGTTCGAATGCCAATCAGGACAACCATTTTCTTTAAATGTTCCTTGTATACAGAACTTTTCTTGTGATAGTTTGTTACTGAACCATTTTCATTTTTTAATGAATCTTTCAAGCTTTAAACTTCTTGAACAAAATGAGAATCATACAAAACTGGTGGTAAAGAAACAAATTATACACCCTATTTGGATGCTTGCATAGATTGTAAAAACCATTTACAACTCAATCTTTTTTACATTTTAAACTCAATACCTAATAGCCATATAGTGTGACTAATAAATGTAATTTTTAAGTTTTAAAAAAGTTTACAGGGATTATATAACACACTGTTCAGTTTTACTGGTACATATAGTAGAAAGTAAATATCTGTGGTTGACACAAGGCCATCAGTAATACGCTATGAGTTTTAATGCAATCAAATGGTTTGAGAAATTGACTGAGAGTTTCTGGGAAGACAGGTACACTGAGATGGATTCGCATTAGCAACACCTACCTAATAGCTCCTGTGGGGGCCACCTTTTGCTTGTAATACAGCCTGTACATGTTGAGGCATGGATTCCACAGCATATTGCAGGCTGTCCTGTGGTAGTGCTAACCATGTATTCCACAAAGTGTTTTGTAATACCTGCACATTGCGAAGTGAAGGGTCAGAGCATTGAATTGCTTTTTCCAGTTGGTCTCAAATATGCTCAATTGGGTCAAGATCTGTTGAGTTTGGTGGCCATGGGAGGATGGAGTATTCATTGCCATGGGCAGTGTTATGTGGCATATTGTTGATAGACACCCCAAATGTCTGGATACTGTCATCATGAAAGGGTGTTCTTGGTCAGCGATGATAGAAAGGTAGGTAGTCCTGTCAAGCCTCTGATTCACTGTGATCAGTGGACTCAGGGCATACAATGAAAATGCATGGTGCTGACATGCCCATGCAAAGCACAATTTCCTGTCTCTTGCAGTGAGTATGGGTACTTATGATGGTCATCAAATGTCAGAGTCCATACGAGTTAATGTCCGGTGCATTGTCCATGTGATATTACTCTTGCTATTCCAACATTGTACTGGATGGTTAGTATATATATATTTTGAATTATATATTTTTCTAAGATATGTGTAAAAAAAATTCAAATGGCAATTTTTACTTCTAAAACATCAAAGTTTTTCGTGTGTTGTACTAAAACAGATGCAGGCCTTTCTGGCCTCTCCTTTTGGATTTTGTCAATGTGTATAATCGATGGGGGACCATGGATTTGCAGTGAGTGGGATTATTTAGATCCTATGTTTTATACATTCTCTTACTTGCCTGTTTGGAATGGGCAATCCAGAATCATCAAACAGTCTCATAAAGACCCATCCACAGCTCAGTTCTCCCCTTTCACCAGTTCCCTGTGAAAAATTTTAATAAATTATGTTTTAGTTAAGAAAATAAAACATCTTAGCAATTTCTTAAATAGTAGCTTTCAAACTAAAAAACACATTAAAAAGGAGGGACAAGAAATATAATTCATAAGAGAATGATTTACATAAATGCAAATTTTAAAGTAATTACTCTAATTTCATCATATTTTCAGTGCATACATAAGGTAAAAATTTTGGTTTGTTAAATTTCATCGACTCAAATAATTTTAAGACCTTTATATCATTTGCTGGTTTAAATATACTTTAAGAACAATATTTCTGAAATAATTTTTATTGTTAATCACGCAATTTCAAAAGTGAAATTGAAACTACTAAGTGATCTTCAGTTTTATCAATTTACTGTGTTCAACTGCATCAAAGAACATGATGCATCTATGACTAATTGTTCATGTGTGGCTGCAGGTGTGCCTTTGCAATGTTGGCCAAAAGGTGTAGGGAGTACTATATCAGAAGCTAAATTCATCATGAGTTAATATTAACTTGAACTTGGAAGTAGTTGGCTTGTTTTACCTCTGAGTGGCATGTTTTTGCACATAATGGGCTAAAATGGTAAGGCCACAAGGACCCCAAAGGCTCAGAGAAGGTTGGGGGAGGGGACCCACTAGAACAGCTGTTGGGAGACAGATGTAGCTTTCCATCAAGGCTATCCAGCGTGTTCTTTAATGTGCATAGGGTGTGACTCTCCCACACATGGGGCCAAGGCTTAATTTAATTCTTCACAATTAATTGCTGTAAAATAAAAGTTAAATTAAGATTGAGAGGAGTGCATTACATTCCTTTGAGCTAAGTAACCTCTATGTTACTATTCTCATACTCTTAATGTAATTTCCTTCTTGGTACAGTCTAAAAGCTCTCCTTTCTATTACAAAGGGGCTATAGAATATAGGAAATTATAGTTACCAGTTCTTTAAGTCATGACCTTAATGGAAAATTCGTTGGTACAGGTACAGACAACTTTTCATTTTCTTCTGTTGTTGGTAGAAGTTTTTGGCCATATTTGGTAGTGTTTATCATCTCCACCATTGCTGCTTTTGAATGCTTGGGCTGACCAAATCTTGCCTGTTGTTAATCGATGTTGTTGGCACTTGGTACAAATTATATATCACAATAACCTTATTTCAAGTGTATTCATGGCATAGTAGGGAATTTTGTATAATCATATTTGTGTTTCAGCTGACTGGTAGCAGAGTTGAGCATAGAGATGTACTATGTAAGTGGTAATTATAGTTAAGGGATATAAACATGGTTATGGTTATAACTGATGTGAGTAAATGATGAGCATGAAAGATATTTCAGTATATAGTTCTTACGTAAATCTTATATAATGTATTTTGTATTGAAAATAAAATTTTCTATTAATATATGAAACTTCAATGAAATCGCAAGGTGAAAATGTTAATTATCGTTTACTCATACGATTTTCTTCTCATACTCTTAGATATGACTCAAATTTTTGTGTTATATGCATTTAAAGACTAACTTAGTCTTAAAATGATAATTAAAACCACTAACTAAAATGATGGCGATGCATTTCAACCCCACATGTGAAGGGTTTCAACTAGCAGTTGACTGAGCACTGCAGCCAGCTTAAGTAGCAGCATCTCTCTGGTGGTGTTGTAAGGTATTAGAGGTCTGCTCACATATGAGTAAGTTTCATGCAGATGTAATGGGTATGAAGTCAATGTTGCAAATAATGTCTTTATATAAATTGATAGACAGCTTTTTAAGCTGTAACAGTAATTAAACTGTAATTTACTTATGGGTGAACCCGAGATTTTAACTGGGAGGATGGTTATTTTTAAATTATTATCTATTATAACTTAGGCTAAGGCTATAGTGTGTTTACTACAACAGTGTATACCAACGTAATCTTTTAACAACCAACTCAGTGGAAGATTGGTGGCTCCTATGCTGAACTTTAATCACAACTACTAACATCAAGAGAACTTTAATAACTGCACCAGTTAAGAATTAACATTAAAAGGGCAATACACTGAATGGACAAATTATTATATATACCCCGATAACAATATGCGAAGCAGAAGTATCGCATCCAGTCATGTGGGATGTTAAAACTGGCAATGCCTATAAATAGAGCAGGTCTATATGCATTGGAAACCAGTCATGGAAAAATAATCTTGGGTAAAGGCAGCGATGCGAGTTTGACCACGGTCAGATAGTAGGTACGAGGAAGGCTGGCTGTTCAATCACGGGAACTGCTGAACTGTTGGGATTTCCACATCAGACCGTTGCATATGTATACCAAGAATAAGTGAAATATGGCAAAACTTCCAACCAGCAGGAGAAATGTGGATGTATATGTGAAATTGACTCTTGAGGTGAGTGTAGATTGTCCCGCATCATTACAAGGAATCAAGGAATCACACAGCTATCGTGGATCAGATAACGTCAGTATTGAATAAGGGCATGTCCTCAAGCTTATGCACAAAGACTATCTGTTGTACCATGAAAAAATATAAGTTATGGCAGTCGACATCCACATTGCACCCCCTTGTTGACTGCAAAGTACTGGAAGATTATGCTGCAGTTTGCAAAGGCCTATCACAATTGGAGTATGGAGGACTGGAAACATGTCATCTAGTCTGACGGATCATGGTTTCAACCAACCAAGCTGATGGGAGGATGTGTGTGTGGCGTAAACCACATGATATGATGGATGCAGCTTGCCAAGTTGAGGTCATACAGGTAAATGAAGGTGGTATAACAGTTTGGGGTATATTTATATGGGCTTCCTTGGGGGCCCTCATCCCATTGAGACCTCCATCACTGGTACAAGGTATGTGAACATCCTTGCTGACAATCTAAACCCATTTGTAATGATTCTCTTTCTGCACCATGACACTATCTTTCAACAGGACAGTGCCACACTGCATACTTCCCAAGTGCTAACCAATTAGCTCCAGGAGCATTCAAGTGAGTTTATCACACTTGAATGGCACCCTAGATTGCTGGACCTCAACCTCATTGAGAATTTGTGGGATGAATTGGAAATATATGTTCGAGACTGCCAACCCCCACCAGCAAATATGGATGCTCTCCGATAGGCAAGTCTCACTTCATGGGTGGCAATACTACTTCTGTGTTTCAACACCTCATGTCTGACTGACTAACCAAGATATCTGGCTGATTTGTGAGGGCAAAAGGTGGAGCAACAGATTATTAGGTAGGTATATATAATAATTTGCACATTCAATGTATAACAATTCGAACTCTTTGTACTTTTTAATAGCAATTAAGACTATATAGTTTTTGCTATACAAAAATATAATATGTCTATTGAGCAACAGAGTATTGTTAATACATTATAGCCTTGTAATTAACACTAATGTATATAACTTAATTGAGTCAAGGATTATGATAAACTAAAGCATTCAATAGTTTTTAACAGTATTATCATGTATGTATTTAAATTCTCTTTCAATTTATTGGTTTCCATTTCAGTAGCTCTTTCAGAATTATGCAACATTGCTGATTATGACAATGGCTGGCTCATAACTTGCTCATTTTTACTTCTGCCAATTTATTGAATTTATTCCTGCATAGTATAGCCCTATCTGGTCTAGTGGTTAATGTACCTGACTATTAAGACCAGGGGCATATCCTTGTGTAAGAGTTTGTATGTTATAAGAGAAACCAGGACAAGTCAAATATAGATCTAGGTTATTTCTGCCTTTGTGTAGAGAAGCATCTTCTTCCTTTTTAATATAAAAAATAAAATAAAAAATATTTATATGACATTATCGATCTTACAGAGTTACACTGAAGTGTCATTGAATTAGGGATAGGAGACATTATCCAAATTCAGTATTGCAAGTCCTGCATTTGCGTGCATGTGTGACTGAAACTCTACTCACATATAGCTATCAGCTTTGGCTTCCCCAAGCATTCGTCGTGGATATAAACGAGGTTTTCAGGCTGGTCACTGGAAGATTAATCTTTTATCTGGTTCCATTATGATTGTCACAAATTATCCACAAGTAAGAATTTTTAAGAGTAATTTATTATTTTATTACAAAGTCTTTTATATCATCACTAGACTAAATCTGGAGTCTAAATCAGGTAACATAATTTATCTGTAGACCTTCATCCAGTTGCTGATCTATCTACTATCTCATCTGAGCTGAACTTTATGCATAAGTTAAGGAAAAATACATTGCCTTCACCTGTTACTACCTTAGTGGATTATTACTGAAATGCCTATATGTAGTATACATTGGATATCAGAAAAGATGACAAACATGACACCATCAGTACAACTTCTGATCTGCAATAAATCAGTCTATCATTCCAAGGTATTTTCAACTGCTTTCCAAGATATTATTACCATTAAGTGCTGGTGTTTGCTTTTTATTAGCTGTAAAAAGAATGGTTCTTCACATTACCAGAGGACATTTACTTGAAATATCTCATATTAAGATCTGCTGATGAATAGTGCTATTTGGTACATGTGGCAATCAACTACCAACATATTTTAATCCAGGTAAATTCTTAGATTTTGTTCCATTCCGTTTTTGAGCTGTGGTCACAACACACTAGTTTGCCATAATTAGTTTTCTTTTCCAATTTTTTATGATGTCCTAAATGTTCCTTGATTATTTTTCTATCCTTTTTACAGGTATTAAAATCCAGTTTCTGTAATAGTGGAATTTAACCTAGCAGACACCATGAGGGAGCTTCAATGCCTATAAAATTGCTACTAGTGTTCTACAATGATTGGCCACACTATTGAAACTTTTACCTTCCAAAAACAACACTAGCCATTAGTCCTAGAAAGGTGACTGTACCGTTATCACTAGAAGTTTAATATTTGCAAATTATTTTTGTTGGGATGTTAGCAGATTCCCACATGGTAACTAGTGTTTGCAGTTTTAACATTTCTTCATCAACTGAACTGATGTTAAAATCCAGATGTGCCATTTATCCAAGAAAAAAGGACATAGTCTTTTTTTTTTTATGAGAGATGCATTAATGAAAGGTTTCTTACAGCAAAATTTCAGACAAGCATTAAAGATTTGAATGTTATCTGCTGTTATGCCCCCACTGAGGATGCCGATGAGAAGGATAGGTTTTATGAACAATTTCAGGATATTTTGAATTCTGTCAAGAAAGGAGATATTACCCTTGTTCTTGGTGACTTCAATGCCAAAGATGGTACTGACTCTGACCTTTGGGGAGGAGTAATAGGCCCTTTTGGTATTGGTAGCTGCAATGGCAATGGGCAACGTCTCCTACAGGTAAGTAAACTCAATGGATTCAGAATAACTAACACTTATTACAAACACCGCGACATACATAAGTACACATGGGTTTCACCTGATGGGCTGCATAAGAATATGATTGATTACATATTAATTAACAGCAAATGGGCTAGTTCTGTTAGGAATACCAGGGCATATAGGGGAGCTGAAATTGGATCTGACCATTACCTTGTTAAAAGTGTCTTGCAACTTAAACTTAAAAAGTGTTGTGCTAGGGTTAAAAAATTTACTTTTAATACTGAAGCTCTGAAAGATCCAGTTATAGCCAAAGCTTACCATGATAGGTTACTTAGTCATTATGACAGTCATGGTTTGCTTACTACTGAAGTTGAGGAAGAATGGGATCATTTTAAACAGGCTTTTTTGGACACTAACAGTACTCTTTTAGGAAAAAAGGAGCAGAAGAGGCAGATTTATCTGAGTGATAAGGCACTTGAGCTTATTTCGGAAAGAAAGAACTGCAGGAATGTCTTTAATCAATACCCTACTAGTCCTAATAGAAAGCATTACAGAGAACTTAATAAACATGTAAAAGATCAGTTAGCTGCTGATAAGAATCTTTGGCTTGATGGTTTGGCTGACAAAGCCGAGGAAGCAGTTAGACAGCACAACAGCAGAGAGCTGTACCAGATAGTTAATGTTTTATGTGGTAGAAAACGGACAGGCATACAAGGATTGAAGGATAAACAAGGTAAGGTTATAGAAGGAGAGGATTCTGTCATGGCTAGGTGGGCTGAGCATTTCAGTGGTTCTAAACAATGTAGTTGGTTCTGCTCCCATTGTTTGCAGTGATGATGGATGCATTGGTGGCTTTAATGTTGGCTTTAATGTTTAATGTTGGAAATAGGCGTATACACCTAAAGACTAAAATTAGACTGTATAATAGTTTGGTTCTTTCTAGGGTTAGTTATGGTAGTGAAACTTGGACACTTTGTAAACAAGATAACAGGAAACTAGATGCTTTTGATTCCAGATGCTTACGCAGTATCTTGGGCATTAGGTGGTTCAACTTTGTAACTAATGATGAGATTAGGCAAAGGAGTTTACAACCTCCTTTAAGCAGCATATTGTGCAGAGAGAGACTCCGTTGGTTTGGCCATGTTGCCCGTATGAATAATTATAGATTGGCGAATAGGGTTATGAACAGTGTGCCTAAAGGCCTCAGAAAGAAGGGGAGACCTAGGATGCGGTGGGCAGACAATGTCAAACAGGACCTTGTTAGAATTGGTGTGCAGTGGCCAGATGCAGTAGATGTAGCTCAGGATAGACTTGCTTGGAGAACTAAATTGCACGGTCTGGTTGGACCTCCGTAGCCCATGGCTGCTTGAGGATGATGATGATGATGCTATTAAAAAAAGGTGTTTAAAGCACATGAAACAGTTTTTAAAAATTCTTTCAAACACTTTCAGAAGAAGAAGATCTGAGATGGAGAGCAGTCTGATAACTAGATTTTATATTTTGTTCACTACTTCTTTTATTTTGGGTTGGGTTGTTTTACCTCTGATGGCACTTTTTTGCACACCATGGGCTAAATGGCCAGGTCACATGGACCCCGAAGGCTCAGAGAAGGTTGGGGGAGGGGACCCACTGGAACAGCTGTTGGGAGACAGATGGTAGCCTCCCATCAAGGCCATCCAGCGTGTTCTTTAACGTGCACAGGGTATGGCTCTCCCACACACGGGGTCACGGCTTAATGTCCCATCCGAAGGACGGCGGCCTTTCCAAGCCCATCGGTGTCCCCTACTGACCGTGGGCAGGGCAGGGAATTTTGCGGAAATAAATCTCAACGCTGACCCACGAACCTGGGAACTACAGATTACGAGCCTGGCGCGCTACCGACTGAGCCACCCCCGCCCCACTTCTTTTATTATGTTTCATTTTGATGCAGTATAAGTTTATCTTTCATTCATAAACTTTTAAATGCAAAATAATATCTGTTTTAAGTGTCAAAAAATATATTGAGGATGTCCATGAGCACCTGATGTAGTCACTTATGTTAATAAAGTCCACATGGATTTGGCACAGTTAAATGAGAGGTGAATGGGTTAATGGTTTATGTTAATCCCAAAATTGTGGATTGGGTTGTTTTACTTGTGAGCAGCACTTTTATGCACACAATGGACTAAATGGCCAGGTCACATGGACCTCAAGTGTTCTGAGAAGGTTGGGAGATGGGGACCCATTGGAGAGCTGTTAGGAGACAAATGGGAGCCTTTCATCAAGACCATCTAGAATGTTCTTTAACACGCAGTGTATGGCTCTCTCACACATGGGCCACAACATTTTGGGTAGGGGAGTGAATATATGTAGATATCGCAGTTCAATAGGGAAGCTGATGGATCCTCAAGTTATTGCTTGAAGATCTGACTCTTCCCACTGGTGACAGTATTGTTTCAATTAGTGCTGTGTCCACTTAAATCTCCCTTGAAAAGAAATGGGGGATGGCAGTTGCAAGATGAAATCACCAAGGTTGGCAATGAAGATGGTATTTCTAGGAGGAAGGTAAGTAGACAGCGAACAAAATTACCAAAAAGAAGTGAATAGCAATGACCTTTAAGGATGTGGTGAGGAAATGGTCTAGAATAAATGTTTTTCAAACTTTTCCAGTTGTGGCCTCTTTATAGCTAATGGAATTTTTCATGGCACCCTCATACTATTGATAGAATCCCCCCTCCCCCTTCACAATTGGTAGAATTTGTCCCACATATTCCTTCACCATCAACAAAAAGTAACTTGAAATGCAAAAATATTCTCACAGCAGAATGCTCTAGTATATGGTACAGCACCAGAAAGCTCTGGTAAACTAAAGAATGGACAGGATGGCTGGTAAAGATGGTGAAGTATTCTCAGAGTAGTTTATAGTGTGGGAGATACAGGACAATCAAGTGCCAGCCATTAGGTGAATAGTTATTTCACTTGTCTGACAATATTAAATTATTTTTAATATAGTTCTTCAGAGCTTCCCAACCTCCTTCTTAACTACACGACTTCCCTGGAAAATTTGACTCACACTTTGAAAGTCTGTTTAAAATAATCAAGATCATATTTTTGAGTTTGTCTGTGTTGCACATTTTCTTTGGTATGACTTTTCTTACATCCAGTTGATAATATCAATGTAGATGGCCTTGGTGAAGTTAAAACTGATGTTAGTGAAACTTATGTCAAATCTGCAATCTCACATATCTTTGGGGGGCTGTGGTCCACAATTTCTGAAGCAGTGGATTCAGCACAGTTTCTGGAAGCAGTGGAATGAGCATAACATATCTGTGAGCTGGATCATTTCCATCTCTGTCCGGCATGATATACAACATAGGACGATTGGAAAATGCTTAATCTGCAAGTACACTGTTGGCCATTAAAAGTGTAACACCAGGAAGAACTCATCAGATTGTCCTGAAATATGCAAGATGAATAGCCCATGGGAGAACATGTAAATGATTCAAGGCACAGCACATATGCACATCATGTGTGATAGTAACGTCCCCTGGAATAAGGAGATTACAAAGAGCTGGTGTAAAGCACTGGAATCATGTTTTCTCAGAGTTCTTGCACACTAAAGGTTCAAGTATGCCCTGTCGAAGAACACAGCATACATACGACCAAGTTTCCAACTTTGATTGAGGGAGAATTGTGGGATTACGGGAAGGCAGATTATCGTACTGAGACATCGGTGGTCATGTTGGATGGAATGCTGCCACAGTGATGAGAATATGGCATCAGTGGGTAGAGGAGGAATGAACTCACTGATGTGAGGGATCTCAATGGTCCTATTGTACAGCCACATCAAACATCTTAGTTCAACAGTTAGGATGTGTTGCACATCAACCAGTGTCTGCACATATGGTTTGACGTCATCTGCAGTATCGGGGCATCTTTGCTAGGCAGCCATTGCTTCAGCTACCATTGACTCTACAACACAGGTGTATGCGACTGCAATGGTGCCAAGAACATCACACATCGATGTGCGAATGGCATAACATTGTCTTTTCAGACGAATCCCACTTCAGTATGCAACACAATGATCGACGAATCTGTATCTGGTGGTACTGTGATGACAGGCTCAGTGAGGCATGCATGATGCAGCACCATATGGGGGACCCCTGGTATATGAGTGGAGTCCAATAGCACCCCTGGTATGGGGTGCCATTGGACTCCACTCATGCATGCATTACCAGTACTTTGAACAGGCAGATTTACATTACTGATGTGCTGGAGCCTGTGGTCTTACCTTATCTTCAGGTGTTCTCTGGTGCCATTTACCAACAGGACAATGCCCGACCACATATGGCATGCATCGTCCAACAATTCCTGGATAGCCACCATGACACTTCTGCTTTGGCCTGCACGTTCACCGGATCTGTCCCCAATTGAATGTGTCTGGCCCATGATCTCATGATGACTTGCACACCAGACACCAGCAGTTGCTACAACAGATGAACTTTGGCTATGTATTGAAGCTGCATGGACTGACATTCCCCAAACACACATCCGACATCTCATCCTCTCAATGCCAGACTGTGTAACAATGGTTATTGTCACTCACGGTGGCAACATAAGATACTGATTTCTTTGTATTCCAAAAGTCTAACTGAGTTGTATTTGTAATCATTTGATCCTTGTAACAACATAAGCTATGTATTCACTAAATCTGGCTTTCATATCTCTTGTCTTTCCTGGTGTTGCACTTTTAATGGCCAACAGTGTAAATGCAGATGGCTCATATTTCCTGAAGGGGGGATTTGGTATCATACAAATTACAGTGATATCCATGACAATTTGAATGCAGAATTGTAGCTATCTCAAGTCTTGGAGAAGTGGGAGGATGAAGACTTACATTTAACATCTGTGAACCAAGGTTTTCCCAAAATATGGGTGGCTTGTGTCCATATAACTGAAATATCTGCAGATACATATCAGAGGCCACTATGCAAGGAGGAGGGGCAGTCTGTTTCTTTGGCCCTTGGGAATGCCACTTTGGTTAAAAAAGTCTGGCTATCAATTTTGCATGAATGATGCTTTCCAAAGGTAGATGTAGTAGCTGGGCAACAGGAATAGAAATCACCATCGATGTTAACAAGTTTAGTTTCACCTGCTCTGAGATTTTGCTGCAAGTGTTATGAACAGATCACAATCTGTTCATAACTTGAGAAATATATTTCTTTGAAAACAGTGGATTTCATCAGCGCATTGTGTGACCTGGGCAAGTCGCTTTCATTCCTAAGGATATGAGGCTGCAGAAGCGCGACCAATTTCTTGTCCCTAGAGGAACACTTAGGGCCACCCGTAGATGTGCTCCACACCCCACCAGTGTGCCGTTAAGCACATCGTTCTCCCAAAGAAACAGTGTGAACAGGCCATAAAATTGTACATGCATCCATAATTCAATGGAGCCCGCCGCCGCTATGAGCTATGGTTCACGTCACACGGATTGCCTGTGGGATGATGCCAGCCGAAACATCCCCCCCCCCCATTAATGCACAGGAGAAGCAAGACACCAACCACTCCTTTGTGTTCAGTTAGTCCCTTAATGGCTTCCCACACTATTTCTGGGAACAATAATCACATAGAAAAAACAAATTCATGGGTAGAAGCCACAGATACTGACACCCAGAATTGCAAGACAACGGGACCCGGGGGCGACCACGAGAAAGAGGGAGGGCCAACAAAGAACCCGACATCAAAAAGGGACCAGTTTTTCCTTTTGAAAGAATTAGATAGAAGGAGAGTGAACTGGAAGACAATCAGCTTCGGAGCAGATGAAAAAATTTCTCTTCAAAGTTACAGTTAGAATGCTGGGTAATAACCTCTCATTTTAGAGACATGGAGCGAGTTCGGAGAAGGTCGATGTTCATCTTGAAAAACTGTGTTTCAATGATCTCCAAAAAACACAATTACTGAACAACTGTGCTGATCTACAATGGTTGTGCCCTCAAAATAACGCCGCCGTGGACATTTTAGCTAAAAAAACTTTTCCTACTGATCAGAAAAATACTCATCTCATTGCCGATGATCTTTCGTGCCTACTGCCGTGTGATGTTCTACGTTATCCTTCCAAATGCCGTCGCACGGGACCACGACGCTGCAATCAATGGAAGCAAAGTCCCTGTTAAAGACAATAGTTTGCCTGTCTCCTATCTCCAATTCCCATGATGCTGCTTCAATCTGCCGAGAGCATAGAAGTGATAAAAGGTATGAATCAACTATATTTTCTTTCATAAACTATAAAGTTTGCACATCAGTTTAAGTCAGCTCTGTATTTAAAAAAGACAATAGCAGCAATTGCAGATTGCGAAGTTGCCCAGCGTGGGTTAAATAAAAAGTCCCTGATGACTTCAATTGATCTTTATGAAAATAATCTATTTAATTTGTAAAGCAAGCATGAGCTCCAGGGGAGAAAAATGTATTCATGTTCTGAAAAGTATCAACTATTAAATTGTTGTCTTTTATGATTAAGAAATGGTTAGCCTTATTTTACTGGTCGGTATAATCTGTCTGGTTAATATAGAAAGAAATATCTATGGCGAACAAACTATTAATAAATCAATGCAACGTACGGTAGAATAAAATACGTGTAAGCTATATTTAGAGAGAGAAGAATGATTATTTTTCTTACCCCCCCCCCCCCTAACACAAGTGAAAAATATCCAGATGATACAGTGATGACAGTCTGTCCTACCATTAATATTGTTGGCATGATGGGGTTTCCAGTAACCACAAGGCATAAATTTTGCTGAATGTCATAGGAAATTGCGTAGCAGGGTTCCTCATCCTGAGCTCAATGCCATTTTCATTCTCAGTGAGAAATAAGTTGTTCAAGTTTTAGGCAACATCTTTTATTGTTTTCTGTCATTTCTAGTTTTTCTGAAGTGTGACTACACTTAACACTAATTATAGTAAGTTACATAACTTATTTATTAATGTGCCCTTTGCAGAATTGGAAAATTTAAATCGTTTAAAATTTCCAATTCTGCAAAGGGAATTTCCAATTCTGCAAGTGTCCAATTTTCCAGAAATACCATTAAATACTGTTATGTAGTACGATATTTTTCTATCATTTTTTCTCTAAGTACTATATGGTTGCTACAAAATGTGAACTTCATTTGCATATTGCAGCTAAGAATTTTACTTAACCCTTTATGAGGCTACCAAATTGATTTTTCAATAATTTGCATATTTGTAGGCAAACATTATTTGTTATTTATTGATAAAATTAAACATGAAACATTTTGTAAACATCATATAGGCCAAATACTTACCAATTTAATGTAGGTCATGCATGGTTGAAAGAGAATACCTAAATTTTTTTAAAAGATAAATTAGGCATATATATGAAGATTTCGCATTTTCACATAAAAGAAAGTATTACATAAATTTACAACCATATAGAAGATAATACATATTTACTACATATATTTATAATATTAAATTACATTTCTATATAAACTTAATAATTTATTTTCCATTTTTATCAGATATTAAAAATACACCAAATTTTCTAAAAAATTATATTTATAATTAACTTAGTTTAATGATAGCTTTCGCAGAAGAATGCTTTTAAATTCATGCTTATATACATAAGCATGCATTAAAAATTCAAGTTATCTACTTAATTCTCAAGCAGCCACAAACTATGAAGGGCAGTGCAGCAGGTGTAATTTAGTCCTCCAAACATGTCTATCATGAACTACAACTATAGTATAGTAATACTGCAAGACATTTCTAATGAAGTTCTTGTGGACAGTGTCCATCCCTTTTATTCAACCCTTTTAGAAATAAGTTCAAACCTTTACATTGAAGTAGAAGAGGTCATGTTGTAATCTGTACTTATGCAGCTGGACAACATGCCCTCTTCTACTTCATGTAATTCTATCATTATTTACATAATTAAGATTCTGCAGAAGAACGGAATTATAATCATAAAGCATGCTATGCAATCATATAATATGCATAGAATAATATTATGAAAATTTTTCTCTAGTAATCTGTAAATACAAGATAAAGTACACGTTTAAATTTTTTCCCTAAATTTCAACACTTTTTCCTTCAAGTAAATTGTAAGGATGAAAAATTCTCAGTAAATAGTATATAAACAAAAAATATTTAATACACAATTATACTGTAATATCCCTGCAAAAAGTTCCCAAATAAATAGGTGGAAAATATTACCATTTCAGGTGTATTCAAAACTTCTTATGCTGGCTCAGGTGGTCTTGTTATCCTTACATTGGTCTTGCAAGGGCCCTCTGTTGAAGATCTTAATTTGGCTGCCACTGATTTTTCTGTTACTGGCAGCTGATGCTAATGTATAGCACTGACATGATCACTTGATTTTTTGGTATCGGATACAAGTCCAAGTTTTTAAATTGGTAGACAGTGTTCATAAAGTTGTTTATCGCTAACCAATATTGGATGCATTGATTGCATTCTTTATGACTCATATTGCAGAACATTGTTGCTCAAAGAGCTTTAACTTAAGATTAAGCACCTTAAAAAACATTCAACAAACTAAGTTTTAAAATAAAAACTTTAAAATTCACAAACATTGACACTGCACTTTAAGAAACTGACTACCCTCTTTACGTGGCTATATGTTTCTGCCAGGCAATCTACCTCCTGACGTTACAACTTTAAATAAGAATTTCCCTCTATCAGTGGTTTTGGTTTTCACTGAGCTGCTCATACAGCAGAAGGTTCCATGCCACCAGGAGGGGCAGGATTTCAATGTTACATAGATCATCTTTATGTAAATTAATTATAATGCTTTCCATGTACTGCAATTGGTATTTGTTTGGAGTTGCAGCAATGGCTTTGTATGTTAAATTCTCTACTTGCAAATGATTTTCAAGAATTGTTTGTGATAAAGCTGTATTAGATTTTTTATTTATTATATCCTGCTGATGTTCTAAATAAGTGTTGTTTATATGCTCTGTAAATTTTCCCTATATATTGATTCCCCCACCAATTTATTTTCAGCATCGGGTATTTCAACATTATAAACTCCACCCATTGGGATATGTTTATCTCTATCATTAATGATTAAATTTTTTCAATTACACAATTAAAATTAAATCATTAATGATACAGATAAATGTATGATTTAATTATATGTTTTAATTATACTATTAAATTACCCAATTAAAAATTTGAACAAATTAAGCAAACAAATTTAATAGTTCGGTTGCTTTACCTCTCAGTGGTATTTTCTGCACACAATGGCTAAATAGTCAGGTCACAAGGACCCCAAAGACTCATAGAAGTTTGGGGGAAGGGGACTCACTGGATTGTTGTTAAGAGACAGATGGCAACCTCCAGTAAAGGACATCCAGTGTGTTCTTTAATGTGCATAAGGTTGGGTTATTTTACCTCTAAGAAGCACTTTTTTGCACACAACTGGCTAAATGGCCAGGTCACAAGGACCTCAAAGGTTCAGAGAAGGTTGGGGGAGGGGACCCATTGGAACAGCTGTTGGGAGACTGATGGTAGCCTCCCGTCAAGGCCATCCAGTGTGTTCTTTAATGTGCACAGGATATGGCTCTCCTGCAACAGAGCCAGGGCTTAACATCCCATCCAATAGACGGCAGCCTTTCCAAGCCCACTGGTGTCCCCTACTGACCATGGGCAGGGTGAGGAGTTTTGCAGAGATAAATCTCAATGCTGATTCAGGTAGGACTTGAACCTGGGAACAGCATATTATTAGCCAGACACACTATCCACTGAGCCACCCCTGTCCCTATTCAGCAATTATGACAAATCATGGAGCAATAAATAAAAATCACAAGCAATACATAGATATATGTAGCATCACAATTCAGGTGTGTTTCAGATAAAGTGCTTTAATTCAAATCATCATATAAATAAAGCAAAATGTGTTTGTGTGTATATGTGTGTGTGTAACAGGTGTCAACATTCCAAAACCAAGAAACTTAGATAGCTAAAACTTTGCATGCATACTTAGGGAGACATGAGGGTGTGCACTTCAGGTGTATTTATTTTATTCAGTAATAAATTCATACCTAAGGTTTTTCTCCCGAATTTCCCATAGTATGGCTCACCCATTCACTTTTACATTTCCTTAACCAGTTTTAATTTATTTACCTTATAATTATTATTTTGGGGCTTTTCATTAACTTTTAATCATTACTCTATCCATCTGTGGTGTTGCCGATCTGTGCAACTCCATTTTGACTGATGGCTGCTAACAGCACCAAGCAAGGTCACAGCTGCTTACATCATCACCCAATCACAGTATACAAATGTGGATTCAAGCGTGATGTTGGCACATGCCACGTTTGCTTTAGGTCAGAGCGTGGCTACGGCAGTAGTTAGTTACAGTGGAGGTTGGTTTGTTTTAAACAAGTGTCTGACAATGTGTTCTGTAGATATGATTTTAATGATCTAAAAGTTTAAAATGCAAATCTCTCTGGCATTGAAGTTGTGACAAGTGTTGCTAATATTTGGAATAATTGGTATATATTTGGATGAAAATCTTTGCTGCACTGTGCTAATGAAGTAATAGCCATTGAAGGACAGTCATTGCAAATGTTCTTTCCATTTGTCTTGCCTCAAATTGGCCTGTTTTTAATAAAGACTTTGAAGAATCAGTGTCACAGTCATACAATTTAAGACACTTTGAATACTTCTGAAGAAGAAAGTGGTTTAGTTTTTACTTGAACATCTTTAAACTGTCAGCATATTTGAGTAACAAATAATTGAAATTCCATAGCTACAGCTTTATCTTCGAGAAATCAGTCATGCATTTCATTATGAAAATAATCCAAGAATGAAACAAACAGTGTCTTGTGAAAGCATTCTTTGGCATTAATTAAAACTATGTTTGAATGATGAACTTAGCATGCAGAAATGTTTTGTGCAACTATTGTATAAAATCCACATGACTCACAAAGATTTCTGGCTTTCTCAAATATGGTATGAAAAATCTTTTCTGAATTTGTACAAGTTGACTTTCTATAGTGTCATTTACAAAGTTGTATGCGAAAGACAAATGTTGTATGGGAAAGACAAATTCAGCAACAAAGCGATGACACTAAAAATCTGCCTTTGCTTATGACTGAAAGCAACTGGTGAACTTTGGATGAAGATCCTACATCCTCATCATTTCTAACAATTTGTAGAACTTCAATAGCAGGTTTCAGTAATTCAGTGAACCTGATGAGGGCCAAAATGTTTTTCTACCCAGCGAGTTTCAGAGATAAAGAAGCCTTTTTCATTATTTGGAAAACCTTTCACAAATTTCCCTTTCAGAAGAGTACTTTTGCTTGATCCTCATATGGAGTGACATACCTATTGAATAGTTTCATAACAATTGTAAATGGCAGAAGCTGTGAATAGTGAAGAAAGTACCAAGCTCAATGACTGGCTACTAAGTGTATCTAGACAGCTTTGATTTTATTTTGCCTTCCAGATTTTCTTTGATTCTGGTTTGAATTCTACTAATTCTTCCCTTTGTACTCCCACCCTCATAACCTTGCCCTCTTATGTATATTATATTAATGACAGTTTCTTTAAGTCCATCCAGAATGACAGTAGGAATTCCATTTGCAATCATGCCATTAATTGGAATAAATCCACAAAATTCTTCTCTAACTACTGCAAATGATTCATCAATATATCGAACATACAAAGATAAATTTTCAGTCCCTGTTATATCTACAGTGCCATTTGCAAGTAGCACACTTTCTTTTCAACTTTTTGGGTGTTTTTTTTCTGGAATGAACAAAAGAATGAACAGAGTGAGCAAGCACACACACATACAAAATCCGCATGTAGCCATGGACTATGGAGGTCCTACCATATTGTAAAATTTTGTTCTCCAGACATGTCTGTTGTGAGCTACAGCTGATGCATTTTACCACTGTAGGCCAATTCTAGCAAGGTCCTGTTTACCAGCATAAATCCCCATGCATCTGTTTTTCCCATATCATACATAACCAGCATCTGTTACACTTGCTCAAGAATGCAGCTATTCAAAGCAACTGAAGCACCATCTGCTGGACCAATTTTCATCACTTCATATTCATCTCTGGTTATCACCAAATCATCTCATCAATATCATTAGCCAACAAGGACATATCACTGCCTAACCTAAATCAGACATTTTGAAACTTCTAGACTGCTTGAGACCAAAATCTTGCCTCAAATGATCCCCTTACATAGAATTCTATATACCATAATTAATAACCAAACTAAAGAGAAAAGCAGACAAAATGCACCTTGTCTAACTCCACTAGCAATGTTAAATCAATTGCTACAAGCTTTACTAACTCTCACACATTACTCAATGTTATTATTGAGAGCTTGCATTACACTAACTTGTCAGGTATTCCATACAATCTGTCAACCACAAATTATGTCAATCAACAGAGTCAAAAGCCTTTTTGAAATCTACCAAGCTAATAACCACAGATTTCTGAAATTATAAATATTTCTCAAGAATCTACTAAGTGAAAAAAATTGATCTAAACATCCCCTACCATTTCTGAATCCACACTGTTCATCATGCAGTTGTCCATTAACCAAATTCTTAATTCTATCAAGTATAATCATGCAAAGAACTTTCATCTGAAACAGAAAATAAACTAATTATCCTATAAATATCACAAGAACTATGATCACCTTTTCAAAAATAAGGATAATAATAGCACTGGTAAAATCTTTAGGAACAACTTTATCAAAAAAATATTCAAAATTTCAGTCACCCATGTGACAGTACAATTGTTCCCAGCACTAAGCATTTCAGTGGTGATTTCAAACACCCCTGGGGTTTTATGCAGTTTTAATTTAGAGATAGCCAAAGCGACTTCAGAATCTGATATGAGGCCAACATTAAATCCAGCAATGCATCTATCCTTATTACAAACAATGGGAGTAGAAATAATCACATAGAATTCCATATACCATAACATTTAATGACATTCCTGCACTTTCTTGTTTCAGAAATAGGTTCTATAGCCTTGTTACTGAAATAACTTTGTTTCCTCTGTACCTTTTTAAAATCTCTGAAATGCTCAGCCCACCTAACTGTCACAGAATACTCACCTTCAACCACCTTACCATGTTTATCCCTCAATCCCTGTGTGCCAGTCTGTTTCTTCCCATACAAAACATTAACAATCTGGTGCAATTTCTTGCTGTACCAGCCAAGTTATCAATACAAATATTCTTATCAGCTGTTAACTGATCCTTTACACATTTATTAAGTTCTTTGTAATGCTGTCTTTTAGGACTAGCAGGGTGTTGATTAAGGACATTCCTGCACTTTCTTGTTTCAGAAATAGGTTCTATAGCCTTGCTGCTAAAATAACTTTGTTTCCTCTGTACCTTTTTACCCAAAAGAGTACTGTTGGTTTCAAGAAAAGGCAGTTTAAACTCGCATTCTTTCTCAACTCATGACTGTTATAATGACTAAATAGCCTATTATGGTATGCTTTGGGTACATCTGGATCTTTCAGAGCTTCAGTGTTAAAAGCAATTCTCTTAACTCTTACCACAACAGTTCTTAAGCTTCAATTGAAAGACACTCTTCATCGGGTAACTGTCAGACTCATGTTTTTGGCTTCCCTGTATGATCTGGTATTCCTAACAGAACTAGCCAATTTGCTGTTAATTAAAATATAATCTATCATATTCCTGTGCAACACATTAGGTGAAACCTGTGTATATTTATAAATATCCCGATGTTTGTAGTATGTGTTGGTTATTGGCAAACCATTAAGTTTATTTATCTGTAAGAGACATTTCCCATTGCCATTGGAACTACCAATGTCGCAGACACTAAAACCACTGCCCAAAGGTCAGAGTCAGTACCAACTTTAGCATTGAAATCATCAAGCACAAGAGAAATATCTCCTTTCTTCACATAATTCAAAATTCTGAAGTTATCTGTAAAACCATCCTTCTCATTATCATCAGAGTCCTCGGTGTGGGTGTAACAACAGATGACATTCTCTAGTGTTTAATTTTTGTTTTAAATTTTGCTGTAAGAAATCTTTCATTAATGCAGTCATATTCTAAAAGACCATCACTGGCATGTCTGCTGAGAAGGAATTTTATACCTTGGAGATGCTTTCCATTCTACCTCGCTGAAAAGAAAAATTTAAAATAATTTTTAAGTATCTGACCTTTATCTGTCCATCTAGTGTCTTGCAAGCTCAGAACATCTAGGTTATAATGCTGAAATTCCTGTGTCAGAATGTCAAAAGAATAATCTGTATGCAACGTCTTCACTTTCCATATACCTGCAGGGAGAAAATGATCAGTAGATTTTTAAAGAAACTAGGTTTATTGAGACAGGTAGGGCCAAGATATCAAACAGCCCCATAATCGCAGGCATAGGGCAAAGATTCAATCCCCTCCCACCAAAGGGTGAAGCCACCCATGCTGGTAGGAACTTCAGGCACCACTTTTACAAGACACCGAAATACTATTGAATTTGGGATAGCAACTAGTAACGTGTTGGACTCCCTCTGGCCCTGATAACGGCTGCCACACAACAAGGCAAGGACTCCACAAGCTCGAGTAAACGTTTCATAGGTATGGCGATCCATGCATCCTCCAGAGCTGTCCACAATTCTCTCAAGGGACAATTCTCCCTGATGGGACACGGGCCCGAACACTCTGCTCAGCGGTATCCCAAAGATTTTAGATGGGATTTAAATCTGGGCTTCTAGGTGGCCAATTCATTATTTCAAAGTGAGCAGAATGCTTCTGCAACCATGCAGTAGCCAACCTGGACCTGCGAGATGAACAGTTGTCTTGCTGGTGGACGCCATCTCCATTGGGGATGCATGATGGCCACAAATGAGTGTAAATGGTTAGCCATGAATTCTACGTACTAGGATTCATTGAGTCGTTAGTACACATACCAAAGGTCCCACAAACATCCAACTGAAGACACCCCAGGACATCACTGAGCCACCACCAGTTTGTACTGTTCCAACCTGACATGTAGGATCCATTGCTTCATGGGGTTGGCGCTATACTCTCAGTGTCCCATTGGAGTGATGAAATTGAAATTGGGATTCATCACTGCAGGCTATCCATTTTCAATTTTCGATGGTCTCAGCTGTGCAGCCACTGCACAGCTGAGAATGAACTGGGGTTGACACTGAAGCTAACACCAACCATGGTTTCACCTGCTCCAAGAGGACATAGCTGTGAAGCCATTGCACCACTGCCTCCAGTGTAGCTGCTGGGAAGCCTATTGTTTTCATTTGTTACTGTGTTATCAAAAGCACTGTGTAAGTAACCAATGAATTTCTATTTAAGAAACTTGTGCTTTTTTTAAGGTTTTCAGTGCTTATGATCCCAATCTACCCAGAGCCCAACAAAGGGACACTCAATTGGGTACCTGGACCTATACTAACACAGTCAGTGATCCAAGCCCTCACAAAAGATAAAGGAAAAGAGAAATGTGAGTAGCCACTAGAGTCCTCAAAAAATAAGCAAAAAAATAAAAGTGTGAGAACCAAACTGGCCTCACAAAATAAAGATAACTACAAAATTATTAAATATGTGAGGAAACTCACAAATATGTACCCAGATGTGGGAAAGGCACTCACTGTACTGTATAATTAGACCTAGCAAGTCCAACCCACCAGCCAATTGTTCCTGAGAAGGCCACCCCATTACTTGAAGCAAAGGCCAAAGCAGTGTGTAGCAGTGGCCCTCGAAATTGCTACCCAACCCTACAACAAACAGGCTACCCAGTAAAAAGATGTGCCAAAATGGGACCCCACTAATAATGAGCTGAGGAGAGCAGATGAAGATCCCCGAGCAACTACCAAATCCTCCTTTCCAGGGGCACAGGTCTCTGCACACAGCAAACATGTGGGAGTGTTTAAGACTCTGTGAAGGTACCCAAACCAGCAGAACCTTAAAAGGGTGGTCCCTTCGTTATAGACAGGAGCTCATACCAAGGAGAATTTGGTGAAGGAGGGGGGGGGGATGATGGTTCTGGAACTTTCTTTAATGTAAAGTCTTAATGATGCACCATGGATTCAAGACACTTCCATTGACATGAGTAATGACTCAAGAAATCACACTAAATAGTAGATATAGAATCAATCCATTCCATGCAAATGGTACGTGCATTTTTTAAGCCATTAGTATGTCTTTAAAACAGTGTAGTTGTTAATGTTAGAGTATTTTGATACATCTGTCACTGTCTTAATCGAATCTTACCTGAGTATATTTTTCTGCCTCCATATTTGAAATAAAATGCCATCTAAATCATTAATAACAGTGTTACAAAATCACCATGCCCAAAAATTTATGCAAAAAATTTAACACTAACTATTGATGGCATCTTTATTTTTAGTTGAGATTAGAGCAAGCCCATCCAATTACTAGCATGTGCCTTAAAAATTTGCCACCTCAAGCAACTACTTGGAATGCTTGTTCTGTTTTGGCTAACCCTGATTAGGAACAAATGTAAACACTAAATTCAACAGAAATAATAAATACTGTTCCCATTTAAAATCAAATTTTATGTTATCCAGAAATAAAAAAAAAATTAGTTTTATGAAGTATAACTTAAAAAAAATAACCTTCACACTTGTACAAAATTTTAACATTTTTTTTTAAAAGTTGCTGATAAACAGAAAAATACTGTACCTGGTGACTATTCTTCACAAGAATTTTTCAGTATAATGCATGACAATATTATGCAGAAAAAGAATTATTTTCTATTAATTACACATACCTACAGTTGCAGAAGATGTATGACTTCTTACAAAACACTGGCCTTCTTCAAGACATGATCCATTAACAGATATCTAAAACAAATTTTACGAAATTAATTCAAAATGTAGATAATATAAATGGTGAGGATAAAGCACATCTGAAGGAGTTTGTCTGCAGGAGGAGGCAAAATAGCAAAAACTGTATACACATATTTTAATAACAGCTACATCTTCCTTATTTAACATTAAATCAAAGTGGCCGATACATATCAAGAAAAACAATGGGTAACATTAAATCGATTAAATTACACCTATAATTAATTTCTTATTGCAAAAAAAAATTTGATTGTCCCATTTTACATGAGGTAATAAATGCAGTTCAAATAATTATATCTTAAACCATAACATTCCACCAAAAAATTTCAAATTTCTAGTATAAGTGAATCATTTATTATATTCTTTTATGGTTTTGTCATTTATTCACTATTAGAGGGTGCAATTAAAGCTATTGGGAAATTTTGAAAATGCAAATTTTAAGATTTCATCATTACCAGTTAAATCCAAAACGATTTTTTTTTGTTACTATAAAAAAAGGTTGACTCTCACGCAAAATGTAGGATGGTCCCTTGTTTTTTAATAAACTTGACATTTTTGAAAAATTGGTCATTTATAAAATGATTGTCTGAAAAATTTGTCATTTGTAAAAATTAGCCATTCAAAAAACTGACTTTATAAAAAAACGTATTCAAAAACTTGTCATTCTAATAGCTGATTTTCGAAAAACTGATAGGATAGGCAGAGTTTGGAACAATTTGTCTAGAATCCAAAGAGTATATAAAATTTTAATTTAAAATTGAGTACAATCACAAGCAGCTGCTTGCCACAGAGGTCTGACAGGAGCCTGTCAGTTTATATGCCATAGCAGAAGGTCTGTGAGGATACCAGCACTAAATGTAATGAATGCTTGAGAAGTCTGTAACAACAACTTGAAAAACATCAAAAGCATTCAGACATACTTAGTTACTGAGTGAGTCAGCCACCTAAAAAAAAAACCAAAAAAAAAACTGGTAGGATTTGCATCCTTTTTAGCAAGAAATGATAGGGACATCCTTTTTATCAATAATTTGTACGGTTTACATCCTTTAGAAAAAACTGTTGAATTTCTACATCCTTTAAGCAAGAAATAGAAATGATTTTTACTTATCTTTCTATTGCTTTTCACTCATCCTATGTCAGCTTGTGGATTTGACAAAACAGTTGCTTCACCGTATCTTTTGAACACAACTGACATACTTAATGATTTGCATGTCAAATGAAAGTTTGTGATGCACGGAGCGCCACAGGCTACAAAAAATTGACCCCTCATGCTTTCTTCCTCCCTAAAAAAAGTGGAAATATGAAAACGAATCTTCTGCTATATCTTTGAAATGCAAAGGCCAAAAGTAACAGGCTATGTGTCAAATGAAAGATTTTGACATGGGGAGTGCTTGAAAGCTTGTGATGCAGACAGTGTCATAGGATATAAAAAAAATGACTCCTATACTTTCTTCCTCCCTGATAAAGGGGAAATATGGAAATAATTCTTCCCATATTCAAAATGCAAGGTGTAACATTCAAAAGTATATTAACTTTAATTTTCTAGATAGCAGATATTTTCGGGTGTCAGGCAATTAATTTTGCCAATAAATTAAACATGGTTTTGTTTTTTATTAGTAGTATTAGATGAAAAAAGAACTTATAATGAATGAATGTATTTTAAAGTAACTCAAATAATTTTAAACAAACTCTGCTCAAAAGAAAAAAATAAGAAAGTCACATACAAACTTCATAAAATAAATAACTGTTTATTCAAACTCTAGCCTAGCAAAAAAAATTGCACTAAGAAGCAACTCTTCAAAAAAAAAAAACTTGCTCCTCACTGAGCAACTCACACACTAACAATTCACATCACAAACTATCTCCTCTCTCTACTCTCTCCATAACCTAATGTCATTTGCTATATACTGCTGGTGTGCAAACTGAAACATTTAATTTGCATACGATAATTATGTGCTCATGCTAGATATGACATAAGTGGGCATGTCCTTCCTGCACATTTAGCAGTTGTCAATCAAAAGTAGAATGGTGCAATCACAACTCCTTTAATGGAACAGGTGGGAAGAAAGATGGATCGACTTAAAATAAAACCCCAAATGATAATTATAACACAAATAAAGTAAAACTGGTTAAGGAAAAGTAGTAGTAAATGGGTGAATGAACCATCACAAAGGGTCAATAGTAATGGGCTATGAGTCTTAATAAAGTCAATATAAGCTTTTGACATGGGGAGGGTCACATGTTATAAAAATTCCCCTCCCACTTCTTTGTCCTCCCCCTAAAAAAAGGGAAAATACAAAAATGACTGTTATGCTATATCTCCAGAATGCAAGTGCTGAAAAGCAACCAGCTATGCATCAAATGAAAGCTTGTGATGTGGGGAATGGTTTAGCAATAAAAATATACCCCTTTGATTTCTTCCCCCCTAAAAAGGATAAAATGTGAAATTCATTCTTCTACTATATCTTCCGAATGTGAGGGCTTACAGTTATGAGTTAAATGTTAAATGAAAGCTCTCAAATGAGAACTGTCACAGACTACTTTGCATTATGATCCCCATTCCCATCTCCCCCAAAAGGGAGCAGAAATTTAGGGAGGGTGTTGACCTTAATGAGTTTATCCCAAATTAAACTTGTGATGCCTCCAATATCATGGGCTATTTCAAACACGACTCTATAAAAGGGGTGGAAAAATGGTGGTTGATGCTTATGAGTCATATATCAAATGAAAGTTTCTGAAGGTAAAGGTTTTTAGTGACAAATTAAAAAATATAAATAAATTAAAAATATCTATCATCCTATATACACCTTAAAAAGTATAAAATAAACCTAAAATATATCAATGTTAAAATCAATTACTGAATTTGTATTCACTCCAAAAAAAAAAAAAAAGATAGGCTTCCTCAATCTTAAATGGGGCGGGGGTGGCTCAGTCGGTAGCGCGCCAGGCTCGTAATCTGTAGTTCCCAGGTTCGAGTCCCAGCTGGGTCAGCGTTGAGATTTATCTCCGCAAAATTCCCCACCCTGCACACGGTCAGTAGGGGACACCGATGGGCTCGGATGGGACGTTAAGCCGTAGCCCCGTGTGCGGGAGAGCCATACCCTGTGCACATTAAAGAACACGCTGGATGGCCTTGATGGGAGGCTACCATCTGTCTCCCAACAGCTGTTCCAGTGGGTCCCCTCCCCCAACCTTCTCTGAGCCTTCGGGGTCCATGTGACCTGGCCATTTAGCCCATGGTGTGCAAAAAAAGTGCCGCTCAGAGGTAAAACAACCCAACCCAAATCCTCAATCTTGTTCAATCAGTAAATCGGTGCCCTATCTTCCTTTTATGTGAATACAAATTCAGTGACTGATTGTCCCATCAATATATTTTAGGCTTATTTTTTAAAAATTTCAATTTATTAAACATCCTATCCCTGCAACATGACATGTATATTTATTTTGCTGAATTTAATAACTTGAAAGTCTGTTGATCATAGATTTCATCCCCTTTATCTAATACTAGTGATTGATGGAATACTTAACAGTTAAACATTATATTTTGATGAAGCCTATTGAATATTTAGTTCATATTATATAGTAATTTTGTGACTAATCATATATTTAATCATTCATTTCACTGAGCTTATTTTATTTAACTTTAATATTAATTGAAACATGTTGCAATATGGTTGTAAGTAACAGTGAAACTATCTATATGAAGCTAGTCTCTGCTATTTTCTTGCTTTAGAAGAGTGTCTTGTGTGCTTTTCTTGTGTGAATTTTTTGCAGGCTATGAATTATCTGGAAATTGGGCACTAGGATGTGATATATTATTGTGCTAGCAAAGCTTAAATGGTGCATGCTCTCAAAAATGACTCAAGTGCATGGAGAACAATGCATGAGTGTGATTTTCAAGCATCACAAATGCTTTCCAGATGGGCACAATTCTGTAGAGGATGCCCCAAGATCTGGACAACCAAGCACGTACATCGATGTGTAACAAATAGACTGAGCCCAGGGTATTCTCAGTGAAGACCACAGAATAAACCTGAATATACTAACAGAAAGGATGTGCCTTTTTTATAGCAGTGTTCATGAAATAGTGATGGAGTACTTGAAAAAAAAATCAAGAATTTGCACTCAATGAATCTCTCACAATCTGAACACTGAACAAAAGCAAAAACATGCTGATGTGTGCCAAATGGTTGACAGGGTTTGAGAAAGTAGGTGAAAGATTCTTACAGCATATTGTGATTGGAGATGAGATTTGGATTTTCCACTACTATCTGGAAACAAAACACCAATCTAGTGAACAGAAGCACTCAAGTTCACTGTGTTCTACAAAATTCCAAGCGGTGAGGTTGTCTGGGAAACCTGTGGCTCTAGCATTTTTTTATTGCAAAAGCATTCTTGCTATACATTTTATGCCATGGAGATCAACAGTGAATTATGAAGCTTATGCAGAAGTCATTCAAACAAAACTTCATTGTGCAGTGCATGGGTTGGGTTGTTGTTGGGTTTTTTTACCTCTGAGTGGCACTTTTTTGCACACCATGGGCTAAATGACCAGGTCACATGGACCCCGAAGGCTCAGAGAAGGTTGGGGAAGGGAACCCACTAGAACGCTGTTGGGAGACAGATGGTAGCTTCCCATCAAGACCATCCAGCATGTTCTTTAATGTGCACAGGGTATGGCTCTCCTGCACACGGGATCACAGCTTAACTTCCCATCCGACAGACGGTGGCCTATACAAACCCATCAGTGTCCCTTACTGACTGTGGGCAGGGTGAGTAATTTTGCAGAGATAAATCTCAACGCTGACCCAGCTGGGATTCAAACCTGGGAACTGCAGATTACAAGCCTGGCGCGCTACTGACTGAGCCACACCTGCCCCATGTGCAGTGCATGGAAAATGAAAAGTATTCCAAGGTGGAAAATGGTTTCTGCACTCTAATAAGTACAGCCTCATATGTTGGTGTCATCAAAACATCAGTGCTGAGATGTTAGAGCAGTGATGGCAAACCTATTCAAACTTGTGTGCCAAAATTAGAGGAAAAAAAGAATATTTTCTAGCTCCCATGCCAATGTTTTAAAACACTTTAAAATTCTATTTATTATTATTATGTAATAATAACAATGCTAATAATAATATTATATATTAATACACTGAATGGACATATTATATACACCCTGATAACAATATGCAAAGAAGAAGTATCGTGTGCAGTCATGTGGGACCAGTCATGGAAAAATAATCTTGGGTAAAGGGAGTGATGTGAGTTTCACCATGGCCAGATAGTAGGTACGAGGAAGGCTGGCTGTTCAATCACTGCAACTGCTGAACTGTTGGGATTTCCACATCAGACTGTAGGGATGGGGGTGGCTCAGTCGGTAGCGCGCCACGTTCGTAATCTGTAGTTCCCAGATTCGAGTCCCAGCTGGGTCAGTGTTGAGATTTATCTCCACAAAATTCCCCGCCCTGCCCACGGTCAGTAGGGGCACCGATGGGCTTGGAAAGGCCGCCGTCCGTCGGATGGGACGTTAAGCTGTGGCCCCGTGTGTGGGAGAGCCATACCCTGTGCACGTTAAAGAACACACTGGATGGCCTTGACGGGAGGCTACCATCTGTCTCCCAACAGCTGATCCAGTGGGTCCTCTCCCCCAACCTTCTCTGAGCCTTCGAGGTCCATGTGACCTGGCCATTTAGCCCATGGTGTGCAAAAAAGTGCTGCTCAGAGGTAAAACAACCCAACCCACATCAGACTGTCATACATATATACCAAGGCTACATGAAATAAGCCAAACCTTCCAACTAGCGGGAGAAACATGGATGTAAACATGCAATTGACTCTCCAGGTAAGTGCAGACTGTCCCACATTGTTACAAGGAATTGCATGGCTACCATGGAGCAGATAATGTCAGGATTGAATGAGGGTGCATCCACAAGCTTATGCACATAGATTATCCATTGTACCATGGAAAAAATAAGCTATGGCAGTCAATGTCCACTACGTGTTCCCTTGTTGACTGCGAGGCACCAAAGGATTAGTCTGCAGTTTGCAAAGGCCTATCACAACTGGAGTGCGGAGGACTGGAAACGTCATCTGGTCTGACAGATCATGGTTTCAACTCTATCAAGCAGATAGGAGGGTGTGTGTATGTGGTATAAACCACATGAAACGATAGACCCAGCTTGCTAAGTTGGGATCATATAGGCAAGTGGAGGTGGTATAACACAGTTTGGGGTGCATTTACATGGGTTTCCCTTGGGGCCCTCATACCCGTTGACACCTTTGTCACTGACACAAGGTATGTGAACATCCTTGCCAACCATCTACACCCATTTGTAATGATTCTCTTTCCACACCATGATGCCATCTTTCAACACAAGCCACACCGCATACTTTCCTAGTGGCGACCAATTGGCTCCAGGAGCATTCAGGTGAGTTTACCATACTCAAATGTCCCCCTTGATCACTGGACTTCAACACCATTGAGAATTTATGGGACAAATTTCTGTAGGAGGAAATATCTGTTCGAGCCTGCTAACCACCACCAGCAACTGTGGATGCTCTATGACAGGTAATCCTTGTTTTGTGGGTGGCAATATCACCTCTATATTTTCAACACCTTATTGAGTCCTTACTAAGACATCTGGCTGCTGTTATGAGGGTTGGGTTGTTTTACCTCTGAGCGGCACTTTTTTGCACACCATGGGCTAAATGGCCAGGTCACATGGACCCCGAAGGCTCAGAGAAGGTTGGGGGAGGGGACCCACTGGAACAGCTGTTGGGAGACAGATGGTAGCCTCCCGTCGAGGCCATCCAGTGTGTTCTTTAACATGCACAAGGTATGGCTCTCCCACACACGGGGCCACGGCTTAACGTCCCATCCGACGGACGGCGGCCTTTCCAAGCCCATCGGTGTCCCCTACTGACCGTGGGCAGGGTGGGGAAATTTTGCGGAGATAAATCTCAACACTGACCCAGCTGGGACTCGAACCTGGGAACTACAGATTATGAGTCTGGTGCGCTACCGACTGAGCCACCCCCGCCCCACTGTTATGAGGGCAAAAGATGGAGCAACAGGTTATTACGTAGGTGTACATAATAATTTATCCATTCAGTACAATATTTTATTTATCACATATATTATTTATCCATTAATTATTATTATCAATTCTACACTAGCCATAACACATTTTTTTTCACCTCCCTGTGGTATGCCAATGAAAATTGTCTTGCGTGTCACCTTTGACATGCATGTCATGGGTTTGCCATCACTGTGCTAGAACATTCCTTTTACTCCCCTGTTCTTGCACCTTGCAATTTTCACCTGTTTCAATAGCTGTTGCTTTGGAAATTATTAGGAGGTTCGAGTGATCACAATGACGGTGCTCTAAATAATTTCACAAAATGGCTTGCAGGAAGCATTTGATGCCTGGGTTAAGCAATAATGGGTTAGGTGTAAGTGCATAGCTATCAATGGGGAGCACTTTGAGAAGAAGAAAACAGCTGCACACTCAGCAATAAGATTAAAGGTAAGATATTGCTAGTCAATCAATAAAATAATCAGCCTCATATATGCTTCACTTCAACAGGAATGGTTTCACATCACACCAGACACCTTCCAAATACTTGTCAAATCTATGCCACATCGAATTTATTGTTTTGAAAGTGGGTGGAGTCCAAATAAATATTGAGGAAGTTTCTAATATTTTAGTCACTTAGCATATAATCTACAAATTATATTTAATAAAAGCAACTTTTTGGAATTAATATTCTCCCTCTTATTTTATTATAGAAAAACGAAAATGTATCCATTATACACAAAAAAGAGCACCTCTTTAAAAAATTGCCTTCATACAGAAAAGTTGCCCAGAATTATAGCCAGCAAATTTTTCATGAGTCCAAAGATTCCTATTTCTACCAGTGAATATACATACTACTCAAATAAATTTCACAGACATATATTTCTGGCATTATTCTAAGCATGATGTTTCCTGTTTTAACAGTAAGATAAATGTTAGAGCCATTTTTTTCCCACTGATTTAACAACAACTGGATGATAAATATCTTCATTAAATGGTAATTAAAATAAAAAATAAAAACATATCATTTAGTTATTAAAATCAAGGACTTGTTACCTTAGGATTGAAAGTCCATGTCTTTGGTATTTTGGGATCCCATCTGCATCTAACAGTATGAATGTTGCTTAGAACCTGAAATGGACATGACAACAATTTAAGTTCTACAAATTCTTTAGATTAACTGCATAACATCATTAAACATGAGAAAAATAATTAGGTACTTTTTCAAAAAAGTTTTTCACATCTTGTTTTTGGAATTTTTCACTCACAAATTCACATTATTCTGGCATATAGGTAGCATTTTTACTCAACATTTTGCATTTATTACTGCTTTTGAAAGATTCAGTATATATATATATCTAAGAGTAATTTTATAAATATTAAAACTATCAAATTTTAATATAAAAATAAAAATTTTAATATTGGCTTAAATGTTTGCATTATTTTTAAGGTAGGCAGAAGATGACAGTATGGATTGTTTTCAATAATCCACAGTAATTCGTTTTCACTACAAAACAGATTGGGTTTCTTCTAAAATAGTGGAAGAAATGAAGAAACTAGCTTGGATAAAAGTAATTCCACTATGTCATGTTTCCTTTTCGATTGTAAATTAATAAACTAATATGTAGAAATAGTAATTATGAATTTATAAAAGTATTATTATTTTAATATGGGATGCTCATTTTCAATGAGAATGCTATTTAAATAAATATAGCTTTCAAATTTTTTTTCATATTCTTTAATTGTTTTTAATCATATATTCGATTTTTTAGTTATATACCCAGCATTAATAGAGTTTTCAAATGTCTTTGTTTTCACTGAAAAACTTATGTAAAACTCTCCTTAAAATATTTCTTTACCTATTTCTGAAAAATAAGCTTTATTGCACAAAAGCAGGAAAAAATTAAACAACTTCTTCCTTAATTTTTTAATGGATTAATGGAGAGTTTCAATAACTGTAATGTTAAGTATATGGGAATTTCAAGAAATTAACTTGGTTCAAAACCAGTTATTAACTGTTAATATGAGGATTGGGTTTACCTCTGAGATGCCCTTTTGTGCACACAATGGGCTAAATGGCCAGATCACAAGGGTGCAAAAGGCTTAGAGAAGCTTGGCAAAGGAGATTCACTGGACAGTTGTAGGAGACAGAGGGAAATCTCCAGTCAAGGCCATTCAGCAGTGGCAAAGAGTGACTTTTTGAGTAGGGGTAGCAATTAACAAAAGCACTACTACAACTAAATCAAACACAGTTCTGCTACTCAATGTTTCTGAATCACTGAACTGGAACACCATTCTAGTACTTGATGTTTCCAAATCGTTTAGTGAAAGTAGTTCTATACTTTTTAAATCAAATATTAATAGTATATATATAGTGTAGTAGCAGAGTAGGGGTGGGGGTTGAGACTGTAATCTTTGTGTCATTGAAGAAAATTAATTTTTAACAAACTATTTGTTCATTGCTGTTCTGGTGGCCAAGTGGTGGCTACCCAATGCTTGGCTACTAATCTTAGGAACCTGGGTTCATGCCCCGGATGTAAGGCATGAATGTTCTCTTTCTGCTAGGTTTGGTTGTTTGGGGTTTTATGGCGCAAAGACAACTAAGGACATGATGCACCAAACAAGGTGTAAAAGATAAAGAGATAAACCTAAAAGTCAAGCAAACCTACAACCAAAGTTAAAATCAAACAACAGAACAAAAATAAATACATGGTGTAAAATGTAAAGGAGCAAAAGGCATAAAAACATGTGTAAAACAATAACAAAAGTAAAATACAAAAACCAAGAATGGGCGAAAAGGACCCATAGTAAATAGCAAAAAGTCTAAACAGTGAGAAGTAAAAGCTCATAGACGTCTAAAATATCTGGTAAAGTGTAAAAACTTGAAAACAGGTGTTAAAAGAGAGTCATCATATAAAAGATGGCCGAGTGTAAGGGGCTCAGCTGTAAAATTATGGGAGTTAATATATAAATGATGTTCAAGGGTAAAAAGTAGGACAAGCGATTAAAATATGTTTAACGGTTAAAATGGTGTCATAAAACTCGCACTTAGGTTCGTCATCCGCCAAAGAAGAAATGAATGAATGATTAATGAATGACCTAAGCGAAGCCAAGCAAGTACAACTTCCTCCTTGCCTTTCTGCTAGTGTCTCACCTTTCTCACAAACCTTCTGTATGTTATATTGTACTTAGAGGCCGCTGTCAGATTTCTGTGAGTAAGTAGCTGTTCAAAGGGAAATTTGTTTGTTCATTAACTGGTTTAAATAAAAATATTAACAAAATTTTTGAAGAACACCATACTTCCAAACTTTTTGGCCAATTTTTGCTATACCACTGATTGTATATGAATAATTTCTAAATTTTAGTTTTGTTGTTTCCTATCTAATTGCCATTGTGTGTTTGCTTAAATAAAGGTATTATTCTTATTACAAATACAGTACAATTTCTCCTTCCAATACTGAATTCTTTAAACACACCTGTATGGAAGTTACGAATTTTTTTCACTGTCACTGCTATGCCAGATTTAGATTATTTTAACCTCTGAGCTCATTTTTGTGCATACAATGACCTAAAAGGGTTCAGAATTAAGTAGGGGAAGGGAACCCACTGGACAGCTATTATGAGACAGATAGAAATCTCCCATCAAATTAATCCAGTGTGTCCAATGTAGTACACAGAGCAGGGTTCTCCTAAGCAAGGAGTTATGACTTAACACCTCATCCAGTAGAAGGTAGTACTTCCAAGCCCAATGGTGACCCTTTTGTCACCGAGGGCAGTGTGTTAATCTCAACAATGGAATAGTTCAGACTTGAGCCTGGCACATCAAAATACTAGTCTGACATGCTACAACCGAGATCCTGCCCCATATGTTGAAACAAAAAGCTATTCTGATCACTTTTGAAAGGCAAGTCACAAAAAAAGTCATGAAAAGTGACCATCTAGTGAGAATCTTACAAATGTTAGTATTGTATAGCTTCAAGTGTGACCATCTAAGTAGAATCGATAGAGAATTAATTTGATTCTCATTTAATTTTTTTAGCAAGTTTTAAATTTGCGAGATTTTTAAATCTCGTAAATTTAATGCATTGAACTACTGTGCAAAAGTACCATTATATTGGTAATATTGAATAAACTTGCATCATCAGTAAATGGTAAAAAACCAAACAGAATTTTTGTATGAATGGAAAAACCTGCATTATTCATAAAGTTACAAGTATTTAATGTTTTAGAATTTTCACCCATCACTTTCCATAGTTCATTTTTGAAAATGCAGTTCTGTTTTTGTAAATTTCAGAATTTTTCAAGGTCTGCAGAATATGTTCTGTAGACAGGGATGGATTTACACATCATGCACCTCTAGGCTCATGATATGGGCTCTAGGCTCCCTTATCAACAGTACTTCTATTAATTTTGTACAAAAAAATATTTTCTTTCTGTCACAACCATGAAGAAAGAAAATTATGCAACTGAAATGAATGTAGAAACTGTCATGATATTAGAATTTTGTTGATAAATAGTGAAATTAATGTAATAAAATATTATGGATAGCATATAACTTGATGTATTTAATAAGGAATAATATTTAAAATTCAAATCATTAATTTAAATCCCAAAAACATTTCCTCACTCTATCATTCTAAGAATGAAGAAATTACCAAAATATTCCAATAGAGCTTCACAGTGCAGTAATTAAAATTAAATGCCTTTAATACTCTGTGACACTGTTAAATGTTTTAAAGTGCTTTACAACAAAAAATTCTGTGCTACGTAGTATCAAAAGTAATGAATGAGATATTACGTACCATATTGTAGAGGTGGGTAGTAAGAGGAACTTCAGAGATGACAACTGATAGTGAATCACAAGTTCATTTTGCATAGCTCTTGCCATCACTGCACTTTTACTGTGCCTCATCAGTTGCCAGCAAGAGCTATGTAAAATAAACTTGGCATTTGCTATCACTATCATCTCTGAAGTTCTGCTCACTACAGACCTCTATAGTATGTTAAGTAAAATCTCATTCATTACTTTTGATACTAGGTAGCACAGAATTTTTTGTTGAAGTGCTTTAAAACATTTAACAGTGTCATACAGATATTTAATTTGAACAAATTTACTAAAATATCAAAAATATTGGGACACTTTTATATTGTGTGATTGTATTCAAATCTCCCTAACTCTGAATTAAGCATTTGCAGCAAAATGTTACAAGAAATGTAAAATCTAAAAGTAAATGTAAAAGAAAATCTACCTGTAAGAATTTACCTTAAAATTACAACAAATAGTTTACTGAAATAAATATAATTTTAAAAGTTTGGGTAAATTTTTTCACTTTGCATCAGTTTTGAAACAGTGTTTAGGACAAATATAATAACAGCATCTGCTGTCAAATATTTCAGCTTTAACAACACATCAAAAATAAATTAATATTTTCTAAAATTGACATTTTGATAAATTTGATTGAGATTTACAATTTATCTTCTGCAACATTTTTCAGTAAAAAAAGTTTATTTTTAAAGTTAGGGAGCTTTGAATGTGGTTTTGCTTTCACGTAACATAGAAGTATCCCAATATATTTGGAAACAGAGTGTATAGCCTCACAATCAGAATTCTTTTGAGAGGAGATTTCTGTTATCAGGAGAGAAAGAGTACATTGGAAAAAAAAAGTACTTGCTTTCCATGGATACTTGCAGCTAGTTAAAACTGAAAAAGACACAAATTTATTGTTATTTAAATAAGACAATTGTAGCCTTTAAAAGATGGTATCTTTATTATATTGGTGCCCCTATGCTAGTGTCTAATGTGAAAAAAATCTGGAACTGGCTGTAGTCAGCTACTTTAGTAACCTTGATATAGACTAATCTGAAGATCAATATGCATTCTTTGAAGTTTAACATAATATGCATTCTTATTGTCAAGATGAGAGTGCTCAATAATTAACCATTGCAATGGCCAATGATGACCTTTATCCTTGACTAAGCTTCTTCATTCATTAATATATTTTTTAATTTGAATCATATTAGTTGAATGCCTGTTGAAAATTCTGATAAACACGAATAAAACTATATAATTTCACTCTAAACAATCATTTTTAAAACATGGCAGAAATTTCCATACAAACTTTTTTTAAACTTTCTTTCATTTCATTATTTCCATTCTTTATTTCTTTTTGTATTTAGAATTTGCATAATAATTTAAATTAATTCTGAGTTCAAACCTGTATTCTATTATAGGTAGAATTCAATTTTTAAGACAATACAATATGGCTTATGTTGAGGGATGAGTTCCTGGAATATATCAGTATAAGCAAACCTTGTTTGCATAGGAATTATGCGATATTCCAGACCCCCCCCCCCCCATTTCAGATATATGTTTTAAAAAAGACAGCACAATAGCAAAGAGCTATATCAAAGAATTTGATGAGAGAGATGTGGGAAGAAATAGTCAGGTATACAGGGATTGAAGGTTGGGTTGTTTCACCTATGAGCGGCACTTTTTTGCACACCATGGGCTAAATGGCCAGGTCACATGGACCCCAAAAACTCAGAGAAGGTTGGGGGAGGGGACCCACTGGAACAGCTGTTGGGAGACAGATGGTAGCCTCCCGTCAAGGCCATCCAGCGTGTTCTTTAACGTGCACAGGGTATGGCTCTCCCGCACACGGGGTCACGGCTTAACGTCCCATCCGACGGACGGCGGCCTTTCCAAGCCCATCGGTGTCCCCTACTGACCGTGGGCAGGGCCGGGAATTTTGCGGAGATAAATCTCAACGCTGACCCAGCTGGGACTCGAACCTGGGAACTACAGATTACGAGCCTGGCGCGCTACCGACTGAGCCACCCCCGCCCCAGAGGGATTGAAGGATAAACATGGTAAGGTTACTGAAGGTGAGGATTCTGTTATAGCTAGAGGGACTGAGCATTTCAGCAATATTCTCAAGAATGTAGTTATTTCTACTATCATTGTTTGTAATGATGACAAATGCAATACTGACTTAAATGTTGGCATGGTAGCTAGGTAGTCACTGGAAGGAGAGCTATGCACCAATCCCCTGTGATGATGCATAGAACCGGCCAGGCCTAGCACCTAATGTCCGACCCCGCCTTCTCGTGGTGCGGACTGTTAGTAACTTTCAAAAGAGATACTCTCTTGTGGAAGTGAACGGAAGGGGAGGAGGGCTGCCAGATTAGTGTGGCCTACTGATCTGGACAACTATGGCTACTTTTCTTTTTTTTCTACCCTGCTGAGGAGTGGTCAACCACACAGGATCCTGGTGCTGATCATATAAACCTACAGGACTGGACAGATATATGGCTCTGAGCTTGATTATGGATCCTGATTTTGCTGCACTGGTGGGCTTCTGTGGAGGGAAAATCTTCCGCTGTGTTTTCTGTTTGTTTGTGGGTTGACAGCCCCAAGTGAATAGATTCACAGGATATGTTTATCAGCTGGTGGATAATCCTGAGCAGAAGTCATCGCAGGCACCTGAACTCTTTGCTTCTATTGGCATCGTCAAATTGTACATTGGAGGAAGTCTTCCAGTGTAGATGGCTTCAGCCTTTAGTAGTGGGGGAACGGGTTTTTGCCCCATGTCTGTGATTAGGGGGCTGTTTGATATTGTCGACATTCCCTCTCTCAATAAACATAATTTCTTTAAACATCCCACTAACCATTTTCTCTCCATAAGTAGTTGGAAATTGAGGACTCTGCACAGAGCTTTTTCTCTTGATGTCCTCACACAAGAATTCCACCGTTATAATTTAGATATTCTCGGCTTGCAAGAGACCAGATGGACAGATAAAGGTCAGATTCTTAAAAATAATCTTAAATTTCTCTTTTCAGGGAGGGACAACAATAAGCATCACCAAGGCGTGGGTCTGCTTCTCAGCAGACATGCTAGCGATGCTCTTCTAGGATATGAGTGCATTAATGAAAGGTTTCTTACAGCAAAATTTCAGACAAGCGTTAAAGACTTGAATGTTATCTGCTGTTATGCCCCCACTGAGGATGCCGATGAGGATGAGAAGGATAGGTTTTATGAACAACTTCAGGATTTTGAATTCTGTCAAGAAAGGAGATATTACCCTTGTTCTTGGTGACTTCAATGCCAAAGCTGGTACTGACTCTGACCTTTGGGGAGGAGTAATAGGCCCTTTTGGTAGCTGCAATGGCAATGGCAATGGGCAACGTCTCCTACAGGTAAGTAAACTCAATGGATTCAGAATAACTAACACTTATTACAAACACCGCGACATACATAAGTACACATGGGTTTCACCTGATGGGCTGCATAAGAATATGATTGATTACATATTAATTAACAGCAAATGGGCTAGTTCTGTTAGGAATACCAGGGCATATAGGGGAGCTGAAATTGGATCTGACCATTACCTTGTTAAAAGTGTGTTGCAACTTAAACTTAAAAAGTGTTGTGCTAGGGTTAAAAAATTTACTTTTAATAATGAAGCTCTGAAATATCCAGTTATTGCCAAAGCTTACCATGATAGGTTACTTAGTCATTATAACAGTCATGGTTTGCTTACTACTGAAGCTGAGGAAGAATGGGATCATTTTAAACAGGCTTTTTTGGACACTAACAGTACTCTTTTAGGAAAAAAGGAGCAGAAGAGGCAAAATTATCTGAGTGATAAGGCACTTGAGCTTATTTCGGAAAGAAAGAACTGCAGGAATGCCCTTAATCAATACCCTACTAGTCCTAATAGAAAGCATTACAGAGACCTTAATAAACTTGTAAAGGATCAGTTAGCTGCTGAGAAGAATCTTTGGCTTGATGGTTTGGCTGACAAAGCCGAGGAAGCAGTTAGACAGCACAACAGCAGAGAGCTGTACCAGATAGTTAATGTTTTGTGTGGTAGAAAACGGACAGGCATACAAGGATTGAAGGATAAACAAGGTAAGGTTATAGAAGGGGAGGATTCTGTCATGGCTAGGTGGGCTGAGCATTTCAGTGATGTTCTAAACAATGTAGTTAGTTCTACTCCCATTGTTTGCAATGATGATAGATGCATTGGTGGCTTTAATGTTGGCCCTATAACACAATCTGAAGTTATTTTGGCTGTTTCTAAACTTAAACTTCATAAATCCCCAGGGGTAGATGAAATTACTACAGAAATTCTCAGAGCTGGGAATGTTTTGGTTACCACTTGGATGACTGAAATTCTGAATCTCTTTTATGATAAAGGCATGGTTCCTAAGGATTTTACCAGAGCTATTGTTATCCCTATTTTCAAAAAAAGTGATCGCAGTTCTTGTGATAACTATAGGGGTATCAGCCTACTCTCTGTTCCAGGTAAAGTTCTTTCCATGATTGTGCTTAATAGAATTAAGAATCTGGTTGACAGTCAATTGCGTGATGAGCAATGTGGATTCAGAAGTGGTAGGGGATGTGTGGATCAGATATTTTCCCTTAGGCAGATTCTTGAGAAATGTTTAGAGTTTCAGAAACCTTTGGTTGCTAGCTTTGTTGATTTCAAAAAGGCTTTCGACTCTGTTGATTGTCATAATTTGTGGTTGATTGTGAGATCATATGGTATACCAGACAAGTTAGTTAACATTATGAAAGCTCTCTATAATAACACTGAGTCGTGTGTGAGAGTTGGTAAGGCTTGTAGCAATTGGTTTGGCATTACGTCTGGTGTTCGACAAGGGTGCATTTTGTCTCCTTTTCTCTTTAGCTTGGTTATTGATTATGTTATGCGAAATTCTCTTTAGCTTGGTTATTGATTATGTTATGCGAAATTCACTTCAAGGGAAAGATTTTGGCCTTAAATGGGCTGGAGATACGAAAATTTCTGATTTAGATTATGCTGATGATTTAGCCCTTTTGACAAATGATGTTGATGAGATGAACTCTTTCATTCGAGCTGTTGATGAGACTGGTAGTAGAGTAGGTTTGGTTATAAACAGAGAGAAAACTAAAGTGATGAAAATTGGTCAGGCAGGCTGTGATTCAGTTAATCTGAATGGTTGCAGTCTTGAGCAGGGATTGCTGCCGGGACTTTTAAGAACCTATGGAGAGTGTGGAGAAATAGGCGTATACACCTAAAGACTAAAATTAGACTGTATAATAGTTTGGTTCTTTCTAGGGTTAGTTATGGTAGTGAAACTTGGACACTTTGTAAACAAGATAAACAGGAAACTAGATGCTTTTGATTCCAGATGCTTACGCAGTATCTTGGGCATTAGGTGGTTTAACTTTGTAACTAATGATGAGATTAGGCAAAGGAGTTTGCAACCTCCTTTAAGCAGCATATTGTGCAGAGAGAGACTCCGTTGGTTTGGCCATGTTGCCCGTATGAATAATTATAGATTGGCGAATAGGGTTATGAACAGTGTGCCTAAAGGCCTCAGAAAGAAGGGGAGACCTAGGATGCGGTGGGCAGACAATGTCAAACAGGACCTTGTTAGAATTGATGTGCAGTGGCCAGATGCAGTAGATGTAGCTCAGGATAGACTTGCTTGGAGAACTAAATTGCACGGTCTGGTTGGACCTCCGTAGCCCATGGCTGCTTGAGGATGATGATGATGATGATGATTATATAACAGTCTGAAGTTATTTTGCCTATCTTAAATAAAACTATATAAATCCCCAGGGGTAGATGAAACATTTCAGAAACATTCTCAGCTCTAAGAAACAAGAACAGAATAACAGAACCAACTAACAAGAACTAACAATTCTAGCAACAGAAACTCTCAGCTCTAAGCATTTCAATAGCAGTTTCATCTACCACTGAAATGTTTAGAGCTGAGAATGTTTTTGTTAACACATGGCTGACTTAAATTTTGAATTTCGTTTATGATAAGGATATTGTTCCTAAGGGTTTTACTACACCTATTATTTTCTTTGTTTTTAAAAAAAGTGATCGCATTTCTTTTGATAACTATAGGGTTAATAAATGTCTATTTCTCCATACTCTTCATAATTTCTTAGAAGTCACAGCAGCAATTCCTATTTGTCTGTTTATCTCATGCTGTACATCACCAGTATTTGTTACATAATCCCCAAGATAATTAAACTGAGACATCTGCTCAAGACTGCAAGCATTCAGATTAACTGAGCACAGCCTGCCTGACCTATTTTCATTGATTGTGAGATTGTATGGCATACCTGACACAATAGTGAGAATAATGAAAGTTGCACTCGTTTTAAATTTAACTGTAAGAAATCTTGATTCCTATTGGCAACTAACATTTCTGAGCCTCCAATGATGGTTCAGAAATGAGATCCTTAACCCCTAAAGAATGATCTTAGGCAAATGCAATAAGTAAAATTTCATTTTGCAGGATGGTCAGTTTATATGACACTAAATTAATAATATGAATACTAATAAATTAGTATCATATAAACTAAAGAAGGATTCCTGCAAAACGAACTTTCCCCTACTCTGCTAAGAACCTGCCTAAGATCATTCTTAGAAATTGAAGATCTCATCTCTGAGTCATCATTGTGTCAGTAGTAATAATACAGAGATCTGTGTGACTACACAGTGAAATGCCTATTCAGATCACAACACTATCCCCTGCATATATGTCTCTCTTGGCACTTGGGAATGATGGTCTGTCCCTTGTTCCCTCCATATCAGTATCCATCTTTGCTCAGCTATACAAATCTGGGCTCATCAGTAAAAAACACTGGCTGCCACCAATCCTTGACCCAATCACACTGTAATCTAGCCCAATTCATTTGTAGTTCATTTCAACTGTAGTCTAGCATACCACTTGGTGAGAAAAAATACCAGCTTTATGAAGCATTCTGCTAATGGCAGAGATTGAATGGAAAACATCAACATTTCAGTTCTAGTAGCACAATGGAAATGAGACCACAGTTGAGCTAATGTGTAATTATGTCTTTGAGCAAAAGTTGAAGAATCTTACTTATTTGCTGTTACTGAACTCTTTAATGCTCTTCTGAAAACATTACTTGTCTCTTGAAATCATTGCCATAGCCTTATGATTAACTACAGAAAAGGTCATGCTGGAAGCTCTATGGCAATTAAGGATAAGTTGATAGACTAGTTGCTTGTGTGACTCCTACTGAGTATTGTTTGCTAGGTCACATGTGGAGGTTCTTGTTTGCTGATTTAAATGAGGCATAAAGAAAATTAGACTGATAACTTTCTGGATACTTCCTGATTCACAGGTATTCTATGAGAAATATAGGATAATCTCATAAGCAGTAAAGTCACTAATATGAGAAAAAATGATGGTACATTGCTACTGATCACAGAGACTTGGGTTCAAGCCTCAGGTAAGGCATGGATGTTTGTGTTGTCTCCTCCTCACAAATATTCTCTATGGCATATAAACTGACAGGTTCCTGTCCCACCTCTGTGGCAAAGCAACTGCTTCAGGGAATATTTATTTTATTTACATTGAGCCCCCTCACAAACCTCTAATTGTGATCGTTTTCCTTCAGTGTATCTTTTAGGCTTCATCTCAAATTTTATAGTAAATGTCTATGTTCCACTGTGCAACAGAAAATCACTTATCAGTTAATACACAATATTAAATGAACAGAATGCTAGCCAAACATGAAATGATGTAATAGCACTTATTGAGATGAGGTGATATGTGACTGCACATATAAGGATAATTCATTTACATGTAGCTATTGTATTCAACATTACATTAATACTGATGGCACATTTTGGCTACATTTTATCGATGACAGTTTAAAAATTATGAAATTTCCTTTAAATTACAAGGCAGTATACATAATTTAAGGATCAGAGTTAATGAATAAAATTACAAGAACAAATGCATCATTATGAACAAAATAGCATTTTAAAATCAAAATGCGGTTAAAATTGTTCTTCCCCTAAGTAGTATAGTGATCAGCATTCCTGCCTGTCATTTGGGAGAATGGGGTTCGATTGCCTCCTGAGGAGTGCTTTTTTCGGAATAAAAGGTGTAGCTCATTTAAATTTCAGCAAGAAATTATGAAAGAAAAAGTATTCATAAGAAAAAGTATCAAAATGCCACTGTGGATTACTGCCACAAATTAATGTCTGGTAAAAAATAAATATTAGCTTAAATCAAATTGATTACAAGTAATATTTTTTTTAGGGGGAAGGAGAAAACTTTTTTTAATTTTGCAACAGGCAACGAAATTTTAGAGTCTTGCACAGTGCCACTCTTGCTGATGTCATACTGAACATGCGTCTTATAAGACTGGATACCAAAATAATCACTGTCCCCATTATGCACAAGAATGGCTCAAGATACAAATGACCAAAAAATTTGATTGATTACCTTCAATTTCTTTGGCACATACACATACACTGAGTTGACTCTGCATTAGCAAAACCTACCTAATACCCATGGGCCACCTTTTGCTTATAATGCAGTCTGTATATGTTTGGGCACGGATCTCACAAGGTGTTGAAGTGTATCCTATGGTAATGCTACCCATGCATTCCAAAATGCATCCTGTAATTGCCTGCACATTGCCAGGTGGAGGGTTGGAGTATCACATTATCTTTTCCAATAGGTCCCAAACATACTTAATTGGGTTGAGATCCAGTGAGTTGAGTGGTCATGGGAGGACAGTGAATTCATTGTTGTGTTCCTGAAACCAGTTTACAACCTGCTGAGCTGTGTGACATGGCACGTTATCTTGTTGACAGATGCTGGAGTTGTCTGGATACACTGTCATCATGAAGGGGGCGTACTTGGTCAGGAATAATAGAAAGGTAGGCGATTGCATTTAGTTGTTGATTCCCTGTAATCGATGGACCCAGGACTGTTGATTCCAAGTAATAGATGGAACCAGGGCACACCATGAAAACAGTCCCCACACCATAACATCACTGCCTTCAGCATACTGAACACAGATGGTGCATCCTGGTTACATGGACTCACGTTGCTTTCATCAAATGTGAACACATCCATCAGCATGATGGAGTTCGAAATGATATTCATTTGACCAAGAGAGAGTTTCACATGATGATGGCCCAGTGCTGGAACTGAAGTGTCTGTGCAACGTGCAAGTTTGTTGAGTCTCATAGTGAGCATGGGTACCAGTGACAGCTGTGGATTGTCATAGCCCATATGAGCTAATCTCCAGAGCACTGTCCATGTGAATAATGGTCTCGCCATTCCAATGTTGTGGTGGGTGGTTAGCTGGGCCACTGTGCTGCATTGCTGCTGTGTTACAAGATGTCGCTCACCATGGCTGGTTGCTCAAAAGCAGTTGAGTTAGTCACAGTAGACTCATGACAACTAAGAAGCAGAGCAGTTCATCATGACGGCTGTTGTCAAGATACTGGCACCTGAATGTCGTGCCCCCATATCATACCATGTTCAAAGTTGGAAAGACCATGACACTGACCCATTCTTCCTCAAAGTAACACGAAAACTGATTGACATGTGTGCACTCTACAATTGTACGTTATATCACCAGTTCTCGATCTTGAGCCATCACCAGCATCACAGACTGGTCCATTTCTACTCAAGGGGTGTTGCTACTGCGAAGTCAATTCAGTGTATATTCCTAATAACTGTCACACAGTCGAATTTTTAATACTAAAAGCCTATTTTTTTATATTAAAAGCACAGCTGGCAACAAACCTTGGATCCATCATGCAGACATATCCTCACGTGCCGACTTGTAATATCAAAGCCTAAAATAAATTTTTATTTTAAATAGTGAAACAATTTATATATACATATCATGTATATGTACATAAGTATACAAGGTAGCAAGGAAAACTTCATAACTAGGGGAATATCTTGTGGATACATAATGTTATGACATAATAATAATGATGACAGATGCACACAGGAAAGTGTAGTGGCCAATAAACCTGATATGATTACAGAACTCATTGCCTGTAGGCAGGTGGACATCAAAGATATCTTCTTCAGAACTTCAGCATTGTCTGCTGTGAATAAAAGATAAAGTTCATTCTCTGTTGCATTTGAAGGATTTAACACGTGAAGGTGATGCTGGGAAATGTTGAAGCATGCAAAACATTCATCAATTTTTTGTTTGCTTTTTAAAAGTTTAGCAATTCATATGTTAGTACAGACTAAGTGCATGATTGCCACCAACGAATAGATAGCACAAAGTTCAATGAATTGTGAAAGATAATGTGCTCACAGAATGCAACTAACAGGTAACACTTAAGACAGAACTATCAGTGCAGCCTGCCAACAAAAGCAAAGGAAAAGTTTGACTAGGCATATATGGAAACCTTGAAAGGTATTTAATTCTAATATGACTATGTTTCAAATGTATAAGAGAACAGATATAAAGTGTAACTGGAGAAACTAGTTGTAGATAAACTGTGATTTAAATATGAATAATTGTACAGCTGTAACAGTTAAAGACAATATTGTCACTGTGTATGGCTTTGCAACACTGCCCATTGTAAACTCATGGATATTAGATACAGTTGTATTTGTTCAGTTACTGAACCTGTAATACTACTTAATACTATGTGGAAGTGAAATGTGTTGTCTGCTAGTACTGAAATTTTATTATTTTCTGAATTATTCAAGAATTAACTATTTTTACATCATTTGCATTACCTTAATGTTTCCATTTTTCAAGCTTAATTGCCTTAGTATTATTAGGGATGAAAAAAATACTACATTAAAATATTACTTTCTTCAAGGCCATCCAGCATGTTCTTTAACGTGAACAGGGTATGGCTCTCCCCCACACGGGGCCACAGCTTTGCATCCCATTCGATAGATGGTGGCCTTTATAAGCCCAACAGTGTCCCCTACTGACTGTGGGTAGAGCAGGGAGTTTTGCGGAGACAAATCTCAATGCTAACCCAGCTGGGATTCGAACCTGGGAACTGCAGATTATGAACCTGGCACACTACTGACTGAGCCACCCTTGCCCCACTGAATTTGAGTGAATGGCAGAAGTGAAGCTGGTTGATGATAGTTTTGATTTACATGATAGTTTGAAGACACTTTTAAATGTTTGCTACATTCTGATAGATTAAATTGCTTCATCATATTGAGTAAATACATAGTGTTTCAAAACTTTCTGTACAAATTTCAGTGGGAGATAGGGAACATCAAAACAAACCTTTTTCAAAAGTCTATGAACATATGTCCGCTGACACAATCCTTTAGTGCTAGAGGGTGCTGACAGAAATATTGGTGGAGCTGGTAAATAAATGAATGGAAACAAGTTGTGTGAACAAAAAAGTGTGAACAAAAAAGTGTGAACAAAATGTTTATTTAAAGAAGGTGCTAAAAGTTGCCACCGGCAACAGCATTGCATGCATGACAGCATCGAAGCATTGATTGCCATACATGTTGAAAGATTCCCAGAATTTTGCAAACAGCTGCAGTGCCACCAAACAGTGCCCTCTAGCACCGAAGGGTTACGTCAACAAACATACATTCATAGATGAAAAAGTGTCCTGGTGTTCCCTATCTCCCATTGAAATTTAAACACCTACATATAGGCAGATCACTTAATTCATGGCCATCTCTAATAATTAGCAGCTATTCATAAAAATTAATACATGATATGCGGCAACATTGCAACTCTTTAAGGGCACAGAGAAGTATTCACAAGTTGAAACACATTGTGATATGACTGAAAGCAACAGACAAATAGTATGCAGTTAGTCTCGGTTGCTCTTTTGCTTTGGAGAGGTGTTCCTTTTCTGTGTGATTTTATTGCTTGCTATGGCTGATATGTAAACTAAGCAGCATTATGTGCTACATTACTGTGTTCAGAGAGGCTTAAGTAGTGCACAGTCACAGAAATGACTCATCATAGAGAACAGTACTTGAAACGAAGTGCAATTTTCAAGTGTTACAAATGCTTCACACTTCCATCAATACAAAAAAATTATCTAAGCCCAGGATATTTTCATTGAACACCACAGAATAACCCTGGAAGCAAAGATGGGCATTTTCATGGCAGCATTCATGCAATAGCGATGGAGCATTTGAAAATATCAAGAATTTGTGATTGCTGAATCCTACAAGAGTCCCAAGCAAAAGGAAAAATGTGTTGATGTGTGTCAGAAATGGTTGACTAGGTTTGAGGAAGAAGGTGAAAGATTCTTACAGCATATTGTGACCAGAGAAGATACTTGTATTTTCCCCTAAATCCAAATGATATGCAAATCCATTATGATTAACACACTGTATGTCACAGGTGTCAATAATGATTGGATTGTTTTACCTCTGAGCGGCACTTTTTTGCACACCATGGGATAAATGGCCAGGTCACATGGACCCCCAAGGCTCAGAGAAGGTTGGGGGAGGGGACCCACTGGAACAGCTGTTGGGAGACAGATGGTAGCCTCCCATCAAGGCCATCCAGCATGTTCTTTAACGTGCACAGGGTATGGCTCTCCCGCACATGGGGCCATGGCTTAACATCATATCCGACAGACGGCGGCCTTTCCAAGCCCATCGGTGTCCCCTACTGACTGTGGGCAGTTTTGCAAAGATAAATCTCGTCACTGATCCAGCTGGGACATGAACTTGGGAACTGCAAATTACGAGCCTGATGCTCTACTGACCGAGCTAAAATGCGACTGAGCCTCCTAAGGTGTGTGAAAAGCAACTAGAATTCTGAGGGGGAAAATGGTTTCTGCACCATGACAAAGTAAGGCCCCATACTGTTGCTTTGGTTTTTATATTGTTGTTATTGTATTGTACAGGGTGTTTCAAAAAGGACACAACCCTCTACTGTATTTTTCTATTTAAACTTGACAAAAGACACAAATTTCAAAACATGCAAATTAGACATATATCTACCTTTACAACAGATGCTGAAAGTGATTTCCTGCAACCTGGATGCAGGTTCGTGACATTTGCAGCCACCTTTCGTAATGTTTGTTTTCTTATGTTTAAAATCTCTCTTTCAATGTTAGCTTTCAAGTCTTCAAATACATGAGGATTGTTTTGAAACACTACACAATTGAGATATCCTCAAAGGAAAAATCTGAAGGAGTAAGATCTGGGAATCTTGGGGGCCACAAATTTTTTGAAATCAAATGAAATTCCTGCAACATGACCATTGTATCATTACTCTCGATACTCTCATTCATTCACATCCAATAGTGCAATAAACTGTTGGATGAGGTCACAATAAACTTCACCAGTTACAGTTGAGTCAAAAAATAAAGGCCCTATCACACGACGACAAGAAATTGCACATCAAATGCAAATTTTCCGTGCGTGTAATGGTCGTTCGTGAAAAGTGTGAGGATTTTCACTGCTCCATATTCAACTGTTTTGACTGTTCACATACCGATCCAAGTGAAACCAAGCCTTGTCACTGAAATAAACAAGGTCAAACACCTCAATTACATTTTCATCAACAAAAGAATAAAACCAACGACATTATCGTAAATGTTTTTCATGATCTGGTTCTTTCAGTTCATGAATGACACCAATGCGGTAGGCATGAAATTTTAATTTCTTTGTAGCCCTGAAAACAGTGGCTGGTGACAGTAACAGCCCTGAAAACATTCTAAGAGATTTTCTGGGTGAGCGAGTTAAATGCTGACACATCATCAAGAACTTCGGCAGTTAACAGTGATGGGCGGCCTGGGCTCTTTCGATCCTGTACAGACCCAGTTTCATGAAATTTATCAAATGAGATATTGTCGACTTATTGTGAACTGCAGACCAAGGAAACTTCAACTCAAACTTCTCTTTCAAATGTTGGTAAGATTTGTACGCACAATACGTATCAACCAGAAATACACATTCGTTTTTGGAAAATGACATAGCTGACACAACACAAAGGAATGAATGCTAGAGTGAGACAGGTATGTGACAAGGTCATTTCAACTCCTAAAAACTGTTAACCTTGAGTACAGTAATGCCAACAGACTAATATTATGGCATAAAATGTACATGCGAGTAAGTTCTTTCTCTTATATTTAGGGTTGCATCCCTTTTGAAACACCCCATATAAATAACTGTTATTATTATATAAATAATAACAATAAAGAGAAAACAGATTAAACAAATATTATTCAAATAGAAAGAAATTTAAACATAACACAAAGTAACTGAAATGCAATGCAAAGTAACCTAAACATAATGCAAGGTATCCATAATAAATACAGTAAATACACAGATTACCTGTAGATATATAATTCAATAAATAATTATTTGTGATGGTGCAGGACAAGTACCCATGACTCTCCAGATATATATCGGAGTGCTCTACCAGCTAAACCAACTACTAAATGATAATTTGCTTACAGAATATGACCTTTATATATTTTACTGCATGTGGCAGACCTTGCACCATATATAATCAGTGAAGGCAACTTTTTTTCCTATTCTTGCTAAAGAATCAGATGTTAATGAGGCATCACTCATGCTTAAGAGTTATTAATGAAAAATCAATCCATAGTAAATACACAGATTACCTGTAAGTATATAATTCAATAAATAATAATTTGAAAAAAAATTATTGCAAACAGCGCAATTAAACAAAATACAAAATAAAATTGCAATACATGATAATTCCAAATTAAATGTACTACAGAGTAATGCAATGTAAAGAAACTTGAATGAAATAAGAGGTATTTTAAAAGTAACGAAGATAACTCAAAAATAAATGCAGGTAATCATAATTCTAAACATATTAATATGCCAAATATAGATTTAACACAAACCCAAATCCAAGCTTTAGAAAGAGGAATAGATCATCATCCTCAAGCAGCCATGGGCTACGGAGGTCCAACCAGACCATGCAATTTAGTTCTCCAAGCAAGTCTGTCCTGAGCTACACATCTACTGCATCTGGCCACTGCACACCAATTCTAACAAGGTCCTGTTTGACATTGTCTGCCCACCGCATCCTAGGTCTCCCCCTCTTTCTGAGGCCTTTAGGCACGCTGTTCATAACCCTATTCGCCAATCTATAATTATTCATACGGGCAAGGTTATGGAATTAGCCGTAAATTCTATTCCTCTAAGTTTCACTTAGAGGAATAGAATTTACGGCTAATTCCATAACCCCATTATTAAGTTTAATTCCCCATCTAGAACAAATTATTAAAAATGCTTCACCTTCAAAAAGACAATGTCTGATTTAAACTGTATGCTCCTTTAAATTAAATGAACAAAAACTCATACTCAGGGCTGAACTTTGATCTTGTGAGGCCCTAAGCTATGACAAATTTAAGAGATCCTAAATTATAGCTAATTTAAGAGGCACCACCACAAAAAAAAAAAAAAAAAAATTCACCCACAAAGTGTTCCTCCACTGCATAAACCAGATAGAAATTCCTATGAATGTGAGAAGTTCAAGTCACCTTGTATAACAGTGGACCCTGTTTTAAAATACCCCATATACTGAAAAGAATTATAAAATAAAAATCATGTTTCAGGTAAATATTTTATTATTCAGAAAGAAGTTTCCATTCCATTAATATTAGTTTAACTGTTCTTATTCATCAGGTTTTCCAAAATTAAACCTTAACTTCTTAGTCATATCTATTTTTTCAATATATCAATGTAAAAGAGTCATTAAAAATAATATGTTTGCAAATTTGCTTCAATTATTTTATTTTCATAAAATTTGGAATTAAATTCTGTTTAATTTGGTATATAATATGACCTATTTCTGTTGATTATTTGTTTGGTTATTTATTAAAAATATTCTGAAACTGACTTGTTTATATGACTCAGCATGATTGAAGAGTAGAGAAGTAGACTTTCTTCAAACTACAGTACAAGATACAACCTTAGGAAAAAAAAGTGCAATTTTCTTTTTTTTAATCAACAATGTATTGTCCTCTTATTCAGTTTTCTATTCATATGCATTATATTTTTGTCAATTTTGTTTTAAATACATTTTTATTTGCATTGCCAGATGCTAATTTTTACTATATGACTCTAAAAAAGCCCTACTATAATAAAACTTGTCCTCATTTTGCAAAAATATTATATTTCCATAAAATCAAGAATTAAATTCTGATTAATTTAGCATATAACATTCCATAATTCCTTTCATTAGTCATTTGGTAAAAAAAAAACTCTAAAGTAATTCTTTTTAGCTGAATGCAGTGAAAAAACAGCTTTTCTGTGGTTACAAACAATTTTGTCGAATTTGGCATGGGTTAAATCTATCAGCAGAGGAAATCTTGATTAGCAGCTGGTAGTTCAGTGTTACAGCACGTGGCATGTTATCAGGTTGTGTTTATATCATACCAGGCACAAGACAATTTTTTCTCTACACTCAAGTAGGTTCACAGTTTACAGATGCTAACTTGTGTTTGTTATTAAATCATTCTATTACTGAATGTTATTACTACCATCTTGATGGTGAACTGGTATTGCATTGGCTCATGTTAACACTTGTGATGGTTTACCTTCACTTTACCTAATCATTTATTTTATGTTAGAATTATTATTTGGGGGCCTTATTTTTCCTATGAACCAGAACCATTCCCTCTCCAAGTAGTTTCAAGTTGAGCAAGTAACCCTGTTTCGGCTAATTATGTAACTATCACTGGTACTGTGAGTGCCAAAGTCACAACTGCTTGCATCATCAATGTTGCTGCATTCAGTTATGCAAATGTGCCTCACTTGGAGACATGTTTAAGCAGAGTTAGTAGTTGAGGAGGATAGCTGTGTGAGCTATGTGAGGCAGCAACTCAGTTGGAGCTCTGCAGTAGTTTTCGTGTAAAGCCTATTGTTGTCTAGCTAATGTTAATTTTGTATAGTTTGTTCAGTAATGACCTGTACTTTTGGTAAGTTCAGAAATTTAATAAGCATTTAATTACAGTAAATTTGATTTGATTTAATTTTTTCTTCTTGAACAGATTAGCAGGTTAACTAGGGTTTAGTTTTGTGACTAAGATTATTTTGGCCATTCACTGACTAAATTTATCACATTTTGATGCTCAATTAAAATTTGAACCCTATTTTTAGCAAATAGATTATTGCTTGAAACCTGGATTTTAAGCTATCCAGCATTTGACTGATGATTGGGAGAGTTCAGATAAACACTGCAGGAGCCAGAGTATCAGGATCACACAGTTGTGTATGTTTTATGAGAAACCAGTACAAGCCTGATAGAACTTTTTGGTTTTCGCTGCCTTTTTATAAAAAATAATAAAAATTAAAAAATTACATCAATTAAGTTATTAAATTTTAAAAACATGAGTGCATCATTAAGTTTTTCAAATTCTGTAATACAGCACACTGGAGTTTCATGAATGACAAAATGAGGATGATTCGATATTATCAATAGAAATGTTTCTTAAATTATTAAACCATATTAATTTCAGTGTCCTGCAAAAGTTAGTCATTTGACATTAACAAGCCTGTGTAATTCAGATTGCCACTTTGGTGAACATTTAAAAAAAAATTACAGTTTAATAGTTTGCCATTGTTCTTTCTGCCAATGAATAAGAATATCAACTCTGTGTTTTTATGTGTCATCGCCATCCTCAAGCAGTCATGGGCTACAGAGGTCCAACTAGATTGTGCAATTTAGTTCTCCAAACTCATATGTCCTGAGCTACATCTGCTGCACCTAACCAATTTAGCACAATTCTTACAATGTCCAGTTTGACATTGTCTGCCCACTGCATCTTAGGTCTCCCTCTCTTTCTGTGGCCTTTAGCCACACTGTTTATAACCCTATTCCTATTCACTACTCTATAATTATGCATGTGGGCAACATGGTAAATCAATGGAGTTTCTGCACAATATACCATAACTAACCATAGAAAGAACCAAATTATTATAGTCTAATTTTAGTCTTTAGGTGTATACACTTATTTCTCCACTCTCCATAGATTCTTAAAAGTCTTAGCAGCAATCCCTATTCTTCTGCTTATCACATGCGTACATCACCAGTATCTGTTACCTAACTCCCAAGATAATTAAACTAAGACACCTGCTCAAGACTACAACCATTCAAATTAACTGAACCTCAGCCTGCCTGACCAATTTTCATGACTTTAATTTTCTCTGTTTATCACTAAACCTACTCTACTACCAGTCTCATCAACAGCGCTAATGAAAGAGTTCATCTCATCAACATCATCTTCCAAAAGGGCCAAATCATCAGCATAACCTAAATCAGAAATTTTCAGATCTCTAAACCATTTAAGCTCAAAATCTTTGCAGTGAATTTCACATAACATAATTAATAACTGTGGAGTGGAAAACAGTTTAAAAATTCCTGGTATATCTTTTATAATATATTTCATCAAAGAATTAGTTCATATCACAATGGAGATGGTAAATATTAAATAAAATAGGAAGGACGGAATCTTACTAGAGTGGTGGTTATTTGTAACAATTAGTGAAGTGTGAAGAAATCCATCTGGAGATCCCAAGTTTGAGTCTGGAGATGAACAGGTAGTTTTTTCACACTTGCCTAATTACTATTATAAATTCTTCACCACTTGGATAACCTTAGGTCTGAATTTCATTATTTTGAATTTTGAAGTGTTTGTGATATTTTAGTTTAGTTTTTTGCAAAATACTTACCAATACCAGGAAAATGAATTTGTCGAAATGCAACTAAAGTGATGATTCTTTGCACACAAGTAGAAATTGGCATTAGCTGTAAAATGAATGAAAGTTTACGATTATAACAACAGTTCAAGATTTCTACAAAATATATAGTATTAAAGCATTATTTCTGAATAGCTTTGAAAAAAAGTAGAGTTTGCTCCAAAAATTTGCTCAAAAGCCTAGAACTTTGTACACTGTAGTTAAGTGGAATCTTATTTGAGAGATGTTAAGCCAAATGGGAAAAAAAATAACATTACATAATTTTTTGCATAATATTAAATTTTTGTTAAATTAAATATATTTTGTGTAATATTAAATTTTAACAAACTAAAGCTGTGATTGCATTAATTTTATGGTAAAAAAATTTATACTCATTGTATAATTAAGAATTCCTTTGATGTTCTGGAAAACAAATTTAAATATATTAAATAGCTCCTTCCTTTAATAGTAATTGAGACACATTTCCAAAGGCCATAAAGAGATTTTGAAATCATCTAATGTTTCTGCTGGAGGAAGGAAATGTTCCATGTTGCATGAAAGTTGGCAAGTAGTGGATCACCAAATCTTCCTCAGTTTCTCATAGAATCCCAGAAGCTTTCTTTTCGCTTTCTTTCTAGATCCAAGGGTTCTTGTGGAGCACAATTTGAAAAACTCTTCTCTAGATTCAGTGGTAAAGTAAATGTCCTGTAGACATGGAACACATGAAATATTATGCTGAAAAAAAAATTGGTTTTGCTGTGAGTGGGATTCAAACCCACATCTCCCAGTAACTGGCCAGGTATGCTGTGTAATGGTTAGCATACCTGGCTGGTTACTGGGAGATGTGGGTTCGAATCCCACTCATGGCAAAACCAATTTTTTTCAGCGTATTATTTCTTCAGATACCTAAGTCTTATAATATATTTCACTGAAAAATTAAGATTTCACATAACAACAAACTACAAATATTTGAAAAAATTAAAGCTAAGAAATCCCCCCTCACCTTGAGGTAAGATACTTCGGGTTGTTTTACCTCTGAACAACACCTTTTTTGTGCACAATGGGCTAAATGGACAGTCACAAGAACCTCCTCTCAATGCCATTCAGCATGATCTTTAATAAATACAGGATACAGCTCTCCTGAACATGGGGCCATAGGCTACTGATTGATAGCTGCCTTTCCAAGCCCATTGTTGCCCATTCTCACCAAAAACAGGAGTGGGTTAGAGGAGGTAAATCTCATTGCTGGCACAATTGGGACTTGAACCTGGGAACTGCATATTATGAGGCTAGTGACCTAGAGGCTATGTGCTGTTATACATCAAAATAGTATCATGGCAGCTGCCAAGTGTATCGTTGACTATATTTCTATGATGAATCCGTGGCAGTCTCAAAGGGGGTGGGGACACGAATGCCCCACCCCAAAAGACTAAGAGGAGCCAGAGAGAACCATTTCAATGAGTTTTATTTTAGAGTTATTCACTGCCCCCTCAAAATCTGGTCCCTGGGACTGCCACAGTAGTGAATGTGCCAGCAAAGAATTGCAACACAACTTTGGGCATTTCTTGGATATATGAAGTATAACTATTAGAAATTGATACACCATAAAGCTTTCTACATCAGCATTTATACAAATAGTAACTGAGTGTGCTGTTCTCATCACATATTGTGATGTGTTCCAACAGTCACTCTAGTATACATAAATTAGATTAAATACATAGTGATAGTTTAAATACTTTAATCAAAAATTCACTGTTAAAACAATTTAAATGCCCTTAAATTTACACTCTTAAGCTTACATATGAGATTAGCCTTTCTAACTCAAATGTTGTACCATACAACATGGAATAGATTTAGTTTATCATAAGTTATAGCATAATATTACTTAACTTGGTAAAAATTCTGCCTGCTGATACATTTGTTGAATACAGGAATTTTGTTCATACTCACTTAACAGGTGCTGTGAGCATAGTCCATCAAGGCATGCCATGATAGCTTCCATACATCATGTTAAGTTGGACATATCCTCATGAAGCCAGAGGACTGCTTGACATAAGCTCACCGGACAAAAAATTAGTCATCTCCTGCCATAAGAGGGTTATGTCTGTTCACAGCAACAGAAGGAGCACCAGTAATAAACACATCCTACAAATAGCTGTGCCATCCGCTACGGGGTTCATACAGTGACAAGAAGTGGTTGGTGCCATGTGTGTGTTAGTCACTCCATGAAACATAGGTCGCACCAAAAATGTGAATGAGTGGCAAAAAGGTGTTATTACGTTTGACTGAGCCAAAGGGCATAGTGTACAAGAAATTGCTACCTTTGCAGGTGTGTCAAAACATACTGTCCAAAGGGTCTTCCAGCAGTGGCATACATTGCAGTCCATCACTAACCATCGCCAGAACTGCGGCAGAAAGACTGTGCTCAGCAATAGGGACTGCCACAGTGTGTCACACACTGTTAGGGCAAACTGATTTGCAACAAGGCAGGAATTGCTTCAGTCAGTCAATGCAGGCCTACAATAAACTGTTTCTGAATGAAAACTCCAAAGGGAACTGCATGCCATGGACATCTAGAGCAGAGTACTGTGGAAGAGATCCATGTTAACAGCTCTGCACAAGGCTGCACAGCTACAGTGGGTGCGGCACCACAAAGACTGGACTGTCGACTCTTGAAAGCATGTAATCTGGTCAGATGAGTCATGTTTTTGCTTGTACTCGAATGATGTGAGGTGATGGGTACATCATAAGCTGCATAAAGCCTTCCATGCGGATTGTGTGCAAGGTTCTGTTCAAGCTGGAGGAGGCTCTGTGATGTTCTGGGGGTGTTCCACATATGAGGAAATGGTTCCTTTGGTTGCGGTGACATCACACTTAACCAGAAGGGTTATATGGAGCTACTGGACGACCACATATTGCCTTTTGTGCAGCATTTCCACAGTGAACACCAGAAGGATACCCCAGTCTTCCAAGACAATTGTTGCGTGTACAGTGTTCAAAGAGTGTTGGATTGGCACAACGAGCATTCTGAAGCCTTCGAACATCTCGATTGGCCTGCCAAATACCCGGATTTGAATCCTATAGAAAAATTGTGACTATTTGGGGCAACAAGTGAAGCACTGTCTCAGCCATCTGGCCGAACTGTGGCATTTGCTGCTGGAAGAGTGGATGAATATTGATATGCACTACATCTGCACACTGGTGGCATCAATGCCAGACAGGATTTCGGCTGTTCTTCGGTTGCACGAAGGTGTTACGCACTATTAGGTCACATTCAGCCAGGGGTGACTAATTTTCTGTCTAGTGAGCTTAATAACCTCTTCACTGTTTTCTTGTTATTACAGACTGGTACACTCAACACTAAGAACCCATTGGTGGCATCATAAAAAGAGAAATATAGTTCTGAGAGTTGTTTGGCTCAATGAAACTTAATATTTTCACGATATTTGGTGTTTTAAAGACTTTTGGTGAGTATCCAAGTTTGATGACGAATAGTAGGTATCCAAGTGCAATGTTATTTAATCCCTGTCTCATTCTTTTAAAGGCATTTAAAGGTATATAAAACTAAATTTCTTCTTAATACATCAAACTTCAAAAGCTTTAAGCTTAAGTTGAAATTCTCAGTTACTATGCATTTCTACATCATTCATCAGAGGTCATCATTAGGCATTGTGATAGTTGCTTTTATTAGGTTGTCCTCTGGTGGTGCTTTAGGATGGCACCACCAGAGGAATAATGATACCTTTGTACCAAGTTGTACCACCTTTGTATAGTAAATTACATGCAGCTGGTATGGCGGTTATGTCTATATTGCAGAGAGTTTCTTTATGTAAATTAATGCTTATGTTTTCCATATAATTTAATTGATATTTGGTAGATGGTAAAGCTATCATTTTATATTGTAATTTAATAATACATAATTGATATTGTAAATTAACTGTGATGAAGCAGTATGACATTCTTCCTATGTATTGTATATTTATTGTTGTATATTTATTAATTCTTTTATTGGGTCATTTTTTTCGGATAGAATATATTCCTCCAGAGGAGTGTTTTATTGCAGTCACTTACATTAATAATTTAATGGTATCACCTACAGTACTTGGGTCTTTATATTGTTTTAATGCATTAAGGATTGTGAAAAACCATCTACACAGGGAAAACTTATGAAGAATTTTTCTTGATTAGTATTAATTCTTTGGACTCGAGTTATTTGCATTTCGGATCTGTACCTAAATATTTGGTGTTCAATGTGACTCAAATTGCAGTGGCTAAATGTCACCAGGCCCACAGCCTAAGAGTTCTTAAGGATATAGAAGGTTCTAGCCTGGTTATGTTTTCAAACTGGTTTTCAGTCAATAATTGTACATGGGCCCAGGGAGACAGTGTCATGATTGGGATCACCTCTCTCTGGGCACATGGCAAAAGTTGCCATGAGATGTGCAAACTAAAGTATTAGAAAGATGTCCGTGAAAACTGGCATTATATTTATGTTACATTGATGATATAGCATTATATTGGGATTATGACATTAAAGAATTAAAAACACTAATTGATACATCAGTAGTAAAGAATCACAGGATATGTCCTGTAGACATGGAACTCATGAAATAATAAGCTGAAAAAAATTGGTTTTCCCATGAATGGGATTTGAACCCATGTCTCCAGGAAACATGCCTGTTATGCTACCACTACATCACCAATGGCTAACTTTTTCTCAGCTTTCCTTATAACTTTTCAACAGAGTTGTCCACTTCCCGGATAGATGGCACCACTGTGTGATTCAAATTAAAAAAATCTGGAAAGTTCATAAGGTCACACAAGCTGAGAAAAGGTTAGCCATTGGTGGTGTAGTGGTAGCATAACAGGCATGTTTCCTGGAGACGTGGGTTCGAATCCCACTAATGGCAAAACCAATTTTTTTTCAGCTTATTATTTCATGAGTTTCATGTCTACAGGATATATCCTGTGATTCTTTACTACTGATTTAATGATTTAACACCATGAGTGTGAGTGACAAATATTAATTCCATCTGCATGAGGCAACAGAGTTGTCCACTTCCCGAATAGATGGTGCCACTGTGCAAATCAAATAAAAAAAAAAAAATCCGGAAAGTTTATAAGGTCACACAAGCTGAGAAAAGCTTAATCATTGGTGGTGTAGTGGTAGCATAACAGGCATGTTTCCTGGAGACGTAGGTTCGAATCCCACTCATGGCAAAACCAATTTTTTTCCAGCTTATTATTTCATGAGCACTAATTGATACTTTTAATAGTATTATGCTCTCCATACAATACACCAATGAAGCTAAGGTTCAAGATACATTACTGTGTACTTTAATATATTCATATCCTGCCTGCAGACTGAATGTCAAAACTGTATTAATATTAAATTGTTCTATATAAATTATTTTATTTATATATTAAATTTTAAATTCATATGTTTATATGCCTTTAAAAGAATGAGTTTGGGAATAAATAACATCACACTCAGATACCTACCACTAGTCATTGAGCTTAACTGGATATTCACTAATAATCTTCAAAATGCCAAACATCCTGAAAATATGAACTTTCATCATGCTCAAATAACAATTAGGACTCTGTTTCTCCACTTATGATGACACCAACGAGGTTTTAGTGTTGAGTGTACTAGCCTGCAAAACATCAAAATGGCAAAGTAGTTATCATGTCAAGCAATCATCCAACTTCACAAGGTCATGTTCCACTCAGCATGACACATAGAACATGATGTGATGGACTATGCTCACAACAGCTGTTAAGTTAGTATGAAAAAGTTTCCTATGTTCAACAAACATATAAACAGGTAGAACATTATTAAGTTAAAGAAATACTATGCTAAGCTAAATTTACTCCATGTTATATAGAACTGCAGGCAGACCTGCCTGCAAAATCCTCACGCAGCCATGGACTACAGAGGTCCTACAGACTGTGAAATTTTCCTCTCCAGACATAGAGAGGAAAATGAGCTACACTCGTTTGACCACTGCAGACTAATTCTAGCTGTTTAACATTGTCTGCCTATCGTAACCTAGGTCTCCCCTTTTCCTGAAGCCTTTAGGCACACTGTTCAAATCCTGTTTGAAAATCTACAGCTATGCATATAGGCAACATGGCCAAAAGCACACTCTTTCTGCACACAATATAGCTCAAGGGAGATTGAAGACTCCTTCATCTAACCTCATCATTACCTACAAAATCAAACCATCTAATGCCCAAGATACTGCAGAAGCATCTAGAATCAAAGACATTAAGTTTTGTGTTATCCTGCTTACAAAGAGTCCATGTTTCACTACCATAACTAACTTTAGAAAGAATCAAACTATTATACAGCCTAATTTTAGTCTTTAAGTGTACACACCTATTTTTCCACACTCTCCACATATCCTAAAAAGCGCCAGTAGCAATCCTTTTTCTTCTGTTTATCTTATGCCATACATCACCAGTATCTGCCTGACCAATTTTCATCACTCTAGTTTTTTCCTGTTTATCACCAAACCTACTCTATTACTAGTCCCATCAACAAGCCCAATGAAAGAATTCATCGCATCAACATCATTAGCCAATAGGGCCAAATCATCTGCATAATCTAAATCAGAAATTTTGAAATCTCTAAACCATTTAAGGCCAAAATCTTTCCCTTGTAAAGAACTTCACATAACATAATCAATAACCAAACTGAAGAGAAAAGGAGACAAAATGCACCACTAGCAATGCTAAACCAATCACTACAGACCATACGAACTCTCACATGACTCAGTGTTATTATAGAGAGCTTCATTATACTACTAACTGTGAGGTATTCCATATGATCCAATGATAAACCACAAATTATGTCGATCAACAGAGTCAAAAGTCTTTTTGAAATCTGCAAAGCTAGTAACCACAGGTTTTTGAAACTCTACACATTCTCAAGAATCTCGTAAGTGAAAAAATTTGATCTATACATCCCCTACCACTTTCAAATCCACACTGTTCATCACACAATTCTCCATCAACCAAATTCTCAATTTTATTAAGTATAATCATGCAAAGAACTTTACCTGAAACAAAAAGTAAACTAATTCTCCTATAATTATCACAAGAAATGTCATCACCTTTTCCAAAAATAGGGATAATAATAGCTCTAGTAAAAACCTTAGAAACAATAAGTTTATCATAAAAAATATTCAAAATTTCAGTCAGTCATGTGCTAATGCAAATGTTCCCAGCTCTAAGCATTTAGTGATGATTTCATCTACCTATGGAGATTTATGCAATTTTAATTTAGAGATAGTCAGAGTGACTTCGGAATGTGATATAGGGCCATCATTAAAGCCAGTAATGCATCTATTCTCATTACAAACAATGGGAGCAGAAATAACCAATCGTTTAGAATATCTCTGATATGCTCAGCCCACCAGCCATTGTAGAATCCTCATTTTCAACCACCTTACCATGTTTATTCATTAATCCCTGTGTACCTGTCAGTTTCTTCCCACATAAGACATTAACTATATGGTACAACTCCCTGTTGTTGTGCTGTCTAACTGCTTCCTCTGCTTTGTCAGCCAAGCTATCAAGTCAAAGATTTTTATCAGCTGTTAACTGATCCTTCCACATTTATTAAGCTCACTGTAATGCTGCCTTTTAGGATTAGTAGGGTGTTGATTCATATTAATCCTGACCTTCCTTCTTTCAGAAATAAGTTCCATAGCTTTATCGCTCAAATAATTTTGTTTCCTCTGTTCCCTTTTACCCGAAAGGTATTGTTGGTTTCAAGAAAAGGCTGTTTAAATCAATCCCATTCTTTGTCAACTTCAGCAGTAAGCAAATCCCGATTGTCATAATGACTAAATAGCCTATCATGGTATGCTTTGGCTATATCTAGATCTTTCAGACTTTCAGTGCTAAAGGTGATTTTCTTAATCTTAGCACATTTCTTAAGCTTCAGCTGCAAGACACTTCTGACCAGGCAGTGGTCAGCGCCAAGTTCAGCTCCCCTGTATGATCTGGTATTCCTAACTAAACTAGCCCATGTGCTGCTAATTAAAATATAATCTGTCTCCTGGCTGAGTGGACAGCATGCTTGCTACTGATCTAAGGGACCTGGTTCAAGCCCTAGATATGGCATGGATGTTTGTGCTGTTTTTCTGCTGAGGTCCAGTCTTCTTCACAAACCTTCTACTTTGGCATATTAAACTGATAGGCTCTTGTCACACCTCAGTGGAAAGCAGCTGCTTGAAGGGGTATTTTTTTTTTATCATATTCCTGTGCAACCCATCAGGTGAAACCCATGTGTATTTATAAATGTCAAGGTCTAAGGAGGGAGAATGGAAAGCATCTACAAGGTGCAGGTTTGATTCTCAGCAGACATGCCAGTGAGGCTCTTTTAAATAATGACTGCATTGATGAAAGATTTATTAGAGCAAAATTTAAAACAAAAATTAAAGACTTGAATGTCATCTATTGTTAATAGAAATTTATTCACGAATATGCTGTGGTAAATATTCAAAACATTAAACAACACGGTTCTGCGGGAGCAAGCCTAAAAAGTGAGAGAGTGCTTTACATATTATATAACCCAGTTATAGGTTTTATCTTAAGATTACCCATACTTCTATACTACTTATCTACGTGGCTCTTTTCACATAAGAGCAACTAGAAAGCTATTATATAGAGTAAGACATTCTTAATTCATTTCGCTGGTACAATTGCACTTTGCAAGGTTTGCAAGAGATCGTTAGATATGCTACCAGTCCATCCGAATTCCAATTACAATATTGGAATTCGGATGGACTGGTAGCATATCTATACGAGATTTCAATTACAATCTATATTTGATGGAGTATCCGTACAGTTGTTATTAAGCTGGTATATTAGCTGTGAAAGTGTCCTGACTCTTTTGTCCGTTCTTGATGCTTTATCCAGTACTGGTTCTTGTTGCACCGGTTCCTTGTTATTGTTGACAAAGTCCACAGCTGCTGCTTGTTATAGCCAACTGTTGATTCTATGTGCTCGCTGGGTATAGCAGTCCATTCTTTTATTGCTATTAGCACATCTCCAAGGTTTGAGTAGATATTGATTTTGCTCCCGTTAAACCGTTACAACTTAATATTAAAACTTAAAAAAATGTTTTTTACGAAAACATTTAAAAAACCTCATGAACCTCCCAGGTTCTTGGTACTCCTTGCGACGTGTTTCGCCACGATCTCATCTATACGTGGCTTCATCAGGCGGGAGCGTTGGTAGAAGTGAGTGGCATTTGTAGCCTGCCCTGCTCAAATCCCGTCTACTATGGTTTATATATTGCATGCGCATTTCGTGATGGGCTCTGCAAAAGGAGACTCCATGCCGATGGAAGGGGTGGGATCTCGGTGTTGAAGACCCCGTCACGGTGCTTGTATATATTTATTGCTTCTGCGTATTGTAACTGGAATTCGGATTTTGGGGCCATTCCTGCTTTATAATTGATTTTATTAACTTTAATATTATTTTCAAACATTACTTTCGAAAATGCTGTTGTAGGATTCTTATTATTTATATCTGTGAGGTGTTCATTCATTCGTATCTCATACTGCCTGTATGTTTTTCCTATATATTTATTTTTACCTTCTAGTTTATTTTCTGGATCCGGAATTTATATTTCATAAACTCCACCCGTCGGTAGTTTTTGGTCTCTATCGTTTACAACCAAGTTTTTAATAGAATGTGTAACGGTAGTGGGTAATGTATAGTTGTATTTCCTTAACGTATTTTCTAATGTTCTTGTTATTGTTTTTATGTATGGAAAGCTTCTAACATATTGTTTTCTATTTTCAATTTGCTGCGGATTTGGTTGAGTATCCCTTTTCACAATATATTTGGCCTTGGTATCCCATTTTTGTAGCAGTTTTCGTGGGTATCCTATACCTTGTACTGTTTTATAAATGTATTGTAACTCCTCATGCAATGTTTTATATTGTGAGCAATATCGATATGCTCTGATAAAATGGGGGATTATGCTAGTTTTCTTATATTTCATTGGGTGCGCTGAGTCTATTGATATGTAACTAGGGATATTAGTTGGTTTTTGGTATACTGTACTTTCACAATAATTTGGTTTTCTAATTAATTTTATATCTAGGTAAGCTAATTCGGCTTTTATTTCGGATTCTATGGTAACTTTTATGGTGGTATACTATTAAAGATTTTAACAAATTCGTTTAGTTTTTCAATAGAATGTGGCCATAGTATAAATATGCCATCTACATATCGTATGTAAAGGTCAGGTTTTAAATGCTTCTAGATAGGGCGGTTTCTTCGACATGTCGCATAACGACATCAGCCACGAGTCCAGACAGAGGGGAACCCATTGGGACACCCTCGGTCTGGAGCCATGCCTGTCCTCCAATATCAAAATAGTTGGAAGTAATCGCAAGGTAAGTGCATCGTGCATGGCAAAATAATTCGGGCGAGATGGTTTTGCCACGCGAAGCCATTCTGCTTTTATTCGCATTGCCGCATCCAATATAGGAGTATTGGGATAAAGCGATATGACGTCCAACGAATACATCGTGACCTTGGGTGATATGGGGGTGTTCTGTATTCGATGTAAGGCTTCCTGGCATGATGTTACTATATTTTTTGTGGGTGGGAAATATTGTTTAAAGTATTTGAATAGTGCTATTTCTAAATTATATGTTGGTGAGTTTCGTTTATTAACTAATGGTCTGAGGGGTTTTTCCGTTTTATGTAATTTCATTTTCACAAACATTTGGGGTATATCTGGGTATATTGGTACAATGCATTGCTTCGCTATTTCCTCGGGTATGAATGGATCATTTCTTATGTTACCTAATTCTGTAATAATCCTTGATATGGGGTTGTTCTTAACTGGTTGACATTTTAATTCTTGCAGTGTTTTTTGTCATAATGTTCTTTATCTATAATTACTATTTGATTTGTTTTATCTGCCATAACAATTTTAATATCTTTATTCTTTTTAAGATCTTGTATTAGTTTTATATTTGGGTTCCCTTTATTGTTATTTTTTATTCTTTGGATGGATCTGTACATCTTAAATCGTTCCTTATCTTTAAATTTTTGTGGTATTTTACATAATGCTTTTTCGATTTGAGGTAATAATATTAACATTGAACAATTAATATTTTTGAATGCATATTTTGCTCCTTTTTGTAAAACAGCATCTTGTTCCTTACTTAATTTTACTCTAGATAAATTTATATAATTTCCCTTTTGTTTTATTAGGTTTTGAGTTTGCTTTTGGCTATGTATTAGGTTATTTATTTTCTTTTTATGTATTTTCTGAATCCTTTTAGTTTCTTGTTCTAATCTATATGTTACTTTACCCATAAATCGATTTAAGTTATTAACTTTTAATTTTAAGTAACTCCTGTATGTCTGCTCTTCGTGTTGTCGAATCTTTTTCTGTGTTTCTCTAATCGTTTTTTTTAATATTATGCTCTTTACTTTTCGTAAGATATAATGCAAATTTTTTCCAAATTTTGATTTTTCTATACCTATTGAATTTGGGATCACATCGTACCTCACTTTTACCAACGCTCCCGCCTGATGAAGCCACGTATAGATGAGATCGTGGCGAAACGCGTCGCGAGGAGTACCAAGAACCTGGGAGGTTCGCGAGGTTTTTTAAATGTTTTCGTAAAAAACATTTTTTAAAGTTTTAACATTAAGTTGTAACGGTTTAACGGGAACAAAATCAATATCTACTCAAATCTTGGAGATGTGCTAATAGCAATAAAAGAATGGACTGCTATACCCAGCAAGCACATAGAATCAACAGTTGGCTATAACAAGCAGCAGCTGTGGACTTTGTCAACGATAACAAGGAACCGGTGCAACAAGAACCAGTACTGGATAAAGCATCAAGAACGGACAAAAGAGTCAGGACACTTTCACAGCTAATATACCAGCTTAATAACAACTGTATGGATACTCCATCAAACTGGACTGGTAGCATATCTAACGATCTCTTGCAAACCTTGCAAAGTGCAATTGTACCAGCGAAATGGTAACTATGTCTTACTCTATATAATAGCTTTCTAGTTGCTCTTATGTGAAAAGAGCCACGTAGATAAGTAGTATAGAAGTATGGGTAATCTTAAGATAAAACCTATAACTGGGTTATAATATGTAAAGCACTCTCTCACTTTTTAGGCTTGCTCCCGCGGAACCGTGTTGTTTAATGTTTTGAATATTTACCACATTTTGTTCAATCCTATTTCAATCTGTTTTTTTTTACAAAAATTAAAAACCCTATTTCTATCTCTTAAATTCAGTTTTCCTTTTTCAATCTAAAAAAAAAATTCACATCCTACTTATAATATGAAAAAAAAAATTATATAAAGGTAATTTTAATTACTTTATACTCACTGAATAACCATGTGAACTGCAATACAAATCTTTGAAGGCAAGTCCAGAATCACTAAACTTAGGTATTAAAAATGATTTAGTAGAATACCTGGAATCTATAATTGTTTTAATTAGTAACTATATTGATACCTGCAAAAATCAGAAAACATTTAAATTTATCAAAATATCAGTGAACTTACTAACAAAATATGTAGGACATTCAAATACAAATGAGAATTTAGTTACTGTTGGATCAAAAATCAACTTGAGTGAACAGGTATTCATTGACAATTAATCATAAATTCACTATTTTGCTATTCAGTTTTAATAAGGTTTAATATTCTAACACACGCTCACTACAATTACATACATCTATTAAAATATACTACCATATTGCCTCATGGGCTTGCTTTTTGTTGGTTTTATCCCTTTACATGCACACTTTCTTGTGAAACATTCTTATGTGCACTACTAGTTCAAATTGCAACAAACTCATTATCATCTTGTTGTGCTCTGCCATTTCTGTCCTCGTTTGTAATCGGAAAATTTTCTACAGTTTGCATATCATTCATTACTAACCATATATAATATACTTCACACACATACTATATGTTGCTATACTAGCCAAGTTTCAATGTTTTTATGCTGACATCTTATAGGGTATATCTGATTGATACATTCAATCACCTTATATGCCAGTAGAGAACCAAACTGGAAATAAGAAGTTTCCAGAACATTTGAAAAAGTACATTGCAGTTAATGGTGTTCGATCCAGAGTTAGGTTTTCAGCTTACATGAAGGAATCGTAATTAGCAGTGTCTAGTTTGTCAGAGTAGGGTAACAGACTTCAGGCTTGTAAATTTTTTTCAAATTAAAAAATGACCCCTTTCTCCCATCAGGTATCTCTAAAACTTGCACTCCTCCTATGCATCTAGTCATACCTCAGCTCTTTGTATGATTAAACTCCATAAACAGCTTTACCCCTTTATATTCAATACGGAAATCACCCACTTACGACATGGAGTGTGGTTTATTTAAATTTTTTAAATCATTCTGTCCCAGGTATTAACACACAGCCAAATCAGTGCAATAAGTTATTGATCTGATTCAACACAACCTTATGCTCACTAGATGTTGTGTCACTATGCAACATACTGGTTTTAGAAGCAGCAATGAGAATGCAATAAAAAATGGTTAGAGGTTGGACTGGGTTGTTTTACCTCTGAGCGGCACTTTTTTGCACACTATGGGCTAAATGGCCAGGTCACATGGACCCCTAAGGCTCAGAGAAGGTTGGGGGAGGGGACCCACTGGAACAGCTGTTGGGAGACAGATGGTAGCCTCCCGTCAAGGCCATCCAGCGTGTTCTTTAACGTGCACAGGGTATGGCTCTCCCACACATGGGGCCACGGCTTAACGTCCCATCCGATGGTCGGTGGCCTTTCCAAGCCCATCGGTGGTGGTTAGAGGTTGCCACACCCACTGCCCAACAGTGATTTAGCATACATAAGGCACTAAATGGCCAATTCTTCCAATTGGGTTCTAGCTAATGCAAAAACATGGACCCAAATGGAAGGGGTGCCAATGGGGTCCGCTCTCTTCAGACTAATGATCAATGAAATTATGAGCCATGTTGAAACTACAGCCATAGCTAACTATCAGGAGCAACCTTCATTTTATGTTTGATATACAGCTGATATATTGATCTTTTGGGAATATGATATAAAATAAACTTGAGCAACTGCTTAAGACATTTAACAGTATTCTTCCATAAATCAAATTCACACTAGAATCTGAGAAAGATGGGAAAATTACCTTATTTAGACATCTTTATTCAGGCGCAGCCTGAAAAATACACTACAACAGTCTATAGAAAACCCTCATCTACATACAATTTATTCATATTAAAATCAGAGCACCAAAACAATTATAAATATTTAACCTTTAATGTAACTCCTCAAAGGCTACCCTGGCACAGCCCAATACAGACCTGTTCTCTAAGTACACCATCCTCAAGCAGCCATGGGCAACAGAGGTCCAACCTGAATTTAGTTCTTCAAGCATATCTGTCCTGAGCTACATCTGCAGGATCTGGCCAATATACACCAATTCTAACAAGATTTTGTTTGATCTTGTCTGCCCACCACATCCAGGTCTCCCCCACTTTCTGAGACCTTCAGGCACAGAATTCATAACTGTATTTGCTAATTTATAATTATGCATATGGGAACATGACCAAACCAACAGAGTTTCTCTCTGCACAATATGCTGCTCAAAGGAGGTTGACGACTACTTTCCTAACCTCATCATTACTCATAAAGTTGAACCACCTAATGCCAAGATACTGCATAAGCATCTAGAATCAAAAGCATCATTTCCTGTTATCTTTAAAGCATAAGTGACAATCACAGCATCACCTGTTGACTTTTTAATGTCTATAAATCCATCAATATTTTGTGGAAAAAATTTCGCCGACATATGGGACTTGAACCCGTATCTCTCTAGAAACATGCCAGAGTATTCTAGCAGTTGAATTAATGCTGAATCTGTACTTTTTCCACTATGTAAGACTTTAAACTCATCCTGGGATATCAGCATCTATAGTTGACACCATCTATGTATGATCTCAGGTGGCAACTATTACTTTTATATTGTGTTGAGTAAGATGGAAATAAATAATGTCTTTTACATGCTAGTCAGGATCGACAGGTCAGCTGAAACAATGTGACCATCCCCCCTTCTTTCCGTACCTACAGGAGCAGGGAAGGTCATGCCCTATCTGCATTCCACAAGAATTAACTCTGCTGTGCTAATTGCATAACTGGACAGAGTTGATACCAAGGGCATATGGGACAAAAGAAAGGCCCATCTGTAAAGAGGGGTATGAACAATGAGAAGGGAACTTGAAGCAGTCTACTCTGTAATCTTGCTCGGCGAGGTCAGCACTGGTGATCTTACGTATGGGTGAGAGGTATAATTTGTAAAAGCTGGAAATGTCAAGAAACTGCGCAGAGAATAGTAATCTCTGGTAGGGTAATTTGTTGTATATTTTGACAAATGAATAAATTATTTGTTATTATTTAAGGTCAGTGATCACACTGGAATCTGAGAAAAATAAGTCTGATTTAACCAAGGTATAAGAAAGCAGTAATATTTCGTCAAATTTGTCTAAAACATGCATATGCTGCCCCACATCTGGTACTGCATACCACTCAGCAGTTAAGTTTATGACATCCTTTGGCATCAGAAATGGGTAGGTCAGTTTTTAACGAGGCATACAAGTGGTACCTTTGGTGGACTTGGAACAAAGAATCTTTTGTTGAGTGTGCACCGTGGTAGTCAAGTGGAAATAAAAAGTCAAGTCCAGCATATAGATGTCATCGCATCTCTAGCATTTCTGGTCCCTACAGGTAAGGCTAGTTTGGCACTAGAGTTTTTTTTTTCGTGTCTTTTTTTTTTCCAATGGTGCTAACAAGGGGGGCAAAAGTAATTGAACAGATGGATAATCTTATGTTACAGTCAAACGTGGCACCTTGAGATGAGTTAGGAACAGAGGGAGGTGACTTATTTATAGGGGATTCGGTAAAGGGTGCAACAGCTGAGGTTGATTGTTCTCTAAGCTCTAGGTTGGCATCAGGTTTATCTAAAAGTGTAGAAGCACTCCAATTGCAGATTGAGCTAGCAAAGATACAATGCACAGCAGAGGAGAGGTTGGTTGGTTGGTTGTTTGGGGTTTAATGGCGCATCGGCAACAAGGCCATAATGCGCCAAACAAAAGACAAAATAAAAGATAAAAGACATAGAAACCCGCAAACAAAATTTAAAATACATTTTCAACAGTCTAAATGGGTAAAACAACAAAAAACAGGTGCATATAAACAGAGTAAAACTACTGTAGAAATACTAAATAAAATAATCCCAGGTGTAAGAGACCTGGGGTAAATAATGCGATTAAAACATACAGTATAAACAGTATATCAAATTCGATTAAAATATCCAGTAAATTTTAAAAATTGAAAAACAGCGTTAAAACAACAATGATCTGATAAAAGATGTCCGAGTGTAAGGGGCTCAGATGTAAAATCGTGAAAGTTAAAAAACATACGACGTTCGATGTTAAAACAATGACATGAAATTAAAATATGTTTGATCGTTAAAAAGGTGTCACAAAACTCACACTTGGGTTCATCGTCCGCCCGTAAAAGAAACGAATGTGTAATAAACGAATGACCCAAGCGGAGCCGAGCAAGTACAACTTCCTCCTTGCGATTCCTGCGGTAACAAGACTGCCATGGTTTGACTATAGGTTTGATCTCAAAGAGCTTGTTCGTAAGCTGTTCTGACCAAGATCTCTGCCACTGTGCCCGGAGCTCGGTGGCAAAACGCTGCCGGAAATCCAGATAGGGAACCGGCAACGGAGAGTCGGACAGGGGCGTGGCTGACTTGGCAGCAGCATCTGCCAAGTCATTGCCCCTGATACCGACGTGACCGGGCACCCAACAGAAATGGATGGTGGTAGTGGCTGCCAGACGATGTAGTTGCTGGCGGATCTTAGTAAGAACAGGGTGAGGCCGATGCCTCACCGAGATCAAAGCCTGTAGCGAGCTAAGCGAGTCGGTGTAAAGCACACACCGACGATGATGCTTAGTCGCCACGTGGTCCAAGGCGAGGCTGATAGCGTGCAACTCTGCAGTGAAGATGGAACACTGCAGTGGGATCTGGTCTGCAATGATTACATCACAGCAGACCATGGCCGATCCCACCGATGTGCCGGACTTCGAGCCATCTGTGAAGACAGGCAAGAAGTCCGGGTACTCAGCACGATGGCTGGCAAAGAGTTGCCGGTACACACAGTCGGGTGTAAAGGCCTTCCCCGTCCTGCACAGGGAAAAATCGCAGGAAGGGGAAACAGCGAGCCATGCTGGAAGTGGCTCAGCTGTCGACTGTGCAACGCTATCGAGACTGGTGTTGATGTCTCTGAGGTAGCCTCGGACTCGCAAACCAAAAGGACGAATGGCAGTCGGCCGATTATTGTAAAGCATTTCCCACTTCGGACTGAAAACGCAGTCCCAAGTGGGATGGCCAGGCAGGGATCGCAATTTAGACGCATATTGTAGGGACAACTGCTGACGGCGAAGAGATAAAGAAGGTTCGTCGGTCTCAACGTAAAGACTCTGGACCGGTGAGGTGCGGAAGGCTCCCGTGCAAACACGGAGGGCCTGATGATGGAGGGGGTCCAGCACCTTCACCACCGAATCCCGGGCCGAGTCATACACCTGGGATCCGTAGTCCAGTTTCGATCGGACAAGTGCACGGTACAGGCGGAGCAAAGAACATCGGTCCGCCCCCCAAGAAAGGGAGGAAAGGACCTTGACGATGTTCAATGCCCGCATGCACTTGGACCTGAGATGACGTATGTGAGATAAAAAGGTCAATTTCCGATCGAATATGAGACCGAGAAACTTGGTCTCCGCCACAACTGGAATGATGTTACCCCCGAGCCGCAGCTCGGGATCCAGATGAAGATTACGCTTGTGGCAAAAGTGCACACAAGCAGTCTTCTGTGGGGAGAACCGAAAGATTGTTCAGGGCAATTTGCAGTTGTCTTTCAATGACCCTCATGCTGGACGATGAGCAAAAGATGCTAAAGTCATCAACATAGAGGGCATTGCCTACTGATGGAGGAAGTTGTCTAGTTATAGAATTAATCTTGACAGCGAAAAGCGTAACACTCAGAACGCAGCCTTGTGGCACCCCCTGTTCTTGGGGGTATGGCTGCGACAGAATGTTACCGACACGGACACGAAAAGAGCGTGTCGATAAGAAGTTGGAGATGAAGATCGGCATGTGACCTCTTAAGCCAAAACTGTGGAGGTCACGAAGAATGCCGAATCTCCAAGTCGTGTCGTACGCTTTTTCGATGTCGAAGAAAATGGACACCAGGTGCTCTCTACGTAAAAAGGAATTCCTGATCGCCGATTCGAGGCGGATCAGGTGGTCTAAAGTAGACCGGTGCCTGCGAAAGCCACACTGGGTGTTGGAAAAAAGGCCGTGATGTTCTAAATAATAGATGAGTCTGGCATTTACCATTCTTTCCAACACCTTGCACACGCAGCTCGTCAATGCGATTGGACGATAATTGGAAGGAATCTTGGGATCTTTGCCTGGCTTGGGGAAGGCCAAGACGATGGCCTCCCGCCAGGAGTCCGGAAACTGCTCCTCGAGAAAAATGCGATTGAAGAGATGGAGCAGCCGATCCTTACTCGATGGTGAAAGATGTTGGAGCATGGCATAATGGACATTGTCTGGCCCTACAGCAGAGGCACGAGAAGAGTGCAGAGCAAGGCGAAGTTCCTCCGCTGTGAATGGCCTGTTGTAAGGCTCCAGGCCATTCGAGTGGAAAGACAGCGGAGAGCGCTCCGCCCTGCCCTTCTGGGCCAGAAACTCGGGGGAGTAAGAGGAAGACGAAGAGATGGAAGAGAAGGACTCTCCCAGAGTGTCGGCAATTGCTTTGGGATCAGCAATTGCCTGTCCATTGTGCTCCAGGATCGATAACAAGTGGGACGTGTAGTTCCCACTCATCTTCCGGACTTTATCCCACACGACCTTAGAACTAGTCGTGCGGGTGATGGATGACGTATACTTGATCCAAGATTCCTTCTGGCTCTGGCGTCGGACGAAACGTGCTTTCACCCTGGCGCGTTTGAAATTTTCAAGGTTGGGGGACGTCGGATATCTCCGAAACACCCCCCAAGCCTTGTTCTGAGCCTTACGAGCTGCGGTGCATTCTGGATTCCACCACGGTTTTGGAAAGCGAGGAAACCGTGTAGAAGTTTGAGGAATCGTTGATGCAGCTGCATCTAAGATACAGTCCGTTATCTCCGCTACTGCCATATTGATTGGCTCCTGGCTGACAGAGTGGTCGTCGAGCTCAGAGAGCAGCTCGAAACCACCCCAGTCAGCCCGATCAAGCCTCCACCGTGAGACGCGTGAAGGGCTGCAAGGCCCCCCACGGGAGATGGTGCACACCACGGGGAGGTGATCGTTTCCGTATGGGTTGTCCTCGACCTCCCATGTAAAGAGTGGAAGGATCGAGGAGGAGCAGATGGTGAGGTCAATGGCAGTGAAAGTGCGGGTTGGGGAGTGAAAGTAAGTACTGACACCGGTGTTCAACAGGGAGAGAGAAGGATCCAAGAGCCACTGCTCCAGGACCCCACCCCTCCCGTTGGTGTCAGCACTGCCCCAAAGTGGACTGTGTCCGTTGAGGTCCCCCATAATGAGGAAGGGGGACGGCAGCTGCGAGACGAGATCATCAAGGTCTTCCTGGAAGACGATGCTCCCAGGTGGAAGATATACAGAGCAGATAGTCAGCGAGAACCCCACGAAGAGACGGACGGCTACCGCCTCTAAGTTGATGGTGAGTGGTACGACCTGGAATGGAGAATGGTTGCTCACGAGGATGGCAACACCTCCGCGAGCTGGACCATCTCCATCCCGGTCCCGGCGAACTAGTGAAAAGTGCCGGATCGTGGGATCTGTGACTGGCTGCAAGTATGTCTCCTGCAGGCACACACAGATGGGCTGGTGTGCCTGAAGGAGGGCCTTGATGTCGTCAAGATTCCTCTGGAATCCACGACAATTCCATTGCAGGAGTATGGCCATCTCAGGACTTAGAAGAGTGGGCGGACGACGAATTCCTATTCAACTTAACCGCCGCAAAGGACGGTTTAGTGAATAGGGGGCGGTCGGTATCCATGTCCTCGGAATCGTCCGAGGGGCATGGATCGGTGACCGCCCTTTGTGGCGCTGTTATTTTCTTTTTTGTCCCCGGTGGGGGCCCCTTCGGTTTTGAAGGTCTTGCTGTCTGAGGACGGGAAAGAGGAGGCCTTCCGGTGGAGGTGGAAGGCTGTGTTGCAGGAATAGAAACTGGGGTTGATGTCGAAGTCGACACCACCCTCGGTCTCGCCTGCGTGAGGAGGTACTTGGCTGCGAGCGAGAAAGACTCAGTAGGTGGTACACTGATGTCAGTCTGCACCGCCACTGAAGTCATTGGAACGATGGGCTTCCCAATGACTGCACTGGCATAGGAAACCTTGCCAGGCGGGGCGGGCGGTGCAGCAAGCTTTCTCGCCTCAGCATAAGAAATGTTGTTTACTACTTTCAAGCGTTGCACCTCCTTTTCCTCCTTCCACTTCGGACAGTCGCGGGAGTATGCCGGATGTTCGCCACTGCAGTTCACACAGCATGCCTTTTCTGCTGTGCAGTCAGGATCGAGATGATCCTTACTGCCACAGCGAGCACAGGTGGGCTTGCCCCTGCATGCTGTGCGGGCATGACCGTATATCTGACACTGAAAACAGCGCAGAGGGTTTGGGATATACGGCCGAACCTCACAATGTAAGTATCCTGCCTTGATGTAAGAAGGCAGGCGTGGCGAATTAAAGGTGACAATCAGCACCCGGGTGGGTGTCAATTTCCCATCACGGCGTGTCGAAACCCGGTGGACCGCTGTTACTCCTTGGGGTGTGAGCTCTGAGAGGATTTCCTCCTCAGTGACTTTGAGGAGGCCCCACTCGGTGATCACACCCCGAGAGGAATTCAAAGTTTTATGGGGAGTGACTTCGACAGCCACCCCACCAATATCTTTTACTTTCAGGAGTAGTTCAGAGTGTTTTGAACAAGCGGTCTCAACCTGCAAGTCGCCAGATCGTAAGCGCTTGACAGATTTCGGCTCTCCCGCAAGACCTTTTAAACCTTTGTTGACGAAAAAAGGGGACATGTCCCTAAGCACCTGATCACCCGTGGAGTGGATGATCAGGAACTTTGGGAACGAACACACAGACACAGAAGACGACGGCAGTGATAACGTAGACGAAGAAGACGGGGGTTCATGTCGAGCCCTCTTGTTGGCAGTGATCGAATTTTTCACTCTCTCTCTCTCATGTTTATTTTTGTGTGGTTCAGTGCCCGCTGTCCCCCCCCTCCACGGAGCCCAACAAGGGGACGCCCATTCGGGCGCCAGGGCTACGCAGGCACTATACCCACACAGACAGTGAGCCAAGCCCTCACAAATAAATATAAGGAAAATAAAAAGAGAAATGTGCAGAACAAAACATTCTACACAAATCAAACAAAGCGTAAAATAAGAAAAATTGTGAATGGCCAAACTGGCCTCACAAAGAAAGAATAACTACAAAAGGAAAATAATCTGTGAGGAAACTTGTAAACCTGTACCCGGACCGTGGGCAAGGTTACTCACCGCTCTGCACGGTTGACCCTAGCAGAACCTGCCCACCAGCCGATTGCTCCTGGGGGGGCCACCCCAGGAGCTCCCGTTTACCAGAAGCAGAGGCCAAAGCAGTGTATAGCAGAGGCCCCGGAATCCGCTGCCCAGCCCCGCGACCGACAGGCTCCCCAATGGCAAGACGGCCAATGGGGACCACGCCAGTCATGAGCTGAGGAGAGAAGACGGGGACCCCCGAGCAACTACCAGGATCCTCCTTTCCCGGGACACGGGTCTCCGCGCACGGCAAACACGCGGGCGAGCGTTTAGGACCCTGCGAAGGTAGCCGAGCCAGCGGAACCTTCACAGGGTGGTCCCCCTCACCGCGTACAGGCGCTCACACCGAGGGGGCAGAGGAGAGGAGGTCTGAGGAATAAGCCTTGGAAAGAAGTCATGAACTTCATATGGCAGAGATTTGAGTGACTGAGGTAAGTCTACATTTGAGACACCTGTCTGTGTTGTCCAAATTGGATTCAGTAATGAGGAAAATCGAGAGGCTATTCCCAATTCCTGAGGGGAGCACTCTCGAAACCCCAACAGATCCAGGGGAGTTCCCATTATTTTTCAAGAAGGTGGAGGCAAGTTTTGAGAGACACAATATACCAAGAGAGTTTCAGGGTAGAATTTTGATCCCCATACTCAGAGAGCGGCTATGTCTGGTGCTGACGAATCTCCCTCCTGAGGATGCACAAGACTGATAAATTAAAATTAGCCTTACTCTGCAAAAGCAGACTCTCGGCACTGGAGTACTATAAGGGATTTGATAGTTTGAAGAAGAGACCTACAGAGTCTTGGTCTGGGTTCGGCTTCCACTTCAATGCAATCTTAGATGAATATCTGGAGAGTAGAAAAGCACTGGATATAGCAAAAATTGTTTGTATTGGATTGCATGAAAGAAGAGTTATTACCTGCTGCATGCGAATTTGTTTTGCAGAAAGAAGCAGACAGCTGGCTAGCTCTGCAAGAGGAAAAGCTGAATTGATCAGGATCCATGCTGATAGCCAGTCACCAAATGTGCAATCATTAGAGGCATGAGGAGAAATCTCAACACATAGCCCCTGCATTGCACATCAAGAGGAAGAGACCCAAGGCTTGGATCGACACCAGAAAGAACCTTTTTCGGCATGCTTTGCAGGGAGTGGATTTTGATGTGGTTCAAAGGGCCATTTAAAGTGTGATTGTCCCAAGAATACACAGATGATCTTGGAAGCCCAGGTTGCCAACATCAAACATAAAGAAGATGAACAGCTTAGCAGGAGTAGTGAAGCAATCTGTGTGCGAGTGACACCAATGGCCTTTGACTCTGAGGGGAAAAAGAAAGTGCAGTTGTTAGTACAAATATTACATTCTCAAAGCTGGAAAAAGTACATGTAGCATGTGACTCAGCAAGGTTAGATGCGATTGTTGATTCTGGATGCGAGATTAGTGTAATACACTACTGTGATGTACTATCAGAATTCCAAAAGCCTTATGGCAAAATTTCGCTATGGCCTGCTTTTGGGACACTAATTACTGTTTCCTTGATTACGATATTTATGCGCAAGGAGATGACTAAGGCTGGCGTCATTGAGAGTAATTCATGGGTCACTATTGTGATGTAGTTAACGATTTGATAGCCCCAGTTTTGCTAACTGGCGATGCATTCAAAGCACTATGCGTGCAAGATTCTAGTAGCAAGAGAAGCAGGGCAACACTGGGTGGAAGTAAAGCAATGAATGTGGCATGTGCGTTCAAAAATGATGCTGCAGTAGTAGCCAGCATTTTGGCTGATTGTAATGACACTATGGTAAGCAGCTGTAAGAGTGAGATGTTGCTGGAGAAGTACAATTTTGAGAAAAGGAAAGCTGAGAAATTCAGAACACAACAGCTTGATGAAGCTGCTATTAAGCAAACGATGTGATTCGCACAATGGACATAATAATTTCCATCATCACAATCATTTGTGCATCGGGCGTGAGAATTTCCCAAAAGCTCAAAGTTTCAAACATGGTCACTGGCACTCAAATGATACCAGGTGGAACTAAATACCAGAAGGGTAAGGAAAATAGGAATGCCGAAGTCTTCAGCTGTTTGATTAGGACAAGGAATGGGGGGAGGGACAAACCATTTACGCATGTTACCATTGGGAAAGAAGTTTCAGGTTCGATTCTTGGTCTACTGGCCTTCAATGGGTTGAAATGTGAGTGTGTCGGGATAGCTGAGACATTTTCAGCTATAGATTTTCCCATGATGAGGTAACAGAAGGTATGACAGGACTTTATGCAGTCTCCTGAAGTGTTTCTTATGTAATCAAGGTGTGGTAACATGTGGGGTGACTTCAGAATAAAAGGAAAATTTTTCAAACTTAGCACAACACTTCTTAAGTTTAAAAGACACTTTTAGCAAAGTAATGGTCAGATCCTATTTCAGTTACCTTATACAATTTCGTATTCCTAACAGAACTAGCCCATTTGCTGTTACTTAATATATAATCAATTGTATTCTTATGCAAGCCCATCAGGTGAAACCCATGTGTACTTACGTATGTCGCGGTGTTTGTAATAAGTGTTAGTTATTCCGAAACCATTGAGTTTACTTACCTGTAGGAGATGTTGCCCATTGCAATTACAGCTACCAATACCAAAAGGGTCACAAAGGTCTATCACAAGGTATCACAAAGGTCAGAGTCAGTTCCAACTTGGGCATTGAAGTCACCTAGACCAAAGGTAATTATCTCCTTTCTTGATAGAATTCAAAATATCCTGAAGTTGTCTGTAAAAACCTATCCTTATCATCCTCAATCAGCATCATCAGAATGGGCATAACAGCATATACATTCAAGTATTTAATGCTTGTCTGAAATTTAGCTGTAAGAAACCTTGCATTAATGCACTCATATCCTACAAGGCATTGCTAGCATGTCTGCTGAGAAGCAAACCTACACCTGAGAGATGCTTTTTATCTCCTACACCAAATCAGAATTTATATGAGTGAGGTTATAAATTTGTTCTTCAGAAAATTAATGCTGAATACTACATGACATTGTGTTTGAAATGTTAGTAATAAATCCTATGCCACTCACTGTCTTGGTGCTTAGGTTTCATTTTTATTTGCAATCTCATGAATGTTTCATTTATAATAAAAGAACTGAACTATTTTGCTACAGAAAAAATTGCACATCAAGAAGCTTGAATTCGGATGACCAGATGGACAGATAAAGGTCAGATTCATGACAATAATCTTAAATTTCTCTTTTCAGGGAGGAACGATAATAAGCATCACCAAGCCATGGGTCTGCTTCTCAGCAGACATGCTAGTGATGCTCTTCTAGGATATGAGTGCACTAATGAAAGGTTTCTTACAGCAAAATTTCAGACAAGCATTAAAGACTTGAATGTTATCTGCTGTTAAGCTCACACTGAGGATGCCGATGAGGATGAGAAGGATAGGTTTTACGGACAGCTTCGGAATATTTTGAATTCTGTCAAGAAAGGAGACATTACCCTTGTTCTTGGCGACTTCAATGCCAAAGTTGGTACTGACTCTGACCTTTGGGGAGGGTGATAGGCCCTTTTGGTATTAGTAGCTGCAATGGGCAATGTCTCCTACAGGTAACTCAATGGTTTCAGAATAACTAACACATATTACAAACACCGTGACATACATAAGTACACAAAGGTTTCACCTCATGGGCTGCATAAGAATATGATTAATTATGTATTAATTAACAGCAAATGGGTTAGTTCTGTTAGAACTACCAGGGCATATAGGGGAGCTGAAACTGGATCTCAAAATTACCTTCTGAAAAGTATCTTGCAACTTAAACTTAAGAAGTGTGATGCTAAGGTTAAAAAATTTACCTTTAATACTGAAGCTCTGAAAGACCCAGTTATAGCTAAAGCTTCCTGTGATAGGTTACTTAGTCATTATGACAGTCATGGTTTGCTTACTACTGAAGTTGAGGAAGAATGGGAACATTTTAAACAGGCTTTTCTTGAAACTAACAATACTCTTTTAGGAAAAAAGTGGCAGAGGAGGCAAAATTCTTTGAGTGATAATGCACTTCAGCTTATTTCAGAAGGAAAGAACTGCAGGAATGTCCTTAATCAATACCCCACTAGTCCTAATAGAAAGCATTACAGAGAGCTTAATAAATGTGTAAAGGATCAGTTAGCTGCAGATAAGAACCTTTGGCTAGATGACTTGGCTGACAAAGCCGAGGAAGCAGCTAGACAGCACAACAGCAGAGAGCTGTATCAGATAGTTAATGTTTTGTGTGGTAGAAAATGGACAGGTATACAGGTATTGAAGGATAAACAAGGTAAGGTTATAGAAGGTGAGGATTCTGTCATGCCTAGGTGGGCTGAGCATTTCAGTGATGTTCTAAACAATATGGTTAGTTCTATTCACATTGTTTATAATGATGATAGATGAATTGGTTCCTTTAATGTTGGCCCTATAACACAGTCAAGTTATTTTGGTTATTTCTACACACAAACTTCATAAATCCCCAGGGGTAGATGAAATTACTATGAAAATGCTTAGAGCTGGGAATGTTTCGGTTACCACTTGAATGATTGAAATTCTGAATATCTTTTATGATAAAGGCATGGTTCCTAAGAATTTTACCAGAGCTATTGTCCTTATTTTCATAAAAGGTGATCACAGTTCTTGTGATAACTATAGGGGTATCAGCCTAGTATTTGTTCCAGGTCAAGTTCTTTACATGATTGTGCTTAATAAAATTAAGAATCTGGTTGACAGGCAATTGTGTGATGAGCAATGTGAATTCAGAAGTGGTAGGGGATGTGTAGATCAGATATTTTCACTTAGGCAGATTCTTGAGAAATGTTTAGAATTTCAAAAACCTTTGATTGCTAGCTTTGTTGATTTCAAAAGGGCTTTCAACTCTGTTGATCATCATAATTTGTGGTGGATTGTGAGATCATATGGTATACCTGACAAGTTAGTTAACATAATGAAAGCGCTCTATAATAACATTGAGTCGTGTGTGAGAGTTGGTAAGTCTTGTAGCAATTGGTTTAGCATTACTTCTGGTGTTCGACAAGGGTGCATTTTGTCTCCTTTTCTCTTTAGCTTGGTTATTTATTATGTTATGCGAAATTCACTTCAAGGGAAAGATTTTGGCCTTAAATGGACTGGAGATACGAAAATTTCTGATTTAGATTATGCTAATGATTTAGCCCTTTTGGCAAATGATGTTGATGAGATGAACTCTTTCATTCGAGCTGTTGATGAGACTGGTAGTAGAGTAGGTTTGGTTATAGAGAGAAAACTGAAGTGATGAAAATTGGTCAGGCAGGTTGTGATTCAGTTAATCTGAATGATTGCAGTCTTGAGCAAGTGTCACAGTTTAATTATCTTGGGAGCTATGTAACAGATAATGGTGATGTGCGGCATGAGATTAACAGATGAATAGGGATTGCTGCCGGGACTTTTAAGAATCTATGGAGAGTGTGGAGAAATAGGCTTATACACCTAAAGACTAAATTTAGACTGTGTAATAGTTTGGTTCTTTCTAGGGTTAGTTACGGTAGTGAAACTTGGACACTTTGTAAACAAGATAACAGGAAACTAGATGCTTTTGATTCTAGATGCTTACGCAGTATCTTGGGCATTAGGTGGTTAAATTTTGTAACTAATGATGAGGTTAGGCAAAGGAGTTGCAACCACCTTTAAGCAGCATATTGTGCAGAGAGAGACCTTGTTGGTTTGGCCATGTTGCCCGTATGGATAATTATAGATTGTTGAATAGGGTTATAAAAAGTGTGCCTAAAGGCCTCAGAAAGAGGGGGAGACCTAGAATGTGGTGGGCAGACAATGTCAAACAGGACCTTGTTAGAATTGGTGTGCAGTGGACAGATGCAGCAGATGTTGTTCAGGACAGACTTGCTTGGAGAACTAAATTGTATGGTCTGATTGCCCATAGTCTGCCTGAGGATGATGATGATGATTATCACTGGGGCTGAGATTTTGGATCTACATAAGAAGGTTTGGGATAAGATTAGTGAAAGTAGTAAATTGAAATTACAGCCATGGCCAGTGATCCTTTGAACTTAGCTTGTGACCCAAGCAGAGTTTTCCAGAAAGAATAAGTCTCTGTACAGTAAACCGCATATTTATCCACCACACAAAGTGAATGTAATTTTGGAGATTCAAGAAATTTTGAAGGATGGTATCACTGCGCCCAGTTTTAGCCCTTGAACTTCACTAGCTGTTGTCATCAAAAAGAAAATGGAGGACTTAAGATTTTGTGTGGACTACCGGAAAATGAATACTGTCACAGTCCCTGATAGATACCCTATACCTATTTCCCAGAATCTCCTAACACAACTGGTTGGCAAACAATTTATTAGCACTTATACATGTCTTTGGGAAATTGGCAGGTATATGTACACATAAAGGTCAGCCCAATACTGCATTTCTCACAAAGGAGGGTTGTTTTCAATTTTGCTGTTTGCCATTTGGCTTGTCCCACTATGTTTCAGGGTCTTATGTATGCATGTTAATTTTGCTATAAGAAACCTTTCATTAATGCATTCATATCCTAGATGAGCATCACATGCATGTCTGCTGAGAAGCAGACCTATGCATTGGAAATGCTTATCATCTTTCCTCCCTGGAAAAAGAAATTTAAGATTATTTTTAAGAATCTGACCTTTATCTGTCCATTTGGTCTCTTGCAAGCTGAAAATATCTAAATTATAATGGTGTAATTCTTGTGTGAGGACATCTGTGCAGAATCCCCACATTCCAACTACCTATGGAGAGAAATGGTTAGTGGGATGTTTAAGTAATTATGTTTATTGAGAGAAGGAATGCCAACAATATCAAACAGCCCCCTAATTACAGGCATGGGGCAAAGACTCATTGCCCCACTACTAAAGACTGAAGCCTTCTACACTGGAAGACTTCCTCCAATGTAGGATTTGATGATGCCTCTAGAAGCAAGAGTTCAGGTGCCTACAATGACTTCTGCTCAGGATTATTCACCAGCTGATAAAACATATCCTGTGAATCTGTTTACTTGGGATTGTCAACCCACAAACAAAAAAACACAGCAGATTTTCCCTCCACAGAAGCTTGCCAGTGCAGCAAATTCAGGATCAATTATCACACTCAGAGCCATATTCCAGCTAGTGTATATGGTCAGCATCAGGGCCTTAAAAAAAAGTGACCACTCCTTAGCAGAGCAGAAAAAAAAAGTAGGCATAGTTGTCGAAATCAGTAGGCTATTCTGATCTGGCAGCCCTCCCCTTCCATTCCCTTGCACAAAAGAGTATCTCTCTTGAAAGGTACTAATGGCCTGCATCATGAGAATGCGTGATCAGATATTAGCTGCTAGGCCTGGCTTACAGTGGACAAATACAGCAAATGTAGTTCATGATACACACTTGGAGTATTGAATAGTACTTCTAGTTGGCCCATGACTTCTTGAGGATGTTTTTTTGTGTGTGTGAATCTATTGTCTGTCTGTTGGCATGTAAATGGTAGGCTGGCATAACTAGAAGAAGAGCATACAGAACTTCACCAGACATAGTATCTAAAGTTCAACCCTGCCTTTTCTTTGTGGAGGTTGGTGCTAGGGCATTTCAGGGATATATTATCTCAACTAAAGGGGAATGTGGTAAAGGGCAAGCAGATATTTGTTGTACAGATTTGAACTTACGTGATGACTTTTTCCTTTTTTTTTGCCCCTGAAGAGTCAAATTCACTGGGTCTTGATGCTGACCACCTATACAACTTTACTGGCTATGATTTTGAACTTTATACATTGGTAGTGAAGAAAATCAGGGACTGATTCACCATTAATATGCTTTAATTTTATTTTCTACTTTTTAGGGCACATATTGAAAGATAGGTATTTTTTTAAATTATTTATTTATAGTCTATGACATCCAAGGGTAAGAGGCTTTCATTTGACACAAAAATCATTAAGTTTCTTCATTGCATTTGAAAGATATGGTGGGATATTTTGATAAATCCATAAACTGACAAAGGACGAGTGAAAAGCAAAAGGAAGATAGGTAAAACATGGCATATCACAGATGGAATGAGGAAAATAGTGAAACATATTAAACATACAAATAACAGAGGTGCAAAAATATTCCATAATAAAGATCTAAAACTAATTTCATACAATCAAAAAAGGTTTTAAGCATGGTATAATTTAAAATGTTTTCATTTATCAATTATTGTATTTTAATACATTTCAAGATTTTCTTCAGCAATTTTTTTTATCATAAATGTGTTTGCTTTCTTATATACATAGATAAAGAAGTTTTACATACTATATCAGATTAAAGGAATACCTTCTGAAAGTAACTTGCTAAGAGAAGACTGATAAAATCCATAAGGTAAAGCACCCAAAGCACATAGGACTTCATTGGTAGTAGATGACTATGGGAAGGGTAGGTGGGAGAAACATAACAGATATAAAAAATAAATACATATATATTGCTGCAACTAATAAAAAATTGAATAATACTTGTCTGCTGTCTAAAACGAAATTATCACCAAATATGTAGCTTGCAAGTAAGCACTTTTTTACACTTCAAAAACAATCATCGCCTAAAATTAAATGGCCTTTGCCCTTCACTGGTAGCCGTGCCCTTATTGTACACATGGATTTTGTATGTCAGCTGCAGTTCATGATATATTGATAAAGTTCAGAATTTTCAGATGATAATGTAAGTATTATATTAACACCTAAATGAGGAATAGGTTAAAAATGCATACTTAAAACCATATGATTAAAACCAATGATATTCACATTATTTTCTTCCAAAACATTTCATTGGAGTGAGGAATCAGTTAAGTAGCATTGTACAAATTCTGTCTGTACTTAACCTGAGTGTTGGAATGTTTGGTCTTTCAGTTAGTTCATGTGCATTTTTGGATTGCAACAAATTAATTTGTCAATGACTGCTCATCTAGCAGACCTTGAATGTTCCTACTATATAGAAATAAAAAAGATTTTACCATTTGGCAATGCATTTCATTGTGTTGATATGGAAAAATCATGATGTCTCTTAGACCATACTGCAGTAATGAAGTTGGTAATATTTACTCTATGTTTTAACTTACTTTTTTCATAGCACCATGAATATTCTGTAAATCTACTTTATTTCTGTAAATTATTGATCTTTCCGGCAATCAACAATTATAGATTTTCCAGAGTTATGCTACATCAGATGGCTGGCTTACAACTTGTTGTTGTGGATAGTTTAACATGCATTAGGTTATACAGTCGAACTTGGTTGTAACGAGAACAGAAATAACGAGATCACAGCTGCAATGAGAAAAAAAGCCATAATGATTTTAATCTATGTGCATTCCCATACAATTGCTCAATTTTATAATGAGCATACTACACAGATATACCATATAAATTTTGGTAACTATGGAGTCATGCAAACATTCTTAATATTATTGGTTAGTCGGAAATAGTACTTAATTATTGGAACAGACAAAAAAGAAATGGGTGACTTAGCTTTTATGACCACCTGATTTGGATTACGGGCCAGTTTATGACCTAACCTTGTCCTTAGAGACTGTCCCCATTCTACCTCTCCAGTGTCTCGCCTCCGGCCCTGCTCCCTCACTTTACTCAAACACTACCACAACTATAAAATCAGTTAGAAATAAACCCTTCCATCAGAAACAAGTGTATAACAAAAGAAAGTGTCTGTAGATTCATGAAATGAAATTATTCATCAATTAGAACGTAGTGTGAAAAATGCTGAAGTGTGTAAAAAGTTTTCTTTGTCTTCTTCAACAATATCGACATTGTGGAAGAATAAAGATGTTCACATATCAGCACTGGAAAACAACATAGCCGAAACAAAAAAAATTTAGAAAGTGTGAGCTTACAAATGTTGATGAAGCATTGTTTCAATGGTTCACTACACAAAGAGGTACTGGATTTTAAATAGATGGTTCAATCTCGAAGGCTCAAGTAGAAAAATTTGCTAAACAATTTGGATGCAACAATGGTTGGCTGGATGACAATGATGCCTGGAACAAAGTTATTTCAACAATCATATCGAACTGACATAACATCGTTTATGAAAAAATTAGTGGAGAATCTTGATCTGCAGATCCAATAATGAGAAATGAGTGGATTGACGGTGTTTGGGAAAAAATCAGGAAAGATTTCAATGATGGACACATCTACAATTCCAACAAAAAAAAGACTTTTTTACAATTTGACACCTGACAATACATTAAATTCAAAGGGGAAAAATGTGCTGGAGGGAAAAAAAATCAGACTAGCTTGATGGTGCTCATATGTGCAAATGACAAGAACTGATAAAAAAAAAAACTTACCAGAAAATCGTTAAAACCTCGGTGTTTCAAAAACATACGGAACTTCCTGTGGATTACATTGCGAACAAGAGAGCATGAATGTCTTTGGATATTTTTAGGCAGTATATAAATTATTAGAATAAGGAGCTATTCAAAAAGAAGAAAAATATTTAAGTAACATTAAGCTAGTGTTTCTGCCTCCCAATGCAATATCAATTTTACAACCAATGGACATGGATGCAATCAAGAGTTTATTTAAAAAAAGTATTTTATAAAAGATTTATAGTTTTACATCTAATCAGTCAAAGGGAACAGAAATTTAATGAGTCTATCAATAGTGGATGTTAAAAATTTATTGAATGTGCTTGGAACAATATTACTTCGACAACCATATCGAACTGCTTCAAGTAATCAAAAAGAAATTCAAATGAAATTTCAATTATAGATGATAATGATGATGATGAAAACGAAGAAAACAACTTACTGTTATCTAAATGGTTGCTACTAAACATTATAGGTTTTAATAAAATGATATCAATAAATTTGTATGAGTTGATGACAACTTGTTAATAGTGGTTTTCCTAAAGAGTGACATTGCAGATGCTGATGTATATAAAGATGATGACTGCGATGATGACAGGTGAATCAAAATCAGTGACAACAATCTCCCAAGCTAAAGGTGCAATGGACACATTAGTCAAAATTTTTTTTAAGGAACTGAGGGAAATAATGAGACTTTTAATGCATTGAGTGTTTTAAAGAGAAATTTGAGAAATATAAATGTGAAATCTTTAAAACAAACATCAATTTTATTATTAATTAGTATTTTTAATTACAGAGAAATAAATTGTGTTTGGTATTAAGTGTATGGTTTTAAACTACAGACAAATAAAGTGTGTTTAATATTAAGTGTATTGTAGTTTATACAAGCATATATTAATACAAATAATATGTAGATATGCAATTATATTATTTTTCTCTCTCTAATATTTCTTTTGTTTTTTGATTTATCATGATATTGAGAATTAAAAACAAATAGGTGGTAGATTTAACTCATCACTGATATAGTGAGTGATGGTTATAATGAGAAAATGTTGTCTGTTCACTGGTGCTCGTTATAACCAAGTTCGACGGTATATTAATTTTTCATTATTTCTTCATTTCTTCATTTTTTAGTAAAAAAAAATTTTCATCTTGTATAATTTCCTGAAATTCCAGAAAATGATTGAAGTCTTGGATACAGAAGCAAAAAAAATTCCTTGGCATGGATATCAGTCCTTCTGTGAGAGTGCAATTTCAGCATAGCTCCGCCCTACATTTACTGAGGATGTTTTAGGCCCTCCCGGCAATGTTTCATTAAAAAGAAAATCAAATTACGAGGTTTTAAGTTTATATTCAATGTTTTTAAAAAGATTTACCCCTCCCACACACACACTTTTGTATATATTAGCTGTGCTACTCTGATGACAGACATTTGTTTTTTACCCTTGGTACACACACCTTTCTGCACTCAGCCAAGATCGCCAAACTTCAACCCTAAAAATTCATAATGTTTAGTAAAAAAAAGCAGCCAAGAAAGTGTTTTTTACATTTCATAAACAGGGCAGAAAATCCTATTAATGTGAGTAATCCAAGTCATCTTGTATAACACTAGTCCACATTTTAAATATACCATACTACAAAGAATCATTAAAAGAAATAAGTATATGTTTCAAGTAATAAATATTGTATTATTTGGGAAGAAATTTACTTTCAATTAATATATAATTTAACTATTCGTATTCATCACACTTTCCTACATTAAGCCTTAAACTTATAGTCTGATCTATTTTTTTCACTATATCACTTTGAAAATGTTTTATTAAAATTAATATCCTTGTAAATTTGTTCAATTTTTTATTTTCATAAGATTTGGAATTAAATTCTGCTTAATTTGGTATTTTAGATATCAGTTTTCATTTTTAAAATACAAAACAGCATTTTAGAAACAGTATTAATTTTTCACCCTATTGGAAACTCCAGCCTCAAGAAGGAAAGATTATTTAAATTAGCCATCCTACTAGTCATAATTCTAAAATATTACTATAGTAAAGACTTCAAAACTGAAAAAGCTCTCTACATCCAGCAACAAGCTTGAGCACTAAGGGATACTACTTATTGCCTAAAATCATTAACCATGGTAAAAAATATCCAAGCCTACCAAATACCATTCATCTTTAATTCAATGCCACGATATCTATTACAGCTTCAAAGATATGCTACCTTCAAAAATAAAACAAAAAATTGGTTATTTAAAAACACATCAAATTAATATTTCATTTCTATATTTTACAAATGAAATGTTTGTTTTCATATTTCTCTACCTACTTTTATTTGATAATCATTACATTGTGTGAAATTACGTACTATTTGTGATTGTAAATTATTTCATTATAAACAAGAGAACTGATCCACATAATGAAAAAATGTCCTGCAGGTAAACCCCTGGCTTTGTAGGTTCATATTCATTATGTATGTATTGTTTCATTGCTTTAAATGTAATGATGATGATGCAAAAGCAATAAAGATTATTATTATTATAACATAATATCTTTCTGTTGATTATTTTAAAAAAATATCTAAGGTTGACTTGTTTATCTGACTCAGCACAGTTGGCAAGAAAAAACACAGTTCTCAAAATATGGTACTGAGAAAAAATTACAAAACGGGAGAAATGTTTACTTAAAACAATTTTTTTTTGTTATTCAGAAATAAAGACTTTCTATTCACATGCATTATAATCATTTCTGTCTATTGGGTTTTTTTGACTAAATTTTTATTTTTGTTGCTGGATGCATTTTTTTTACATAGATGATAATCACAGCATTACCTGATTCTCTTTTGGCATTGATAAATCAATAAATATTTAGCAGAAATATTTTTTGCCAATGTACGGGGTTTGAACCCACATCTCTCCATCTTGCTCTGTGCAATATTAAGGTAATAATTGCCACCAGAGATCATATATGGCGCCAATGGTTGGCCCGAAAATCTCTGTGATAGAAGTTTAGTCTTAAAATTAGTGGAAAAAAGATGAGCTGGCATTAGTTCAACTGGAAGAATACTCTGGCATGTTTCTGGAGAGATGTGGGTTTGAACTCCGTATGTCAGCAAAAAATTTTTCCACTAAATATTTATTGATTTATCAACGCCAAAAGAGCATCAGGTAATGCTGTGATTATCATCTATGTTTAAATCATTAATAACGCTAAATAGCGTGATGAGACTTATTTATTTCCATCTCACTCTGTGCCATTTAAGGTAATAATTGCCACCGGAGATCACAGATGGCGCCAATGGTTGGCCCGAAAATCTCCGCAATAGAAGTTTAGTCTGAAAATTAGCGGAAAAAAGATGAGCTGGCATTAGTTCAACTGGAAGAATACTCTGGCATGTTTCTGGAGAGATGCAGGTTCGAACCCTGTATGTCAGCAAAAATTTTTTCCACTAAATATTTATTCATTATTTTACTACCTGAAAAAGTCCTATTAAAATCTGTCTTTTTTCATTAAATATTTTATTTTCAGAAAATCCAGAATTAACTGCTGATTAATTTGACATATAACATGCCATAATTCTTTTCATTAGTTATTTGGCAAAAAAATTCCAAAGGTTATTTTTTCCTGCCTGATCACATTGAAAAAATACCTGGACCTCTGGAAGTAAATCAGTTTTTCAGGCTGGAAAGGCTACAGATTTTACCAGAAATATTATCCCTTTTTAAAAAAAAAATGGTGATCACAGTTCTTCTGATAACTATAGGAGTATCAAACTACTTTCTGCTCCAGGTAAAATGCTTTGCATGATTGTGCCTAACAGAATTAATAATCTGATTGATGGACAATGGCATGATGAGCTGTGTGGATTCAGAAGTGGTAATGGATGTATTGATCACTCTTTTTCACTTAAGACAGATTCTTGAGAAATCTTTAGTTACTAGCTTTTATATATCAAAAAGGTTTTTGTCTCTGCTGACCATCATAATTTGTGGTTAATCATAAGATCTTATGGCATACCAGACAAGTTAGTTAACAAAATAGGTTGGGTTGTTTTACCTCTCAGCAGTGCTTTTTTGCACACAATGGTTAAATGGCCAGGGCACAAGGACCCAGATGACAGCTTCTTGTCAAAGCCTTCCAATGAGTTCTTTAACATGCACAGGGCACAGCTCTACAGCACATGAGGCCATTGTGATGGTCCACCCATTCACTTTTACTTAACCAGTTTTGCTTTATTTACATTATATTTATCATTTTGGGGATTTATTTTATTTGGACTGATTTCAATTCTCACTTCTGAGCCATAGTAGGAATTTCACGTGCGCAACTCCAACATTTTGATTGTTAACCACTAAAGTGCGTGTAGGACACGACCCCCTCTTGCATCATAGCTAGCGCGATCATCAGTTTATGCAAATGACTTTCCCGGCATGTAACAGCCATGTGCTGGACTTATACACAGTACGTGATAACTAAATCACAAAGAGTAGAAAGAGAAAGGAGTTCAGTAGTGGAGATGTAGTAGTAGAGTTAGTAGAATTATTCTGAATCAGTGTAGACAAAGTTTTTGTCCGAGATGTAGTTGAGATTTAGATAGATGCCAGTTGCTAATGTATTCTACCATTGAGTTTGGTGAGTTGAGTTTTTTTGGAAATAAACTTCGTTTGTTTTAGAAACTTTTGAATTTTTGCTATTTTTCTCTTGAGCAATATTAGTTGATTTTTTTTTATTGTATTTAAACTTTTAAAACGTTAAACTTGACAATCATTTTTGAATTCTTTTTGAATTCTTACTCGATAAGTAATGCTTGATAATATATATTAACAAACCCTACTTCAACTTTATTTGGCAAGTTATTATTGCCTGGTGCCCAATACAGCTATCCGAAATTTGAATAAATTTGGATCAGACAAAAGGTCTAACTGAAAAGTTAAAGCCATGTGTAACACTCCAAAGATTATTATGTCTAATTTGATGGACAGTTGCCTTTCCAAGCCCATTGGCGTCCCCTACTGACTGATAACAGGGCGGGAGTTTTGTGGAGATAAATCTTAATGCTGGCTGAGCTGGGGCTCGAACCTAGAAACTGTAAATTATGAGCCTGGTTCACTACTGACATGGCAACCCATGCCTCATTAAAATAATGAAAGCTCTCTATAATAATAGTAAGTTGTGTGAGAGTGTTAAGGCTTGTAGAAATTGGTTTAGCAGCTTGTGTTCGACAAGGGTGCATTTTGTCTCCTTTTCTCTTTAGTTTGGTTATTGATTATTTTATGTGAAATTTACCACAAGGGAAAGATTTTGGCTTTAAATGGTCTGGAGATCTGAAAATTTCTGATTTAGATTTTGCTGATGATTTGGCACTTTTGGAAAATTATGTTCATGAGAGATGAATTTGTTCATTACGGGCTGTTGATGAGACTGGTAATAGAGTAGGTTTGGTGATAAACAGAAAGAAAAACTAAGTTGATGAAAATTGGTCAGGCAGATGGTGTTTGTTGCTTTGAATGGCTGCAGTCTTGAGCAAGTGTCTCAGTTTAATTATCTTAGGAGCTAAGTAACAGATGCTGGTGATGTGTGGCATGAGATAAATAGAAGAATAGGGATTGCTGCTGGGAGTTTTAAGAATCTATAGAGAGTGTAGAGAAATAGGCATATACAGTAAAAGACTAAACTTAGACTGTATAATAGTTTGGTTCCTTTTAGGGTGTGTTATGGTAGTGAAATGTTGACCCTTTGTATACAAGTAACAGGAAACTTGATGCTTTTTATTCTAGATGCTTATGCAGTATCTTGAGTGCAGTATCCCTTTGGTGTCCCTACTGACTGTAGGCAGAGCATTTGGCAAAGATAAATCTCAATGCTGTCCAGATGGAACTTGAACCTGGGCAACAGTGGTGGGATGCAGCAAATGTAACTCAGGAAAGATGTGTTTATAGAACTAAATTACATAATCTGATTGGACCTCCATAGCCCATGGCTGCTTGAGAATGATGATAATGCACTAACTTTTTAGCACTGAGCCAAGATTTCCAAAATTGAACACCTAAAGAAAAAAAATCCATAATGTTTAATAAACAAAAACTGCCAAGAAAATATTTTTCATTTCATAAACAGCATGGAAAATCTCATTAATATGAGCAATTCAAGTCATCTTGTATAATAAGATTTCCATGAAAGCTCCTCCATTTCTTAAGCAGGACAGAAAATTCTGCAAATATGAGAAGTCATAATATATAACACTAGTCAGTGTTTTAAAATATATCACAATAAAAAGAATGATTAAAAGAAATAAAAATCATATTTCAGGTAAATATTATATTATTTCGAAAGAAATTTCCTTTAAATTAATATATAATTTAACTGTTTTTATCAGATTTTCCACAATTAAGCCTTAATTGAATAGTTTGATGAATAGTTTTTATTTACTCTATCATAGTGAAAAATAAAATTAAATACATTTGCAAATTTGTTTAAATTTTTCATTTTCACAAAATTCAGAATTCTCTTTAATTTTGCATATAGCATTCCATATTTCAATTAACTGGTTATTTGTTAAAAAATCTGAAATTTACTCGTTTATTTAACTTGGCACAGTTGGGGAGAAAAGCTGGACTTTTCTCAGAGTACAGAGAAAAAAATGAGAAAAAGAGTGCAATTTTTTTCAAGCACAAATTTATTTTTCTGTTATTCAAAAATAAATAGCCTTTCTATTCACATGCATTATAATATTATTTTCTATTAGGTTTTTTAAATAAATTTTTATTTTTATTGCCAGATGCTATCTTTCATTGACTCTAAAAATAGTCCTATTAAAATAAAACTAGTCATCTTTTTTGATAAATATTTTATTTTCATAAAATCCAGAATTAAATGGTGATTAATTTGGCATATAATATGTCCATAAGTTCCTTTCATTATTTATTTGGCAAAAAAGTTCTAAAGTTAATTTTATTTTGGTTGAGTATAGTGAAAAAATAGCTTGGCCTCTGAATGTAAATCAGTTTTTCAAGCTGGACCATGGAAGAATTAAAATCATGACTGCATTAGAATAGACAGTTATGTAGGTTGAATGGAAAATAAGAATACAAAGGCTGATGAACTAAGAGCATGTTATGGTATGTATATGCAGTTAGGAACAATTAAATTCATGACTGACTTAGAGTAGATATTTCTGTAAGTTGATTGGAAAACAAGAATACAGAAGCAACATTTTCCATGCAAAAGTTAGGGTCTTTGGAATTTGCAGTGTGGTAATATTGTACAAGCTGTCTCGTGGCTGAGTGGTTAGTGTGCTTGGCTACTGATCAAAGGACTTTATTGGAGGCTAATTTCACCAAAACTTACACCTGAAGGACCTAGGTTTGAGCCCTAGGTAAGGCATGGATGCTTGTGTTGCCTTTCTGCTGAGGTTTCACCTTCTTCAAACACCTTCTCTATAGTATATAAGTGGTGAGCAGCTTCTTGAGGGGATAATTTTTTATTAACACTGTGTGTGATGCAACATCGTACAATTGCTATGTGCAGCAAAGATGCACTGTTAGACTTGTATGTATGTGAGTATGCCACACTTTACATATACTTGGTTCAGTTAATCCCAATGGAAACCTCATGAACTGCTCCAATGTCCTTAGTCATGTCAATAACCTTGATGGAATTAAATGCAGATTTTACATAACAAACATAACCTTATTATGAACAAAGATGATACAACACTCATTCATATATACATAACTCCACTAAACAAGAGAGACAAATGCTTGATAGCAAGTCACAGAGCACAAACTAAGTGCTCACTGTCAATGATTGAATGCATACTGCAGCTGAATCTGGCCCATATCTTATACACAGTCGTATCAGAATAATATGACCATCTACCTACATATACTATGGTAGGTGGTCATATTTTTCTCATACGACTGTGTATATTGCCTTGTATGTACAGTGGTACCAGCTCATACAGTCTGTGTGAGAGCTTATTATGTCACCATCCTAGTTCTGGTGCTATTTATGCCCAGAAGTAGGATAATCTCTTAATACACTTTGTGCCTGTCAAGGCTTTTGGATTAACCAGGTATTTCTCCATCTGTTGGCACCATGGCTTTGGACCTGACCATGAGAATCTGGGTCTGATTCTGACAATATACAAACACTGATTACTGATGTTGTGCAGGCATTACAGGGTTTGTAGTTAAACTGTCACATGTATTTCAACCAGATATTACCAGGAAGGGGACATAAGAATAATTGTTGTTCTTTATGATAAGATCATCAGTTGAACTCTCACATCACAAGGTAAGAAACTAAAAGATAACTACCATTATAACATAAATTAATGAGAATATTTTAATATTTAAATTCAGGCTTAAGATTTTAAGAAATTATAAGTTAAAAAAAGGTCATGCTAAGCAAAATTACCTGTTTGACTGCAGTTCGTAATTTTTTCCACATTTGTTCCTTTCTAGAAAAAAAAAAAAGAAATATAAATTGATAAAATTATATACATTTCAATGAATAAATTATTGGCTCTTCATGAAACCTCTTCATGAAAAATATTTGTTTATCCAAGCTAATACAACCAGTATTGATGAGTTATCGTATGATCTGAAAGTATGGTGGACTGGCATTCTCCAGGGATGCAGCTATAACAGAGAACTTGGGGTGTGATAAAAAACTTGTTTAAATTTTTCGCCAGATTTCAATAACTATTTTTTTTTCAATCCAATATTTTTATTTTTCTACTAGCAGATTTACCTGGTGTTGCTTGGGTCTGAAACTTTTTAAAATGTTAAGTAAATGGCACTCCCCACATTGCAAGCTTTCATTTGGCATAAATATCATTACAATCAATCTCCCCACCTCACGGGGGTGGCGCAGTTGGTAGCACACCAGGCTCATACTCTGCAGTTCCCAGGTTCAAGTGCCAGCTGGGTGAGTTGAGATTTATCTCAGGAAAACTCCCTGTCCACAATCAGTAGGGAACACCGATGGGCTTGGATAGGCAGCCATACATTGGATGGGATGTTAAGCCATGACCCCATGTGCATCTACCTCAATCATATTCTTATGCAGCCCATCTGACAAAACCTATGTGTACTTATTATGTTGCGGTGTTTGTAATAGGTGTTGGTTAATCTCAATGATTAAGTTTACTTACCTGCAGGAGATGATACCCATTGTCATTGCAGCTACCAATATCAAAGAAAAATTTAGCTCTACGAAACCTTTCATTAATGCACTCTTATCCTAGAGAATCACTAGCAGGTCTGCTAAGAAGCAAACCTACACCTTGGAAACACCATTATAATGTAATATATAATAAATCTTCCCTCCAAGAAAAGATTAATTTAAAATTATTTTTAAGAATCTTATTTTTATCCATCTGGTTTCTTGCAAGCATGAATATCTAAGTTATAATAATGAAATTTTTGTGTGAGGATATCAAGAGAATGAGCTCTGTGCAGAATCCCCACATTCCAACTACCTATGGAGAGAAAGTGGTTACTGGGATTTAAAGAAACTATGTTTATTGAGAGAGGGAATGCCAACAATATCAAATAGCCCCCTAATCATAGGCATGGGGAAAAGACCTGTTTCGCCATTACTAAAGGCTGAAGCCAATGATATTGGAAGACTTCTTCCAATGTAGGATTTGACGATGCATGTAAAGACAAAGGTTCAAGTACCTGTGATGGCCTCTGATGAGGATTATCCACCAGCTGATAAAACATCCTATGAATCTATTCACTTGGGGCTGTCAACCCACAAAGAAACAGAAAACACAGCAAAAAATTTCCCCTCCACAAAAGCCTACCAGTGCAACAAATTCAGGATCCAATATCATGAAAAGAGTCATTACTCCATTCTGGTTGGTGTATATATGCTCAGCACCAGAACCCTGTGTGGTTGGCCATTCCTCAGTAGGGTAGAAAAAAAGTAGCCATAGTAGTCCAGATCAGTAGGCGACATTGATATGGCAGTCCTCCTCTTCCATTCCACAAGAGAGTATCTCTTTTGAAAGCTACTAATAGTCTGCACCAGAAGAAGGTTGGATCAGACTTTAGTGCTAGCCTGGCTGGTTCTGGGCATCAGCAGAGTAATTCAACATGACTACAGAGGCCAACGAACCTGATTGACAAAATGCTTCTACAATATCTCTGGAACAAGATAAGACACTTCTGTAATTGGAGAAGTCCAACAAAGTGTAAACTTCCTTTTGTCACAATATGATATATTATTAAATGAATTTAAAAATATGAAAACGGAATTAAAACATGAATGAAGCCAACAAAGCTTTGCAGAATGAAAACAAGGCCCTCAATTCAGAAGTTAGTCAACTGAAAACCAAGGTATACAAAATGGAACAATAGTTATAATAGAAATCTAGAAATAGATGGAATACCTGAAATGATAAATGATGACAGAACTAATATTGTAGTTAAAGTCGTAAAAATCCTTACAGGTTGATATCAAGAGAGAGGACATTGAAATCTCTCATCGAATACAACGTAAAGATCCAAATAGATAAAATCCCCGTCCTATCATAGTAGCTTTCAAGGATAGAATTATCAGAAATCATATTATTACTCAAAAAAAAAAAAGAAAAAAATTATCATTAAATACTAAAGAAGCTGATATTGTTAATGAGGAACATCCAATATATATTAAGGAACATTTATCCCCCTACTTCAAAGAATTATATCTCAAAGCAAGGCGCCTTAAAATAGAAAAAAATTACAAATACCTTTGGGTATTAAATGGTAAAATTCTTATTCGTAAGGAAGATGGATTGCAATCTTTACATATAAGAACTTTAAATGACCTAAGTAACATTGTTTGAATTGTACATATTTGATAATTTTGTTGAAACTATTTTTTTAGATGACTCAATATTATGACAGTTTATCTTATTGTGATTTAACTAAAAATACATCTTTTGATTTTTCCATATCTCATATAAATGCACAAAGCTTAAACAATAAAACTGAATTAATCGAACATTTCTATGGGGAACTATATCCACAATTCGATATTATTTGTATAACTGAAACTTGGTTGGATGATTCAACCCTGAACTATGAATTTTTAGATTATAAAGGTTATTTTTTTAAACAGAACTGATAAAAAAGGTGGGGGTGTTGCTGTTTATTTTAAGCCACATATTAGTTAGATCATTAATGCTGAATTTACTGTTTCTTCACTGCGTTTTGAATCAATTGTTTTTGAAAGTGGCAATGTACTGTGTGCTGTCCAATATAGACCTCCAGCCTCTGATGTACAAATGTTCTTAGATTTCTTTTCCAAAATTCTAGAATATGCAACTGCAAAGAATTATAATTTTTATGTAATTGGTGACTTTAATATTGATATCTTACAACAGAATCATAATGCTATTGATTTTAATGAATTAATTGATATTTATGGATCTAGAAATCTGATTCAATTACCTACAAGAGTCACATATTCTAGCTCAACTGTCATAGATCTGTGCATCACTAATGTATCATCTGCAACTGGAGGTGTTTTCTCCATTGGTATAAGTGACCATTTTCTTATCTTTGCCCTTTGTTCTAATAATAAGCTGAAAGAAAAATTAAATACTCCTGATACTTTTTGACATTTTTCGGAAGATAACATGAACAAATTTTATGTTGAAATTAGCAATATATGCTGGGATGATGTCTTAATATGCAATGATACTAATGAAATGCATAATAAATTTATCAGCTTGTTAACTGTATGTTATAATGCATGTTTTCCTCTACAAAAATTTAAGAAAAAGCAAAAAAAATCGAAAACCTTGGATAACTACCGATATTTTAATGAAAATGAAATATAAGAAATTTAAAGAATTTTTGAATGCAAGTACAGAATCATGGAACTCTTTTAAAAATTGCAGAAATCAACTAAATCTAGAAATCAACTGCAGCAAAAATATGTATTATCAAAATATTTTTAGCAATGATGTTAACCCAAAAACTATCTGGAAATGTATCAATAGTCTTTTACAAATGAGGAACATTATTTTTCCTGATGCAATGCAAGTAGAAGGTAAAGAAATGGAAGCCGATTCTGAAAAGATTAATTATTTCAATAAGTATTTTTCCACTACTGAAGGTAATATAAGTCAATACTTTTCAAACAATGCAGATACTTTTAGAATGCTTTTTAAAAGATAAGAGTTGTATTAATAGTCTCTTTCTCTTTCCCACTTCCACAAACGAAGTGTGTCATGAATTATTAACCCTAAATGTTAAGAAAAATTACAGAATTGATGGTATTCCAGCAAAACACATCAAGTTTGTTGCTAATTTAATCGCTGTACCACTAGCCACTATTTTAAATGTTTCAATGGCGAAAGGTGATGTTACCAATGAATTAAAAATTGGTCGTGTAGTAGCTGTTTACAGATCTGGAGATAAAAATGATGCATCAAATTACTGACCAATATCAGTTCTTTCTACTTTCACTAAAGTCATGGAAAAAATAATTTATAAAAGAGTAAAAGAGTACTTGATTTTGTTTTGAACTTTAATATTTTACATAAAAATTAATTTGGTTTCCTACCTGGGAATTCAACAGAAAAAGCTTTAATAAATATAACAGAGTCTCTGTACAAAAATATTGAAAACAAGCTACTTACTATAGGCATTTTTCTAGACTTATATAAAGCATTTGACTCTATCTGTCATGAAATTTTGTTGCTCAAATTATACCATTATGGTTTTCGGGGCATTGTTTACAAATGGTTTCAAAATGATTATCCAACAGAAAACAGGTTGTTTCTTATAATTATAATGTATCCGAGACTTGTAGCCTTAAAAGCGGTGTACCTCAAGATACTAACCTACGACCACTACTTTTTCTCTTATATGTTAACGATATTATTAACATTTCGTATAATTCTTCTCTGATATTATTTGCAGACGATACTAGTATATTTTATACAGGTAAAACCATTGTTAAGTTAATTGACATCATTAATAACGATTTAAAAATTTATGCAAAATGGTTAGAGCCAATTAACTCGAGTTAAATATTCATCATCATCATCCTCAAGCAGCCATGGGCTACGGAGGTCCAACCAGACCGTGCAATTTAGTTCTCCAAGCAAGTCTATCCTGAGTTACATCTACTGCATCTGGCCACTGCACACCAATTCTAACAAGGTCCTGTTTGACATTGTCTGCCCACTGCATCCTAGGTCTCCCCTTCTTTCTGAGGCCTTTAGGCACACTGTTCGTAACCCTATTCACCAATCTATAATTATTCATACGTGCAACATGGCCAAACCAACGGAGTCTCTCCCTGCACAATATGCTGCTTAAAGAAGGTTGCAAACTCCTTTGCCTAACCTCATCATTAGTTACAGAGTTGAACCACCCAATGCCCAAGATATTGCGTAAGCATCTAGAATCAAAAGCATCTAGTTTTCTGTTATCTTGTTTACAAAGTGTCCAAGTTTCACTACCATAACTAACCCTAGAAAGAACAAAACTATTATACAGTCTAATTTTAGTCTTTAGGTGTATACGCCTATTTCTCCACACTCTCCATAGATTCTTAAAAGTCCTGGTAGCAAACCCTATATGTCAGTTAATCTCATGCTGCACATCACTTTTATCTGTTACATAGCTCCCAAGATAATTAAACTGTGTCATCTGCTCAAGACTGCATTCAGATTAACTGAATCACAGCCTGCCTGATCAATTTTCATCACTTTAGTTTTCTCTCTATTTATAACCAAACCTACTCTACTACCAGTCTCATCAACAGCTTGAATGAAAGAGTTCATCTCATCATCATTTTCCAAAAGGACTAAATTATCAGCATAATCTAAATCAGAAATTTTCATATCTCCAGTCCATTTAAGGCCAAAATTTTTCCATGAAGTGAATTTCGCATAACATAATCAATAACCAAGCTAAAGAGAAAAGGAGACAAAATGCACCCTTGTCGAACACCAGAAGAAATGCTAAACCAATTGCTACAAGCCTTACCAACTCTCACACATGACTCAGTGTTATTATAGAGAGCTTTCATTATGTTAACTAACTTGTCAGGTATACCATATGATCTCACAATCAACCACAAATATGACGATCAACAGAGTCGAAAGCCTTTTTGAAATCAACAAAGCAAGCAACCAAAGGTTTCTGAAATTCTAAACATTTCTCAAGAATCTGCCTAAGTGAAAATATCTGATCCACACATCCCCTACCACTTCTGAATCCACATTGCTCATCACGCAATTGACTGTCAACCAGATTCTTAATTCTATTAAGCACAATCATGGAAAGAACTTTACCTGGAACAGAGAGTAGGCTGATACCCCTATAGTTATCACAAGAACTGCGATCACCTTTTTTGAAAATAGGGATAACAATAGCTCTGGTAAAATCCTTAGGAACCATGCCTTTATCATAAAAGATATTCAGAATTTCAAGTCATCCAAGTGGTAACCGAAACATTCCCAGCTCTAAGCATTTCGGTAGTAATTTCATCTACCCCTGGGGATTTATGTAGTTTAAGTTTAGAAACAGCCAAAATAACTTCAGATTATGTTATAGGGCCAACATTAAAGCCACCAATGCATCTATCATCATTGCAAACAATGGGAGTAGAACTAACTACATTGTTTAGAACATCACTGAAATGCTCAGCCCACCTAGCCATGACAGAATCCTCCCCTTCTATAACCTTACTTTGTTTATCCTTCAATCCTTGTATACCTGTCTGTTTTCTACCACACAAAACATTAACTATCTGGTATAGCTCTCTGCTGTTGTGCTGTCTAACTGCTTCCTCGGCTTTGTCAGTCAAACCATCAAGCCAAAGATTCTTATCAGCAACTAACTGATCTTTTACATGTTTATTAAGTTCTCTGTAATGCTTTCTATTAGGACTAGTAGGGTATTGATTAAGGACATTCCTGCAGTTCTTTCTTTCCGAAATAAGCTCAAGTGCCTTATCACTCAGATAATTCTGCCTCTTCTGCTCCTTTTTTCCTAAAAGAGGTTAGTGTCCAAAAATGCCTGTTTAAAATGATCCCATTCTTCCTCAACTTCAGTAGTAAGCAAACCATGACTGTCATAATGACTAAGTAACCTATCATGGTAAGCTTTGGCTATAACTGGATCTTTCAGAGCTTCAGTATTAAAAGTAAATTTTTTAACCCTAGCACAACACATTTTAAGTTTAAGTTGCAACACACTTTTAACAAGGTAATGGTCAGATCCAATTTCAGCTCCCCTATATGCCCTGGTATTCCTAACAGAACTAGCCCAATTGCTGTTAATTAATATGTAATCAATCATATTCTTATGCAGCCCATCAGGCGAAACCCATGTGTACTTATATATGTCGCGGTGTTTGTAATAAGTGTTAGTTATTCTGAATCCATTGAGTTTACTTACCTGTAGGAGACGTTGCCCATTGCAGCTACCAATATCAAAAGGAGCTATCACCCCTCCCCAAAGGTCAGAGTCAGTACCAACTTTGGCATTGAAGTCACCTAGAACAAGGGTAATATCTCCTTTCTTGACAGAATTCAAAATATCCTGAAATTGTTCATAAAACCTATTCTTCTCGTCCTCATCGGCATCCTCAGTGGGGGCATAACAGCAGATAACATTCAGCTGTAAGAAACCTTTCATTAATGCACTCATATCCTAGAAGAGCATCACTAGCATATCTGCTGAGAAGCAAACCCAAGCCTTGGTGATGCTTTCCATCCTCCCTCCCTGTAAAAAGAAATTTAAGTTATTTTTAAGTATCTCACCTTTACCTGTCCATCTGGTCTCTTGCAAGCCTAGAATATTCAGGTTATAATAATTTACAGAGTGGAAATTATTAATGGATACTTAATGTGTTGATTTCAATAATAATTATTTGTATATTGCATACTCGTAAGACATGCATTCCATCTAAGAAAAGGCATTAAAAAGCTGCTTGAGGTGGGATTGCCTGAACACTCCCTACATATTAGGAAAGTAGTTTGAGAATGTTCATAACATCAGTTAGAGGAGATCTTGATTGGCAGCCGGTAGCTCAGTGGTCCAGAGCACCTGACATGTTATCAGGAGTTCGTGGGTTCGTATCCCACCTGACTCAAGACAATTTTTCCTCTAAATATTGAATCAATTTACAGAGTGGAAATTATTAATGGATACAAAACTAATGTTCACAATATGGGAGTATGGCAGGCTATAAATTGCTCTCTATCTTTTTCTCAAAAATAAAGTGGACAAGTTTTGCTATCTTAAATAACAGAAAATAGTTTAAATTAGCAAGATAAAAGAATGCATTTAGGGTTTAAATGATGAAGGAATGATTCCATTGCTTTCGTTTACAGAGACCAAATTGTCTTCTTCACACATTGCATGTTAAAATGTATGCCAGAATATGGCTGTGTTTACTTCTGAGCAGCACTTTTGTGCACATAATGGGATATATGGTCAAGTCACAAGGGCTTAGAGATGGTTAGGAGAACACATAACTTGATGCTATAGTGAACACCATCAAGTTATGTTGCATTGAATATGATGAAAGAGTTGCAGTATCCTCTTTACAGTTAAGATTCCTCTCTGTGTGATTTCCTTACCTTTGAGTTTCCTGAAAATGGCACTGGGATGTCAGTTGCAATTGGATGTTAAAGTGCAGCAGGTTATGTAATACTTGTTTATCCTGCAACCAAAATAATTCTATGTGAAAGGTATCCAATGTGATCAATACTTAATGACTTTGAGTGACTGGTCCAAATACATCATAACTGCCCTCAACTGATTCTATTACACTTACTTTTATTATATCATGTCAAAGAGCATTTTAGACAACACAAAAGAAAATTATACAATATGAAAGACACACACAATAAAATTAATGTCCCAAACATTAAACTAAACAAGTAACTTACATTTTGTAATGAGTGACAGAAGGTGTTCCTGTGGAAGAGCAACAAAATTCATTTTCATGATTAGGTTTTATGTATAATACATAACAAAATTAAATTATAATTAGTAAAAACCACAATATACTAAAATTCCATTACACGTAATATATTAAAATTTCCAAGATCATGCCTAAAAACTGTTTTACATCCAGAGGTCAACATATTTTTTCCAAATGCTCAGACGAAAAACTAATTTTAGAACTTTTTTGCCAAATAACTAATGAACGGTATTATGGCATGCTATATGCCAAATTAATCATTATTTAATTGTGGATGTTCTGAAAATAAAACATTTAACAAAAAGAATGATTAACTTTATTATAAGAGGGCTTTTTAGTCAAGCAGTAAAACATTCATCTGGCAATGCAAATAAAAATTTATTTAAACTAAGGCAAAAATATCTGTAATGCATATGAACAGAGAGACTATTTAATTCAGAGATAAATAAATTTTTTACTTTAATCAAGAAAATATTTTTTTTTTTTTGTAATTTCTTTCTTGGTACTATACTTTGAGAAAAGGCCATGCTTTTTGCCAACTGTGTTCAAATAAACAAGTCAACTTAAAAAAACCCAGAGAAACAGGTCGTTACATATGAAATCAAACAGAATTTAAATTAAAAAAATTAAACATATTTATAAACATATTAATTTTAATAAGACTTTTTCCCAGTGATATAGTGAAAGAAATACAGGGGTTTATTAAAATAATGGAGATGCGTATGTTTGTGGAGATCATTTTGTTAACAAGCTGTAGACCCACCTTGGGACACCATCTGTTCTGAACACCCGAGGATAGGGCCTTCAGAACTGATGCAGTTCGACGTGGAATAGATTTATACAAGTCATGCACATACGGTAATGGAATGTGGGATCATTCTTCCTGTAAAATATAGCCCAACTTGCCAGTGATGCTGGAGGTGGAAAGTGTGATCTGACCTTGCACTCCAGATATTTCTATAAATATTTAATAATACTGAGGTCTACAGATTGAGGTGGCCAGGGTAGCTGTTGTACCTCATCCTCATGCTTTGCAAACCACAACTTGACATGTTTCACACAACAGGCAAGTGCATTATCCACTTGAAACCAGGGGACGGTCATTAGGGAACAATGCCCATAACATTGGATGCAAGTGGTCCCCAAGAATGGATTCATATGTTGCAAATGTGACACGACCCAGCAGAATAATGGCCCTAAGGAATTCCATGATATGGTACCCCACAGCATCAGGGATCCACCTCCATGTTTCACAATCAGAAACAAACAGTAGGGGTGGTACACTTCTGCAGGTTTTCGCCACACTTGCACTCTGCCAGTGGTGGGAAACAATGTGTAGCACGATTCATCAGATCAGATGACATGCTGCCAGTCTTTAGCATCCCAGTTTTTATGTATTTTGCACCACCTTACACATTTTATTGCATTAATGTTAGTAATCAGAGGTTTGTAGATTGCAGCACAGCCTTAAATACCGGCACTGAAGAACCTGAAGTTCCCGATGAACTGTTATGACAGAAATGGGATCATTCTAACTGGGGTTGAACTCTGCTACTATTTGCAGTGCCATGGTCTTGTGCTTCCACTGTACAATCCATGACAATGTTTGTCTATCCTTATCTGACTACTTCATATGGTGTTTCCCCAATTTGCATGTTTGGAGGCAATGCTCTGTCCTTCTTGATAGGTAGTCATAATCTTCGATACGGTTCCTCACGTTACACCTACTATTTCTGTTATTCAGGTTACTGAAGCTCTCGCAAGACATGCACCAGTGATCATGCTTTTTGGAGGTCACTGAGATCTGACGTTGTCAACAATTACACCGTTACAGCTGTTTCACCTGCACCTGTGGCATTTCTAAGTGTTAGTAGCCGACTTCATACTTCTCCCCTTTATATACCTCACATCATGGGTGATGTCATCCCTGTAATATACATATGGCACATTGCATGTACTCCAGTCACCATTGGTGTTTCCATTATTTTAATAAACCCCTGTAGATCTGACTACGCAATCAAGGCTTAATTTTGGAAAACATATTGGAAAAAAAAACTTAAATTATATATCAATGGAAAGGAAATTTCTTTCTGAAAAATATAATAAAAAAATTTGCTCTAAAACTATACTTCTTTTATTTGTTTACATATATATTTCATTGCAATAATTTAAAACATGAGCCAGAATGCATGAGGTGTCTCTGCACCCATGTTTTGTGATGCAGATCATTAGTGCCTTTCGAAAGAGATACTCTCTCTTGTGAAAGGGGATGGTGGCCAGATTAGTGTGGCCTACTGATCTGGACTACTATTGCTACATTTCTTTTTTCCTACTCTGCTGAGGAATGGTCAACTACACAGGGTCCTGCTGCTGACAACATACAGAAATTGGAAATGAATAATGGCTCTGAGCTTGATTACAGATCCCGAATTTCCTGCACTGGTAGCAACTGAGGTTGGTTCAACTGAGCGAAAATCTTCTGCTGTGTTTTCTGTTTGTGGGTTGACAGTCCCAAGTGAATAGATTCACAGGAAACATTTTATAAGCTGGTGGATAATCCTGATCAGAGGCCATCACAGGCACCTGTATTTTTGCTTCTACAGGCATTGTCAAATCCTACACTGGAGGAAGTCTTCCAGTATAGATGGCTTCAGCCTTTAGTAGTGGGGGAACTATTAAAGGCTAAAGGCCGAGTTACTTTGGGGGGAAGCTCCCCCCCCACCAAAGTAACTCGGAGTTGGCAAAATTTGAAGCGACTTCATAAAATCTAGGTGAGTTGTGAAAATTTGTAATCTTTTTTTTGTAAAATTAAGGGGAGTTAGCAAAATCTATAAATAAATAAATATCCCCTCAAGCAGCTACTTGCCACAGAGGTCTGACAGGAGCCTGTCAGTTTATATGCCATAGTAGAAGGTCTGAGAGGATGGCAGGACCTCAGCAGAAAAACGACACAAACAGCCATGCCTTACCCAGGGCTCGAACCCAGGTCCCTTAGAGCAGTAGCAAGCGCGCTAACTACTCGGCCATACAACTTGGCAAAATCTAGGGTAGTTGCCAAAATCGAGGCAACTTGGCAAATCTAGGGCAGTTGGGAACGAGATGGCAAAATTTAGAGCAGTTGGCAAAATTCGAAGCCACTTAGTAAAATACAGATGAGTTGGAAAAATTGGTACAACTTGGCAAAATCTTGGGGAGTTGGCAAAATTCAGAGTGACTTGGTAAAATCTTGGGAAGTTGGCAAAATTCGGAGTGATTTGGCAATATTGTGGGGAGTTCAGGTGAGACAAAAAAAAAAGAGCTGCAGAATTGTCTTTAATCAATATCCTACTAGTCCTAACAGAAAGCAATACAAAGAGCTTAATAAATATATATATAGGATCAGTTAGCAGCTGATAAGAATCTTTGACTTGGCTGACAAAGCAGCTGGACAGCATAACAGCAGAGAGCTGTACCAGATAGTTAGTAATCTGTTTGGGAAGAAATAAAAAGAAATACATGGATTGAAGAATAGACATGGTAAGGTTATTGATGTTGAGGTCTAGGTGGCCAGAGCATTTCAGAAATATTGTAAACGATATGGTTAGTTCTACTCCATTGTTTGCAATGATTATAGCTGCATTACTGGCTTTAATATTGGCCCTATAACACACTCTGAAGTTATTTTGGCTATTTCTAAACTTAAACTTCATAAATCCCCAGGGGTAGATGAAATTACTATGGAAATGCTTAAAGCTGGGAATATTTCTGTTACCACATGGCTGTTTGAAATTTTGAATATCTTTTATGATAAAGGCATGGTTCCTAAGGATTTTACCAGAGCTATTATTATCCCTATTTTCAAAAAAGGTGATCGCAGTTCTTGTGATAACTATAGGGATATCAGCCTACTTCCCATTCCAGGTAAAGTTCTTTGCATGATTGTGCTTAATAGAATTAAGAATCGGGTTGACAGACAATTGCATGATGAGCAATGCGGATTCAGAAGTGGTAGGGGATGTGCAGATAAGATTTTCTCACTTATGCACATTCTTGAGAAATGTTTAGTTTCAGAAACCTATGGTTACCAGCTTTGTAGATTTCAAAAACGCTTCTGACTTTGTTGAATGTCAAAATTTGTGGTTGAAAGTGAGATCTTATGGCATACCAGATGAGTTAGTTAACATAATGAAAGTTCTTTATAGTAACACTGAGTTATGTTTGAGATTTGGTAAAGCTTGTAGCAATTGGTTTAGCATTGCTTCTGGTGTTAGACAATGATGCATTTTGTCTCCTTTCCTCTTTAGTTTGGTTATTGATTATGGTATGCAAAATTACTGCAGAGATTTTGGGCTTAAATGGTCTAGAGATCAGAAAATTTCTGATTTAGATTATTTGACTCTTTTGGCAAATGATGTTGATGAGATGAATTCTTTTATCAGAGCTGTTGATGAGACTGGTAGTAGAGTAAGTTTGGTGATAAACAGAGAGAAAACTAAAGTGATGAAAATAGGTCAGGCAGGTGGTGGTTCAGTTAATCTGAATGGTTGTAATCTTAAGCAGGTATCTCAGTTTAATTATCTTGCAAGTTATGTAAGAGATACTGGTGATGTGTAGCATGAAATAAACAGACAAATAGGGATTGCTGCTGGGACTTTTAAGAATCTATAGGGAGTGTGGAGAAATGGGTGTATACATCTAAAGACTACAATTAGACTGTATAATAGTTTGGTTCTCTCTAGAGTTAGTTATGATAGTGAAACTTGGATCCTTTGCAAAGAAGATGACAGGAAACTTGGTGCTTTTGATTCTAGATGCTTACACAGTATCTTGGGCATTAGGTGGTTCAACTTTGTAAGTAATGATGAGGTTAGGTAAAGAAGTCAGCAAACTCCTTTGAGCAGCATATTGTGCATAGAGAGATAATGTTGGTTTGGCTGTGTTGTCTGTATGCATAACTACAGATTAGTGAATAGGGTTATGAATAATGTGCCTAAAGTCCTCAGAAAGAGGGGGAGACCTAAGATACAGTTGGCAGACAATGTCAAACAGGACCTTGTTGGAATTGTGTTACAGTGGACTTTACAGTGACTAAATTGGATAATCTGCAATTTAGTTCTTGAAACTCTAAACTAATCTGGTTGGTAATTAAAATTCTGGTAATAAAAAAAAATTTGAAACAATTTTGTGACAAAGAAATGCGGCTTAACAATCCCTTAGTGTAGTGGTGGAGGAAAGGGGGAGGCAGGTTAAAACTTTTTAACAAAATAGTTGTGTCAAACATAGCAAGACTGATTTCCATGACAATGAATTCCTTCTTACTTCTGTATCCAAGACTTAATTCATTTTCAGGAAATGATAAATGATCAGTTTTTTTGGTTGGAAAAACAAAGAAGTAATAAAAGAATTCAACATGTAACCAAATGAGATGTTAAAAAATATCCGAAAAAATCTGCACACAACAAGTTGTAAGGCTGTCATCAATCATAATGTGGTAGTGTGGTTTGAAAAAATCGATAATGACATAAATCTATGGAAATAAAAAAAGATCTGTCTGCAGCAGCATGGTGGCATCTTCATAACTAGCAATGTAGCAGAGCTCCAAATGATCAATAATGACATAAAAATCTAGGAAATAATACCAAAAAAATCTACAAAAATTTAAATATATGTGTAATTATAAAAATATAAATAAAATATTAACTTAACAAATGGAGATGTTATAAAGTTTGTAATGTAATTGAGCTGATGTGGTAAATCCAGTATGCAAGCCACTGAACATGAGGCATGCATATGTAAAAAATAAGTGAGGCCGATTCAGTTTATAGATATAACACAAAATTACATTTATTACTATATTAAATACTTTGGATGTTTTACCTCTGAGCAGTACTTTTTTTGCATACTGGGCTAAATGGCAAGGCCACCAGAACCCTGAAGGTTCGGAGAAGGTTGGGGGAGGGGATCTACTGGAACAGCTGTTGGGAGACAGATAGTGGTCTCCTGTTATGGCCATCCAGTATGTTCTTTAATATGCACAGGGTATGGCTCTCCCACACACAGTGCCATGGTTTAAAGTCCCATCTGATGGATGGCAGCATTTCCAAGCCCATCAATGTCATATTAAATAGTATTGAAAATTTTAAACTAATTTACTAACTTTTAAAAAAATAAAGTGCAGCCAGTTGAATTTTCACCAATAGTATTTTAATTAAAACACGTAAAAAAGAAAACTTCACTTTTAATAAGTTATGTATTCTACCACCACGAATTCCAATTTCTGTCATAAATATATCATTAGCAATATTATTTAAAGTTTTACATTTTCTATATTTACCACCCTCTAACAATGTAAATTGAAGTCTTTTGGAGGATTTGTAATGTATGTTGTCAACATATTTCAATGGTACCTATTCCAATCAAATATAATTTTTCTGTTATATCTTTAAAGAAAAAAGATTGCATCTCCCTTGGAGGAGGAGAAGAGGCAACTCTTTGCTGCCAATGTAAACCCTTTGATCATCACACTCCATCACCAAAATATCACATTTCTAGCAAAATTGATTGTCTACAATATTCGTTCAAAGTTTTGCAATTTTCAAAATTTTCTAATCTTTAAAGCACACAATTAAAACTTTTAGGAGATTATTCATGTGAATCATATTTCATCAATACCTACTGACTCCCCCCCACCCCCCCCCCAAAAAAAAAAATAATTCCCATCCCCTTATGGTTAAGGAAACAATCATCAATTATAAATTATATTGTCAATGCAAACTTCATGACCTTCATACACCAAAGAGCCAAAACATTATGCTACCTGCTTAATATGATGTTGGTCCTCCATGTGATGCCAAAACAGCTTTTACCTGGTGAGGCATGGATGCTATAAGATTTCCAAAGGTGTCTTGTGGTAACTGGAACCAACACATTACCAGCAGATCCTTTAACTCTTGTAAGTTACATGGTTGAGCCACCGCAGATTAGATAAATTGTTCCAACACAAACCACAGGTGCTCTATTGAATAAATGTCTGGGGAATCTGGAGGCCAGAGCAATACCTGGAAGTTTCCTGATGTTTTGTGAACCATTCTCAAATAATCCAGGCAGTGTGGCATGGTGCACTATCCTACTGAAAGAAGGCACTACTAGAGGGGAATACCATTACCATGAAAGGATGTAGTGGAACAGCTGTTGGGAGACAGATGCAATGATGTTTAGGTAGGTGGTAGATATCATAGTTTCCTGCACATGAATGAATAGACCCAGAATCATGTCTTTTAGACCATACTGCACCTAATGAAGTTGATAATGCTTACTTTATGTTTTAACTTACTTTTTTCATTGCACCATAAATGTATTTTTGCATATGAACATTTAAATATATTTGGATCAAGAAGTTTTGATCAAAATAAACAAGAAGTATTTATGAATGCAGAAGTCACATTAAATATTACAAATATGTATATATCATATTATATAATAACTGTAACTGGTGTTTTGTATACCGTTTCATGACCTTCACACACGCTGTCATTTATTTGCTTTGATTTGCATAAAGATGCGCTGGTCATAATGTTTTTGTTCTTCAGGGTATTTCACTACCAGAATTTAAAAAATTCTAGCATAAAATACGTCACTTACAATATTTGTTTTAAATTTTGCCATTTTGAACTTTTCCTCCATTAGAGTGAAAATTCAAATTATAGCTTTTGCATGATTTGGAAAATGTGAATTCTAATATTTCGTCAAAACCTCTCCAACCTAAAAAGAATATTTAATCTATTTCTAAAAACGAAAAAGTTGAGTGTCTATAGACCACAGACGACAGAATGAAAACATTGGCTCATATTTTTAAAACAAGCTAAGAATAGGGGATGGGGGATTTGTATCATTTTTATTTGCTGAAAGTGCTTTGTTTCAAGAAACAAGTTTGATGATGTCATTAACAAATTTTCCCCCATAGGCAAGAAGAATAAAATCACGTATCCTCTTTTTAGCACAATGATTTGTTTTATAGATGTAAGAATAATCTTTATAAATCTAAAACTTTTTTTTTTGCATACCACATCATTACTTTTAATTTTTCTTCTTTAAACTATGAAAACACATATTACATCAGGGGCATATGGAAATCTTCTTTTCAAAGAGAATATGGGTTTTCGTTTATCTACTTTTCCACTCTTTAAACGTTTAATTCCAGCTAATGGATCATTACAAAAATGCAATTAGTAGCATTTTATTCATAACTATTAGAACATAAAAGTATTTGCCTTTTATTCTTTAAATCCTAAAAGTTGCTTTTCTCATCCCTCTGAGAAAATGGGGCAGATTGTTGCTATCAGTGGAAGAATATCTCTTTACACTCGATACTGAAATTTTAAACTTCTACCATAAACAGAGCACTTGTAACATTCATTACACATTTCACCATTTTCAAATGTAGCGACCTTTCTTGAAATGAAACAGTTATGTTTCCTCCGAACCCCGGATATAAGGAGGTCAACTCATTGCTAACAATGGAAACTTCATAAACTTAACATTCCACCACCAAAATTCAAATTTCTAGCATAAATACACCATTTTCAATATTATAAATTTTTTTTAGGAATGTTCAAAGTTGAAACCATATAAGGACACAATTATAACTTTTATGAAATTTGATAAGTCCGAACAGTAATATTTAATCACTACCTATTCAATCTGAAACAATTTCTTAATTCATTTTAAAATGAAAAAAATTATCTCTTAAAATATAAAAGTTACATTTTTCCAACATTTAGGGATAAGGGGTCACCTCACTTTTGCCAATGGAAACTTTGTGACCATCATATTCCACCACCAAATTTTCAAATTTCCACCATAAATACTTGGAATTTTCAACTTTTTTGCATCGTTAGGGGGCTTAAGTTATAAGCTTTTGGGACTATCATCACCATCACCATCATCATCAAGCAGCCATGGGCTACGGAGGTTCAACCAGACCATGCAATTTAGTTCTCCAAGCAAGTCTGTCCTGAGCTACATCTACTGCATCTGGTCACTGCACACCAATTCTAACAAGGTCCTGTTTGACATTGTCTGCCCACCGCATCCTTGGTCTCCCCCTCTTTCTGAAGCCTTTAGGAACACTGTTCATAACCCTATTTGCCAATCAATAATTATCCATACGAGCAACATGGCCAAACCAACTGTCTCTCTTTCTGCACAATATGCTGCTTAAAGGTGGTTGCCGACTCCTTTGCCTAACCTTATCATTAGTTACAAAGTTTAACCACCTAATGCCCAAGATATTGCGTAAGCATCTAGTTTTCTGTTATCTTGTTTACAAAGTGTCCAAGTTTCACTACCATAACTAACCCTAGAAAGAACCAAACTATTATTCTAATTTTAGTCTTTAGGTGTATAAGCCTATTTCTCCACACTCTCCATAGATTCTTAAAAGTCCTGGTAGCAAACCCTATATGTCAGTTAATCTCATGCTGCACATCACCTTTATCTGTTACATAGCTCCCAAGATAATTAAACTGTGTCATCTGCTCAAGACTGCAATCATTCAGATTAACTGAATCACAGCCTGCCTGATCAATTTTCATCACTTTAGTTTTCTCTCTATTTATAACCAAACCTACTCTACTACCAGTCTCATCAACAGCTCGAATGAAAGAGTTCATCTCATCAACATCATTTGCCAAAAGGGCTAAATCATCAGCATAATCTAAATCAGAAATTTTCGTATCTCCAGCCCATTTAAGGCCAAAAATTTTCCATGATGTGAATTTCACATAACATAATCAATAACCAAACTTAAGAGAAAAGGAGAAAATGCACCCTTGTTGAACACCAGAAGCTAAACCAATTGCTACAAGCCTTACCAACTCTCACACACGACTCAGTGTTATTATAAAGAGCTTTCATTATGCTAACTAACTTGTCTGGTATACCATATGATCTCAAAATCAACCACAAATTATGATGATCAACAGAGTAGAAAGCCTTTTTCAAATCAACAAAGCTAGCAACCAAAGGTTTCTGAAACTCTAAACATTTCTCAAGAATCTGCCTAAGTAAAAATATCTCATCCAAACATCCCCTACCACTTCTTAATCCACATTGCTCATCACGCAATTGCCTGTCAACCAGATTCTTAATTCTATTAAGCACAATCATGCAAAGAACTTTACCTGGAACAGAGAGTAGGCTGATACCCCTATAGTTATCACAAGAACTACGATCACCTTTTTTGAAAATAGGGATAATAATAATAGCTCTGGTAAAATCCTTAGAAACCATGCCTTTATCATAAAAGATATTCAAAATTTCAGTCACCAAGTGGTAACTGAAACATTCTCAGCACTAAGAATTTCCGTAGTAATTTCATCTAAACCCTGGGGATTTATGAAGTTTATGTTTAGAAATAGCCAAAATAACTTCAGATTGTGTTGTAGGGCCAACATTAAAGCCACCAATGCATCTATCATCATTGCAAACAATGGGAGTAAAACTAACCACATTGTTTAGAACATCACTGAAATGCTCAGCCCACCTAGCCATGACAGAATCCTCACCTTCTATAACCTTACCTTGTTTATCCTTCAATCCCTGTATACCTGTCTGTTTTCTACCACACAAAACATTAACTATCTGATACAGCTCTCTGCTGTTGTGCTGTCTAGCTGCTTCCTTGGCTTTGTCAGCCAAGTCATCTAGCCAAAGGTTCTTATCTGCAGCTAACTGATCCTTTACACATTTATTAAGCTCTCTGTAATGCTTTCTATTAGGACTAGTGGAGTATTGATTAAGGACATTCCTGCAGTTCTTTCCTTTTGAAATAAACTGAAGTGCATTATCACTCAAAGAATTTTGCCTCCTCTGCCACTTTTTTCCTAAAAGAGTATTGTTAGTTTCAAGAAAAGCCTGTTTAAAATGTTCCCATTCTTCCTCAACTTCAGTAGTAAGCAAACCATGACTGTCATAATGACTAAGTAACCTATCACAGGAAGCTTTAGCTATAACTGGGTCTTTCAGAGCTTCAGCATTAAAGGTAAATTTTTTAACCTTAGCATCACACTTCTTAAGTTTAAGTTGCAAGATACTTTTCAGAAGGTAATTTTGAGATCCAGTTTCAGCTCCCCTATGCCCTGGTAGTTCTAACAGAACTAACCCATTTGCTGTTAATTAATACATAATCAATCATATTCTTATGCAGCCCATGAGGTGAAACCTTTGTGTACTTATGTATGTCACGGTGTTTGTAATATGTGTTAGTTATTCTGAAACCATTGAGTTACCTGTAGGAGACATTGCCATTGCAGCTACCAATACCAAAAGGGCCTATCACCCTCCCCAAAGGTCAGAGTCAGTACCAACTTTGGCATTGAAGTCACCTAGAACAAGGGTAATATCTCCTTTCTTGACAGAATTCAAAATATCCTAAAATTGTCCGTAAAACCTATCATTCTCATCAGCATCCTCAGTGGAGGCATAACAGCAGATAACATTCAAGTCTTTAACGCTTGTCTGAAATTTTGCTGTAAGAAACTTTTCATTAATGCACTCGTATCCTAGAAGAGCATCGCGTGTCTGCTGAGAAGCAGACCAATGCCTTGGTGATGCTTATTGTCATCCCTCCCTGAAAAGAGAAATTTAAGATTATTTTTAAGAGTTATCATATCTAAACTATAATGGTGGAATTCTTGTGTGAGGACAACAAGATAAAAAGCTCTGTGCAGATTCCTCACATTCCACCTACCTACGGAGAGAAAATGGTTAGTGGGATGTTTAAAGAAACTATGTTTATTGACAATATCAAACAGCTCCCTAATCACAGGCATGGGCAAAGACTTTCTCCCACCACTAACAGCTGAAGCCATTTACACTGAAAGACTTCCTCCAATGTAGAATTTCACGATGCCAATAGAAGCAAAGAGTTCAGGTGCCTGTGATGACCTCTTCTCAGTATTATCCACCAGATGATAAACATATCCTGTGAATCTATTCACTTGGGGCTGTCAACCCACAAACAGAAAACACAGCGGAAGATTTTCCCTCCACAGAAGTCCATCAGTGCAGCAAAATCAGGGTCCATAATCAAGCTCAGAGCCATATATCTGTCCAGTCCAGTGGGTTTATATGGTCAGCACCACGACCCTGTGTGGTTGACCACTCCTCAGCAGGGTAGAAAAAAAAAGAAAAGTAGCCATAGTTGTCCAGATTAGTAGGCCACACTAATCTAGAAGCCCTCCCCTTCCGTTCACTTTCACAAGAGAGTATCTCTTTTGAAAAGTACTAACAGTCTGTACCACAAGAAGGCGGGGTCGGACATTAGGTGCTAGGCCTGGTCGGTTCTTTGCATTATCACAGGAGATTGGTGCATAGCTCTCCTTCCAGTGACTACCTAGCTACCATTTACAGACTAAAGGTAGTTTCAGAAAGTGTAAATTGTAATATTCCATCAATACCTATCCAACACAAAAATAATTTTTGATTATCTTTGCAAACAAATTTCGATAGAGAAACTGACAGATGAGTGTGAGGTTTCGTTTTGTTTTTTTAAACGAGGTAACAATTATCCAGTTTAATTTTTAAAGTCAATATTTTAATTTTAAAAAGGTGCATTTCTGATTTTTTGACATAGGTGCCATGAACCATGCATAGTTACAGCTATGCCAGTACCTATCCAACCCAAAAGGAATCTTTATCTCTAAAAACAATTATCTCAATAAACCAAAAACATAATGTCTCCCCCCCCCCCTCCGGATGTAAGGGTGAAAAATCGTTGTTGTCAATGCAAACTTTGTGACCGTCACATTTCACCACCAAAATTTCAGATTTCTAACATGATTAGAACACTTGCAATAAATAAAATAAAAAAAAAAATACTCCCTGAAGCAGCTGCTTGCCACAGAGGTCTGACAGGAGCCTTTCAGTTTATATGCCAAAGTAGAAGATCCGAGCGGATGGCAGGACCTCAGCAGAAAAACGACACACACATCCATGCCTTATCGGGGGCTCGAACCCAGGTCCCTTAGATCAGTAGCCAAGCATGCTAACCACTAATCATTTAAAATTTTGTGTTTTCTTAAATTTTTTCCACCATTAGAAGGCTTAATTATAGCTATTGGGAGATTACGAAAGTGTGAATCATAATGTTTCATCAATACCTATCCAACCCAAAAAGAACTTTTTAATCTATCTCTAAAAACAAAGAAGTTGAATATTTACAGACAGACAGATGACAAAGTGAAAGCATTAACTTGTTTTTTCTGAAAACTAAAAAAAGAAGGGAAAGGAGGTTTAAGAAAGAAACTGAAACCATCTTTAAGTTACTATTTAATAAAATATGATGTATTTCCTAACATAATTCACTAAAGTAGCTGTTCCATGGTCGAGTGGTTAGCACATTTGACTAATAAAAGAGACCTGGGTATCGAGCCCCGAGCAAGGCATGGATGTCTGTGTTGTTTTACTGCTAAGGTCCCACCATCCTCACAGACCTTCTACTACACCATATTAAACTGACAGGCTCTTGTCAGAAGTCTGTGGCAAGCAGCTTCTTGAAGGTATTTTTATTTATTTTTATAATCCACTACAATCTGACAAAGAAATCTCACAATATCTGTCATTGGCCCAAAACAGTTCTACATCCAGTTTGAATCCTTCCTGGAAGCTTGTGAAGATGTCTATCAAATTCAATCTAAACCACCCAATCTAATGAAAATATTCAATCTCAATATTCTGATATCTTAATCACACCAATTTAATATAATTAATAATTCATTATCAAAAGATACTGCATCATGGCCTGAAACAATAACTTTAGTATCCAAGATCTTCCATTATCCACAAATAGAAAATTATTCTTCCATTTGTGATGAATTTATTACTCTAATTGGTGACAAATAAATATAATAATAAAAAAAACTTACCCCTCAAGCAGCTGCTTGGTAATATTGCAAAAGAATTGAGAAACGGAAAATTTTAGATTCCACATCCAATGTTAGCCATATTTTACAATACTGAATAGTTCGATTCCTACACAGCAAAGTATATGAAAGATTTCGATCCATCATTGTATGAGGAAAAAGGACAAGCCTAATATAGCTTCTCGGTTATCTCCGTCCTTTGTTAGGGAGGTATCTTCTTCCTTCTAATCAAAATTTTTTACCAACAGCTTTGCATACTGGGAAAAATTTAGCACACTTGTCTATTGATCAAAGGAACCTGGGTTCGAGTCCCGGGTAAGGCATGGGTGTTCATGTTATTTTTATGCTGAGGTCTCACCATCCTCACAGACCTTCTACTATGGTGTATGAACTGACAAGCTCATGTCAGACCTCTGTAGCAAGCAGCTGCTAGAGGAGGTATTTATTTTTATTATTATAATGGAATATCTTCAAAAGAAACATCAAGAATTGTAGTGGTCAAAGTTACAACAATGCAACGATGATATCTGGACAATATAATATGCTAAACTTTATATATATATAGTATATAACATAGTCCATTGGAAGAATATGTTCCTTTCATGAGCCATTCTTTAAATTTAGTGGGATATGCCACTGCCATTGTTGTACAGAATTGATAAGCTCTTTCAATATGGTTGAAAAAATTTATTCTTGTAGATTAATTCATCAGTAAAATATTTTGGAAAGTTGTTTCCATAAAAACATTTTATTATATTTTATCTTAATAAAATGTGCATCAAATGAAATAGATATTATTTTTCAAGCTTGAATTATCTACCTTTATAAGATACTGGATGAGGGTCAGAAATTATAAAATAGTAAGAAATTATTAAAAAGTAGATGGCACTCCCCACATTGCAAGCCTTTATTTGGCACAGAACTCATTATGGTAAATTAGCCCTCCCGTTGGTAAGAATTTTCTCACCCTCTTTTAGGGGAAGTCTGAAATTCTCTAAAGTATACAGTACATGACAATCCCCCAATAGTAAGCTTTCATTTGGCAAAAAATTCGTTATGATCAATGTCACCCACCCCTCCTGTTAAAAAAAAGTTTCCCACTTTTTTAGGTGAGGAAAGAAGTGGGCATATTTTGAGATACACATGATCCTCCCCGTGTCAGAAATTCCTAAACAAAAAAAAAATTACCTCATTCAGATAACTGAACTTTTCATTTTGTACCCACCATAGTTGCTCAGATACAATTTTCCAGGCACATATAACTTTATACCAAAAAATTAAATATGGTCCAAGTTGTACAAAAAATGTGTACATATTATGAATGTAATGTAAAACGAAAAAGATTATTTATTATGTAACATATTATTTAAAACTTTTATTACATTTAATGAGATACATTTATTAACTTTTACATATTTTTCCAATTATTAATTTTAATGTCCAATATCTATTCTGTTTTCGAAACCTTCATTTTAAGAATCTTATGTACTGATCATGCTTAAGTAGAATAACTTCAATTTCCTCAGAAATGCTTGTATTCTTTACCCACTTCTAAAACAATGGCTTTATCACATAAAAACAGAAATAATACAATATATGCATTATTTTATATTAGTGGCAACAGTTTTTTCAAACAAGTTTTAAACATTAATATTATGTCTATCGGGATTTCAGGAAATTCAAACTGGTCCACACCAGTTTTGGATGACTCCAGCAGAATTGCCCATAGCCTATTTCTTCCCCCTGGATGATGGGGAAAGTTCGTGGTAAGTTTGGCAACTCTAGCACTTTTGGGGGCCAAGTGCATAACAACACACAAACACACACACATAAAAAAAACACTTTCTTCTTTATCTGCTAGATATGTACACAACAAATTCCAAATGGGAATTTCTATTTTTTAAAAACTGAAGTTTCATTTGTTGTGCTAGCAATGCTGACTAGTACCTACGCTCCCAATCTGCAGGAAATTTGACACACACTACAATGCCAATGGCTTGGGAAGATTCATATTTTCAATTTATAAAATCCAAGCCAGGTTGCTAATTTTTTATGCATTATCAGTGGGCAAAAATCAACTTTAGAACCCTATTCCTGAATTAAGCAAAAACGTTCATGGTATATGGCAAAAGAAAGAGCAATGTTAATTACAAAACATTTTTAAAGGGGCAATTTCTTACACAAAAACAAAACTTACAATACAGTATTTTCAGCACCATGGTGTTTTCTCACTACAGTACTGCTCCAGCTATGAACAACTTGTGTAACATAATAAAAGAAAAAATTTTGTAAAACAATTACCTTCTAAATAATTTTTTACTTGCTCTGGAACCTGAAACAAATATATATACATAAGTACTTTAAAATAAAATATTTTGATTTTAGTTATGTAATGAACAATTTAGTCAAATCTATCTTTATTTGTTTATATTACTTTTATTTATTTATTTTTTCACTTGCTCTGAAACAAATATATATATACCTAAGTACTTTAAAATAAAATATTTTGATTTTAGTTATGTAATGAATTAGTCAAAACTGTCTTTATTTATTTATATTACTTTTTTTCACTGTGAAATTTTGAGGCAGTCAATATTTAACAACCAATGTTAAAAAAGTAAACAATACAGTGAAAAAAACTGATATATGCTTTTCTATTGGGGATATATGCATAGAAAACATATATACTCATCTTTAAAACAGCACTATCTTCTGGAACATCATTCTTAAAGGATGTTAAAAGCAAACTTGTGTCAACATTAATATTACTATAAATGAAGAAATATGCTGATTGAGCTTAAAAGATGGAGAGGAAGTTATCTTGACTAGAAAATGACAAACATCTGACACTGTACTTGAACCGTATGGTAACATTACTACTAATAGTGTGCAATTAGCTTAACTTTGTAAAGAGATGTTTTGTTACTCAAAAACATTTTGAGACAAAGTCCATCTATTGCAGGTCAGGGTATTGATCAATCATCACAAGTTAGCCTAATACATTACTATAGCAAGCCATACTTGAATAAATATTCTTTAACAATAACTTAAAATCACCACTCAAACTTTCACCAAAATTAACACTTAGATAAAAGGTGTAATATCTACCCACTCATCCATAATCCTTAGTCCACAGAGGTCTAACCAGACTGTGCATTTAGACCTCTAAACATGTCTTTCATGAGCTGCATCAGCATCATTTGGCAACATCATGTCATCACGAACAAGATGCTGTTTATCATTGTCTGACAACTACATTCAAATTCTAAACCATTTTTTGAAGATTTTAGGCACATTCTTAATAACTCCATTCGCTACATTCGCCTATAGTTATGCAACCAGACAACTCCCATGCATTCTCTCCTGTACATGATGCTGCCCAAAAGTGGTTGCTAACTCTGTTCTACCCTCATCATTAAACCACCTAATGTACATAATACTGCATATGCATCTAGAAACCAAGACAATTTCCCATTATCTTGTTTACAAAGAATCCATGTTTCATTACCACTGCAAACTTTAGAAAGGACCAAACTATTTTATAGCCTAATTTTAGTCCTTATGTGAATATGGCTACCAATTCCACATACACCATACTGAAATTGCCCCACCCAGAAGGAGTGAGGGGAAAGGAGTGAAATATAGCACACACATAGCAATACATACTGGCACACAATAATTTAATTTGCAGCCACCTACAGTGGTTAGAAGATCAGATAATGCAGCACAATGTGACTGCCTCAGTAGGTGGTTGCACTGCCATGAATGGCAATACAGGCAGCAACACAGCATGGCATGGAGTCATACAGGCAATGGATATGGTCCTGAGGAATTGCACACCAAGTGGCGTTGACTTGCTCCCATAATTCATCAAGATTCCGCATTGGCCGGTGAGAGGATTGCACACGTCGTCCAATATGGTCCCACAGATTTTCTATTGGGGATAAATCTGGAGATCGTGCTGGCCATGGCAATACTTGAACATGTTGCAAACATTGTTTGTAGACCCTAGCAGTGTGTGCACGGGCGTTGTCATGCTGGAAAATGAACTGCTGCATGCCTCACCTAACGTATCGTGCAGCTGTCAATGTTCCAGTGATGCGGACAAGAGGTCACCTGCTGTCATATCCAATAGTACCCCATACCATTATGCCTGGCTGATGGGGGGGGGGGGGGGAGGTGCCAGTCGCAAACAAAAACTGGATCCATCCTCTCAGCAGGTTGTTGCCATACATGGATTGTCAATCGTCAGCACCCAGACATAAACGGAATTCATCACTAAACACAAAAGTGTTCCATTCGTGACCCCAGTTTGCACGACTTCGGCACCAAGCCAGATGAGCACTGTGATGGTTTGCAGTCAACAGCAGTCACCGTAACAGTTGCCTAGAGCACAGGTGTGCCTCATGCAACCTCCGGCTTACCGTTCGGATTGTTATGGGGACGTCCATGGCTGCTAACACAACCAGTCAGAATATCGCCTGCAGAGCTCTATGGTGACAAATGAGCATGTCGAACAATGTGCCTATCAAGCAATACTGACATATGTCGCACAGCACCACTCCCTCTGCGACGCACACTAGAACCTTCATTTCGTCACTGTTGCCACCAGTTTGTGCATCCCAATGAACATGGTCAGTGACACGACGTGTAGTCCATCCAGCTTCACATAGGCTTATAATTCTTCCCCTCTCACAAGCAGCCAAATGGGGTTAAACTTGCTAACGGCATGTACCAGGCATTTTTAGCCTTTGCTGAACAATTTCCAAGCAGAACCACCTAATCTCAAACGTTTTCATAACTTCCACCTGCATGAACACAATACCAACCCTGTTCCTTCTTGTACTTTTTCTCTTTAGCCACGCACGTCATTGGCTCCAGATTATCATCATTTACATATCTCAAATGCACACACTCACTAGAACCTTCATTTCGTCACTGTTGCCACCAGTTTGTGCATCCCAATGAACATGGTCAGTGACACGACGTGTAGTCCATCCAGCTTCACATAGGCTTATAATTCTTCCCCTCTCACAAGCAGCCAAATGGGGTTAAACTTGCTAACGGCATGTACCAGGCATTTTTAGCCTTTGCTGAACAATTTCCAAGCAGAACCACCTAATCTCAAACGTTTTCATAACTTCCACCTGCATGAACACAATACCAACCCTGTTCCTTCTTGTACTTTTTCTCTTGAGCCACGCACGTCATTGGCTCCAGATTATCATCATTTACATATCTCAAATGCACACACTCACTCTTCTATTTGCATGTTTGTACAATATATCCTTCTGGGTGGAGGACTTCCAGCGTCCATCCGTCCATCCATCCGTCAGTCTGCCCATTGCTTCCTAAGTCTCCTCCATTTTCTGAAACCCTTAGGCACACTGTTCATAATCCCGTTTGCTAATCTGCAGCTATGTGTAGGGGCAACATGGCCAAACAAATGTAGTCTCTCTCTGCACAATATGCTGCTCAAAGGAGGTTCCCAGCTCTAAGCATTTCAGTGGTGATTTCATCCACCCCTGGGGATTTATGCAGTTTTAATTTCAAGATAGCCAAAGTTACTTCAAAATGTGATATAGGACCATCATAAAAGCCAGTAATGCATCTATCCTTGTTACAAACAATGGGAGTAGAAATAATCACATCATTTAGAACTACTCTAATGCTCAGCCAATCTAGGCATCACAGAATCCTCACCTTCAACCACCTTGCCATGTTTATCCCTTAATCCCTGTGTACCTATCTGTTTCTTCCCACATAAAACATTAATAATCTGGTACAACCCGATGCTACTGTGCTGTCTAACGGCTTCCTCAGCTTTGTCAGCCAAGCTATCAAGCCAAAGATTCTTATCAGCTGTTAACTGATTCTTTACACATTTATTAAGCTTGTTGTAATGCCTTCTGTTAGGACTAGTAGGGTGTTGATTCATATTAATCCTGCACTTCCTTCTTTCATAAATAAGTTCCATAGCCTTATCACTCAAATAATTTTGTTTCCTCTGTTCCCTTTTACCCAAAAGAGTACTGTTGGTTTCAAGAAAAGCATGTTTAAACTGATACCATTCTTTTTCAACTCCAGCAGTAACTAGATCGTAATTGCCGTAATGACAAAGTAGCTTATCATGTATGTTTTGGCTATATCTTAATCTTTCAAACCTTCAGTGTTGAAGGTAACTTTCTTAACATTAGCGCAACATTTCTTAAACTTCAGCTGCAAAACACTTTTGACCAGGTAATGGTCAGACCTAATTTCGGCTCCTACGTATGATCTGGTATTCCTAACTGAACTAGTTATCTGCTGTTAATTAAAATATAAACTATCATATTCCTGTGCAACCCATGTATATTTATAAATGTCCTGGTGTTTGTAGTATGCGTTAATTATTCACAACCATTAAGTTCACTTACCTGTAGGAGACATTCTCTATTGCCATTGGAACAACCAATGCCAAAGGGATCTAAAATCCTGCCCATAGATTAGTCAGTACCAACTTTAGAACTGAAGCAATGTAGCACAAGAAAAATATCTCCTTTCTTCACAGAATTCAAAATTTCTTGAAGCTGGCTGTAAAACGCATCCTTCTCGTTCTCATCAGAGTCCTCTGTGGGGGCATAACAACAGATGACATTCAAGTCTTTAATTTTTGTTTTAAATTTTGCTGTAATATTTCATTAACCCTTCCAGTGTCCACATCGTCTGTATACATCCAGAGAATCTGAATTGAGAGGCCAAGGACGTATGTATACGTTTTTAGTACAATAAAAAAATACAATTTTTTAAAAATAAAAATTGCCATAGTAAATTTTTTTATATATAACTTATAAAAATATATAATTCAGGCTTCAAAAATAATATTGTTTCTTTATTTGATGCATATTTTATTAAACTACAATACAAATAATTTTATAAAGCCATCTGATTGCCATTTCCTAGAAGCACTAAATGGTATTGCCAATTTGCTTGTTAAACGTTCTTATTTGCTGAAGCAACCTTCTGATTTAAGCTTACAAGTTTGATTTGAACTATTATGAACAGATTTTTCCTTAAATTTTTGAAAATCTCCTAAAAATAACAATAAATGGTATATAATTTACTTCTGTTAGTTTGTGATCTTCAATCGGCTGATTTATTGATCTTTCTGAGTTATGCTAGATCGGAGGCTGGCTTAAAAGTTGTTGCGGATACTTTATTTAACATCTTATTAGGTTATATGTAATTTTTCTTTTATTATTTCTTGCTTTTTTTAATAAAAAACTTTGAGCTTGTACCGTTTTCTGAAATTGAATGTCTTGGATACGGAACCAAAATAGACTTCCTTGCTACGGAAATCGGTCATCATTTGGGAGGGCAATTTCAGGAAGGGCTGGTGCTTTGGTGCACAAACCTTTCTGCACCTAGCCAAGATCACCAAACTTCAACACCCAAACAAAAAATTCATAATGTTTAGCAAAAAAAAGCAGCCAAGGAGGTTTTTTTCTATTTCATAAAATCCCATGAATGTGAGAAGTTCAAGTCACGTATAACACTGGCCATGTTTAAAATATACAATACTGAAAAGAATCATTAAAAGAAATAAAAATCATATTTCAGGTTGAATATTATATTATTTAGGAGTAAATTTCCTTTTAATAAATATAAAATTTAACTATTTTTATTCGGCAGGTTTTCCAACATGAAGCCTTAATTGTATAGTACAATCTTTTTTTTTCACCAAATCACATTAAAAAACGCTTATTAAAATCAATATGCTTGCAAATTTATTTATATTATTTATTTTCATAAAATTCGTAATTAAATTCTATTTAATTTGGTATATAACATGACATATTTCCGTTGATTAGTTATTTTTTTAAAAAATTCAAAAGTTGACTTGTTCATCTGATTAGCACAGTTGGTTAAAAGCCTGGAATTTTCTCAAACTATGGTACCGAGAAAAATATTTACTTAAAACCAAAAAAGTAATTTTTTTTTGTTATTCAGAAATATATAGTCATTCTATTCATGTGCATTTATAATCATTTCTGTCTATTAGTTTTTTTTAAATAAATTTTTATTTCTGTTATCAGATCATTTTTTTACTACATGCCTCTAAAAAAGTCCTATTAAAATAAAACAGTCTTTTTGTTAAATACTTGATTTTCAGAAAATCCAGAATTAAATGCTGATTAATTTGGTATACAACATGCCATAATTCCTTTCATTAGTTATTTGGCAAAAAAGTTCTAAAGTTAAAGTTTTTTTTGGCTGAGCATAGTGAGAAAATAGCTTGGCCTCTGGATGGAAACCTGTTTTTCAGCCTGGACACTGGAAGGGCTAATATAATCATATTCTACAAGAGCAACACTGGCATGTCTGCTGAGAAGCAAACCTACACCTTGGAGATGCTTTCTATCCCTGCCTGAAAAGAGAAATTTAAAGTTATTTTAAAGTATCTCACCTTTACCTGTCCATCTGGTCTCTTGCAAGCCTAGAATATCTAGATTATAATGTTGGAATTCCTGTGTGAGGACATCAAGAGAATAATCTCTATATCTTCTACAATTTCCATAAATTCCTAGAAGTCCCAGAAGCAATCCCTATTCTTCAGTTAATCTCATGTTGCACATCAACAATATCTGTTACACAACTCCTGAGATAATTAAACTGAAACACTTGAGAAATTCAGTCAATAGCGACAGGCTCATAATCTGCAGTTCCCAGGTTTCAGTCCCACCTCAGCCAGCATTGAGATTTATCTCCGCAAAACTTCCTGCTCTCAATCAATAAGGGACAGTGATATTCTTGAAGCTGCTGTCAGTCGGATGGAACATTAAGCTGTGGCCTCATGTGCAGAAATGCCATACCCTGTGCACATTAATGAAAACACTGGATGACCTTGATGGGAAGCTACCATGTCTCTTAACTGCTGTCCAGTGGGTCCCCTTCCCCGAATTCTGTTTGAACCCTTGGGGTACTTATGACATGGCCATTTGGCCCATTGCATGCAAAAAATGCTGCTCAGAAGTATAACAATGAACCCAATAACCATACTAAAGAGAAAAGGTGACAAAATGGACACTTATTGAATTCCAGCAGTAATACTAAATCAAATGAACAAGTCTTACAAACTCTCACACAACTCAGTGGATATAGAGAATTATCTTTATGCTAACTTGCAGTTTATGATGATCAACAGGTCAAAAGCCTTCAACATTAATTAATATTTCTGAAAAAAAAAATTAAAAAAAAAATTTTTTTTTAAATTCTTGCACAGCGGAAATTGAACTTGCAACTCTCCAGATTCATGCCACAGCGCGCTACCATTACACCACACATCGGACAAGGAAATCTTTCAGAATAAGACCTTATAAAACTGTCACTGAGATGTGGCAGACCTTGTGCCATCTATATTTCAGGAGAGGAAACTTTTCCAATTGTTGCTATTGATTGTCCATAATAATCTGTGTATTCATTATGGATGGATTTTTAAAATTAATAAATGCTTGAGTGTGATCGACCTTCTCATTAACATCTAAATCAATAGCAACAATTGGAAAAGTTGCTTCTCCTGAAATATAGATGGCGCAAGGTCCGCCACATCTCAGTGACAGATTTATAAGATCTTATTCTGAAAGATTTCTTTGTCCGATGCGTGGTGTAATGGTAGTGTGCTCTGGGATGAATCTGGAGAGTTGCGGGTTCGATTCCCACCATGTCGGAGAGAAATTGTTTTCAGAAATATTAACTAATGTTGAAGTCTATTTCTACAGGTAATCTGTGTATTTACTATGGAGGTCAAAAGCCTTTTCAAAATCTACGAAGAAGGTAACTACAGGTTTCTGAAACTAAATATTTCTAAAGAAAGGAACTCTGAAGATCCCTGCCTAAGTGAAAATATTTTACCTATACATCTCCTATCACTATTGAATCCACACTGTTTACCATGCAGTTGTCCATAAACCACATTCTTAATTCTATTAAGTAAAATAATGTAGCAAACTTTACCTAGAACAGAATAGAAGATAGCCAAAATACCTTCTGAATGTGATAGGGGACCAACATTAAAGCGAGTAATGCATTTATCCTCATTATAAACAATGGGAGTAGACTAACCACAATGTATAGAACATCTCTGAAATGCCCAGCTCACATACCAATGACAGAATCCTTACCTTCAATAAGCTATGTTTATCCATCAATTCCTGTGTGCCAGTCTGTTTCTTCCCATACATGCTGATGTATCCAAATGGTGATTTGATATCGCTATTTGATCTCAAGAAGCATAGAGGAGACAATCAAAGAATACAAATACAATATCAAGAAGAAAAAAATACCAGCAACAGCTTTGTAGGGACTCGGTCAGCTAGAGCAGAAAGAGTTATAGCCAGAATCACCATTTTGGTGACAGGGACCTTTCTGCCTAGCAACAGAAAGCCAGCAGTGGGTCTGGTTTGGGGGGCTGGGTGAAGAAATGCCACGTGTGCATGTGGTTAGAGCCGTGCCCCCTTATATGGGAATGAGAGCAGACATTGCACCATGAATTGTGTCCATGTCCCATTGACCGAGAGACCTTAATGTACCACGAAGAAACAACCCTGACAAACCGCCAGATGTGAATCTGAAGGGCTCGAGGTCTTATTACAAGAACTGTGGCATATCACAAAGATTTGATCACACCAATATGGATTAGAATGGACTTCCCACGTAAAGAGTGGAAGAACTGAGTATCATATGGAAAGATCAGTGGCAGTGAAAATGAAGTTTGAGAAATGAAAATATATGCTGACACAAGTGTATGTGTAATGTATAAAAGTAACATGGAAATGAAGAATCCCAAAGCCATTGCGTGAACACCTTATTCTTTCCGTTGATGTCAGCACTACCCCAGAAAGGACAGTATCCACTGAAATCCTCCACAAGGAGGAGGACAACAACTGCAAGATAATCAGTGTTTTCCTGATGAAAGTTATAGGTGGAAGATAAACAGAACAGAAAGTAAACCAGAATCTCACAAGCAGATGTATTGCATTTGCTTCAAGGGTAGTGGCAAGAGGTAAAGAATGGAATGGATAATGCTAGATCACGAGGATAACAACACTCTTGATGACAGAACAATCTCCATCTCTGTCCAGGTTTTTATGTCAAGAAGCTCTTCAAATGCTCAACATACCTTTAAAAAGGTTGAAGGGACAAGTCCTCTTTGTTTTGCTTCATTTTCAGCTTCCCACCATCCATCTTGGCTGAAATAACAATGGTATGAATATTAGACATCAATATGTTAGTAAGTGTTTGTCAGAGTAACATAGTGAGATAGCTATTGAAAAATCCATTGCTTAATCTCATATTCCATCTTGGTTTTTTTTTTTGTCCTTTTGGAGTCCCAACTTGCTCTTTTAGCCATTTTAGATTGCCACAAATGTATGCATTCTTCAGTATCTGCACATCATTCTGACCTCGAATGTTCTCACTATATGATAAAAAAAAAGATTTTGCTACTTAAGAAAATGTGATGATGCATAAAATTGCTGCCTTGGAGCCTTTGGATCATGTTACATTTGCTAACATCAGTTTATGCACTGTAATGTGATGGTTCACCTTCATCTTTGATTTACCTAACTATTTATTTTTATTTATATTATAATTATTATTCTGCAGCTTTTACCTTTTCTTTGAACCAAAGCACTGTTCTCTCTCCAATTAGCTTTGAGTTGCACAAGTAACTCATTTCAGTTGATTAACACTAACTGCTTGCATGAGAGTGCCAAGGTTGCAACTGCTTGCATCATCAATGTTGCTGCATTGTTACATAAACATGCTAACTTAAAAATATTGTTCAGAGCTAAGTCAGAGTGCTAATAAATAGTAATAATTAGTAAGCTGAGCTCAGAGAGGAAAAGGAAGGAGTGTTTGTGGAGATAGAGCTCTGAGGAATGCAAGATGATGCATTATTTAGCCTAGCATTGATTTTTGATTTATGGCATTTCATGAGTCAGAATTTCAATAAACAGTTTTATCATATTGAATTAGATTTCGAATATTTTGTTTCTTAAGCAGTAACTTAAGTTTAGTATTAATTAAAAATCTAAAAACTATTAAAAGAGTAAAATTAAAAAAAACATCATTAGAATCAGTTGCTAATGATCAACATCATTAGCAACTGATGACTAGTGCAGAATATTGCAAGACTGGCCTGTACATTAACTGGTAATAATCTCTTATTTACATAAAATCATAAATTTATTTGATGCAATTTAACAGTAATATATTTATTAGTTAAAGTTCTATTTACTTAATACTGTTAATTGGAACAACAGTATTTTTAACTTCCTTATAATGTTGCAATGTAATAGAATGAAAATTAAGTATCTGAATAGATGTATCCCACTGAACATATGTATTTGAGTATATACAGTATGTGTAAATTAAATTTGTAAGTTTAGTATTATAAATTTATACTGCATATTCAGGTAATAAATTTAGATTTATCACTCAGATGTTCAGTTGGAACTTGAACCCTATTTCTGGCAAGTCGTTTATTGCCTGGTGCTAGAAATTAAAGTTATGCAGCATTTGATTGACTTATGATTGGAAACTTTACAATATGTTGCCATCCCAGTGGACAAATAATTAGAAAGCTTGAAAATTATCTATGATCATTAACATGCTTGAATAGCCACATATAAATCATGGAAGTCTTTTTTCTGAGTTGCCTTTCTGCTGAGGTCTTGCCTTCCACACAGATTTCTTCTATGGTAAATTACAATGAGAAGCTCCTGTCATATTTCAATGGAAGCAGCTGATTGAGAGGGATTGTATTTTTTTTAAACAATTTCCTTATATTTTAAACTCGTTTATATTTTTATATTTTGAAACTTGTTTACATTTTTACAGATGAACATTCAAATCATATTTTGATCAATTGTGTATGCAACAAAAAAAGGCATATTAAGCACTCCACATATAGTGGCGTCTTGAATAATGCCTGGCTCACATAGCATAATGTTCTATTTCCTTTCATTAGTTATTCGGCAAAAAAGTTCTAAATTTCATTTTTTTTTTCATTGAGCACAGTCAAAAAAAGGACTTAGCCACCTGGTACAATTTAGTTGTTCAGGCTTGGGACTGTAAGGAGAAGTCACTAGGCTGGTAGGAACATCAGATAGACAACGGATCTTTATCATCAGAATCTAATGGGTCCTATCAAGCACCTTCAAGTCAGAATCTGGAGTACTTTATTTTAGTTTAGAACTGGCAATGACAAAGCTAGTTTCAAAATGTTCAAGAACATGTGATAACTTTTGATCAGGATCATCTGCAAGCTGATAAGTATTCTATAATCTATGCACTTTGGGCTGCTAACACAAACAAAACATAATGGTAGATTCTCCTTCAACAGAGCCCCCATCAGTGCAATAAGTCCAAATCCAGCATTCAAAATTAGACAATAAACTCTGCAGTTCATTTAGATGGCTATAATCAAGAACTTGTAAAGTTGGCCACTCTTGACAAGGTGGCAAAAATTAAAAATGGCCACAAAATTCATACCAGTAGGCTAACATGACTTGGCAGCCTTTCCCCTTGTTCCTATTTAGAGAAGAAAATATTTCCTTTGAAAGGCATTAATGCCCTGTACTACAAAATGGTAGGTCAGACTATAGGTACTACACCTGGCTGGTTCTGTGCAACATAATAGGGAATAGTGAGCACTTTTTCTAGTGTATTACTAATGTTAATAAGCTTTAATACCTAATTTTGCCAAAAAAATATATATATTTAGCAAAATTAAATGTAGAGAAATAATAGAATAGCTTTTGTTGGATACAAACCACTTCTTTGTTTAATTGTTTCCACTACAATATTTCAATTAATTACTTCTCTGTAGAATATAGGAATAGGGAGTATCGTTGTCTTGAGTACTTGGTAGTCAACAGTATTACAGTAAGAAATACAGATGTCAGTATTATGACACTTCATCTAGGGTCATTACATAATTTTTTACTTGCTTATCAAAACCACAGACATTTGGTCTGGGAAATTTAGCAACAGAAAGAGGTTACTATGACAAGTTAATTAACCACTTAACAGTATACAAAATTTTTGTTAAATTTCTGCTAATGGGGAATAATCCATTCTTCAAATAAATGTCAGAATTTTATTCACTTGATCCTTATGCTTATTAATAACCACAGAAGATATTTTGGCTAAATTAAAAAAAATTTGCTTTATGCATTTGAATTTTTTGTTCATAAACTAGTTCTCCAGTTACAAAGAATTAAAGGTATAAACATTAAATTATTAAATAAATAAGAACAAAATATATATATATATACATTAAAATATGCAAATTTAATAATTACTTGATCATATTAAAATCTGGTGCCAAAATGCCTTGACTTATTATTTATTATAATATCAATTATTTGGGATTTCTTAAATTTACTATGAAGTTTAAAAATATTCCAGAGGATGATAGAAATACAGTTTAAAAATATTCCAGAAGAAGATACAAGATTAGCAATGACAAAGATCTGCAATTATATCTACTTTCCTTACCACAAATGAGGAATTTTGTTAAGTGTGACTACAGTTGCAATCACAGCCTTGTGGTTGAATTTAGTTTGTGACTACAGCAGCACACTTAAATGGTTAATCCTTATGACAAATATGGTCTGCTGATAACTAAAATTAAATTAGCACCATTTTAAACAGGCTGCATTTCTAAACAGTTGTACTTCTGTAGATCAACTATGTCTAGCTTCGGTTGTTTTACCTCTGAGTGGCACTTTATGCACACACTGGGCTAAATGGCCATGAGTCAGAGAAGACTGGGGGAAGGGGACTCACTGGACAGCTGTTATGAGACAGATAGCAGAAAGGCTGCCATCAGACAACCTTTCCAAGCTGATTGGTGTCCTTTTTCTGACTGAGGGCAGGGTGAGGATTTAGAATAGATAAATCTCAACAATGGCACAGGTGACTAGACCTAGGAAACAGTTCCTTTAATGATAAGGCAATGCACATTATTTCCAATAAAAATGAATGTAAGAAAATACTTGATCAACAACCAGTTTTTGACAATTATATAAAAGGAAAAGGAAAAACTGAATGTTAACAAAAATTTTTTACTTGATAACTTGTTACATGAAACAGAAAAAGTTCTCTGAGTACACCAACAGAGAAAATACCAGAAACAAAATTTTTTAGTGTGTAATGAAAAAACAAATAGTCTGAACTGTTTCAAGTATGATGACAAAATAATAAGATAAAAATATAGGTTAAATATTTGAATGATGTTCTGAAAAATGTAGGTTTCTGGGTACAATACAGGTTAAATATTTGAATGATGTTCTGAAAAATGTAGGTTTCTGGGTGTTTGGTATGAATGTACTTGGGAGAGGAATAATTTAAAAAGATTCATATACAAAAAGGAAATGAATGAAGCTACAGTGTACAATTAAAATTAATATAATCAACCTTTAACATTGTAATGTCTAAAAAAAGCTGAGATATTTAACAGTTTTATTATTATCTACAAAATTACCTTGGTTTTTCTGGTGGTAATACAATACATAGGTGAGTCTATTGTCATATAGAGGGTAGTACAGTCCACATTATTATGCATTTACATTGCTCCTGATGTAGGCATTGTTCTTTGGGGGGAGGAGGGTTCTGTTTCACCCTTCATGTTCTTGAGCCCTAAAATACACAAAAACTGCCCACAGAACACTAACATTTAATTGATGCACAATAAATATTGAAACCGATGATGCATTGTAGGAACAATGTGAAATGCATATCACTATGTACTGATATACAGTGATCGCTTTTCTGGAAAAGTTGTGACATCTGCTTTAAATCTACAAATACTTTGGTTAACATGTGCAGCAAGTCATAGACTGCAACATGTTATTTATTGCTCTGTGTCATTGTCGAATGGACATCAGCATTGAGACATTACAGATTTTTAGACATTACAGTACCACAGATTAATTCTATTAAGATTTAAATATATATAGCTATACATACCGCATTGCAACAACAGTTAGTATCTCATCCTTCTTAAAATGCAAGTCTCCAGGTTCTTCTCCAAAAAAATCACAGAGTGTGCCACATATAAATGTCTGCATAAAAAAAATACATTTTCATTAGTATTTGAAAATTAGTTAAACTGAAAGTAATATAAAATACATATCATCATCATCATCATCCTCAAGCAGCCATGGGCTACGGAGGTCCAACCAGACCGTGCAATTTAGTTCTCCAAGCAAGTCTATCCTGAGCTACATCTACTGCATCTGGCCACTGCACACCAATTCTAACAAGGTCCTGTTTGACATTGTCTGCCCACCGCATCCTAGGTCTCCCCTTCTTTCTGAGGCCTTTAGGCACACTGTTCATAACCCTATTCGCCAATCTATAATTATTCATACGGGCAACATGGCCAAACCAACGGAGTCTCTCTCTGCACAATATGCTGCTTAAAGGAGGTTGCAAACTCCTTTTCCTAATCTCATCATTAGTTACAAAGTTGAACCACCTAATGCCCAAGATACTGCGTAAGCATCTGGAATCAAAAGCATCTAGTTTCCTGTTATCTTGTTTACAAAGTGTCCAAGTTTCACTACCATAACTAACCCTAGAAAGAACCAAACTATTATACAGTCTAATTTTAGTCTTTAGGTGTATACGCCTATTTCTCCACACTCTCCATAGATTCTTAAAAGTCCCAGCAGCAATCCCTATTCGTCTGTTAATCTCATGCCGCACATCACCATTATCTGTTACATAGCTCCCAAGATAATTAAACTGTGACACCTGCTCAAGACTGCAACCATTCAGATTAACTGAATCACAGCCTGCCTGACCAATTTTCATCACTTTAGTTTTCTCTCTGTTTATAACCAAACCTACTCTACTACCAGTCTCATCAACAGCTCGAATGAAAGAGTTCATCTCATCAACATCATTTGCCAAAAGGGCTAAATCATCAGCATAATCTAAATCAGAAATTTTCGTATCTCCAGCCCATTTAAGGCCAAAATCTTTCCCTTGAAGTGAATTTCGCATAACATAATCAATAACCAAGCTAAAGAGAAAAGGAGACAAAATGCACCCTTGTCGAACACCAGAAGTAATGCTAAACCAATTGCTACAAGCCTTACCAACTCTCACACACGACTCAGTGTTATTATAGAGAGCTTTCATAATGTTAACTAACTTGTCTGGTATACCATATGATCTCACAATCAACCACAAATTATGACGATCAACAGAGTCGAAAGCCTTTTTGAAATCAACAAAGCTAGCAACCAAAGGTTTCTGAAACTCTAAACATTTCTCAAGAATCTGCCTAAGTGAAAATATCTGATCTACACATCCCCTACCACTTCTGAATCCACATTGCTCATCACGCAATTGCCTGTCAACCAGATTCTTAATTCTATTAAGCACAATCATGGAAAGAACTTTACCTGGAACAGAGAGTAGGCTGATACCCCTATAGTTATCACAAGAACTGCGATCACCTTTTTTGAAAATAGGGATAACAATAGCTCTGGTAAAATCCTTAGGAACCATGCCTTTATCATAAAAGAGATTCAGAATTTCAGTCATCCAAGTGGTAACCGAAACATTCCCAGCTCTAAGCATTTCCGTAGTAATTTCATCTACCCCTGGGGATTTATGAAGTTTAAGTTTAGAAACAGCCAAACTAACTTCAGATTGTGTTATAGGGCCAACATTAAAGCCACCAATGCATCTATCATCATTGCAAACAATGGGAGTAGAACTAACTACATTGTTTAGAACATCACTGAAATGCTCAGCCCACCTAGCCATGACAGAATCCTCCCCTTCTATAACCTTACCTTGTTTATCCTTCAATCCTTGTATGCCTGTCCGTTTTCTACCACACAAAACATTAACTATCTGGTACAGCTCTCTGCTGTTGTGCTGTCTAACTGCTTCCTCGGCTTTGTCAGCCAAACCATCAAGCCAAAAATTTTTATCAGCAGCTAACTCATCCTTTACAAGTTTATTAAGGTCTCTGTAATGCTTTCTATTAGGACTAGTAGGGTATTGATTAAGGGCATTCCTGCAGTTCTTTCTTTCCGAAATAAGCTCAAGTGCCTTATCACTCAGATAATTTTGCCTCTTCTGCTCCTTTTTTCCTAAAAGAGTACTGTTAGTGTCCAAAAAAGCCTGTTTAAAATGATCCCATTCTTCCTCAACTTCAGTAGTAAGCAAACCATGACTGTCATAATGACTAAGTAACCTATCATGGTAAGCTTTGGCTATAACTGGATCTTTCAGAGCTTCAGTATTAAAAGTAAATTTTTTAACCCTAGCACAACACTTTTTAAGTTTAAGTTGCAACACACTTTTAACAAGGTAATGGTCAGATCCAATTTCAGCTCCCCTATATGCCCTGGTATTCCTAACAGAACTAGTCCATTTGCTGTTAATTAATATGTAATCAATCATATTCTTATGCAGCCCATCAGGTGAAACCCATGTGTACTTATGTATGTCGCGGTGTTTGTAATAAGTGTTAGTTATTCTGAATCCATTGAGTTTACTTACCTGTAGGAGACGTTGCCCATTGCTATTGCAGCTACCAATACCAAAAGGGCCTATTACTCCTCCCCAAAGGTCAGAGTCAGTACCAACTTTGGCATTGAAGTCACCAAGAACAAGGGTAATATCTCCTTTCTTGACAGAATTCAAAATATCCTGAAGTTGTTCATAAAACCTATCCTTCTCATCCTCATCGGCATCCTCAGTGGGGGCATAACAGCAGATAACATTCAAGTCTTTAACGCTTGTCTGAAATTTTGCTGTAAGAAACCTTTCATTAATGCACTCATATCCTAGAAGAGCATCACTAGCGTGTCTGCTGAGAAGCAGACCCACGCCTTGGTGATGCTTTTTGTCGTCCCTCCCTGAAAAGAGAAATTTAAGATTATTTTTAAGAATCTGACCTTTATCTGTCAATCTGGTCTCTTGCAAGCCGAGAATATCTAAATTATAAAGGTGGAATTCTTGTGTGAGGACATCAAGAGAAAAAGCTCTGTGCAGAGTCCTCACATTCCAACTACCTATGGAGAGAAAATGGTTAGTGGGATGTTTAAAGAAACTATGTTTATTGAGAGAGGGAATGCCGACAATATCAAACAGCCCCCTAATCGCAGACATGGGGCAAAGACCCGTTCCCCCACTACTAAAGGCTGAAGCCATCTACACTGGAAGACTTCCTCCAATGTAGAATTTGACGATGCCAATAGAAGCAAAGAGTTCAGGTGCCTGCGATGACTTCTGCTCAGGATTATCCACCAGCTGATAAACATATCCTGTGGATCTATTCACTTGGGGCTGTCAACCCACAAACAAAAAGAAAACACAGCGGAAGATTTTCCCTCCACAGAAGCCCACCAGTGCAGCAAAATCAGGATCCATAATCAAGCTCAGAGCCATATATCTGTCCAGTCCAGTAGGTTTATATGGTCAGCACCAGGACCCTGTGTGGTTGACCACTCCTCAGCAGGGTAGAAAAAAAAGAAAAGTAGCCATAGTTGTCCAGATCAGTAGGCCACACTAATCTGGCAGCCCTCCCCTTCCGTTCACTTCCACAAGAGAGTATCTCTTTTGAAAGTTACTAACGGTCCGCACCACGAGAAGGCGGGGTTGGACATTAGGTGCTAGGCCTGGCCGGTTCTATGCATCATCACAGGGGATTGGTGCATAGCTCTCCTTCCAGTGACTACCTAGCTACCATTTACAGACCAAAAAAAAAAATTATTTTTTCATGTTAAATTGCAAAACCTTCAAGCAGCCATAAGCTACAGAGATCCAACCAAATTGTGAAAATTTGTTTAACTAACACAATAATAAGCAGAAAGCTGCTGCATTTGGCCACTGTAGACCCAGTTGGTACACTATTTTTCTAGGTATGGCCTTATTCCTCAAACCTTATCAAACAATATTCACAATTTCATTTACTAATCTGTAGAGATGCAAGTGAGCAACTTGTCAAACCAATGCAATAATTCCCTACACAAGAAGCTGCTTAAATATATTTTACAACTCCATCTAACACATCATTTTTAAAAAAAATCAAACTATCTGTACATACTGAGAACAAAACTTAACTGAAATGTTTCTTCTTACTACTCATTTCCATACTGCTTAAATTATTTCTTGTTTCAACAGGCCCAATATGACTAAGTTGGTAGCATGTAAGAAAATAACAGAAAAACATTAAATGGTCAATTAAACCTTATAGTTTAGAAATAAAAGTCCCTTTGAACTACAGCCAAGTATGTTAATTACTTAGTCAATAAGATGTTAAAAGTACCTTCTAAAGACAATAAGCTCTTTCACCATGGGTAACATTTTATTAATTTGGTAAAATTCTAATCACCAATTATATTGACTCACTGCATTATTTCAGAAATATTCTTCCAGCACTAAATTTGTTAATACATCAGATCATTGCTGCTGCATGACAATGCCAGCTTGCATGTCTCAAAAAGGATTGTACAACAAATCCACCAGCTGGAATACAAAACAGTGTCATACCCTACATATTCCCCTGACCTTATTCCCATGTATTATCATCACCTCTTCTGGCATCTGGACCATTTCCTGGCAGAGAAAACCTTCCCAAACAACCAAGCTGTGTGTCAAGCCATTGCTACCTTCTTTGCCTCACAGACTCCAGAGCTTTATCGCTGTGGGATCCACAGCCTCGTAACCTGTTTGCAGAAATGTGTTGATGCCAGGGGGGAACTACTTTGACTAGGCAGGTAAATGCCTAGTCAAAGTCCCTTATCACTTCAGACTACACATGAAAACTTAACCTAGAACAGAAAGTAGCCTGATACCTCTATAGTTATCACAAAAACTGCAATCACCTTTATTAACCCTTCCAGTGTCCAGTCTGAAAAACAGGTTTCTATCATCACCTTTATTAACCCTTCCAGTGTCCAGCCTGAAAAACAGGTTTCCATCCAGGGCCCAAGCTATTTTCTGCCTATGCTCAATCAAAAAAAAATAATTTTAAAACTTTTTGCCAAATAACTAATGAAAGGAATTATGGCATGTTGTATGCCAAATTAAACAGCATTTAATTCTGGATTTTCTGAAAATCAAGTATTAAACAAAAAAGACCATATGTTTCATTTTAATAGGACTTTTTTAGAGTCATATAGTAAAAAAAAATGCATCTGGCAAAATAAATAAAATTAAAAAAAAAACTAATAGACAGAAATGATTACAATGCACATGAATAGAATGACTATATATTTCTGAATAACAAAAAAAATTACTTTTTTGGTTTTAAGTAAATATTTTTCTCGGTACCATAGTTTGAGAAAATTCCAGGCTTTTAGCCAACTGTGCTAGTCAGATGAACAAGTCAACTTTTGAATTTAAAAAACTGAAGCAGTTGGCAATCTTCATAACCAGTGATGTAGCATAACTTAAAAAAAAATCGTTAATGACATATAAATCTAGGGAAATAAAATCAAAATAAATCTACAGGAATTAAATGGAAGGCTTAATTATAAAAATATAAATAAAATACCAACTTAATAAATGGAAATGACATCAAATGTGCAATGCCATTGGGATGATTCAATAAACAACCCAGTATGCAAGATACAAAACATGGCTTGCATATGTAAGTAATTAGTGAGGTTTGCACCTTACGCTCTATCATGATGTAGTTTGCTTGGTTTTGGTTTCAATCTCGAGAAGTGATGGATTAAATGCTGGGATGAATAATAATTAATAAAAAAATAGATTCAAGGATGAAAAGAGAGTGTAAATGGAGAAAAAAATAGAATTACATACTTCATAATTGCTTCGAAATTCCTCCGAATTTAATTGCAGATTTTGGTTAATTTTCAGGAGAATTTCAAAATTTTATGAAAAAATTAGTTTACAATAGTTCAGATCACACTCGCGAACTTATATCAAGAGATTGCTTCAATTCAGAAAAATGGAAACAAGAAAATCAGTTTTGCCATATATTGATCTAAAGAATGGTGATCAATTTAAAAAAAAAGACTAACAAATTATTTGCATCACAACTTAATAAAATTTCATTAAATAAAAAAAGGTATTATTTTTCAAGCTTGAATTATGTAGTTTTATTATATATATATATAAATTTCTAAACAGTAATTTCTTCTTAAAATAAAAAATAAATAATACCCCCTCAAGCAGCTGCTTGCCATAGAGGTCTGACAAGAGCCTGTCAGTTTATATGCTATAGTAGGTCTGAGAGGATGGTGGGACACTAGCAGAAAAACATCACAAACATCCATGCCTTACCCGGGGCTCAAACCCAGATCCCTTAGATCAGTAGCCAAGTGTGCTAACCACTTGGTCAAGATAAAATATCGAAATTTCATGTGTTGTACTAAAACAGATGTAGTTTTCTTAGGTCTCTCATTTCGGATTCTGTCAATGTGTATAATTGACAAGGACTTTGGACGAGTTAATAAACTATCCATTAAAAACAATATAAGGTTTTAGGGCATGACTTGTAACTTCTGAAATAAATTACACTTACTAATGTATTTGAGCCATCTAAGTCAGTTTGCTCTTCTTGAGTTAAATGTTCATCATCATCATCATCTTCAATATTACTTATATTTCCCTCTTCATCTGTTTCACTTTCTGAACTGTAAAAATAAATATTTCAAAATAATAATAAATTTCACTAATTCCAAATCTGAAGGAAAAAAAACTGCATAACTAAACACTACATATAGAAAATACAAGATGAAGTCAGATATAGTAGTGTTTGTCCCTTCTCCAAAAAGAACACCAAGAATGTGGTTGTGTGTCCGATAGTTTATATGAACTTCAGGATCACAGGTAAACCAACAAACTGCTGGACATGACTGACATCAATAATTGGAGAGATTTCCCTCTGCAGATGTGCATAAGCCAAATATGGAGTGCATGAACACTCTCTTTGCAGCATACTTAGCCAAATGCCCTTCAGCAACATTCCTGATGCAGGAGAGATGCAGAGCTCCAGAGGTTTTGAGAAATTGACAAAGATCAGGCTAAGTGAAGAGGAGCTGGTCAATTGACCAGCTCCTTATTGAACAGTCTTGCAACTATAGGCATACAGAGTCATATCAGAACAATATGACCACCTATCTAATAATACAAATGGTAGGTGGTCATGTTATTCTGATACGACTGTATATGTGGAGAATAGAGCAGTCTGCTTTCAAATTAAAAGCAGCCAATAAGCTGGTTGAGTGATATTTTTCCTGTAATCTTCTTATTGTGGATTAACAAAGTATTTTAATTATACCAGCACAAGCATAAATTGTTTGCTCACCCATTTATCTCTGACATGCACTTTTACACTCCAGCTCCCGGCAACTCCTACAGTGGCGTCATGATGACTACAAGCATAGCACTAGAGTGGAGCAGAAAGCTATAATTTTTTTTATATGAACATGAAAAAAATGTGTGCTTTCTGTGGATGATGCAAGTCACTGTGGGATGACTGCAAGTGTTAATTCTACTGCGCTAGGCTGAGCTTTTGATGAGGTTGTGATTTTAAATGATGGTGGTAAGATCTAGAAGTTTATTTTTGTGCAATTCTTTCATTTGTACCAGCTAATACAGTACAACCCACAACAAAATGTGCATAGTGAGGAGACATGTCACTACAGACAACACAAAACAGTCAGAACATGGAAATAGAGGGGACATTACAAACAGAGTCTACAAGTGGCTTTCAGCTGTTAGCCATGGCTAAGAGCATTGACCAATGCTGGATAACTCACCCAGAAAGCTTAGCATAATACCACTCTATTTCCAACAAGAAAATATAGTATTAAACATGCAGAGATTCCCTTAGAGATAAGAGATAAGGTAATAATACATATCTTTAGTGACAGATTAAATAACTGATGATATAGAAGAGTACAAAAAAAGTCAAGAATTACTTTGTACACCAATTCATGTTTTGGCAGTCAAATAGTACCTCAGATTAGATGGAGCTAAGAAATTATATAGGGAGTCATGACACAGACAGATCTATTACCAGCAGATGAGGTAAAATCAGAAATGCCAGCTGTTACTGATTGGGATGTTGAGCAACACTATTTTGCACACAATGGGCTAAATGGCCAGGTCACAAGGACTCCAAAGGTTCAGAGAAGGTTGGGAGAGGGGAACTACTGGGACAGCTGTTGGGAGACAGATGGTAGCCTCCTGTCAAGGCCATCCAGTAAGTTGTTTAATGTGCACAGGGTATGGCTTGCCTACACATGGGGCCACAGCTTAATGTCCCATCTGACAGATGGCAGCCTCTCCAAGCACATGGATGGACCCCTACTGAACACAGGGAGTTTTGCAGAGATAAATCTCAGTCCTGCCCCAGCTGGGACTCGAACCTAGGAACTACAGATTACAAGCCTGCCACATTATCGACTGAGCCACCCTCACTCCCAGTTGTTACTGGGGAATATGCAATAGTGCAAAACAAAATACTGTTGATTAGCTGACAGGAAGGGGGAACAAACATCAGCACCATAGAAGGGTGAAAATACCAGTGTGCCACCACCAAAATGAAAAACTTTGTACTACATGAAGTCACTAATAGAGGATAACAGAAAAAGCAATTGTGTACCACAGGGCCTAGAGGAAGTTTTTTCTTGTGTGATTCTGACTGTCATTTTGAAAGAGAATGTCCTAGAGCAAAAAAGCAATGCTATTAATATTCATACAGAAATTGATGTGATCTCACCTCAGTCTTGCTCAAACATTAGTATATCCTGAAGCTATGAAAGACAAAGTGGTGGAAAAAACAAATTTCATTATGTTGAAGGAAGTCAAGATGAGGTATGGGGGAAAAACATATATTGATGCAGCAGATTCATACATCAAAATTACAATTTTCCATGAGGACTTACTTCTCAGAAAGCATCAGTGCCACAGGAAAATTATTTTGAGGGTAACATTTGAGTACGAAGTTCAGTGGAGCTAATGGATTTGCAAGTTAGAATCATCAAAAGGGCTCTCTTGGGAAAGTATTCCAGCAGGTAATGATTACAGCCACCATCACAAATTATCTTACAGCTCAGAGTTAAAGTTCTGAAAACTTGCACACAACACTGAAAACACACTTCACTGAAGACAGAGCACTGTCCTTGCTCTGAAAAGTTTCTGAGTTTTCTCCTAAAAACTTATAACATGCAAATAGTTTGAAGGATAAACTTAAAAATTTTATTGCTCAATGAGAGAACTTTAAGTTATTTTAATTAACTAAGTTTAGTTTGTGGTTAGAATTTAAAGTTTAGTGAACATTTACTTTAGGTGAAAGTTTTCATTTGAACTCTCAATAGAAAACTTAATCCTAATTGTTGGCAAGCAGATTTTTGCCTGGCATCTGAATTCCCAAGCTTTCCAACATTTGATTGATTATTGAGAGCATTACACTACTTTCAAATACTTTGGTTTTATCTGATTTAAAATAAAAGGTTTTTTGCCAATTTTTTGTACTGTTTCAAAATTTTATGGAAAAATGTATTGGTAGAGTTCAGATCAAACTCGTAAGTAGAAATCAGGGGTTTGATAGAATGTGGTATTATTTGAACGTTGAAAGGAGATGCTGCAAATCAGTATTTAAAATGGCAATCACAACTGTAAAAAGGACATTTTATTTCATATTGCATAAAGTTTAAAATGTAAGCAATGTTCAGTAAGTCCAAATTACATATTTTTATATGATATAGGTATAAATAAATTCAAAGAGGAATTTACAGTTTTCAAAAATCAAAGTTTCATGTATTAAGAATGGATGTATCTGCTTCTGCATTGTAATTTCATAATCTAATACTTTCAGCCAATAGGAACCTTGGAAGGGTTAATAAATAATTTTTTTTCCAAAAAATGAGGCTGCATATTGTTAAATAAAATGTGAACTAGGAATGGTGAATGAAAGATGGAAAATTTTTGATGCTGTATTCCAGAATCATTGATAGGTTTCAGTCAGTGTTGGAAAACGTAATTGTAATGTAACAAAACAACGAAATGATTTTGGAATGACATTATGAATAACATTAACAGAATTTCAAATTATTTATAACAATAAAACATAACAAATAATGGAAAAATCAATTTCGTTATTTTCACTTTTTCTGTGTTTCGATACATTTTTATTGTTTTTTTTTATAAAATATACTTAGAAACTTGTGTGAAACAGACATAGGAACAATTTACTTTTATGAACAATGAATTGGTCTGTAAATGGTAGCTAGGTGGTCACTGGAAGGAGAGCTATTACCAATCCATGTGATGATGCATAGAACCGGCCAGGCCTAGCACCTAATGTCCGACCCCACCTTCTCGTGGTGCAGACCGTTAGTACCTTTCAAAAGAGATACTCTCTTGTGGAAGTGAACGGAAGGGGAGGGCTGCCAGATTAGTGTGGCCTACTGATCTGGACAACTATGGCTACTTTTCTTTTTTTTTTCTACCCTGCTGAGGAGTGGTCAACCACACAGGGTCCTGGTGCTGACCATATAAACCCACTGGACTGGACAGATATATGGCTCTGAGCTTGATTATGGATCCTGATTTTGCTGCACTGGTGGGCTTCTGTGGAGGGAAACTCTTCCACTGTGTTTTCTGTTTGTTTGTGGGTTGACAGCCCCAAGGAGAATAGATTCACATGATACATTTATCAGCTGGTGGATAATCCTGAGCAGAGGTCATCGCAGGCACCTGAACTCTTTGCTTCTATTGGCATCGTCAATTTCTATATTGGAGGAAGTCTTCCAGTGTAGATGGCTTCAGCCTTTAGTGGTGGGGGAACCGGTCTTTGCCCCATGTCTGCTGTTTGATAGGGGGCTGTTTGATATTGTCGGCATTCCCTCTCTCAATAAACATAGTTTCTTTAAACATCCCACTAACCATTTTCTCTCCATAGGTAGTTGGAATGTGAGAACTCTGCACAGAGCTTTTTCTCTTGATGTCCTCACACAAGAATTCCACTGTTATAATTTAGATATTCTCGGCATGCAAGAGACCAGATGGACAGATAAAGGTCAGATTCTTAAAAATAATCTTAAATTTCTCTTTTCAGGGAGGGATGACAATAAGCATCACCAAGGCATGGGTCTGCTTCTCAGCAGACAGGCTAGTGATGCTCTTCTAGGATATGAGTGCATTAATGAAAGGTTTCTTACAGCTGAATGTTATCTGCTGTTATGCCCCCACTGAGGATGCCGATGAGGACGAGAAGGATAGGTTTTATGAACAATTTCAGGATATTTTGAATTCTGTCAAGAAAGGAGATATTACCCTTGTTCTTGGTGACTTCAATGCCAAAGTTTGTATTGACTCTGACCTTTGGGGAGGAGTAATAGGCCCTTTTGGTATTGGTAGCTGCAATGGGCAGCATCTCCTGCAGATAAGTAAACTCAATGGATTCAGAATAACTAACATTTATTACAAACACCGCGACATACATAATACACATGGTTTTCACCCGATGGGCTGCATAAGAATATGATTGATTACATATTAATTAACAGCAAATGGGCTAGTTCTGTTAGGAATACCAGGGCATATAGGGGAGCTGAAATTGGATCTGACCATTACCTTGTTAAAAGTATGTTGCAACTTAAACTTAAAAAGTGTTGTGCTAGGGTTAAAAAATTTACTTTTAATACTGAAGCTCTGAAAGATCCAGTTATAGCCAAAGCTTACCATGATAGGTTACTTAGTCATTATGACAGTCATGGTATGCTTACTACTGAAGTTGAGGAAGAATGGGATCATTTTAAACAGGCATTTTTGGACACTAACAGTACTCTTTTAGGAAAAAAGGAGCAGAGGAGACAGAATTATCTGAGTGATAAGGCACTTGAGCTTATTTTGGAAAGAAAGAACAGCAGGAATGTCCTTAATCAATACCCTACTAGTCCTAATAGAAAGCATTACAGAGAACTTAATAAACGTGTAAAAGATCAGTTAGCTGCTGATAAAAATCTTTGGCTTAATGGTTTGGCTGACAAAGCCGAGGAAGCAGTTAGACAGCACAACAGCAGAGAGCTGTAGCAGATAGTTAATGTTTTGTGTGGTAGAAAACGGACAGCTATACAGGGATTGAAGGATAAACAAGGTTATAGAAGGTGAGGATTCTGTCATGGCGAGGTGGGCTGAGCATTTCAGTGATATTCTAAACAGTGCGGTTAGTTCTATTCCCATTGTTTGCAATGATGATAGATGCATTGGTGGCTTTAATGTTGGCCCTATAACACAATCTGAAGTTATTTTGGCTGTTTCTAAACTTAAACTTCATAAATCCCCAGGGGTAGATGAAATTACTACAGAAATGCTTTGAGCTGGGAATGTTTCGGTTACCACTTGGATGACTGAAATTCTGAATATCTTTTATGATAAAGGCATGGTTCCTAAGGATTTTACCAGAGCTATTATTATCCCTATTTTCAAAAAAAGGTGATCGCAGTTCTTGTGATAACTATAGGGGTATTAACCTACTCTCTATTGCAGGTAAAGTTCTTTCCATGATTGTGCTTAATAGAATTAAGAATCTGGTTGACAGTCAATTGCGTGATGAGCAATGTGGATTCAGAAGTGGTAGGGGATGTGTGGATCAGATATTTTCACTTAGGCAGATTCTTGAGAAATGTTTAGAGTTTCAGAAACCTTTGGTTGCTAGCTTTGTTGATTTCAAAAAGGCTTTTGATTCTGTTGATCATCATAATTTGTGGTTGATTGTGAGATCATATGGTATACCTGACAACTCAGTTAACATAATGAAAGCTCTCTATAATAACACTGAGTCATGTGTGAGAGTTGGTAAGGCTTGTAGCAATTGGTTTAGCATTACTTCTGGTGTTCGACAAGGTAGCTTGGTTATTGATTATGTTATGCGAAATTCACTTCAAGGGAAAGATTTTGGCCTTAAATGGACTGGAGATATGAATATTTCTGATTTAGATTATGCTGATGATTTAGCCCTTTTGGCAAATGATGTTGATGAGATGAACTCTTTCATTCGAGCTGTTGATGAGACTGGTAGTAGAGTAGGTTTGGTTATAAACAGAGAGAAAATTAAAGTGATGAAAACTGGTCAGGCAGGCTGTGATTCAGTTCATCTGAATGGTTGCAGTCTTGAGCAGGTGTCACAGTTTAATTATCTTGGGAGCTATGTAACAGATAATAGTGATGTGCGGCATGAGATTAACAGACGAATAGGGATTGCTGCCGGGACTTTTAAGAATCTATGGAGAGTGTGGAGAAATAGGTGTATACACCTAAAGACTAAAATTAGACTGCATAATAGTTTGGTTCTTTCTAGGGTTAGTTATGGTAGTGAAACTTGGACACTTTGTAAACAAGATAACAGGAAACTAGATGCTTTTGATTCCAGATGCTTACGCAGTATCTTGGGCATTAGGTGGTTCAACTTTGTAACTAATGATGAGGTTAGGCAAAGGAGTTTGCAACCTCCTTTAAGCAGCATGTTGCCCGTATGAATAATTATAGATTGGTGAATTGGGTTATGAACAGTGTGCCTAAAGGCCTCAGAAAGAGGTGTAGACCTAGGATGCAGTGGGCAGACAATGTCAAACAGGACCTTGTTAGAATTGGTGTGCAGTGGTCAGATGCAGTAGATGTAGCTCAGGATAGACTTGCTTGGAGAACTAAATTGCACGGTCTGGTTGGACCTCCGTAGCCCATGGCTGCTTGAGGATGAGGATGATGATGATGATGATGAACAAAACCCTGCATTGGCACATTCCAAAAAGAATTTGGGAAGCACCTGTCTTAGCCACCTTTGTTGCAATTGATGCTCAGAGAAAGTATTTTGTGATTGCAAGATAAGAGCTGCAGTGGAAAGGAATGGGAGTGTTTAATCATTCAGAAGGTTGGGTTGTTTTACCTCTGAGCGGCACTTTTTTGCACACCATGGGCTAAATGGCCAGGTCACATGGACCCCAAAGGTTCAGAGAAGGTTGGGGGAGGGGACCCACTGGAACAGCTGTTGGGAGACAGATGGTAGCCTCCCATCAAGGCCATCCAGCGTGTTCTTTAACGTGCACAGGGTATGGCTCTCCCGCACACGGGGCCACGGCTTAGTGTCCCATCCGATGGACGGCGGCCTTTCCAAGCCCATCGGTGTCCCCTACTGACCGTGGGCAGGACGGGGAATTTTGTGGAGATAAATCTCAACGCTGACCCAGCTGGGACTCGAACCTGGGAACTACAGATTACGAGCCTGGCACGCTACCGACTGAGCCACCCCCACCCCATATGCAGAAGGTAAACAGGGCAATTACAATAGGGTGAAAATGTCAGGTATATTACAGTTCCCTGTGATTAACTTCAAATTTAGAAAAGAAACCATGTAGGTGGGATAATTTGAGTATAAGATAGTGAATTGGAGAATGGGACCATTAATTTATTAACAATAACTGAAGTTTATGGTTTTTATCTTTCCACCAAACCTTCGACTACCCCCCTCAAACATTTTCATTGTGTATGTTTGCAAATCCATTAACAATAAACCTTTTAACATGTTGAGAAAAATAAATTTAAACATGAGAGTAATATTCATGTTTCAATCGAGCAGTGATGACACATATCTTGTACTTCTCTGCAGCTCCTTTAAGAAGAGATTGCACAAAGTTAAATAGGTATTGTATTCAATCTCTCTATTTATATTTATTCATTAGTAGTCTATTTCATTTGAAGTTTATCTCAGAAAAAATTCATTTAATTCTTTTGCCTTAGCTCTTCTACAGGAATGCATTGATAAAACGTAGTTCAGTGTCATCAAACACCTGAACAACTGATTTGCTGAAACTGAATAATTGGAGAAAAAAGGAAAGGAAATTTCGATTTCATAAAATGAATTTGAGATAGCAAACAGAATTTATACAAAGGAAAATATTTTTTATTACTGGAAAAATAAAGACGAAGCATTGCAAAGAATTATTCTAGTAGTACTCAGGTATCTACTGGGAAAGATTTTTCTATGCTTAAATAGATTCTCTCTGATAAAAGAAATAATTTGAATTCAAAATTATTAGAAGACATTTTGCTTATAATTGATTGTGTTATATCAATATTTTTGAAATAATTTAGCTTTTTTTTTCGCTGATTATCTGCTATAATGTTAATATTTCTGAAGGGAATTTTGCTTTTTTTCAAAATTTCCTCAGGTCATTTCAGCAACTTGTTTCAAAAATATAATCTGTGCACAAAAATCATTATAGCACTAAGAATTATGATTGCATACTTATGCTTAGAAATTTTTATTAATAATGCTGCATTTTATTTTGAACAATTCCTAGAAATTTGATGTAACAAGGATGTATCCAGGGGGTGGAGGGTTCACTCCCCTCCCCAAAAAATCTGGTTGTCTTATACAAAATCTCAAACTTATCTACCTGGTTTGAAATCCAAAAAAAGTATCTTTGTATAATTTTTATTTTAGCCTCATATTTCATGCCCAACACTAAAAGTAGATATAAAAAAAAACTATTAATTTTTATTCTATATATCATAGAATATCATGTTTACCTTTTCTGTTCAGTGGAATATTTTAGTAATTAGGGCATCCTACTCATTTTATTCTCAGACTCCCCCCAAACTAAATTCTAGAACCCTCCCTGACGCTAAATTCACAGACCTCCCCCCTCCTCCCCCAAAACTAAATCCTGGTACATGCCTGTCTTCAGTAGTTTCAACTGCATGGATTACATCCATTATTAGAATACATACAGTGGCATCATTCTATTTATTCATAACTTGGTCTCCTAATTGCAATTTCTATTTCATTATTATTCTTAAACTACATTTTTTAAGGATCAATAGCAGAAAAAAGTAACTGCAACAATTCCATTTACACATATGTATTTATTTCATTATTAATAATTGTTATTAATATTGATAAATTCCTTTTTCCAATTTTTATTTGTTTTTTAACAAGTGGATTGATTGAATTGATGCGAATTGCTAGATGACACTATTGCATACATCTAATATATAAAGAAGAAAGTTTGTTTGCTTGTGTGTCTGTCCACTTATGCACTCAGCCCCCAGAAGAGCTAGAGACACCAAACTTTGCATGAATGTTCCCTTCACCCAATGAAAACATATAGGCTATATGCAAATTCACTGGGTTCAACCAATATTGGGGTGGGCAGGTTTGAATTTCTCAAAATCCCTAGACTTAATATTAATGGTTTGAAGTCATTCAAAATAACTGTTGCCACTAATAAATTTAAAAAAATAAATGCATCACACTAAACTAATATCTGATTTCCCCATGATTAAACATTAACAGTTGAAAGTTATTCAAAATAACTATTGTGACCATTAAATCTGAAATAATGAATGCATCGAACAAATTTCTTTCTGATTTCGTGTGATAAACTCATTGTTCAGTTTGCTGAGTCAAGAGTGCAAGCATCCATGGATAATGAAGTTGTTCTAATTAAGCATGAGCAGAACATGAGATTCAAAAACTAAATTCGTATAGAAAGTTAAAATCATTAACTTAATTTGAAAAATATGCAAAAGCTAATAAAAGTATATAGAAATAATTAATAAATGTTTTAAATATTATGTTAGGTAATAAATAATTTTGTTTAATAATAATTTTTTTGTACCTTTACATCTTTTATGCACCTCAGACCATAGTTAATTTTCTTTTGCTATAAAGTTACATATGCCTGGCAAACTGTATCCAAAAAATTCTGGTAGATATGAAGAGATTTGAAAAGTTCGATTATCTGTGTGAGGAAATTCCGGTTTTTTGGTTTAGAAACTTCTGACATGATGAAGATAATGGGTACCTCGAACTATGTCCATTTCTTTTCCTCCCCTAAAAAAGAGGGAGAAAATTTTAATCGGCAGTGTTGGGATGAATTGTTTTACCTCTGAGCCGCAATTTTTTGCCCACAATGGGCTAAATGGCCAGGTCACAAGGACCCGGAAGACCTAGAGGGGGTTGGAGGAGGGGGCCCATGGGAACAACTGTTGGAAGACAGATGATAGTCTCCCATTAAGGCCATCCAGCGTGTTCTTTAATGTGCACAGCATATGGCTCTCCTGCACATTGTGCCACAGCTTAACATCCCATCTGACTGACAGCAGCCTATCCAAGCCCATTGGTGTCTCCTATTAACCATGGGCAGGGTGGGGAGCTGATACCCAAACTTGGAAACTACAGATTATAAGCCTGGCATGCTAACAACTGAGCCCCCTCCTGCTCCAAGAGGGGAAAGAGATCAACTATGTATTATTGATATTGATGTTTACACCAAATGAAAGCTTGCAATATGGGGAGTGCCATCTACTCTTCATTTTAGAAAGTTTCAGGCCTGAGCAATGCTGGGTAAATCTGCTAGTATATAATAAAAATGATAACATATATTTCATTATTTTGCATATGTACTAAAAATATTTCGAAATAATGTTAACATTATAACAAAATTTATATTTTTCTATAACGAAAAATGTAACAAATCAATAAATATTTACCAGAAAAAATTTTCGCAGACATACAGGATTCGAACCCGCATCTCTCCAGTAACATGCCAGAGTATTCTTCCAGTTGGACTGCCAGCTCTTCCTTTTTCCGCTAATTTTAAGACTAAACTCTATCACTGAGATTTTCGGGCCAACCATTGGCGCCATCTATGATCTCGGGTGGCAACTATTACCTTTATATTGCACAGAGTGAGATGGAAATAAATAATAGAATCCCGCATATTGGCGAAAATTTTTTCCACTAAATATTTATTGATTTATCAACGCCAAAAGAGCATCAGGTAATGCTGTGATTATCATCTATGTTTAGATCATTAATAACGCTAAATAGCGTGATGGGACTATTATTTATTTCCATCTCACTCTGTGCAATATAAAGGTAATAGTTGCCACCAGAGATCATAAATGGCGCCAATGGTTGGCCCGAAAATCTCAGTAATAGAGTTTAGTCTTAAAATTAGCGGAAAAAGGATGAGCTGGAATTAGTTCAACTGGAAGAACACTCTGGCATGTTTCTGTAGAGATGCGGATTCGAATCCCGTATGTAAGGGAAATTTTTTCCGCTATATATTTATTGATTTATCAACACCAGAAGAGCATCAGGTAATGCTGTGATTATCATCTATGTTTAAATATAACAAAAAAAAGACTTAAGTTTTTGGCTGTAATGAAAAACACAACGAAACGTTTTTCATTTCATTTGCCAACATTGGTTTCAATAAGTTCAGAATCAATTTTCAAAGGCATTCTTGAAAAAACTAATTTGAAAAGCCCTCTTCCCAAATTTTCTGATATTATATTTTAAGCACTAATAAAAAGAATTTACATTGTATGATTACTTGAAATGTCTCAATTTTTTAAACTATAACAATTCTTACTCTTCACTCTCATCACAAGGTGATAGTGATGCATCGTCTTCTGGTTCAAAAGAATCCTTCCACATCTTATTAGCCATCATTTTGCCTGGTGATGTTGGCAGCACTGTTTATATGAGTTCTAAATTTAAAGCAAACTATTATTAGATATTATTTGAGTAAACGCTATAATTTGTCAAAAAAAATTAAATATTTTATAGTCAGAAAAACAAATTCTTAGAGGTATTAAATATTAAAGGTAAAACAAGACTTTCAGCCATTCTGTTCGTCCTTACATTTATCCATCCTCATAATTCTTAAATAGCCATATTTTTACAGAAGTTAATTAGGCTGTACAATTTAGTTCTTCAACCTAGTATATCTTGACAAAAACTTCTACATTTGTGAACTGATGGATAATGCTAATAATGACGTATCTGACACTGTCCACCTATCTGTCCCTCATCCTCAAGTCTTCAAGTTTATTGTATTTTTCAGTCTATAGTTTGAAATATGGGAAACATAGCCAAACTGATAAAATCTCTATAAAATGCTGCTCCCTAGGCAGTTGCCTCATTCAACTAGCTTCATCATTACTTACAAATTCAAACCCATGTAATACTGAAAGATACTGCATTAGCAATGGAGGCAAAAAATTTAGTTTCCTGTTATCTTCCTTGCATGTAATCCGACAAAAATAGTACAGTTCAGTGTCAATATTAAAAGTACATAAAAACACCCTTTTTTTCACTGATATTAGCACTGAGGTTGTTTCAATTGTTCATATGTTAATGTCTTTAAGATAAACATATATAAAAAAAAAAAAACATGGAGTCCTTTGGAAAATAGATACAATAAATTTATTTCAAGAGTTGGATTGTTTTACCTCTGAGCAAAATTTTTTTGCACAAAATGGGCTAAATGGCCAGGTAACAAAGACCCTGAGCACTCAGAGATGGTTGGGTGGGGGCCTCACTGGAACAGCTGTTGGAAGACAGATGGTAGCTTCCCGTTAAGGCCATCCAGCATGCCCTTTAATGTGTGCTGGGTATGATTCTCCCACACAAGGGGCCATGGCTTAAAGTTTCATCCAATGGATGGCAGCTTTTCGCGGCCCATCGGTATCCCCTACTGACTGTGGGCAGAGTGGGGAGTTTTCCAGATATAAATCTCAACACTGGCCCAGTTGGGACTCAAACCTGGGAACTGCAGATTAAGAGAACCTGGAATGCTACTGACTGAGACACCCTCAGCCCTTTATTTCATTATGTTATAAAGCTTATTGAGGAATACATCACCTCTTGAACTAGAAATCAATGATAAAAAATAATTATGAGAACTCACTATACTAGTTGTTATCATGGATCCACATGATCCATCAAAAATATCCTTCACACCTTGTGAGCCTCAAATCATTTCAGCAAGTTCAAAATCAGCTTCCCTAAGCCAATGATATTTTGCTTAGGCAGATTCTTGAGAAATATTTAGAATTTCAGAAATCTGTGGTTACCAGCTTTGAAGATTTCAAAAAGGCTTTTGACCCTGCTGATCATCAGATCATATGGCATACCAGGCAATTTAGTTAGCAAAATGAAAGTTCTTTATAATAACACTGAGTCATATGCGAGAGTTGATAAGGCTTGTAGGAATGGTTTAGCACTGATACTAGTATTCGATAAAGGTGCATTTTGTATCCTTTTCCCTTTAGTTCAGTTATTATGTTACATGCAATTCACTGTAGGGGAAGATTTTGATTATGATGATGATCTAGCCCTTTTGGCAAATGATGTTGATGACATGAACTCTTTCATTAGAACTGTTTGTGAGACTGGTAGTAGAGTAGGTTTGGGTGATAAACAGAAAATTTAAAGTGATGAAAATTGGTCATGCAGTGGGCAGACAATGTCAAACGGGACCTTGTTAGAATTGGTGTGCAGTTGCCAGATGCAGTAGATGTAGCTTAGGACAGATATGCTTGGAAAACTAAATTGCACGGTCTGGTTGGACCTCAGTAGCCCATGGCTGCTTGAGAATGATGATGATTTTTGGGCCATCTGTCTGAATTCGTTCTTTCTACAAGTTGCTTCCATCTATTTCTATAAGATGATATTTTTCATTTTTAATTTATTGGGAATTGTATTTTCCATTTTTTCACATCATGTCTCCAATCTATATCTTATGACTGGTTTTAAATAACTTAAATACTTTTGCAACATGGTATTGTTTCCGATGAATTTCAGTCTTTTATGTTCAATATCTTTCCATCTGGGCTAATGATGTTTCCTAAATATATGAATTCCCTAACTAGTTCTATTGATTTGTTATCTATTAATATTTTACATCTTACTATATCTTTTCCAATGAAGGCCAAGATGGATATACACTTTGGATTGATTTACAACAATTTTGGAATACAAATTTTCAAATGTTTTCCATATATAGCCAATTGATTCTCACAAAATGTTTTCATTGACTTTTGTCGAGCTCTTTTATCTGTAGCCAATTCAAAAAGTGCGATTCAACCATGATTTGACAAATGAAATTGCCTCCCAATCAGTTTTTCCAATAAATTTGTCATCATTAATCCATTATGTGATCTATTGTAAAACTATTTCTCACCCTCATACAAATTATGTTCATTAAACTGAAACATCTTTCAGCTTCAGCACTACCGATTGCAAGAGTGCTATCTTTACAGCTTTTTGAATACTTGCAGGGATTGAAACATTTCATGATTCTATAAAATCCTTTAAATCAATGAAATCAATTTTATATTTTAAAATTTGACTTAAATGGTACAATTTTTTCTCACTTTGTTCTTCATAAATTGTGGTTCTAATAAATCAAAATAATTTGAAATGTTTTGATCATTATTTCTGTCTGTTAAAAAATATTAATTCATGTGTTGAATTATATTTTATAGTAGCATATTCCTAGGAAGAGTTGTATTGGGTTATTTTACCTCTGATCGGCACTTTTTTTTACACACAATGGGATAAATGGCCAGGTCTAAGGACCATAAGGGCTCAGAGAATGTTGAAGGGAGAGCATCTGAAGGACAGCTGTTGGTAGGCATATAGTAGTTTCTTGTCAAGGCAATCCAGCATGTTCTTTACCAGCGTATGGCTCTCCTGCACATGGAGCTATGGCTTAATGACCCATCTGACAGATGGCAGTCTTTAAAGCCTATCGGTGTCCCTTACTGACTGTGGGCAGGGAGTTTTGCGGAGAAAAGTATCGAGGCTAACCCAGCTGGGATAAATTTATTGGGAAAAGCATAAGCGAATTGGGATGCAATTCCATTTCACAAATCATGGTTGAATTGCAAATACAAGAGCTAGGCAAAAGTCAACTAAACAATTTGTGAGAATCAACTGGCTACACAAGGAAAATATTTGAAAATTTTGTATTCCACAAATAATTAATGAACTCAACTCATTTTGGGTACTCCAATAAATAACCACTCTATTAAGTTGCTTCAAATATTCAGAGGAAAAATTGTCTTGAGCCAGGTGGGATACGAACCCACGACCTCCTGATAACACGTCCTGTAACATAACATTTTTGTATTCCAAATTTTTGTAAATCGGTATTGTTTTTTAATCATCCAAAGAACAAACATTAGGCCTTTTGGGGCCTTAATGAACAACTCATATAATTAGTAATCCAATTGAAGTATATAATGAAGAAACTAACAGTGAAACAGCTAAGATATATTGAAGAAGTACAGAAAGGGCATCAAAACCGATTTTGGTTTCATGGCGTCTGCATTGAAGCTTTCCCTGCTGTTGACTATGGCAGCAGACACACCATTGCCCATTTCATGAGTCGATGATAACTTATTAGTTAAAATATAAAGGTAATACAAGAATAACTAACATCAAAGGGCTGTTATTTCACTCTTAATTTGATTAGTAACCAAACAAGTAGTCCAATTGTTTTCTAGTTGCAGATAAAAACACTGGGTTCCATCAGCTTGACCCCACAAAGTTTGGTGATTGGGGGCTGTTAATTTACTGGTGGATGCCGCTGACAGAATGTGGCAGGAGGCATGTTATCCCAATGAGTTATCAACCAAAATATGCGAAAAAAAAAAACATAACTTCATCGTATCGTATAACGTTACAGCTTTCTGGGAGGTCCTTATTTCAGGATTTCCCAACAAACATAACTTCACATTCCCGTAAAAATCATAAACACGACAAGTAACTTCACGTTACCCAACCAAAAGAAACAAATCAAAGAACCATCGACTACCAACGGTCACGTTTTTACGTCATGCATTACCATGAACAAACCGACCTAAATCCCATAAACTAAATGTAGTCAGATAAAACTCGCATCCAGATGTCTCATTTCAATTAGTAAAACAATAATTAACATCACATAGTTATTAATACACCATAAAGTAGTAATCGAACCAGTAGAATCTTTAATGGGTATGCAAGCGAAATAAAGATTGAAAAACTTATAATTTGATTTACGTGCTACAGGACTACTCCGGTTGCCAACATCTTCAGTTTTTTTTTTAAGCCCTGTCCCCAGATCGGAACTTCTGCACTTTGGGCAGACCAGTGAATTCGTTAGTTGTGTTATCACATTTGATTTACTACATTACTTTAATTATTCAAGGCCGTAAAAAAATCGCTTAATAGTTATAGTCGAAACGTTAGTGAGTTTTAGGCTTTTAATTACCTTCGGATGGAGAATTCTGCTTAAACACTTCTAGTTTACATTGCCGGTTACAGTTATATACCAAATCCTGGGTGCAGACTTCTTTGGTTGTGGTTCTCCTAGAGGCCCTGTATAAGTAGAGGTTGGCCATCCCAAAATTCGGCGCCACGTTTTGTCGTCGCTCGGATTGTTTATCGTGCGTATAACACCATCTTCTTCACTGTATCTGCACAGGCACATCTGACCATGATCGTTTTACTTTATCGTGCATTAGCTGAATGGTATTGCACGGTACTTAGGATTCCGGAAAAGGGTAGGGTAATATTTGATACAGATTTCAGTGTTCATGATTGGAAGCATTTTAAAAAACAGCTACAGAAAGAAAAGTAAATTTTAGGGCTTTCACCTTGTTCTATGTCCGTCTGTAGACATCGAACTTTTTTTCTTTATACAGATAAATTAAAAATTCTTTTTCCGTTAGACAGGAATTAATGATATATTACGATTTACATTTTTCGAATCTTTCAAAAGTTATAACTGCACCCTCTAACTGTGGAAAAAGTTGAAAATTACAGAATATCAAACGAATATTACAAACGATGTAGTTATGTTAGAAGTTCAAAATTTTGGTGTTGAAATGTGAAGGTTACGAAGTTACCATTGGCAACAATCACTTGACCCTTTAGACCCAGGGGGGAGGTGGATGCAACTTTTTTTTTTATTTTAACAAAAAAGTGTATGTTTTTAGAGATAAATTAAAAATTCTTTTTTGGGTTGGACAGGTATTGATGAAATATTACAATTTGTATTATGCGAATTTTCCAAAAGTTATAATTGCGTCCTCTAACGGGGGAAAAAAATCGAAAAATCCCAAAAATTTAAAATGAATATTGCAAACGATGTAGTTATGCTAGAAATTTTGGTCGTGGAATGTGGTAGTCTTGAAATTTCCATTGACAATAATGAGTTCACCCTAAGCCCAAGGTAGGTAAGAAATGGAACGGTTTTATTTTAAGAGATAATTGGAAATCTCTTTTTTAGTTTGTTACAAATGAAATATAATTCGCATTTTCAAAGGTAGTTTTAATTTTTATCATGAGAGATCAGGTTTATGGTAGAAATTTCGGCGTGTAGAGTTCTGTTATGGTAGAAATCCCACTGACATCAATTATCTGCCCACTATTTTCAGAGGAGCGAGACAAAAGCAACTTTTTATGTTTAAGAACTAAAAGACAAACACTTTTTACGTTTTATAATTATAATAAAATACTACTATGTCCATTTCTTCCATCATACATTAAAAAATAAATAACCCCTCGAGCAGCTGCTTGTAAAGAGGTCTGACAGGAGACTGTCAGTTTATATGCCATTGTAGATAGTTCATGAGGATGGCAGGACCTCGGCAGAAAAACAACACGAAAATCCATAATTAAAACTTTTAAGGAGTGAAGAAGTAGGCAAAGGAAGAACTTAATTCTCTTTGAAAATGAGATTCCCACATGCGCCAGTGGCGATATGCGTTCTTCTAGTTATTTTAAACTTTCAGTACCCTCTGACAGTGGAAATTCGAACTACTGTATAATTGAGAAAATAAACTATTAATATTTTATTAGTACCTGTAATGTGCAAAAAAAGTTTTTCATTTATCACTTAAAGCAGAAAATTTACATTTCACCAATGGCACAAATCATTACTATTAGGGTAAACCACTTGATCATTACACTCTGTAAACAAAAATTTAAGTTTCTAGCAAAAACCATTGAGGTTGTAATACTAGAGACAGGACTCCGAATCCCGTAGCATTGACCGCCATGATTACAGACGGCTGTATCTGCCGACTGCTTAGTGAGGAAAGATACCCATGGTGCCTTGCGAATTGGCTGGTAGCAACGATGGAGGCTATTTAAAAATGCTTAACAAATGATTTAAATAAGGCAGAACTTTGCTGTTTGTTTTTTATTTCAACGAGGTTATTTCAGTGTAGTTATTAAAGCAAAATAGATTTAATTAATACACACTTACTGATTTATATCGGATGAAAAACGAAGACGTTGGAAACTGCTTCTCTTTCAAATCGAGGTTTTGTATGAAAATTTAAAAAAATTCGATATGTTCTTAATATGTGATTAAAGCTGAACTAAATTGACTGTAAACTTAGCAGACTTTAATTTGAGCCCGTTTAAAACAGGAACAATGGTAAACATATTTTAAAATCTAATACATGATCAAATCATTCAGTTTAAGTGAAACCCTCAAAATTTGTAGACCTTAATAGTGCAAATCCGCGCCACATTTAAAAAAAAACATGAAAAGTCCCATTTATTTTCTTCTTTCATTAAAAAAATTAATTTTTATTAAAAATTGAAAGAAATAATCAGAGAGTGTAAACTTTTTTTAATTCAGCTGAGGCAGGAAGTCAAATCTCCTCCCAAAAAATGACAGAATTTAATTTCATGCTATAAAAAAACCCAAATATTATAAGCTTGCACAATATATAATATGTTACCTAAATAATAATACACATGAAGACGTCCCATGGCCGAGTGGTTAGCGTTCTTGGCTGCTGACCTAAGGGACCTGGGTTTGAGCCCCGGGTAAGGCATGGTTGTTTGTGTCGTTTTTCTACTGAGGGCCTGCCATCCTCTCACACCTACTATGGCATATAAACTGACAGGCTCCTGTCAGACCTCTGTGGCAAGCACCTGCTTGAGTGAGTATTTTTTTTTTGGCAAAATAAAAAATGCAAAGCAGACAGCAGACGTCTCATAAATTTAATTCCATATGCTTAATATTTCTTATTGTAATATAATTTACGAAAACATTATTTTAATTTCATGTTAATTCAGGCTTTAAATCACCTACTTTACATGTGCAAATATTATTAGTTTTATATATTAAAAAATTCGTGAACTACATTCGATTTAGACAGAAAGGTATATTGAAAAGTTATACCCCCTCAAGCAGCTGCTTGCCACAGAGGTCTGACAGGAGCCTGTCAGTTTATATGCCATAGTAGAAGGTCTGTGAGGATGGCAGGACCTTAGCAGAAAAACGACTTGACAACCGTTTATTTTTAAATCCCTTAGTTTAACAATTTCAATTTTTGATTTATCACAAAGAACACATCTCGTAATTTTCATAAAGTTCTAACCTATGAAATGTCAAATTACTTCCTTTACAGCATTTATTTTTGCATTCGTACGCAGAGCATGAAGTAGGCATTTCACTGCTGACTTATTAAAAACACCCAACTTTCTCCTCACTGTCGACTAGGCTTAACATCTGTACGTGTTCATGGCTTCCGTTGCCAATCCTGTCTCTAGTAAAATTACCTCAATGGCAAAAACAGATCGTTTTCAATATTTATTTAAAGATTTGGTATTTTACAGCTTTTTTCCGCCACTAGAGGTCGCCTTTCGAGTTTTTATTTACCGCCTTTAGCACTCTCGAACACTGTAAATTCCAATTGATGGGTATTGGAAAAATAAAAATAATGTTTTTGTGGAAAAAAATTTTGCCGATATACAGGATTCGAACCCACATCTCTCCAAATACATGCCAGAGTATTCTAACTTGTTGGACTAATGCTGGCTGTTTTCACAAAAAACATTTATTGATTTATAGATGTTTAAACATCTACAGGTAACGTCGAGATTATCAAATATTGTTTAAATCATTAATAACACTAAATAGCGTGATGTGACTTCATTATTTATGTCAATCTTACTCAGAGCACTAAAAAATAAATAGTTGCCACCAGAGATCATAGATGTCATATGGAGGCACCCAAAATTCACGGGAAGACTGATAGTTATTATTAGTGGAAAAAACGACAGATGGTATTAGTTCAACAGATTAGAATACTCTGGCATGTTTCTGGAGAAATGCGGGTTCGAATCTCGTATATCGGCGAAATTTTTTCCACAAAAACATTTTTTGATTTATAGACATTTAAACATCTACAGGTAACACTGATATTATCCAATATTTTAAAATTATTAATATTTTGTTGGTGCCTGTAAAACAAAAAATATATAGTTTCGTTTATCTCTCTAAGAAAAAGTTTCATTTTCGCACCCCTTTTTGGCTAAGACGTCAAAGCCTTGTTGCCATTGTAAACCTTCTGACCATAATACTCTACTGCCAAAATTTCAGATTTCCAGTGTAAAGAGTTTATCTGCAATATTCGTTCAAAATTTTAGCATTTTCCATTTTTTCGCAACGCTGGAGGGCTCTATAAAAGTTATTGAAAATTTTAAAAATTGCGAATAGCAATATTTGGTCGACACCTATCAAACCCAAAAGAATTTTTGATTTAGCTCTAAAAGTAAAAAAATTCATAAAAGTGAACTTTGTCTATAAATGAACAGACAGGTGGAAAGACAGATGGACAGACAACAGAGAGACGGACAGACAGGTGGAAAGACAGATGGACAGACAACAGAGAGATGGACAGACAGACGAACAAATACTGGCATAGGCAGACGACAAAGTGAAAACATTAGCTCGTTTTTCAAACGAACCTTAAAAGAAATTATTTGTTTCCAGCCAATTGCCGTCTTCTATGGAGTTTCTCGGGAAAAAAAATATTTATTAATTTATTTCTTTGAGTGAAATTTTTACATCCAATTGCAGCGCAGTGAAGCATTCATAAAACTGTACTCCTTTGAGTTAGTATATAAATTAAAGCACCTCTTGGGTTAAGGTGTTAGGTGAATTTTCTATGAGCTTAGATGTTGGAATGCTCATTTACTCATATAATAACAAAAAAAACACGATATAGTATAACGAAGGCCTTCTGATAAACCCATAAATATTTTATTTTGCAGGTTAAAAAACAGAAAACTTCCATCAGATCGTAGTGAAAGTTCAACAACTGTAGATCTTAATTTAAGCAAAGAGAGCCTGTGGTGAAGTAGCAAATGCATCTGTTTCCTCTGAAATCATATGCCAATCACCTAGCAAAAAGGAACTTAAGAGGCGATTGGATGAACCTGAGGAAATTAATAAAAGATGTGTTAAAAAAATCAGGCTACTTCAGCAAACAAAACGCAGAAACAAGAAGAAAATTCAAAACCAGAAGTTACTTCTGAAAGATATTGAGAAGAAAAAAAATTATGGAAGAACACACAGAGATTTTAAGCAAAGCATTAGGTCTTGATCAAGAATTGCTGTCTCGTCAGCTTGCAAAAGCTCAGGACAAAAACCAACCTAAAAACATTCTGCTGAATTAAGAGCATTTGCCCTCACACTTAACTTTTACTCACCGAGGGCTTATTGTTATGTGAGAAATACCTATAATTCTGGCCTTCGTCATCCTACAACCATTTCAAAATGGTACAAACATGTAGATACTTCACCAAGCTTCACTTCTAAACTCTTTACAGCTTTAATAAATGCAGTCACCTGTTGTCAGTATCCTATGGTATTTTCTCTAATGATAGATGAAATGGCAATACGTCAGCATGTTGAATATGATGGTCATGTGTTTCATGGCTACATCAGTGTAGGCTCACAATTGGATGACTTTCCTCTATGACATCTACTGCATATCAGGCAATTTATTGTGATAGTGGTAACAATTTAGATGATAAAGATGATTTCAATGGTCATGATTATTTATTTAAACTAGGTCAGTATGGTTAACATATTGTGTATTATATAGCTGGCTATATTATAAGGAAACTATCCTTAAGGTTAAGATGTGAAATATCTGTAGAAGCACTTCAGGCAACAAAGCCGTATTTTAGACAGTCATTAGTAAGCTACAAGAGTAATGGTTTTACCAGAGCTCTTGTTATCCCTATTTTCAAAAAAGATGATCGCAGTTCTTGTGATAACTATAGGGGTATCAGCCTACTCTCTGTTCCAGGTAAAGTTCTTTCCATGATTGTGCTTAATAGAATTAAGAATCTGGTTGACAGTCAATTGCGTGATGAGCAATGTGGATTCAGAAGTGGTAGGGGATGTGTGGATCAGATATTTTCTCTTAGACAGATTCTTGAGAAATGTTTAGAGTTTCAGAAACCTTTGGTTGCTAGCTTTGTTGATTTGAAAAAGGCTTTCGACTCTGTTGATCGTCATAATTTATGGTTGATTGTGAGATCATATGGTATACCTGACAAGTTAGTTATCATAATGAAAGCTCTCTATAATAACACTGAGTCGTGTGTGAGAGTTGGTAAGGCTTGTAGCAATTGGTTTAGCATTACTTCTGGTGTTCGACAAGGGTGCATTTTGTCTCCTTTTTTCTTTAGCTTGGTTATTGATTATGTTATGCGAAATTCACTTCAAGGGAAAGATTTTGGCCTTAAATGGACTGGAGATACGAAAATTTCTGATTTAGATTATGCTGATGATTTAGCCCTTTTGGCAAATGATGTCGATCAGATGAACTCTTTCATTCGAGCTTTGATGAAACTGGTAGTAGAGTAGGTTTGGTTATAAACAGAGAGAAAACTAAAGTGATGAAAATTGGTCAGGCAGGTTGTGATTCAGTTCATCTGAATGGTTGTAGTCTTGAGCAGGTGTCACAGTTTAATTACCTTGGGAGCAATGTGACAGATACTGGTGATGTGCGGCATGAGATTAACAGACGAATAGGGATTGCTGCCTGGACTTTTAAGAATCTATGGAGAATGTGGTGAAATAGGCTTATACACCTAAAGACTAAAATTAGACTGTATAATAGTTTGGTTCTTTCTAGGATTAGTTATGGTAGTGAAACTTGGACACTGTATAAACAAGATAACAGTAAAGGAAACTAAGAAACTAGATGCTTTTGATTCTAGATGCTTACGTAGTATCTTGGGTATTAGGTGGTTTAACTTTGTAACTAATGATGAGGTGTTAGGCAAAGGAGTCATCAACCTCTTTTGAGCAGCATATTGTGCAGAGAGAGACTCCATTGGTTTGGTCATGTTGCCTGTATGGATAATTATAGATTGGCGAATAGGGTTATGAACAGTGTGCCTAAAGGCCTCAGAAGGAGGGGGAGACCTAGGATGCGGTGGGCAGACAATGTCAAACAGGACCTTATTAGAATTGATGTGCAGTGGCCAGATGCAGTAGATGTAGCTCAGGACAGACTTGCTTGGAGAACTAAATTGCACAGTCTGGTTGGACCTCTGTAGCCAATGGCTGCTTGAGGATGATGATGATGATGATGACTTGTTTTTGAGTCATTATGTTATTCATGTTTTCAAACATATGTAATAGCATTACTTGATAATCCTCATACACTGCCTTACCAAAATATTAGAGAATTAAAATATCATAGCTAAGCGATCGATTACTTTTACAATATGCCTTTAACAAAAAAAAAGACTGAAGATAAATATCGCAATCAAATCTAAAGCATGATTTTGAACAATATTAGTTCAGTATTTAAAGAGTTATAGAAGCTAGATTATTTCACAATAAATTTGTTTATATTATCAAAGTTAGAAAGAATTCTTAATGAAAATATCATTACACAAACTTTTAAAATATATATTTTATTAAATGTTTTGCAACAATATTATTTAACTTAATTATTTTTTCGGATAAATTCTTGTGATTCATTACTGTGTGTTTAACATTCCAGCTTCCATATAACTTTAAATACTAAATTAATATTGTGGAAAATACAGATTAAATTATGATCTTTAATTTTTCAACAGTTGCATTTTTTCATTAAATGAATATTTTAGAAGTTATAGAGCTTCGAAATATATTGATATAACAAGGAAATTTCCACTGTATTTGTGAAAGTATTTAAAAATATGGCAAAATCTTTTGGCTTGTGATGGCAAAATCTTTTGGCATCAATAAACTGAAATTAATATATTACTTTATATGGCTCGCTGATGCTAAATAATTTCCCACTAATGCATTATATACCCAAGCTGAAAATGTCGAGAATAATAATTATAAACTAATTTATATAATGTTAATATTTATATCTTTCGAAAACTGTGTGATGTGTTTAAACATTTCTAAGTCATTATTAATTTGGCAATTATTATTGCAAATTGGTTAACTGCTGTATTTTTACTTAAAACCCAACCGACCAACTCAGATTTTCAAATGAGTTTAATAAAACGACTTGTGCAGAATGTATTCTATAAAGTTTAGGAATATATATTTCAGTAAATTCATTTGATCCAATTTTTTTTGAAATTGTTGATCTTTTAAATTAGGAAATCTAATGGTTAACTGGTTTGTCGGAAATTTTTTAATGTAACTTAAAAAATTTAAAAATACTGGGATATATAGAAGTTCTATGATAATATTAGCATGGGTATGAAAAGAAGTCCCAGGCGTAGTTTCTATGTGACAATGATGTATAGGAAAATAAACAATGGTGAGAATTTTCTTAGAAGGTGGCTTATTTATTCAGAGAGCACCAATAAAATTTATTGCTTTTTTTGCAAAATTTTTGGCTTCTCCAGAAAGTCAATGTTAGGAAATTCTGGAAATAACGACTGGAAACATGCCCATGAATACTTATAGTCAGATGAAAATTCAGTACATCACCTGGAATGTCTAAAGAAATGGTTTGAAACATCACTGCGATTACAGAGTAATAAAACTATTGATAAGGAGCTTCAGTCACATGAAAATTCAGTACATCACCTGGAATGTCTAAAGAAATGGTTTGAAACATCACTGCGATTACAGAGTAATAAAACTATTGATAAGGAGCTTCAGTCACAAGTGGAAAAAGAACGAGAGCATTGGTACAAAATTTTAGAACGTTTGATGAGCATCACTCAGTATTTAGCTGAACGCAATTTGGCTTTCAGAGGAACTTCAGACACATTATTTACACCACACAGTGGGAATATTTTAGGTCTTGTTGAGCTACTTCGAAAATTTAATTTAACAATGAGTGAACATTTACGTCGGGTGTGTCTAAAGAAACTCACGTTCATTATTGTGGAAAAAATGTTCAGAACGAAATAATCAATTTGTTGGGAAATTCTGTTCAGGAAAATATATTTAACTGAACTAAATCAGCCAAATATTTTAGTCTTATTTTAGACTGTACGCCAAATATAAGTCATGTGGAGCAGCTTTCATTTATAATACGATTTTGCGATGTAGAAGACATTGCAATTAAGGAACATTTTGTTAGCTATAAACCTGTTATACAAACTACAGGTCAAGGATTATATGAAAGTATATTTAATTTTCTGAGTGAGAGCAACCTAGACTTACATAATTGCAGAGGATGGGGCTACGATAATGGTTCAAATATGAAAGGAAAAAATAAAGGGGTTCAGGCACGGATCATGAAGGAAAATCCACGGGCGTTTTATATGCCATGTGGATGTCATAGAATAAACTTAGTGGTTGGTGACAATGCAACAAGTTGCTTCGAATCCACTTCTATTTTTGGTACTGTCCAGCGCATATATATTTTCTTCTCTGCCTCTCCTGGGTGATGGCATGCACTGAAAAAACATGTCAACTGCCTCACTGCAAAACCTTTATGCGAGACTAGATTGGAGTGCAGAATAGAATGTGTCAAAGCCATTAAATATGAAATCACGGGAATTAGAGAAGCTCTTTATGAACTTTCAGAAATGCCTGCGTCTGATCCTGTAGTGCAGAATAGAATGTGTCAAAGCCATTAAATATGAAGGCACGGGAATTAGAGAAGCTCTTTATGAACTTTCAGAAATGCCTGCGTCTGATCCTGTAGTGCGACATGAAGCAGAGACTCTTGTAACACAAGTAGAAGATTACGGTTTTCTAATGATGATAAATGTCTGATATGATGTCTTAGGCAGGCTAAATGTTGTCAGCAGAACACATCTGTGGAACTATCTACTGCAGTTTCACTAATGAATAGTGTCACTGATTATTTAATTGATTATCATGCAAATGGATATGAAAAAGCCCTAGAGCCAGCAAAAGAATTAGCTACAGAATTAGATGTAGAGCCCATTTTTAGAAATAAAAGAATAAGCAGAAGAAGGAGGCTGTTTGAATATGAGTGCACTGACAAGGTTACAAATGCAGATGACCCAGAAAAAAGATTTAAAAATCATGTGTTCAATGTAACACTGGACAGAGCTATTAATTCTTTATCAGAGAGATTTGAACAGTTACAAAGTTTCAATAACACATGGGGATTTTTAAATGACCTAAAAGATCTGCCAGATAAAAATAAACTCAAAGTAGCATGTCAAGGTTTGGAGAATAAGTTAACGTACCAAGAAAATAGTGATATAAATGGATGTGATCTCTTGACTGAACTAGATATAGCCAAAGAATTATTTCCTAAAGATGTAAAGCTTCCAATAGAAGCTGCTAGGTCCATAAACACTAATAAGTTACAGGATGTCATGCCAAATCTGTGGGTTGCATTAAGAATAATGCTTACAATGCCTATTACTGTGGCCGCTGGCGAGAGAAGCTTTAGTAAACTAAAGCTTATAGAAACATACTTACGGTCATCCATGTCTCAAGATAGAATGAATTCTTTGGCAATTTTGTCTATAGAAAATGATATTGCAAAGAATATAAATATAGAAAGTACCATGATAAGATATGATGATCTAAAGGCTAAAAAAAATGTTTTAGGTAGGCTAATTGTTCATACTGTCCAAATACTGGTTGACAAAAAAAAAATATTATTCTTCATTGTTTGTTAAAAAAACAACCCAGGTAATAAACTCATTTCCATATTTTTAGTTTTTTCTCTGTGAAAATATTTATAATTATACTTAAAAAGGGCGCCAGCAACCATAGGGCCGGCCCTGGGTGTATACCAAGTTGGGTGTATTTTTTTGCAATTTTTTGCTCACCAGTGCGTGGTTCAAGTTGAAAATAAAATGTGAAAGCCGTGTGAAAAAAGGAGAGATAAAATCAAGGAATTGTGTAAAATACAATTGGGATATGGCAAGAAGTGTTGGTATTTTAAATGAATGTTGTCACACGAAAGATAGGCAAAAGTTACAAAATATAGCTTTTGTACAAATCTCTTCATGCTTATCACCTGAAGTTCGTAACCTTTTATGTAACCTTGGTGTTAGTAGTTCTTGTAATGATATACTAACATCGAACGGCATATTAGATTGGGAGAAGTTGGAACGTTTATTGAATTTTTCAGGTTGGTTTCACATTGTCGTAATAACATATGAAGTGTATCGAGAAATATAGATGTTAAATGTTAGTTTTTTTAACATTTCATGGGAACAGTGCATTCGATGTATTTACTAACTGTTGAAATCATACTTATTATAAGGTGATATTAAGGAGAAGGTTTGGGCGTAGGCACGGCTTAAGGGGCTCAAAACCTTTCCAAATACATTACGTTTATATTTTTTCAGCATTTTTGTGTTTTCGAAATATTTAGCAACTAATAAGTACTGATGCAAAATATAACATTGGTTTGAATTTTGGTAGCATTTTTTAATGTAACTTGATTATATTTTTAATCTGAAGAAAACCTCTCTCTCCCAAACATATTTTCAAAACATACAACTGAAAAAAATTTTATACTTTGACTATCTAATGAACCAGACTTTGGAATTTTAAAAGTTATTGCATTCTAGTTTTTTCCTCCAAGTTATGCTGTATTAAAAAAAGAAAACCTTTGTAACACACTGGAGCTTTCTATCTATCTATCTTCCAATATGAGAAGGAAAATTTGGGCCTGTGTTTAGCAGGTGTTTTATTTTTTCATTCCAGCAGCCAGCCATTTTTTTTCTGGGAAGCAGACCCTGTCACCTTCAGTACCCTGTGTGAAGGCATATGTAGGGGCATATAAAAGATTTTGTAGTCCAGAGATGACACTTTTAACCAATGTTATATTTTGTTGTGAAAATCCTTCATATGCCACTAAATGGCCCCCTCCAGATTTGAGATTTATGACTGTCCTTATTGCTAGGGATTTGGAGTTATTTTATTTCTGAACTGTACTTTTGCACAGAATGGGCTAAATGGCCAGGTCATGTGTACCTAAAGGGCTCAGAGTTTCATTGGAGAACTCACTGGACAGCTGTTAGAGAGAGATGGAAGTTTCTTGTGAAGGCTATACATTAGGTTATTTAATGTGCATAAGGGATATCTGGCTTTCTTATAGAAGCTTGGTTCATGTGGTGAACAATTGTAGTAACTGTATGGCAAGACGATGCTCTGCTATACAAGACAGCACTACATCTTGTGGGAAATGCCATCTACTTTCCAGAAAAGCCTTCAATGAATATCATTTTGCTGTGGGACAGCAGAGAGAGGACCTGTCATTGTGATAGATCAGTGTAAGTCTGGGTTTTTAATCATTGAAGTGCATGGGAATTCTTTTAGAATTTTGAGCGCATGTCTAAATGGAGGTGCCAAACAGTAATAATAGTCTAAATGGGATGCCAAACAGTTATGAAATTTTGAATTTTGTGAGCTAAACAGAAGTATACAATGCTCTGCTTAAGTTAAGCCAGTATAGGAAATAAGAGGTGACAGGATAGAAAATGATAGGAAGAAGTAACTGGGGATGGGAGACTAAGGTCCTGTGCAGAGGAGACCACAAGGACCCTGTCTGCTGAGGGAGGGGAGAAGGCCAAAGGGTACCATTGGTCCTTGGGGGGGGGGGGGGACAGATACTAATTTGGGATTTGTGATGCTGGTCGGGCTCTCACCCCCACCACTCACCAAGGCAGTGGAGCAGGCCGGTCGAAAGCAGAGCAGTGTGGACCCAGGCTCCCCTAAGTTCCCACTGAAGCACATGATACGGCTAGTAGTAGACAAGATCAGAATGAGGTAAAAAAAAGTTGGGTTTTGGGGTCAGCTTGTTACTTATTGTATTATAGACAATATAGCCAAAACATACATAGAACTGGCCATTCTTATTTTATGAGAAAGGAAGGTCAGAGAAAGGGTTGAGGTATGGAGGAAAGGCATTCACCTGGGTTGGAGACCAAGATCCTGTGTAGGAGAAACTACACTGGACCTAGTTTACCAAGGGAGATGAGAAGACCAACAGGAGTCCATGATCTTCAGGGGTGAAGAAACTAACTTGTGAGGGGCTATATTGGTTAGGGCTCATCCCCAACCCCATCACTCACCAAGGCAGTGGAGTGGAACAGAATATAATTTAGAGAATAATTTAATTATAGTACATACATTAGCAGCTAGTGGGAAACGTGGGTATATTGGTAGTAAGGGAATGGCTAATAATATACCAAGAGTTATTAGTATATGCTTTAGAAGCTAGAGGGAAACATGTAGGTATAATGGTAAGGGAATGGCTAATGATATACTGTGAGGAGGAGAAAAATAAATTTCACATATCACATATTGTACATAACATTGGTAGAAATTATTTCAAAATAGTTATTAGTATATACTTTAGAAGCTAGAGGGAAATGTGGGCATATTGGTGGTATGGGAATGGCTAAAGATATACCATGGAGAGAAGAGAACCAAATATCACATATTATACGTAACATTGGTAGGAATTTATTTAAAATAATTATTAGTATATACTTTAGAAGTAGTGGGAGACGTGGATATATGGGTGGTGAGGGAATGGATGATGATATACTACACTGCTCACAAAAAAGTTAGGGGATATTTCTTTGCTTCATATTCATTTTGAAATATCCCCTAATTTTTGTGAGCAATATATGAAGGAAAGAGAACCACATCACATATTATACATCACAATGGTAAGAAATAATTTAAAATAAATATTTGCACCGTGGCCGAGTGGTTAGCACGCTTGGCTACTGATCTAAGGGACCTGGGTTCGAGCCCCGGATTTAGGCATGGATGTGTGTGTCGTTTTTCTGCTGAGGTCCTGCCATCCTCTCAGATCTCCTACTGTGGCATATAAACTGACAGGCTCCTGTCAGACCTCTGTGGCAAGCAGCTGCTTGAGGGGGTATTTATTTATTTTTATATACTGTAGAAGCTAGAAGGGGCATGTGGATATATGGGTGGTAAGGGAATGGTTAATGGTATACTATGAAGGAAAAAAAAACACATATCACATACGTAACAAGGGTAATAATTTAAAATAAATATTAGCATATACTGTAGAAGCTAGAGGGAGCATATGGATATATGGGTGGTAAGGGAGTGGTATACTATGAAGGAAAGAGAACCACATATCACATATTATACATAACATTGGTAAGCTTCAGGGGCATAGCAAAAGACTATGTGGGGGGGGGGGGAGAGATAAAAAAATTTTCCAACTTGAAAATCAAATTTTGCCAACTGAGAAATAAAAGCTTTACATAGGTTATGTCTCTGTCAGGAACATATCCAGTAATTTTGCTTTGGGGGTGGGGAATCTTGCATATATTGTACCAAGTGCATTGATTTTGCAAATTTGTGGTGATTTATACAATATTATGTAATTTTAAATATCCTGATTTTTACCATGTCACTTCGCATTTTGGCAAGTTCCTTACATTTTGCCCATTTTTCTCGATTTTGCCAAACTACTTAAATTCACATAAACAATCCAAATTTTCACAACTTACCGGCATTTTGCCAGTAGTTTTGCCAACTCCCTTAGATTTTGGCAAGTTACCTTGATTTGCCCAACTACACTAGATTTTGCTAAGTTGCCTTGATTTTTGCCAACTGGTAATAATTTACAGTAAAAAATCCCAATTTTTACATCTTCCCTTAATTTGCCAAGTCACATCCAATTTTGCCAACTCTCCTCGATTAAAAATAACTTAAAATTATCTATCGTTTATACAAAAATAATCCCATTTTTCCCTACTTGCCTGTGTTTTAGCAAGTGGCTTCAAATTTTTTCAACTTGCCATAATTTCACAGAAAAAAAAAAACAATTTTTACATCTCACCAGAATTTTATCAAGTCATTTTGAATTTTGCTAAGTTGCCTCAATTTTGCCAAGTTGTCTAGATTTTACCAAGCCCCCTTAATTTTACAAAAAATCCCAATTTTCAAACTTCACATGGATTTACAAAGTCACTTCGAATTTTGCCAACTCTGATCAACTTTTGGGGGAGCCTTTCCCCATCCCCCATAGCTAGGCCCCTGGCAACCTTCATCCATTAGTAAATACACAGATTACCTGTTGACATAGAATTCATAAAATAATGAGGTTCACCATGAGTGGAACTTGAATCCACATCTCCCAGATACATGCCAGATGTTCTATAATACTAAACTATCAATGATTTGAAAAATTGATTGAGAAATTAACTAGATGTTAATAATTTATTGGCTAGAACATCTGGTACTATCTGAGAGATAGTTTGAGTCCCATAATGGCAAAACTTATTTTTTCAACAAAATTGTTTCTAGAAGCTGCCTTTCCAATTCCATTATTACCCCATTTCTCACCTATTGTTGTTTAGAGATTAACAGTAGAGCCAGATCAAGGGGTTGGAAGGAGCAGGGCATGGAAAAGCTAGCAACTAGAGTAGAGTCAATATATGTTACACATTTGTTTAAAAATTCTTTAAATGTTATAGTTTTTGAAATACAGAGTAATTTGCTCACTGTTTAATTTTAAAAGATATAGTACTGTGCGAATTAGTTGGGACAAGCAAAGCAACGCTAAGTCCCTTCCGCCTCAGAGTCTAAACTATTGCAAATCTAAACTTGTTCGTAACATTCTGCTGCAAGTCTAAATTTGTGCATGCAGCTTCCGGGCCATAGACGCTTCACCCCATTGAAGGAATGATGGACAGCAAAAAGTACATAGGCTTTCTGGAGGCGAAAATGGTCCCAACACTGCAGAAGCTGTTTCCTAACGGCGATGGGGTATTTCAACAGGATCTGGCTCCATGCCACAATTCTAAGCTTGTTAAGAGCTTCTTTACCCAGCAACATTTGAAGGTATTGGAGTGGCCAGGAAATTCACCCAATCTAAACCCCATTGAAAATTTGTGGGCCGTTATTAAAGTGCACATATCTAAGATGGATTGCACGATGAAAACCAAAATGATAGAAAGTGTCATGAAAGTGTGGTACCGCGACCCTGAAGTGAAGGAGATGTGTGGAAAGCTAGTGGCATCAATGGTTGTGAGGATGAAAGAAGTAATTAAAGCTAAGGGGGGGGGGGGTCACATTCACTATTAACTACACTCTTAAACAAATGAATATTTTAGTTGTGTCTTTGTTACTACATTTTCCTATTGTCCCAACTAATTTGCACAGTACTATATTCATCAATAATTTGTTTTATGATATAGCTGTGAAATTTTTAAGTGATGAATTGACGTAAAACAAATGAAAAATCAAATAGACTGAGCCGGTGTTAGGTTAGTGGGTTTGTACATGGGTTTGAATCCTGCATATTTGGCAAACTTATTTTCACAAAATTATTTTAGAGTATTATTAGAAATGTGTAATTTCTGTATAATTAATGTGCAATTTCTGTATAATTAATGTGATAATTTTTAAACAAAAATATTTTTCAGTTGGGAATTAATCTGTCACATAAATTATTAGAAATGTGTAATTTCTGAGTAACAGATTAATTCCCAATTGAAAAATTTTTTTGTTTAAAATTTGAGTTTATAAGCCTCTCTTGATTCCCCTCATTTATTTAACTTCATCTGTCTGACTTTCCTATGACTTTAATCATACTAAAGTGGATCCAACAAGGCTGGCCTCACTCTTGAGACCAACATCTCTTCTTAGAGGTTGTCAGGTAAATCTATTCAACCTCTAAGTAGGTCAACAATAATTGCTGTTACTTTCCTCCTGATGAAGTGCCTAACATTGTGTTTTAATGTTTTAAATATACTTCTCTATGCAGAGATATTTTTTATTGTATTTTTCATTGGTCTTTATGAAGTTTAATTACTCATTTTGAAACAGCATTGTTATTGCCCTCAATATGCTATATTACTACTCATACTATGTCTTTGAAGACCAGCTTATTGGTTGGATGCTAAATTGGAATTGTGTCTCCTGGCCTTCTCTATTTATCTACTCAGATAAACACAGTTTTTATAATTAGATGCCAGCAAAAAATGTTCTGACATCCTTTTATTTGATGTAAGCAAAACTCTGCTTACATGAAACTCTGCTTTGATTAAAGGTAGAGTAAACTCACTCTACCTTTAACCAAAGAACCATGGTTCCTATAGAAGAGTAACCATAGATTGCTCTGTCAGTAGAGCCACTTGACTGAATCACATAAACTGGGATTGGACTTAAAGCAGAGACATCATCAATGCTATCCAGCACTTTCTGAATCTTAGCCAGAACTCAATAAGAGCATCTAAAACTCTGAGGTTCCCACTTTTCCCCATTTGGGGTCTTCGTGGAAGAAGTGACTGAGATACCTTTTGCACACACACACTTAGAATGAAACTTTCCCACCTCAACTATCAACCATATCCAGTCAGCTACCTGTTTCTTAATTGATGATCTTGTAGCTCATGTAGCCCACTAAACACGATGAGTGTACTTTCAAAAGAAACAGGTGACAGAGTACCTAGAAAATTCTAATGGGAGGCAACCACTAAAATAAATATTCTAACCACTAGACTAAATGTGCCAGCATATCCAATCATGCAAAGCATAGGATGTTAAGTATTGAATCATGCATATGATGATGGGATCATTATAACCATTTACAAGCAGCATATTATAGTTACATTCCCAGACTGCAATTTGTTTATATTAAGATTACGTAGTTGACATATAAAGTCTATGAAGCATTTGGAACTTAAAAAACAAAAAAAATGCCCCCTCAAGCAGCTGTTTGCCACAGAGGTCTGACAGGAGCCTATCAGTTTATACACCATAGTAGAAGGTCTGTGAGGACGGCAGGAACACAGCAGAAAAACAACACAAGAATCCATGCCTTACCTGGTCCTTTGAATCAGCAGCCAAGCTTGCTAACTACTTGGCCATGGGACAGCTGGAACTGCTTTATACAGAAATTTATGCTTTCCCACCATACAGTAGATAATATCTTGCTTATTTTCAGTTGTATATAATCACCTTGACAAAGGTAATTGGCTACAGAAATGCTTTGCTTTATTTTCTAGGTGGCTATTTGTTTTGAGAAAATGTGTTAATATGTAGTCACTGATTGTTATTTTCGAATTATAAAAGTGTTTCTACACAGTGTGTTGTAATGGTTTATTTATGTTAAAGCTTGCATACCTGGAGATTTTACATATTTTAAAACTTACTGGTTTGTGAAATAAATTTTCTATTTCAGATACTGTTTCCTCAGAATGGTATAAAACAGCTGTTACAAAGCTAGCACCTGTTATGAATTATGTTGCTCATGTGTATGCAAAGCTTTCTGTGACTGATTTTGTAAATAGCTTTGGAAATCATTTATTGTGGACACACAATAAAAAGGTAGGATATATGTGATTTCCTTTATAAGTATAATTTCTATGCATCATTTCTATTTTGGCTTGCAATCTGAATATGTATTTAAGGGTTATATGCTGTTTTCAGAAAAATTGCATTGCTTATCATTATCAGATTCTTCTTTTGAACTACCATAGGCTTACTACAATTTAGTCTAGTTTAGAAACGGGGTCATTTCATGTCAATTCAACCAGGCCAGTTCACTGTCCATCACAGACTTGAACTTTGGCATAAATGTTAATACACATAAGATGTCTATTTGTCCGAAATATTTTGAGTCAAAAAAATTTTTGTAAGGAGTTGTAATCGTTTAACCTAAGGGGAAAATATACAAATTGCAATTGTGACTAAATATATTTTTTTCTCTGCTTCTATGGTAGATGAGAAGACTAAACTTGGTGTACTGAGGTAGATTTGCCTTATTAATTCATTACAAAAATCAAATTTGAAAAATTTAATATGGTTTTGAAAATAATTGCAAAATTAAAACTGACGTTGTACATTATACTCTATAGAAATGTTTTACAAAATTTGGAGTATGGTCATTTCTTTGATAATGAGAAGAAAAATATTGAATTTGTACCAATGTTATCATTAGTGATGCACTTCAGGGGACCACACTGATGCACAGAGAGGCTACTTTTATTAGATCTGTTGGAATTTGAAGTGCTTGCTACTTGCACTGAAGCTCTACTTTGTAACTCCATCCACTCCAACTAGCATTCGGCTGCTACTTACAGCTATTATGCTGCTATTGATAAACGTTCACAACCTTCTTTACAGTGATCAAATAAAAAAGCCCAATATTTAGAGGGAACATATTTAACAATACAAATGTTGAGTGGTACATAGAGTGACCAGATTGTGATTGGTGAAAACTGGGACAGGTTATTAAATCTTCCGACTTCAGTTCTTTTAACTTGAAAATGGTAAATTTGCTTTATTTTTGGTCAACTGTTCTATAATAAGGAAAAAAATGTATTCTCAAATGTGACCACTGAGAGTGTAATCATGATTACCTCAATTTTTTAATCTTTGAGGAAAAATATTTCTTTGCGGATATTATCTGACGAATTGTGCAAGGCATGAGTGGACGTGGTTGGTTTAATCCAATAATAGAAACTGTAATTGTTTTCATTTACTAGACTTCACAAAATACACTTGGTATTTCTAAAATACACTGCACGATATTGAAATTGCCCCCACTCTGAAGGAATGAGGGGATAGAAGTGAAGTGTAGCACACACATAGCAATACATATTGCCATACCATGATTTAATTTGCAAGCCACTTACAGTGGTTAGAAGATGAGATAATGCAGCACAATGTGACTGCCTCAGTAGGTGGTTGCACCAGAGTGAATGGCAATACAGGCAACAATATAGCGTGACATGGAGTGATACAGTCAACGGATATGGTCCTGAGGAATTGCACACCAAGTAGCGTTGACTTGCTCCCATAATTCATTGAGATTTCACACCAGCCGGTGAGAGAATTGTACACATCGTCCAATGTGGACACACAGATTTTCCATTGGGGATAAATCTGGAGATCATGATGGCCATGGCAATACTTGAACATGTTGCAAACATTGTCCGGAGACCCTAGCAGTGTGTACACAGGCATTGTCATGCTGGAAAATGGACTGCTGCATGCCTCACAGGAATGGTAACAAAACGGACTGCAGAACCGTGCTAACGTATCGTGCAGCTGTCTGTGTTCCTGTGATGCGGATAAGAGGTGACCTGCTGTCATATCCAATAGCACCCCATACCATTATGCCTGGCTGATGGGGGATGTGCCAGTCACAAACAAAAACTGGATCCATCCTCTCAGCAGGTTGTTGCCATACATGGATTGTCAATCGTCAGCACCCAGACAAACGGAATTCATCACTAAACACAAAAGTGTTCCATTCGTGACCCCAGTTTGCACGACTTCGGCACCAAGCCAGATGAGCACTGTGATGGTTTGCAGTCAACAGTTGCCTAGAGCACAGGTGTGCCTCATGCAACCTCCGGCTTACCGTTCGGATTGTTATGGGGACGTCCATGGCTGCTAACACAACCAGTCAGAATATCGCCTGCAGAGCTCTATGGTGACAAATGAGCATGTCGAACAATGTGCCTATCAAGCAATACTGACATATGTCGCACAGCACCACTCCCTCTGCGACGCACACTAGAACCTTCATTTCGTCACTGTTGCCACCAGTTTGTGCATCCCAATGAACATGGTCAGTGACACGACGTGTAGTCCATCCAGCTTCACATAGGCTTATAATTCTTCCCCTCTCACAAACAGCCAAATGGGGTTAAACCTGCTAATGGCATGTACCAGGCATTTTTAGCCTTTGCTGAACAATTTCCAAGCAGAACCACCTAATCTCAAATGTTTTCATAACTTCCACCTGCATGAACACAATACCAACCCTGTTCCTTCTTGTACTTTTTCTCTTGAGCCACGCACGGCATTGGCTCCAGATTATCATCATTTACATATCTCAAATGCACACACTCACTCTTCTATTTGCGTGTTTGTACAATATATCCTTCTGGGTGGAGGACTTCCAGCGTCCGTCCATCCGTCCATCCATCCGTCAGTCTGCCCATTGCTTCCTAACATTCCTCCTTTGGGGGAAAGCCCCTCATGCCAGGAGGGGCATTCCATTCAAATCAACTAAAATTTTGGAAAGAGTTTGTGATAGTTCACTCATTCACTTTTACTTTTCTTTAACCAGTTTTACTGTATTTATGTTATAATTATTGTTTTGGAGCTTTCTTTAAGTTGGATCTTCATTTCTCTCAGCCCAATCTGCTAGGGGAGTTGTGCATGCCCAACTCCGATTTCTGATTGACAACCGCTAATGTGTGCAGAAGGATACTCCCCGTCTCTTGCATCATAGCTAGGGTGATTGTAAATTTATGCAAATGGGTTTTCCCACACACACGTCAGTTGCACACCACATGTATAGTAAGTGACGTTAGGTCATGGAGTATGGAGACTGAGTAGAGAGAGAGAGAATGTAAAATGTTGGTAAGATTTTGTTAGAGTTCAGAGAAGCAATTTTGCTTGACTGAGCTGTTAGTTGTTCAGATAATTTTGTGTAGAAGGAAGTTTCACTTTGGTGAGTCTAGATTTTTGGAAATAAACTTTATTGTTTTATGAAATAGTTTTGGACTTCTAATTTTTTCTCTTGAGCAGAGAATATATTTGACTAGAATTAACTTGAATAATTGATACTCTTTTGATTAGAATTCTTTTCTACTAAGTAACATTTATTATACTAAGAACCCTCATTTTGCTTTAATGGCAAGATTAATTGCTTGGCTCTCGAATTGTCCAGTAATTTAACATACATTTTAGATCAGTTATTAGGTCCATAGTAATGAAAGTAACGTAAGTTTTGGAGTGTTACTAGTTCACCACCCATTATAGATTTCAATGATCTTTGGAATAAATGTTAGTACACATAAGATATCTTATACAATTGTATGAGATATTTTGAGTCAAAAACATTTTTGTAAAGAGTTATAATCATTTAACCTAAGGGGAAAATATACAAATTGTGATTGTGACTAAAGGTTTTTCTTTTTTTTTTCTTTGCTTCTGTGGTAGATGAGAAGACCAAACTTAATATACTGATGTAGATCTTCATTATTAATTCAATAAAAAAATCAAATTTGAAAAATGCAATATGGTTTTGAAAAAAAATTAAAAAAACTGAAAATTTTAAAATATGAAAAAAAGTGATGTGGCTCTACAGATAAAAAATTAAAACTGACATATGTTGTACATTGTACTCAATAGAAATGTTGTATGAAATTTGGAGTATGGTCATTTCTTTGATAACAAGAAAAAAATATTGAATTTGTATCAATGTTATTGCTGATGATGCACTTCAGGGGACTGCACTGACACTCTTGTGCCTGCATACTAGGGAAAATGCACAGAGAGGCTACCAATGTGTTTGCTGCTTGCACTGAATCGCAACTTTGTAACTCCAACCACTCCAGCTAGCATTTGGCTGCTGTTGATAAAAGTTAACAAATTTAGCAATACAAGTGTTTAATGATACATAGGGGAACAGATTTCGATTGGTATAAACTGGGACAGGTTATTAAATATTCCAACTTCAGTTCATGTAAGTTGAAAATGTTAAATTATGCTTTATTTTTGGCCAGCTACTCGTAATAAGGAAAAAAATTTAATTCAAATAATTAAAACTGTTGGTGAATTGTGATTACCTCAGTCTTTCAGGGAAAATATTTCTTTCTTGATGTTATCTTAAGAACAGGGCTGTACTAAGGCAGGGACAGTTGCCCAGGGTGCTAATGACATAGGGGCACCATGCTGAATTTGTCATGTCCCTTGCAAAATTAATGAGCGATTTTTTTTTTTTATGTTAGTAATTGCATAATGTAATATATGTTCATGGATGCTGATTTTTTTTTATTGATAATATTTACTATGATCATTGTACATACTGATGATATTAATTTGAATACACAGCAAAATATTTAAAAATGTTTAATGCACGATTATGCTATAATAACGTTAATTGTTCCTGAGCAACACTATTCTATATCTAACTTATCACTATATACATAGTCAAGTTATGAGTGTTTTTGCCATGGTATAATTTCACTTAAGGACACTTCTAATCCTTGCAAAAAGTTCCCAAGTAAATAGATGGAAAATATTACTATTTCAGTTGTCTTCAAAACTTCTTGTGCTGGCTCAGTCCAGTTTTGTTGTTATCCTTATGTTGTTCTTGCAAAGACCCTCCTTTGAAGATCTTAATTTGGCTGCCATTGATGTATAGCACTGATATTACCACTTGATATTTTGACACTGGATACCAGTCCAAGTTTTAAAAAGGTGAACCCTCTTCATAAGGTTGTTTTGCACTAACCAATATTGGTCAAGTTGACTATCCTTTATTACTCAAATTGTAGAAACTCATTGCTCAAAGTAGCTTTAATTTAAAATTAAATTTAAGTACTTTAAAAATTATTTAATCAACTAAATTCCAATTTAAAAACTTTAACCCTTCTAGTGTCCAGGCTGAAAATCAGTTTTCCATCCAGGGGCCAAGCTATTTTCTCACTATGCTCAGCCAAAAAAAAACTAACCTTAGAACTTTTTTGCCAAATAACTAATGAAATTAATTATGGAATGTTGTATACCAAATTAATCAGCATTTAATTCTGGATTTTCTGAAAATCAAGTATTTAACAAAAAAGACTATATGTTTTATTTTAATAGGACCTTTTTAGAGTCATGTCGTAAAAAAATGCATCTGGCAACATAAATAAAAATTAAAAACAAAAAACTAATAGACAGAAATGATTACAATGCACATGAATAGAATGACTATATATTTCTGAAAAACAAAAAAATTACGATTTTGGTTTTAAGTAAATATATTTCTCGTTTTGTAATTTTTTTCTTGGTACCATGCTTTGAGAAAATCCCAGGCTTTTAGTCAACTGTGCTAGTCAGATGAACAAGTCAACTTTTGAATTTAAAAAAAAATAACTAATCAACGGAAATATGTCGTGTTATATACCAAATTAAATAGAATTTAATTATGAATTTTATGAAAATAAATAATATAAATAAATTTGCAAGCATATTGATTTTAATAAGCCTTTTTTAATGTGATATGGTAAAAAAAAATGATTGCACTATACAATTAAGGCTTCGTTTTGGAAAACCTGATGAATAAAAATAGTTAAATTATATATTTATCAAAAGGAAATTTCCTCCTAAATAATATAATATTCAAACTGAAATATGATTTTTATTTCTTTTAATGATTCTTTTCAGTATTGTATATATTTTAAACACAGCCAGTGTTATATGTGACTTGAACTTCTCACATTCATGGGATTTTATGAAATAGAAAAAAACCTCCTTGGCTGCTTTTTTTTGCTAAACGTTATGAATTTTTTCTTTGGGTGTTGAAGTTTAGTGATCTTGGCTAAGTGCAAAAAGGTTTGTGCACCAAAGCAAAAAAATAAAAACAGCATTATATCATCTGTGTGGCACAGCCAGGGTATTGAGGGGGGTAGGAGCTTTAAAATCATAATATAAACTTAAAAATTTGTAATCTTAAAAAAAAATATTTTTCGAGGAGGGGAGTGTAGTGGAGAGGACGCCTTTCTGAAATTGCCTTCCCACATGATGGCTGATTTCCATAGCAAGGAAGTCTATTTTGCTTCTGTATCCAAGACATTCATTTTCAGAAAACGGTAGCTCAAAAGTTTTTTTACTACAAAAACAAGAGATGATAAAATAAAAATTACATATGATCTAACGGGATGTTAAGTAAAATATCCTCAACAACTTTTAAGCCAGCCTCTGATCTAGCCCGCCCTGCCCACAGTCAGTAGGGGACACCGATGGACTTGGAAAGGCTGACGACTGTCAGATGGGACGTTACGCCATGGTTCCATATGACGACTGTCAGATGGGACGTTACGCCATGGTTCCATATGTAGGGGAGCCATACCCAGTGCACATTAAAGAACTGCTGGATGGCGTTGACGGGAGACTATCATCTGTCTCCCAACAGCTGTTCAAGTGGGTCCCCTCCCCCAACCTTCTCTGAGCCTTCCGGATCCTTGTGACCTGGCCATTTAGCCAGTAGTGTGCAAAAGTGCCACTCACAACCCAACCTGATCTGTCATATCTTGGAAAGATTGATAAATCTGCCAATTCAAAGATCGCTAACTAACAGAAGTAAATCTACAGAAATTTATTTGCTTCCATATCCAAGACCTCATTTATTTTCAAAAAATGATACTAGATCCAAGTTTTGCTGGAAAAGTAATAAATAATCGAATAAAAATTAACACATAGACTAATGCGATGTTAAAATATCCACAGCAACAAGTTGTAGGCCGGCTATACGATGTATCCTAACTATGAAAAAAATCAATACTTTTTGATGGACCAAAAGATAGCTAATTTCAGAAATAAACTACTGAAATGAAAACTAAGATTTAAATATAAAAAAAGTAAATACTAACTTTACAAAGGGTATCCAATATAAATAAAAATATAATCCAATATGCTGGATGAAAACTGTAAACATCATTTTTTAGTACACACAAAGGAGATTGCATGTGTCAGCCATCTGCGTCTTGTTTGCCTCAGTGAAGCATAACTAATTAAATGCAGCTGCAACCAGAATTTCTAAGAAGGATGTGTTTGCTTCCAGTTTCGATTTTAAGGTGGTAAAAGATGCATAGAATGCTGGGGAAAATGATAAAAATAATTTGGGAATACTGAAATAGGTTTATGACAGAAGAATGTGAAATGGGGAAAAACAAATGGCGGTACGTATTTTGTAATTACTTCCAAAATTTTTTATTTTTAAAAATAGCAGTTTTTTTTGTTAGTTTTTAGGAGATTTTCAAAAGTTTAAGGAAAAATTTGTTGATAATAGTTCAAATCAAACTTGTGAGCTTAAATCAGAAGGTTGCTTCAGCAAATAAGAACGTTTAACAAACAAATCGGCAATACCATTTAGTGCTTCCAAGAAATGGCAATCAGATGGCTTTATAAAATTATTTTTATTGTAGTTTAATAAATTATGCATCAAATTAAAAAGCAATATTATTTTTGAAGCCTGAATTATATATTTTTATAAGATATTGTGATGCCCCCTCATTCACTTTTACTTTACTTTAACCAGTTTTGCTTAATTTACATTATATTTATCAATTTGGGGATTTTATTTCATTTTGGCATCACAGCACTCATTTCCAAGAGCATAGGAGTTGTGCATGTGCAGCTCCAAACTTTCGATTATCACCCTCTGACGCACACTTGTACAAGGACACGCCCGCATTTGCTTCATTGTCTTTTAAGCTTGTGCACTTGTCATTTTATGCAAATGTCTTAACCGGTGCAACAGCCATGTGTTGCTGAGCCTGTACTCTTGATATTACAGATTAGAGAGTGTGGCTTGATGTAACCGTGACATGTAGTCACAGTACTCAAGAGTAGTAGAGTTGAAGTAGTTAGTAGTTGTCAGTAGTTAGAAGAGTGTGAAGTTAGAGTTGGAAGTAGTCACGGAAGTTGGTGTTTTTTAGTTGTCAGTTAGTAGTCTCACAGAAGTTGGTGTTAGTCACAATAGTGATGATGTAGTCGACATCTCATTAAAGTTGGTGATTGTTTAAAAATAATTTTTTGAAAATAAACTTGTTTGTTATAGAAACTTTTTTGAATCTTTGCTATTTTTTCTCTTGAGCAACATTAGTTGTTTTGATTGTAAGTTAAATTAGAATTGACAATCATTTAATTTTTGAATTCTTACCTGCTAAGTAATGTCCGCTGGTATTCGAACCCTTATTGGACTTTATTTGGCAATTTGTTAATTATTGCCTGGTGCCCGACTTTAGCTATCCGGAGGTTGAATAAATATTGGATCAAAGGGTCCAAAACTTTAAAGTATTATAAATCTTTGGAGCATTACAATATATATATAAATTACAGCAGAAATTTTTATTTTTAAAAAATAATTTTTTTTTGTTGTAGTAAATACGGATGCATATGTCCTTGTCCTCTCAATTTAGATTCTCTGAACATAAACAGATGACAGGGACACTGGAAGAGTTAATAGAATTAAGTATTGGTTGATGGACAACTACATGATGAACAGTGTAGTGTGGATTCAGAGGTGTTAAAGGATGTATTGATCAAATATTTTCTCTTAGGCAGATTCTTGAGATAATGTGTAGAGTTGTAGAAACCTGTGGTTTGCTAGCTTTATAGATTTCAAAAAGGCTTTTGACTCTGTTGATTGACAGTTGGTAAGTCTTGCAGGGATTGGTTTGGCATTGCTAGTGAGGTTAGACAAAGGTGAATTTAGCCTCCATTTCTCTGTAGTTTGGTTATTAATTATGTTATACAGAATTCTTTGGAAGGGGAAAAATTTTTGCTTCAAATGGTCTACAGTTTTGAAGATTTCTGATTTATATTATGCAGATGATTTGACCCTGTTGGCTAATGATGTTGAGGAGATTAATTTTTCATTAGGGCTGTTGATGAGATTGGTAATAGAGTAGGTTTGGCAATAAACAGAGAAAAAACTAAAGTGATGAAAATTGGTGAGGCAGATGGTGCTTGAGTTGCTTTGAATGCCTACTCTGTTGAACAAGTATCTCAGTTTAATTATCTTGGGAGCTATGTAACAGATACTGGTGATGGCAGCATGTGATAAATAGAAGAATAGGAATTACCACTGGGACTTTTAAGAATCTATGGGATGATGTGTAAAAATAGATGTGTACATCTAAAGACTAAAATTAGTCTGTATAATAGTATTGTTCTTTCTAAGGTTCGGTATGGTAGTGAAACATGCACCTTTTATAAGCAAGGTAACATGAAACTTAATGCTTTTTATTTTAGATGCTTATGCAGTATCAGTATCTTGGGCATTAAGTAGTTTGACTTTGTAAGTATGATGTGGTTAGAAGAAGGAGTGGCAACCTTCTTTGAGCAGGATTTTTGCACAGAGAGAGAGAGACTGTTGCATGTGAGAGAGAGACTGTCCATGTCTGCATGTGGATTTTGTATGTTGTATGTATATATTATTATTTAAAGCCTTAACTTCGCAATGTATAATGCCAAATGAAGCCCCACTGGTGCTTGTGTTGAAACATGTCACCATGTGGGAATGATTACCTGTTCACCAAGTTGGAATGTTGACCCATTTGGATTTTAACATTTTTAAGTTGAAATTTAGTTGTTTAAATGTTTTTTTAAAGTACTTAAATTTGATTTTAAGTTAAAGCTACTTTAGCAATGACTTTTTACAATATGAGTAATAAATGATGCAGTCAACTTAACCAATATTAGTTAGTGAAAGGTAACCATATGGACTGTGTCTACCTTTAAAGAAGGACTGGATACGGTGTTAAAGCATCAGTGCCAATATCAGGTGATAATAACAGTGCATTACATTAGTCAGTATTTAAAAGTCATCAGCAGCCAACTTAAGAAGATCTATTATGGAGGGCCTTTCCAAGAATAATTCAAGGAAGACAACAAGACTGGTTGAGCTGGCTTAAGACGTTTAAGGAGACACTAACTATGGTAATGGAGTCAATGAAATCAAATGAGGAATTCATTATACATTTAGTTTTTGGAAATATAGCTGATAATTCTTCATATATTTAAATTCTGGTTTATAAGTTGGAGATTTTTGCTTTGAGTTGAGGACATGCAGGGTTGTTTTCTTTATATAGTTTTATCTGAAGGAATAATTTTGGTATGCTATCACAGACCTTCTACTATGGCATATAAACTGACAGGCTCCTGTCAGACCTCTGTGGCAAGCAGCTGCTTGAGAGGGTATAGTTTATAGGTGGTTTACGCTATTTCTTTAATGATTGTGGAAGATGAGGATTATTTCTCATTTTTTTAATTTTTTTCATAATTTTGTTGGATCATAATAAAATTGTAATATCATTACAGTGTAGGATAGTTAATACTTCATTTAGCTTAATAGAATATTAATTATTATTCCAGATTACTCTTTGTTTGCTTTTGTCAGCTCATAAAATTTTTTTATTTTATTATTTCGTTTTAATTTGTTCAGTTTGTATAATTCATCGTTATATTCTATACTGGTAGTTTGTCTATTACCATAGATATTGATGATAGTTCTGTATAATATAAATTGTCCTTTTTCTTGAGCATTCTGTGGTATTATTGGGTTGATGCAAAAGTAATAGAAAAAAAAGTATGAACAACATATTTGCTGCTGTCAGGAAATGTGCAGTAGTCTTGTAAACAATATGAAAGACAGTGCAGGCATCCAGTATCTAATGACCTCTGCACCTACATTTAGTCAGAAAAGTGGCAAAAGGCATTTCACAAGGGCAATGTAAGAATTGTATATTCATTCCTACATGCTGTGCAAATTCAGAAATGATGTCCAAGAATGTTGGCAAAAACTGTGCATAGTTTATGGTGACAGTCTTCTCTGAAAGCACATAGTATTTGTGTTATGACAAATTCCAGTTAGGTGACATTATTCATACGGGCAACATGGCCAAACCAGTGGAGTCTCTCTCTGCACAATATGCTACTTAAAGGAGGTTGCAGACTCCTTTGCCTAACCTCATCATTAGTTGCAAAATTAAACCACCTAATACCCAAGATACTGCATAAGCATCTAGAATCAAAAGCATCTAGTTTCCTGTTATCTTGTTTATAAAGTGTCCAAGTTTCACTACCATAACTAACCCTAGAAAGAACCAAACTATTATACAGTCTAATTTTAGTCTTTAGGTGTATACACCTATTTCTCCACAATCTCCATAGATTCTTAAAAGTCTCGGCAGCAATCCCTATTCGTCTGTAAATCTCATGCCGCACATCACCATTATCTGTTACATAGCTCCCAAGATACTTAAACTGTGACACCTGCTGAAGACTGCAACCATTCAGATTAACTGAATCACAGCCTGCCTGACCAGTTTTCATCACTTTAGTTTTCTTTCTGTTTCTAACCAAACCTACTCTACTACCAGTCTCATCAACAGCTCGAATGAAAGAGTTCATCTCATCAACATCATTTGCCAAAAGGGCTAAATCATCAGCATAATCTAAATCAGAAATTTTCGTATCTCCAGTCCATTTAAGGCCAAAATCTTTCCCTTGAAGTGAATTTCGCATAACATAATCAATAACCAAGCTAAAGAGAAAAGGAGACAAAATGCACCCTTGTCGAACACCAGAAGTAATGCTAAACCAATTGCTACAAGCCTTACCAACTCTCACACACGACTCGGTGTTATTATAGAGAGCTTTCATTATGTTAACTAACTTGTCAGGTATACCATATGATATCACAATCAACCACAAATTATGACGATCAACAGATTCGAAAGCCTTTTTGAAATCAACAAAGCTAGCAACCAAAGGATTCTGAAACTCTAAACATTTCTCAAGAATCTGCCTAAGTGAAAATATCTGATCCACACATCCCCTACCACTTCTGAATCCACATTGCTCATCACGCAATTGACTGTCAACCAGATTTTTAATTCTATTAAGCACTATCATGGAAAGAACTTTACCTGGAACAGAGAGTAAGCTGATACCCCTATAGTTGTCACAAGAACTGCGATCACCTTTTTTGAAAATAGGGATAACAATAGCTCTGGTAAAATCCTTAGGAACCTTGCCTTTATCATAAAAGATATTCAGAATTTCAGTCATCCAAGTGGTAAACGAAACATTCCCAGTTCTAAGCATTTCTGTAGTAATTTCATCTACCCCTGGGGATTTATGAAGTTTAAGTTTTGAAACAGCCAAAATAACTTCAGATTGTGTTATAGGGCCAACATTAAAGCCACCAATGCATCTATCATCATTGCAAACATTGGGAGTAGAACTAACTACATTGTTTAGAACATCACTGAAATGCTCAGCCCACCTAGCTGTGACAGAATCCCCCCCCCTTCTATAACCTTACATTGTTTATCCTTCAATCCCTGTATACATGTCTGTTTTCTACCACAAAAAACATTAACTATCTGGTACAGCTCTCTGCTGTTGTGCTGTCTAACTGCTTCCTCAGCTTTGTCAGCCAAACCATCAAGCCAAATATTCTTTTCAGCAGCTAACTGATCTTTTACACGTTTATTAAGTTCTCTGTAATGCTTTCTATTAGGACTAGTAGGGTATTGATTAAGGACAGTCCTGCAGTTCTTTCTTTCCGAAATAAGCTCAAGTGCCTTATCACTCAGATAATTCTGTCTCTTCTGTTCCTTTTTTCCTAAAAGAGTACTGTTAGTGTCTAAAAATGCCTGTTTAAAATGATCACTTCAGTAGTAAGCAAACCATGACTGTCATAATGACTAAGTAGCCTATCATGGTAAGCTTTAGCTATAACTGGATCTTTCAGAGCTTCAGTATTAAAAGTAAATTTTTTAACCCTAGCACAACACTTTTTAAGTTTAAGTTGCAAGACATTTTTAACAAGGTAATGGTCAGATCCAATTTCAGCTCCCCTATATGCCCTGGTATTCATAACAGAACTAGCCCATTTGCTGTTAATTAATATGTAATCAATCATATTCTTATGCAGCCCATCAGGTGAAACCCATGTGTACTTATGTATGTCGCGGTGTTTGTAATAAGTGTTAGTTACTCTGAATCCATTGAGTTTACTTACCTGTAGGAGACGTTGCCCATTGCCATTGCAGCTACCAATACCAAAAGGACCTATTACTCTTGCCCAAAGGTCAGAGTCTGCACCAACTTTGGCATTGAAGTCACCAAGAACAAGGGTAATATCTCCTTTCTTGACAGAATTCAAAATATCCTGAAGTTGTTCATAAAACCTATCCTCATCCTCAGTGGGGGCATAACAGCAGATAACATTCAAGTCTTTAACGCTTGTCTGAAATTTTGCTGTAAGAAACCTTTCATTAACGCACTCATATCCTAGAAGAGCATCACTAGCTATGGAGCATCACTAGCGTGTCTGCGGAGAAGCAGACCCACGCCTTGGTGATGCTTATTGTCGTCCCTCCCTGAAAAGAGAAATTCAAGATTATTTTTAAGAATCTGACCTTTATCTGTCCATCTGGTCTCTTGCAAGCCGAGAATATCTAAATTATAATGGTGGAATTCTTGTGTGAGGACATCAAGAGAGAAAGCTCTGTGCAGAGTCCTCACATTCCAACTACCTATGGAGAGAAAATGGTTAGTGGGATGTTTAAAGGAACTATATTTATTGAGAGAGGGAATGCCGACAATATCAAACAGCCCCCCTAATCGCAGACATGGGGCAAAGACCCGTTCCCCCACTACTAAAGGCTGAAGCCATCTACACTGGAAGACTTCCTCCAATGTAGAATTTGACGATGCCAATAGAAGCAAAGAGTTCAGGTGCCTGCGATGACCTCTGCTTAGGTTTATCCACCAGCTGATAAACATATCCTGTGAATCTATTCACTTGGGGCTGTCAACCCACAAACAAACAGAAAACACAGCGGAAGATTTTTCCTCCACAGAAACCCACCAGTGCAGCAAAATCAGGGTCCATAATCAAGCTCAGAGCCCTATATCAGTCCAGTGGGTTTATATGGTCAGCACCAGGACCCTGTGTGGTTGACCACTCCTCAGCAGGGTAGAAAAAGAAGAAAAGTAGCCATAGTTGTCCAGATCAGTAGGCCACACTAATCTGGCAGCCCTCCCCTACCGTTCACTTCCACAAGAGAGTATCTCTTTTGAAAGGTACTAACGGTCTGCACCACGAGAAGGCGGGGTCGGACATTAGGTGCTAGGCCTTGCCGGTTCTGTGCATCATCACAGGGGATTGGTGCATAGCTCTCCTTCCAGTGACTACCCAGTACTAGCTACCATTTACAGACCATTTCTACTGGATACTGTTGTTTTATATTCTCTGTTGTTTGATGTCTCCAAAGTCTTGGTTTTGTGTAAAAACTGGATACCTGTATGTCGTATCAATTGTCACAATAAAACATGGTGGTTTGCTATACTGCAAGTGCTTCATTGCTTGCTTGACAAAAGGCTGATAATTTTGTTGACTAAACGATTACACGGGATGAAAAGTGGATCATTTTTGATAATGTCTGTAGATGATCATTGTGTTTAGCAGGAGAAACATCCCAGTGTGATGCTCCCAAAAATATGTTATTATTTTAGTTTTGCAGGATAGCTGAACTCTATGCAATAGGGCACTAGCAAATAATGTAATAGGGAGTTGCACTATGCAATAGTGCAACTCTGGCACTAGGCAATTAATCTTGCTAAAAAATTAAGTAAAGTTTTTTTTTTAAAGTCGGCTCATAAGTAATTTTTGTAACCAAAAAAAAAACAAGAATTTAAATTATTTTCCTAATTATGTAGTTAAGTTAATATTTCTTAAAAATTAAAGTCAAATACAAATTTCATAAAATTAAATAAGTTTATTGGATTCTAGGGTCACTAAAAGCTTCTACATAATGAATGTTAAATCTTTCACCAACATGCTGCACAACAACTAAAATTTTACTGAGTACAGACTGTTCCTCTACATCAACACTAGCTACTTTCTACTATACTAATGTAGCTACATTTGTATATGGTGATCAGATAAAGATGATGGCGTAAGTGTCCATGACGTTTTTTGGTGCTGTTAGTAGCTGTCAATGAAAATGGAGTTGTGTACAGATCAGCCACACTATGGACAGGGAAAATGATGATTCAAAGTAAATGAAAAGCCCTAAAATATTAATATTAATGTAAATAAATTTAAAACTGGTTAAGGAAATATAAAAGTGAATGGTGAACCATCACACCAGGCTATGGCAAAACCAGAGTTGCATTCTTTTAGGTGACACTCTTTTTGGTGGGATTGCAGGGGTATCTAATAAATTGACAGACTCTTATCAGACCTATATGACAAGCAGCTGCTTGAGGGGATCCACAGGACAATGGAAGGCTCCCATTGTGCATTATGGATGCAATAGAAATTCCTACTGTTGGACTGTGAAATAATCTCTGAACAATTTAATTTCCAATAAGAAGTTTATGAATGATGATGAGGTGAAAGAGTGCATTGCTAACTTTGTTGCCACAAGGACAAATGTTTTTACAGGAGTGGCATCTACAAACTTGTAGATTGTTGGAACATAGTCATATCTACTAATGGTAATTACATTCTTGTTTGTTTAAATAACACATTGGTTAATCATGGGAATGGTTACTCTTGGAGGGCACATATTTTCTCATTACTTTTGCACCAACTCAAATGTTTAATGATAATTTCAATATCTGGGATTAATTTGTCAATAGGTTGTGGATTTTGAAGGATAGCAAAATTTTTAACCTCTTTCTAGAGATCTTTGTAGTATATTATTTGGAACTACGTTAGATTTGTTAACCAAAGGAACAGGTTTAATTATGTTTGACATTTTAAATTTATCATAGGAAAACCATTTTCATCATCATCATCATCATCATTCTCAAGCAGCCATGGGCTATGGAGGTCCAACCAGACTGTGCAGTTTAGTTCTCCAAGCATATCTGTTCAGAGCTACATCTGCTGCATCTGGCCACTGCACACCAATTCTAACAAGGTTCTGTTTCACAATGTCTGCCCAACGCATCCTAGTTCTCCCCCTCTTTCTGAAGCCTTTAGGCACACTATACATTAGGCACCCTATTCGCCAATTTATAATTATCCATACGGGCAACATGACCAAACAAACGAAGTCTCTCTCTGCACAATATGCTGCTTAAAGGAGGTTGCCAAATCCTTTGCCTAACCTCATCATTAGTTACAAAGTTAAACCACCTAATGGCCAAGATACTGCATAAGCATCTGGAATCAAAAGCATCTAGTTTCCTGTTATCTTGTTTATACAGTGTCCAAGTTTCACTACCATAACTAACCCTAGAAAGAACCAAATTATTATAAAGTCTAATTTTAGTCTTTAGGTGTATACGCCTATTTCTCCAAACTGTTCATAGATTCTTAAAAGTCCCGGCAGCAATCCCTATTCTTCTGTTAATCTCATGCCGCACTTCACCAGTATCTGTTACATAGCTCCCAAGATAATTAAACTGTGACACCTGCTCAAGACTGCAACCATTCAGGTTAACTGAATCACAGCCTGCCTGACCAATTTTCATCACTTTAGTTTTCTTTCTGTTTATAACCAAACCTACTCTACTACCAGTTTCATCAACAGCTCGAATGAAAGAGTTCATCTTGTCAGCATCATTTGTCAAAAGGGCTAAATCATCAGCATAATCTAAGTCAGAAATTTTCGTATCTCCAGCCCATTTAAGACCAAAATCTTTCCCATGAAGTGAATTTCTCATAAACAATAACCAAACTAAACAGAAAAGGAGATAAAATGCACCCTTGTCAAACACCAGAAATAATGCTAAACCAATTGCTAGAGAGCTTTCATTAAGTTAACTAACTTGTCTGGTATGTCACATACGATCTCACAATCCACCACAAATTATGATGATCAACAGAGTTTGAGCCCTTTTGAAATCAACAAAGCTATCAATCAAAGTTTTCTGAAACTCTAAACATTTCTCAAGAATCTGTCTAAGTGAAAATATCTGATCCACACATCCCCTACCACTTCTGAATCCACATTGCTCATTATGCAATTGCCTGTCAACCAGATTCTTAATTCTATTAAACACAATCATGCAAAGAACTTTACCTGGAACAGAAAGTAGGCTGATACCCCTATAGTTATCACAAGAACTGCAATCACCTTTTTTTGCAAAATAGGGATAATAATATGTAGCTCTGGTAAAATCCTTAGGAACCATGCTTTTATCATAAAAGATATTCAAAATTTCAGTCATCCACGTGGTAACTGAAACATTCCCAGCTCTAAATGGTAGCTAGGCGTAAACTGGAAGGAGAGCTGTGTACCAATCCCTAGTGATGATGCACAGAACTGGCCAGGTCTAGCACCTAATGTCCGACCCCGCCTTCTCGTGGTGCAGGCCGTTAGTACCTTTCAAAAGAGATATTCTCTTTTGGAAGGGAACGGAAGGGGAGGGCTGCCAGTTCAGTATGGCCTGCTGATCTGGTCATCTACGGCCACTTTTTTCTTGTTTTTCAACCCTGCTGAGGAGTGGTCAACTTCACAGGGTCCTGGTGCTGACCATTTATACCTACTGGACTTGTTTATGGATTTGAGCTTGATTATGGATCCTGGACTTGCTGCACTGGTGGGCCTCTGTTGAGGGAGAGTCTGCCGCTGTGTTTTCTGTTTGCTTCTGGGTTGCCAGCTCTAAGTGAACAGAGGCATGGGATACCTTATATCAGCTGGTGGATAATCCTAATCAGAGGCCATCGCAGGTACCTGAACCTTACTTAGCTAGTTGGGCATCGTCAAGCCTAAACTGGAGTAATGCGTCTCAGGCAGGCCATGTGGCTCTTGAAAAAGTCCACTTGAAAAGGTGGTGCCTGAAGTTCCTACCAGCATCGGTGACTTCAGCCTTTAGCGGAGGAGGAACGGGTCTTTGCCCCATGCCTGCGATCAGGGGGCTGTTTGATATTGTTGGCCCTACCAATCTCAATAAACCTAATTTCTTTAAAAATCCTACTAATCATTTTCTTTCTGCAGAAACGTTGAACGTGAGGACATTACATAGAGATTATTCTCTTGATGTCCTCATGCAGGAATTCCAGCGCTATAACCTAGATATTCTAGGCTTGCAAGAGACCAGATGGACAGGTAAAGGTGAGATACTTAAAAATAACTTTAAATTTCTCTTTACAGGGAGGGAGGATGGAAAGCATCACCAAGGCGTGGGTCTGCTGCTCAGCAGACATGCTAGTGATGCTCTTCTAGGATATGAGTGCATTAATGAAAGGTTTCTTACAGCAAAATTTCAGACAAGCATTAAAAACTTGAATGTTATCTGCTGTTATGCCCCCACTGAGGATGCTGATGAGGATGAGAAGGATAGGTTTTACGGACAACTTCAGGACATTTTGAATTCTGTCAAGAAAGGAGATATTACCCTTGTTCTTGGTGACTTTAATGCCAAAGTTGGTACCGACTCTGACCTTTGGGGAGGAGTAATAGGTCCTTTTGGTATTGGTAGCTGCAATGGCAATGGCCAACGTCTCCTACAGGTAAGTAAACTCAATGGTTTCAGAATAACTAACGCATATTACAAACACCGCGACATATATAAATACACATGGGTTTCACCTGATGGGCTGCATAGGAATATGATTGATTATATATTAATTAACAGCAAATGGGCTAGTTCTGTTAGAAATACCAGGGCATATAGGGGAGCTGAAATTGGATCTGACCATTACCTTGTTAAAAGTGTCTTGCAACTTAAACTTAAAAAGTGTTGTGCTAGAGTTAAAAAATTTACCTTTAATACTGAAGCTCTGAATGACCCAGTTATAGCTAAAGCTTACCATGATAGGTTACTTAGTCATTATGACGGTCATGGTTTGCTTAATACTGAAGTTGAGGAAGAATGGGGCCATTTTAAACAGGCTTTTTTGGAAACTAACAGTACTCTTTTAAGAAAAAAGGAGCAGAGGAGGCAGAATTATTTAAGTGACAAGGCAATTGAGCTTATTTCAGAAAGAAGGAATTGCAGGAATGTCCTTAATCAGTACCCTACTAGTCCTAATAGAAAAGATTACAGAGAGCTTAATAAACGTGTAAAGGATCAGTTAGCTACTGATAAAAATCTTTGGCTTGATAGCTTGGCTGACAAAGCTGAGGAAGCAGTTAGGCAGCACAACAGCAGAGAGCTGTACCAGATAGTTACCGTTTTATGTGGTAGAAAACGGACAGGTATACAGGGATTGAAGGATAAACAAGGTAAGGTTATAGAAGGTGAGGATTCTGTCATGGCTAGGTGGGCTGAGCATTTCAGTGATGTTCTAAACAATGTGGTTAGTTCTACTCCCATTGTTTGTAATGATGATAGATGCATTGGCAGCTTTAATGTTGGCCCTATAACACAATCTGAAGTTAGTTTGGCTATCTCTAAACTGAAACTTCATAAATCCCCAGGGGTAGATGAAATTACTACAGAAATGCTCAGAGCTGGGAATATTTTGGTTATCACTTGGATGACTGAAATTTTGAATAACTTTTATGATAAAGGCATGGTTCCTAAAGATTTTACCAGAGCTATTATTATCCCTATTTTCAAAAAAGGTGATCGCAGTTCTTGTGATAACTATAGGGGTATCAGCCTACTCTCTGTTCCAGGAAAAGTTCTTTCCATGATTGTGCTTAATAGAATTAAGAATCTGGTTGACAGTCAATTGCGTGATGAGCAATGTGGATTCAGAAGTGGTAGGGGATGTGTAGATCAGATATTTTCACTTAGGCAGATTCTTGAGAAATGTTTAGAGTTTCAGAAACCTTTGGTTGCTAGCTTTGTTGATTTTAACAAGGCTTTCGACTCTGTTGATCATAATTTGTGGTTGATTGTGCGATCATATGGTATACCAGACAAGTTAGTTAACATAATGAAAGCTCTCTATAATAACACTGAGTCATGTGTGAGAGTTGGTAAGTCTTGTAGCAATTGGTTTAGCATTGCTTCTGGTGTTCGACAAGGGTGCATTTTGTCTCCTTTTCTTTTTAGTTTGGTTGTTGATTACGTTATGCGAAATTCACTTCGAGGGAAAGATTTTGGCCTTAAATGGGCTGGAGATACGAAAATTTCTGATTTAGATTATGCTGATGATTTAGCCCTTTTGGCAAATGATGTTGATGAGATGAACTCTTTCATTCGAGCTGTTGATGAGACTGGTAGTAGAGTAGGTTTGGTTATAAACAGAGAGAAAACTAAAGTGATGAAAATTGGTCAGGCAGGTTGTGATTCAGTTAATCTGAATGGTTGCAGTCTTGAGCAGGTGTCACAGTTTAATTACCTTGGGAGCTATGTAACTGATACTGGTGATGTGCGGCATGAGATTAACGGACGAATAGGTATTGCTGCCGGGACTTTTAAGAATCTATGGAGATTGTGGAGAAATAGGCGTATACACCTAAAGACTAAAATTAGACTGTATAATAGTTTGGTTCTTTCTAGGGTTAGTTATGGTAGTGAAACTTGGACGCTGTGTAAACAAGATAACAGGAAACTAGATGCTTTTGATTCCAGATGCTTACGCAGTATCTTGGGCATTAGGTGGTTCAACTTTGTAACTAATGATGAGGTTAGGCAAAGGAGTCTGCAACCTCCTTTAAGCAGCATATTGTGCAGAGAGAGACTCCGCTGGTTTGGCCATGTTGCCCGTATGGATAATTATAGATTGGCGAATAGGGTTATGAACAGTGTGCCTAGAAGCTTCAGAAGGAGGGGGAGACCTAGGATGCGGTGGGCAGACAATGTCAAACAGGACCTTGTTAGAATTGGTGTGCAGTGGCCGGATGCAGCAGATGTAGCTCAGGACAGATATGCTTGGAGAATTAAACTGCGTGGTCTGGTTGGACCTCCGTAGCCCATGGCTGCTTGAGGATGATGATGATGATGATGATGATGATGAAACATTTCCATAGTAATTTCATCTACCCCTGGGGATTTATGAAGTTTAAGTTTAGAAACAGCCAAAATAACTTCAGATTGTGTTATAGTGTCAACATTAAAGCCAGTAATGCTTCTGTCATCATTACAAACAATTTGAGTAGAACTAACCATATTGTTTAGAACATCACTGAATTGCTCAGCCCACCTACCCATGACAGAATCCTAACCTTCTATAACCTTACCTTGTTTATCCTTCAATCCCTATATACCTGTCTGTTTTCTACCACACAAAACATTAACTATCTGGTACAGCTCTCTGTTGTGCTGTCTAACTGCTTCCTTTTGTTTGTCAGCCAAACCATCAAGCCAAAGATTCTTATAACAAGCTAACTGATCTTTTGCACGTTTATTAAGCTCTCTGTAATCCTTTCTATTAGGACTAGTAGGGTACTGATTAAGGACATTCCTGCAGTTTCTTTCTTTCTCAAATAAGCTCAAGTGCCTTATCACTCAAATAATTCTGTCTCTTTTGCTCCTTTTTTCCTAAAAGAGTATTGTTTGTTTCAAGAAATGCCTGTTTAAGATGGTCCCATTCTTCTTCAACTTCAGTAATAAGCATACCATGACTGTCATAATGACTAAGTAACCTATCATGGTAAGCTTTAGTTATAACTGGGTCTTTCAGAGCTTCAGTATTAAAGATAAATTTTTTAACCCTAGCACACACATTTTAAGTTGCAAGACACTTTTAACAAGGTGATGGTCAGATCCAATTTCAGCTCCCCTATATGACCTGGTATTCCTAACTGAACTGGCCCATATGCTGTTAATTAATATATAATCAATCATATTCTTATGCAGCCCATTGGGTGAAACCCATGTGTACTTATGTATGCCGCGGTGTTTGTAATAAGTGTTAGTTATTCTGAATCCATTGATTTACTTACCTGTAGGAGACGTTGCCCATTGCCATTGCAGCTACGAATACCAAAAGGACCTATTACTCCTCCCCAAAGGTCAGAGTCTGTACCAACTTTGGCATTGAAGTCACCTAGAACAAGGGTAATATCTCCTTGACAGAATTCAAAATATCCTGAAGTTGTCCATAAAACCTAACCTTCTCATCCTCATCGGCATCCTCAGTGGGGGCATAACAGCAGATAACATTCAAGTCTTTAACGCTTGTCTGAAATTTTGCTGTAAGAAACTTTTCATTAATGCACTCATATCCTAGAAGAGCATCACTAGTGTGTCTGCTGAGAAGCAGACCCATGCCTTGGTGATGCTTATTGTCGTCCCTCCCTGAAAAGAGAAATTTAAGATTATTTTTAAGAATCTGACCTTTATCTGTCCATCTGGTGTCTTGCAAGCTGAGAATATCTAAATTATAATGGTGGAATTCTTGTGTGAGGACATCAAGAGAAAAAGCTCTCTGCAGATTCCTCACATTCTAACTACCTATGGAGAGAAAATGTTTAGTAGGATGTTTAAAGAAACTATGTTTATTGACAGAGGGAATGCCGACAATATCAAACAGCCCCCTAATCGCAGACATGGGGCAAAGACCCATTCCCCCACCACTAATGGCTGAAGTCATCTACACTGGAAGACTTCCCCTAATGTAGAATTTGACGATGCCAGTAGAAGCAAAGAGTTCAGGTGCCTGCGATGACCTCTGTTCAGGATTATCCACCGGCTGATAAACATATCCTGTGAATCTTTTCACTTGGGGCTGTCAACCCAGAAACAAACAGAAAACACAGCGGATGATTTTCCCACCACAGAGGCTCACCAGTGCAGTAAATTCAGGATCCATAATCAAGCTCGTAGCCTTAAATCAGTCTAGTAGGTTTATATGGTCAGCACCAGGACCTTGTGTGGTTGACCACTCCTGAGCAGGGTAGAAAAAAAAAGGAAAAGTAGCCATATTTGTCCAGATCAGTAGGCCACACTAATCTGGCAACCCTCCTCTTCCTTTCACTTCCACAAAAAAGTATCTTTTGAAAGGTACTAACGGCCTGCACCACAAGAAGGCGGGGTCGGACATTAGGTGCTAGGCCTGCCTGCTTCTATGTATCATCATAGGGGATTGGTGCAGTGCTTCTAATTTTTTATTATTCCTACTGGTAATGGGGCGGGGGGTGGCTCAGTCGGTAGCACGCCAGGCTCGTAATCTGTAGTTCCCAGGTTCGAGTCCCAGCTGGGTCAGCATTGAGATTTATCTCCGCAAAATTCCCCGCCCTTCCCACGGTCAGTAGGGGACACCGATTGGCTTGGAAAAGCTGCCATCCATCGGATGAGACATTAAACTGTTGCCCCATGTGTGGGAGAGCCATACTCTGTGCACATTAAAGAACATGCTGGATGGCCTTGACGGGAGGCTACCATCTGTCTTCCAACAGCTATTTCAATGGGTCCCCTCCCCCAACCTTCTCTGAGCCTTCGGGGTCCATGTGACCTGGCCATTTTAGCCCATTGTGTGCAAAAAAGTGCCTCTCAGAGGTAAAACAACCCAACCTACTGGCAACGTTCATGCTGTTATGAAGTAAAACAGAATATAGTTTGGATAGTATTTCATAAAGTTGGTGCAGTGGATATTTCCTGATTAGTAATAGATGTTCTTTAGAAGTTTTTTGTGCAAGTAATGAAATTTTATAATTTTGATGCCTTAGCATAGAATAATGCAAAAATGCTGAATTAAAATTATTGAAGGATCTCTTAATAATTTTAATTCAGGATTTTGTTTTTCAAATGGTGTAATTAGGAATGAAAGGATGTTTCTTTATTTAAATAAAATTTAGGAATAAACAAAAATTACAATAGATATTCACAGTTAATAAAACTTTGTTTTATTATTAATAGCTAATATGGCAGGAAGTCTTCAATGTTTTGTAATGGCACTAAAAAATATTTCAGACAATATATTGAAGAGTTGTGAAATTATTTAAGAATACACAGAGAGATACTTGTTGGAACACAGTGTAAAAATTTACTGGCTTTTTTAAGAAGTACACTCTTAATCACTGTAAATTTCTTTCATAATGATTATTTGTTTATTTAACTATCATTGCATGTTTTTATTGCATTTCAGTACAAATATATTTCGGTCATCCACTCAATTTCATGTATTGTATTTGAACAGTGGTGCTCAAACCATGGTCTGCGGGCCACTTGTGTCCCACTGGACCCTTAATTGTGACTCGTGAACACGACAAAGCTTACAAAAACTATTTAAAAAATATATATATAATAGTATGACATGTACAAAATTTTCAAATTGGCCTCTGACATGTACCAAATTTTCACATTGGACCACAATTTCCCAAAGGTTGAGCACCCCTGTATTTGAATATTAAGCATACAATAGTGTTTGCTCATTTCTTCTAGATTTCGAAGTGATTGCTGTTAATGTGAGATAAATGAATATTTGCAATGTACACTAGTATTTGATGTTTGTAATGTTTCTTGCTTATTTTGAAGTAAAATGTCTTTGAATATAAACAGTTTCTTAAGTATGATTTAGGTTTTCATTTCATTAATTTAGATATTTGTTTATGCATTTGAACTGCTTCTGGATAGTGCAAATGTCACTTCTTCAGTATTAGCAAATTTGTTTCTTACTGCTTCCATGGAAAAAGCAATAGGCAATGTAAGTACATATCACATTATATTTTCATTAAATCTTCCCAAGCCATCAGCACAGTAGTGCATGACAAATTTTCACAGATCAGGATCATAGGTATTGGTCAGCATCACTAATCTAACAAACAAAACTTCAATTTTTAAAAATTAGAAATTTTGTGTTAATTTTTTTTTTCATATGGCTAATGATAGTAGAAATTCTAGCTTGTAAAATAATACTTACCTTTCCCATTTTGTGCACATTTTATTAAGATACAATATAAATAATTGGTATAATTGTAGATTAGTATAACAAACAAAACTTCAATTTTTAAAAATTAGAAATTTTGTGTGAAATTTTTTTTTCATATGGCTAATGATAGTAGAAATTCTAGCTTGTAAAATAATACTTACCTTTCCCATTTTGTGCACATTTTATTAAGATACAATATAAATAATTGGTATAATTGTAGATTGGTTAACTCCTATGTTAAATGGCATACTTTATCAGCTGACGGGCTTTCCATTATATCATTTTCAGCAGTATTCATCTCATCAACATCATTTCCAAAAAGGGCCAAATCATCAGCATAATCTATATCAGAAATTTTTCAGATAGCTAGAACATTTCAGCTCAAAATCTTCCCCTTGAAGTGAATTCAACATAACCAGTAACCAAACTAAAAAGTAGAGGAGACAAAATACACTCTTGTAAAGCTCCAGTAGCAATGCTAAACCAGTTGTTGCAAGCCTTACAAACTCTAATGCACAACTCTGTTATTATAGAGAGCTGTCATTATGGTAACTAACTTCTGAGGTTTGCCATATCATCTCACAATCATCCACAATTTATGACAATTAATAGTCAATTATATTGAAATATACAAATCTAATAACCACAAATTTGAAATTCTAGAAATTTATCAAAAATTTACCCAATTGAAAATATTTGATCTGTACAACCCCTACCACTTCTGAATCATCACTCTTCATCACAACCAAATTCTTAATTCCATTAAGCACAACAATTCAAAGAACTTTTCATGGAACAGAAAGTAAGAAAGAAGACAATTCCCCTGTTATTATCACAGCAACTGTGATCACCTTTCTTAAAAATAAGTATAATAATGACTATAGTAAAAAGCATAGGAACAACACTTTTATCATAAAAAAATTCAAAATTTCTGTCAGCCATGTGACAACAGAAACATTTCCAGCTCGAGGCATTTTAGTAGTAATTCTTCTATCCTTGGGGATTTAGTTTTAATTCAAAGATAGCCAATGTAACTTCAGAATTTGATATAGGGCCAACATTAAAACCAGTAATACATTTATTCTTATTACAAGCAATGGGAGTAGAAATAACCATGTTGTTTAAAACATCTCTGTAATGCACAGCCTGCTTAGGGATGACAGAATCATCATCTTCAATAACCTTAACTTTATCTCACAATCCCTGTCTCAGTTTTTTCCCCACACAATATGTTAACTATCTGGTTCTACTCTGTTGTGCTGCCTAGCTGCTTCCTCTGCTTTTTCACCCAAGCTCTCAAGCCAAGGATTCCAATTAGCAGTGAGGTGGTCATTGACATGTTTATTAAGCTCTTTGTAATGCCTGTCTGGTAGGACTAATAGCTATTTATATAAAGTATCTCTGCAATTCTTCCTTTTGAAAATAATCCCTATATCTCTATCACTCTAACTTCTGAGTTCTTGGGGTCCTTGTGGCCTGGCCATTTAGCCATTGTATGCAAAAAAGTGCCCCTCAGAGGTAAAACAACCAACCCATCCTGTCATCCTAAGAACAAATTAAAATTTATTTTTAAGTATCTGAACTTTTCCTATCCATCTGGTTGCTTGCAAACCTCTAATATCTACATTATAATGCTGGAATTCCTGTTTGAAAACATCAAGAGAATCTCTATGCAGAGTCTTGACATTCCATGTACCTGTGAAAAGAAAATGGTTAGTGGTATTTTTAAAGAAACTTTGCTTATTGAGAGAGGTAGGGCCAATAATATCAAACAGCCCCTAATTGCTAGCTTGAGCAGGGTAACCATATAGTAATGGCAGAATAAAACATCTTTTTTTCTAAAATAGCAAAAAAATTGTCTTTTTTGAAATTCCAAAATTTGACAGGAAACTTATTTAAAAACACTAATCTTGTATAAATCGAATCATTATCAGAGAGAATTTATCTTCTAAAAGTAGTATCTTATACCCCATAATGAAGATGTCTTTATTGGCAGTTCATATTTAAATACTAAGCAATCACAGGGGAATCAAGAATCACTACCAATTATCACAGCTATAGAGGAATAATTGCCATGAGCCACATGGAATACAATCCTGTGATTTCTGATAACACAGTTATCTGAATTTTCAATATATGACAATTTATTTGTTGCTTTCAGTTTTCTCTTAAAACTTAGTACAGAATGATTCCTTGAAATTATAAAGCACAGTTGCTATTGCACATAGAACTGATACCTTTAAGGGGAAGTGAAAGTCATATACTCGGAGTGGTAAATATTTTGGGTCACAACTGCACAGAAATGAAAGATTGCTCAAGTTAGAAAAATTACAGTGGGTTATGTGATGCCCCCTCATTCACTTTTACTTTACCTTAACTAGTTTTGCTTAATTCACTTCATATTTATCATTTTGGGGATTTTTATTTCATTTTTTGGCATTACAGTGCTCATTTCCAAGAGTTAGGAGTTGCGCATGCGCAACTCCGAACTTTCAATTGTCACCCGCTAAAGCGTGTGCACAAGGACATGCCCACTCTTGCGCCGCTCGTCAGTTTATGCAAATGTCCTTCCCGGCATACAACATGACACGTGCGGGCTTTGTACCTCTTGTTATAACCTGGTGACATGTCACAGTAGCACAGAAGATACAGTAGAGAGAGTAGTAGAGCACAGCACAGTTTAGAGATTAGTTTTAGTTTGGAGTTCGTTGAAAATGTTTGTAGTAAGAAATGATGTAGTATCTTCTTGAAGTTTTGGTGAGTGCTTTTTGGAAATAAATTGTTTATTTAAACCTTTTGAATCTTTACTAATGTTTTCTCTTGAGCAATGTAATTGTTTTGATTAGAACTAGTATTTAAATTTTGACAATCACTTTAATATTTTTGAATTCTTACTCATTAACTCTCACTGGTATTCGAACCCTAATTAAATTTTATTTTTTGGCAATTTGTTGATTATTGCCTGGCGCCTGACTCAGCTATCCGGAGCATGAAAATAATTGGATCAGACAATTTGATCAAACAATTTCTTTGGAGCATTACAATCACAGAAACTTAAAAATAAATTTATGGCTAAGTCAAAAGTAGAAGAAAGAAAAATTTTTAGATATACTTTTTTTTCACTTGCACATTTTTTTAATTTAACCATGAAATATGTCCCCTTACAGACACTAGATGGTGCTACTCTTCCTTCTTTAGCATTTCATTACTGGAAGACTCAATACATTATGAAAATAATTTATTTTCTAATCACTTTTTCTCAGAAACTTAACCACAGTTAAGTTTATTACATTCTATTCTGTAAATCTAATTACCTAGATTTTATATTATATGCTTCTTTATACAGGAATATGTGGCCGAAAAGTCGCATAATACAACCACTGCTATGTTTAAATGGCAGTCCACCGATCTAGCAGCTGCCTCGAGTGACTCCAGGCACCTCAGGTCTCTATTCCCCTGACCAAAGCAATAAATATGTCACCATGGAGTCAAATCTCTTCCTCACCCCCCGTCCAAACTCTAATACTTCATTGAGATGCGTATCCAGTGACTCTTGACAAGGTCACTCGGAGTGGGGGCCTCAGTTGCAAGATTCTAACGATCGGTGGTGGGAGTGATTGATGTTCAGTTTCAAAATTGGATACAGAATGACTTCCATAGCAAATTCACAGATTACCTGTAGAAATAGACCTCATTACTTTTGAATGACTTCATTACTTTTTACCCATCATGAGTTTTGTGTCATCATCTGTGATTATCCACCAAATTGTTTTTATTCAAAACCAAATAATGAAAAACTTTCCTTTGCATGAGTCCTGATGGGTTGATTGGTGATGATGATCAAATATTATGTCTGTTGTCTGCAGTAATATAAAAAAAATTGCATTGGTTTGTGAGCATACACTATCGGTATAAAATTAAATAGTGATGGATCTGGTTTCCTCTCCACAAAGCAAAAATATTATTTTTGAATTCAGAGTCAATCATCAGAAATGGGAAATGGTGCGAGTTTTTTTCTTTTAGTGTGAGGCTGATTCAAAAAATAATACAAATTGAAAGAAATATAACTTTCTGGGAAAATATTTAGCCCAAATTATATAAATTTTTACATGTAATGTGTCATCCTAGAGAATTTTGACTCCAAAAGCTACAGGAAATATGTCACTAAGAGAGCCACTATATTCCTGATGCTCTTAAAAAATAAAAAATCAATAACTAAACAGTCTAAAAAAAGGTTTAAGTGTTAATAAGGAAGCAGGAAGAATATATCTCAGGTTTTAACTGCTCACGATATTAAACGAGAAACATCTGCCAAACACTCAACAAGCTTCGTACACATTGAAGAAACTGCCAAAGTTAAAAAAAGGAAAGCAATTTGCTATTTGCAAACAACAAATGTTTATGGAATGGAAATGAATAAGATCTCATGTTAAAATATATTCTGGAAGATTTTAGTGTCTGCCTCGTGGTTTAACAGTAGAGTGCTCTGGCATGTATCTAGAGAGTTTAGAGTTCGATTCTCATCGTGGCAGTGACAATTTTTTCAGATGTTTGTAATAATTATTGAAGTCAGTTTCTACAGATAATCTGTGTATTTATTATGGATGGTTTTTTAATAATAAACGCTTAAGTGTGATTGACCTCCTCATTAACATCTAAATCATTAGCAACAATTGGAAAAGTTGCCTCTCCTGAAGTACAGATGGTGCAAGGTCTGCCACATCTCAGTGGAAGATTTATAGGTCTTATTCTGTAAGATTTTAGTGTCTGCCCATGGTTTAATGGTAGAGCATTCTGGCATGTATCCAGAGAGTTGCAGGTTCAATTCCTGCCTTGGCAGCAATAATTTTTTTCAGATGTTTGTAATAATTATTGAAGTCAATTTCTACAGGTAATCTGTGTATTTATTATGGATGGATATTTTTATGGTTCTTATTCCTTGTTTGATTGATATATATCTATATTGGGCTTTTTTTTTTCCTTTTGAAAAATAAGGTTCCTTAACTAACAGGTTAGCAATTGAAGCTAACCATTTCAAAACTGCACCCCAGGAGAATTTTTTTTAGTACTGAAGTACATATGACCAAATTTCAGATATTTGTCATTTGTGCACTAGTTTTTAGAAGTTTCTTGATTTTATATCTATTATGCATGAAAACAACTTCCGGCAGATAAAACTCTACATACATATATAATTGATATAGTTTTAAGAGAAATTGATTTGTATAAAAATTCTGAAATATTTGGCATAATATCGCCAACAGAAATACGATTATATTACTTACTTGCAAAATTTAAATTAGTGGATCTGAAAAATGCCATGTAAATCTAAAACATTATTGGATACTAAAAATGCTCTCTTATATGCATCTTATAATGTAAAAAAATAATAGAAATTTTTATGGCCTCTTTTATAAAATTGATAGAAATTCATTTGGACCCTTTATTTATTATAACACATATAAAAAGATAGGCATTTTTATTTAACTTTTTAAAATTACTTTATTTCATTTTTAATCATATGGGGAATAATTTGTTATCAAGAACACCTATCTTACCTCTGCTTTCAATGAGGTTTGCTAGATTTTTCCTCTTGAACCTCCTGGATCAAATTCAGTTTTTTTTATATAATAAGGAAAAAGAAAAATTTGTTTTTTTTCTTTGAGTTTAACAATTATTATAACTGAATATTAAAAAATGAACACACGGAGAAAAACTTTGATTTCAGAAATTCTAGGGAATAGGGCATCATTAATAATGATAGGTTTAGTCATTTTATTTCAGGGAAAAATAGATATCTCAGAGTTAGAAGTAAATTTATCCAGTGGGATTTGACTGCAAATGTTTTATGCAGTACATAACATTTTGTTGCATTGGGAAAAAGTTGGGAAGGTGAGTGCTTGATATTGATTTCTAAATGTGCTTTTCAATAGCTAAAGAAGTTTGCTCACTTCTTAATTTAATTTAAAATTATTTAAATATTACACATTAAAAACTGAAACACTGTTTTTATAAGCAGCTACCATAAGTTAGCATTGTCAACTATTCAATTTTCTGTTAAAAATTAATTATTGTAAACTCACCAAAATAATAAGTGAACATTGATTCCTCACATATCGTTTCAGTTACTAGGATTAGTGTAATATAGTGGCAACTGTTAGACTAGGCATTTTCAAAATGCAATAAGCAAGGTAGTTTAGGTAGTACAATATTTAAAATAAATGTACTCTAATCCACTAATAAGTATGACAGGAAAATATTCTTAGACAAGAAACACTTCAGATAATTTGCTGACAAAAATTTGGTTGCCTTGGATAGATTCTGGGAGACCGGGTTCCAATCATACTCGGGGCAACCAAATTGTTTTCAGCTAATTATTTCAAATGTACTCTAAATTTCTGAATATACAAAAATTCTGAGAAAATCGGAGAACTAAAAATCGAAGTATACAAAATTTAGAGTTAATCGATTTAGATTCTGGCAAGCTTTTATAAAAAAAACTCTTCAAGCAGCTGCTTGCCCCATCAGTCTGACAAGAGCCTGTGAGTTATAACCATATTGAATATTTTGATATGTTCTAAATTTTTTGAAAGAATGACTTTTAACTGAAACTGTAATATATAAAAATATAAATAAACTAAACTACAAATATATGTAAAGAATTATTCATCTGAAAAAAAATTGTTGCTGACACAGTGGGCAATAATTTTTTTCAGATGAATAATTGCTGAATTCTATATCTACATATTATCTGTGCATTTACCATGGATACATAAAGAAATTTCGCTTATATTATTACGTCAAAAGAATTAATGAAACTAAAAACATTAAAGAGCAGAATCATCGTAAGAACTATTTTAGCTGTGAAAAGCAAAATAAATCGGAAGTTCAAGGAAGAAGAAACTTGGGTATTTAGCCTCTTGTTGGGACATTCTCCTCCTAATTGAGGTTATTTTTAGAAATCGGTTCCAGATCCCTCTATAGCACAAACAATACAGAAGCCTCCTGATGTCTCCCTTGTGGTCAATCCCACCCTCACCACCCCCTAAGAAATGGGCGATATTCAGCGCCATCTGTTGAGCAAGAATCAGCATAGAATTGCCTTTCACTTCACCTTAATTTGTTTCTTTGATTTATATCAAAGTGATGTGGTTGATGAATTGCACTCCTGTCATTGGAAATATATTTTCAACATTTATATCCTTCATAAATGTAGTGAAAAATAAATGACATATTAGAATAATTCAGAATGAAATTCAGCACAATTTAATTTTTAAAAATATTCTGCCCATTTCATACTTGATAATAAATTTTTACCTATCTTTTTATTGATGTTTATCAGCTGGTGGATAATCCTGAGCAGAAGTCATCGCAGGCACCTGAACTCTTTGCTTCTATTGGCATCGTCAAATTCTACATTGGAAGGAAGTCTTCCAGTGTAGATGGCTTCAGCCTTTAATAGTGGGGGAACGGGTCTTTGCCCCATGTCTGCAATTAGGGGGCTGTTTGATATTGTCGACATTCCCTCTCTCAATAAGCATAGTTTCTTTATTTATTGAGAGATTTTGCATTGGTGGCTTTAATGTTGGACCTATAACACAATCTGAAGTTATTTTGGCTGTTTCTAAACTTAAACTTCATAAATCCCCAGGGGTAGATGAAATTACTACGGAAATACTTAGAGCTGGGAATGTTTCGGTTACCACTTGGATGACTGAAATTCTGAATATCTTTTATGATAAAGGCATGGTTCCTAAGGATTTTACCAGAGCTATTATTATCCCTATTTTCAAAAAAGGTGATCGCAGTTCTTGTGATAACTATAGGGGTATCAGCCTACTCTCTGTTCCAGGTAAAGTTCTTTCCATGATTGTGCTTAATAGAATTAAGAATCTGGTTGACAGTCAATTGCGTGATGAGCAATGTGGATTCAGAAGTGGTAGGGGATGTGTGGATCAGATATTTTCACTTAGGCAGATTCTTGAGAAATGTTTAGAGTTTCAGAAACCTTTGGTTGCTAGCTTTGTTGATTTCAAAAAGGCTTTCGACTCTGTTGATCGTCATAATTTGTGGTTGATTGTGAGATCATATGGTATACCAGACAAGTTAGTTAACATTATGAAAGCTCTCTATAATAACACTGAGTCATGTGTGAGAGTTAGTAAGGCTTGTAGCAATTGGTTTAGCATTACTTCTGGTGTTCGACAAGGGTGCATTTTGTCTCCTTTTCTCTTTTGCTTGATTATTGATTATGTTATGCAAAATTCACTTCAAGGGAAAGATTTTGGCCTTAAATGGGCTGGAGATACGAAAATTTCTGATTTAGATTATGCTGATGATTTAGCCCTTTTGGCAAATGATGTTGATGAGATGAACTCTTTCATTCGAGCTGTTGATGAGACTGGCAGTAGAGTAGGTTTGGTTATAAACAGAGAGAAAACTAAAGTGATGAAAATTAGTCAGGCAGGCTGTGATTCATTTAATCTGAATGGTTGCAGTCTTGAGCAGGTGTCACAGTTTAATTATCTTGGGAGCTATGTAACAGATAATGGTGATGTGCGGCATGAGATTAACAGACGAATAGGGACTGCTGCCGGGACTTTTAAGAACCTATGGAGAGTGTGGAGAAATAGGCGTATACACCTAAAGACTAAAATTAGACTGTATAATAGTTTGGTTCTTTCTAGGGTTAGTTATGGTAGTGAAACTTGGACACTTTGTAACAATGATAACAGGATTCTAGATGCTTACGTAGCATCTTGGGTATTAGGTGGTTTCACTTTGTAACTAATGATGAGATTAGGAAAAGGAGTTTGCAACCTCCTTTAAGCAGCATGTTTTGCAGAGAGAGACTCCGTTGGTTTGGCCATGTTGCCCGTATGAATAATTATAGATTGGCGAATAGGGTTATGAACAGTGTGCCTAAAGGCCTCAGAAAGAAGGGGAGACCTAGGATGCGATGGGCAGACAATGTCAAACAAGACCTTGTTAGAATTGGTGTGCAGTGGCCAGATGCAGTAGATGTAGCTCAGGATAGACTTGCTTGGAGAACTAAATTGCACGGTCTGGTTGGACCTCCGTAGCCCATGGCTGCTTGAGGATGATGATGATGATGATTGTTCCACCATTTATGTTTTGAATGTCATGAAGAAACTTAGAGTGTCATATGCTATAAAAATTGAGCCCCATGCTTCCCCTCTAAAAAAACGGGAGATATGAAAACTATTATTCTGCTATATCACTAGAACACGAGTTCCAAAAGTAACAAGCTATATGTCAAATGAAAGCTTCAGATGCGGGGAATGTCATAGGCAGTGCAGTCATGATATGGTAGGCATCCAGGCAAATGCCTAGAGCATCATTTGGATAGGGGTGCTTCGTTGTCGTGTGGATAATTTAATTTTAATCTAGTTAAAATTTTGTGAAGGGTGCTAAATGCTTGATTTGTCTAGGGCACAAAAATATCTCGGACACATACACAGATGGAAACAGCACTGTTCATAGGCTATGAAAAATTGACCCCCTGTGCTACCTTTCTCCCTAAAAGGGGGGAAGTTTGAAAATAATTTGTTCCCCTATATCCCCTGAATGCGAGTGTGGAAAGTAACAAGCTATGTGTCACATGAAAGCTTGTGATATGGGGAGTGTCATAAGCTATAACAAAAAACCCATGCTTTCTACCCCCCTAAAAATGGGAAACATAAAAGTCATTCTACTATATCTTCCGAATGCCAGGGTCTACAGTTACAAGTTAGGTGTCAGTAGTAAAGCTCATATGATGACCATTGTGAACTATTTCAAATTTTGCCCCCACTATTCTCCTCCCTTATAAAGGGGGGTGGATTTTTATGGGGTTAGACTTTAACGTGTCATATCTCAAATTAAAGATTGTGACATCTCTAAAGATTGTGACATCTCTAATATGGCTACCTCAAACATGACTCCAAAAGGGAAGAAAGATGTGGTTGATGTTTGAGTCATATATTAAGATATTTGAAGGTAGATATTTTTAGTAACAGGAAAAAATTTAAAAAATACCTTTTTTACTCAATGTGCCCTAAAAAATAGAAAATAAATCTAAAGCATATTGATGGTGCAATCAGTCACTGAGTTCATATTGATTTCAAAGGAAGGGCGCTGGCAATTGTGTTGTGTAGGTAAATGGGCACCTTATCTTCCTTTAAAGTGAATACGAACTCATTGACTGTTTCACCATTGATATTCTTTAGATTTATTTTCTACTTTTTCATAGAAGAAGATGGGTATTTTAAAAATCTTTTTATTTAGAAATAAAATTTTTGTTAATAGTTAAAAGGAGAATAAAAAATAGCATTCTATTAAAAAAAAAATGTTCTTTAAAAGGAACCTTTCCAGCCATCTTAAGATGGGGACATGAAATTTAACCACTCCTCAGCAGGGTAGAAAAAATGAAAGAAAATATGGCCATATTGGTCAGATCAATAGGTCAGACTGATCTGACAGGCCTTCCATTCCCTTCCACAAGACCTCTTCTGAAAGATACTAATGGACTACAAAAGAAAGCAGGATAGATTTTTACATGCTAGGCTTATTAGATTACATGCTTCATCGCAGGGCATTGGTACACAACTATCTTTCTTCCATTGTATGCCTAGCTACCATTTACAGGTCAGTAATCAGTATGAAAATAATAATTTTTTTATGTGTGCAATTGAATTGATACAAACTATTTTTCCTAGAGCTTATAAATGTTATATACTCATTAACATGGAGTTTTATTGTTTGATCTTATTTTTAGGTTTACCTTTTAAAAGGAAAACAAGTGCCATATCTTCTGAAAGATTTATTAGATACTTCAGAACTTGAAGAAGTATTTGGATTGGAAGGGGTAAGGAATACTCACTTATGTTTATAAATACTAAAATTACTAAGACTGTAATAGTTGACCTTAAACTATTATTCTTGGTTTTGTAAAGTCATTATTGGTACCATATGCAAAATTTTATAAAGAACACATCTTGTCATGTCATAAAAGTCAATTGAAATACAACTTTTCATACAGTCATTTAGTAAAGGAATGGCTCACATGTGCAATAAAGTGGTCATTCAATATACAAAATGTGTGTTAATTAGAATGAAGTTTTTTCTAAGTATTCACAAAATAAAAAGACTAATGGCAACTCTTCAGTGGAATAACTATTCTCTTCCTATTGTGGTCTATTAAACAATCTCAATGCATTTAAAATATATTAACTTTCATAAAATGAACTCTTTTATCCAAGTGTACAATGTCCTTAATATTGACATTGTGAGGTATTGTTCTCCTCCTTGATTTGCCTTCATTTATCTGCCTTGATGTTTTTTTTATGTACATTGCTCATCAAATGTTAAGCGCTGATAAATAGTATGCACATATCTTTAACCCTTCCCAGGTCACTGTCAAACACAGACGTTGATAAAATCTGAAATGAGAGGTCAAGGACGTCAATAGACATCTTTTGTGCAACACACAAAACTTCAATTTTTTTTTAAATAGAAAAATCTTATTTAAAATTTTTTAATATGTATAGTCTGAAAACGTATATTTTGGAGATGTTAAAAAATAGCTTTTTAATTTGATGAATTTCTATCCTAAATTCCCTAAAATATCCTTGGAATACTTCCAGTTGCCATTCAGATGGCTCAATTCATAGTATTAATACACACTTCCCATTTGCAACAAAGTTTTCCTGCCACTAAATTTGCAGTTTAGGTTATGGTTTGAGTTGTTGCCAATTGTATTTTCCCTAAAAGTTTGAAAAACTTCCAAAAATAAACCATATTTTTTTTTTGAAGAGCAATTCGTAAGTGTTTACCAATTATGTACTTTTATTATTGGTTTTTATTTTACTCTCTTTTCCTACTTAAAATTTATTTTAAAATTCTTATTTTTTTTTATCTCTTGCTGAGTATATTACAATGTAGAAAATTGAATTTTTTTTGCGTAATCATAACCACAAAAGTTACGTAGCAGGCAATCATTGAATCAAAAGTCATTGATGATGAACTGAGGAAAGTTCAACCCTGATAATCAGGATTTTTTTTTTCAGTATTTTGAGGACTCAGATTCTGATAACTTTGAAGGCTTTCCCAAAGCAGAAAGCAGGATAAATGATGAAACTTTTTGCAATTCAGATGAAGATGAAGATCAATTTGAATTACATGACACCTCTAGTGAAAGTTGCAGTGATTCAGGGAAGAGCATACCATTTCCAAAGCTGAACAACTCTCTGTCCAATGGACTAAGCTTGAAGAAAGATCGTTTTTACCAAAAAGACATTTGTTCACTGGTAGTCCTAAAAAAAAAAACTGAACTGCTAAAACAGAAATGGAAATTTTTAAACTTTTCATCAGTGAGGAAATTTTTGAAGAAATTTCTGAGCAAACTAATAGGCATGGTACAGCCTTGTTAGAAAAATCAAACTAGCCTTGAATATCCCACTGCAAGAATAAATAGGTTTCATGAAAAACCAATATCAGCTGAAGAAATGAAAACTTTTTTTGCTCTAGTCTTAGCATCAGGCCTTGTTCAAAAACAATCTTTGTCTGAATACTGGTCCATACAAAATGTTGTATAGACCCCATTTTTTCCAAAAGTCATGCCTTGTACTAGGTTCAAACCATTACTGCAATGTTTGCATTTGAGTGACAACAGCATTGTGAGGTGAACCTGGCTATGATCTTCTAGCTAAATTAGGTTAGGTGTTCCCTAATATTATAGATAAATTCAAAACAACCTATATTCTAAAGAGGGAATCAAATATTGACAAGGCAATAATTGGCTATAAAAGTGGAATTTATTATCCTCAATCAGGGTATATAATTCTCAAAAGCTAGAGAGATTTGGAATAAAACTTTGTCTTATGTTATAGCCAAACAGCCTATTCCTGGAATGTAATAGTATATACTGGCAAAGGAATTGTTCAGTCTCATGCCAACAACATAGGTCATGCACATGCTGTCACTATAAAGCTAATGGATAAATTGTTATACCAGGGCTATCATTTGTACATGGATTGCTGGTATTCCTCTCCAGTCTTGTACAAAGAACTGTATGCCAAAAAAACTCATGCCACAGACACTGCAATGCCAAATAGGAGTGGCCTACGTAAGTATAATTTAGGGGAGAAGTTGCAAAAGGGAGATGTAATTTTATTCAAAAAAAAAAAGTAATACCCCTTTTAATTATGAAGTGGCATGGCAAAAGAGATGTTATCATGCTCTCTACCTTTCATAATACTGAAATGTCATAGGTCCAGCAAAGGAGAAAGAGGCAAGAAGGTGGAGGTAGTCAGACTATTTGAAGCCCAAGTGTATCATTGACTACAATGCTCAAATGGGAGGTGTGAACCATGCAGACCAGTTGCTTCAGTATTATCCAATAAAATGCAGATGTTTGAGATGGTGGAAAAAGTTATTTTTTCATATAGTAAATACTGCTGTTGTAAATGCCTACATTTTATTCAGAGAAAATAATACATCAATAAGTCATTATCAGTATAGTATTAATCTTGTGAATCAGCTGCTGGACAAAGATACAGTTCTCTATGACCAGGGCAAAGCACATATCCCAAGCATTATACCCCCAATTATGCAGTTAACTGGTGCCACTTTTCAAGAAAAATTTCACAACTGTATCAAAGAAACAACCATTTAGAAAATGTGCTGTGTGTTCAAGACCAGGACTAGAAAAGAAACATTGATTGTGAACAGTGTGAGGTCCCCTTATGCAATGGAACCTGTTTTAAGTTGTATCATACTGAAAAAAATTACATGACAGAATAATATTGTCGTTCAAGGTAAAAAAAAATATTTTATTGCTTGGAATTAAATGTTCTCTTTAGTAGAACCTAATAAAACAAGTTTAGTTTCTTAGATTTTTTAGAATTAAGTCTTAATTGCTGAATCAAACCCATTTTTTTACTTCATCAATCTGAAAAAGTGTTATTAAAATTAAAATACTTCTCATTTTTGAAAATTATTTTAGTTTCATAAAATTTAGAATTAAATTTTGTTTAATTTGATATAGCCTGACCTATTTCTATTAATTAGTTATTTTTAAAAAAAAATTCTAAAGTTGACTTGTTTATTCGACTTAGTACAGTGGGCAAAAATCCTAGGCTTTTCCCAAAGTATGGTACAGAGAAAAAGAAATATTAAAAGGGAGTAATTTTCTTATTTTAAGCATATATATATTTGTTATTCAGAAATAAATAGCCTTTCTATTCATTTGCATTGCCAGATGCATTTTTTTATTACATGACTAAAAAAAAGTCCTATTAAAATAAAACATCATTTTTTTTTATTAAATAGGCCCATGTAGTGTTTATGGTCCTCAGCCGATAGATGGCATTACTCAAGGGGCGTGTGATGTCGAAGTGTAAAGTATGACGTAGAAACGTAACTGTTAGTTGTTGGTGGCCTATGGCTCTTTGATTTGTTTCTTTTGGGTGGGTAATGTAGAGTCACGTGTTATGTGTGTGATTTGACGAGAGTGTGAAGTTACATTTGGTTTTTTTCGCCATTTTTTCTTGACTTTGGATAACATACCTATATGGTTAGAGGTAAGTTCGTGTGTATTATATATTTAATAGGGGGGGGGGGGGGGTTCAGTGATAGGTAGGATACGAATAATTAATATGTTCTAGCTTTTTTTTTTTGAAAATTGGTTAGGATGTGGTTTATAATTAGTTATTAAAGATATTTTGGGGCCCGTGTAGTGGGGAAGTATGCTTGAGGGAAAGAATGAAGTTTTTGTGTGTGGGATTGAAAATGGCGATAGTAAAGAACACATGTATTTCGTTAGAATAGTTTGGGGGTGAATTGAATGTTTTTTAGTAGTTATGTGTAGTATGGTAATTATTAATGTATTACTATAGTGATTATGCCATCCCATGGCCGAGTGGTTAGCACGCTTGGCTACTGATTTAAGGGACCTGGGTTCGAGCCCCGGGTAAGGCATGGATGTAAGTGTTGTTTTTCTGCTGAGGTCCTGCCATCCTCTCAGACCTACTCTGGCATATAAACTGACAGGCTCCTGTCAGACCTCTGTGGCAAGCAGCTGCTTGAGGGGGTATTTATTATTTATTATTTTATTTTTTATAGTGATTTATTAATTATGTTGTATATTTAGGAGTCTTTTAAATTTAGTTATATGATTTATTGTTAATATGTGGAAGCGTCTGGCGACTTTTTGATGTAGTAATTCTGGGTATTGTAGAATTGTGAGTGTGTGAAAAAACGGCAGTTTTTGATGGAGTCAGGAAAGGATAAAAAATTTAGAGGTGGGGTGAGAGTGGCGGAGTCGGTAGCACGCCAGGCTACCGACTCCGCCACTCTCACCACTCCAAGGTTCGAGTCCGAGCTATGTCAGCGTTTAGATTTATCTCGGCAAATTTTCAAACTCTGCTCATAGTAGTGGACACCGATGGGCTTGGAAAGGCTGCCGTCCGTCGGTTAGGATGTTAAGCCATGGCCCTGTGTGTGGGAGAGTTACTCTGTGTACGTTAAAGAACACGGTGGATGGCCTTGACAGGAAGTTACTGTCTCCCAACAGCTGTTCTAGTTGGGTCCCGTACCTTCTGTGAGCCTTCGGGGTTCATGTGATCTCGCCATTTAGCCCATGGTGTGGGAAAAAAGTGGGGGCTCAGAGGTAAAATGACAATGTAATTTAGGAGAGGGTTATTTGAGCTGTAAGATGTTTTTTTTTTTTGTCAGTTTTTTGTTTTGGGGCTTTTTTTTTATAATTCGGTCGGTGGTGCACTGTTTCCGATTTTCATGTTTTTTGGTTTGTGTTGTCTTGGAGGACATTATTTAGTTTTGGGGCTTTTTTATAATTCAGTCGGCGGTGCACTGTTTCCGATTTTCATGTTTTTTGGTTTGTGTTGTCTTGGAGGACATTATTTAGTCTTGGGGCTTTTTTATAATTCGGTCGGTGGTGTATTGTGTTTTGAAAAGAGGGGAGGGATAATGGTGGAAGTGGTTTACTGTATGTAGGAAGGCAATCGTTTTATTTTTTGTTGGATTTGGCACTGTTATGAGCTTTCATTCTGTAATTGACGGTTACGAGGTTTTTTTTGCGGTAATTTAATTTTTTTTACGTTTGTTTGGGTTTGTTACTATGGTTACGGTGCGTTGCGTTTGACATAAACTCGGGCCATTAATTATTTGGCAAAAAAGTTCTGAAGTTAAATTTTTTTTTGGCTGATCATAATGAAAAAATAGTTGGACCTCTGGATGTAAAACAGATTTTCAGGCTGGACCCTGGAAGGGTTAAGTATATATGGAACAAATTCAGTCAAATTTCACAGGAAGATACAGAGATAATATTGAGATAAGACTTGATATCTGGGCCAAAATGATGTACATATACCTTAAAAGAAAATAAATTAAAGGAAGTGCATGAAGAAAAAAAAGGGAAGGGGGTGTTGAATGACAAATGTATATAAATAAGGGATGTGACCCCCTAGCACTAATAACACTGCCAATATGTACCTTCAATAAGGTAATCCAGATAATTTGTTTCAGTTCTGCACATTTCAACTTGACAACCTTCCACTTTGTATTAAAGAACAAGGAAGAATTCATATGCAATTGAAAAAAATTAATGTTGGCAAAAGTACGAAAAATTGTCAAGAGCAGGGCTGCCATGAGGAAGTGTGTATTCACACTGGTGGTTGATTTTAAAGCTGGCTGTAGAACAGCCCTGTTTTCAAACTGTAGATGAAAAATATTAAGAAAAGTTCTTACAGTATTATTATTGAGTACAGAATTATGAAGTAACTGTTAACTAAGGTGTAATACACATTTATTTCAGTAGCTTGGGGTAGTCTGTATTAAAGTTTCGTTTCCTTACTGCTACCTATTTGCTTCTGGAGCATAGGATGAAATAACACTACAGCACAAGTAGGTGGCTGAAAGCAATCTGTTCTTAGAAGGAAATAGCCTTCCTCTTCTGATTAATTAAAATATATATATAAATAACTTTGAGTGATTCATTGTGTGAGTGACAGGGCACATGCTAATTCTAACTAATATACAGAAATAGTAGAGATCTTAAAATTTGCATCTAGGGGAATGGTCAACTTCAAAGGGTCCTGGTGCTGACCATTTATGCCCAATAGACTCGAATGGTTTACACCTAGAAACTTGATTGTTGATCCTGTAGTTGCTGTGCTGGTGGGCCTCTGTTGAGGGAGAATCTGCCATTGTGTTTTCTGTTTCCTTGCGAGTTGCCAGCCCTAAATAAACAGGCATGGGACACTTTTTATCGTTGGTGGATAATCTTGATCAGAGGCTATTGCAGGTACCTGAACCATCACTTAGCTACTTGGCCATCTCCAATTCTAAACTGGAGTAATGTGTCTCAGGCAGGTCATATAGCTGGTGCCTGAAGTTCCTACTGGTATGGGTGTCTTCATCCTTTAGCAGTGGGGGAACAAGTCATTGCCCCATGCCTGGGATTAGGAGGCTGTTTGATATTGTTGGCCCAAGGTTCAAGGTGTTGTAAGAACATGGTGAAATTAGCCTCCAATGAGGGGGTTTCAACACAACAGAAGGGCAAGATAGCAGAAAATACATCTTTGCTATATCATGTCCATCTTTCATGATCAGCAGATCCATCGGTGTAGACTTCTTATATCATGCAGTGACATAGTAGGTGGAGAAGAGTCTGATAGCCATGGGACGTGAACCTACACATATATGTGGAATGTGAGGATGTTACATAGAGATCATTGTCTTGACATCCTCACAGAGTATTTCCAGCATTATAACCTAGATATTTCTAGGCTTGCAATAGACCAGATGGACAGGTAAAGGTGAGATACTTAAAAAATAATTTTAAATTTCTATTTTCTGAGAGGTAGGATGGAAAGCATCTCCAAGGTGTAGGTTTGCTTCTCAGAAGACACACTAGTGATGCTCTTCTAGGATATAATTGCATTAATGAAAGGTTTCTTACAGCAAAATTTAAAACAAAAATTAAAAACTTGAATGTCATCTGTTGTTATGCCCCCATAGTGGCAACTTCAGGATATTTTGAATTCTGTTATTTCCCTTGTGCTAGGTGACTTCAATGCTGATGTTGGTACAGACTCAGACCTTTGGTCAGGGGTGTTAGGTCCCTTCAGTATTGGTAATTCCAATTAGAATGGGAAATATCTCCTACAGGTAAGTAAACAATTGGAGAACAATTATAAACATACTACAAACAATAAGACATAAAGAAATATACATTGGTTTCACCTGATGGGTTGCATAGGAATATGATCAATTATATATAATTAACAGCAGATAGGCTAGTTTGGTTAGGAATACCAGAACATATAGGGGTCTTGAAATTGGGTCTGACCAATACCTGGTCAAAAGTGATTTTACACATAAGGCATAAGAAACATAAGGAATGTTGTGCTAAGGTTAAGAGAATTGTCTTTAATACTGAAGCTCTGAAAGACCCAGATATAGCCAAAGCATACTGTGGTAGACTTCTTAGTCATTATGACAATCATGGTTTGCTTACTACTAAGTTGAGAATGAATGGGATCACTTTAAACAGACTTTTCTGGAAACTAATAGTAGGTTCTGGGTAAAAAGGACCTGAGGAGACAGTTATTTGGATGATAAGGCTATGGAACTTATTTCTGAAAGGAGGAATGGCAGGAATAATTTGAATTAATTTCAACAGGAATAATTGAATTAACACCTTACTATTTCTAACAAATTACATTACAGAGAGCTTAGTAGCTGTGTAAAGGCTCAGTTAATAGGTTAAAAGGATCTTTGGCTTGATAATTTGGCTGGCAAAGCAGAGGAAAGAGATAAACAGCACAGTTGTATGGAGTTGTACCAGATAGTCATTGTTTTATGTTGGGAGAAAGACAGGTGCACAGGGATTGAGGGATAAACTAGGTAAAGTTGTTGAAGATGGGGATTCTGTCATGGGGAGGTGGGCTGAGCATTTCTGAGATGTTCTAACAATGTGGTTAGTTCTACTTCCATTGTTGGTAATGAGGACAGATGCATTACTGGATTTAATGATTATATTATGTTCTGAAGTTACTTTGGCTGTCTCTAAATTAAAATTGCATGAATCCCCAAGGGTAGATGAAATTGCTACTGAAATGCTTAGAGAGAACGTTTGTGTTGTCAGAGGGCTGACTGAAATTTTGAATTTTATGGTAAAGAGTTTATTGGATTGAATCAAAAGTTCGTTCAAATTTTGCCCAAGAGATCTCACAGGTGCCCACATTCAGGAAGACTCTTCATGGTTGACAATGACCAAATCGCTATATTAATCCAAAACTAATCAGTTCAGCACCACAAGAGAGATCGCCGAGACACTAAAAATATTGCAAACATCAGTTGTAAGACATTTGGAGCAGCTGGGATATGTTAATCAATACGATATGTGGGTGCTGTATTGATTGAGTGAAAAATATTTAATGAATCGCATCTCTGCTTGTGATTCGTTCCTGCAATGAAAACAGCCATTTTTGAAGTGGTTAGGGACTGGCGATGAAAAATGGATCCTTTACAACAACATCCAAAGTAAAAGATAATGGTGCAAGTTAGGTGAGCCTCCTTACCACTCGGTAGCGTGCCGGGCTCGTAATCTGTAGTTCCCAGGTTCGAGTCCCAGCTAGGTCAGCGTTGAGATTTATCTCCGCAAAATTCCCCGCCCTGCCCATGGTCAGTAGGGGACACCGATGGGCTTGGAAAGGCTACCATCCGTCGGATGGGACGTTAAGCTGTGGCCCCTTGTGTGGGAGAGCCATACCCTGTGCATGTTAAAGAACACGCTGGATGGCCTTGACGGGAGACTACCATCTGTCTCCCAACAGCTGTTCCAGTGGGTCCCCTCCCCCAACCTTCTCTGAGCCTTCGGGGTTCATGTTACCTGGCCATTTAGCCCATGGTGTGCAAAAAAGTGCCGCTCAGAGGTAAAACAACCCAACCTCCTTACCACAACCTAAAGCAGCAATTGATGAAAAACTGTGAAATTAGCAAATCTCAAAGGAGTTATGTTCCACCATGACATTGTGAGACCACTTGTGTCTTTGACCTCTTGGCAGAAATTGTTGCAGTTGGGCAGGAATGTTTTGTGCCATCAACCATAATCACCTGACATTGAACCCTCAGATTACCATTTATTTCGGTCATTGCAAAACTGTTCGAACAGTAAAGAATTCCAATCTTTGGAGGCTATCAAAAACCACCTTGATTCTAAATATTACGAGGCACAGTAGGATAAAACTCTTTTAATAAAACATGAATAAATACTGTACAATAAGTCTCGGTGTCTAATTATGCCACTATTTACCAGTACACCACATTGAGTATTACATTTGTTGTATACCTTAATCTGACTATGACAATTCTATGTCACTCACCAATTTAGGGTGCAGACATTTAATATGCTATCATAAATCTCAGATGTCGATATACTTCCTTTATACAATAACATAAACTTAGTACTACCAACGAAATACCTCCTTTAACCTATCTTAAATAGTAATAGTTAGCAAATACAAAAGGTAATATTACCGCACACTTGTAAAAGGTTGAACAACTGCATCATTTGATGTTAATCTGTTAGTCTCAACAACATTGTCCTGGTTTCTAACACGTGCTACCAGTCCTGTTTTCATCGGAGATATCAGCAATGATGGATAAATGTACATCAGATTTCCACTGTAAATCTTAATTTATATTATCAGTCCTGTTATTTCAACAACGGTGACGATAAATATTCATATAGCAGATTTTCACTATCTCTTAACATGGGATTGATCGGACATAAGTTGTTGATGTCCATCACCATAATGATACAATTGTTTTGCTATTATCTTCTCCCTTTGTAGTGGATTAACATTAAACTGATGTACATGCTGGTGTCACATTTTTCTATGTTTTCTGTACTCACTGCCCTGCACTGGTTGCCGTGGCACTATCATAAGCAGACTTACAACTTCGTACAATGGCCATTAAAACTTTAAAAACAATTACGAAACTAACATCGTTTACCTGTCCATCTCATCTCTTGCAAGCCTAGAATATCTAGGCTATAATGATGGAATTCCTGTATGAGGACATCAAGAGAATAATCTCTATGTAATATCCTCACGTTCCATGTTCCTGCAGAGCGAAAATGATTAGTAGAATTTTTAAAGAAACTAGGTTTATTGAGATAGTTAGGGCCAACGATATCAAACAGCCCCCTGATCGCAGGCATGGGGCTACTGATGTTCCTCCTCCTCTAAAGGCTGAAGTCACCGATGCTGGTAGGAACTTCAGGCACCACCTTTTCAAGTGGACCTTTTCAAGAGCCATGTGGCCTGCCTGAGACACATTACTCCAGTTTAGGATTGACGATGCCCAACTAGCTAAGTGAGGTTCTGGTACCTGCGATGGCCTCTGATCAGGATTATCCACCAGCTGATATAAGGTATCCCATGCTTCTGTTCACTTACAGCTGGCAATCCAGAAGCAAACAGAAAACACAGCTGCAGATTCTCCCTCAATAGAGGCCCACCAGTGCAGCAAGTCCAGGATCCATAATCAAGCTCAAATCCAAAAACAGTCCAGTTTAATGGGTATAAATGGTCAGCACCAGGACCATGTGAAGTTGACCATTCCTCAGCAGGGTTGAAAAAAAAAGGAAGAAGTGGCCATAGATGACCAGATCAGTAAGCCATACTGAACTGGCAACCCTCCCCTTCAGTTCCCTTCCAAAAGAGAATCTCTTTTGAAAGGTACTAACGGCCTGCACCACCAGAAGGCAGGGACGGGCATTAGGTGCTAGTCCTGGCCAGTTCTGTTCATCATCACTAGGGATTGGTACACAGCTCTCCTTCCAGTTTATGCATAGCTACCATTTACATACCTCTATTTTAATTGACTATATTTATTTTGGTGGCTCGTGATTAGACAATTTATGCTATATAGTCTGAGCTCTTTCATGTGGCTCTAATGTAGCTACACATCTTCAGAGACATATCTTAGGCAGTTACTAAATATGTTTAATTTTTTGGTAATTTTTATACTAACGATAATAAAATTTGAATATATATATATAATTACATTTCACAACATAAGTATATAATTATTTTGGCTCTGAATCTTAAAACTTTTCCCTTTTCAATATGTGTAATAAGTCAAGTCTATTGTTCTTTTTAATATTGTTCAGAAACCCATATACGATAACTTTCACCCTTGGCTACTGACCTAAGGGACCTGGGTTCAAACCTGGTGATTATTCTCTTGATGTCCTCATACAGGAATTCCATCATTATAGCCTAGATATTCTAGGCTTGCAAGAGATGAGATGGACCGGTAAAGGTGAGATACTTAAAAATAACTTTAATTTCATCTGCATAAATCTCTTTTTAGGCAGGGATGGAAAGCATCTCCAAGGTGTAGGTTTGCTTCTCAGCAGACCAGCCAGTGATGCTCTTCTAGGATATGACTGCATTAATGAAAGATTTCTTATAGCAAAAATTAAAGACTTGAATGTCACCTGTTGTTATACTCCCACAGAAGACTCTGATAAGAAAAAGAAGGATATGTTTCACAGCCAGCTTCAAGATATTTTGAATTCTGTGAAGAAAGGAGATATTTCTCTTGTGCTAGGTGACTTCAATGCTAAAGTTGGTACTGATACTAATCATTGGACAGGAGTTTTAGGTCCCTTTGACATTGGTTGTTCCAGTGTCAATGTGGAATGTCTCCTACAGGTAAGTAAACTTAATGGTTTGTGAATAACTAATACATACTACAAACACTGAAATATTTATAAATATACATGGGTTTCACCTGACAGGTTGTATGGGAATGTGATAGATTATATTTTAATAGCAGCAAGTGAGCTAGTTCAGTTAGTAATACCAAATCATACAGGGGAGCCAAAATTGGATCTGATCATTACCCGGGCTGAAACTTAAAAAATGTTGTGCTAAAGTTAAAAAAAATTAGCTATAACACTGAGTGCTTAAAAGATCTAGATTTAGCCAAAACATACCATGATAGGCTACTTAGTCATTATGACAATCTAGTTGCTGCTGAGGGTGAGAAATAATAGGATCAGTTTAAACATGCTTTTATTGAAAACAATAGTACTCTTTTGTGTAAAAGGAAACAGAGGAAACAAAATTATTTGAGTGATAAGGCTATGGAACTTATTTTTGAAAGAAGGATGTGCAAGATTAATATGAATCAACATCCTATTAGTCCTAACAGAAGACATTACAAAAAGCTTAATAAATGTGTAAAGGATCAGCTAGGAGCTGATAAGAATCTTTGGCTTGATAGCTTGGCTGACAAAGCAGCGGAAGCAGTTAGACAGCACAAGAGCAGGGGGTTGTACCAGATTGTTAATGTTTTATGTTGGAAGAAACAGAAATGTACACAGTGATTGAGGGCTAAATATGGCAAGGTTTGATGGCCTATATCACATTCCAAAGTCACTTTGGCTATCTCTAAATTAAAACTGCATAAACCCCCAGGGGTCAATGAAATCACCACTGAAATGCTTAGAGCTGGGAACATTTGTGTTGTCACATGAAGAACTGAAACTTTGAATATTTTTTTATGATAAAGGTGTTCCTAAGGATTTTATTAGAGCTATTATTGTCCCAATTTTTAAAAAAGGTGATTGCAGTTCTTGTGATAATTATAGGGGAATTAGTTTACTTTCTGTTCCAGGTAAAGTTCTTTGCATGATTATATTTAATAGAATTAAGAATTTGGTTGATGTGGTATTCAGAAGTGATAGGGGATGTATTGATCAAATATTTGTACTTAGGCAGATTCTTCAGAAATGTGTAGTTTCTAAAAACTGGTTGCTATCTTTATAGCTTTCGAAACATCTTTTGACTCTGTTGATCAACATAATTCTTTTCGCATTGCTAGTGGAGTTAGACAAGGGTGCATTTTGTCTCCTTTTCTGTTTTATTTGGATATTGATTATGTTATGCGAAATTCTTTGCAAGGGAAAGATTTTGGCCTTATATGGTCAAGTGATTTCAAAATTTCTGATTTAGATTATATAGATGATTTAGCCCTGTTGGTTAATGATGTTGATGAGATGAATTCTTTCGTTAGGGCTGTTGATGAGACTGGAAATAGAGTAGGTTTGGTGATAAACAGAGAAAAAAACTAAAGTGATGAAAATTGCTCAGGCAGATGGTGCTTCAGTTGCTTTGAATTGCTGCACTTTTGAGCAAGTGTCTCAGTTTAATTGGGAGCTATGTAACAGATACTGGTGATGTGCAGCACAAGATAAATAGAAGAATAAGGATTGCTGCTGGGAATTTTAAGAATCTATGGAGAGTATGGAAAAATAGGCATATACATTTAAAGACTAAAATTAGGCTGTATAATAGTTTGGTTCTTTCTAAGGTTAGTTATAGTAGCGAAACATGGACCCTTTGTAAGCAGGATAACAAGAAACTTGATGCCTTTGATTCTAGATGTTTATGCAGTATCTTGGGCATTAGGTGGTTCGACTTTGTGAGTAATGATGAGGTTAAAAGGAGTCATTATTCTCCTTTGAGCAGCATGTTATGCAGAGAGAGACTGCATTAGTTTGGCCATGTTTGCTGTATGCATAGCTGCAGATTAGCAAACAGGATTATGAACAGTGTGCTTAAGGCTATCAGAAAAAAAGGGGAGATCTAGGTTGCGATGGGCAGACAATGTCAACAGAACCTTGCTAAAATTGACCTAGAATGGTGAAATGCAATAGCTGTAGTTCAAAAGAGATGTCTGGAGAGGAAAATTACAGTCTGGTTGGACCTCCATAGCCCATGGTTGCATGAGGTTTATGTGTGTGTGTGTGTGTGTGTGTGCGCGCGCATGTGTGTGTGCCTATGTATGCACGCAATCAATGTATACATTTGAGAAGCAATAGGAACAATTTTAGAAGCATTCGAGTTAAACAAAAATGTCTAAAATCCAAAGTCTACTAAAATATTGACCGAATTCTAATTGCTTAGTTCCCAGATGATGCAATTTCTTAGTAATAAAACCAAAATCGTTACCTTAAAAAAAGTTTAGAAAGCATTGCAACTCTGCTAGAGTGAGAACCAGGCCAGAAGACTGGAAATCATCACCGATGTATAATCTACATATGGGACAGCAGAAAGAAAGCATAAACTAAATCTTTGCTACTTGATGCTATTTATCCTGACTGAACATGCACATACAGTTGTAGCAGAATAATATGACCACCCACAGAATCAGTGTGCTCGCCCATGCATGTCACAGAGTGCACATGACAAAAGTCAACCACACAGAGACATAAGTGACCGGCCAGGACAGATGAACCATAGTTACTTAACATGATCACAATGGGCAGAGGTATTGATTTGACAGACATTCAAAAAGGAATGATCATCGGCTACTGCACCAAGGGTGAAAGCATCTTGGAAACAGCAGACTTCATGGGCTGTTCGCGAGGTACTTTAGTAAGGGTTTACCTAGAATGGACTGCTGGCACACCAAGTACCTCCAGATGCCAACTGTGGACCCCCAAAGGCCATCGACCCCAGAGGAGAATATTGCCTCCGTCGACTGGTAAAGGGCAATCAACACACATTACAGCAGTTGACCACTCAAATGAACCATGGGGCATCCAGGTACATGTTCCCAATAACAGTAGAGCGAACCCTGTTATGCATGGGTCTCCAGAGTCGACGCTGCATAAAGGCGACCATGTTAACCTAGGTACATTGGCAACAATGCCTGCAGTTTGCATGGGACTATCGTCATTGGACAGTGGAAAAAGGTTGCCTTCTCCAGCGAATCGAGGTTTCTATTCCACAGAAGTGACTGGCAGTGTCGGATTACAGCGTCAGACACAAGAGAACCAACACCTGGACACATTTGCTGATCAAGTACAGGTCAGTGGTGGCAGTGTTCATGTCTGGGGGAAGTTTTCCTTGTATAACCTGGGACCGCTGGTACCACTGGATGAGTCCCTGAACGCCAATGGCTACCTATCCATCCTCACTGACCACATGCATACCTTCATGTTGGAAGTTTACCCTGGTGGTGATGGTGTCTACCAGCAGGACAATGCGCCCTGCCATGTTGCAAGGTGGTGAGTGACTGGTTCCAGGAACACGATAGCGATGTCTTCAGTCTCCATTGGCTGGCAAAATTGCCCAATCTGAAACCCATAGAGCACCTGTGGGACCATTTTGATCGAAAAGTTCAGCATGCGGACCCACAACCACGTCATCTCTGGAACCTCCGTGCTCTGTTGGAGTCCGAATGGGCATGTGTGCCTCTGGCAACCTTTCAGGGCCTCATTGCATGTGTGCCACACCATCTTGCCACTGTTATCTGGGCCAAGGGTGGTTATTCCCATTATTAGGTAGGTGGTCATATTATTCTGATATGACTGTGTACGTTCACTGCAGATTCAGATTTTTTTTATCCTTATGCCACAACCTATAAAACCAGATTCACGAAGCCTGCATATATGGCCATGAACTTAATACCACCAAAAAATTTAAAAGTTTCAAAAATATTAAAGTTTGAATTAAATTTTTTATTTATATATATGTTTGAAATAGACATTTCAAAGTTACTAAAAAGTGCTAATTTTTGAAATTTTGTCAAAAAATGCCAGCAATAATTTTGTATTAGTGGAAAAAACTAATAAAGTTTCATGGGTTCTATACTGAAATGCATGTCCTTTTTCCACAAGCCTTTAAATTCTTGGACTGCAGATTATAGCCATTTATAGTGATCTTAAGTAACATAACCCCTGTGACTGCCAAAGGTGTATTACATTTATATTAGTTTAATAGTTATCTCTTATTATTTGCAGATAAAATTGTTGAAAGCTATAATGGGTCCTCCAATATCTTTGAACTTGAGAAATATTCTATGGCATGGTTTTGCCGCTCCCATGGAAGTTGACAGAAGGTAAATACCTTTTCGTTTTATTAGAAGTGAAATTAAAGGTTTGGATATATTGTCCAAAAATATTGTTTATTGTAAGTTGCAATGCATTTTATTTAGCTTTTGCTGAGACTAGAGAAACCAACTTCCAATGATACAGTTCCAAGAAGTTTGCTTAAATTCATTAATCAAAAGTTTTGTAGGCTTTCCTCAAGGCTAAAGATAATTTTTTCTCTTATTGTACTAAATCCTGCTTACAAAGGGTCCAGGTTTCACTGCCATAAGTAACCTTAGAAAAAATCAAACTATTATACAGCCTAATTTTAGTCTCTAGGTGTGTATGCATTTTTCCCACACTCTCCATAGATTTTTAAAAGTCCCAGCAGCAATATCTATTCTTTGCTTTATCTTGGGCTGCACATAACCAGCATCTGGTAAACAGCTCCCAAGATAATTGAACTGAGACACTTGTTCAAGAGTGCAGCTGTTCAAAAGAACTGAAGCACCATCTGCTTGACAAATTATCATCACTTCAGTTTTCTCTCCCTTTATCACCAAACCTATTCTACTACCTGTCTCATCAACAGCTCTAATGAAAGAATTCATCTCATCAGCATCATTTTCCAAAAGGGTCAAATCAACAGCATATTCAAAATCAGAAATTTTCAGATCTCTTGACTATTTAAGCCCAAAGTCTTTCCTTTGCAGTGAATTCTGCATAACATAATCAGTAACAAACCTAAAGAGAAAAGGGAACAAAAATGCATTCTTGTCGAACACCAGAAGCAATGCTAAACCAATTACTATAAGTGGTGCCTACGTAATGGAATGCCTGCCGATTTCAGCGAATCTCCATGTTATCAAGCGTGCATGGAAAGCTTCAGAACTTGCCATATGAGGGCAGCACTATTCCGCGGTAAGCTAACCTATGATAACGTTAAGTATATAGCAATCTGGTTGACCAATATTTATTCAACGGTAATTATTTGGAGGAAAATTCACTAAAAATTTTTAAATCACTTTACCTTTAGTTAAGGTTAATCCATGATTTATTTTTGTAATATATATATGCAGAATTCTTTAATGGAATAATTTTACTACATAATCCTGTTTCCATAGGCACTGGAACTTGACTAATAGACACAAATGAAGTTCATGCTGCAGCACAGAATTTACTCTTTATCATAACTCTTTTATTTCAGTGTTGCTAAAATTTCAGTTCTTAATTACTTCTGATCTTAAAATTTCACATTAAAGAATAGTTATACATGTATTTGTGCAATTCAAGGATTCTGTTGCATACTTAAATGTTCTATCATAAATATAACAGGAATTGACACCTGAAATATTTATAATTTAAGCATTTTTCTTGAGAGGGGTTTAGAATTCAGCTTGAGTTGTGCAGCTTCTTCAGTGCACTTACTACCATAATTTGTTAAGTATGGTTTTAAAAATTTCTGTATTATTAATTTACAAAAGTTTTTTATGTGGCTCTCATCATTAAAAGAACAATGAAATAATTTATTTTTGCATAACCTTGGTAGAAATGTTAATGTTTAACAGGGTTAACACTTTTCTCTTTGAACTCAAAGTGGGCAGCATTTTTTTACAGCATTTTCCATAGCAGCTAAAACACTAACAAATTCAAGTCCCCACGATCGAGATTCCAAATAATGGCATTTGATGTTGATGATGACAGGGGTATTTAATAGCTCAGAGCAGCTGTGGTTTAAAATAATACTTATTCAAATTTAATTTCTGAGTAAATTCTTTTCAAGTATTACTATGGTGAAACATTTTAGCTTCCATAACTCTTTTTTAAATACTGAAAGAATATTGTTGATAATCTAGATTGAGACAGATTTAATTATTAAATTAAAAAAATTTAAGTAATAAATTATTACTTTTTCTTCAGCCATATTTTTCAGTTAAATGAAATTTTTCATCTCATAGAACTTTGAAGTCAGATTACCATTGACATAACGTGAAAATTATTATTTTGTTTGGGCAGTGTAATTCAATTCAGTATGTGTAAATATATTTATCATTTAAGCTAATAGGAATTACTTTCATTTGCTTACAATACCGATGAATTTCAAATATCAGAAATGTTACTTATCTAAAAGTAATCTATGAAACATTTTTCAAATTATTCATGTCAACAAATTTACTAAGTAAATATAAAGACAAAGATCTTACCTTGCTGACATATTGCTTTCAGCCACTTGTCTCGCAAATCAAGCTTGGAAGGGAATTGATGGAAACTGATTTTTGTTTTACAAGTTTCACTTCTGCAAAATGGCACACAGCAATATTACCATTGTTAAAACTACTCTTTAGAAACTACATCAAATAGACAGAACAATAAATAATTCACATATGAACAAATCCTTATCAGAATCCAATTTTAAAATTAGCGCTAAACAAGGTAATAACGTATGCTTCAAAGGAGCAAGTAGCAAGCAAAACAGTGATCGCCAACATCACACTGGACAAAAACATAACTAGCGCTGCTGTTGCTTCACATGAAATCGGCAGGCATTCCATACGTAGGTACCGTTATAAGCCTTACTAACTCTCACTCATGACTCTGTGTTACTATAAAGAGCTTTCGTTATGTTAACTAACTTGTTGCCATACTAACAATCAGCTACAAATATAACGATCAGTAGAGTCAAGCATTCAGTAGTAAAATGTCATGGCAGATGTCCTGTAGGCATGAGATTCATGAAATTGCTAGCTGAAAGAAATCAGTTTTGCCATGAGTGGGATTCAAGCCCATACCTCCCAGTAACATGCAAGGCATGCTAACCACTACACTATGAGATGCTAACCTTCAATTAATGTGGCTTATAGACTTTCCCACATATTAGTCAAAGCTTTTTTTAAATCTATAAAACTAGCTAGTAACTTCAAGGTTCTAAAACTTTAAAGCAATTCTCAACAATCTGCCTAAATGATAATATTTGATCTTTGTCTCCTCCTCATCATCCTCAAGCAGCCATGGGCTACGGAGGTCCAACCAGACCGTGCAATTTAGTTCTCCAAGCAAGTCTATCCTGAGCTACATCTACTGCATCTGGCCACTGCACACCAATTCTAACAAGGTCCTGTTTGACATTGTCTGCCCACTGCATCCTAGGTCTCCCCTTCTTTCTGAGGCCTTTAGGCACACTGTTCATAACCCTATTCGCCAATCTATAATTATTCATATGGGCAACATGGCCAAACCAACGGAGTCTCTCTCTGCACAATATGCTGCTTAAAGGAGGTTGCAAACTCCTTTGCCTAACCTCATCATTAGTTACATAGTTGAACCACCTAATGCCCAAGATACTGCATAAGCATCTGGAATCAAAAGCATCTAGTTTCCTGTTATCTTGTTTACAAAGTGTCCAAGTTTCACTACCATAACTAACCCTAGAAAGAACCAAACTATTATACAGTGTAATTTTAGTCTTTAGGTGTATATGCCTAAAGTCTTTAGGTGTATACTCCTACCACTTCTAAATCCACACTGCTCATCATGTAGATGTCCATGACTCAAATTTTTAATTCTATTAAGGTAAATCATGCAAAGAACTTTATCTGGAATAGAAAATAGACTGCTTCCCCTCTATCACAAGAATTGTGATCACTTTTTTTAAAAGTAGGGATAATAATAGCTCTAGCAAAATACTCAAGAACATCACCCTTATCAGAAAAAAAATTAAAATTTTCGGTCAGCCAAAATGCAAACATTTCCAACTCTAAGCATTTTAGTATTTTCTTCTAATTCTGGGGATTTATGTAATATAAGTTTAGAAATAGCCGAAGTAACTTCAGACTGTGCATAAGGCCAACATTAAAGCATATAATGCCTCTATGATCATTACAAACAATGGGAGTAGAACTAACTGCATTGTTTTAGAACACCACTGAAATGTTCAGCCCACCTAACCATGAGAGAATTCACACCTTCAATAACCTTGCCATGTTTATCACTCAATTGCTATATGCCAGCCTGTTTCTTCCCATACAAAATTTTAACTTCTAGTACAACTCCCTGCTTTTGTTGCTGTTTAGAGTTACCTCTACTTTGCTAGCCAAGCTGTCAAACCAAAGATTCATATCAGCTGCTAATTGATACTTTACATGTTGATTACATGCTCTTTGTAATGCTGTCTTAGGACTAATAGTGTTAGTGTACTGTTAGTTTCAAGAAAAGCTTATCTAAACTGCAAATGTAACTTTACTCAGAACAGACATAATAAAGAAGATAATACCTCACCCAAACTGGAATGCTAGACAGTCTAATATAACCCTACAAACAGCCACTGGATATCATGCTAAAGTCCATGGAAAGATAGAACTCAACATCAGAGTTGGTCTGGTTCACCATCCTGTTTACATCACTGACATCTACAATGAATGCATATTAGGCCAACACCATACAGACATCCCCTCTCATTTGAACAACTTGTGGAGAGAAACAAGGAAGATATTAACCAAAGACCAAACTGCTGAGGTCGAGAATCTGCTTAAAGCGTTTTCCACCATTTTTTTCTGCTACCTCAGGTGATTATGGCATACTAACCTGACAGAACATAAGATCAACACTGATTCTCCTCCAATCCATCTACCAGCAAGAAGGCTTCCATTAGCAAAACAGGAGGAGACTGAACAACTCATAAGGGACTTGGAAGCTCAGGGCATTATAGAACCATCATAGAGTCCCTGGACATCACCAGTGGTTCTTGTTAAGAAAAAGGATTTACCTGATTTTGTGTTGATTACCACAGATTGAATGATATAACAAAGAAAGACTGCTTTCCTTTACCCAGGATGGATGATACACTGGACACTCTATCTGGGTCAAAATGGTTCTCAACATTAGACTTGAAGAGCAGCCATTGGCAAGTTGGTAAACATCCTGAAGACTGTGAGAAAACAGTTTTCACTACAGGAAAGATTTTGGCAGTTTAAAGTGATGCCATTTGACTTTGCAATGCACCTGCAACATTTGAATGACTAATAGAGTCGGTGCTCAAAGGTTTGCCTTGGGAGATCTGCCTGGTTTACTTGGGCAACATCATCGTTCTTAGAAAGACATTTGAGAAACATTTGAGAAATCTTCATTAAGTGTTTGAAAAACTTAGGGCAGCCAAGCTAAAATTGGGACTAATTGTAAACTGTTCTAGCAAGAAGTTCATTACCTTGGTCATGTCATCGCTACATCAGGGATTAAGACTGATCCTAGTAAGATAGAAGCTATAAGAAACCGACCTCCACCACAAGATGTTCATCAATTTTGTAGTTTTATTGAACTTTGCACCTACTATATAAGATTTGTAAAGGGTTTCTCCAACATCGCAATGCCATTACATCATCTGATACAGGAGGGCCAGTGGTTCATGTGAACCACTGAATGTGAAGTGGCCTTCCAATAGTTGAAACAAGCTCTATTTTTCAAGTAGTACTATCCGAACCAGAATGGAATTATTGTGTCACATGTAAAGAACTGTTAGCAGTAGTAAAAGAATAGAACATTTTCATCATTATCTCTATGGTCAAAATTTCTTATCCATACTGATCATGCTGCACTCAGGTGGCTACTAAACTTTAAAAATCCTGAAGGACAAATTGCTAGGTGGATACAGCGGTTACAAGAATACAATTTCTCCATTGAGCATCGAAGTGGCAAACTACATAGGAATGCAGATTCCCTTTCAAGACGTTCATGTATTGACAACTGTAAGTATTGTTATAATACAGAGTTGAAATATGGTACTAAAGCTGTAATGCACATAAGGCAAATAACATCAAGACAAGCAAACAGTGATACTCCTAACATCTGTAGCCCAATAGAAATTTGAAAGGCCCAACTAGACATTGAAGATATAAGACCAATAATGGATTTGATAGAAAAATCTGTTATAAGACCTAATTGGGAGCAAATCTTGAGGTTTAGTCCAACTATCAAAAGTTATTGGGCACAGTGGGACTCCTTAGAAATGAAAGATGGTGTATTATACAGAAGATAGGAGAATCCCATTGGTTGACTGATTCAATGGCAGATAATCCTTCCTCATTCCCGAGTGGAACTAGTAATGAAAGGTATATGATAGTGCCACTAGAGGACACTTCGGTGGTAATAAGACATTATTAGCACCAAAGTTTATAATGTCTTATTAACACCAAGGCAACAACACCAAATATTATGCATGTTAGCGAAAGCCAGGGAACGATTTCATTGGTTAAAAAGTAGGGCAGACGTTGAAAGATGGTGTAGGCAAATGAGGCCTTACAGTAAAGAAAGGCCCTAACACTAGGAGTCAGGGTAAACAGCAGACGTATAATGTTGGAGCCCCTTTTGAGAGAATAGTCATTGATGTAATGGGTCTGTTTCCTAGGACTGATGATGGAAATCACTATTTATTAGTGGTAATGGATTATTTCACGAACGTGCTGACACGTGCTGGATACAGTATAACTCTACTGTATGTATCAGTATAACTCTACTGTATCCAGCACGTGTCTGCACGTGTGCAGACACGTGCTGGATATGTACGTAGCATGTTATAACTAAGTGACGTTATGTCAGAGTCAGAGGTAGAATTGACAGTATAGTTAGTAGAGAAAGTGCTGTCAATGAGTTAGAATGAGTATTGTCAGTGGAGATGTAGAAGTCAGAAGTATTGTGAGAAGAATGTGTTGTGTAGATAGGAGTTGTTAGTACTCCAACTTTTGTATTGAATTGGGTGAGTGTTTGAATTTTTTTTGGAAATAAACTTTGTTTTAGAAACTTTTGAATTTTTGTTATTTTTCTATTGAGCAATGTAAATTGATTTTTTGATTAGATTTAAATTTTAATTAAACTTGACAATCCTTTTTGAATTCTTACTGGATAAGTAACACTATATACATAAGGAACATTATTTCAACTTTAATTGGCAAGTTAATATTGCTGGTGCCGGACAAAGCTTTTTGGAATTTTGAATAAATTTGGATCAGACAAAAGGTTTAACTTGAAAAGTTAATAATCTTTGGAGCATTACAGAGCAATAAAGAAAATGGTGCAACAAGAACAGGGACTGTATATATTTATGTGTGTAAATTGTATATGTTATGTAACGTGATTGTCAAAGATAATAAATAAACTTTTGCGCTCATTAGTTATATGTACTATTCATAGATTTAATGGCAGCTTAAGCTGAAATTTTTTGTTGAGCAAGAAGCTTAACTTTTGTGTATTAGTCAAAGGTACTGAAGTTTCAGTGCAGTTATTGCACTGATATTGTGTGTACATTGCACTACTATTTGTGTGTACAGTATGTAAGGATTAGAAGTGTCCAGACACACAATAGACGAACTTTTTGATGAGCAAGTTTATATCTGCAAGCTTAATATAGCTTTAATATTGTATTGTTGTATAGCGTTGCTCAAGATAAAAAGTTTCAAAATTAAAAATATTTGCAGACCGCTAAACATGTCTGCTAATAATATGGCCGATTCTGCCATAATGACTCCCACCTTAGAAAAAGATAGGTTGCAGGATGTGATGAAAGAAGCAGAAGTGTTAATGAATCTGTTTAAAGAACCTTGGGTGAAAAGGGGAACGGAAACAACCATTAAATTTGCTGACAATGCTAAATCAGTTCATGAACCAATAAACTTTTAACATAAGGTTCCATTTTTTGTTCTGTCAGAAGAAAATGATAGAAGAGAGTATTATCAACAGCTTCAGCAAGAGTTGCCAATCCAATTATTAATTGTAGTCCTTATGTTAATTGGCCTTTACCTGAGATAAGGTTCAATGGTTTCGAAACGTCTATCGTCGTGGATATTTGCTAAGTGCATGGAAGAGCATTTCCGTTTACCCAAAGTGCCAAGCAACAAAAAGGTGGTTTTAGCTGTATCTTGTCTAATTGGGTGTGCTAATCAATGGTGGAATAACATAAGATGTCATCATGGAATAGAGTTTTGGGAAGATTTTAAAAACGAACTCTTGGAAATCTATCCAGCTTATAATGATTACACACAGTTAGCTACAGAACTGTTTTCACGAAGACAAAGGGAAAGAGATGATATAAAAAAATTCATCTGGGATACAGTAGAGTTATACCAGATGTATGATGCTTATGTCACTGAAATTGACATTATAAACTGCATATTGTCCCAATTACTTTTTCCTGTTAGGGAATTCTTAGAAGTATGAAATGTAAATTCAGTTTCAACTTTAGTCAAATTAGCTTGGCAATATACTGCAAGAAGTGAATCTGCAGAAACTGCATTAAACCAACAATGGATGCAATCCTCGCCAAAGCAGTGTTATCAGGTTGAGTCTCACAAAATGACTCCCGCACGACCGGAAGTTACATGGTCTTGACAATTTGCGTCGAACACGTCTACAATGATGCAGAATGAATGAAGCAGAGAATTTGTTGTCCGCGTCAAGCTTCGAACAATGACACTAGATCTAAAACTTTTTTTTATGAATAATAAGAGAAACTTTCAGATGTAATTTTTTTTTGGCTGACTAGGGCACACAGAGCAATATTGCTATAGGAGGAATGAAAATTTGGGAAACTTAAATTAGGATCTCTGAAGCAAAAAGGCCCAAGTTCCTCAAGAAAGTACCGGGGGGGGGGGGGGGGCGTTGAGTGATTTGGTTCTACATTTATCATCAAATATTAATTAATCCTCCCCCACAAAACAGTAATTATATTAGTTGTGATCTTATAGTTAATTTTAAAGGTGATCACATATCTTAAAGCCATTCATTTTTCCCACATTAAAATAATCAGTGGTCCAGTAGCCTACTGGGAAACAGAGTCATCCTCTCACACAAAAGGAGTAACCAAAGGCAGGTATGGCTTTTTAACAAATACAAAAACATTTATTTGTAACACTAACACAATTTTAGCCTGTTCTTACATTTTTACATCACTTACATTATTTTCTGTAGTCTGTTGACATGAAAATGCTGAGCTCTACATTAATACTCTGCCGTACCCTCTAACTACTGAAGTACTAACATCACAAGACTGTTGTGTCCCCTGACCGAGAATCAGGACTGAAGTGTTAGTCAGGAGCCAAAACTGAACTGCTCCCATCGAGAACCAAGTATCAAGAGATACCATGTCATACAAGTCTCAGGAGCCAAGTGAAGTAAAAGGTCTTTTTCTCCCTCGGACACACAAAATAAAAAGACATCCCAAGTGTCTGATTGGTTCTCTCAATTCTTTGCTAAGGGCGGGGGGGGGGGGGGATAGGCTGATGGACGAAAAATGGAGCATTCTTGATGCGATGTCCTTGTCCTGCAACCACATGACTGTCCCTCTGTGTGAACTGTTCAGCGGTGGTTCAGGGGAAGTCCTTCAGAAAAAATGTTGTAAGTTTACATTGGGAAATTTAGAAATTATAAAATGTTTATGGATATGAATGATGAGAATGAAAGATAATTTAGTACAGTGATTAAATATTTTGCATTTTTGAGAAATATTTTGTGTTTTGAAGTTAAGTTTTTATGTGCAAAGTTTATTTTCATGTAAAAAGTGGATAGAATTGTGTTAGTTGAAATGTTAGCATCATATATTATAAATTATTGATACAGTTTTTCTTTTCTCTTAGATATGATGTATGTATATGTGTTTAAATCTATCTGGTGTCATCAGTGATATTAATGTGTCAATGATGCATGATTATTGGGATGAAATTGGCAAAATTTATTTGCATATATATGAGCTGACCATGATGTTTTGAAGGTTTTTTTTTAACCTATTTAGAGCTCTCCCCAACGGCACAGTCTGGTAGCCGAGACAGTCACCAGCATAACTCCTTTGGGAAGGGAACATAGAGCTCGAAGAGGGGAGGTAACTAATGCATTACTTTTTTATTTCAGCTAGCTAATGATTATTGTGTCTAGGTAAAGATTTAGTGGATGATTACAATCCCGCTCATTTGTAAAATTTGGAATTTCTTAGATTCGCGTGTTTGATATAGTTAGGAGGATTTAACGGTGTTCCAATACCCTTTTTTTTATGTATGGTAGGAGAAGATTTAGCTTTCACATATTGGAACTATGGTTAGGGGAATAAGCGGAAGTTCTGTACCCCACTTGATATATTTGTAATTATATTCTATGAAAGAGCAGAATTTGATTTAATTGAATTTTTTTCTTTAACCTCTTTAGAAGTTAAGCAGGACAGGAGTAATATTAACCAGCTTTTTGTACAGGTTATTGTATAAAACTTTTGAAGTTTGGATCAGAATGTGATACTAGTTAGTCCAATAACACTAGTATGCAGTTAACTGCCACAGCCATTGGCATATATTTACACTAGGTAGCTGTACACTTTTTATAGGAAGAAAGGAAGGAGTTACCTTTGGTTGTGATGGAAAATTGTGTCGAAGTGAGATTAGATCGTCTTATCAAAATTTGCTTAAGCATATTTTACTCTATTTTTATGTTCCATGATGTGTAAATGATGTAAGAAGTGTCCTGTTATTCTAAATTTGCTCTTCAAAATCTGTTTGGTAAAATTTTGACTCCCTTTGGGAGGGGGATTTGTGATGGTCCATCCATTCACTTTTACTTTTCCTTAACCAGTTTTGCTTTATTTACGTTATATATTATCATTTTAGGGATTAGTATTTTACTTTTGGGCATCGCAATTTTTATTTCCGAGTCGAAGGAGTTGCGCATGTGCAACTCTGACCTTTTGATTTTCAGCTGCTAATGTGCTTGTAGGACACAACCCCTCTTGCATCATAGCTAGTGTGATCACCAATTTATTCAAATGTTTTCTTGGCATGCAACAGACACATGCCGGATTTGTATGTAGCATGTTATAACTGTCATTAGGTCACAGAGTCAGAGGTAGAATTGACAGATAGTTAGTGAAGAGAGTGCTGCCAATGAGTTAGAATGAGTATTGTTAGTGAAGATGCGGAAGTCAGAAGTATTGTGAGATGTATGTGTTGTGTAGATAGAAGGAGTTGTTAGTACTCCAACTTTTGTATTGAATTTTTTTGGAAATAAACTTTGTTTCTTTAAAAAATTTTGAATTTTTGCTATTTTTCTCTTGAGCAACATAAATTGATTTTTTTGATTAGATTTAAACTTTAATTGAACTTGACAATCCTTTTTGAATTCTTACTCAATAAATAACGCTGTATACATAACATATCCTATTTCATCTTTAATTGGCAAGTTAATATTGCCTGGCACCTGACAAAGCTATCCGGAATTTTGAATAAATTTGGATCATATGAAAGGTCCAACTTGAAAATTTATAATCTTTTGAGCGTTACAGCAACAACAATTGCAGAAATGATGGTAAATAACTTGATTAGTAGGTATGGAGTACCTTTGCAACTCCACTCTGACCAAGGACGGAATTTTAATCCAATGTGTTTAAAGGTATCTGCCAACTATTAGGCATTCAGAAAACCAGAACAACTCCCCTACACCCACAGTTGGATGGTATGGTTGAGAGATTTAATATGACAATTGCACAACATCTAGCATTGTTTGTTGACGACCATCAACGTGACTGGGATTGCCATATACCACTCTTTTTGTTAGCATACAGAACAGCAGTGCATGAAACAACTGAACTGATAACTTCCGTGATGCTCTTTGGAAGAGAATTACATCTTCCCTGTGACCTTTTATTTGGTCGGCTTGAAGCAATGCCTACAAAATTTACAACAAGGACTAGAAGAAATCCACCACTCCGTCAGACATAACATCAACTTAGCAAGCAAGAGAACCAAGACGAGATATGACTGTAAAACAAATGGAACTGTTTTCAATCTAGGAGATCTTGTCTGGCTGTACAGTTCACATAGAAAGAAGAGACTTTCTCCAAAACTTCAGAAACCTTGGGAAGGTCCATATACAGCAGTTAACAGGATTAACAACATGGTGTATTGCATTTGTCAATGTCCAACTACAAAGTGCAAGGTGGTTCATGTGGATCATTTTGCCCTGTTTCATCAAAGAACTGAAGAAGTTTTTCTTCAATTTTCGGAATCCAAAATTGTTCAGGACGAGCAAGACCTAAGGAGGGGGCAGTGTTGCGATAGATGAATGTGCTACAATGAATTTATGAAAAATGCGTCATGGACGCTCACATATGCTTCAACATGAGAGTTACATCACAAAGGACATCGAAAAAACTTGACTGAAAGAAGAAGGAATAAGTTGTAATAAAGAGGAAATATAGTGTGAAGGAACACATAGTTTGTCTTTGTTTTTGCACTAAAGTTTAGAGAAGAAATGATTTTATTTCGTGTGTTCACAGGAGATTAAATAAATTTATTTAGAGTTATTGTGTTAGTAAACTAGTAGAGTAAAAGAAGAATTCATCATTTGAACCATAGTGATCAACGTCTGAAAAGAATTGGTCTTGAGAAACAAATATACTTAGCTGCAGTTTTAGAGTACTTGAAGTCTAAAACCTTAGAAAGAAGTCATTTGATGTATAGCTATTTAGTTATTTAGGAATTGGTAAGGTTATTCTCAATAGATTACAGATTTGTTCACATATATGATTTGTGTTGATTGACTTTAGTTTATATAAATGTTTTCATTCATACTTTTGTAATAAATTACATTATTTTAGAATTATAATTGTTAAATTGTTCATAATGTTGTAAATAATTACATAAATAATAGCATGTTAAATTGTTCATAATTTTGTAATAAATTACATAATTTTAGAAATATAATTGTTAATTTGTTCATAACAATGTTATTCTCTGCATTTTTGCAATCATGATTTAATTCAAATTATCACTGTTAAAGGGTGCAAAATTTGTAGAATCATATATTTCATTCTCTTTAAAAATAGGCACTTTTTATTCACCAAAGATGACATATGTTCTAGTTTTGATGTTTTAATAAAAGTTTTGAAAGAAATATTTGTAAGTTACTAATGCTTACAATGTAAGTTTCGTCAGATTAAATTTTGTAACTTATCATTATGTAAATATTTTAGCAGTAAATCATATAATAAATTACTATATAATATTTAGGTATGGCTTTTTCTTGCTTGCGATAGCAGTGGCCTTGAATGAAAAACTCGATAAACAGCATATTGTATATTCCAGTATTCCATACCAGAAATTTGTTAATTTTGGCATTTATAGTGATTTAAAGAATTTATTACCAGGTATGTTGGTTTCTCTTTAATTATTCACTGCATTACTGTGTACTGAAATTTGCACTGAATATTTTTCTGAAGTCTTTAGCATTGATAATAAGAAGCAAAGAAATTAAGGATGTTTATTCTTTGGAAGGATATGAAACATTTTATGTGATGAAATTCCATAGTACAGAGAATTTGGTATATTGGAAGTACTCTTTAGTTTTTTTTTTCAAGGAATTGATAATGCATATATTTAAAAGAATAAAATGCTTAAGGTACATAATGAACGGGATTCATTTGCAGGACAAATTTGTGGTCATCAGTTGTGATGACCAGGTTACTAGTGTTTTTTTTTTTTCCAATAATCTGAGAATATTTCAACAACTCATTATTAGATCTTATGAATGAGTTAATGCTTTGACTGGGTATGATGGAGTTATACATCATGACAAAATATTCAAATTTTGTATGTCATTTGCAGTGCTCATAATTTGTAATTTTCAGGCAAGATTGGAGGGGAGGGGTGGGCTAAGTCGGTAGTGCACCAGGCTCATAATCAGCAGTTCCCAGGTTTGAGTCCCACCTGGGCTAGCGAAGAGATTTATATCTGCAAAACTACCTGCTGTATCCTAGATCAGTAGGGGACACCAACGGGCTTCTAAAGGCCTCCGCTCATCAGAAGGGACATTAAGCTGTGGCCCCTGTGCATGTTAAAGAATATGCTGGATGGACTTGACAGAAGACTACCATCTGTCTCCCAACAGCTGTCCAGTGGGTCTCCTTCCCCCAACCTTCTCTGAGCCCTCAGGGTTCTTGTGACCTTTAAAACCTCTTGTGAATTTTAAATGTGTGCGCGAAAGAAATGAAAAAATATATATATATTTCAACTAGATCAGTAAAGAACAGCATAAAAAAGGATTAAGTAAAAATATTAAAACCTGCATATAATTTTTTACGTTAATGTAAACAATATAACAAATGTTAAGATCTGTTAATGTTAAAGTATTTAATTGTTATCTCTTAATTTTTGTCATGAAATGAAGTAATTGAAGATCATGACACTTTGAAGCTGAGTATCATTTTCGAGACTTCTCCAATTGTTTTACCCCAAATGAAACTTTACTGGCATAATGCATTAAGGGAATACAAGGAAGCAAGGTAAGTAACAGTATATAAATATATACATAATTCAGTAATTTATAATAATAGAAGATGTCTGTCTGTTTGGCTGTGGCAAGCCTAACTCATTGGGAAATTGTGGTAGATGCTTGAAAATTTGAGTGTCTGGTTGTTAAAATTGCAGTGGCTAGTTTCAAGTCAAAGTTCCAGGGTGGGTGGGTGGGTGGGTGGGTAGGAGGGTCTTGCTAGAAGTGCATAAATATTTAACATGCTATTCTTGTGAGAAATGGTAATTGCTGACAAATCCATTGTTACCATTTTCTGAAATTTAAGCAAGAGTTTATCTTTCAGAGTTAACATCACAGCATTTAGTAATTTTTCCTTAATTACACCAATATTTATATAGGTATTGAATCTGGGCTTGGGGGACAAGGGGTGTTGTCTAAAAACTAACCTTTATTGTAGTGAAAATCAGAATGTACAGTTGCATCTTAGAAATGATACCCGGGTAGCACTGGGTGTGATTCAGCTAGTATAGTAATAAATAGAGAATAAGTCATTTATAAAATAAAAATTTTCACAAAATTTAACTATTTTTGCCAATTATACACTGGAGTAACGTGTCTCAGTCTGGTCAGTTTCTATCTAGATTCTGTTTCTTGTAAAGGTGGTTCCCTGAAGTTCCTACTAGCATATGTGGCTTCAGCTTTTATCTGTGGGAGAATTAGTCTTTGCCCCATGCATGCAATTAGGGGGTTGTTTGATATTGTTGGCCCTACCTCTCTCAATAAACCTAGTTTCTTTAAAAATCGTATTAATCATTTTCTCTTCACAGGTGGGGTAGGGATGGCTCAGTTGGTAGCATGCCAGGCTCATAATCTGTAGTTCCCAGGTTGGAGTCCCAGTTGGGCCAGCATTGTGATTTATCTCTGCAAAATTCTTTGCTCTGCCCTCGGTTAGTAGGGAACACTGATGGAAAGGCCACTATCAGTCAGATTGGACCTTTTTTCACTTTTCAGGGAGGAAGGATGGGAAGTATTTCATAGATGTAGTTTTGTTTCTCAGAAGACATGCTAGTGATGCTCCTCTAGGATATGACTTCATTAATCAGATTTCTTACAGCCAAATTTGAAACTATGATTACAGATGTTAATTAAATGGAAATTAATTTCTTTCACTCCAATTGTTTCATATATATATACACACTACCATGTAAGTTTTGTACTGTGTGTAAACCACAATACTATGGCAGCAGTATTCAATTTCATGGTGATGTTGGATTTCTGCACCAATCTGTTTGAACAAAATAAGTGAAGTGCAGTGATATTTTTTAGTAAGCAAATGAATCATTCATAATGTTCTGAGTTTACTATATGTCCACAGAGGATTATGGTGAGGATGAGAAAGATAGGCTGGCTTTAGAATATTTTGAATTCTGTAAAGAAAGGAGATAATTCTCATGTGCTAGGTGACTTCAGTGCTAAAGTGGTAATGACTCTTACCTTTGGGGAGGGATGTCAATGGGAAATGTCTCTTACATGTAAACTTAATAATTTGAGAGTAACTAACATATGCTACAAACACCAGAACATTTATAAATACACATGGGTTTTACCTGATGGATTGCATAGGAATGTGATCTATTATATATTTAACAACAAATGGTCTACTTTGGTTAGGAATACCAAGTTATATAAATAAAAAATAATAAAAATTGGGGAACCAAAATTGGATCTGACCATTACCTGGTGAGAAATGTTTTACAACTGAAGCTTAAGAATTGTTCTAAAGTTAAGTGAATTGCTTTTAATACGGATATCCTGAAAGATCCAGATATAACCAAAGCATATCATGATATGCTACTTAGTCATTATGACAATCATGGTTTTCTTACTGCTGAAGTTAGGAAAGGGATCAGTTTAAACAGGTTTTTCTTGAAACCAACACTAATTTTTTGGGTAAAGAGGAAACAAAATGATTTGACTTCGCAATTTATAAGACTTCGCAAATTATTTCTGAAAGAAGGAAGTCCAGGAATAATATGAATCAACACCCTTCTAGTCCTAATGGATAGCATTACAAAGAACTTAATAAACATGTAATGGATCAGTTAACAGCAGATAAGAATCTGTGGCTTGATAGCTTGGTTGGCAAAGCAGAGGAAGCAGTGACACAGCACAACACCAGGGAATTGTACCAGATAGTTAATATTTTGTGTGGGAAGAAACAAACTGATGTACACAGGGATTGAGGGACCATCATGGCAAGGTGGTTGAAAGTGAGGATTCTGTCAGGCAAGGTGGTTGAAAGTGTTATTTATATTCCCAGTGTTTGTAATAATGATAGATGCATTACTGGTTACAATGTTGGCCCTATATTGTAATCTAGAGTTACTTTGGTTATCTTTAAATTAAGACCATAAATTCACAGGGGTAGATGAAATTACTACTGAAATACTTAGAGTTAGGAATGTTTCCATTATCACATGACTGATGGAAATTTGTTGTCTAAGGCATTTTTGTAAGGATTTTAGCAGAGCTATTATTATCCCTATTTTTAGAAAAAAGGTAATCATAGTTCTTGTGATAAGTATATGTGTATCATCCTATTTTCTGTTCCAGGAAAATTCTTTGCATGATTGTGTTTAATAGAATTAAGAATCTGGTGACAGACAATTGTGTGTTGAGCAGTTTGGATTCAGAAGTGTATTGATCAAATATTTTCACTTAGGCAGGTTCTTGAGAAATGTTTTAGAGTTTCAGAAACCTGTGGTTACTAGCTTTGTAGATTTCAAAAAGGCTTTTGACTCTATTGATCATCATAATTTGTGATTGTTAGATCACATGGTATACTGGACCTGTAAATGGTAGCTAGGCGTAAACTGGAAGGAGAGCTGTGTACCAATCCCTAGTGATGATGCACAGAACCGGCCAGGTCTAGCACCTAATGTCCGACCCCGCCTTCTCGTGGTGCAGGCCGTTAGTACCTTTCAAAAGAGATATTCTCTTTTGGAAGGGAACGGAAGGGGAGGGCTGCCAGTTCAGTATGGCCTGCTGATCTGGTCATCTATGGCCACTTTCTTTGTTTTCAACCCTGCTGAGGAGTGGTCAACTTCACAGGGTCCTGGTGCTGACCATTTATACCTACTAGACTGGACTTGTTTATGGATTTCAGCTTGATTATTGATCCTGGACTTGCTGCACTGGTGGGCCTCTGTTGAGGGAGAGTCTGCCGCTGTGTTTTCTGTTTGCTTCTGGGTTGCCAGCTCTAAGTGAACAGAGACATGGGATACCTTATATCAGCTGGTGGATAATCCTAATCAGAGACCATCGCAGGTACCTGAACCTTACTTAGCTAGTTGGGCATCGTCAAGCCTAAACTGGAGTAATGCGTCTCAGGCAGGCCATGTGGCTCTTGAAAAAGTCCACTTGAAAAGGTGGTGCCTGAAGTTCCTACCAGCATCGGTGACTTCAGCCTTTAGCGGAGGAGGAATGGGTCTTTGCCCCATGCCTGCGATCAGGGGGCTGTTTGATATTGTTGGCCCTACCAATCTCAATAAACCTAATTTCTTTAAAAATCCTACTAATCATTTTCTCTCTGCAGGAACGTGGAACGTGAGGACATTATATAGAGATTATTCTCTTGATGTCCTCATGCAGGAATTCCAGCGCTGTAACCTAGATATTCTAGGCTTGCAAGAGACCAGATGGACAGGTAAAGGTCAGATACTTAAAAATAACTTTAAATTTCTCTTTACAGGGAGGGAGGATGGAAAGCATCACCAAGGCATGAGTCTGCTGCTCAGCAGACATGCTAGTGATGCTCTTCTAGGATATGAGTGCATTAATGAAAGGTTTCTTACAGCAAAATTTCAGACAAGCATTAAACACTTGAATTGTTATCTGCTGTTATGCCCCCAGTGAGGATGAGGATGAGAAGGATAGGTTTTACGGAAAACTTCAGGATATTTTGAATTCTGTCAAGAAAGGAGATATTACCCTTGTTCTTGGTGACTTCAATGACAAAGTTGGTACTGACTGTGATCTTTGGGGAGGGGTGATAGGCCCTTTTGGTATTGGTAGCTGCAATGGCAATGGGCAACGTCTCCTACAGGTAAGTAAACTCAATGGTTTCAGAATAACTAACACATATTACAAACACCGCGACATATATAAATACACATGGGTTTCACCTGATGGGCTGCATAGGAATATGATTGATTATATATTAATTAACAGCAAATGGGCTAGTTCTGTTAGAAATACCAGGGCATATAGGGGAGCTGAAATTGGATCTGACCATTACCTTGTTAAAAGTGTTTTGCAACTTAAACTTAAAAAGTGTTGTGCTAGGGTTAAAAAATTTACCTTTAATACTGAAGCTCTGAAAGACCCAGTTATAGCTAAAGCTTACCATGATAGGTTACTTAGTCATTATGACAATCATGGTTTGCTTAATACTGAAGTTGAGGAAGAATGGGGCCATTTTAAACAGGCTTTTTTGGAAACTAACAGTACTCTTTTAGGAAAAAAGGAGCAGAGGAGGCAGAATTATTTAAGTGATAAGGCAATTGAGCTTATTTCAGAAAGAAGGAACTGCAGGAATGTCCTTAATCAGTACCCTACTAGTCCTAATAGAAAAGATTACAGAGAGCTTAATAAACGTGTAAAGGATCAGTTAGCTACGGATAAAAATCTTTGGCTTGATAGCTTGGCTGACAAAGCTGAGGAAGCAGTTAGGCAGCACAACAGCAGAGAGCTGTACCAGATAGCTAATGTTTTATGTGGCAGAAAATGGACAGGCATACAGAGATTGAAGGATAAACAAGGTAAGGTTATAGAAGGTGAGGATTCTGTCATGGCTAGGTGGGCTGAGCATTTCAGTGATGTTCTAAACAATGTAATTAGTTCTACTCCCATTGTTTGTAATGATAATAGATGCATTGGCAGCTTTAATGTTGGCCCTATAACACAGTCTGAAGTTAGTTTGGCTATCTCTAAACTTAAACTTCATAAATCCCCAGGGGTAGATGAAATTACTACAGAAATTCTCAGAGCTGGGAATGTTTTGGTTACCACTTGGATGACTGAAATTCTGAATCTCTTTTATGATAAAGGCATGGTTTCTAAGGATTTTACCAGAGCTATTGTTATCCCTATTTTCAAAAAAGGTGATCGCAGTTCTTGTGATAACTATAGGGGTATCAGCCTACTCTCTGTTCCTGGTAAAGTTCTTTCCATGATTGTGCTTAATAGAATTAAGAATATGGTTGACAGGCAATTGTGTGATGAGCAATGTGGATTCAGAAGTGGTAGGGGATGTGTGGATCAGATATTTTCACTTAGGCAGATTCTTGAGAAATGTTTAGAGTTTCAGAAACCTTTGGTTGCTAGCTTTGTTGATTTCAAAAAGGCTTTCGACTCTGTTGATCGTCATAATTTGTGGTTGATTGTGAGATCATATGGTATACCAGACAAGTTAGTTAACGTTATGAAAGCTCTCTATAATAACACTGAGTCGTGTGTGAGAGTTGGTAAGGCTTGTAGTAATTGGTTTAGCATTACGTCTGGTGTTTGACAAGGGTGCATTTTGTCTCCTTTTCTCTTTGGTTATTGATTATGTTATGCGAAATTCATTTCAAGGGAAAGATTTTGGCCTTAAATGGGCTGGAGATACGAAAATTTCTGATGTAGATTATGCTGATGATTTAGCCCTTTTGGCAAATGATGTTGATGAGATGAACTCTTTCATTCGAGCTGTTGATGAGACTGGTAGTAGAGTAGGTTTGGTTATAAACAGAGAGAAAACTAAAGTGATGAAAATTGGTCAGGCAGGTTGTGATTCAGTTAATCTGAATGGTTGCAGTCTTGAGCAGGTGTCACAGTTTAATTACCTTGGGAGCTATGTAACTGATACTGGTGATGTGCGGCATGAGATTAACAGACGAATAGGTATTGCTGCCGGGACTTTTAAGAATCTATGGAGATTGTAGAGAAATAGGCGTATACACCTAATGACTAAAATTAGACTGTATAATAGTTTGGTTCTTTCTAGGGTTAGTTATGGTAGTGAAACTTGGACGCTGTGTAAACAAGATAACAGGAAACTAGATGCTTTTGATTCTAGATGCTTACGCAGTATCTTGGGTATTAGGTGGTTTAACTTTGTAACTAATGATGAGGTTAGGCAAAGGAGTCTGCAACCTCCTTTAAGCAGCATATTGTGCAGAGAGAGACTCCGCTGGTTTGGCCATGTTACCCGTATGGATAATTATAGATTGTTGAATAGTGTTATGAACAGTGTGCCTAGAGGCCTCAGAAGGAGGGGGAGACCTAGGATGCGGTGGGCAGACAATGTCAAACAGGACCTTGTTAGAATTGGTGTGCAGTGGCCAGATGCAGCAGATGTAGCTGAGGACAGATATGCTTGGAGAATTAAACTGCGTGGTCTGGTTGGACCTCCGTAGCTCATGGCTGCTTGAGGAGGATGATGATGATGATGGTATACTGACAAGTTGATTATCATAATGAAAGTTTTCTATGATAACACTGAGTTGTGTGCGAGAGTTGGTAAGTCTTGCATTGATTGGTAACTATTACTTCCCTTTTCAATATTATATTGCCTTTGTAAAGGAAAATGCTGATTATAGCAGATGCATCATTAATTGATGCAGAAAATAGGAAGTCTGTGTAGATTGTAATGAACTGCTGTCATGTTGGCACTTCAGCTGTGGAATTTCTACATGTCCTAATTTTGGGCACTCCTCTAGACTTTTAAGATTTTATAATTTTAATGTACAGCTAAAATTGTGGTACATTGAATTGTACATTAAACATTTCTCAACCATCTGCAAAAGTGAAAATATTTTATCTATACATCTCTTACCACTTCTGAACGTACACTGTTTATTATTCAGTTGTCCATCAACCAAATTCTTAATTCTCATAAGCTCAATAATGAAAGAATTTTATGTGGAACAGAAAGCTGGCTGTTACACATAAACTTATCACAAGAACTACTATCACTTTTTTTTTCTTCTAAAAATAGGGTTAATAATAGCTCTGGTAAAATTCTTAGGAAAATGCCTTTAAGATAACAAAATTTCTGTCAGCCATGTGTTAATGGAAACATTCCCAGCTCTCTAAGTATTTCAGTAGTAATTTCATCTACCCCAGTGGATTTATGGTTTTAATTCAGAGATAACCAAAGTAACTCCTGATTGTGATATAGGGCCAACATTGTAGCCAATAATGTATCTATCATTATTACAAACACTGGGAGTATAAATAACCACCTCATTTAGAACATCTCTGAAATGTTCAATCCATTTAGTCATGACAGAATCCTCACTTTCAACTACCTTGTCATGATGATTCCTCAATTCCTGTGTACCTGTCTGTTGTTTTCCACAAAAACGATTAACTATCTGGTACAACTCCCTGCTGTTGTGCTGTGTCACTGCTTCCTCTGCTTTCCAGCCAAGCTATCAAGCCAAAGATTCTTATCTGCTTTTAACCGATCTTTTATATTTTTATTAAGCGCTTTGTAATGCTTTCTGTTAGGATTAGTAGGATGGAAAAGTAGCCATAGTAGTCCGGATCAGTAGGCAACATTAATATGGCAGCTCTTCTCTTTCAGTTGCACAAGAGAGCATCTCATTTGAAAGGTACCTAATGCTCTACACCATGGGAAGGTGAGGTGGGGCTAGGCCTGGCTGGTTCTGTGCATCATCAGAGGGGATTGATAATAGGGGTGTAATAATGTGTAAATAATGTAATAATGTGTAAATAATGTATTTTTTAATATGTGTAAATTGCACCTTCTTGTATCTGTTGTATCATCTTTTCAACTGGTGCTTATTAATCATGAATACAAAGCAAAAATAAAGAGATGTCATCAAGTTCCTGATGAAGGAGGAGATTATGACACTCATGCAAGGCAAATCAAGTTTCAAATGAGCAGACAATAAATGTCAGCAGTGTGCAAAGGTGGGTGAAGAAGTTTACCAAAGAAGAAACAATTATTGAGGACAAACCATGAAGTGGGAGGCCATCAAATATGGCCATTGATCACAACTGACAACAGATGGATGATTTGATTCACACTGAAATCATGATGGCGAGTACTTAAGGTTATGGTCACACTCTATTAAACTTGTCATCACCTTTGAATTTCATCAATTCATGAATGCTCTATTTTGGGAAGCCACCTGAAAGAAGAGGCCACAAAAAAATCTGCAATCCATCCAGCTATACCATGACAATGCCTGTCATCAATGAGGTGGGGTTGGCTGAGATGGTAGTGCACCAGGCTTGTAATCTGCAATTGTCACGTTCGAGTCCCAGCTGATCCGACATTGAGATTTATCTCTGCAAAACTCCCTGCTTTGCCCACGACCAGTAGGGGATACTGATGGACTTGGAAAGGCTGCCGTCTGTTGGATGGGGACATTAAGCTGTGGCATTGTGTGTGGGAGAGCCATACACTGTGCACATTAAAGAACACACTAGATGACCTTGACAGGAGGCTACCATATGTCTCCCAACAGTTGTCTAGTGGGTCCCTGCACTCAAAGGTAAAACAACCCAAGCCTGTCTACACATGCATTTTGCCACAGATCAGGCAATTGCAAAGATGGACTGGTCTGTGATGCCACATCCCCTCTTACAGCCTGGATTTGGTATTATTGGGCTTTCATCTATGTGGTGCAATGGAAAAAGTGTCCAGGTGACAAATATTTGTGATGTGTAGCACATCAACATCATCTTGAAGACATGGATCAGACACTGTTTACTGCAATTTTTCCCAAGAGGATTCCAGTCAGGGGTTTAGCTCTGACACAAATGCATCATGTGTGCCACTTTTAAGTTCATCCTGTTTACTTTTAAAGGGTTTTGTGTAGCGTAACAATGGATATATATATATATACATGTGTAACTGGAACCTCCTATTCATTATAATAAAGATGTGATTACCTAACAGCATTACTATTTGTGCAACCTACATCATCCTCAAGCAGCCATGGGCTATGGAGGTCCAACTAGACCATTTGAACCATGGAGACCAACTGACCATTAGAACTAGCCCATTTGCTGTTAATTAATATATAATCAATCATTCTTATGCAGCCCATTGGGTGAAACTCATGTGTACTTATGTATGTTGCGGTGTTTGTAATAAGTGTTAGTTATTCTGAATCCATTGAGTTTACTTACCTGTAGGAGACGTTGGCCATTGCAGCTACCAATACCAAAAGGGCCTATTACTCCTGCCCAAAGGTCAGAGTCAGCACCAACTTTGACATTGAAGTCACCAAGAACAAGGGTAATATTTCCTTTCTTGACAGAATTCAAAATATCCTGAAGTTGTTCATAAAACCTATCCTTCTCATCCTCATCAGCATCCTCAGTGGGGGCATAACAGCAAATAACATTCAAGTCTTTAACGCTTGTTTGAAATTTTGCTGTAAGAACCTTTCATTAACGCACTCATATCCTTGAAGAGCATCATTAGCGTGTCTGCTGAGAAGCAGACCCATGCCTTGGTGATGCTTTCCATCCTCCCTCCCTGGAAAGTGAAATTTAAGATTATTTTTAAGAATCTAACCTTTATCTGTTCATCTGGTCTCTTGCAAGCCAAGAATATCTAAATTATAATGGTGGAATTCTTGTGCGAGGACATCAAGAGATACGCTATATACAGATTTCTCACATTCCAACTACCTATGGAGAGAAAATGGTTAGTGGGATGTTTAAAGAAACTGTTTATTGAGAGAGGAAATGCTGACAATATCAAACAGCCTCCTAATCACAGACATGGGGCAAAGACCCATTCCCCCACCATGAAAGGCTGAAGCCATCTACACTATAAAACTTTCTCCAATGTAGAATTTGACGATTCCAGTAGAAGCAAAGAGTTCAGGTGCCTGCGATGACCTCTGCTCAGGATTATTCACCAGCTGATAAACATATCCTGTGAATTTATTCACTTGGGGCTGTCAACCCACAAACAGAAAACACAGTGGAAGATTTTCCCTCCACAAAAGCCCACCAGTTCAGCAAATTTAGTATCCATAATCAAGCTCAGAGCCATTATTCATTCTTTTTAGTGTATATGGTCAGCACCAGAACCCTGTGTGGTTGACCACTCCTCAGCAGGGTAGAAAAAAAAAGGAGCCATAGTTGTCCAGATCAGTAGGCCATACTAATCTGGCAGCCCACCCCTTATGTTCACTTCCACAAGAGAATATCTCTTTTGAAAGGTACTAACGGCCTGCACCACGAGAAGGCAGGTTTGGACATTAGGTGCTATACCTTGCCGTTTCTATGCTTCATCACAGGGGATTGGTGCATAGCTCTCCTTCTAGTGACTACCTATCTACCATTTACAGACCAACACCTTCATCTGTGTAGTGTAGGAATGAAATATATGTGTCAATATGAATTTAACAATTTTTAACACTCTGGAACATTAAATGAGCAATGTTTCATCCTAGTTCCCCGAGAAAACTCTGTTGGTTTCAGAATGAATGCAGCCTGCCATTAGATAATTCTAGCCAATGTATGTTGACTACAATAATTTTGTAGTTTTAGGCACATTATGCGAAATTATGTTCCTTCAAGTTTGAATGTGCATGTCTGTATCCTGTGTTTCAGTCTTAACCTCTAACACAGAACATAACAAGTTGGTGAACAGCCTCATTGTATTGCAAACGACTGCAGAATGCTGCACTGTAATGAACAGTACCAATACTATTATCATTGCACTGCATGTTTTAGTATTCTCAGATCATAAACAATTTCATGTATTTTTCCAAACTTGCTTTGTTATCCATAAGTAACATGGCATAAAACCATCTGCCCCTACATTTTATGTATCAATAGCAAATACCATTGTTCCTATGTGCTAAATGCCTATGTATTAATGAGGTACGCTCATAATTTGCAGTTCCCAGGTTCGAGTCCCAGTTAGGTCAGCATTGAGATTTATCTCTGCAGGACCCTGCCCACAATCAGTAGAGGACACTGATTGCCATTTGCATGAAGTCACATATATCATTCTGTTTTCATATCTCTAAAATTATATTTTCCTATCATGTTATCTGGTTTTTCAGTTTATAGTGTGGAATCAACTATTTTCTTTTGATTACACATTGTTTGCTTTGAATTGCAAGCACTGAGCTTAACAGTTAATTCAATACATTACTGTATGAAGAGAGAAATAATCTCCACCTCCTTTACCATATAATAATGTACATTGCTCACAAAAATTAGGGGATATTTCAAAATGAATATGAAGCAATAAAAAAAGGAGCATTTGAATTTTTTTTATTAAACTAGAAAATCAGAAAAGCAAATGAGATGCAAACTCAATTGTCGTGATTGAGTAGCAAATGACATATTGGTGGTGGGGAACAGAAGCATGTCAAACTGGATGAGAGTGCCACACATTGACTGTTCAGTAGGGTGTATGGTCACCCAAGACTGCCAAAACACACTGACAGCCATGAGGCATGGACAGGATCAGAATGTCCAGCAGTTCTCGTGGGATCCTCTGCCACTCTTGCTCCAGGGCAACTTCAAGCTCAAGAAGTGTTGTGGGAGGCATTGGACAGTTTGCCAGACGTCTTCCCAGTGCATCCCAAGCATGTTCAATGGGATTCAGGTATGGAGAACATGAAGGCCAGTCCATGTGTTCGATTCCTGCCTCCTGAAGCATGTTGTTGACGAGATGCGCAAGGTGGGGCATTGCATTATCGTCCATGAAAAGAAAGTTGTTTCCAACAGCTCCAGCATAGGGTACCACTATAGGGTGCAGGACCTCATCTCGATATCTGACAGCAGTCAGCGATCCATTTCTGATGACATGGAAGTCGGTATGACCACCAATGCTGATGCCAGCCCACACCATGATTCCACCACCACCGAAGGAGTCCCTTTCTCGCATGAAACATGGATTCTCCTGTGTTCCTCGTTCACGCCAGATCAGGACACGATTGTCAGGCTGCAGACTGAACCGTGACTCATCAGAGAAGAGGACAGTTGACCACTCATCACGGGTCCAATGACGATGTTCATCAGCCCACCTTCTATGGGTTCTACGGTGTTCAGCAGATAACGGAATGCATACCATTGGTCGCCAGGCATGCAGTCCAACACGATAGAGCTGATTTCGTATGGTCTGGGTGCATATCTGTCGTCTAGTGGCAGCAAGAAACTGTCTCCGCAGCTCTATTGCATTGCTGCGCCTGTTCCTTCTTGCCAATAAGGTCAAGTAGTGGTAATCTCTTGCTGTTGTGGCAGATGGGTTACCCTGCCCTCGTCTTCTTCATACTGTGTCAGTCTCTTGAAAGTGATTCCACAGTCTGCTAATCATGTTTTGGGATGTTCCAAGTGCTGTTGCCACTGTCGTCTGTGTTTGACCAGCTTCAAGACATCCTATGGCTCTCCAGGCTTCGTATTCGGGCAAATCATGTTGCAGGGGCATTGCAAGGGCTGGGAAATTGCAGGATGTGCACTTTCGAGATCAGTGAACATGCAGATACTCCAGTACTTTCAGCCTTTTGTATAGTGCATTTTCACCAATGAAATAAAAGTTGGTTTTTAATCTCATTTGCATAATCGAACAACTTTCCTTGTCGTTTGTTTTTCTGATGTTCTAGTTTAATAAAAAAAAAATCAAATGCTTCTTTTTTTTTATCGCTTCATATTCATTTTGAAATATCCCCTAATTTTTGTGAGCAGTATACTTTGGGCAGCATGAAGATTTTAACCTATGGAAGTCCATTCCTTACATAATTGGAAACAGTTTATCATTGTTACTTCTATGTTTTTGAAAACAAATTACCAATTGTTCATTCTCTACCTTGATCTCAGTTAAGTTATAAATAATTAAATTCCTTATTTTTCTTGCTGATTGTTTGCTCATAATTTTTTGCTTGTATATGAAAGTTATGTAAACTATTTTAAATAATTGATGTTTTATAGGTATGCAAATTGTCTGACTCTTCTAGTTCCACAGCTGGAAAACTGCTTGCGTGTACTATTTGCATCTATGAATTGTTGCCCAGAACGAACATTGACAGCTGAGGTAGTAGATTTTTTTTTATCCTAAGTTTGTTACAGACTACTGTATTATGATTACTTACTCTAGATTATGATGCATTTTCTGTGTTGCTTGCAACTTTACTTAATATACTGTTGTTCTGTTTTTACAATAAATTAATAAATCTGATATTAAATTTAATATTAAGTGATTTTGAAATGAAAGTTTTTGTAAATAAAGGGGCACACTAATATTAAATGAGGCCTGATTAGCACTTGTCTAGTTTTAAAGTTACCAATATTGTAAAATAGCATGGCACTTTTATATTTGGTAGTACTGTGACAAATAAACTGTCAGGGTCTGCTCAGACCTCTGTGGCAAGCAGCTGGTTGAGGGTTTTTTTATGATGGTGGTCAATAATTAAGAAATTAAATAATGTGTTATACACTGGTACCCAAAATTAAAGGATAATATATCTCAAAAGGTATATAAGGGAATGACAAGAGCATGTATACATGCAGTTTTTGCAACATTGAAGAAGAAAATGTGTGTACCTTTACTAATATAATTCAAAGCAAAAAAAAAATTAGATAAGCAAAATTAATTCAGTGCATTCAAATTAGATTTGCTATGAGAGAAGACATGGCTGCAGTCACCATTCAGTTCTGTTTTGTCATGGTTAAATTGGGAAGTAATTTGATTTCACCATATCACAAAGATGACATTGTTGCTTCCACCTCATGGAAGTGGGCTTCAAAGATTTAACATTTCTCTTTAACTCAGGTTTGTAGATTATTCAATCTGTTGCCAGTATCAGAGAGCTTCAAAACAATCACTAACTGATGCTTAGTGATATCTGATTGTTAAGTCCACCTTCCCAACAATGGGTGCAATAATATTACACAGTCTCTATTAACTAACAAATGATTTGTAGACCATTAAAGAAAAACTTAATGAAATTCATTCTTCTTTAACGTTTAGTACTATCCATCCTGTTACTCAGATAAGCCTTTTGAAATTCGCCACCTCTCTCTCCTTAGTTGCTGACCCCTACAGCTCATGCCCTCACACAGACTAATTGAAATCAATGTATTCATCCTCCTCCTCCTCCTCAAGCAGCCATGGGCTACGGAGGTTCAACCAGAGTGTGCAATTTAGTTCTCCAGGCAAGTCTGTCCTGAGCTACATCTGCTGCATCTGGCCACTGCACACCAATTCTAATAAGGTCCTGTTTGACATTGTCTGCCCACCACATCCTAGGTCTCCCCCTCTTTCTGAAGCCTTTAGGCACACTGTTCATAACCCTATTTGCCAATCTATAATTATCCATAAGGGCAACATGGCCAAACCAACGGAGTCTCTCTCTGCACAATATGCTACTTAAAGGAGGTTGCTGACTCCTTTGACTAACCTCATTATTAGTTACCAAGTTGAACCACCTAATCCCCAAGATACTGCGTAAGCATTTGGAATCAAAAGCATCTAGTTTCCTGTTACCTTGTTTACAAAGTGTCCAAGTTTCACTACCATAACTAACCCTAGAAAGAACCAAACTCTTATACAGTCTAATTTTAGTCTTTAAGTGTATATGCCTATTTCTCCACACTCTCCATAGATTCTTAAATGTCCCGTCTGTTAATCTCATGCCGCACATCACCAGTATCTGTTACATAGCTTCCAAGATAATTAAACTGAGACGCCTGCTCAAGATTGCAACCATTCAGATTAACTGAATCACAGCCTGCCTGACTAATTTTCATCACTTTAGTTCTCTCTGTTTATAACCAAACCTACTCTAGTACCAGTTTCATCAACAGCTCGAATGAAAGAGTTCATCTCATCAACATTATTTGCCAAAAGGGCTAAATCATTAGCATAATCTAATCAGAAATTTTTGTATCTCCAGCCCATTTAAGGCCAAAATCTTTCCCTTGAAATGAATTTCGCATAACATAATCAATAACCAAAGAGAAAAGGAGACAAAATTCACCCTTGTCGAACACCAGAAGTAATGCTAAACCAATTACTACAAGCCTTACCAACTCTCACACACGACTCAGTGTTATTATAGAGAGCTTTCATTATGTTAACTAACTTGTCTGGTATACCATATGATCTCACAATCAACCACAAATTATGACGATCAACAGAGTCGAAATCCTTTTTGAAATCAACAAAGCTAGTAACCAAAGGTTTCTGAAACTCTAAACATTTCCCAAGAATCTGTCTAAGTGAAAATATCTGATCTACACATCCCCTACCACTTCTGAATCCACATTGCTCATCATGCAATTGCCTACAATCATACAATGCAATAAACATTCAATGCATGTTGTAAAACATGTGCATCATAAATTAACCAGCTCCCCATGAAATGAGTTTTTATATGATCTACAACATCAACAACCTATCCTGATGAAATTATGCAAATTAGCAACACAAAGAATACAATGCAAGAATGTTTTTTTTTTTCTGGACATCTTAATATTTAGCAAAAAATTTCTCAGGAGTCAGAATTTGTGAAATCATCAGATAAAGAGGAATGGCTGCTGATCATAAAAAAGGTATGTATTTGGATTGTTTTATATCCAAGCTGCACAAAAGTCTCTGAAGCTAAGTTTATTATTTATTTTTAAAATTTATTAATTAATAATTAAATAATGTTCTTATAATTATTAATTGAATAATGTTCTTTGCATAAAAAAATAATAAATAGATATCCCCTCAAGTAGCTGCTTACCACAGAGGTCTGACAGAAGCCTGTCAGTTTATATGCCATAGTAGAAAGTCTGTGAGGATGGCAGGACCTCAGCAGAAAAACGACATATATATCCATGCCTTACCCAGGGCTCGAACCCAGGTCCCTTAGATCAGTAGTCAAGCACGCTAACCACCCTGCCATGGGATGGCTATGTTCTTTACATATTGATTGTTAATTATTAATTACACTGGTGCTTGAAAGTTAGGCAACAAACACCAAAACACAAATTGCAAAGAAGTCCTTCATTGGATTTCAATGAACCATGCAGGTGATCCATGATTATATATCCTAATACATGAAAAGCAAATGAATTCCCATAAATATTTAATAAGCTATTGAAATTAGAAAATTATTATCTCAAAATGGTATGTAAAAGTTCAATGATAACATACTTTAATTTGGTATGTGATCACCTCAGACAGCAATATAAGCTGCACAACTGTCATGTTGCAAATCAGGGTGTCAATGAGGGTTTGAGGGAGTAATTGCCATTCATGTGAATGCAGATCAGATCTCCTGGAGGGCTCTGGGAAGTAGATTGCAACTGATGATGCATCAACCTAGAGTAGGGGTTCTCAACGTGGGGTACGCAGTAAAATTTTTTGGGGTATGCTGTGAGAGCTCAAAAGTTGCTATATATATATGTTTTATTTTATTCCCATTGTTATACTATAACTATAGTTTTATCTATCTATACAAGGGGTACACCAGTTACATACACATTTCTGGGGGATATGTGAAGCATAAAAGGTTGAGAACCACTGTCCTGGATTGTTCCAAACATGTTCTATTGGATTTAGGTCAGATGACCTGGAAGGCAAGTCCATACAGCTTATGGTTTCCTCTCTAGGTGTTGGTACACCAAGTGAGCTCTGTGAGGGTGAACATTATCATCCATTAACACAGAATCAGAACCCATTGCTGTGAGCAAAGGGAAGAGCATAAGGTTAGAGGATAGGTTATATCCCTCTGGAAAGACATGAAGTTATGAGTGGCATTGAGAGTGATACCTGTCTACACCAACAGCTCCAAAAATGTCTTTCCTAGATATGAATGGGATGATATCTGGTTTCAGGCTTCTCCAGACCAATAGGCATTGAGAATTGATTTGCAGACTAATTTGAGATTCATCGGTGAACAGAACATTGCCTCATTGATGTTGAGTCCAATTGCGATGTTATTGAGACCAATTCATTTGGGCTCCATTCTGGCTGAATTTCAAAGTGATACAGATAACTCGTCATCTTGCATAAAGCCTTCTTGACACAGTTTGCAAGTATGCAGTCAATCCCATGGATGCACTGAGGTCAAAAGCAAGCTGGTGTGCTGTATGGGTTCTATGGTTCCTTTCGTTTAGGAGCAAGTAACGGACATTACTAGTTGATATGGCCTCAGACCTCCAGGAACAAATCTTCTAATAATGGTGTGATTTGTTTGAAATCAATTCCAAAGGCTATTTAAAATGCTATGATTCACATTTAGCCATCTGGCTACCTCAGACTGATGTTGCCCAGCCATCAGCTTCCCAATTGCTCGCCACCTCATTTCTTGACTCAAAAGATATTTTCCTGCCATTATCTAATGGTTGGCTATCTCAAATGTTGTGCATTAAGTTGGGTTGGGTTGTTTTACCTCTGAGTGATACTTTTTCGCACACCATGTGCTAAATGGCCAGGTCACATGGACCCTGAAGGCTCAGAGAAGGTTGGTGGAGGGGACCCACTGGAGCAGCTGTTGGGAGACAGATGGTAGCCTCCCATCTAGGCCATCCAGCATGTTCTTTAACATGCCAAGAGTATGGCTTTCCCGCACACAGAGCCATGGCTTAACGTCCCATCCGATGGATGGCGGCCTTTCCAAGCCCACGGTGTCCCCTGCTGACCATGGGCAGGGCGGGGAAATTTGCAGAGATAAATCTCAATGCTGACCCAGGTGGGACTTGAACCTGTGAACTACAGATTACGAGCCTGGCACGCTACTGACTGAGTCACTCCTGCCCCTTTGTGCATTAAGATTGTAACATAAGCTGATGTGCATGTGCAAATGAAGTACTTTTTAAGCTTACTTGTTTTGCATGTGTGACTATGTTTAATGCAAATTTGTGGGGGGGGGGGGGGGATTTGAAACCATCAGTTTTTATGTAAAAAAAACTGCTTTTGAAATAATTGAAAAAAATTGTGTCCTGAGTGGGTCTAATTAGAGATTTACTACTGAGTCTGACTTTTGTTTTTTATTGTCGTTTATCACACAAGATATGCCAATTTTTGCATTTGTGGGTTTTGAACACCAAAATATTAGCTTTGTAACTTTCATTAATATTAAAAACATGAAGATACCGTTTATTTGGCCATGGCTGTGGTAAGCCACTGCTTTCCATGCCACATGACAAGCTGCCACTGTTGGCAGTCTTAGTCTTTCTCCAAAAAAAAAGAAATGGAGTGCAGTTAAATTGTTTTTCTGTTCACTCGGTATTGTAATGCTAACTTTTGACATATATTAATTGATCTGTTATTGAACAATGGGTGATGTCTGTGTATTGATTATAAACCCTTAAAGTGTCTGTAAATGGTTGCTAGGTAGTCACTGGAACGAGAGCTATGCACCAATCCCTTGTGATGATGCATAGAACCGGCCAGGCATAGCTCCTAATGTCCAACCCCACCTTCTCGTAGTGCAGGCCATTAGTACCTTTCAAAAGAGATACTCTCTTGTGGAAGTGAATGGAAGGGGAAGGCTGCTGGATTAGTGTGGCCTACTGATCTGGACAACTATGGCTACTTTTCTTTTTTTTTCTACCCTGCTGAGGAGTGGTCAACCACACAGGGTTCTAGTGCTGACCATATACACTAAAAAGAATGAATAATGGCTCTGAGCTTGATTATGGATACTAAATTTGCTGAACTGGCGGGCTTCTGTGGAGGGAAAATCTTCCGCTGTGTTTTCTGTTTGTGGGTTGACAGCCCTAAGTGAATACATTCACAGGATATGTTTATCAGCTGGTGGATAATCCTGAGCAGAAGTCATCGCAGGTACCTGAACTCTTGCTTCTACAGGCATCGTCAAATTCTACATTGGAGGAAGTCTTCCAGTGTAGATGGCTTCACCCTTTAGTAGTGGAGGAATGGGTCTTTGCCCCTTGCCTGCAGTCATGGGGCTGTTTGATATTGTCGGCATTCCCTCTCTCAATAAACATAGTTTCTTTAAACATCCTGCTAACCATTTTCTCCCCATAGGTAATTGGAATGTGAGGACTCGGCACATAGATTATTCTCTTGATTTCCTCACACAGGAATTCCACCATTATAACCTTGATATTCTCAGCTTGCAAGAGACCAGATGGACAGATAAAGACCATATTCTTGAAAATTATCTTAAATTTCTCTTTTTTTCAGGGAGGGAAGATGAAAAGCATCCCAAGGGGTAGGTCTTGCTCTTCCAGGCTAGTGATGTGTGATGCCCCATCGTTCACTTTTGCTTTACCTTAACCAGTTTTTGTTTAATTTACGTTATATTTATCATTTTGGGGATTTTTATTTCCTTTTCGGCATCACAGCACTCGTTTTCAAGTTTCCAGGAGTTGCATACGCGCAACTCCGAACTTCCGACCGTAACCGTTAAAGCGCGTGCCAAGGACACGCCCCCTCTTGCGTCATAGCTTGCGTCCGTCATTGTATGCAAATGTCTTTCCCGGCATGCGCCGGTCTTTTGTCAAAACCGTGCCCTGCGAGGCACTTGGAGGATTTAGCACTTAGGATTTTGTCACTTGGGGGATTTTAGCACTTGAGAGTTGTAGAGAGAGCAGAGAGATGTAGTAAGGTGCGTAGCAGCACAGATTTTAGTTTCTTCATTGATGTCTTGGTGAGTTACTTATTTTTGGAAATAAATCTATTTTGTTATGTTACAAACTTTTGAGTCTATAGTTTTTATCTTGAGCAACGCTGATTTAGAACCTTTTTTACATTAACTATTATTTGTTAAGAATCATTTTGACTCTTACTTATGAACGCTCACTGGCACTGGAACCCTAAATCACTTATTCTACATTTTTGGCAATTTGTTCATGATTGCCTGGCGCCCGTCAAAGCTATCCGGAGCATAAAACTTTAAGTATTCTACATTGTTTGAAGCGTTACAGATGCTCTTCTAAGATAGTGCATTAATGAAAGGTTTCTTACAGCAAAATTTGGAGGATGCTGATGAGAATGAGAAGGATAGGTTTTACAGACAACTTTAGGATATTTTGAATTCTGTCAAGAAAGGAGATATTACCCTTGTTCTAGGTGACTTCAATGCCAACGTTGGCACTGACTCTGACCTTTGGGGAGGGGTCATAGGCCCTTTTGATATTGGTAGCTGCAATGGCAATGGGCAACATCTCCTACAGGTAAGTAAATTCAATGGTTTCAGAATAACTAACACTTATTACAAACACCGCAACATACATAAGTACACATGGGTTTCACCCGATGGGCTGCATAAGAATATGATTGATTATATATTAATTAACAGCAAATGGGCTAGTTCTGTTAGGAATACCAGGTTATTTAGGGGAGCTGAAATTGGATCTGACCATTACCTTGTTAAAAGTGTCTTGCAACTTAAACTTAAGAAGTGTTGAGCTAAGGTTAAAAAATTTATCTTTAATACTGAAGCTCTGAAAGACCCAGTTATAGCTAAAGCTTACCACGATAGGTTATTAGTCATTATGACAGTCATGGTTTTCTTACTACTGAAGTTGACAAAATTCCCCGCCCTGCCCACAGTCAGTAGGGGACACCGATGGGCTTGAAAAGGCTACCATCTGTCGAATGGGACGTTAAGCCGTGGCCCTGTGTGCGGGAGCGCCATACCCTGTGCACGTTAAAGAACACACTGGATGGCCTTGATGGGAGGCTATCATCTGTCTCCCAACAGCTGTTCCAGTGGGTCCCCTCCCCCAACCTTCTCTGAGCCTTCGGGGTCCATGTGACCTGGCCATTTAGCACATGGTGTGCAAAAAAGTGCTGCTCAGAGGTAAAACAACCCAACCTACTGAAGTTGAGAAAGAATGGGGCCATTTTAAACAGGCTTTTTTGGAAACTAACAGTACTCTTTTTAGGATAAAAGGAGCAGAGGAGGCAGAACTGTTTGAGTGATAAGACACTTGAGCTTATTTCAGAAAGAAAGAACTGCAGGAATGTCCTTAATCAATATCCTAGTAGTCCTAATAGAAAGCATTACAGAGAGCTTAATAAATGTGTAAAGGATCAGTTAGCTGCTGATAAGAATCTTTGGCTTGATGGCTTGGCTGACAAAGCTGAGGAAGCAGTTATACAGCACAACAGCAGAGAGCTGTACCAAATAGTTAATGTTTTGTGTGGTAGAAAATGGACAGGTATACAGGGATTGAAGGATAAACAAGGTGAGGATTCTATCATGGCTAGGTGGGCTAAGTATTTCAGTGATGTTCTAAACAATGTGGTTAGTTCTACTCCCATTGTTTGTAATGATGATAGATGCATTACTGGTTTTAATATTGTGCCCTATAGCACAATCTGAAGTTATTTTGGCTGTTTCTAAACTTAAACTACTTAAATCCCTGGGGGTAAATGAATTTACTCCTATTTTTGAAAAAGGTGATGACAGTTCTTGTGATAACTATAGGTGTATCAGCCTACTGTGTGTTCCAGGGAAAGTTCTTTGCATGATTGTGCTTAATAGAATTAAGTATCTGGTTGGCAGGCAATTGTGTTATGAGCAATGTGGATTCAGAAGTGGTAGGAGATGTTTGGATCAGATATTTTCACTTAAGCAGATTATTGAGAAATGTTTAGAGTTTATGAAACCTTTGCTTACTAGCTTTGTTGATTTCAAAATGGCTTATGACTCTGTTGGTCATAATAATTTGTGGTTGATTGTGAGATTGAATGGCATACCAGACCTCTGTAATAACACTAAGTCTTGTGTGAGAGTTGGTAAGGCTTGTAGCAATTGGTTTAGCATTCATTCTGGTGTTCGACAAGAGTGCATTTTGCCCCCCATTTCTCTTTAGTTATTGGTTATGTTATGTGAAATTCACTGAAAGATTTTGGCCTTAAAATGGTCTGAAGGTACAAAAATTTCTGATTTAGATTTTGCTGATGATTTGGCCCTTTTGGCAAATAATGTTGATGAGATGAACTCTTTCATTTGAGCTGTTGATGAGATTAGTAGTAGAGTAGGTTTGGTTATAAACAGAAAGAAAAGTAAAGTGATGAAAATTGGTCAGGCAGGCTGTGACTCAATTATTCTGAATGGTTGCAGTCTTAAGCAGGTGACACAGTTTTATTATATTTGGAGCTATGTAACAGATACTGGTGATGTGCAACATGAGATTAACAGATGAATAGGGATTGCTGCTGGGACTTTTAAGAATTTATGGAGAGTGTGGGGAAATAGGTGTATACACCTAAAGACTAAAATAGTTTGGTTCTTTCTAGGGTTAGTTATGGTAGTGAAACTTGGATGCTTTTGAACAAAATAACAGGAAGCTTGATGCTTTTGATTCTTCTAGATGCTTATGCAGTAGGGTGGGCCGAAAAAATTCAAAATTTTTTTTTCAAGTTGTAATACCGCAGAAAAGGTGTGAATTGGGGAGACTAAAAAGGGGTTAAAAAAGAAATAAAATCGGTTTATATCTTCCGGTCGCGCATGTGCTCTAAATTTTGCCGAAATTTGGAAAAATTCACATTTTTACGATAATTTTTAACATTTTTAAATTAGCCTCTTCTCGAATATAATAGCTCAAATTCTTATGTATTAGAACCACAGAAAATAATGTTTAAATATTATTTAAATCCATCAACAGCTTCCGGTCGTGCATTGCCTTCAAATTTAATGAAATTTTGAAAAAAATTTCCAAATAAAGGTAGATCACAGTTCAAGTAAAAATAACACTAACACGTTCTTTGTATTTGTTCTTTATTGAGTACAAGTTTAAATGTTTAAAAACAAATTATCTTAGACCATTAGTAATATTTATAAACAGATTTTTTTATTGAAAAAACTAAGTTTTTGTATAAAGAGTCGTAAGTCCAAGAAACTCATGTTGAACAATTGAACATCTCCGTTTTCACTCATTCTTAGCTGAAGGTACTTTGAAATATGATTTATATGCGAAGTTAGGCATGGTTGACCTTGACAGCAGAGTCGTTCTGATAAAACCATCCCCAGACTCAGCTCCGCAAACTTTTCCTGAGGCTTCTGTCACGAGTTTCACACATCATTCAACTGCCTGTGTGTGAACTAAGAATGTCTTGAATGTTATATCCCAATTAGGGACTGAGTCACTTTGAATATGTGATTTAATCTCATCGTCACTGATATCTTCTAATAATGGGGGAGAAGATAAAGCACAGTCCATCCAGTTAATTATTTCCGAGTTGTCTTGAGCCTTGAAATTGAGTTTTGGCAGCATGAATGTTCTGATAGTTCTCTTTTGATCTAACTGTCTCGCCTTTAGAATTCGCCGAAGTCCGAGCTCTCTTATGTGTTTTGTATTATCTTGTGTCATGGCTAACATTAAATGTTCTGGATGAGCGAAAAAGCCATTTCGTTCGATCACAGGGTCGACAATATTACGTAAATCTTCAGGCAGGTACCTTGAAGATTGTATTGATTGGTACACAGTTTTGGTCCCTCTGTAAAGTATTTACTTGTTTTAATACTAAACCACATTGGCATTGCCAATGTGGTTTAGTATTAAGTATTAGTTTAGTACCTTCAGGTACTATTAGGTATTTAGTACCTTCAGCTAAGAATGAGTGAAAACGGAGATGTTCAATTGTTCAACATGAGTTTCTTGGACCTACGACTCTTCATACAAAATCTTAGTTTTTTCAATAAAAAAATCTGTTTATAAATATTACTAATGGTCTAAAATAATTTGCTTTTAAACATTTAAACTTGTATTCAATAAAGAACAAATGTAAAGAACATGTTAGTGTTTTTTTTACTTGAATTGTGATTTACCTTTATTTGTAGATTTTTTTTTCAAAATTTCGTTAACTTTGAAGGCAATGCGCGACTGGAAGATGTTGATGGATTTAAATAATATTTAAACATTATTTTCTGTGGTTCTAATACATAAGAATTTGAGATATTACATTCGGGAAGAGGCTAATTTAAAAATGTTAAAAATTATCGTAAAAATGTGAATTTTTCCAAATTTCGGCAAAATTTAGAGCACATGCACGACCGGAAGATATAAACCGATCTTATTTCTTTTTTAACCCCTTTTTAGTATCCCCAATTCGCAACTTTTCTGTGGTATTACGACTTGAAAAAAAAAATTTGAATTTTTTCGGCCCACCCTATTATGCAGTATGTTGGGCATTAGGTGGCTCAATTATGGAAGTAGTGATGAGTTAGACAAAGGAGTCAGCAACCTTCTTTGAGCAGCATATTGTGCAGAGAAACTGTTTGTTTGGCCAGGTTACCCATATGGAGAATCATAGATTAGCGAATAGGGTTATGAACAGTATGCCGAAAGGCTTCAGAAAGACAGAGATCTATGATGTGGTGGGCAGACAATGTCAACCAAGACCTTGTTAGAATTGATGTACAGTGGCCTGATGCAGCAAATGTAGCTCAGAACAAATATGCTTGGGGAACTAAATTGCATGATCTGATTGAACCTCCATAGCTTGTGGCTGCTTGAGGATGATGATGATGATGGTGGTGGTAGGTTTCTGAAACTGGTTTCACTTTGTTGGCCAAGTTAATATTGAAATGTTTTCAGAAAATAAAACATAACTTTAAGACTATCCAGAAATAAGTAATGAAAAGAAAATGTCATGTTATATACCAAAAAAAAGCATACCCATAACCAATTGACGCTTACAGGTTACCAAAACTTCTTAATTTTTTATATTATGAAAATTTAATTTAATCGCTATTAATTAGTAATCAGTATCACCCATAAAATAAGGAAATTTATTAGTTTTCATAAATCGTTATAATTCCTATGAATTTTCATTCTTTTAAATTTTAATTTTCGTTGTGCAAGGATGGTAGCTTGGACCAGATGCACAGTCTGATTGGTCATAAAATTAGATGTTCGTAGCCAACAGAAATAACTAAAAGAGATAACATTTTGAATGCAAGTAAAAGAGTAAAATGCTACAAATATCACATGCATACATTACAAATATTAGGAAATATTAGTAATAAAAGTAACCTCATCAATATACATATTTCTTGTTACTTCAATAATTAACTTAGTATTAAAATTTGAGTATTTCTGCAAGAGATATGATAGACATACACAGTCATATCAGAATAATATGACCATCTATCATACATATATTATGGTAGGTGGTTATATTATTCTGATACGACTGTATAGATGATTGTATAGAGTACAGGGTGATAGGTTGGATAGAAACATGTAAATACTCAAACTAAATATACTGGAAATAAACAGTTCTACTCACTTTGTAATTTTTCATTCATCTGAGAGCCTGCGAATTAATGCATTGAGATTCAGTACAAATTCCATTTGGTAATTAAAAAAGAATATTAAAGTTTGTTTAAAATATATGTGTATGTAAAATTTTACATTAATCTCTGTTTTATACCTTAAGTATATTAATAGTTTTTTTTAATAAAATTTAATTTTTTTACAGTCATCAAAATTCTACACAACATTTGAACAGGTAAGTTATATTCTCTATAACAATGTATAATTTAATATTAATATTATTTTTCACCATGAAAAACAAAACTGATTTAGGATAAATTACATGAGGACAAAGTTAAATACTTAATAGATATAAGTACATAATGAAAATAGTATGAGCATATTTTAAATTAGCTGTACTCATACTTATATTACCAAAGCTGCTAAAAAGCTGAAAATTACATATACACCTATCACTTGATTTACATGGTACTCGGTTTGCACGGTCAAAAAATGCAACCAGTTTCGATTTACACGGTACTGACTGAGATTTCCTTTCTATGTACGTCTCAGTCAGTACCGTATAAATCGAAACTGGTTGCATTTTTTGACTGTGCAAAGCCAAAATTGTGTGAACTGAGTACCGTGTAAATCGGGGGATAGGTATATTACCAAAACTGCTAAAAGTTAAGTAATACAATTATGAGCATCAGTAAAGCATATTTTTCGACTGAAATCCAAATATTTTTAAGATTGAGACTTAATTTAACATTTTCTAACTGAATGAGTAAGAAAGTGAATACATCAGTATTCATTATATCAGGGGTATGGCCAACGTTTTTCTGTAATGTGCCACATATTTTGTCAAAAATGTGTTGCATTGCACCCATAGGCTGATCCAGAAGACATCTAGAGTGAATCAAATTTGGAAGAATAAAATTGGGAGGCAAATCACTGACAAGTGCTTCATATGCCATTTATGGGGGGTCTGTTACTATTCGTCTAAGGCCAGTTGGACCAATGCTGATTGCCCCAGTGCAAATTTGTCTAATGGGGACAATTCATCCAAAGGATAATTGGTCCAAACAGACAATTTGTTCAATGGGACAACTCATCTAGAGCCAATTTTGTCCAATGAAACAACTTGTCCAAAGCTCATTCTTGAAAAAGTGCAATAGCCAATGATGATAATATGTTATCAGGGCTGGATTTGAAGGAGGGGGTGACAAGAGATCAAAAAATGATAAACTTATACACTGAAAAGCCAAAACATTATGACCACCTGCCTAATATGATGTTGTCCTCCATGTACTGCTAGAACAGCTCTTACCCAGTGAGGCATGGACGCTACAAGATTTCTAAAGGTGTCTTGTGGTATCTGGTACCAACACATTACCAGCATATCCTTTAACTCTTGTAAGTTACGTGGTTGAGCTGCCACAGATCAGATGTGCTGTTCCAACACAAATCACAGGTGATTGATTGGATTGATGTCTGGGGAATTAGGAGGCCAGTGCAATATCTGGAAGTCTTCCTCATGTTCTGCAAACCATTCTTGAACAATCTGGGCAGTGTGGCATGGCACATTATCCTGCTGAAAGAAGGCACTACTAGAGGGGTATACTGTTGCCATGAAAGGGTGTACCTGGTCTGCAATGATGTTTAGGTAGATGGTAGACGTCATAGTTTCCTGCATGTGAATGACTGGACCCAGGGTTTCCCAGCAGAACATTGCCCAAAGCATTACACTTCCTCCACCGACTTGTTTTTGTCCCATGGTGAATCCTGGTGCCAACACTTCCCCAGATAAACGACACACATACCCATCTGTCCACATGGTCCAACTGGAAACGAGATTCATCGCATCAGATGACCTTCTTCCAAACATTCGCATCCCCATTTTAGGCACTTTCGACAGTGAACCAAGGTTAGCATGGGTCCCTGCCTTTCCCATCTGAAGAACAAGAATAACATTGATTGACAGAGCTCAGTATCAGGTGTTATTTATACCATTTCATGAACTTCACACATGCTTTTGTTTACCTTCAGTTGCTTCAATTTGCATAAAGATGCACTGGTCATAAAGTTTTGGCTTTTCAGTGTATATATCTTATGCATTTTTCAAGAAATTTTTAAAGACCTTTAAAACGGAGGGGGAAATATTTTACTGCGAGGAAAATCCAGTCTCTTACCTCCCCCCCCCCTGTTTTCTTTTCTGGGTCCATGTCTGAATGTTATATTTCATGAATAATATTGCGAATCAAAAATTTATTTATTATTTATTTTTAAAACATTTTCTTCCAAGCAAAACTTGTTAATGTTGTCACCAGGTCTGACTGTCCATCCATCTGTCTGTGCATTCAATATCTCTGGAACCAATGGATTTTGATGGTTCTTTTTAGGTTGGATGGAGGAAAAGGCTCAGTTTGCATGCAGATTTTTTACTTTTTTTTTTGTCTTTGTATGCATGTAATAGTGCTGCAAGTAATCAACTGATTTTGATACACTTTTTGCATTCAGTAGAAGTATAGATTTATTTTTTCACATGCATATTAATTCCCAATAAGAAGGGGAGGGGCACCTAAAAAAGCTGTTGCATCTTTAGTTTGGACTATTAGAAGTGAAATATATTAAGGAAATGCACCCTTTCTTCCATCTTGGATGAATTAAAACTTTATTATTTTTTGTGTAAAGCATTTTTTTTTCCTTATGAAATCACAACTATGCTTTGTTTTTCAAAATATACCTAAAAATTTTAAATATTCACTGCAGTGTCACTAGTAATTTCATTAATTACTGAAAATAGGCCATTTTTTTTAATGAAGTATGCTAACAGTTATTTTTGATTTGTTTTGAACTTGTTTTGAACCCAAAAAGAAATTTTAATTTAGCTGTAATAAAAATTTTGAATCTACAGATGGATGGACAGATGACTAAGACATTAGCTTGTTTCTTTTGAAAACAAAAGAAAATAATTAACCTGTTTTGTTTCTCAGCTTCAGCACTTATTATAACTAAATGAGAAGGCGAAAAATATATTATTTATATATATATATGTATAAATTCCTCCTCTCAAGTGGCAAACATTTTAAACAATTCATTTCAGCAAAAAATTTTCATTTATGTGCAAAGTTTGTTCTTTCAACAATGGAAGTAACTATGAAAATGCTTTCAATATGTTATCACTCATTCCTTTCTTCTTTGGGTGGATGACAAACTTAAGTGTGAGTTTTGTGACACTATTTTAATTATTAAACACATTTTAATCAGTTGTCCAGCTTTTAACCTCAAGAGACTTTTGTATTTTACCTTTCACGATGTTACTCCGAGCCCCTTACACTCGGACATCTTTTATCTGATGATTCTTTTTTTACGCTTGGTTTTTGGATATTTACATTATACAGGTTACTTTAATCGATTGTAATTTTATGGCATTGTCATTTCTACACTGGCCAACCTGGGTCTTTTACACCTTGTTTGGTTTACTTTTACGTTTTAATATGTACTGCTTTACACATACCTGTTGGTTTTGTTCCTTTACTGTCTTGACTTTTAGCTTTGATTGTGGGTTTCTTTGTCTTTTACCCTTTTATTCTTCTTGCTTGGCACATTATATGGCCTTCACTGCCGATGCGCCATAAAATCCCAAACAACCAAGTTTTCGATATGTTCATTTCTCAGTTCATTTCTTGCTTTTGACTTGAAAACTGACTGCCTTGCTGCAAAGCAGATTACTGAGGTTATGAAAAATTGAAAATAAATAACAGCAATGAAGCTTTTTTTTGTGTACTTTTGCATTATCGTGAAAGATTTGTGCAATGAACCAAACTTCGTTGAAGTATATTACTGAAATAAAAACAGAGTAAGATAAAGATGGGAAATTAAACAACATCAATGATTCCAGAAACTGCTACTGCAAATTTTAATTATTGCTAGTATTCATATCCATTATATCTTATTCTTTTAAGTACAGAGGAAAAGCTGCAATTTGAATCCCATAAGGTAATGATGGCAAAATAATGCAATGGCTTAAAATTTTACAATTATGGTAAATTATAACTAATGACCAGTGATATATGCATGATACATATATAGGGAAAAATGAGGTAAATTTTCCCAAGCGATATTTTACTAAATTATTGGTGAATTATTCATCGAAACTTATGTGGATGTAACGGGCCAGGTAGTATAAAAAAATGTGAGGGGAGGGGGGGGGGGAATAATGCAATCACTCCAAAAAAAAAAACAGTAAAAGAGGAAGAAGGCAAGAGACTGGATTGCCTTTGCAGTGTAACATTTTTACCCTCTGATTTAGAGGTCTTTAAAAAAAATTCCTTGAAAAAATGCCTGAAATGTAATTTTTTGCCCCATTGCCCTTATCAGCATTCTCAAATGGGTGGGTGCCCCCTTTTCCATCCTAGATCCATACCTGGGGTAAAATCAAAGGGAAATTGAGACTGAAATACCCTCTGAATAGTTTTTTTTTAAAGCATTATAAATATATTAATAAATATTTTTATAACATAACAGCAATGAATAATTTTACACATATCTGTTAGTTTTGTCCTTTACTGTCTTGACTTTTAACTTTGATTGTGGGTTTCTTTGTCTTTTACCCTTTTATTCTTCTTGCTTGGCACATTATATGGCCTTCGCTGCCGATGCGCCATAAAATCCCAAACAACCAAACAATCCATAAACTTGACTGAAATACCCTCTGAATAGTTTATTTATATTTTTGTGGAAAAATTTTTTCAGACATGTAAGATTTGAACCCATATCTCTCCAGAAACATGTCAGAGTATTCTACTATTGAATAATGCCAGCTAAATCATTTTTCCACTTAATATGACTTTTCACTCTTCCCATGATTTTGGCACCTGGACTTGGCACAATCTGTGATCTGGAATGACAACCAATTATGCTAATTGCATGAAGTAACTTAATTATTTATTTACATCTCACTGCAACATTTAAAAGAAATAGTTGCCACCCTGGATCATAGATGGCACCAGATTCAGGTGCCAAAATCACAGGAAGAGTAAAAAAAATACTGAGCTGGCATTAATTCAATGGTAGAATAATCTGGCATTTTCTGAAGAGATGGGTTCAAATCCCACACTCTGGCAAAACGTTTTTCCACAAAAGTATTTATTGATTTATTGACATTAAAGCAACAGGTAATCTGTGAATATTACTTGTTGTTGTTGTTTTAAATTGTATATATATACATTAATCACAGGAATACCAAGAACAGCACACAACCCAGAATTGTCCTCGTTGAGCAACTGATGTAGCTACCTCTGAAGAACGAGAAAAATGCAGGTATGACTGTTTAACATAAACTTCACTGTACTGCTCTATGACCATCAGTTATCACATGTGTCAATGAGCCAATTGTTTGTCGCAGTAACACTTGACTAGTCCAGCATCTACAATGTTTATAGAGTTAACTTAATCTGCCTTTAATTCAGCACACTGTGTTGCCCTTTATATTTAATATAAAACCTTGCATGAAAATCGTAAAATCACCTCCGAAAACCCTCCCCTAGCTAAAATTCTACTTATCCCACTGCTTATATTTATGATAAAATATATAATACAATGAATAATTTACACCCTTTGGCATTAGATGAATTGTCTCCTTACAAACACTGCCCATTTAGACAATCGGTTGTAGACAAATAATCCAGTTTGATCAATCATACCATTTTATAAATAGGTATTGGATGAATAGTCCATTGGACCAATCAGAAATGGATGGATTGTCCTCTTTGGACCAATCATCATACCATCATCCAGGACTGCATTTATGGTATCCTTGCCTCAGATCAGCCATACCTGCATTACATTATCTTGAATGAATTTTTTTGGATATAAAGTATATAATTAAAAGATTAAGAGAACTTTGATTTGTTTTCTTATATTAAGAGGAGTAAAAAATTAACCTCCTCTTCAAAACATCTGTTAATTTGATAACAAACAATAGTTTTTAAATCTAACATTTTTTAATCAAACCAACCTACTATTGACATCAAATTATAATGAATATTTTCCATGTCTGTAGATATTTGATGAATTTCTGGATAATGGTGAAAAGAATCTGCTGAGATTTGCAATTACAGATAATTATATGGTGAGAATTGTAGTTCTTTTAAATAACTTTAAAGCAAATACACTCTTAGAAAAAAAAATGTGCCCTGAAAATAATCTGTGAACCATGAAAGCCAGTATGCAAATACCTCTTGACCAGACATGTAAATGACTAACATTTCACCGCTATTAAACACCCAGGTCTTTCTCATAGTGCATTTGAATCGCACACTCAGTGGCCATGGTAAGGGCTGTCAGATGCTCACTCTGAACATTTGGCTCCACTATCGGGTGTGTTCACTTCAGTTGCAGCTACTCATGCCTTAATGCTGCCGTAGAATACCCTACAAACAAACGAGTGCATTTGAGAGGGGCTGCATCATTGTGGCTGTGGGAAGCAGGTTGGTCATGTTGATGAATTGCCCACGATCTGAGCCATAGTGATGCAGCATGGGTACGTGTGGGCATGAATACACACTGAAAAGGTTCTGGTCAGCCCTGTCAGACAACAGGGATAGAGGATGGTCTCATAGTCTGACAAGCCTGAACTGCCCAGACAGCTACTCTGACCACTATCCAGTGAGATGTAGCAGTCTTTATGCAGCATCCTGTATCATTGTGCACCATTGCGAGAAGGACTCCATTTTAGTTGCACCTTCTGACCTTTTTCATTAACCACTCTATATTGGTAGCTCTATCTGCAGTGGTGTCATGCCCTGGGAATTATATTCATTAAGACATCTGCTTCTGTCTTGAAGCAGATGACCACTGCATTTGCATATGGAGGACTAGACAGTGCTCACATTCGGACTTAATTGTGGAGCAGCACACTGCTACCACTAGTGCTGTTATAGTGTGGGGAGCCATCTTCTATTATAGCCAGTTACCCCTTGTCATGGTAGCAGGGACTTTAAACAGCACAGTGATACGTTCAAGAGATCTTGCAACCTGTTGTCTTACCTTTCATGTCATGTCTGCCAGGGGCTATTTACCAGCAGGATAATGCCTGGCCATACATTCTTGTCACAGGAGGCTATTCATGTCTCCCAACAGTTGTTCCAGTGGGTCCCCCCCCCCCAACTTTCTCTGAGTCTTCGGGGGCCTTGTGACCTGGCCATTTAGCCCATGATGTGCAAAAAAAGTGCCGCTCAGAGGTAAAACAATCCAACCCACATTACACATGCTACATTTTATTACAGTGAGATACTTACTTTGAGGTGTCGTTTTTTTTTGTCTAAGAGTGTATATTTAACTAGACACTTGTCTGTTAAAATGAAATCAGTTTTAATGGCTTCAATGACTTAATATTTTTATCACTATCAGTTATTATTATTTTTCATAAATTTTTTTTAAATCTTCTAGAATTAAACCACTACAATCTGTATATAGGGTAGCCTTGAATGGTGTACCATATATCACAGTTCTTATGCAACATTTCCTACACAAGGTTTTGTAATAAATATTTAATCTCATCACAATTATATGATGTATTTGGAATGAAAGCATACTTGGGGTGTTCAAAACTTTTTTGACATACATTTGCAAAATAAAAACCATTGCACTTACCTCAATAAAACTTTTACTATTCCTTCAAGGTATTCCCCTCCAGCATCTATGCAAAGTTATAGATGTCTGTGCCAATTCTACAACACTTGGTGGTACTTCTGTTGGGGAATACTCCCAACTCTGAATGCATTTTGCCAAGGGGTAATTGGCTGTCATAGAAGATGGCTTCCCACACTATAGCATTTTCAAGAATGTAAGACCCTTGAAAAAGGCTTCCCAGCAAGTTCCTTTTATATTTTGGAAACAAGTCACATGATGCAAGATAGGTGAATATGCAGAATGGGGTAGCTGTTTGATTTTTTTCTGTTCCAGATAGGCCATAACTTGCCTTGTTTTGTCAGCATTAATATTGTCATGAAGAAGGAGAACCCTTGACATATCTGGTATTGGATGCTGTTCCTTCATCTCCTTAACCATTTTGGGCAAAACAATGTTGGTGTAGTATTGACCATTTATAGTCATTTTTTCAGGTAAGGTGTCCACAACTACAACTCCTTGGGAATTGAAAAAAATTGCGAGCATCCTCTTCCTTGAGTGAAAGTCTTGTTGGAGGATCTCATCAATCTCTCAATTTCAACATTCATCTTCCACAACCCAAACACAGTTCTCAATATTTTTTGGAGTTGTGTAGTAATAAAACTATGTCTCATCACATGTGGCAATGTCTGTTAACTGTTTTGGGCCACTAGGTTCAAACATTGCCAGCATCTCCTTGTATGAGTAGACTCTAGACCTTTTTTGCTATTCTCTCACTTTGTGGGGTACCCATTTGACACAGTTCTTTCAAAACTTTAAATGTTGAATAATTGTTTCCATACTGCCAGTTGATACACCAACATCTAAACTTATTTCCCATATGTAGAAAAAAAATATGAATCAAGGGATATAAACTTTAATTGATGGTCTATGTACGCCAAAACATTATGACCACCTGCCTAATATGATGCTGGTCCTCCAAGTGCCACCAAAATAGCTCTTACCTGGTGAGGTATGGACGCTACAAGGTTTCTAAAAGTGTCTGGTACCATCATGTTACCAGCTGATTCTTTAACTCTTATAGGTTATGTGATTGAGCTGCTGCAGATCGGATATGCTGTTTCAACACAAACCACAGATGCTCTATTGGATTGATATCTGGGGAATTTGGAGGCCAGAGCAAAACCTGGAAATCTTCCTCGTGTTCTGTGAACCATTCTTGAACAATCTGCAGTGATGTATAGGTAGGTGGTAGCTGTCATAGTTTCTTGCACATGAATGATTGGATCCAGGGTTTCCCAGCAGAACGTTGCACAAAGCATTACACTTCCTCCACCGACTTGTTTTCATCCCATGTTGCATCCTGGTTCCAACTCTTCCCCAGGTAAACGACACACACGTACCCATCTATCCACATGGTGCAACTGGAAACAAGATTCATCTCACCAAATGATCTTCCAATCATTCAAGGTCCAGTTTTGATGCTCATGTCCCCATTTTAGGTGCTTTCGACAGTGAACCAAGGTTAGTATGGGCACTCAGAGCGGCCTGTGGCTACACAGCCCAATTTTTCAGCAAAGTTCGATGTACTGTGTGTTGTGACACATTACTCCCGTCACCAGAATTCAAATATAGGCAAATTGCACCACAGTATCTCTTCTGTTGGCTCATACCATACAGGATGGCCTTCACTCACCTCTAACATCAATGAGTCATGGTCAGTCCACATCTTGCCGGCGGTTCGTGGGTTTTCCCTCCTCGGACCACTTTTTGAAGGTACTAATCACGTCAGACCGTGGGCACCCTACAAGCCTTGCTGTTTCGGAAATGCTCTGACCCAGTCGTCTGGCCATTACAATTTGGCCTTTGTCAAACTCACTTAAGTCTGCTACCTTTCCCACCTGAAGAACAAGAATAACACTGATTAATATAGCTCAGTATCAGGGTGTTATTTTTACTGTTTCATGACCTTCACACGTGCCATCATTTACCTGCAGTTGCTTCAATTTGCATAAAGACGCACTGGTCATAATGTTTTTGCTCTTTAGTGTACATTACAACAACAATACCAATTTTCTTGCTCTCAGGTTCATTATATTCAAATTATCAGCGGTAATTGGGGCATCTGCGCTAGCATCATTACCAGACCAGTTAATCAATCATTGTGCATTCTGTTGCACAAATAATATTTTACCCATTTCAATGAAGAAATTGAATGCTCCACACACTCTTTTGGACAGGAAGAAGAGCCAAAGCTTTCAGTAACTGATAAATATTCAGGAAGAAAATTTCATCACAGTGCATTGAAGTATGCATTGCATGTGTTTGTTTTTCATTTTCATGCATTTTCTATTTTTCACACCATAGTTGATTTCACTCTCAAATGCAATGAGACAGTGTCAAACAGGACCTTGATTGAATTGGCCTACAGTGACCAAATGCAGTAGCTATAACTCAGGACAGGCATGTTTGGAGTATTAAATTACACTGTCTCTTAGACCTCCATAGCCATTGGCTGCATGATAATTTTCTCTGTGTGTGTGTGTGTGTGTATTATTTATTTTCTGGATCATTAAATTTAATGTTATAAGTTCCACTTGTTAAGGGTGTAATATCATGGTCATTTAATATGAAATTTTTTATGTTATATTTTGAGTTCTAATTAGGTATTTTGATGTCTTGGTATTCATTCTTTGATTCAAATGCTGGTTCTTATAATACATACATACAAAATCCTCATGCAGCCATGGGCTACGGAGGTCCAACCAGATTGTGTAATTTTCCTCTCCAGACATGTCTCTTTTGAGCTACAGCTGCTGCATTTCACCATTCTAGGTCAATTTTAGCAAGGTTCTGTTTGACATTGTCTGCCCATCGCAACCTAGGTCTCCCCTTTTTTCTGATAGCCTTAAGCACACTGTTCATAATCCTGTTTGCTAATCTGCAGCTATGCATACGGCAAACATGGCCAAACTAATGCAGTCTCTCTCTGCATAACATGCTGCTCAAAGGAGGTTGATGACTCCTTTTAACCTCATCATTACTCACAAATTCGAACCACCTAATGCCCAAGATACTGCGTAAACATCTAGAATCGAAGGCATCAAGTTTCTTGTTATCCTGCTTACAAAGGGTCCATGTTTCGCTACTATAACTAACCTTAGAAAGAACCAAACTATTATACAGCCTAATTTTAGTCTTTAAGTGTATATGCCTATTTTTCCATACTCTCCATAGATTCTTAAAATTTCCAGCAGCAATCCTTATTCTTCTATTTATCTTGTGCTGCACATCACCAGTATCTGTTACATAGCTCCCAATTAAACTGAGACACTTGCTCAAAAGTGCAGCAATTCAAAGCAACTGAAGCACCATCTGCCTGAGCAATTTTCATCACATTAGTTTTTTTCTCTGTTTATCACCAAACCTACTCTATTTCCAGTCTCATTAACAGCCCTAACGAAAGAATTCATCTCATCAACATCATTAACCAACAGGGCTATATCATCTGCATAATCTAAATCAGAAATTTTGAAATCACTTGACTATTTAAGGCCAAAATCTTTCCCTTGCAAAGAATTTCGCATAACATAATCAATATCCAAATAAAACAGAAAAGGAGACAAAATGCACCCTTGTCTAACTCCACTAGCAATGCTAAAAGAAGTACCAACTCTCACACACAACTCAGTATTATTATAGAGAGCTTTCATTACACTAACTAAATTATCAGGTGTTCCATATGATCTAACAATCAACCACAAATTATGTCGATCAACAGAGTCAAAAGATGTTTCGAAATCTATAAAGATAGCAATTACAGTTTTTGGAAACTAAACATTTCTGAAGAATCTGCCTAAGTAAAAATATTTGATCAATACATCCTCTACCACTTCTGAATCCACACTGTTCATCATGCAATTGTCCATCAACCAAATTCTTAATTCTATTAAATATAATCAGGCAAAGAACTTTATCTGGAACAGAAAGTAAACTAATTCCCCTATAATTATCACAAGAACTGCAATCACATTTTTTAAAAATTGAGACAATAATAGCTCTAGTAAAATCCTTAGGAACAACACCTTTATCATAAAAAATATTCAAAATTTCAGTCATCCATGTGACAACACAAATGTTCCCAGCTCTAGTCATTTCAGTGGTGATTTCATCCACCCCTGTGGATTTATGCAGTTTTATTTTAGAGATAGCTGATGCGACTTTGGAATGTGATATAGGGCCATCATAAAAGCCATTAATGCATCTATCCTCATTACAAACAATTGGATTAGAAATAATCACATTATTTAGAACTTCTCTGAAATGCTCAGCCCACCTAACCATCACAGAATCCTCACCTTTAACCATCTTGCCATATTTATCCCTCAATCCCTGTGTACATGTCTGTTTCTTCCCACCCACATAAAACATTAACAATCTGGTGCAACACCCTGCTCTTGTGCTGTCTAACCGCTTCCTCTGCTTTGCCAGCCAAACTATCAAGCCAAAGATTCTTATCAGCTGTTAACTGATCTTTTACATGTTTATTAAGCTCGTTGTAATGCCTTCTGTTAGGACTAGTAGTGTGTTGATTCATATTAATTCTGCACTTCCTTCTTTCAGAAATAAGTTTCATAGTCTTATCACTCAAATAATTTTGTTTCCTCTGTTCCTTTTTCCCAAAAGAGTACTGTTGGTTTCAAGAAAATTTCAAGAATGGGAACTGTTTAAGAATGTTTCAAGAATGGGAACTGTTTATACTGTTCCCATTCTTTCTCAACTTCAGCAGTAATTGAAGTCACTTAGCACAAGAGAAATATCTCATTTCTTCACAGAATTCAAAATATCTTGAAGCTGGCTGTAAAACATATCCTCCTTTTTCTCATCAGAGTCCTCTGTGGGGGCATAACAACAGATGATATTCAAGTCTTTAATTTTTGTTTTAAATTTTGCTCTAAGAAATCTTTTATTAATGCAGTCATATTCTAGAAGAGCATCACATTTAAGAGCATTTTAAGTATCTCACCTTTACCTGTCCATCTGGTCTCTTTGCAAGCCTAGAATATCTAGGTTATAGCTCTGGAATTCCTGCATGAGGACATCAAGAGAATAATCTGTATGTAATGTCCTCACATTTCACGTTCCTACAGAGAGAAAATGATTAGTAGGATTTTTAAGAAACTAGGTTGAGCTAAGCAACAATATCAAACAGCCCCCTGATTGCTGGCATGGGGCAAAGACCTGTTCCACCTCTGCTAAAGGCTGAAGTCACCGATTCTGGTAGGAACTTCAGGTACCACCTTTTCAAGTGGGACTTTTTCAAGAGCGTTATGGCCTGCCTGAGACACATTACACCGATTTAGGATTGACGATACCCAACTAGCTAAGTGAGGTTCAGGTACCTGTGATGGCCTCTGATGAGGATTCTCCACCAGCTGATATAAGGTATCCCATGCCTCTGTTTACTTAGGGCTGGCAACCTAGAAGCAAACAGAAAACACATCAGCAGATTCTCCCTCAACAGAGGCCCATCAGTGCAGCAAGTCCAGGATCCATAATTAAGCTGAAATCCATAAACAAGTCCAGTCTAGTAGGTATAAATGATCAGCATCAGAACCCTGTAAAGTTGACCACTCCTCAGCACAATTGAAAAAAAAGGAAAAGTGTGGCCTACTGATCTGGCCATAGATGACCATGTCAGTAGGCCACACTGAACTGGCAGCCCTCCCCTTCCGTTCGCTTCTAAAAGAGAATATCTGTTTTGAAAGGTACTAACAGCCTGCACCACAAGAAGGTGGGGTCAGACATTAAGTGCTAGACCTGGCCAGTTCTGTGCATCATCACTGGTGATTGATGCACAACTCTCCTTACCCCAGCAAATGCATGTTTTTATGAATATGAAATTGAGAGGAATGCATCGACCATGTTAAGTGGAGGTTCCCTGTATTAGTTTTCCCTTTTAATTAACTGAAGGGACATCTTGATAGAAATTCTGAATTGAAATCATGCTATTCAGATGCATTTTTAATCCATAGCACTGTTCAGTTACTAGGTATTTAGCCACTATTTCATTGTTGAAGTATGATGATGTCAATTGGGAAAAAAAAAATTTGAACCAGGTGGGGATATGAACCCATGACCTCCTGATAACATGTCAGGTGGTCTGTCTGCTGAGCTACTAGTTGCTGATCAATCAATTCATCAAATTTCTAGGTGAAATAATTGTAGATTCAATTAATTCACCTAGAAATCATTAAAAAAAACCTTTTCCACATTTTTCAATAATATAAATGCATTATTTTTATTTGAATTTGCATTGTTATAACGTTTATTGCAGGAATTACTGTTTGACATCTTGTTGCATCCAGAGGGTCCTCGTATTAGAGACAAACTCAGTCATGGAGAAGTTGATTTTTGCCATATCCCCCAGTATTTAGTTAGTCATGTTCTCTGCATATCAGCTGTTATTTGCCTCAGATTCATTCCTGAAGATTTTGATATAATTCAGGTAATTATATTTCTTTTTGTTGATTAAAGGAGTGACAAAATGAAGTTCAGGAGTTTTTATAATATACATTATAATACATTAAGTGATCATTGAATCATATACTACCCCTCTCTATATGATGTCAGTGGGACACTAATATTGAAGCTCTGTAGCTTGTATAAAAACCTTTTATGGGAAAAATGTGCCTAAAGATAAAGATCTCAATCAAATCCATCCAAATATGATTTTTGTCAACTGTTTCTTCAGTACTAGAGTTATGGAAGTCTGAATATTTAACACCAGCCAATGTTAGACAAAAGAATTTGCCTTTACAGTTTTTTTATAAGTTAATTTGAAACTGAAATAAATGCTATTTCAAACAATTTGTTAAATAACTAAGTATTTTAAATGTGTGTTTAAATAATTCCTTCAATATTTATTTAATTTTTTGATAAATTTTCTAGAACACATTGCTACTCTGAAATGATTAAACCTCCATATCTGTTTAAATACTGAAAGCATATTGTTGAAAATCAAAATTCAGACAGACTTTATTGAGATTTTTAAGTCATTCTCGGCAACATTTTCTTATAAAAAGCTTATTTTAAATGTTGTAGAGCTTTGAATTTAAGGTTCCATTGGCATACATGGAGTGGTGTGGTCATAAATGATCATTCCTAAATGACGAATATATTGAAATCCAATTAACATTTTGTTTCTTTCTTTTAGCTTCAGTATACTGGTCTGTAAATGGTAGCTAGGTAGTCAGTGGAAAGAGAGCTGTGCACCAATCCCCATGATGATGCATAGAACCAGCCAGCCCTAGCACCTAATGTCCAACCCTGCCTTCTCGTGGTTCAGGCCATTAGTACCTTTCAAAAGAGATGTTCTCTTTTGGTAGGGAACGGAAGGGGAGGACTTCCAGTTCAGTATGGCCTGATCTAGTCATCTATGGTCACTTTTTTTTCAATTTTTTTCTACCCTGCTGAGGGTGGTCAATCACACGATGGGTTTCACCTCATGGGCTGCACAAGAATATGATTGATTATATATTAATTAACAGCAAATGGGCTAGTTCTGTTAGGAATGCCAGGTCATATAGGGGAGCTGAAATTGAATCTGATCATTACCTTGTTAAAAATGTCTTGCAACTTAAACTTAAAATGTGTTGTGCCAGGGTTAAAATTTTTACCTTTAATACTGAAGCTCTGAAAGACCCAGTTATAGCTAAAGCTTACCGTGATAGGTTACTTAGTCATTATGACAGTCATGGTTTGCTTACTACTGAAGTTGAGAAAGAATGGGACCACCAAGACAGGCTTTTTTTGGAAACTAACAGTACACTATTTAGGTAAAAAGGAGCAAAGGAGGCAGAACTATTTGAGTGATAAGACACTTGAGCTTATTTCAGAAAGAAAACTGTAGGAATGTCCTTAATCAATACCCTAGTAGTCCTAATAGAAAGCATTACAGAGAGCTTAATAAATGTGTAAAGGATCAGTTAGCTGCTGATAAGAATCTTTGGCTTGATGGCTTGGCTGACAAAGCCGAGGAAACAGTTAGACAGCACAACAACAGAGAGCTGTACCAAATAGTTAATGTTTTGTGTGGTAGAAAATGGACAGGTATACAGGGATTGAAGGATAAACAAGGTGAGGATTCTGTCATGGCAGGTGGACTGAGCATTTCAACGATATTCTGAACAATGTGGTTAGTTCTACTCCCATGGTTTGTAATGTGATAGATGCATTAGTGGCTTTAATGTTGACCCTATAACACAATCAGAAGTTATTCTGGCTGTTTTAAACTTAAACTTCATAAATCCCCAGGTGTAGATGAAATTACTATGGAAATGCATAGAGCTGGGATTGTTTTGGTTACTACTTGGATGACTGAAATTTTGAATAACTTTTATGATAAAGGCATGGTTCCTAAGGATTTTACCAGAGCTATTATTATCCCTATTTTTAAAAAAAAGGTGATTGCAGTTCTTGTGATAACTATATGGTTATCAGCCTTCTTTCTGTTCCAGTCAAAGTTCTTGGTATGATTGTGCTTAATTGAATTAAGAATTTGGTTGACAGTTAATTGCATGATGAGCAATGTGTATTCAGAAGTGGTAGGGTATGTGTAGAACAAATATTATCACTCGGGCAGATTCTTGAGAAATGTTTAGAGTTTCTGAAACCTTTGGTTGCTAGCTTGGTTGATTTCAAAAAGGCTTTCGACTCTGTTGATCATAATTTGTGGTTGATTGTGAGATCGTATGGCATACTAGACAAGTTAGTTAACATAATGAAAGCTCTCACAATAACACTGAGTTCTGTGTGAGACTTGGTAAGACTTGTAGCAGTTGGTTTAGCATTGCTTCTGGTGTTTGACAAGGGTGCATTTTGTCCCCTTTTCTCTTTATTTTGGTTACTGATTATGTTATGCGAAATTCTTTGCAAGGGAAAGATTTTGGGCTGAAATGGTCTAAAGATTTCAAAATTTCTTATTTAGATTTTGCAGATGGTTTGGCCTTGTTGGCTAATGATGTTGATGAGATGAAGTCTTTCATTAGGGCTGTTGATGAGACTGGTAATAGAGTTGTCCCAAATAGGGATTGCCTCTGGGACTTTTAGGAATCTACGGAGTGTGTGGAGAAATAGGCGTTTACATCTGAAGACTAAAATTAGACTGTATAATAGTTTGGCCGTCCCATGGCCGAGTGGTTAGTGCGCTTGGCTACTGATCTAAGGGACCTGGGTTCGAGCCCCGGGTAAGGCATGGATGTGTGTGTCGTTTTTCTGCTGAGGTCCTGCCATCCTCTCAGATCTCCTACTATGGCATATAAACTGACAGGCTCCTGTCAGACCTCTGTGGCAAGCAGCTGCTTGAGGGGGTATTTATTATTTTATTTTTTATAATAGTTTGGTTCTTTCTAAGATTAGTTATGGTAGTGTAACTTTGACACTTTGTAAATAAGATTGCAGGAAACTTTGTTTTTGATTCTATATGCTTACACAATATCTTTGGTGTTAGGTGGTTGAACTTTGTACGTAATGAATAGATTATGGAAAGGAGTCTGCAACCTTCTCTAAGCAGTATATTGTGCAAAGAGAGACTTCGTTGGTTTGCCATGTTTCCCGTATGGATAGTTATAGATTAGGGATTATGGTTATGAACAGTGTGCCTAAAGGCCTCAGAAAGAGGGTGAGACTTAGGATGCAGTGGATGGACAATGTCAACCAGGACCTTGTTAGAATTGGTATGCAGTGGCCAGATGTAGCTCAGGACAGATATGCTTGGAGAACTAAATTGTGTGGTCTTGTTAGACCACCAAAGCCCATGGCTGCTTGAGGATGATGATGATTGTTCTTCAATGTTACTGCTAAGTCTCAGGACTAAATGTTGATATACACTAGTGACCATTAAAAGTGCAACACCAGGAAGAACTGATCAGATTGTCCCGAAATATTCAAGAGGTTAGCCCATGGGAGAACATGTGATTCAAAGTGCAGCACTTGCACATATGTGACAGTAACGCCCCCTGGAAGTGGTATAAAAGTTGGTTACAAAGAACTGGTGTAAAGCACTGGAATTGTATTTGCTTGCAGTTCTTGTGCATTAAAGGATCAAGTATGCCCCCCTGAAGAACACAACATCCATATGAGCAGGTTTCCAACTTTGATCGAGGGAGAATTGGGGGATTACTGGAAGGCAGATTATCATACCAAGACGTTGGTGCTCATGTTGGATGGAATGCTGCCACAATGATGAGAATATGGCATCAGTGGGTAGAGGAGGAATGAACTCGCCGATATGAGGCATCTCAATGGCCCTGTCACACAAATGAATGAGAAGACAGACATCTCAAGCGTATGGCTTTGATTTATCATACTGCCACATCAAATACCTTAGCTCAACAGTTAGGGTGTGTTGCACATCAACCAGTGTCTGAAAGTATAGTTCGACATCTCCGCAGCATCGAGGTATCTTTGCTAGGCTGCCATTGCTTCGGCTACCATTTATTCTACAACACAGGCATATGCGACTGCAATGGTGCCAAGAATGTCACGCATAGATGTGCAAATGGCATCACATTGTCTTTTCAGACGGATCTCTCTTCAGTATGCAGCACCATGATGGACGAATCCATATCTAGTGATACCGCGGCAACAGGTTCAGTGAGATATGCATGTTGCAGTGCCATACAGGTCAGACCCCTGGTGTTATGGTATGGAGTGCCATTGGATTCCACTCATGCACGTGCCTCATATGCATTACCAGTTCTTTGAACAGCCAGAGTTACATCACTGAGGTGTTGGAGCCTGTGGTCTTACCTTATCTTCAGGGGTCTCTGGTGCCATTTACTAACAGGACAATGCCTGACCACATGTGGCATGCATCGTCCAACATTTCCTGGATAGCCACCATGTAACATTTCTGCCTTGGCTTGCACATTCACCAGATCTGTTCCCAATTGAACATGTCTGGTCCATGAGCTCACAACAACTTGCACACCAGACACCACCAGCTGCTCCAACAGATGAACTTTGGCTACATATCAAAACTGCATGGACTGGCACTCCCTAAACACACATCCGATGTCTCATCCTCTCAATGCCGAACCGTGTAGCAGCAGTTATCGCCGCTTGTGATGGCTACACAAGATATTGATTTCTTTGTATTTTACAAGTCGAACCGAGTTTATATTTGTAATCATTTGATTCTTGTAACATAAGCTATGTATTTACTAAATATGACTTTGATAGCTCTTGTCTTTCCTGGTGTTGCATTTTTAAATACTAGCAGTGTATTTTAACTTCCATGATTTTATGGCTAAGTCCCTTACATTTGGCCACCTTTTATCTGATCATTTCTTTTTACCATTTGTTTTTGCATTTTTGAAATATACTGACTATTTTAATGACATTTAATATTATTTCCATTTTGCTGTTTAGCCTTGTTTTTATTCTATGGGTCCTATATACCCATTGTTATTTGTATTTTACAATTGTTGACTTTTTACCACAGTGTTTATTTTATATTTATTGATTTACAGTGATCTGTTGTTTTTATGTTCTTTATATATGTTGGTTTTGTCCTTTCCCTTATAATGTTTTGGCTTTTAATTCTGGTTGTGTGTTCAGTGACTTTTATTTGTTTACCTTTTACCATATACCATGCTTTTGGTGCAATATGGCCTTAGTTGCCATTTTGCCATTAAACCCCAAACAACCAACCAACCAACCAACAACCATAGAAACTCGCAAGTTTTACATATACTCCATGGTCTTTTACACTATGTATATGTAAGATAGTTCTTGGGTACCAGATGCACTTTTGAGGTAGCATGCCTTATTAATGGTGGTGTTTGCCATTTTGTAAGTTCTTAACATAGGATAGCAGTAAGAACAGATCATGGCATAAAGTAACTACAGTACTCTATATTTAACTACCATTTGTCATGTCGACAACTATACAAACTCGGAAGTTAGTTTAAATATACCCAAATTTCTTCTATAATACAAAAGTTCCAGACTAATAGATGGTAATATACCACATTAATGGAGAGTGAAGAGGGGAACAAGTCATACCACTTGTAAAGTCACTATTATTAGTTGGCTCACATGATGACTTGAAGCTTAGGTTGTTGAAGTCTGGTTGTTAACTTCGTATCAGAATACCAGTCCATTTGGATGTTGCTATTCTTGCACTTGATCTGCAGTAGTTATCCCCAAGGAATACCTTCAACATATAATTCTTCAAGTTCATATATATTCTTCAAGTATTGTACAATAGCTCTGTGACTTAGAAACATGCTCATTTGGTTCAGGATTAGCCACCTCTGTTCAAATGCAACTATTGCAACCATTAAAATTCTTTAAACTAATAAACCTATTAAACATTTAAACAACTTTAAATTAAAACCAGGGCAGGCAGTGGCATATTTCGCCTCTCTCATGCGAGGCTTCATCTGGCAATGATATATGTTAAGAATGGTGTATTTATGACTCTCCACTTGGTTGTGTTACTCATTGTTATGGCAATTCTCATTAAGTAGAAGGTTCCATGTGGCTGGAGGGGTGCATTGTCTGTATTACAGATGTGTTCTTTTTGCATATTTATTAAATTGTTTTCCATGTAGTTTAATTGGAATTTTGCAGGGTGTGCTTCTAATAATGTTGCTGGTAGAACTTCTACCTCTATTACTTGTGCCAAAGCTATTGTTGGGATCTGTTTTTCTATAACTCATTTATGTTGTGTCAGTCTTTGTTCTATTGTTCTGTAGATTTTTCCTACCTAATGATAGTACTATATTCCTATAGCATGTAGGAAAAACCTATAGCATGATAGAACAAAGATTTACTCCATTGGTTTGGCCATGTTTCGCTTATGCATAATTATACACAACAAATACGGTTATGAACAGTGTGCCTAAAGGCCTCGTAAAGAGAGGGAGACCTAGGATGCAAAGGGCAGACAATGTCAAATACAACTGTTATAATAGGTCAACAGTGGCCAGATACAGCAGCTATAGCTCAGTACAGATGTGTTTGGAGAACTAAATTTCACAATCTATTTGAACCGCCATAGTTCATGGCTGCTTGAGGATTCTGTATGTTATGTAAGTATAGGTACGTCTTCTGTCCAAAGCATTGTTGAATATTTCAGCTTAAGACTTCGGGTTTAAGGTTCGGGTTTAAGGTGTTGTAAGTTCATAGTGAAATTAGCCTCCAATGAAGGGTTCCCTACACCAATCACAACAGGAGGGTGAGAAAGCAGAGGCAGAAGATACTACCTCAGCTTTCTCTCAAAACTATTAACTGACTAATCTCATTAAAGTAGAAAAGACATTAGACCTTGCAGATGCAGCAAATGTTCTGAATGAAATTAGTGACCAGTCACATGTGAGTCTGCTGCAGCTTCATATTCTGGTAGTTACCAAGAAGGGAGGTGATGGAATAGTCAGTAGTTCTGATAGCATGAAGCTCTTGGGCCAAAACTTCTCCTTCAGCATTGTTGCAGGAGCAGTTGAGCAGTACATGAGATACAGTGTAGGTGTGCTTCATGTGGGACAGTTAGGGCTGTATGCTCTACCAAGAATGTGAAGCCTAGAGTTGCTGTAGATGACATCAACTCGGAGACAAAACTTCACAGATTGGAGGAGACCCTCCTGCATTGTCTCTGACAATGCAGGAGTGTCTCCTACAATCTGTGAAAGTCTCTGAGGTTAGGAACAGTGAGAGAAGAGTTTACCAGGTACCTAAAAGAAGAACAAATGGAGTTCCTCTGCCACTGGGCAAGCAATACTGGCTCATCAGCTGTGAGACAAACTCTTGCAGTCTCTGAGAGAGAGAGAGGGAGGGTAGATACATACCTCTGATTCTCAAGTGCCTCCTTCGCTGTACAATTGGCAAGCTCATTGCCAGGTATCCCTACATGGGAAGGAATCCACTGGAAGTGGATCATGATACCAGCAGAAGCGAGCTTGGAGCATGTCTCCATGATCTTCTGAATAAGGAAGGATTGCTTGAATAAAAAAAAGATAAGTATTGAGCTCAGAACAGGTGGAGGAAGTGAGATGTGGAAGACAGAAACCTCTGGTGATGCTAGTATCGAGGATGGCAGAGGCAGCTGTAGCTTCTCTCGGTCAGCAGATCTGTCAGTGTAGATCTCGGTTCATCTCTCATATCATGCAGTGACATAGGAGGAGGAGGAGGAGAAAAGCCTGATGGCTACTGGATGTGAGTTGCTCTTTCAACCTAGAGAAGGAACAGTGACATTGATCATAAGATCACTGTTCTTCCAAGGTGCCCAATTTCGTCAATAGGGATTGACTAAATATCTCTGATCTCTGTTACACAGTTTAAAAGAAACCTCTGAAACTGAAGTTCATTTTAAAAATATACTAATTAAAGAAAACTGAAAGTTACTGAAAAGTAAAGAATAGAAGTTATACCTAATCCAATGAGGAAATCACTTATTTCATATTAATTTTAAAGATGGTAGGGCAATAGCAATTTTCTTAAATTGGTGAAGAAATTTTGCCACCCTAAATCTGATAAGAATGGAGCACGTAATTTCATCTTTTGCATTTATGTTTTCATTTATTTATTTTTCAAGGCAAATACATGTGTATAAGAAGAGTTTTATTGCTAGCTGAATTATATTCTGTCAATTCCCAGGTCTCAGTTTTAGGATGCGATCTGTATATTCTGATTGTGATTGCACTAAGTTTAGTTTTGTGACTAAGGTTAGTCTTTAACTTCAATATTTCATGTCTTGGCTAAAAATTTTAAAAGTTGTGGTCATGGGTGTCTTCATATTAAGTAAATTCAGTTCTAACAATATAAAAATAACTAAATGTTTTTTTCTTTTGTAACTGTTAGAAACTATAATCTTGAGTTTACATGAGCCATAAAATTTTAATCATAGTTTGTTAATATAGTTCTAATGATATATATTTTAAATTTCTTTATTGTGATTGTTTATTTTTAGGATGAATATTATTTCCAGTTATTATTTTACATCAAAGATTATCAGACACAATATCATCCTGTTGCATTACTGAAAAAACAGGTATTTTTTAGTATTTTTATCAATAATTTTCCATACATATTTTAAAACTTCTACATATTATTGTAATATTAAAGCTATTGGAATGACTTTACAGTTCAATTGTTGGATTTCCTGTAATGTAATATGAATGTATTCAACATAGTGTCTTTATTTGTGGTTGTAAAGCAATAGTCCCAGCCCTTGAGCAGAAGCTAAGTTAATAATAAGAGAGCATTTTTTAGTCTCATCACAAAAGTGAGTGATCACTGGTTAAGGACAACAGTGCATCTGTAAGAAACACTCTCAGGTAATTTTTGACCAACAAATTGATCACAAATCGACCATCCACATTATTCTGTTATTTTTGAATTTTCTAAAAACCGAAGACTGTTTTGAAGGGTCTTAGATTTGCAAGGATTTATATTATTAAAGAAAATGTGATGGTGACCATAAATAGCATTTCTGAGGAAGAGTTCCAGCAATGTTTTCAGCAGTGGCAACATTGTTGGGTAAGTGTATCACTTCTCAGAGAGACTACTTTGAGGGTGACAATAGCGATAAGGATGTGATTATACAGATCTGGATTCTGAAGGACTTTCTGGAACTTTATTTCACACCCTGTATTTAATAAGAAAGCACGATGCTTTAAACTGTATAGGATCATTTTTAATTTATTTCTGGTACACCATAAATATATTGAAAGTACAGCTGTGAATCTGCAAAGAATCACTGAATGGTAGCTGGGGTTATTTCATATAAACATTTGTGCATCAACTATACTACAGCAAGAATAGTTGAACAGTTCTCGAGTGATTTTGTTACCTGATATGACCTTGTGGTTAGTTGTATTGAGTAAGCATTTATTCCATTCAGAATCTATTAGTAAAATTCTGTTTCAGAAATGCAAATTAAATACATGCAACCATATTTTGTATTTGTGCAAGAATCAGGCTAATATTTATAGCCATCAGAAAACATTAAACAATGCCATTAAGAGTAATAGCTGTTTGTTTTATGATGACCATGTTTGTATAATTGTACAATCAAGCTGGACTTTCATAGTCTGTGGCTGCTTGAGAATTATACTGTATGTGGGTAGTTTAAGTGGATGAGTAGCACAGTACATTCAATTACCAACTGAAAGTATTTGAGCCATTGCACAATTTGCCTCATTATAGTGCTAACAAATAGTAAATCCACAAAGTTATCTGTTGACTTAGAAGTCAATAAATCAATGAATAATTTTGTGGAAAAAATTAGTTTTGCCAACATGTGGTATTCTAACCAATTTTTCTCAAGATTCATGGTAGATTGTTCTAAGACCACTAAACTAATGACAATTCTGTCTTTTTTCGACTAATCGTGCATCAGAAACAGTTCATAGATTGAAGCCTAAAATACTATTACTTCTTACATAATTTCTTCCAACTGATGTACAATGGATACAAAATGTTTCCCTATTGCTCATTTCTGAATGCAAAAGTGGTATAATAAGTTCAGCTAAAAACTTTTTTACAAGCTAAAAATTAAGTATCAATAAAGGATTATCGACAAAATGCAACCGTAACTAACCACTACCACCCTTGAAAATCTGATATCTGAAGCAGAGGTTTGGTGATGATTAGTTGGGCAGTCGTTCCAAGGTGAGTAATGGTAAGTGGTGATGAAAGGAAAGTTTCCATTGATTGTCATCAGATGACATAACTTCTTAGCTGGCCATTGAAAGTGGAAGGTGCTCTGCAGATGATACACAGAAGCTTTTGTCATCCTTTCATAAGTCGCAATATTATGCAATAACATTATTCAGTTTAATGTATGCAGCCAGTATTTCTGTCCAAGTTGGGGTTATTTCAACTATGATTTCAATCAGGGTATCCTATATATAAAAAATAGAAAATAGAACTGTAAAGTTTAGATCAGGCTCATGGGCACTTTTCAAGTGGCCCCCTGAATATTTCCACACAAATTATTAAAAATTTATTTGATATTCTTGAAATACTTTGTGAAAATATTAATTTTTTTTCTTCCCAAAATCTAGCTATACACTGTTTTCAAAATTATGTTCTTTAGTTGCATAAATGGATTTTTACGACAACATTGACCCGTGTGACATCACTCTGTGTAGAGTGGTTGATGGGTGTTTTAATGTTTAGTTCCCAATTAACCCAGTGTCCAGCCTGAAAAACTGGTTACCATCTAGAGGCCAATCTATTTTCTCCTCTATGCTCAGCCAAAAAAAATTAACTTTAGACCTTTTTTTGCCAAATAACTAATGAAAGGAATTATGGCATGTTAGATGCCAAATTAATCGGCGTTTAATTCTGGATTTTATGAAAATAAAATATTTCACAAAAAAGGTAAGTTTTATTTTAATAGGACTTTTTTTAGAGTCATGTAATAAAAAATGCATCTGGCAACACAAAAAAATTAAAAAAAAGAAAAAACTAATAGACATAAATGATTATAATGCACATGAACAGAAAAGCTATTTATTTCTTAATAATGAAAATATATATATATTTCAAGTAAATATTCCTCTCGTTTCGTAATTTTTTTCTTGGTACCATACTTTGTGAAAATTCCAGGCTTTTAGCCAATTGTGCTGAATCAGATAATAATAATAGTCAACTTCAGAATTTTTAAAAAAATAACCAATTAAACAAAATTTAATTGCGAATTTTATGAAAATAATATAAACAAATTTACAAGCATATTGATTTTAATAAGCTTTTTTCAATGTAATATGGTGAAAAAAAAATCACACTATACAATTAAGGCTTCATTTTGGAAAACCCGATGAATAAAAATTGTTAAATTATATATTAATCGAAAGGAAATTTCCTCCTGAATAATACAATATTCAACCTGAAATATGATTTTTATTTCTTTTAATGATTCTTTTCAGTATTGTATATTTTAAACACTGCCAGTGCCACACAAAGTGACTTGAACTTCTCACATTCATGAGATTTTTTGAACTGGTTGTGAAATAGAAAAAAAAAAACTTTCTTGGCTGCTTTTCTTACTAAATGTTACGATTTTTTTCTTTGGGTGTTGAAGTTTGGTGATCTTGGCTAAGTACAGAAAGGTTTGTGCACCAAAGGAAAAAAAAACACACTGTTATATTGTCTGTGTGGCACAGCCAAGGTACTGAGAGAGAGAGAAGGGGGGGGGGTGCCTTTAAAATCATTCAATATAAACATAAAAACTACATGACGGCTGATTTCCGTAGCAAGGAAATCTATTTTGCTTCCTTATCCAAGACACTCATTTTCAGAAAACTGTACAAGCTCAAAGTTTTTTTACTACAAAAACAAGAATTAATAAAAGAAAAATTACATATAACCTAATGGGATGTTAAATAAAATATCTGCAAAAACTTTTAAGCCAGCCTCTGATATAGCATAACTCAGAAAGATCGATAACTCAGCCGACCGAAAGATCGCTAATTTATGGAAATAAATCTACAGAAATGAATTTGCTTCTATATCCAAGACCTCATTTATTTTCATAAAATGGTACTAGATCAGTTTTACTGGAAAAGTAATAAATAATAAAATAAAAATTAACATATAGCTTAATGCAATGTTAAAATATCCACAGCAACAAGTTGTAGGCCAGCCATCCGGTGTAGCATAACTATGAAAAATCAATACTTATGGATTGGCCAAAAGATCACTAATTTCAGAATATAAATCTACTGAAATGAAATCTAAGGTTTAAATATAAAAGAGTAAATACTAACTTTACAAAGGGTATCCAATATGCTGGACCAAATCTAAACAATATCGGAGCTACTTATAGCACACGAAATGGCGATAGCATGTGTCAGACGTCTGCTCCTTGTTTGCCTCAGTGAGCCATAATTAAATGCAGCTGCACCCAAATTTTCTAAGAAGGATGTGTTTACTTCCAGTTTCAATTTTAAGAGTGGGAAAGATGCATAGGATGCTGGGAAAAATTATAAAAATAATTTTGGGAATACTGAAATAAGTTTATGGCAGAAAAGAGTGGGAAACGGGGGAAAAAATTGCAGTACGTACTTTGCAATTACTTCCAAAATCTACCATTTTTAAAAATATCAGTTTTTTTTTTGTTAAATTTTAGGAGATTTTCGAAAATTTAAGGAAAAATGTGTTCATAATAGTTCAAATCAAACTTGTGAGCTTAAATCAGAAGGTTCCTTCAACAAATAGGAATGTTGTTAACAAGCAAATCTGCAATACCATTTAGTGCTTCTGAGTACAAAAATCACAGGAAGAGTGAATGTCATAATTAGTGAAAGAAAACAACAGCTGGCAGGAGTTCAATGGTTAGAATACTCTGGCATGTTTCTGGAGAGATGTGGGTTCAAATCCCGTATGTTGGCAAAATTTTTTCCAAAAACATTTATTGGCAAGCATGCATAGCAACACTCAATGTGTTAATGTAAATTTTATAACTGATGCTTAGTAATGTTGTTGTAACCTGAGAACTATGTTTATTTAAACAGTAAACTTTATAAAATTAAACTTATTTAATAAATCTTCTATTCCAGAGACTTTTGATTTACATTGTGATATAATTGTGACAAAATTTATTTAATTTATTTAGATTTTGGAATTGATTTCAAACCTGAATATGTGGGATTCCTGTCCATTTCTGGAATCAGAAGAACCATGCCTAACTATAAAGTTTGACAGTATACACATCCAGGAAATGATGTGGGAATGTGTAGCTCAAATAGGACAGATGCACCAATTAGAAGTAGTGAATCATAGGTAATTGTTTTCTTATTTTAGATTAAATTTATCTTCACTATACTTATTGCCCACAAGGTACCATAGAAACTTTTCAAATACAAATTGTTTTGCCAGTATGTCTATTCTTGACATCATTGCAATGTAAAATTACCTCAACTCATAACAAAAAGAAATTCTGGCATTCCAGCCCAACTACCTCATACTGTACTTATCATGCTATTGCTCATCATTTGTTGGTTTGTCAAAACAGTTGTTCCAGTATATCTTTTAAAAATGACAGACAAACTTATGATTTATATGTCAAATGAAAGCTTGTGATGCATGAAGTGTCATAGGCTATAAAAAATTTACTCCCCATGTTTTCTTCTCTCCTGAAAACTGGGAAATATGAAAATGATTATTCCACTATATCTTCAGAATGCAAGAGCTGAAAATAATGGCATATTGTCAAATGAAAGCTTGTGACATGGGAAATTTGGGTTGTTGGGTTGTTTTACCTCTGAGCGGCACTTTTTGCACACCATGGGCTAAATGACCAGGTCACATGGACCCTGAAGGCTCAGAGAAGGTGGGGGGAGGGGACCCACTGAAACAGCTGTTGAGAGGCAGATGGTAGCCTCCCGTCAAGGCCATCCAGCATGTTCTTTAACGTGCACAGGGTATGGCTCTCCCATACACGGGGCCACGGCTTAGCGTCCCATCCGACAGACGGCAGCCTTTCCAAGCCCATCGGTGTCCCCTACTGACCGTGGGCAGGACGGGGAATTTTGTGGAGATAAATCTCAACGCTGACCCAGCTGGGACTCGAACCTGGGGACATGAGAAATGTTACAGGGTATAAAATCTTTCCTGTTCCTTCTCTTTCCAAAAGAGGAGGGAATATATGAGGGATTATTCTACTATATCTTTCGAACCCAAGGTGTGGGGGTGTGACATGGGGTGGGTAATAAAATATACCCACCTTCATTTTTTCCCTCCTAAAAACTGAAAATGTGAAAGTTGTTCTACTACTGTATATTCCAATTGTGAGGGTCTATTTACAAGTTAGGTGTTAAATGAAAGCTGATATGAGACCACATAGACCACTTCTAGTTATACCCCCCCCCCCCCCCACCAAAAAAAAAAAAAAAAAAAAAAAAAAAAAATTTCTAGTGATTCAACTTTAACAAGTTATATCTCAAATTAAAGCTCGTGGCATCTCCAATGTCATGGGATACCTCAAACAAGACCCACTTTTCCTACTCACCCTGTTCGAGTCCCAGCTGGGTCAGCGTTTAGATTTATCTCCGCAAAATTCCCCGCCTTGCCCACGGTCAGTAGGGGACACTGATGGGCTTGGAAAGGCCGCCGTCCGTCGGATGGGACATTAAGCCGTGGTCCCGTGTGTGGGAGTGCCATACCCTGTGCATGTTAAAGAACACGCTGGATGGCCTTGACGGGAGGCTACCATATGTCTCCCAACAGCTGTTCCAGTGGGTCCCCTCCCCCAACCTTCTCTGAGCCTTCGGGGTCCTTGTGACCTGGCCATTTAGCCCATGGTGTGCAAAAAAGTGCCGCTCAGAGGTAAAACAACCCAACCCTACTCACCCCAATAAATGGAGAGGAGAGGAAATGTCAACTTTTTTGAGTCCTGCATCAAATGAGAGTTTCTTAAGGTCGATATTGTTTTTTAAGGTAGATATTTATGGCAAAAAAAAAATACTGTATGTATAAATCAAAAAATGACATATCTTCCTATATGCACTTTACAGAAGGCTGGACTGACAGACAAGCAGGCAGAAATCCTCATGCAGCCATGGGTTGCAGAGGTCCTCCCAGACTGCAATTTTGCTCTCCAAACATGTCTCTCCTGAACTACAGCTGCTGCATTTGACCACTATAAGCCAATTCTAGCAAGGTCCTGTTTGACATTGTCTACCCATTGCATCCTAGGTCCCTCCTTTTTCCTGAAGCATTTAGACACAATTCATAATCCTATTTCCCAATCTACAGGCAACATGGCCAAACCTATACAGTTTCTCTCTGCACAAAATGCTATTCAAAGGAGGTTGATGACTCCCCCTTTGAACCTCATCATTACTTAAATAGCCAAACCACCTAATGACTATGTAAGTAATGATACTGCCCAAGATACTGTGCAAGCATCTAGAATAAAAGACATCATGTTTTTTGTTATGCTGCTTACAATGCTTCTGTGTTTTGCTACCATAACTAACCTTACAAAGAACCAAACTATTACATAGCCTAAATTTAATCTTTAAGTGTATATGCCTATTTTTTCACATTCTCCATCGATTCTCCAGCAGCAATCTCTATTCTTCTATTTATCCTTATGCTGCACATCACCAGTATCTGCAACATAGGTCCCAAATAATTAAACTGAGATATTTGCTCAAGAACTTTTGCCCTGCTTATCACCAAACCTACTCTACTACCAGTCTCATCAACAGCCCTAATGAAAGAATTCATTTTCATCAACATCTTTAGCCAACAGGGCCAAATCATCTGTGTAATCTCTAGACCATTTAAGGCTAAAATCTTTCCCAATGAAGAATTTTGCATAACATAAGCAGTAACCAAACTAAAGAGAAGAGGAGACAAAATGCACCCTTGTCTAACCCCACTAGCAATATTAAACCAATCGCTGCAAGCCTTACCAACTCTCACACATGACTCATTATTATTATAGAGAGCTTTCATTACACTAACTTGTCAGGTATGCCATATGATCTAACAATCAACCACAAATTTTGTTGATCAACAGAGTCAAAAGCCATTTTGAAATCTACAAAGCTAGAACCACAAGTTTCTGGAACCCTAAGCATTTCTCAAGAATCTGTCTAATTGAAAATATTTGATCAATACATCCTCTACCATCTGAATCCACCCTGTTCACACAATTGTCTGTCAACAAGATTCCTAATTCTATTAAGTATAAGGACTTTACCTGGAACAGAAAGTAAACTAATTCCTCTATAATTATCACAAGAACTATGACCACCTTTTTTAAAATTAGAATAATAATAGCTATAGTAAAATCTTAGAAACAACGCCTTTATCATACAAAATGTTCAAAACTACCAATGCCAAAGGAACCTAAACTCGTGCCAAAAGGTCAGTCAGTACCAACTTTAGCATTGAAGTCACCTAGCCCAGACAAATCAAAGTCACCTAGCACAAGAGAAATCAAGATTATCCTTTCTTCATAGAATTCAAAATATCCTGAAGCTGTCTGTAATATTTATCCTCCTCATTATCATCAGAGTACTCTGTTGGGCCTAAGAAGTGGGTAGAGCACTATTGACATTCTGCTGTGAAGCAAACCTACACCTTGGAGGTGCTTTCCATCCTCCCTCCTGAAAAAAGAAATTTAAAGTTATTTTTAAGTATTTGACCTTTACCTGTTCATCTGGTTTCTTGCAAGCCTAGAATATTATATTATAATGCGGAGTTCCTGTGTGAGGACATCAAGAGAATAATCTCTGTAATATCCTCACATTCCATGTATCTGCAGAAAGAAAATGATTAGTAGAATTTTTAGAGAAACTAGGTTTTTTGAGAGGTTGAGCCAACAATATCAAACAGCCCCCTTATCGCAGGCGTGGTACAAAGATCTGTTCTCACACTGCTAAGGCCTGAAACCACTCATGTTTTTAGGAACTTCAAACATCATCTTTTCAAGTGGACCTTTTCAAGAGCCTGCCTGAGGCACATTACTGCAGTTTAGGATTGGTGATGCCCAACTAGCTGAGTGAGAGTTTAGGCACTTGCAATGATGCTGATCAAGATTAACCACCAGTTCATATAAGGTATCCCATGCCTCTGTTCACTTAGGGCTGGCAACCCAGAAGCACAGTATCAGATTCTCCCTGAACATAGGCCCACTAGTGCAGCAAGTCCAGGATTCATAATCAAGCTGAAAGCCATAATCCAGTCCAGTCTAGTGGGTATAAATGGTCAGCACCAGGACCCTGTAAAGTTGATCACTCCTCAGCAGGGCAAAAAAAAAAAAAAAAAAAAAATGTGGCCATAGATGACCAGATCAGTAGGCCAAACTGATCTGGCAGCCCTCCCCTTCTTTTCCTTTCCAAAAGAGAATCTCTCTTTTGAAATGTTCTAATGGCCTGCACCACAAGAAGGCAGGGTCAAAGATTAGATGCTAGACCTGGCTGGTTCTGTGCATCAGCACTGGGGATTGGTACATAGCTCTCCTTCCAGTTTATGCCTAGCTACCATTTACAGACCTCATGCTGTATTTGAAAGTAAAAATAAAATTGTGAAATGATAGTTAAAGAATGCAACCTCTACATTTTCTAATATATTAATGGGAATTTGTCCTCACTTTAAACATTTTTTATAGCAATGCATGCTTTCAGGAACACAACTATGGTGTTATGTGAGGAATTTATACAGTATGATTCTAATGTTTTTGAAGAAGTGCTTTCATTCGTGAGGAATAATGATTCTGCAGTGCAGCAGGAAATGAAATGACTTGGTATACACTAAAATGTAGTCATGTCCAAGTTATTTACAAAATGATTAATGTGAAATCTAAAATCTGAACTAAAACAGTAAATCAGAAACAAATCTATAAACATGAACTAGAAGTAAAATTTTAAAACTAAACTGCTTGGTTGAGGTATTTTTAAAATACACCCTTCTCCCACCAAAATATATATATATACTAATTTCAATTCTCATATGTCTGATTATGCCCATGAAATAATTATATGGCCGTCCCATCACCCATATAAATGCCTCACTGATGTCAGGTATAGAAATTTTAGAACCGTTAGGCAGCATTCTAAGGTTAAAACAGAACTTATCAAATAAGTGTCGTATTGTATTGAAAGGCAAGATTACTATTGCAAAAACATATTTCAAAATGGTGAAAATATTTGGGAATATTAGTCTTTTAGCTGTGATGGTTCACCAATAACTTTTATATTTCTTAACCAGTTATTTATATATAATTATTATTTGGGGTCCATACCTTTTTTTCTTTAAACCATATTTCATTCTCCTTTCCACAGTTTGGGGTTGCTAACCAGCAACTCATTTTGATTGTTGCCATTAAGCGTGGCACAGTCACTTGTTCTCTGACACACAATCAGTTATGCAAATCTGTCTTGTTGATGCACGTGTGGGCACATGCCAGCATTATTCTTAAGATGCACTTAGTAGCCAGTGGTAGGCTAGTTAAGTTGATAGAAGGAAATTAGAGTTGAGTTGTCATGAGATGAAGAGGAGAGGCTTGAAGGAACTTGATGTTTATGTAATTGGATTGTAGTGGAGATAGATTTTAGTTAGCATTATTTGACTCGTATATTTAGTGAGATGATTTCAATAAACAGTTAATTTTATTGATAATTGATTTGATTGAATATTTTAGTTCTTGAGCAGAGTAGATTTATAAGTTTAGTTGTACTTTGTATCAGGGCAGGGGTGGCTCAGTTGGTAGCATGCCAGGCTCATAATCTGTAGTTCCCAGATTCAAGCCCCATATGGGCCAGCATTGAGATTTATCTCTGCAAAACTCCCTGCCCATAGTCAGTAGGAGATACCAATAGGCTTGGAAAGTTCATTAGATGGAATGTAAAGCTGTGGCCCGATATGCAGGAGAGCCATACCCTCTGCACATTAAAGAACACACTAGATGACCTTGACAGGATGCCTCCCAAAAGCTCTCCAGTGGGTCCCCTCCTCCAACCTTCTCTGAGCCTTTTGGGCCCTTATGACCTGGTCATTTAGTCCATAGTGTTAAAAAAATTTGCTGTTCAGAGGTAAAACACCCAGCACTACTTAACTTTATATTGGACATTTTACAAGTAAAGTTCAATTTTGCCATTTACACTCCAGAAAACAAAAAAAAAAAATCCTTAAAAATAGCTTAAAATTCTCTGTTGTTGAGCAATAAAATTTTTAAGTTTATCCTTCAAGCTATTTGCATGTTAAAAGTTTTTAGGAGAAAACTCGGAAGCTTTTTGGAGCAAGGACAGCACTCTGTCTTCAGTGAAATGACACTATATGGTGATGTTAGGGCTGTTTAGAGCTTCTTTCCACATGTGAAAGGCGATTCCAATGTCTCGGTTGCAAGTGGGGATGGGTGAGGTCATTATTTCAATAACTTTGCCGACTCTGGTTCCATAGAAAGTGGATGCACGTGCAAGCAGTGTGACGTGCTCCCAGTCTGTTTTTGTTGCGTGTTGTACTGCTAGCTCAACAGTGGCCATCAATAGCTTGATTTTGCTGGCATCTGTGTAATGCTCTGCGAACCTCTCTTGTATAGAACGTATAGTTTTTCCGATGTAGTAGAAAACAGATTTATCTGGCAAATGTAGGGGAAATCTGTATATGCCCGATTTTTGAAGTAGGCTAAATTTGTCTCTGGCCTTTTGATAATTTTCTTCAGATTTGGAGCTGGGCTCAAAACAATTCTGATATTTTGGGCTCTGAGTAACTTGCAGACTGATTCGCATAGGCCAGGAATGTAAGATATAGGTCTGGCAAAGGTTTCACATTCAGAGTCTGTGATTGGGAGGAGAGCTGAATCTCTTCTGTTTCATTTATATATTTATTGATTAGCTTTTCTATTGTTGTTGGGTTGTAGTCATGGGATGCAACAATGGATGTTTTGAATTTCTTTTTTAAGCCACTGCTCATTTGAAGATATGGTGAAGGCCCCTTGGATGAGGGAATGGAAGGCTGCAATTTTGTATGCCCATGGGCTGCATACAAAATTGCAGCCTTCCATTCTGCATGTATGACGGAGCAGACATTGGCGGGCTTTCGGTATACTTTAGGTATACTGATGTCGTCAAGGCTCCTGCATCATCTTTTTGGATGAAAACATCTAAATAGGGTATGACACTTTATTTTCCTCCTCCTTCGTAAAATGTATCGTAGGGTAGATATTGTTGGCAGAATTAATGAGGCAGTTTAATTGCTCATTGCTGCCATTCCAAATTAAAAATATATCATCGACATAGCAACACCAGAAGATGGGTAAAATTGCTGCCGAGTTGAATAATTTTGTTTCAAGATCTTGAAAGGCAATCTTGGACAGGATGTCGGATAGGGGTGAGTCCATGGGGGCCCCTGATTCCTGCCTGTAGATTTGGTTGCCGAACTGGAAATAGTTGTTTTTAGTGACAAGTTTTAGAGCCTCATGAATGGCATTGATTTCAGGAAGGGAAAATTTTTGTGCTTCGATAACTTTTAACATGCAAATAGTTTGAAGGATAAACTTAAAAATTTTATTGCTCAACAACAGAGAATTTTAAGTTATTTTTAATTAATTTCTGAGCAAGAAGGTCCTTTTAATTGTGTATTTAAAAAATCCTAAACTTTTGGCAAGTGTATTATTGCCTGGTGCCCAAAATTCTGGAAATAATTCCTGTCTGGAAATATTTTGATATTAGGAAGTGTTTACATAGCCTCAAAATAAATAGTGTATTGCAAATTACAAAATTTTTTTCAACACTCATTAAGGGTAAATGCAGAATATTCTGCAAGTTGGGAACTAAGTGTTTTTTTTTATGTATATATAAAAAGAAGGCAATTTCATTAGGTAATTTTCAGCTTTACAGTTTCATAGTATAACTGATAACGAATTTGAGTATATGAGCATTATATGCACTTTTATTACAATATTATGCACTTTTAAATTACAAGGTCTTACAAAACTAAAGAAATAGCCTAATATATAGAATTAAACTAATAATTAATCATAAATTTAGAAAATTAAAGAAATTTGACAGCTACATAAATGAGGTGAAAAAATATGATTTGCTACAGTGGAAAAGTTGAAATATAATGAATGAATAATGTGCATAATCTTTATTTTTCTCATACTGTTCTTAAGTAGTATTGTATAATGAAATCAAGTATAAATATAACTGAATAACTGCATTTATTATATAAATTTTAACAGGTGGAGCTCATTCTCAGATCATTTAGAGGATTTTGTGAGATATCTAACTAAGCATACTGTAACTACAATATATAGACCAAATATTGAAAGGAAAGTAACAACCATACTTAGAAATATTGTTTTCCATGCAAAGAAATCATCATGTAATATTCATTCAGCATTATGTTTTTGTTACACTGCATGGAATGATAAATTGCTGCGATCTAGACAAAGGACAACATACTCCAGGCTAATAGCTAGGTACAGTAAATGTATCTTTTTTTTCATTTGCTAAAATTAATCTGTATTATTTTTTTTGTTGCAGTAATTTGAGCTAATAATTAGTTAAAGTTAATTTAGTTAAAGTGGATAATTCAAACTTAAAAAATTCGTACTTTTTCCATTTCATGCACATTTTATTAAGGTGTGATATAAATAATTTTTTTCAGCACTCTCATTATCGTTTCATAGATGTAATATACATTAATAATGCTCTGTCTTTTTGTTTCTCCATCTTGAAACAACCCTTTGATTTAAATTTACAAGTTTGATTAGGACTATATCAATACATTTTTTTCTTAGCTCTTCCAGAGTCCCACCTGAAAAGCTGATTTGCATACAGAGGCCTAGCTATGTTTTCACTAGTAGCGTGTCAGGCTTGTAATATGTAGTTCCCAGGTTTTCCAGCCCCGTGTGGACCAGGATTGAGATTTATCTCTGCAAAACTCCCTGCCCTACCCAGGGTCAGTAGGGGACACCAGTGGGCTTGGAAAGTCCATTGGATGGAACGTGAAGCAGTGGCCATACCCTCTGCACGTTAAAGAACACACATTGGCTAGCCTTGATGGGAGGTTACCATCTCTCTCCCAACAGTTGTCCAGTGGGTCCCCTTCTCCAACCCTTCGGGATTGTGACTTGACCATTTAAGCCCATTGTGTGCAGAAAAGTGCCGTTCAGAGGTAAAACAACCAACGAACCTCAGTATGGAGTGTTTGGGGGTATTAAACACTTGCTGAAATTTCCCTCCCACATTAGGGTTGATTTCCATGTTAAGGAAGTTGTTTTTTGTCTGTGTCCAAGACCTCATTCACTTTCCGGAAATTATACTAGATCAAAGTTTTTTTACTGGAAAGTGAAGAAATAATAATAGAAAAAATAGCATAAAACCTAATGCGATATCCACAGCAACATATTGTAAGCTTGCCATTCGATATAGCGTAACTGCAAAAAAAGATAATGATTTGACTAAAAGATTGGTAATTTATGGAAATAAGTTAAATTTACAGAAATGAAAACTAAGGTTTAACCCTTCCAGTGTCCAGCCTGAAAAACAGATTTTTATCCAGGGGCCAAGGTATTTTCTGCCTATGCTCAGCAAAAAAAAACTAATTTTAGAACGTTTTTGCCAAATAACTAATGAAAGGAATTATGACATGTTGTATGCCAAATTAATCTGCAGTTCATTCTGGATTTTCTGAAATTATAATATTTAACAAAAAAAACCATGTTTTATTTTAATAGGACTTTTTTAGAGTCATTTCGTAAAAAATGCATCTGGCAACATAAATAAAAAATACCAAAAAAAAAAAACTGATAGAAATGAATACAATGCACATGAATAGAATGACTATATATTTCTGAATAACAAAAAAATTGCATTTTTTGGTTTTAAGCAAATAGTTTTTTCATTTTGTAATTTTTTTTTCTCGGTACCATACTTTGAGAAAACTCCAGGCTTTGAGCCAACTGTGCTGAGTCAGATAAACAAGTCAACTTTAGAATTTTTTTTAAAAATAACCAATCAACGAAAATAGATCATATTATATACGAAATTAAACAGAATTTATTTGCGAATTTTATGAAAATAAATAATATAAGCAAATTTGCAAGCATATTGATTTTAATAAGTCTTTTTCGATGTGATATGGTAAAAAAAAAAAGATTGCACTATACAATTAAGGCTTCATTTTGGAAAACCTGCTCAATTAAAATAGTTAAATTATGTATTTATCGAAAGGAAATTTCCTCCCAAATAATATAATATTCAACCTGAAAAATGATTTTCATTTCCTTTAATGATTCTTTTCAGTATCATATATTTTAAACATGGCCAGTGTTATACAGCATGACTTGGACTCCTCACATTCACGGGATTTTCTGAAATGGTTATGAAATAGAAAAAAAACTTCCTTGGCTGCATTTTTTTTTACTGAACATTATGAATTTTTTCTTTGGGTGTTGAAGTTAGGTGATCTTGGCTAGGTGCAGAAAGGTTTGTGCACCAATGACTAGCCCTTCCCGAAATTGCCCTCCCAAATGATGGCTGATTTCCGTAGCAAGGAAGTCTATTTGCTTCCGTATCCATGACATTCAATTTCAGAAAATGGTACAAGCTCAAAGTTTTATTTTATAATAAAGGAACAATTACATATAACCTAATGGGATGTTAAATAAAATATCCACAACAACTTTTAAGCCAGCCTCCAATCTAGCACAACCCGGAAAGATTGATAAATCAGCTGCTTGAAGATCGCTAACTAACGGAAGTAAATGTACAGAAATGAATTTGTTTTCATATCGAAGACCTCATTTATTTTCAGAAAATGATACTATTGTCAAAGTTTTACTGGAAAAGTAATAAATAATGAAATAAAAATTAACATATAGTGTAATGCAATGTTAAAATATCCACAGCCGCAAGTTGTAGGCCGGCCATACGATATAACATAACTATGAAAAAGATGAATACTTATCAATTGGCGAAAAGATTGCTGACTACTGAAATGAAAACTAAGGTTTAAATATAAAAAAAATACTAACTTGAGAAAGTGTATCCAATATGATGGACCAAAACTGGAAAAAAAAAAAAAATCAGCACACAGAACAATGGAGATATTATGTGACAGCCATCTGCATCTTGTTTGCCTCAGTGAAGCATAACTAATTAAATGCAGGTACAACCAGAATTTCTAAGAAGGATGTGTTTACTTCCAGTTTCGATTTGAAGGTGGGAAAGATGCATAGAATGCTGGGAAAAATGATAAAACTAACTTGAGAATACTGAAATACATTTGACAGAAAAGAGTGTGAAATGGAAAAAAAATGGCAGTACATATTTTGTAAGTACTTCCAAAATCTACGATTTTTAAAAATAGCAGTTTTTTGTTAAATTTTAGGAGATTTTCGAAAATTTAAGGAAAAATTTGTTAATGATAGCTCAAATCAAACTTCTGGGCTTAAATCAGAAGGTTGCTTCAGCAAATAGGAACGTTAACAAGCAAATTGGTAGTACCGTTTAGTGCTTCTAAAAAATGGAAATCAGATGGCTTTATAAAATTATTTATATTGTAGTTTAGTAAAATATGAATCAAATTAAAAAACAAGATATTATTTATGAAGCCTGAATTATATATTTTTATAAGATATATATAAAAAAAATTACAAAGGCAATTTTTATTTTTTAAAAATCGATATATTTTTGTTGTACTAAATGCATATATATACGTCATTGGACCCTCAATTCAGATTCTCCATGTGTATACAGACAGGTTGGATACTGGAATTGTTAATCCTTCCAGGGTTCCACCTGAAAAACTAGTTTGCATCCAAAGGCCCAGCTATTTTTCTTACTATGATCAGCCAAATGTTATATGCCAAATTAATCAGCATTCAATTTTTGATTTTCTGAATATAAAATATTTTACAAAAAAGATGGCTAGTTTTATTTTGATAAACACCCAGGTTACTGTGTAACCATCTAAAGTAAAGAAACATTAAATTTTTGGTTATTTGCTTTCAAAGGATTAAGTTTCACCATCATAAAGAACCTTTGAAAGGATCATATGTTATAAGTAAGTAAGTAATTTTGTGTGTAATTTTGGTGTTTAGATACATGTAATACATAAAATATAATATAAATATTTACATTGCACAATTTATAAAGTATTTCCCTAAACTTCAAGAAACAAGAGGTAATACCCAATCTAAACTGTAAAATCGCCAAATTCATTATCAGAACATTATAAATCTAGATAACAATAGATACAAATTCAGACATAAATATAATAGTTATCCATTAGTGACCAGATTGCTAAGCAAAAACATTAAATTACTAATATATTTGTTAAGTTATTAAGCCACTCTGAACAGACTCCCAAGCATTCCCATTTAGATTAGGGTCATCACACTATGCTAAAAACAATTTTCCTGCTTTTTCCAGATAGACCCATAAGCTTTGTGGTACATACAAGTGTCTCATACAAAAAGACATTTAAGTATGCTGTTGCTTGGTGTGTAGATGTAATAACCATTATACAGTTTGGAAAAAAGGGAAGCAGTGGATATATTACAAAACAAAGCTGTTTTCAAATTTTATTGTTATGTTTCAAAAATTTTTGTAGGATATCAAATGTAAAAGGAATACTTTCTTTCAGCTTGTCTGTTTTGTATGGTGGATTACGAGTGATATTAGTTTTGCTCCTTGCTCATCTTTTTTCTTTAAATTCAACATCTGCATTGAGTATAGACAGAAAAAAAAGGCTTTTCAAGTGAGTGTTCATTTTTACTTGCTCTAAATTACTCTTGATCTTTATGATAAATCTAATGTATATATAAAGGTGGTAAGGAAAGTTCATAACAAATGTCTTATGAATATCTAATGCTATGGGTATATAATAAATAATGGCAGGTTTACATATCAAGCTAATAGTGGCCATTAAGTGGCGTTATTGCAGTACCTCTAATGGTGAATTTGAATAGTTTGGCTAAATTGTATCCTCTGTGATATAAATGCTTTTCATATTTAAAGAAATATTTCATAATAGACTGCCACATTTGGAATGTAACCTATTCCATCTGGAAAAATTTTCCTGTATTTTGCCAGTTTCTTTGTTTTTCTAGTATATACTTTAAAAACTGTACAATAGTGTCAGAATGTAGGCAAAATTACAGTGGTGGAATAAATAGGAAATACAAATATTGAATGGCATTTATATCACAGAGGCTATGCCTTAATTTGAAGGCTATGACAGGCAATCAATTATAAAGTTGTACAGCACTATCAGTCCACTCAATATTTCAGAGTCATTTGTCTTCAACTCATGAATAGCAGTCAGGCATTACATAGTCAGGGCATTTACATAGATATAAGCATAGAGAATCCTCAAGCATCCATGGGCCACTGATGTCCAACGTGTCTGTGCAGTTTAGTTTTTCAGTTCTCCAAACATTTGTGTCCCGAGTTGCAGCTGCTGCATTTGGCTACCATACATGCAGGCATATGTACGTACATAAGCACCATATTTGGGTTAAGGTCCATTAATTTTGTCAACATTTATCTTAATTAGTTAACTTTTTGTATATTTAACTGTGCAACTTAATGCTTTCATTTTTTGAATTAAAGGGTAACTTTAAAGGGTAATTTAAAGGGTTAACTTTTTTTAGACATTAATAATTAATTTCCCATTTTCAAGTGCGAAGTTTTGACATTTTCTGAATTGTTGTCAACATCAAGTCAAATGCCATGGGACCAGTTAAGATTATTGAAATAAACCAGTTAAAATGAGCAAGACCATTTAAGATCAGATGTCGTAGTTACAGTGTATGAAGCTCAAGGTGTGGAACAGTTAGAGCCTGACAAACCAAAGGATTTCTTTCAATTTCAAGAACAGTTGATCCCAATTTATGAAAAGTCAATGAATCAATATTTGCATTCCTCAACTGGGGAGATGACACATGTTATTAAGATACTTTTTGTCATGTATAACACTACCATTAATTATTCTGCACATCTTGAGAGGTTATTTAGTATTGGTGGCCATATTCTTGGTAAGTGCAGGGGCCGAATCACAAATACCAATTTTGAGCTACTGTTGGATCTGACCATTACCTTATTAAAAGTGTCTTGCAACTTAAACTTAAGAACTGTTGTGCTAAGGTAAAAAATTTACCTTTAAATCTGAAGCTCTGAAAGACCCAGTTATAGTTAAAGCTTACCATGATAGGTTACTTAATCATTATGACAGTCACGGTTTGCTTACTACTGAAGTTGAGGAAGAATGGGACCATTTTAAACAGGCTTTTCTTGAAATTAACAGTACTCTATTAGGTGAAAGGGAGCAGATGAGGCAGAATTATTTCAGTGATAAGGCACTGGAATTTATTTTGGAAAGAACATAGTTGGTATCTAGTCATTATTAAACTTCATTTTCTTATTTCAGAAAAAGAACTGCAGGAATATCCTAAGTAAAAATATGTCAATAGAAATTACAATACAGTGCAATTTATTACAAAAGCTTGGATATAATTATTTACAAACAAACTAAGTCAACTGGCATGAAACTGTATAATAATACAAAGATAAACTTTCAGAAGAATCCATTATCTCAATTCTATTCACATCCAAATCACAAAACAAGGCTAATATCATTCAGTGGACAATAAAATCATGTTGGTAAATGAATATTCAATCTAACGAGAATATCCCTACCAATTCTTAAACAAACTAAATTACTATACATTAATGACTTCCTTCTTAGGTTTTAGTCCTCAAGTACTCCAAAACTGCGGCTAAGTATACTGGTTTCTCAGAACCAATTCTTTTCAGACATTGACCACTGCACAAGATGACAAATTCTTCTTTTCCTTTACCAGCTTACCAGCATGATCCACACCAATAAACTAATCAACCTTCCACACAATCACTACGTACAATGCTTCTTCACTTTATACACCCAAGGCATACATACTGAAACTAATTATGCCTCCTTTCGGATGTCCAAACTCCAACATAACAATTCAATCTTATTTTTCAGATCGGTTCTGTATTCCAATTCATTGGTTGAATATCCTCATGTAGAAGCATACACAAGTGTTCATGACACCTTTATCATAAATTCATTGTAACACATTCATCTATCATAGCACTGCCCCCCTTCTTAGGTCTTGTTCGTCCCGAACAATTCTGGATTCCGAAGCTTTTTCAGTTCTTCCAATGAAACGGGGCAAAATGATCCACATGAACCACCTTGCACTTTGTAGTTGGACATTGACAAATGTGATACACCATGTTGTTAATCCTGTTAACTACTGTATACGGACCTTCCCAAGGTTTCTGAAGTTTTGGAGAAAGTCTCTTCTTTCTATGTGAATTGTACAGCCAGACAAGATCTCCTTGATTGAAAACAGTTCCATTTATTTTACTGTCGTATTTCATCTTGGTTCTCTTGTTTGTTAAGTTGATGTTATGTCTGACGGAGTGGTGGATTTCTTCTAGTCCTTGTAATTTTTGTGTGTATTGCGAGTGGGCACAGGCATTGCTTCAGGCTGACCATATAAAAGGTAACAGGGATGATGTAATCCTCTTCCAAAGAGCATCGTGGAAGGTGTCAGTTCAGTTGTTTCATGCACTGGTGTTCTGTATGCCAACAAAAAGAGTGGTATATGGCAATCCCAGTCACATTGATGGTCATCAACAAACAATGCTAGATGTTGTGCAATTGTCATATTAAATCTCTCAACCATACCATCCAACTGTGGATGTAGGGGAGTAGTTCTGGTTTTCTGAATGCCTAATAGTTGGCAGATGCCTTTAAACACATTGGATTCAAAATTCTGTCTTTGGTCAGAGTGGAGTTGCAAAGGTACTCCATACCTACTAATCAAGTTATTTACCATCATCTCTGCAACTGTTGTTGCTTCCTGGTCTTGGATGGGATAGACCTCAGTTACTTCATGAAATAATCCATTACCACTAATAAATAGCAATTTCCACAATCAGTCCTAGGAAACGGGCCCATTATATTAATGGCTATTCTCTCAAAAGAGGCACCAATGTTATACGTCTGCAGCTTACCCCAACTCCTAGTCTTAGGGTCTTGCTTTGCTGCACAGACCTCACATTGCCTACACCATCTTTCAATGTCTGCCTTACTTTTCAGCCAATGAAATTGTTCCCTGGCTTTAGCTAATGTCTTATTAACACTGAAGTGTCCTCCAGTGGCACTACCATGCACATCTTTCATCTCTAGTTCCACTTGGGAGCGAGGAAGGATTATCTACCATCAAATCAGTCGTCTAGTGGGATTCTCATCTTCTGTATAGTATACTGTCTTTCACTTATAAGGAGTCCCACTGTGCCCAATAACTTTTGGTAGTTGGGCTATACCTTGAGATTTGCTCCCAATTAGGTCTTATATCAGATTTTTCAATCAAATCCATTATTGGTCTTGTATCTTCATCATCCAGTTGGGCCTTTCTAATTTCTATTGGACTCCAGATGTTAGAAGTGTCACTGTTTGCTTGTGTCGATGTTATTTGTCTTATGGGCATTACTTCTTTAGTAACATATTTCAATTCTGCATTATAGCAATGCTTACATTTGTCAATATATGGACATCTGGAAAAATCATCTGCATTCTTATGCATTTTGCCACTTCGATGCTCAATGGAGAAATTGTACTCTTGTAACCACTGTATCCACCTTGTGAATTGTCCTTCAGGGTATTTAAAGTTTAGTAACCACCTGAGTGCAGCATGATCAGTGTGTATAAGAAATTTCTGACCATAGAGATAATGATGAAAATGCTCTATTGCTTTTACTGTTGCTAATACACTGAAGACCGCGAGAAAACAGCTTTCACTACAGGAAATGGACTTTGGCAGTTTAAGGTGATGCCATTTGGACTTTGCAATGCAACTGCAATGTTACACTAACTACTGTGTTACTTGTGTTAGTATCTATTATGAACTGTTTTCCAGTTTGTGGATATGATAACACTGGTGCTGTGGAAAGAGCCTGCTTCAATTGTTAGAAGGCTACGTCACATTCGGTGGTTCACATGAACTGCTGGCCTCCTTTGTCAGATGATGTAATGGCTTTGTGATGTTGGAGAAATCCTTGACAAATCTTCTATAGTAGGTGCAAAGTCCAATAAAACTACGAAGTTGATGAACATCTTGTGGTGGAGGCCAGTCTCTTACATCTTCTATCTTACTAGGATGAGTCTTAATCCCTGATGTAGTGATGACATGACCAAGGTAATGAACTTCTTGCTGGAACAGTTTACACTTAGTCAGTCCTAATTTTTGCTTGGCTGCCCTAAGTTTTTCAACACTTGGCGAAGATTTCTCAAATGTTCTTCAAAAGTCTTTCCAAGAATGATGGTATTGTCCAAATAAACCAGGCAGACCTCCCACAACAAACCTTTGAGAGCCGACTCCATTAGTCGTTCAAACATTGCAGTTGCATTGCAAAGTCCAAATGGCATCACCTTAAACTGCCAAAGTCTATTTCCTGTAGTGAAAGCTGTTTTCTCACGGTCTTAAGGATGTATACCAACTTGCCAATAGCTGCTCTTCAAGTCTAATGTCGAGAACCATTCTGACCCAGATAGTGTCCAGTGTATCATCAATCCTGGGTAAAGGAAAGCAGTCTTTCTTTGTTGTATCATTCAATCTGCAGTAATCCACACAAAATCAGGTAGAACCATCCTTTTTCTTGACAAGAACTACTGGTGATATCCAGAGACTCTGTGATAGTTCTATAATGTCTTGAGCTTCCATATCCTTAAGAGTTGTTCTGTTTCCTCTTGTTTTGCCAATGGAAACCTTCTTGCTGGTAGATGGATGGGAGGAGAATCACCAGTGTTGATCTTATGTTCTGTCAGGTTAGTACATCCATAGACATTTGATGTTGCAGAAAAAATGTCAGAAAACCCTTTCAGTAGGTTCTCTGCCTTAACAGCTTGGTCTTTAGTTAATATTCTTGTTTTTCTCATTAAGATGGGATGTCTGTATGGTGTTGGTTTATGTCAGTAACTTCTATTGCGTTTTTATTTGTTACCCAAGTAATAGGTTCACATATTGCTAATTCTTCACCCTTTTCAATATTCTGTTTTTTATTTTTTATTATTATTTTTTTAATATTCTACAGTTCATCACTCTGATAGGAATTTGTTCTTTATCAATAATGACTAAGTCCTTGCAACCAGGATACCATGAGCCAAAGCTCCTTTATCAGGGGCATCAGTGACTGCCAATCGGAATGCCCCAGAGGTCTGCCTGATGTCTTCAGGCTATAATTTCACTTTGTGCTGGTACCTTTGTGTCTTCCATCATTAATACTGTGGTCAAACTTGGCAAAGAATCAGAAGTTCATCTAAGCAGAGTGATCTCTTCTGTCTTATAGATGAGTAGGCTGTCACTGGATCTAATGCTGAATCCATGTTTCTTTAGGAAATCAAGGCCTAATATGCATTCATTGTAGATGTCAGTGATGTAAACAGGATGGCGTACCAGACCAACTCTGTTGAGTTCTATCTTTCCATGGACTTTAGCACGATCTCCAGTGGCTGTTTGTAGGGTTATATTAGACTGTCTGGCATTCCAGTTTGGGTGAGGTATTATCTTCTTTATTATGTCTGTTCTGAGTAAAGTTCTGAGTAAAGTATGTCAAGGCACTCCATTCATGGTTCCATCAGCTACCAATCTGGTATCTCCACCATGCAGTGCTGAAACGTGGGTGACTTCCCCTGGGGCCAACCAATCAACAGTCAGCCTTTGCACTTCACATTGCTTATACTGGTTTTGCTGCTTGTTTGACATGTTTAAACTTTTTATCCACCACCTTTTGCAGTTGGCTCGAATGTGTCCAGTCTTGCCACAATTCCAACACTGAATGTTTGTAAAAGTCTTTGGAGAGGAACCTTTTATGTCTTTCAAAATGGATAATATAGCTTTGGTTAGTTCTTTCATTTCATTATCCTTTCTACAGTTTCTTCTGCACTCACAAACCTTACTGTACTTTTGTTCGCTTGGGAGGAAAGCCTGGAATGGAATACTTGTACTTCATGGCATGTACCACAGCTGACTTTAAGGATTTACCTTCCAACATCCTTAGAGATTGTTGAGTGTCAGGGTCAGCAATAGCATCAATAAATAGTAATTGAGCTAAGTTATCTTGAATTTCTTGTCGACAGTTACTATAAGCCAATCTAGCTAGACCCTCAATATCACTAGCAAGTTCAAGTTTCACCACTCTTCTGCATACTATGTTGAAATTGAGTCATATAGTATTGTTTTAAATAACTATTGCCAAACCTGAGTTCTAATGCAGAAACCAGACTTTTATAATCAAGTCGTTTTTCTTCTGGAACAGACTGCAAAACTTCTGCAGCAGAATTTCTTAAGGAAGCTGCAAGAAAACTGGCCTTTTGAAATTCATTCCACTCATTAGCTCTAGTGATAACTTCAAATTGTGTTTTGAATACTGTCCAAGATGATTGACCATAATATGTAGAAGGTTTAGTTGCATTTCTAGTGATATGTGTAAAAACATTATTATCACTAAAATTACCATTATCACAAAAAGAAGGTAATATTTCTTAAAATATGAAACTGGCATTCTCAGTCAGTTTTTTCAGTTTCAATTTGATGTTTATAATCTAACTTAACACTATAAGTTCTGTGTTAAAATCACAAGTGATTTCATTTACATTAAATCTTCGATTTCAACCTTTAGACTATCACATTGTCTGTTGAGTTCGGTCTTAATGTCTTTATACTGGTCAGTTATTTCACATTTATTAGCTGCCAATTCAGCTCTCAACTCATTATTTTTTGCAGCCATATCCGCTTTCAAGTTATCATTTTGTGCAGCCATTTTGGCTTTCAAGTCATCTTTTAGGGAGCGTGTAATGTGCACTGTGTATGGCTCTCCCACACACGGAACCACGACTTAATGTCCCAAGATGGACGGTGGCCTCTCCAAGCCCATCAGTGTCCCCTACTCTACTGGCCGTGGGCAGGGCGGGGAAGCACTGCATATGATGTCACTGCCATACTGTTGTTAAAAAATGCTCTATCAACATGAACACAACACTTAATGGCTAATGAGTGATGCAGAATCAGAGCCAGCTCTCATAGCACCTCATATTTACTTTTTGCACCACATATGCTAATTTTTCGGTCAGGTATTATTTGGGAGGCATATCACCTTACCTATATTCCATTTATACACAAAATAATTTAAGTCGTTTGTGAGATATTTAAAACTTAAGAAATTATGCTTCAATTTTGGACTCCAGCATATATCTTGTATTACTAAAATATGTTGTGATGAAATGATAATGTTTTTTTTCAGGCTTCTGAAGTCAGCATTACAATATACAGAAAATCTACATAACATGTCTGAATCAAACAAGAATAGATGGAAAGAATGTGTACAAATGACAGTTGTTTTTATAGAGCAAATATTAAATAGCTATAAATGTTTTTCTGCATCGCCTTTTTAAGATATGATTGTTTTGTGTAAATATGTAAAAAAAAATACCCCCTCAAGCAGCTGCTTGCCACTGCTAACTGACAGGAGCCTGTCAGTTTATACAATATGAATAAAGATTGTTTTTGTTATGAACATATTTTTATTACCCATATGTATCACCAACTTTCTTTCTAAACTCAATACAATATAAATATTATAAGTGTAAGTTAAAATGGCTAGCTTCTGGAATTTTATATACTTTTTCAGGAAATGGAAATAATTTATTCCTTGAACAGCTATGGTGGAAATCCAGAAATTTCCCCAATAGATATTGCAAAAAAGGGAACTGATTAGTGTTGCCTAATATGTGGGTTTCATTACACACAGTGCCCCGATAAAACAAAGTGGGAAATTGGTGAACTCTTTGAAACCGCATACCCAATGGAGGCTCATGAGCATCTAAACAGCTGGGGCCAGTATATATTATATGCAGACAATTATGAGTAATTGACTGCTGACTGACTGACAGGATATTGTGCTAATTCTAAGTGCAATGCAGAAATGGTAGAACTCTGAAAATTTGCACCTATTCGGGTCTGAGATCTCGATAAAAAATCTGACCTCTGATGTGCCCAAGGTGAAAAAGAGATTACGTATAGGTCAAATGATCTATGAGGTCTAGAAACTGAAAATTGGGCTCTGGGGGTATATCTGGTTCTAGATGTCGTAAATATTTCAAAATATCGGATCAGCAGAATCCTTCGAAGTCAATTTTAGATCTATTGATGATCATCCTCCTCAAGCAGCTATGGGTTATGGAGATTCAACCAGATTATATAATTTAGTTCTCCAAACACATTTCTCTTGAACTGCATCTTACCACTGTAAACGAGTTCTAACAATGCCCTGTTTGATATTGCCTACCACATCTTAGGACTCCCTCTCTTTGAGGTCTTTTTAGGCTTGGAATTATAAATTAAATATATATATAAACGTTTCAATATAAATGTAAAAGTATTTTCTTTAATAATTTTTTTAACATAAGTTTTATATTTTTATAATATTCTTCGAGTTTTCCCGTTATATTATACTATATAGTGAACAGAAGCACCAATTTGCCAGGTCAGTTGAGCTAGGAGTGTATGAAGAATCTCACTTCATCGCTACTGCATTACGTACAACGGATGCCCCATTTTCCGTATTCAACCAGCTGAAATTTTTCTTATGGACTTAGCAGCATAAATTTTTCTCACGGACTCAACTTATCACTTATTAACATTACATCACACCTTTCTCATTATCCCCTAGAGGTCTCTAAAGTGTTCGTTCTGTAATTAGATTCTGTCATTTTCATTCTTCATCAAGTCAAAGGTAAGTGTAATTATTTTTTAACTTTTTTTATGAAAATGTAAAGTAATCCTTTATCCTTAACTGTCGCATGGCCGGCTTTCATTCATTCCAAATTATAAGAGAATTTTTTAATATTTTGTAGGCCAAACTTTATTACTAAGTTTTACTGTTTTCATCATTACCGTAACAATGGATATTTTTATTTCTACTATAGGTATAATAGAAAGCAAAAAATATTGATAGTGTTTTGGGGACAAAGATGCGTTATTTACTAATACTACAATTCGACAAGGCTATACTCAATATGTGAAAAATATAACTTGTGAAACATTTCCACATCAAGATTATAACCAATGTATTATCGTTCGCTAAGCTTAATGTGTATCGCTGTACCCACTGTATAGCACAACATCCAAATATATGCAATTAGATGCATTCAAAAGTTTTGAAAGTGTAATAGAAGTGTGTGAAAGAAAATTTAAAACTCGAAAGTTACGTGTAACTAATTGATAACAGAATTGTGCATATAAGTAATCGTTGAAATATTTGGAAACGACCTAAAGGCAAGTGCTCTGATACAAATGTATTAACAACATCATCATCCTCAAGCAGCCTGGGCTACGGAGGTCCAACCAGACCGTGCAATTTGGTTCTCCAAGCAAGTCTGTCCTGAGTTACATCTGCTGCATCTGGCCACTGCACACCAATTCTAATAACATCCTGTTTGACATTGTCTGTCCACTGCATCCTAGGTCTCCCTCTCTTTCTGAGATCTTTAGGCACACCGTTCATAACCCTATTCGCTAATCTGTAATTATCCATACGGGCAACATGGCCAAACTAACGAGGCTCTATCTGCACAATATGCTGCTTAAAGGAGGTTGCCCACTCCTTTGACTAACCCCATCATTAGTTAGAAAGTTGAACCACCTAATGGCCAAGCTATTGCGTAAGCATCAAGAATCAAAAGCATCTAGTTTCCTGTTCACAAAGTGCCCAAGTTTCACTACCATAACTAACCCTAGAAAGAATCAAACTATTATATAATCTAATTTTAGTCGTTAGGTGTATACGGCTATTTCTCCACAATCTCCATAGATATTTAAAAGTCACGGCAGCAATCCCTATTCGTCTGTTTATCTCATGCCGCACATCACCAGTCTCTGCTACATAGCTCACAAGGTAATTAAACTGTGACACCTGCTCAAGACTGCAACCATTCAGATTAACTGAATCACAGCCTGCATGACCAATTTTCATCACTTTAGTTTTCTCTCTGTTTATAACCAAACCTACTCTACTACCAGTCTCATCAACAGCTCGAATGAAAGAGTTCATCACATCAACATCATTTGCGAAAAGGGCTAAATCATCAGCATAATCTAAATCAGAAATTTTCGTATCTCCAGCCCATTTAAGGCCAAAAATTTTCCATGATGTGAATTTCACATAACATAATCAATAACCAAACTTAAGAGAAAAGGAGAAAATGCACCCTTGTTGAACACCAGAAGTAATGCTAAACCAATTGCTACAAGCCTTACCAACTCACACACACGACTCAGTGTTATTATAGAGAGCTTTCATTATGTTAACTAACTTGTCTGGTATACCATATGATCTCTTGGGGCGGGGGTGGCTCAGTTGGTAGCGTGCCATGCTCGTAATCTGCAGTTCCCAGGTTCGAGTCCCAGCTGTGTTAGCTTTGAGATTTATTTCCGCAAAATTCTGCCTGCCCTGCCCATGGTCAGTAGGGGACAGCGATGGGCTTGAAAAGGCAACCGTCCGTCGGATGGGATGTTAAGCCATGGCCCCATGTGCACGTTAAAGAACACGTTGGATGGCCTTGACGGGAGGCTACCATCTGTCTCCCAACAGCTGTTCCAGTGGGTCTCCTCCCCCTTCTCTGAGCCTTCGAGGTCCATGTGACCTGGCCATTTAGCCCATGGTGTGCAAGAAAACTGCCGCTCAGAGGTAAAACAACCCAACCTAAATAAAATGAGAAATTAATTCTCTGTCATTTCTCCTCAATTTTGAAACGGCCGCACTCAAAGCTATACAATGCAAACATTTGTACTCATCTCGCTAACGATGAGTTTGGCTCGAAGTTGTCAGGCCGAGCCGGAGTCTGGCTCGGCAGCAAATAGCGCAAACGATTTCGGGCTCAGAGTAATTTACATTTCAAATATATTTTTTAAACATTTGAAAGGCAGAAATATAAGATATTTTTGATTATAATTTAAATCAATATTTAGAAATTAAAAATGAGCACCACATAGCTTTTTTTGCATATTCTCTTATTTTCAATAAATTAATGGGTCTTTGCATTAAATTTCAGTTTCTGGTAGTATTTTCCGTTCCAAATATTGTAGCATTAACATTCAATTTTGTCATAAAACGATTTTAATTAATACGATAAGAATAAAATAACTGATTAGCGACATTCATTTCAGTACATATATGTTTTGTGATGCGTTTGAATTTTTTCCCCCAAAGCGGGCTTAGGTAGGTACGGATTCGAAAAACTGTCCGAAAATCATCACTTCTCACGTTTCCTTTGATGTTTTGCATATATTTCTCTGACTTCCCAATCAATCATTTAGAATGGCCTTTTCGTTTAGGCATGTGGTTGGAGGTGTTATTTTTGTAGCGCGCTAATTTGTTTTCTGACGCTCCCAGGTTCCAGTCCCAACTGTGATTTATTTCCATTAACCCACATCTAGCTCTCGGCGAGAAAGGTGATACCGATAGACTCAGAAAAACTGCTGTCCGGCGGATGAGGCATTAAATCGTTACTCCATCTTCAGATTAAATTGCTTTATCTCTGAGTGGCACTGTTTTTGCACAAAATTGGGTAAATGGCTGTCACATGGACCCCAAAGGATTAGAGAAGGTTGGGAGAGGGGACCCACTGGACAGCGGTTAGGCAAGGCCATCCTTCAAGGCCATCCAACGTCTGTTTATAGAATTCAATATTGGAAGGAGAAATTATAGAGATAATAATAATGCCTTTACTCAAGCGCAAACACAGCATCAGTTCAATAAAAAATAAGAATGAAATTTAGGAAATACACAATTCTTTTATGTACAATCAGTGCCATAGCCAAAATTAACCAAAATATTTCAAATAATTAGGTTCTAATTATTTTAATATTTCTAATTACTATTATATGGACCACAAAGTTCATGAACAAATATCCCTCAAGCAGATGCTGGCCACGTAAATCTTATAGGATCCTGTCAGCATAATATCCATGTCTTTCATGCAGAGCTTGAACCCAGTTTCATAAGATCAAAAATAAATTTCCTGAATGAGGGGGAGATTTGCACTCTGTCTCCCCCTCCTTTGTTACTATAACTCATATTTATACATATATACAGGTACTGGACTGAAAAATGGAAATAGTTCCATGTTACATCAATAGATAATCACATTAAGAGTTCAATATGATTTTTAAATCTCAATCAAATCTGCCTAAATCCATATTTCAAACCAATATTTGTTTTCTTATTCAAAGATTTATAAATGCTTGAATATTTAACAGGCTACAAAAAAGTTTTAATTAACACATTAAAAGAGATTAAGAGATTAGTAATGGGTGAAATGCACCCTGCACTCTACTGGAGTTAATTATCATCTCTGAACCTATTTTAATTAAATTTTCAATGGGGCAATTTGTTCTAGCCTGTTACGTAGATTCCAGCATTCATAACTCTTTGAATAATGAACAAATATTGTTTAAAAATTGAGATTGACAGATTTTATTGAGATCTTTAGACATATCTTTTTTTTTTGTTCTCGATGTAATTTTTCCGTAAAGGGTTAACTTTAAGGTAGGAAACTTCAAATGTGTCATTTCTTTGTTTTAAGATGGTATTGATGCATAAATGTTCGAAAATATTGAGAAAGATTAATCTTGACGGTTGTGTTATAGACTAAAAAATTCCTCTAATAACGTTAATATTTATTTCAATAATTGTTACAATAGCTTAGGCATCTTACTTATTTGCAAGTTTTTACTCTTCATCTGAATTAAAAAAAGACAAATTTTCGCATTCTAATTAGTAACTTACTGCTTGAATATAATTTTCAAAAGTCTTTTAGAGATCTCTAGGTATCGGAAATTTCAGAACAGAAATCCACTGAGTTTTGAGTTCAGCAAAGCAGTTCCAGTTTATTAATCAGTCTGCATACTACACTGGTGCGCCATAGCTTGATGTTCAAGTACAAAAACTTGAATGATTCAAAAACTGGATAGCAGGCTTTAATTATATTATGCTAAATGTATTATCATGGCCCAATGGTTAGCGTACTTGGTATTGATCTAAAGGGTCTGGGTTCGAGCCCCGGGTAAGGCATGGATCTATATGTCATTTTTAGTTGAGGGCTTGCCATCCCCTCAGACCTGCTATGGCATATAAACTGACAGGCTCCTCGAGACCTCTGTGGTAAGTAGCATCTTGGAGGGTATTTATTTATTTTTTATTGTTACTAAAAAAGGGGGAAAATGTTACTTTAAAATTATTACTTTAAAAGGTCTGTAAATGGTTGCTAGACATAAACTGGAAGGAAAGCTGTGTACCAATCCCCAGTGATGATGCACAGAACCGGCCAGATCTAACACCTAATGTCCGACCCCGCCTTCTCGTGGTGCAGGCCGTTAATACCTTTCAAGATATATCATTTGGAAGGGAACGGAAGTGGAGGGCTGCCAGTTCAGTATGGCCTACTGATCTGGTCATCTATGGCCACTTTTTTTTTTTCAATTCTGCTGAGGATTAGGTCTGTAAATGGTAGCTAGGTAGTCACTGGAAGGAGAGCTATGCACCAATCCCCTGTGATGATGCATAGAACCGGCCAGGCCTAGCACCTAATGTCCGACCCCGCCTTCTCGTGGTGCGGACCGTTAGTAACTTTCAAAAGAGATACTCTCTTGTGGAAGTGAACGGAAGGGGAGGGCTGCCAGAATAGTGTGGCCTACTGATCTGGACAACTATGGCTACTTTTCTTCTTTTTTCTACCCTGCTGAGGAGTGGTCAACTACACAGGGTCCTGGTGCTGACCATATAAACCTACTGGACTGGACAGATATATGGTTCTGAGCTTGATTATGGATCCTGATTTTGCTGCACTGGTGGGCTTCTGTGGAGGGAAAATCTTCCGCTGTGTTTTCTGTTTGTTTGTGGATTGACAGCCCCAAGTGAATAGATTCACAGGATATGTTTATCAGCTGGTGGATAATCCTGAGCAGAAGTCATCGCAGGCACCTGAACTCTTTGCTTCTATTGGCATCGTCAAATTCTATATTGGAGGAAGTCTTCCAGTGTAGATGGCTTCAGCCTTTAGTAGTGGGGGAACGGGTCTTTGCCCCATGCCTGCGATTAGGGGGCTGTTTGATATTGTTGGCATTCTCTCTCTCAATAAACATAGTTTCTTTAAACATCCCACTAACCATTTTCTCTCCATAGGTAGTTGGAATGTGAGGACTCTGCACAGAGCTTTTTCTCTTGATGTCCTCACACAAGAATTCCACCGTTATAATTTAGATATTTTCGGCTTGCAAGAGACCAGATGGACAGATAAAGATCAGATTCTTAAAAATAATCTTAAATTTCTCTTTTCAGGGAGGGACGACAATAAGCATCACCAAGGCGTGGGTCTGCTTCTCAGCAGACACGCTAGTGATGCTCTTCTAGGATATGAGTGCATTAATGAAAGGTTTCTTACAGCAAAATTTCAGACAAGCGTTAAAGACCTGAATGTTATCTGCTGTTATGCCCCCACTGAGGATGCCGATGAGGATCAGAAGGATAGGTTTTATGAACAACTTCAGGATATTTTGAATTCTGTCAAGAAAGGAGATATTACCCTTGTTCTTGGTGACTTCAATTCCAAAGTTGCTACTGACTCTGACCTTTGGGGAGGAGTAATAGGCCCTTTTGGTATTGGTAGCTGCAATGGCAATGGGCAACGTCTCCTACAGGTAAGTAAACTCAATGGATTCAGAATAACTAACACTTATTACAAACACCGCGACATACATTAAGTACACATGGGTTTCACCTGATGGGCTGCATAAGAATATGATTGATTACATATTAATTAACAGCAAATGGGCTAGTTCTGTTAGGAATACCAGGGCATATAGGGGAGCTGAAATTGGATCTGACCATTACCTTGTTAAAAGTGTGTTGCAACTTAAACTTAAAAAGTGTTGTGCTAGGGTTAAAAAATTTACTTTTAATACTGAAGCTCTGAAAGATCCAGTTATTGCCAAAGCTTACCATGATAGGTTACTTAGTCATTATGACAGTCATGGTTTGCTTACTACTGAAGCTGAGGAAGAATGGGATCATTTTAAACAGGCTTTTTTGGACACTAACAGTACTCTTTTAGGAAAAAAGGAGCAGAAGAGGCAAAATTATCTGAGTGATAAGGCACTTGAGCTTATTTCGGAAAGAAAGAACTGCAGGAATGCCCTTAATCAATACCCTACTAGTCCTAATAGAAAGCATTACAGAGACCTTAATAAACTTGTAAAGGATCAGTTAGCTGCTGATAAGAATCTTTGGCTTGATGGTTTGGCTGACAAAGCCGAGGAAGCAGTTAGACAGCACAACAGCAGAGAGCTGTACCAGATAGTTAATGTTTTGTGTGGTAGAAAACTGACAGGCATACAAGGATTGAAGGATAAACAAGGTAAGGTTATAGAAGGGGAGGATTCTGTCATGGCTAGGTGGGCTGAGCATTTCAGTGATGTTCTAAACAATGTAGTTAGTTCTACTCCCATTGTTTGCAATGATGATAGATGCATTGGTGGCTTTAATGTTGGCCCTATAACACAATCTGAAGTTATTTTGGCTGTTTCTAAACTTAAACTTCATAAATCCCCAGGAGTAGGTGAAATTACTATGGAAATGCTTAGAGCTGGGAATGTTTCGGTTACCACTTGGATGACTGAAATTCTGAATATCTTTTATGATAAAGGCATGGTTCCTAAGGATTTTACCAGAGCTATTGTTATCCCTATTTTCAAAAATGGTGATCGCAGTTCTTGTGATAACTATAGGGGTATCAGCCTACTCTCTGTTTAAGGTAAAGTTTTTTCCATGATTGTGCTTAATAGAATTAAGAATCTGGTTGACAGTCAATTGCGTGATGAGCAATGTGGATTCAGAAGTGGTAGGGGATGTGTGGATCAGATATTTTCACTTAGACAGATTCTTGAGAAATGTTTAGAGTTTCAGAAACCTTTTGTTGCTAGCTTTGTTGATTTCAAAAAGGCTTTCGACTCTGTTGATCATCATAATTTGTGGTTGATTGTGAGATCATATGGTATACCAGACAAGTTAGTTAACATAATGAAAGCTCTCTATAATAACACTGAGTCGTGTGTGAGAGTTGGTAAGGCTTGTAGCAATTGGTTTAGCATTACTTCTGGTGTTCGACAAGGGTGCATTTTGTCTCCTTTTCTCTTTAGCTTGGTTATTATGTAATGCGAAATTCACTTCAAGGGAAAGATTTTGGCCCCTAAATGGGATGGAAATACGAAAATTTCTGATTTAGATTATGCTGATGATTTAGCCCTTTTCGCAAATGATGTTGATGAGATGAACTCTTTCATTCGACCTGTTGATGAAACCGGTAGAGTAGGTTTGGTTATAAACAGAGAGAAAACTAAAGTGATGAAAATTGGTCAGGCAGGCTGTGGTTCAGTTAATCTGAATGGTTGCAGTCTTGAGCAGGTGTCACAGTTTAATTATCTTGGGAGCTATGTAACAGATAATGGTGATGTGCGGCATGAGATTAACAGACGAATAGGTATTGCTGCCGGGACTTTTAAGAATCTATGGAGAGTGTGGAGAAATAGGCGTATATACCTAAAGACTAAAATTAGACTATAATAGTTTGGTTCTTTCTAGGGTTGGTTATGGTAGTGAAACTTGGACAGGAAACTAGATGCTTTTGATTCCAGATGCTTACGCAGTATCTTGGGCATTAGGTGGTTCAACTTTGTAACTAATGATGAGATTAGGCAAAGGAGTTTGCAACCTCCTTTAAGCAGCATATTGTGCAGAGAGAGACTCCGTTGGTTTGGCCATGTTGCCCGTATGAATAATTATAGATTGGCGAATAGGGTTATGAACAGTGTGCCTAAGGGTCTCAGAAAGAAGGGGAGACCTAGGATGCGGTGGGCAGACAATGTCAAACAAGACCTTGTTAGAATTGGTGTGCAGTGGCCAGATGCAGTAGATGTAGCTCAGGATAGACTTGCTTGGAGAACTAAATTGCACGGTCTGGTTGGACCTCCGTAGCCCATGGCTGCTTGAGGATGATGATGATGATGATGAGGAGTGGTTTTACAGGGTCCTGGTGCTGACCATTTATATCTACTAGACTGGATTTCTTTATGGATTTGAGCTTGATTATGGATCCCGGACTTGCTGCTCTAGTGAGCCTCTGTTAAGGGAGAATCTGCCGCTGTGTTTTCTGTTTGCCTCTGGGTTGCCACATGGAGGTAATGAAGACGAGGCGCCCTCTCGTTTGAAACTGTAACCGAGTGTCGCCATATTGTCGTTACTTGTAATTTTGCTATTACTGTGTTAACGACAGATTGCATTGAAAAAATGGATTTGGGTGACGCGTTTAATTACAGTAATGAACTTGCGAAAAAATCAAAAGGATAACATTTCATAGATGAGAAGTAATGCTAAAATTTTGCTTCGTAAATTGAAAACCTTTTCGTCATTTCAAATAATTTATGACTAATGTTGTTAGGCCTAGTGGAAGGCGGCCCCAGGGTAAGATGAAATTACTACGGAAATGCTTAGAGCTGGGAATGTTTCGGTTCCACTTGGATGACTGAAATTCTGAATATCTTTTATGATAAAGGCATGGTTCCTAAGGATTTTACCAGAACAATCGTTATCCCTATTTTCAAAAAAAAGGTGATTGCAGTTGTGATAACTATAGGGGTATCAGCCTACTCTCTGTTCCAGGTAAAGTTCTTTCCATGATTGTGCTTAATAGAATTAAGAATCTGGTTGACAGTCAATTGCGTGATGAGCAATGTGGATTCAGAAGTGGTAGGGGATGTGTAGATCAGAAATTTTCACTCAGGCAGATTCTTGAGAAATGTTTAGAGTTTCAGAAACCTTTTGTTGCTAGTTTTGTTGATTTCAAAAAGGCTTTCGACGACTCTGTTGATCGTCATAATTTGTGGTTGATTGTGATATCATATGGTATATCTGACAAGTTAGTTAACATAATGAATGCTCTCTATAATAACACTGAGTCGTCTGTGAGAGTTGGTAAGGCTTGTAGCAATTGGTTTAGCATTACTTCTGGTGTTCGACAAGAGACACCATCCACACTTTTTGTAACCGTGATTCAATATTTAATTCGCTTGTAAATGCAGGGATAAGTTGAGGGTGTAAATCCTGAATTCCGGTAGTCTTGAAAGCAGCACACACATTCCTTCAAATGCGCCTTTGCGATATTTATATATGCATTAAAGAACTTTACAATAATGTTGTAAAAAGGTGTTTACGTGGGATCACAAATTCTTTGAACTGGCGTGGGCCCTGATCATTTATTAAAAGGTACCTAATAAATTGTATATGTTAGGAAAATGACGAGCTGGGTGGTCGCGTAAAATATCACAGATTGTACGATATGTACAACTCATTTATTAACAATCTTGTATTATACTGTTATTGTAAATAACAGTATAATACAAGATCGGCGTTTCACTAAGGCAATCGCACCTGATAACAATCCACAGCTGGCTATCTCATCTAGCTGCACACAAAATCTGGCCGAAAAACACACCCCGGCTGGATAATCTCCCAAGCGAATTCTTATCCTGGTCACCTCCGACCTGCAGCACGCTCTAAAACGGAAGGATCCAGGAACCAAGTCTTTTCTTCGCTCCTTGTCTCGGGTGGTCACGTGAGTCTTTCCACGTAAGAAGGCCAATAGTGAGACGCATGCCGATCCCAGTGTCTATCACTGAACGATTGATGGCCCTTGAGCACCCTCACATACGGTCTGAAGGCTCATTGACCTTCGCTTCAGGTCGGGGGAAGGCTACAGACGTTCATCATCTGACCGTTATATGCCCCAACCAAGACCAGAAATGAGGGCAAACATCAACTGCCCAAATTCTTCAAATTACATATCCATGAAGATGATGCTTGCTTGTAAGCCTAGAAGTTAAAGGCCATTGTCCGTCGGATGGGATGTAAAGCCGTTGCTCTGTGTGCAGGAGAGACACGTCCTATGCACGTTAAAGAATACTCTTTGATGGGAGGCTATCATCTGTCTGTTAACAGCTTTCCAGTGGGTCTTCTTCCCCTAACCTCTGATTCGGAAACATCCAATATCGGAACAGCTTTCTGTCTCAGTGATTTGGAAACTTTAAGTGCCAGAGTACATTCTGGTTCCATGATTTGGAATCACAAATATAGGAACTGCATTCTAGGTCTTCCCCATGGTTGACCCACCTGTATTTTTTAATCCCCCTTATCAAAAGTTCCGCCCCCTTTATTAAAAACCCTAATCAAAATTTTAAGTGCAGTAAAACGTGGCTGGGGGATATTATATTGAATTGTAAGTCTAGTTTCTTGCTCCCTCTAACATTTTTATCAGCTCGACTGTTTCGTAGGCTCCTATCAACTCGTCCCCGCCCAGATCCACACTTGCATTTTCCTATAAACATTATAATTCTGTTTTAATAAGTATTATGAATTTATTAGAGAAATTAAAATCTCAGTACTCTGAAATCGTTTTATTTAAAGCAAATGCATTTGAATTTTTTGAAATGACATTCACAATTAATAGAACTTATTTCTTACTCAAAAAACAAACAATATCCAATGTACAGAAACACAGGTAGTGCACAAAAAAATGGAAGCAGATCCATGTTGCAATAAATACACCCTCAAGCAGCTGCTTGACATAGGTGTAACAGCAGCCTATCTGTTTAATACGCCATAGCAGAAGCTCTGCGAGTATAGTTACCAGGGTTTGAACCCAGACCTCAATAACTTCTTTACTGTGATTTTTAGTGAAAAAATGCCTAAAGATAACTTTCTTTACTCTTCACTTCTTTACTGTGATTTTTAGTGAAAAAATGCCTAAAGATAAAGATCTCAATCAATATCTGTTCAGTTTTCAAAGAGTAATTAACAGGAATCTCAACAAGCTACAAAATATTAACCTCGAAACTTAATTAAAACAGGGTTGGGTTGTCTTACCTCTAAATAATGAGCTAAATGACCATGTTACAAGGATCTCCACACAGCCGGGGGATAGCAAAAGGTTTGTGTGGATGGCAAGTCCTCAGCAGAAAAACAACATGAACATCCATGCCTTACCCAGGGAATGGATGATGTCATCAGTAGCCAAGCATGCTAACCACTCGGACAAATCATTTTCCAACAAATCAATTGCAGATGCATGTACCCTTTTCTTCAGAAGCAAAGACTTATCAAAGAGAGAAAAGACATTTTTGAAATCATTGCACAGAAATGCACCATATCTACTTGCAAATCATAAAACAAATAACATAAAAATATGCTACTCAATGCAAAACTACACCCACTGAGGTTAGAAGAGTACAATAATTTAGAATAAGTTTCATGGAATTCTGAAAACTATTTCTTAAACTAATTTCCTTTAGGGAAGAATAGTTGTTTAAATAAGGCAAACCACAAATCAAGTTTATTTTTAACTATATTAGGAGCAAAAAAAAATTACGCTAACAATAATAAGCAATTATTAAAATTATCTTTTCCTGCATATTGTAGTAGCATAATTTTAACATTAATTCATTTTCTCTCTTTGGGAAATAATTTAATAGTTAATGATAGTTGCAATTTTCTCTTTTCATAAAAGGCATTGTATACAAAGCTTATGAACTCTACAATAACTTAGGGTCAGGACCAGATCTGACCCCCCCCCCCCCCCCCCCCCTTCAGGATGCTAATGAGTAAGAGGCCAAAAATTATTAAGCAATTATTTTCATGCATTTTCCAGAATGCTATATAAAGACATATTAAAAAAAGATGTGGAAATGTTATACTGCATTGCAAATCCAGTCTCTTGACCCCCCTCTCCCCCCACATATTCTGTCTCAATTGTTTCTTGCTCCCACCCTTTGCTTTTTTTCTAGATCCAGGTCTACTTAGGGTAATACTAATAAATTTTGATCATTGATGAGTAATGCCATCTTACATTATTATTAATAGAATGTATTAAGATATAATGGAAAACAAATTGAAAATTTCAAAAAAAATTCCCCTTTGGCAAAGCATTTATTTTAAAATTGTCATTTCTTTTTCCTTAAGAGGCAGTGATATAAAACAGAAAATGGTAGATATCAAATCCGAAATCATTGTGGCTTAATTTTGTACAGGGCATCATTAACAGTACACCAATTAGAAATTATGTCTGGTTGTTTCATGATATAATGCAAAATTCCATAATTTAAAACTTGAGTGCAAGAAACAATGATTCTATGCAACTTGCTCATAAATTTGAATCTTATCACTATTCAACATTATATTTACTTCCAAAATACTTTACATATATATTTTACTTTTAAAATAAAGAATTATGTAAATATATTTTTCAGTTTTTTGATAAAATTTTGAGATCATTTGTACTTACTTTGTATAATACTTTAGAGAAAAAATTAGGAATAACAAACCTGTTTTCTTACCTTTTCAGTATACATTGGTACACAAAGGCAAGTGTCAGTTGCAGTGTCAGAAGCTACCATGATCAACCAGAAGACTTTTTTTTTTGGAATAATAAAAATTCTTATTTTACATCAGTTTCGTGGAATTGGGAAAAACGTTTTCTAAAACTGCTTTCCTTTAGAAAACAAACATTATTCAATCTGCGAAATAAACTAAGCACAGCAATACACCCCATTTACATACAAATCATTTTCTCTGGTAGGATATTGAGATAATTTCAGTTCATCAGAGTTGCAGAATTTTTTTTTCATGTAGGGCATTCTACAGAAAGCGCATAAACTTTAGAATATATTATGGTAATATCAGATAAATTTTAAACATTGATGAGTATTACTCATCAATCATATATTTCAAAAGCAAATTAAAATTTTCAATGTAAAAATCGTTTTACATCATCATCCTCAAGCAGCTATGGGCTATGGAGGTCCAACCAGACCAGGCAGTTTAGTTCTCCAAGCATATCTGTCCTGAGCTATATCTGCTGCATCTCGCCACTGCACACCAATCCTAACAAGGTCCTGTTTGACATTGTCTGCCCACCACATCCTAGGTCTCCCCCTCTTTCTGAGGCCTTTAGGCACACTGTTCGCTAATCCATAATTATCCATTCAAGCAGCAGGACTAAACCAACGCAGTCTCTCTCTGCACAACATACTGCCTAGAGGAGGTTTCTCCTTAACCTAACCTCTTCATTGCTTACCAAGTTGAACCACCTAATGCCCAAGATACTGCGTAGGCATCTAGAATCAAAAGCATCTAGTTTCTTGCTATCTTATTTACAAAGCATCCAAGTTTCACTACCATAACTAACCCTAGAAAGAACCAAACTATTATACACTCTAATTTTATTCTTTAGGTGTATACACCTATTTCTCCACACTATCCATAGATTCCCAAAGTCCCAGAGGCAATCACTATTTCACCTGTTAATCTCATGCCGCACATCACCAAACACATTTAATTTTACTTTCAAATTTGTATATTCACTTCAAAATGCTGGCCATAAAAGAGAAAAAGTATATTTGAAACATAAAAAGCAATGCTTACATCATTTGGTAGAGGTTTCATACACATTGTCTGCCATGGATATGTTGTATTTTATGTATATATATATATAAAATCCTCTCGTGCAGCTGCTTACCACAGAGATCTGATCGCTGTCTGCCAGTCTACAAACCATAGAGGTGTGGACCTCAGCAGAAAGACAACACAATATCCATGCCTTAACCAGGAAGGGGTGGGGGTGACTCAGTAGCACGCCAGGCTCCTAATCAGTAGTTCCTAGGTTCAAGCCTCAGCTGGGTCAGCATTAAGATTTATCTCTGCAAAATTCCCCGCCCTGCTCACGGTCAGTAGCAGACACCAATGGGCTTGGAAAGGTCACTGTCTGTCAGATGGGACGTTAAGCCGTGGCCCCGTGTGCGGGAGAGCCATACCCTGCACATGTTAAAGAGCACGCTGGATGGCCTTGACAGGAGGCTGCCATCTGTCTCCCAACAGCTGTTCCAGTGGGTCCCTCCCCCAACCTTCTCTGAGACTTCGGGGTCCTTGTGACCTGGCTATTTAGCCCATGGTGTGCAAAAAAGTGATGCTCATAGGTAATGCCTTACCCAGGGCTTGAAACCAGGTCCATTAGATCAGTAACCAAGCACAATAACCACTCAGCTACAAGGGTTGGGTTGGGTTACCTCTGAGCGGCACTTTTTTGCACACCATGGGCTAAATGGCCAGGTCACATGGACCCCGTAGGCTCAGAGATGGTTTGGGGAGGGGACCCACTGGAACAGCTGTTGGGAGACAGATGGTAGCCTCCCGGCAAGACCATCCAGTGTGTTCTTTAACGTGCACAGGGTATGGCTCTCCCGCACACGGGGCCACGGCTTAACGTCCCATCCGACGGACGGCGGCCTTTCCAAGCCCATCGGTGTCCCCTACTGACTGTGGGCAGGGCAGGGAATTTTGTGGAGATAAATCACAACGCTGATCCAGCTGGGACTCGAACCTGGGAACTACAGATTATGAGCCTGGCGCACTACCTACTGAGTTCCTCCCGCCCCTCTCAGCTATAAGACTGCTTATACAAGTAAAAATGAAATTTTGAAATTTACAACTTAAATGAAATGCCAATAACAATAATTATATGCTATTAATTTCTCAGCTTTAATGCTTATCAATAGCCAATAACATGTTTTCCTAAAATAAAATAATAAACCTAGAAGGGTAGGATTTGTCTTTTTCAAATTAATGGTGGTAGCAAAATTCTATTTGTGAAAACTGCTTAGATCAGGAGAAATTCTCCTACTTAACCAAAAACTAAAAACTAAGGTAGAAAAAATGTTAGGGCATGACATTTGCAATATAGATACATATCATTAAACATGATGTTAAGCAATTAAGAAATTTCATAGTGCAAAAAGCAAAATGAAACATTCGAAAGAACCACTAAAAAGAGTATCCTATTGAAGTTCAATGTATATTCTGTTACTCTTCACACATCTAATATTCATTTTTCTGTCAAACATTTTTCAGCACATGATCAATTTTTGTATGATAGAATCTAGGGGTACATCATCCAAAATAGCAATCATTTCTTATTAAAATATTATATTGTCCAAAAATATGAAAGCTGATATACCAATTGATAAGAACATAATAAAATTGAGGTAGGCAAAAGAAAAAAAATGTTTTAACTTTTGAGTATTATTTCTGTTTGAATACTCTGGACTGAAGGAACAGCAGTGTAATTTAATCTTCGAAAAGTATCAAGTAGTAGCATAGATTCGAGCTTAAAATGCAAGCTGCACAACTTAACTGCACATAGTTTCTGCCACAATCCTTCATTGTATTGCTGCATTGCCATAAAAGTAATCTGTAATAATGCACAAAATATAGTGAAATTATTTGGTTCCCGAATATAAAACAAAGTCATACTTAAGGATAATAACACATTATAAATTCATTTTTTCTTATTCTGGATTCAACAGCTGATACTAAATTAAGTTTTATTGCATACCACTGGCAAAACTAGTTCATATTTTTTACTGAAGAAAATGTTACCACAGCCAAATAAAAAAATACTATTAAATACTACCTCAAGTACTGCTTGCCACAGACGTCTGAAACGAGCCTATCAGTTTATACACCATAGATAGATCTGTGTGAGAGAGAAAATATTATTTATAACACATTACATGCCACATATTATACATATATGTCATTCACATTTTTGTTCTTTCATTACCATTAATATAAATAAATAATATAAATATAATACCCCCTCAAACAGCTGCTTGCCACAGAGGTCTGACAGCAGCCTATCAGTTTATATGCCATAGCAGAAGGTCTGAGAGGGGCAGGACCTCAGCAGAAAAACGACCATGCCTTAACCCGGGGCTCGAACCCAGGTCCCTTAGATCAGTAGCCAAGCGCGCTAACCACTCGACCACGGGACGGTTTCATTACCAATATAAAAATGTAAAAGAAAAACTATTCGAATGGCTAAATGATATCCATTGTATGATGTACAATGGTACCTTCACACCCAAAAGCGTAATGAAAATTTTACTAAAGACTTAAGTTTTATTGAATATACATTACCTCTGACTTTTTTTCGGAAATTTATCAATCGCAATTGCTTTTTGTAACCTGCAGCAATGAGTAATCTTTTTCTTCATCTCCATCTGAAAGCACACTACACGTGCTTTCTCAACTCAGCTCCGGCTTAGCTCCAGCTGCTACAACGGCTCGGGTTCAAATGGGCAGTTAGGCCTTCCCCGAATGAGGGCGCCAGTCAGTTTCTTAGTTTGATACAGCATTTTGAAAGAAGGAAGTAAAATGTAATTTATGTCGCTCTGAAAACATGGCGTGTAATACGAGCTCTGTAGCGATGACGAATTCTTCAAAGAAAGTAGAACTTGGTTTTGTTGAAAAAGTTTTACCGTGGAGAGTTCGAAGCAAATTTTTTCCTAGCAAGGTTGGTGGTAAGCCATCATGGTTAAATTTGAAAGATTTGCCTGAAACCGAAGAATTAGAATGTCGAAATTGTCGAAAGCCACTGGTCTTTATTCTTCAGGTGTACGCACCTATTGCTGACTTTGAAGTAACATTTCACCGAACACTGTTCTTGTTTATGTGTCTGGAAGATAAGTGTTGCAGGAAAAACAGCAACGAAAATCTTTTGGTTTTACGATGCCAGCTTCCACGCAAAAACAACTTTTATAGTTTTAATCCCCCGCTCGAGGATGAAAGTAGTTCAAATAATCCTTCAGCAGAGCAGTATAATTCACTTTGTGATGTATGTGGATGTAAAGGAATTAAACAATGTGGGAAATGTCGTAAAAGAAATTATTGCAGCAAAGAACACCAGACAAGAGATTGGAGAGATGGGCATAAGAATTTTTGTATTGATAATGGTGAGTGGGACATTTATGCTTTACGTGTTGCCTAGGTTCACAGTGTAGCATGGTGCTACATCAGGTGTGCATCCAGGATAAATTTTTTTTTATATTTTGGGGGGAAAGGTGGAGGTACTCAGGTGCCCTTTATTGAGATTCCATCTAGCATACCTCATAAGTGCTAACTGGATGCTTGATTTCTATAAATGATATCTTAGTGTATTTGAACCCTTAATCACTGATGCTCAACTTAAACCTTAAGCACGGGAGAGAGAGTATATTCATTTTCTGTACCCTTTTTCTTTCCTGTAATATTTTTTCCCACTCTTCTGATGCTTTATTTTCCTTGTATTATATCCCTATATATGCTTATGAAAGTATTATTGATCATGGCATACATACAAAATCCTTATGCAGCTATGGAGGTTTCTACCAGACTGTAATTTTGCTCTCCACACCAGTCTGTCCTTAGCTACAGCTGCTGCATTTGGCTCCTGAGGGCCAATTCTAGCAATAACAGGAAGTAAAAGAAATAAATTTCTAATCTGATTAGTAGGATTTCATTTTTAGCATTAGCCAAAAGGTTCTAATTGTCTATGTAGAAGCTCCCAGTTTCAAGAGTAATGTCCCCAAATGATGTGCATTGGCAAATCACACCATCATGCACCCAGTATTCATGACCACTGCCTGGGCCATTGGCACTAGGGCTTGCTTGATTAGAAAGGAAACTTAGGTTGGTTAGAATGAAGTTCATGGTACAACATCTTGCTATGGGAATAAACAACATAAGAAGTGGGTATGTGAATATATACAACATAAGTAGAGTGAAATGTAATTTATGACACCAATTAAAGGTTTTTACAGAATTGGACAGTAAACATATTGTTTGTTGCTGAGATTTGCAGTTGAAGGTGAATATTGTATTTCGTTTTTTTTTTTTTAGGTTTATAAAGTCGGATATGAACTGAAACAAATTCGTAGGTTTCTTTAAAACTATCACATGGGAGAAGTTTAATCCTGTGGATTTTAAGCATGAATTTTATGAACACTGCAAATTAAGAAAGGTTTTGGTCAGTGTATTGTTCACAGTCCTCAGCCAACAGATGGCACTGCTCAGAAATGTATGATGTCAAAGCGTAAAGTGTGACATAGTAACTTTAAAATAACTGGGCAGTAGTACAGATCATGGGCCTCAGCCGCCATTTTGTTTTTGATGCAACGTAACAAAATGGCCCTTTTAGTTGATTCCCACAACTCCCGAGACCCTAACCCAAACAGGGGTTTCTAGAAAAAAGATTGTTTTTTTTTCGTTACCATAGTAACGAAAAACCTGAGTTTATGACAAACGCAATGCACCGTAACCATAGTAACATAAAATTGCATTTTAAACAAACGTAAAAAAATTAAATTACCGCAAAAAAAACTCGGAACCGTCAATTACAGAATGAAAGCTCATAAAAGTGCCAAATCCAACAAAAATAAAATGATTGCCTTCCCACATACACTAAACCATTTCCACCATTCTCCCTCCCCTCTTTTCAAAACAATACACCGCCGACCGAATTATAAAAAAGCCCCAAGACTAAATGTCCTCCAAGACAACACAAACCAAAAAACATGAAAATTGGAAACAGTGTACTGCCGACCGAATTATAAAAATTCCCCAACACTAAATAATATCCTCCAAGGCAGCACACAATGGAAAACCTTGAAAATCGGAAATAGTACACTGCCGACCGAATTATAAAAACGCCCCAAAACTAAATGTCGGCCCAGGCAACACAAACCAAAAAACATGAAAATCGGAAACAGTGCACCGCTGACCGAATTATAAAAAAAAAGCCTCAAAACAAAAATCTGACAAAAAAAAAACATCTTACAGCTCAAATAACCCTCCCCTAAATTACATTGTCATTTTTTCTCTGAGCCCCCCACTTTTTTCCCACACCATGGGCTAAATGGCAAGATCACATGAATCCCGAAGGCTCACAGAAGGTATGGGACCCACTAGAACAGCTGTTGGGAGACTAACTTCCCATCAAGGCCATCCAGCATGTTCTTTAACGTATACAGAGTATAACTCTCCCACACACAGGGCTACGGCTTAACGTCCCAACCGACGGCGCCATTTCCAAACCCATCGGTATCCCCTACTAATCATGGGCAGGGTTGGGAAATTTGCCGAGATAAATTTAAACGCTGACCCAGCTCGGACTCGAACCTTGGAACTACATATTACAATCCTTGCACGCTACCGACTCCGCCACTCTCACCCCACCCCTAAACTTTTCATTAACTTTCCTGATTCTGTGAAAAACTGCCATTTTTTCAAACACCGACAATTCTACAATACGCATAATTACTACATCAAAAAGCTGCCAAACGTTTCCACATATTAACGATAAACCATATAACTAAATTTAAAAGACTCCTAAATGTACAACAAAATTAATAAATCACTATAACACATTAATAATTACCATACTACACGTAACTACTAAAAAGCATTCAATTCACCCCAAACTATTCTAACGAAATACACGTGTTCGTTACTATTGCCATTTTCAAACCCACACGCAAAAACTTGCAACATTCTTTCCCCCAAGCATACTCCCCCCACTACACGGGCCCCAAAATATCTTTAATAACTAATTATAAACCATATCTTAACCAATTTTCAAAAAAAAAGCTAGAACATATTATTTGTATCCTACCTATCACTGACCCCCCCCCCCCCATATTAAATATATAATACACACGAACTTACCTCTAACCATATAGGTATGTTATCCAAAGAAGTCATCAAGCAAAAATAGCGAAAAAAACCAAACGTAACTTCACACTCTCGTCAAATCACACACATAACACGTGACTCCACATTACCCACCCAAAAGAAACAAATCAAAGAGCCATAGGCCACCAACAACCAACAGTTACGTTTATATGTCATACTTTACACTTCGGTGTCACACGCCACTTGAGCAATACCATCTATTATCGGCTGAGGACCGCAATCACTACACGGGCCAATAACTGGGTTGTTGGTCACCTGTTCTATAATTTTTTTCTTTTGGAACATGAAGTTGTGTGTGATTTGATGTGAATATGAAGTTTTTGTTCATTTGGCTTGGATTGTCTTGCCCTGAGAGGGTCACAGGTAAGTTGATATATACAATATTTATCTATATTTTATGAGGGTTTTTTAATCATAAGCAAAAAAATGGTAAATAATCTTTCCCCCTTGTTTTTTCGAAATTTCGTTAAAATATGGTAAATTATGAGTTAAGATATTTAGAAATTAAAAGTATTTAATATTAGGAGGGTTGTTGAAAATGTTAGTCAGCTCTTTTGTGATGTTATGGGCAGGTTATTTGCAAGTGAGAGTTTGTTCATTTTTGTGCCCTGTGTGTGTGAGAGGGATATTTTTAAATAAATTCCCAGGTTTGAATCCCAGCCTGGGTCAGCATTGAGATTTATCTCCACAAAACTCCCCTCCCTGCCCACGGTCAGTACGAGACATTGATGGGTTTGGAAAAGCTGCTGTCTGTCGGATGGAACATTAAGCCATGGTCCAGTGTGTGGGAGAGCCATATCCTATACACGTTAAAGAACACACTGGATGGCCTTAACGAGACTACCATCTGTCCAACACCTTATAATTGAAGGCCAATGGACCAAGCTATTGCAGCATCATAGCTAGTCTAAACTCCTTCTTTACCACACATTTTATTCTTATTTCTGTTGCGTCACAGGACAGATTTTTTCTTATCCTATTTTAATTTTTAGTATTATTAAGTATTATTTGCACTTTTATGTTCAGATTATGGTAAATATGATATGAATATTTCTAGTAAGTAATTGAATATGTAGCTTTTATGGTCACTTTTCTGATGAAAATTATTAGGAATAGATCTTTGAAATTGATTTTGAATAAAAATTAAGAGCATAATTTTTTACAACTTCTAAAGTATGTGACAACCACAAATTTTAGTATAATATATATTTTTATTCTGAGTTAATGTTTTTAAAAAATTACTGAATTTCTTAATAAATAATCATATGTAATAATCCTCCTCCTCAAGCAGCCAAGGGCTATGGAGGCCCAACCAGATCATACAATTTAGTTCTCCATGCATATCTGTCCTGAGCTACATTTTACTTCACTTCATTGAACATTTTAGGGGTAAACTTCCTTTGGCAGAGCAGTAACGCTAAGCCTCAGGATATCTGTATAACTCAGTAGAACAAGTTAGTACTTCCCCCAGTACGGGGGAGAAACGATTGAGCCACAAGGGCTGACCTTGACCCTGGAGGGTCGGTAGATCTCCAGGCAGTCGAGAAGCAGGCTGTTGCGGCCATTACACATCACTTCTAACAAGATCCTGTTTGACATTGTCTTCCGACTGCATCTTAGGTGTCCCCTTTTTTCATGGCACCTTTAATTTTTTAATTTATAAAGATTTTTTCATGGCACCCTTAGTTTATAAAGATTTTTTCACAGTGCCCTAAAAAATTTACCAATTAGTGGGATGGGTGAGCTTGTTCACCACACAATTTCTTAAATCTTGGAATCAAACTACACACAGATATCCTCATTTCCTGCTCCAGTTGAGTTTTGAGTGATATTTGGAGCACATGTAATGTCTGTGATAAGGGAAGAGCAGTATGCTACATTGAAATTTTGTTATTGCTTGAAGAAAACAGCTACCAAAGCATACAAATCTATCATTGCGACCGTGCATTGAGTTAAGATTGCCTGGAATTATGAAAATTTTCAAATATTCTGCAGCGCCAATGGGAATTAATTGCGGCACACACTTTCAAAACCTTGCATTAAGGACATTCCTGCAGTTCTTTCTTTGTGAAATAAGCTCAAGTGCCTTATCATTGAAATAATTCTACCTCTTCTGCTCCTTTTTTTTCTAAAAGAGTACTCTTAGTTTCCAGAAAAGCCTGTTTAAAATGGTCCCATTCTTCCTCAACTTCAGTGGTAAACAAACCATGACTGTCATAATGACTAAGTAACCTATCACGGTAAGCTTTAGCTATAACTGGGTCTTTCAGATTTTCAGTGTTAAAGGTAAATTTTTTAATCTTAGCATAACACATTTTAAGTTTAAGTTGTAAGACACTTTTAACAAGGTAATGGTCACATCCAATTTCAGCTCCCCTTTATGACCTGGTATTACTAACTAGCCCATTTGCTGTTAATTAATATATAATCAATAATATTCTTATGCAGCCCATGAGGTGAAACCCATGTGTACTTATGTATGTCGCGGTGTTTGTAATAAGTGTTACTTATTCTGAAACCATTGAGTTTACTTACCTGTAGGAGATGTTGCCCATTGCCATTGCAGCTACCAATACCAAAAGAGCCTATTACTCCTCCCCAAAGGTCAGAGTCAGTACCAACTTTCGCATTGAAGTCACCTAGAACAAGGGTGATATTTCGTTTCTTGACAGAATTCAAAATATCCTGAATTTGTTGTAAAATCTATCCTCATCAGCATCCTCAGTGGGAGCATAACAGCAGATAACATTCAAGTGTTTAATGCTTGTCTGAAATTTACTGTAAGAAACCTTTCATTAATGCACTCATATCCTAGAAGAGCATCACTAGCATGTCTGCTGAGCAGCAGATCCACACCTTGATGATGCTTATTGTCGTCCCTTGCTGAAAAGTGAAATTTAAGATTATTTTTAAGAATCTGACCTTTTTCTGTCCATCTGGTCTCTTGCAAGCTGAGAATGTCTAAATTATAATGGTGGAATTTTTGTGTGAGGGCATCAAGAGAATAAGCTCTGTGCAGAGTTCTCACATTCCAACTACCTTTGAAGAGAAAATGGTTAGTGGGATGTTTAAAGAAACTATGTTTATTGACAATATCAAACAGCTCCCTAATCACAGGCATGGGCAAAGACTTTCCCCCACCACTAACGGTTGAAGCCATTTACACTGGAAGACTTCTTCTAATTTAGAATTTGACGATGCCAATAGAAGCAAGAGTTCAGATGCCTGCGATGACTTCTGCTCAGGATTATCCACCAGCTGATGAAACATCCTGTGAATCTAATCACTTGGGGCTGTCAGCTCACAAACATACAAGAAAAAAACTGGCAGATTTTCCTTCCACAGAAGCTCACTAGTGCAACAAATTCAGGATCCATAATCAAGCTCGGAGCTTTATTTCAATCCAGTAGGTTTATATGGTGAGCACCAGGACCTGTGTGGTTGACCACTCCTTAGCAGGGTAGAAAAAAAAATGAAAAGTACACATAGTTGTCCAGATCAGTAGGCCACACTAATCTGGCAGCCCTCCCCTTCTGTTCCCTTCCATAAGAAAGTATCTCTTTTGAAAGGTAGGTACTAGGACTGGTCGGTCCTATGCATCATTGCAGGGGATTGGTGCATAGCTGTCCTTCCAGTGGCTACCTAGCTACCATATTTAAAATTTTTAAACTGTAAAAAAAATTAAACATGCAATATATATATGTATTTTTACACAGGAACACATGAAAGGAAATGCAAGGTTTTATCAAATGGGTATTAGTACATCTACTCTTTGGTTTATAAACTGAAACTGCAGTAATTTAATTTATATATTGCTTAAATGTAAAAACAATACATGAATCTTTCTCAATCATATATTGTGTGTGTAACAATGTCTACAGTATGATACAATAAATATAGTAAGAATATACAAATAGAAATAAATATAGTAAGCTAAATTTAAGGATTAATGGCAGAAAGTAAGCACAGATTATTTCAAAATTAGTCAGAAATCTTGGTTTTATATAGAAACATTTATTGGTAAAGCAAGATAGTATGTAAAGGAACTTGGAACAATTTGTCAGAAGATGCATCAAAATATATTCTCTCTAATAATGTCTTTAGAAAAATGCAGTTCACATACCTGAGAGAGAAATGATGCATCATGATTAGATATTATTTCTTTAAAATGTAATTTTATATTACACAGATATTCATCACAGAATACCTTAGTTTCAGTAAACAGTATATTGACAATTAAATTAAAATTTAGCATAATTAATAATTTAGAATCAAACATTCCAAAAGCTTTGATCATTAAGGTTGACCAAACCCCATTCCAAACTCATTTCAAGTGAATACAATAAGGTAAGCAGTTTTTATATGATATGAGCTATCCTGTGGCTGAGTGGTTAGTGCACTTTACTACTGATCAAAGGGATCTGGGTTCAAGCCCTGGGTAAGGCATGGATGTTTATGTTGTTTTTATGCTTGCGATGGTCCACCCATTCAGTTTTACTTTATTTAAGTTATATTTATCATTTTGGGGATATTTTTAATTGGATTATAATTTTTCCTCATCCAGGCCTCTATAGGAGTTGTACCATAGCAAGCTTGCGATTGTAAGTTTATGCAAATATTTTTCCTAGCATGTAACACATATTAGTTGCACGCTGCATGTATTGTAAATGATGTTAAATCACAGAATCAGTTATTAGAAGTTGAGATGAAGCTTTTGTTATTGAGTAGAGATGGACTTGGAGAGAACTAGTAGTTGAGAGAATGTGAGCTTTTAGTTGCTCTGAATATTGTATTCATTGGTTTATTTGGCGAGTTTTGATTTTTTAGAAATAAACTTTGTTTTATGAAATATTTTGACTTTTCTATTTTTTTCTTTTGAACAGGATAATTGATTTGATTAGATTTAACTTTAATAATTACGATATGTTTGAATTAAATTCTTTGTGACTAAGTAACACAATAATGTACTTAACAAACTCTTATTTCACTATTTGACAAGATTAATTTCCTGGTGTCTGATGCTATCTGGAAAATTAATTTCCATCAGTCAAAAGGTGAAGGGAGAAGTTTAACATACTTTTGGAGCATTACATGTTGAAGTCCCATCATCCTCACAGACCTTCTGCTGTCAGATCTGTGGCAAGCAGCTGCGTGAGGAGATATTTATTTTCATTATTTTATTTATGATATAGTTTGCAATTTGTATTAGAGTTCTCATTTAGTAATGCATAATTGAAAATGTTACTGACATTCATTAGAATTTCAATGATGTGTTTCTCTGAAGATCTAATATGACAGCACATGTTTATGTTTTGTATGAGTCCTTGGTAATGCATCTTGATATTATTTGTCATTTTTATATGATATTACATGTGTCTTGGATTGTTTAGTGATCACAACAAATACTGTTTCATTTAGCAAAAGTATAGCAGAATTTCAGTACTTTATTGTTTTAAACAATGCAATCATATTTTATGTAGTACTTATCCTACAACTAAATAAGGTAGAGACTACATCAAACGATTTTTTTTTCTATTCATAATAACTAGCATCACACTAAGAACTATTTCTACATTAGTATAGGTTGTTTATGATTTCAATATATAATTTCATTTATAAATATTTATAATATGTGATATGAATCCTCATTGCTCATCACGCAATTGACTGTCAACCAGATTCTTAATTCTATTAAGCACAATCTTGCAAAGAACTTTCCCTGGAACAGAAAGTAGGCTGATATCCATATAGTTATCACAAGAACTGCAATCACTTTTTTTGGAAAATAGGGATAATAATAGCTCTGGTAAAATCTTCAGGAACCATGCCTTTATCATAAAAGGTATTCAAATATTCAGTCATCTATGTGGTAACTGAAACATTCCCAGCTCTAAGCATTTCCATAGTAATTTCATCTACCCCTGGGGATTTATGAAGCTTATGTTTAGAAATAGCCAAAATAACTTCAGATTGTGTTAAAGGGCCAACATTAAAGCCATCAATGCATCGATCATCATTACAGGCAATGGGAGTAGAACAAACCACATTGTTTAGAACATCACTGAAATGCTCAGCCCACTTAGCCATGACAGAATGCTCACCTTCTATAACCTTACCTTGTTTATCCTTCAATCCCTGTATACCTATCCATTTTCTACCACACGAGAATGAGGAGGATAGATTTTACCGACAACTTCAGGATATTTCGAATTCTGTCAAGAAAGGAACAAGGGTGATATTTTCTTTCTTGACAGAATTCAAAATATCCTGAAGTTGTCGGTAAAATCTATCCTCCTCATTCTCATCGACATCCCCAGTGGGGGCATAACAGCAAATAACATTCAAGTCTTAAACACTTGTCTGAAATTTTGCTGTAAGAAACCTTTTATTAATGCACTCATATCCTAGAAGATCATCTCTAGCATATCTGCTGAGAAGCAGACCCATGCATTGGTGATGTTATTGCCTTCCCTCCCTGAAAAGAGAAATTTAAGATTATTTGTAAGAATCTGACCTTTATCTGTCCATCTGGTCTCTTGCAACCTTAGAATATCGAAATTATAACGGTGGAATTCTTGTGTGACATTCTTGTGGACATCAAGAGAAAAAGCTCTGTGCAGAATCCTTACATTCCAACTACCTATGGAGAGAAAATGGTTAGTGGGATGTTTAAGGAAATTATGTTTATTGAGAGAGGGAATGTCGACAATATCAAACAGCCCCCTAATCGCAGACATGGGGTAAAGACACTTTCCCCCAACTACTAAAGGCTGAAGCCATCTACACTGGAAGACTTCTTCCAATGTAGAACTTGACGATGCTAGTAGAAGCAAAGAGTTCAGGTGTCTGCGATGACCTCTGCTCAGGATTATCCACCAGCTGATAAACATATCCTGTGAATCTATTCACTTGGAGCTGTCAACCCATAAACAAATAGAAAACACAGCAGAAGATTTTCCCTCCACATAAGCCCACCAGTGCTGCAAATTCAGGATCCATAATTAACCTCATAGCCTTATTTCTGTCCAGTCCAGTAGGTTTATATGGCCAAACCAGGACCCTGTGTGGTTGACCACTCCTTAGCAGGGTAGAAAAAAAAAGAAAGGTACCCATAGTTATCCAGATCAGTAGGCCACACTAATCTGGCAGCCCTCTTCTTCAGTTCACTTCCACAAGAGAGTATTTCTCTTGGAAGCTACTAATGGTCTGCACTGTGAGAAGACGGGGTTGGACATTAAGTTCTAGGCCTGGCTGGTTTTGTGCATCATGACAGGGGATACTATTATAGTATAATAGAAAACAAAGAATATTAATAGAAATACTTTGCTAATCGAATATTCATGACTGTTACATTTCAGCACTGAAATTTCAAAATTCTAGCCTAAATACATCTTTTATAATATTCATTTTAAATTTTGAAATTTTCAACTTTTCTACCATTAGATGATGCATTTATATCTTTTGGGAGTTTCAGAAAGTTCAGATCATAATATTTCATCAGTATCTATTCAACCTAAAAAGAATTTTTAATTTATCTCTAAGAACAAAAAAGTTGTGTCCCCCTCACCCGGGGGTCAACTCATTGTTGCCATTAGATAATTCATAACCTTCACATTCCACCGCTAAAATTTCAAATTTCTGGTATAAATACATCATATGCAATGTTCATTTAAAATTTTGAAATTTTAAATTTTACATCTTTAGAAAGTGCAATTAAAGCTTTTAGGAGATTCAGAAAGTATAAATCATAATATTTCATCAATACCTATTAAACTCATTAAGAATTATTAATTTTTCTCCTGTTAAAAAAGTTGTGTCCCCTTCCTCTTGGTGGTAAAGGATCAGCTATTGTTGCCAATAAAAATATCATGACCTCCAGATTCGACCACTTAAAATTCAAATTTCTAGCATATATACATCGTTTGCAATATATGTTTGAATTTTTGGATTTCTCAATTCCACGTTTAAAGGGCATCATTATAGCTTTTGTGAGATTTGAGCTGCTCTGGACCTGACGTTATCATGGACGACAATTTTTCCTCTAAAATTGAAATCGACGTCAAAGTGTCTATTTATTACTGAATGTTGAACTGTCAAGTTTATCTCAATATTTATTATCATTATCATACTTGTAAGACATGCTTTGCATCTAGTGGCAAAAATGGAAAGCCGCTAGGGCTAAAAATTGCTTAAAATAACGCCTATATGTGACATAAAGGATTAGAGGAGATCTTGATCGGCGGCCGGTAGCTCAGTGGTCCAGAGCACCTGACATGTTATCAGGAGGTCTTGGGTTCGTTTCCCACCCGGCTCAGACAATTTTTCCTCTAAAATTGAGATCGATGTCAAAGTGCCTATTTATTACTGGATGTTGAACCGTCGAGTTTATCTGAGTTTATCTCAATATTTATTATCATTAGCATACTTGTAAGACATGCTTCCCATCTATTAGCAAAAATAGAAAGCCGCTAGGGCTAAAAATTGCCAAAAATAACGCCTATATGTGATATAAAGGGAATGTTCATAGCGTTAATTAGAGGAGATCTTGATTGGCGGCTGGTAGCTCAGTGGTCCAGAGCACTTGACATGTTATCAGGAAGTCGTAGGTTCGTATCCCACCCAGCTCAGACAATTTTTCCTCTAAAATTGAAATCAACATGCCTTCTTTAAAAAACATAACTCAAAAAGAAGCCTCTAGGGCTAAAAATTGCCTAAAATAACGCCTATATGTGACATAAAGGGAATGTTCATAGCATTAATTAGAGGGGATCTGGATCGGCGGCTGGAAGCTCAGTGGTCCAGAGCACCTGACATGTTATCAGTAGGTTGTGGGTTCGTATCCCACCCGTCTAAAATTGAAATCGACATACCGTCGAGTTTATCTCAATATTTATTATCATTAGCATACTTGTAAGACATGCTTTCCATCTATTGGCAAAAACAGAAAGCCGCTAGGGCTAAAATTGCCTAAAATAATGCCTATATGTGACATAAAGGGAATGTTCATAGCATTAATTAGAGGAGATCTTGATCGGCAGCCGGTAGCTCAGTGATCCAGAGCACCTGACATGTTATCAGGAGGTCATGGGTTCGTATTGCACCCAGCTCAGACAATTTTTCCTCTAAAATTGAAATTGATGTCAAAGTGCCTATTTATATTACTGGATGTTGAACCGTCAAGTTTATCTGAGTTTATCTCAATATTTATTAGAAAACATTATTACAATTTAGGAACTCTGAAATTTCTATTTTTTATATATTAATATAAAAGCTGAAAATTTTGTTTTTTAAAAATTTAAATTCTTTTGTTATACTTATTTCTTTTATTAGGTGTTTTCAGCCAAATATGCAGGCTTGATGAACCACATATCTGTGATTTTGACATCATAAAATTTTAGGAAACCGTTAAGCAGAGGAAAGTGCACAACAGAATGCCATTCTGGTTCGATCCAGATCACTTTAGCTCCTAACATATCCCCCCCCCCCCATGGATCCAGGCATGTAATGCATCATTGTTAAAAACTTCCATTTATAAGTATTTTTAATGCCAACTTTAAAGTTAAAATTTTTTAAATCAAAATGTATATATGTTTTGTTTATATATATGTTTTTTTTTAACTTTTAGGAGCTGAACAATCAGTTGGAAGAATGAAAATGCAAAATAGTGCTTTATTGCTACCTGAGTATGAGTTAGTCACAGAGTCTGAAGAAATCCCTACTCTTCCTCCAGAGAAAAGTGATTCAGAAAAAATGGCCGAATACAAACAGTTCATGAAATCAGTTAAAGCCTGTTCAGTAGTACAGTCCACATCAGTTGATGATCTTGAATGTTTTGCTAAAAAGCAAGACAAAATGTTCAAAACTTTTCGAAAGCGAATAAATTATGAGCCAGAGCAAGTAAGTCCTTTTTCTTGTTAATAAATCATCGTGTTTAATTTTAACGAAATTGTAATTTTCCAAGATACAATAACTTCAAATGTTCATTCTCTGAAATGCTAGGTTTGGTTTGGGTGCCAAGTCAATATTTGTCAGAAAATATAAAATTTTCAAAAATTAATTTTATTTAAGGTTAGAATTTGTCCAAATATTTCCTTGCCTTCTTAAATATTTTTACTTAAATTAATGAACTGCCCATAAAATACTTTTGAAATAAGTACAAAAGTGAAATTTCCATTAAAATAAAAATATATTTATTCACTCCTTGAGCTTCACATAGTGCATACACTACCCAAATTAAACATTGATGCGGGGGTGGCTCGGTCGGTAGCATGCCAGGCTTGTAATCTGCAGTTCCCAGGTTCGAGTCCCAGCTGCGTCAGCGTTGAGATTTATCTCCACAAAATTCTCTGCCCTGCCCATGGTCAGTAGGGGACACCGATGGGCTTGGAAAGGCTGCCGTCCATCGAATGGGGCGTTAAGCCGTGGCCCTGTGTGCAGGAGAGCCATACCCTGTGCACGTTAAAGAACACACTGGATGGCCTTGACGGGAGGCTACCATCTGTCTCCTAACAGCTATTCCAGTGGGTCCCCTTCCCCAACCTTCTCTGAGCCTTCGGGGTCCATGTGACCTGTCCATTTAGCTCATGGTGTGCCAAAAAGTGCCGCTTGGAGGTAAAGCAAGCAACCCAAATTAATCACAGCCTAACAACTTTTACTAGTTTTTAATGCACTAGATTTCTCAACTATTGAACATTATCTACTCTTTGCTCTCTATTTTGTAGTATATCTTAAGTCTACTATTGCTTGCAGAAATCATAGTGCAAGTGCCAATGAATGGTCACCATACAACAATTAGCATAATGTGTCTGCAAGACATGCATTAGATGTTTTCCTTGACCTTTGCACATACGACCTTGCACATACGACCTTGCACATACTTTGACCTTGCACATACCATTGCATATTATCAATGTAATGAAGAAGGAAATATAATGGTTCACCCATTACGATGAGAACTCAAATGTACTTAATCATAAAGATGCTCTTTGGGGCTAGCCTCTTGGCCTTGTGGATTAAGTCATTGTCTCTCAGCAATGCCTGCTGACTTCCCTTGGGGTTTCATGTTCAATCCCAATTATGGGAAATCTCATTATGCCATGATGCATTCTCTTCTCTGAGCAGAGCTGTCTAATTCTGATTTGGCTGATAAACAGTGATGTTCGGAGATTTGGAAGGATTTCTCTCTCTCATAGAGCGAGTATTAATTAGAGAAAAATTAATTAGTTGAAATCAGAATGTTGGTTCCCTGCTCTGTGCCTAGATGGCAGCATGATTCAGGATGGCATAAAGAACTTACCTTGTAGGAAGAGGAGGACTGTCACGAGCATGGACAAGAATACATTAGTACAGTTACGGTCTTTCGATGGCTCCTTTCCACTTCACAATAGTGTAATGTGGCATCACTAATGAAGTAATTGAATCCTGATTTATAGAATGAGATTCTATAAATTACAAGTCGCAGCTATGTAGATAAAATTTAATTCATCATGATTACTTGCTGTACAATAAAATTAAGATCGAGAGCAGTGTGTTACGTATTCTTTGAGCTAAGTAACCTCTGTTATGATTATCATACTCTTAACGTAGTAATTTCCTTCATTGGTACAGTCTTTTAATGTAATTGCCTTTTAATACAAAGGGGCTGTAGAATATAGGAAACTATAGTTACCAGTTTTTAAGTGAAGAACTTGATGGTTGTTTGCTGGAATTTTAAATTAGTTTTAAGTTATGTATTAAGTCTTGGGCATGTGCAAGAAATGACCTATTTAACCAGTAATAACAGTGAGAACCTATATTGAGAGGCATAACATCAAGTTATTAACCAAAGGACTGGTATACAGAAGCTGAAATAATGGTACAATTGTACCAAGTGCCAATAACATCAGTTTACAACAGACAAGATTTGTCAGTCCAGCATCAAAAGGCAGTCGTAGTGGTGACAACTGCCTACCAAGTCTGACCAAAATCCTCTTCCAACAACAGAAGAAAATGTAAAGTTACCTGTACCAGGCAAACAACCATCAAGTTCTTCACTTAAAAACTGGTAAGTATAGTTTCCTATATTCTATAGCCCTTTTGTATGAAAAGGAGCACTCTTAGACTACCAACGAAGGAAATTACATTAAGAGCATGATAATCATAACATAGAGGTTAATTAGCTCAAAGGATATGTAATGCACTCCTCTCGAAATTTAAGTTTGATTATACAGAAAGTAATCGTGATGAATTCAAGTTTAACCCTGAGATTTATCTGGCCTGTAGAGACCCTTTGAAATGATTAGTCAGAATTTATATGGAGTTTATGATGAGAATTTATGGAAGATTTATGAGGTATATTTGATAAGTTTGAAGAGTTATTTGAGAGAGATTTAAGGAGGAATTTCATCTGGACCCAAATATGGAGAGATTTGGAGTGATGTGAGTTGTCAAGAAAGAGTGTTGCATACTGCATAACCAGAAGAGGGCCAGGAAGGATCAGAATTAAAGAAGATACCGGGTTAAGGAACTGAAAGATAAGGAAATGAAAAAAAAATATAACAGATTAGGAAAATAAGAATGAAGAATGTAATCATCACTGAAGTTTTTGAGCCCAAGTCTGCCCAAGACAGATTTTCTCTGATGCATCATAAGACATATATACAGAAATACACTTCACTAATCATTTATTTTATTCCTATATTACTAATTCTAATCATTTTGCAACAAAATTAAATATTAACGCCATTTGGAACGAAAAATATTAGAAATGCTAGTAGACAGGCTGCCAATCTAGCCAAGGGGTTCCACCCCTCTGGATCCTCCTTTGTTGACTCACTTCAGTTGCTCCTTGCAGAGAAGTGACTCATCAGGCCCCTTACCAGTGGGGGCAGGTAAAGCATTGCTTTCAAATTTTGAATGTTGCACGAAACATTATTAAAAGTAAATCAAATAAAGATTAAGTTAAGCCTATAAACACTATAGGTGCTAGACTAGTCACATGGTAGGTATTGGGACAATCAGCTCATTGACACTAATGGAGTCCCAGTTGGGTCAGCATTGAGATTTATCTCTGCAAAATTCCTTGCCCTTCCCATGGTCAGTAGGGGACACCATTGGGCTTGGAAAGGGTGCCATCTGAGATGGGATGTTAAGCCATGGCCCGTGTGGACAGCCATACCCTGTGCACATTAAAGAACACTGCAGAACTGATGGCCTTAATAGGAGGCTACCATCTGTCTACCAACAGCTGTCCAGTGGGTCCTCTCCCCAACCTTCTCTGAACCCTTGAAGTCCTTGTAACCTCGCCATTTAACCCATTGTGTGCAAAAAAGTTCCGTTCAGAGGTAAAACAACCCAACACTAATGGGGTAACTGATTTCCCTTATTTCCACAACATACCTTACACCATCAAATCTGGATATGAATTTATACACGAATATAAGCTGTTACTATAAAACCATCTACATTATTTCATTCGCTCAACAGAGGAGGAGTGTACTAGTGTAACAGAGCAAACTTAACAATATTGGCTCATGGCCTTTCCTGTCAATGTTTATCCATTAATACTGATGTTAACATATTCCTTAAACTACATATACCTTTGAGCATCTATTTCAAAGGAAAACTAGCAGGAATAAGAGGGAAAACTATTTACCATTTTTATTGAAGGCTGGCTTAGGAGCACATGGATCATCACTGCTGTGCGATCTGCCTTGAGATGTATATGAGCAAATCTGTTGTTAATATCATAATGTCCATAGCAACCAGTCCTTGTAACTAGCACGATGTTATGCTAACACAGATGTGCTTGTGTCACCACAGTTATTACTCAGTTCTACAAAGTTCTACATTGCAATTACCATTATTCACTTTAATTCTGATGTTGGAGTTTTCACTGTTAAGCATCATTCATTCTGATGATTTAGAACAGTTTCTGCAAGATGTTAAGGTATTGTTGCAGATAGCATATAAGATTTCATTAACCCTTCTAGAAAAGCCATCGCTTCTGTAATTAATTGTAGAACTTCCTTGTAGAATTTTAGCATATATATATAATTTGGAAATAGTTCCTATTACATCACTATTACACTATCCTCTTACTTTGAGCTTTTAAAATAAAAAGTTTTAACCATCCAAACTGGCCAATAAAACATTTAAATGAACAATTAAACCATTGGCCTGATCAACTCTGGCATAGAGCGATGTGTTTCCCTGTAGGCCTGTTTATGGCTTCCTCAGACTCGTAAGATGTAAGAAACTACCTCCTTATATACGTGTCTTGTTGGTGACGTAGATATCCAACATTCCCTGAAAATATGTGATATGCCTACTGATGCATATTTAAGCGTGGGGATATGCTAATGCAACAGGAGATTCCATGCCGATGGAAGGGGTGGGATCTCCATGTTGCATATTCTGTCCTTATTTGAATTAATTAACAGGTTTTCGGCGTACAAAAGTTGAAACTTAGTTTGTGGTGCCGCTAATGGTTTATAAGTTAAATTATGAATTTGCAGTTTGTGATAAAGCTGTGTTGGGTTTTTGTTTTTGAATATCTTTGTGATGTTCATTCATTCTAGTAGTAAATTGCCTAAAGTTTTTCCCTATGTAATTTTCTTTTCCATTTAATTTTTTGCAGAATTGGGTAAATTAATCTCGTAAACACTGCGTGTGAGTGGTTTCCTATCTCTATCATTGATGACTAAGTTTTTGATTGGGACTGGTTGGTTATCTCTTAGAACTATATATTTCGCATTACGTTCACATCACTGTAATGTTTGATGAGATTATCCTATAATATATGATGAGAATATCCTGTAATTTCCCCTAAATCATCAGAATGAATGATGCTTAACAGTGAAAACTCCAACATCAGAATTAAAGTGAATAATGGGAATTGCAATGTGGAATTTTGTAGAACTGAGTAATAGCTGTGGTGACGCAAGTACATCTGTGTTAGCATAACGTCGTGCTAGTTACAAGGACTGGTTGCTATGGACATTATGATATTAACAACAGATTTGCTCATATACATCTCGAGGCAGATCGCACTGCAGTGATGATCCATGTGCTCCTGAGCCAGCCTTCAATAAAAATGGTAAATAGTTTTCCTTTGAAATAGATGCTCAAAGGTATATGTAGTTTAAGGAATATGTTAACATCAGTATTAATGGATAAACATTGACAGGAAAGGCCATGAGCCAATACTGTTAAGTTTGCTCTGTTACAGTAGTATGCTCCTTCTCTGTTGAGGGAATGAAATAATGTAGATGGTTTTGTAGGAACAGCTTATATTTGTACAATATTAAATTTATTTATCTAGCTGTGTAGTTTATTTTTTAGTATGAATTTATACAGTAGCTATGTAACTTACCCATCCTCTCTCATTACACATTCCGCTCGTTTGACGTTGTATTACTGTACCCCAGTACCCTGGTACTGGATGCAATGATGAGGCTGAAGGCAAAGTGGGCAACGACAGCCATATCCCCTGCTCCCATATATTTCAGTGTGTACAATGCACTGGTACTAGCCATGTCCTTCAATTATTTCAAATTAATTACAGCACATATCTCCAAACTGAGGGAGTCCCAATGGGTTCACCTCTTTCATGCCTCATGGCCTATATGGTCCTCTGCCACATCGAGGACCTGCAACCACTGCTATGGATGAAATATATCAATGACATTTTTCTTGTCTGTGGAGGGACCACATCTGAAACTCAAGGAACTTACACAGATTGAATAACTTAATTCCCACTACAAAATTCATCAACAACTCCAAAATTGATGGCAGCATAGCATTTTTGGATATCGCCATTCAGAGATTCCAGAACTCTGTAAGCAGTACAGTCTCCCATAAACCCACTCTGAGATACTGCTCAACAGAAGAACTTCTAAAAATGAAAATGAAATACATTAAGAATGCAAGGAGACAAGCAGGATATACTGAGAAGTTTATGGAAGCAATTATTGTAAAATTTGGGATCAATTTCAAAACTCTTGGCCAACCCCATTTCCCCAACAACCCAAAATTAAAATGCACTATTAGCATTTCTATGCATACTCCAGTTATTGACCACCCTAAGTAGCATCATCAAGCAGTACAAGTTTAAAAATACCCATATCAGTCAGAAATACTATCTCTAACATAATAAGGAAAGATTGCGATCTAGGAAAACCAGCTGGTGGAATTTATATGATACCATTAAATGACCCAAACAAAGTACTGCATGAAAAAGACAAATATATTGGCAAAACCTTCCGAAACTTGGAAATTCACTTGAAGGAACACTAGCGAGACTTCTGAAACAAGTTGCAAATCAGAGCCCTCACACAAACTGTTCTCACTAAGGAGACTACCCCACAGTTCAGCATGCCTAAAATACTAAGCTCACCACCTACTAAATACCAGTTGAAAATAATGGAAAACCTCCTCCTCTACATCAATAGAAATTTTATATGCAACACTCAGATAACTCTGCCCCCTTCAGCTTGGAAACTATTACTGGAAGGGATGGACAATATCCTCATTTTGCTACATTCTACAAATGTGCTGGCCTGCCAACACTTAAGCCAGGGCTTGCACCCTTAGGCTGCCACTGAAAACCACAGTAATAACAACAAAACTGGGAAGGGGGACCTTAAATACCAGGGGTAACAAACTGCTAATGGAGCACATCACCCTAGAGAGTGCAGCAACAAAATTGCAGCAATTAAATTAATTCCACATGTGAAGGTTGATTGCAGGTGGGGATGGGTGAGGTCATTATTTCAAAAGCCTTGCAGACTATGGTTCCATAGTAAGTGGATGCATGTGCAAGCAGTGTGGTGTGCTCCCAATCTTTGGTTGCTGCATGTTGTATTGCTAGCTTAGCAGTGGCCATCATTAGCTTGTTTTGGCTGACTTCTGATGCTCTGTGAACCTCTCTTGCAGGGAACGTATGATTTTTCTGATGTAGTAGACAACAGAATTATCTGGCGAATGTAGGCGAAATCTGTATATGCCTGATTTTTTGAAGTAGGCTAAATTTGTCTGTTCATTTTGATAATTTTCTTCAGATTTGGAGCTGGGCTGAAAACAATTTCGGTTTTTTGTGCTCTGAGTAATTTGCAGACTGATTGCATAGGACAGGAATGTAAGATATGGGTACCCCAATATATATTTGGCTCTCCCCCCAATTATTGACTCCAAAACGTTCACCCTATGCCTTCCGGCATAGGGTGAACGTTTTGGAGTCAGTAATTGGGGGGAGAGCCGAATCTCTTCTGTTGTCATTTCTATATTTATTGATTAGCTTTTCTGTTGTTGTTGGGTGAAAGCCATGGGTTTGCAGCAATTGAATGGATGTTTCGAATTTCTTTTTTAACAACTGCTCATTTGATAATGCAATGAAGGCCCTATGGATGAGGGAACAGAAGTCTGAAATTTTTTATGCCCATGGGGTGCATGAATCCTTGCATATGACAGAGGAGATGTAGGAAGACTTGGTATATTGGCATCAAGACTTCTGTATCATCTTTTTGGATGAAAACATCTAAATAGGGGATGACACTGCTATTTTCCACCTACATAAAACATTTTTTAGGATAGATATTGTTGGCAGAGATAATAATTGCTCATTACTGCCATTCCAAATTAAAAATATATCATCAACCACTCAGCAGCATCAGTAAAATTGCTGCTGAGTGGAATAATTTTGTTTCAAGGTCTTGAAGGACAATCTCAGACAGGATGCTGGAAAGGGGTGAGCCCTTGTGGGCTCCTGAGTCCTGCCTGTAAATTTGGTTGGCGAATTCTTTCTGAGTAGGGTGGAGACTTTTGTCAGGAGTTCATAAATTTGAATAATTTCTGTCTTATAGCATTAATTTTATGCTTTTCCAGTTGTCTGTGTGCATTATTGATAATATTTTTAATTTTGGTGATGATCTCATGTCCAATTTTCTATGGAATGGGCTGAATTTAGGGCCATGCTCCTGAGCAGCCAGTTCGTTATGGGAAAAATAAGACTTATCTGAGGACTTATCAAAAAGACATATCTGAGGTTTAAGTGAGCCACTGGATCTTTTAAAAATATTTCGGTCTAGTATTGTTTTTGCATTTTTTCCTCTGTGTAGTGGAGCCTTTCCCATAGATCCGTTTAGTGTGAGGCTGATTAGAAAAGTAATATGAATTGAGAAACAGACTGAAAAAAAGTTTCAAGTGCTAATAAGTAAGCAGTAAGAAAATGTCTCAGGTTTTAGCTGCTGACGATGTTAAACAAGAAAATCTGCGAAATACTCAATGAACTTCGTACACATTGAAGAGGGTGGGGGTAGCTCATACAGTAGCGCACCAGGCTTGTAATCTGTAGTTTCCAGGTTAGAGTCCCAGCTGGGTCAGCATTGAGATTTATCTCCGCAAAACTCCCCGCCCTGCCCACAGTCAGTAGGGGACATCGATGGGCTTGGAAATACCGTCGTCCGTTGGATGGGATGTTAAACCATGGCCCCGTGTATGGGAGAGCCACATCCTATGCACATTTAAAAACATGCTGGATGGCCTTGACAGAGCCATACCCTGTGCACGTTAAAGAACACGCTGGATGGCCTTGACGGGAGCCTACCATCTGTCTCCCAACAGCTGTTCCAGTGGGTCCCCTCACCCAACCTTCTCTGAGCCTTCGGGGTCCATGTGACCTGGCCATTTAGCCCATGGTGTGCAAAAAAGTGCCGCTCAGAGGTAAAACAACCAACAAACACATTGAAGAAACTGCCCAAGTTAAAAAATGGAAACCAAAAGCATTTTGCTATTTGTAAACAACAAATGTTTATGGAATGGAAATGAATAAGATCTCATATTAAAAAATATCCTTTGGTTTCTTGTTCCTTGTTTGATTGAGATATATATGTTGTGCTGTTTTTTTCTTTCTGAAAAATAAGGTTCCCTAAGTAATAGGTTAGCGAGTGACGCAAACTGTGCTGAAACTGCGCTCCAGGAGAAATTTTTTTTAGTACTGAAGTATTGGGTTGTTGCAAATGAAATGGTCGTTGAATGACGTCAGGTTTCTACTGGTTGCAGAAGAAAGCAAGCGCTGAGGTTTATGCAAATTTTTTGTCATGTGGCAACGTCGCACGTGGGTGATGCAATCGTAGTATTTGTTTCGTTCAATGAGCATTAAACATTGAATACTACCGGCATCAAGTCAATCATGGAACCCAGTCAATTAAGGTTGGTATACCTTTACGAGTTCAAATTGGGAAATTCTGCAGTGGCTGCAGTAAAAAACCTCAATAAAGCATTCATTGGAGGAACAACTAATGAGAGATCCACTCGCCGTTGGTTTGCAAAATTTCGCTCAGGAGATTTGAGGCTACAAAACGAACTCCATGGCCATCGTCCTTCCTCCATTGATTCGAATGAATTAAAGGATTTAATCAAATGAGATCCACGACAAACTGTATGAGAGATCACCCAGACACTAAATGTACACCTTTCCAACTGTTTCAGGGCAATTGGCAATAATAGGAAAAGTAAGGAAGCTCAACAAGTGGGTGCCTCACAAACTCACTGATGAAAACAAAGCACGGCATTTGGAAGTGTGCTCTTCTCTCTTAAGAAGAAGTAAAGAAGAAATGTTCCTGCAGCGAATTGTGACTGGATGAGAAGTGGATATTCTACGACAATCGTACACGTTTGTCACTGTGGTTGGGAGTGAAAGACGCTCCAGGAAGGACCTACGTTCCATGGCTGCATGAGGATTTTGTATATATTTATTATTAGTGCTGAACTGAACTTACTGATAAATTGGTTCAAACAAAATTTTCAGTGTAAGTTTTCTAATGACAAGGATATTTTGTGGAACTTATCTCCCATTTTTACATAAGTTATTGGGCTCGATTTGCATGGTGGCTTTCAGGAACCTACTGTGTAAATCGAGAGTAAAAAAAAGAGTTAAAATTTGTGATAATAGCTGTTTAACCAATGAGCTAGTTTTATGAAGGTATGATGAAATCACTGCTGGATTTCAATCTTCTGAGGCCCTAAGCTATGACAAGTTTGAAGGGCCACAAAAATTTGAAAATCGAAATTTATGAATCAATCAATAGTAAATGCACATATTACCTGTTGGCAGAGAATCAACCTGGCAAGTAACTGGGAGGCATGGATTCGAGTCCCACTCATTGGCAAACACAAGTTTGTCTGATTGAAGGGAACATTAAAAAATAAATACTAAATTGATGTGATAAAAACATTACTCTAGTATTGGTATTCTGTAATGACTGTAAAGCTGAGATGAACAGTGTTTGCGTAATAAATTAATTTAAATAAAAAAAACTCGTGACACAGTAAACTTAATTTATTCAGGCCCCTCATAATTGTGAGGCTCTAAGTTGTAGCTTAGTTAGCTTATGAGCAAGTTCGGCCCTGGATAAAATTCAGTTTTTCTCTGTAATAAGAAAAGAGGAAAATTTGTTATTTTACATTATCATAAATGAATGTAAAAAAAAACAACACACGAAGAAAAATTTTGATTTTTGAGAAATTCTGAGGAAGAGGGCACATGATGACAATAATGATAATTTTAGTCATTTTATTTCGGAAAACATAGATATCTCTGTGTAACGCTCTAAATAATATGCAAAATACTTTAAAGTTGGACCTTTTTCTTGATCCAATTAGATTTATGCTCTGGATAGCTGATACGGGTGCCAGGCAATAATTAACAAATTGCCAAAAAAGTAGACTAAGTTTAAAGTAGGGTTCAAAATGCCAGCGAGCGTTAATGAGTAAATAGTTAGAATCAAAATTGATTGTCAAACAGTCTAGATGCTATAAATCTAAATTTGCGTTGCTCAAGAGAAAAAATTGTACAGACTCAAAAGGTTTAAAATAACAAACAGATTTATTTCCAAAATAGTTCAACTCACCAAGACATCAATGAAGATACATCAAACTCACTGTGCTACAACGCACTTTCCTCCTGCACACACTGTGCTCTCTACTGAGTGCCTCTATACTCTACACTTCCTAGTGCTTCTGCACTAACTGCCTTCACTCACTGAGTGCCTCTGCACTCTACACTCTCTTCTGTGACTCGCAGGTCACCGGTTTAAAACACAATAGCCGGACTACACGCCGGGAAAGACATTAACATAAAGTGATGAACGACGCAAGCTATGACGCAAGAGGGGGCGTGTCCTTGTGCACGCGTTTTAGCTGTAACAGTCGGAAGATCGGAGTTGCGCAACTCCCAACTTTTGTAAATGAGCGCTGTGATGCCAAAAAGGAAATAAAAAATCCCAAAAATGATAAATATAACGTAAATTAAACAACACTGGTTAAGGTAAAGCAAAAGTGAACGTGGGGCATCACAACTCCCCCTTCCAAAGGGAGTCAAAAGATTTGACCTAACAGATTTTGACGAGCAATTTCGAATAAAGGACACATCTTACGTCATTTACACATGGCTGAACATAAATAAGTAAAAGTATGCTAGCGCAAATTTTGATATGCCGAACTATTCTCACTTTGACACAATTTTCCAGCACAACCAAAGGTACCTCTTCCCATTTCCTCCTAACAAAAATGTGTTTAACAGCTTTCCTAGTGTCAATACATACCAGTGGCTGTGACAGTTAACTGTATACTAGCATCATCGGTCTAACTAGTATCACATTCTGATACAAACTCGAAATTGGCATATCTTTAACTGTACAGAAAAACAGGTTAATTAACTCCTATCCTTAATTCTAATAAAGGTTAAAGATATGAAAAGAAAAAAGAAAAATTTTTTTTTACATTTGTTGTTAGCGGGGTGATAACTTCCGCTTATCCCCTAACCACAATAAAAAAATACGTGGAAGCTGAATCTTCTCCTAAATCACATAAAAAGACGGGTATTCGAACACCGTTATCTCCTCCTAATTACATCAAATACGCAAAGCTAAGAAAATTCAAAATTTACAAACAAGCGGGATTGTAATCATCCGCTAATTCTTCTCCTATTCACAGAAATCGCGATCTAGCTGAAATAAAAAATCATTAATTACCTCCCCCTTCAGAGCTAACGTTCCCCTCCCAAAGGAGTTATGCTGGTAACAACTCTGTCACCAGACTACGCCATTTGGGGACAGCTCCAAAAAAGTACACACAAAAAACAACAACAAAATTCTGCAGTCATCATCATGGTCATCATCTATATATACCAATAAATACTGCCAATGTCATCCCAAAAATTACGCATCATTGACACATAAATATCACTGATGACACTGAACAGATTTAAACACATATGCATAAATCGTATCTAAGAATAAAGAAAAAAAAAGTGTAAATAATTTACAATATACGATGATAACATTTCATCCAATAACTTTTACATGAATCTCCTTTCTTTTTTTTACATAAATTCACTTTGGAATGCACGTTATTTTACAATACAAAATTCAAAAAATGAAAAATTATTAAATCACTAATTCTCTTTCACTCTCCTCATTCATATCCATAAACATTTTACAATTTCTAAACTTTCCAATATCGACTTACAAAATTTTCAGCTATCAGTCAGCTGAAACGAAAAAAATCTACAAAAATACCTTTTAACTCACGTTAATACAATAACTAGAACTTCGATGAACAAGAATGCAAAAAAAATTCTATTCACACAAGTATAAACTCGAACTACAATAAATTCACTTTTCAAAAATAAATATCGAAACTCCAAAGTTTCAACAAGAATTTAAACATTGCTAATTATACAAATCACAATAAGCTTCTTCTTAGTCTTCATCTATTCCAGAGAAAAGAGAACATTTATAAATCAACAAGTGCCAAGTGAAAGAATAATAATATACTTAACTTTCATTGTTGGCACTCCGTGGCGATAAATCATCCAGTCCGTTTCCGATAACATCTTTCCGTCGTCGTTGGCTTGTCTCACTCACGTGAAGTCGTCGCTGAAGATCTGGCTGGTGACGTCATCTCTGCGATGCTGACTGCTTCGCTGCCGGTTGTCTCTCTGCAGGATTTGGTCGTTTCGTCGGCTTTTCGTCGCTCCGTGCGGATTTTTGAAGAATCTGGCCGTGTACTTTCTAGGCTTATTGGTGTCCGCCTCCAAATGACGCTTTAATAGTTGAGGACCTCCAAACTTGCCAGACTTGTCAGGAATGCTTGCGGTCGGCACAATTTCTTGGTTGCTTTTTTCTTCATTACAATTGGTTTTCCTTAAAGCAGACTCAAAAATATTTTCATCATTAATTTTCGTTAAAACTTCTATTTCAGAAACCTTTTCATCAACTAAAACGGCTTTCTCATAAGGTTGTTCTACTTCACAAACTTCTTTATTTAAACTTGCATTATTTGCACTAACGGGACATTTTGTAGGTGCTTCTTGAATAATCTGTTCTGGACCACAAGGTAAGTCAAAGGGTCCACGGGACCACGGCTGCACTGTCAATTGACATTTGTCATAATTATCGAAAACTTGTTCCTTTGCAAACTGAAGATCGGCTTCTGTATCGTTACGATCTATTACTTGAGTTACTTCTTGGCAATCAGTAACAAAAGCAAAAGCCATATTGACAAGGCATAATTCATGAGAGGGCTTTTCGTGAGGAACTTTGGCCTCTCGCTTCAAAGATCCCGTACTTAGTTTCTCGAATTTTCATTCCTTCGATAACAATATTTTTCTGTGTGTCTTAGTCGGCCACAAAAATTACACGTGAGAGTTTCTCTAGTGTGTTTAAACAAAGTTTTAGGTGTAGTGTTATGGTTCGAAGCTTGACCTGGCACAAAGTCTCTACTTCGTTCATTCTGCATTACTTTAGGCGCGTTCGACACAAATTGTCGGGACCGTGTAACTTCCGGTCGTGCGGGAGTCATTCTACGCGACTCAACCTGATATCGCTGCTTTGGCGGGAATGGCATCCATTGTTGGTTAAGTGTATTTGCTGCAGATTCTCTTTTTGCAGTGTATTGCCGAGCCAATTTGACTAACTCTGCAATTGAATTCACGTTTCGTACTTCTAGAAATTCTCTAATGGGCAAAAGCAATTCAGACAATATGCAATTTACGATATCAATTTCAGCGGCATCAACATCGCACAGCTGGTATAACTCTAATGTACCCCGTATGAATTTTTCTATGTCGTCTCTTTCCCTTTGTCTTCGTGAAAACAACTCTGTAGCTAGTTCTGAAAAATCATTGTAAGCCGGATATATGTCCATGATTTCGATTTTGAATTCTTCCCAAAGTTCTATGCCATGACGACATCCTACGTTATTCCACCATTGCTTAGCACATCCAATTAGGCAAGATACTGCTAAAACAACTTTTTTGTTGCTTGGCACTTCATGTAAACGGAAGTGCTCCTCCATGGACTTGACAAATGTCCACGATGACAGACGTTTCGAACCGTCGAACCTTATCTCAGGTAAAGGCCAATTAACATAAGGACTATAGTTAATAGATGGGTTGGCAAATCGTCGTTGTGGCGGTTGAAAATACTCTGTTCTATCACTTGCTTCTGACGGAACAGAAAATGGAACCTTACGTTCAAAGTTTCTTCGTTGGTTAACTGACGTAGCATTGTCAGCAAATTTAGGGGTTGTTGTCGTTCCCCTTTTCTCCCGATTATCATCAAGCAGATTCATTAGCACTTCTGCTTCCTTCATTACATCTTGCAATCTACCCTTTACTCTTTCAAAGTCGGGAGTTATGGCAGAATCGGCCATATTGTTAGCAGACATGTTTAGCGGTCTGCCGAAATTTTGAATTTTGGAAATTTTGAAAACCTTTTTTAATCTTGAGCAGCGCTCAAAGGTACTGCTATACAACAATACTAAAGCTACACTAAGCTTACAAAAATATAAATTTGCTTATCAAAAAAGTTTTTCTTATCGTGCCTACGTACGTGTGTGCCCGGACACATCTAATCCTTACATACAACAAATATCTTAATTATCAGCAATATCTACGCTATGAATAGTAATAGTACCTTTGACTAATACACAAAAATGTTAAGCTTGTTGCTCAACAAAAAAATTTCGGCTTAAGCTGCCGTTAAATCTATAAATAGTACATACAACTACTGAGCTCAAAAAATTACTATCTTTGACAATCATACAAAATTTATCCACAAATATATATATTATCTTTTAATACTGGTGAGTCCCTGTTCGCTGCACCACTTCTTTTAATTGACTCTGTAACGCTCCAAATAATATGCAAAATACTTTAAAGTTGGACCTTTTTCCTGATCCAATTAGTTTTATGCTCCGGATAGCTGATACGGGCGCCAGGCAATAATTAACAAATTGCCAAAAAAGTAGACTAAGTTTAAAGTAGGGTTCAAAATGCCAGCGAGCGTTAATGAGTAAATAGTTAGAATCAAAATTGATTGTCAAAAAGTCTAGATGCTATAAATCTAAATTCACGTTGCTCAAGAGAAAAAATTGTACAGACTCAAAAGGTTTAAAATAACAAACAGATTTATTTCCAAAATAGTTCAACTCACCAAGACATCAATGAAGAAGATACATCAAACTCACTGTGCTACAATGCACTTTCCTCCTGCACACACTGTGCTCTCTACTGAGTGCCTCTGCACTCTACACTGCCTAGTGCTTTTGCACTAACTGCCTTCACTCACTGAGTGCCTCTGCACTCTACACTCTCTTATGTGATTCGCAGGTCACCGGTTTAAAAGACAAGAGCCGGACTGCATGCCGGGAAAGACATTAACATAAAGTGATGAACGACGCAAGCTATGACGCAAGAGGGGGCGTGTCCTTGTGCACGCGTTTTAGCGGTGACAGTCGGAAGATCGGAGTTGCGCAACTCCCAA